>OU974026.1:1352916-2703333 GCA_918843925.1 Eulithis prunata | reverse complement strand
TCGACTCAACCGCGAAATAATGCCTTGGTAGTAATTTTGACAACTTGGTAAATCAAGTAAAGCACGGTTTTTAGGTCGAATTACCTTTACTTTTTTTGTCAATTATAAGAAGGATTGATAATCGTTTAATCTTCCGTTAAAGAGAAGTGAACAGTGGATGAAAGTAACCGGATGCAAAGAATAGCTCAACAGCTCCTCACAGGCGAGTCGCATTCATATTGAAGAAGTGCAAAAAACTACGTAAGGCTGAATGAAGACTAGCAGAATTTTAATTTGAGAAAATGGAGAAAGGGAGTAAAAAAACATTAATTACTTTTTATATGTAGTGCCAGCCAAAAAAACTGAAACGTAGGTAACCAAAACTTCACATAATTCTCGATCTCGAGTTGAATTCTCCGTCGAATTCATCACCAGTGCCCGAATCCGCTTTTATAAAAGCCATCATTTATGACTTCGATGGTAAGAGTTGTTGTCCGCAGAGCGCCTAAATAACGGGAGCTTGCATCTAGAACGATAAAACTAATTAATTTAGATGAGATTGCGGCCATCATGACATAAATATTGCATTTTCACTTTTACCTGTCAGCATTTTGCTCAATAACTCTTATTGTTAGAGTCATGAATCATAATGGAATGTGAAATGCATTGTTTGAGTTTTGTAGATGATGAAGTCACTGCTACCTCGTTAGTTTCATACTTAAAAAACTCTTAGCAAATGTTTGGAGGCAAACGCACTCCATATAAGTACCACTACTAAAATAATATTGATTCTAAATCGTATTTCGTCTTCGTTGGTTTCCGCTGCCGCTTCCGCGCCTCACTACAACCGAGCACTATTTGTTTTGTTTTAGTTTTTATTGCATAACAAATAACTCGGGACAAACAACATTATCCTGTTTGTATTGCCGTGCTCCGAGTCATAACACTTCGATAAACATGCGCACAATACAACATAGAATATTATTCGTTGTAGTCGGCACAGAATAGGAAGGTTTGGAAATTTATTGGTATGAGAATGATAAATAAGCCTATAAGTAAAAGATGAACTAAATTTTTATACCTACTAAAGTACCTATTTTCGCAAAACCGATGAAGAAAAGATTTAAACGCGCTCACTTTTGCATTGTTCTAAAAACCTATTCTGTTGGAATGAAAAGTATAATAATACCAGTTTCATCTGCATTTTATCTTATCTTATCACCATAGTTTGGTAATCGCAAAGTGGATTATTGGTGCACGCACATTGTACAATTTTAGTAAAATCTACCCACTAAAAGTGTTTATTCTATTACAAACTAGAGTACCCTCTATTAATGTATATGAAGCTACGAGTATATGCATTCGGGCAATAAGCTACAGGCAATAGACAGTCATGCAGGCACCTTTCTTAATTGTTTTAGGATCAAACTTATGGTTCAGTAGACTGCGTTGATTCTACCGCTACAGATATGAGACGTCTTGTTGAACATACGTACAATAGATACTAAACTAAACAAGTAAGTACGTACTAGAACGCGTTAGGGAGGATGAGTCACGGCCTCCGGTGCGGACGGCGAACTCTGCTGTTTATTTTAGAATCGCAGTCTTGGGTGTAACTAAGAACTACTGCTTCTAGATACGACTTGTAGACAATCTTAGTTTTTTAAACCAAATCATCTTTCTGCCCTTAGGTGTCGGCACAACCTTATTTTCTTCTATTACCTCTACCGTCGTATTCAACTCACTCCTTTCTTTACTAGTGTCACCTCTCCCGACTTGCTATTCAATCATACTTCACATTTCACGGACGTCTTGCTTACCGAAATTCATCATATCAAGTCTACCCGACGACGACGGTAGGTAATAATTCGCAGCAAAAAGCTTGTTATCTCGATCAGAAAGTAAAGTCCATGACTTCATCCGAGTTATTACCCTCTGACCTCAACAGACAACATAACTCAGAAGGAGCCACCCATTGGCCGAGAAATGTACACTGCGTGAAGCTAACGATGTTATCTGTCTGCGAACCGGACACCGAAAGCACTGCCCTCGAAAAGTACTAACAAAAAGCTACTACGTACTCGCTGTTTTATGTTTTCGCCGTAATTTTGCGTCAGTTATGAATAGTAATTGTGCTCGGCAGTAAACAAGTTTGTACTAAGTTAGTGGTCAGTAAAGTTTCTAGGTCGTCGTCAAAAGACCTTTATGTTGCGTTGGGGCTTAGAGATTGTAGCCCGTACCGACCTTTGGATTGACAACAGCTCTACCACGCTCTACTAATGAATTATATGGTTCAAGATCACAATTTATTATTTGAACGCATCCATTTATCCCACTTCTTCGTCCTCGGATGAGAAACGCTCAGAAATACATGCACAGAGTCAAACGCTCTAAATTTAACGCAAAGGCATTCCACGATCGGACGATGTCGGTGCCCCACTGCATGCGTTTTGTCCATCCTGGTACTATCAGTTCATCCTATGCTATTCTTAGGCTTCTTTCAAAAGATCTTTAGTACTCTGCTGTATCCAGAAGGTTGCAGCAGATGCTGTAGCAGACTAGCCAGTGTTGAATGCGGGTTAATTGACATACTTGGCCCAGAGATTGCAAATTACAATTTGGGTAACCAAACTATAGAATTTTTAGGTTGTAATTGTACCGCTGCTGCCGCGTTGCGATGATGACCAAACCCAATGTTTCCCAAAACTGAATAACTAATCTACTTAATATTACACATGATATTAACATGAATAAAAACTTGTATCAATACATTATACAGTCCAAAACTCATCAATAGCGAACTCTACAAACTGGCAAAGTCTAGATACAGCATAGGCATGTATTACGATGCCCATACGTTACTCGAAGATACATTATTAATGTCCGACGCACGTCATACCCTGTCCGGTAATACAAACATTGAATTGAAATAGATAGGAAGAACAATGAACATGCAATGACTATTGTGCATTGACTACGATTATATATGACCTCTTCTTCACTATCTAGCTAAGCCATTGGCCTAGCTAGCATAGAAAAACAAATGAATCCTACTTTATTATGATGAAAAAGGAAGTTAGCAACCAACATTTCGAATAACTACATCTTTTGTCTATGTTCGATCTGAACCCATATGCAATTATGTACCAAATAATGGTATTTGTTGTATTTGGCAGTCATAGGTAGGTATAATATAAACACCTAACTTAGACGTGGTGATACGTACCATCTTACTTCCATCTATGGCTTTTTCCATCAGATACTGGATATGCCCGTAAATAGGAGTACGAGTAAAGAGTTGTTCCTGACGCTGCATAAAACATCTAATGTAGGCCTCTTTACTTTGTGGCTTTCTTTAAGAGTCTGATAAAGTAAGTTTCGCTACTACTTGCTCGTAATGTATTCACAATGTCTGCCAGGATTCGTCGCCGCGCCCTGCGGACCGGAAGTAGGGGCTTCCAACCAATATTAATGAGAACGCACCTTGCGAGGTCGCTGCTACTTAATTTCTTCGATAAATGTACGAATTTCAGGAATTACAATACTTGGTTTACACTGTCGAGCAATGACTGCTGTTTTGTAGGGCTGCTAGCTTTAGAACAGCCAAAAACTATAATGATTGTATATCTTCATATTTAGTTTTTAGAATTATTCGTTGGCTTATATCACTTTTCGTATTCTTTTTCATGTAGGCTTCTAAAAATACAATATCGAAAAATCACCAAGTAAAACATCAAACCTTTGACCATTGACAACTTTTAATAACCCTAATGGCCAAAAAAGGGAAACTATTTAGATAGGTAGGTACAATGTAAACCAGATTTACATAATTTATTATTCGATAAGCAAGACGCCGCAGACTGCACGTACAGATTGGCTGATAATTAATCCAATGTTAATCGATTAAATTAATCGTATGGTATGGAAAAGATCTGATAGGTAATAATAGGTACCTAACCTACACCTTTGTCTCTAAGGCCAGCAGTTCCAGCGAAATCATTTTTTATTATTGCGTATGTTCACAATCAGGAAAATATGTGAAACCATACTAACCTACTTACGAAATGTATACTCAGAATACATAGAATAGTAGAGTTATAGAGGCAGTGCAGTATTGCATAATTTTGATGATGGATGGATGTTTAAACTATTTCGTAAACAAATCTAAAAGCTTTTTGTAAGCACAAAACGGACAGCCCTATCGTTTCCATCCGGCTCGAACGACCAACCACCAAAAATGGACCGCATGTCTTTCAGAATACAAATGAGTTATATCAAGTTGTTATAAAACACAGACCTTATTTCCAGTTTATAAGACTCAAAATGAATAAATCTCATGATTATATCGTGCTTTTAAAATGCTTACGGAGTTTTATAAGAGCGAGTCACCTATAGGGTTCTGACTGGTTTTTAAGATTCTAGATTCCTTGCTGGCGGTTGAGTAAACGAGTCTACTTGTCATGAGAAATGTCGTTGCGTTTAGATATTAGAATTCTAGCTCTAGAACATGCATGCGGTACATACTTAGCCATTTCGAAGAGAATAAAGTAGTAGGTAATCATACCCTCCTTTTTGCTTCGCTGTAGTCGGGTAAAAATAAAAAGCCTAAGGGCCGTATGCTGATTTACTGCAAGAGCACTGATCCAGACTCAAGCATAGACTATTGTATGAAAATCTCGAAACATTCCACTTTTGCGCACCAAATTCTGCTCAAATCTACTTATGCTTGAGTAACGATTTCTGAATCGAATTTTCTTAGAAGCTAGTTGGTTCCTAAGAATAATGATACCCATCATATTTCATCATATCATAATGATAATTATGATGAAATATGGTATCATATTATCCACATGGTGGTTTATTAATTAGCTTTGCCGAGAGTGCTTGAAAAAACGACGAAACCAGGTAAACAAGAGTAATTCTCTAGAAACTTCTAAGGAAAAACCCGACCAATTTTAAAAGAAGTGTTAATTCAAGCATGTGAGATTGAAAGGTGACTCGCCTAATGTAAGTGGTTACCTAAAATTTTTCGTTGCGTAAAATAGTCACATAATGATTTCTATGTTGTCGGCATTTTATAAAACAGACTAGGTACTGGATACGTTTGCAGCATACTAATCTGTCAGGTCGTTCACCTTGGCTCTCTGGAAGGTTACATGACAACTGATAGCCTATCTACAGGATAATACCGATCACCCCGAAGTGCCAGATACCTTTGATGAGATAAGCAATCTAGATAGGAGAGTTTTCGAGGCTTTAGATTGGATGTACGTTACGTACATAGGTGCAATCAACAGAAAGAAAAAAGGAATAGTTTTAATGAAAAGCTCTACAAGATGTAGCATGTTTTCACGTTGATTGGATAAGATTTCGTAGTTATGAGAAATAAGGAACGTCTGACTTCTAAAAATAAGCACTAAAACTAGAGCTCTTACCTATGTGTCCTGTGTGCTGGAAATTGGTCGGGTTGCCGATCATGGACCGGTCTATTCTCCGCCTGGTGCGCTGCGCCTGCGCAGCCGGCTGGTAACAGCACGCGAACCATTGCAGCCAGATCTCGCCACCAGTGCTAGTCATTTTGTTTTTAATATAGTCCATAGAACCACTGCACCAAAAGTGTTTACCACCACGTGACCGTGGAGACGTGATATTAATTCAAACCTCGAATCCCGTTTGAATTCGAAGCTCTAGGGATGGCAGAGCCCCGATCGAATGCGTCCGATTTCCGATTCGAGCTCGCAACGCACTGACACTATCGAGCCGAGTTTATTCGGATCACTCTCGAGATATCGATCCTAAATAACGTCACAAGCCTTCAGAGCTGATCTCCGCACCGATAGCGATGGCATGATACCTCCGATAACATCTGGAACAAAAAGAAAACATCGCTTAGTAACGAGTTCCAAGAAACAAATGCGTAAATCACTCTGTTTACCATTTATCTAACCGTGATGCTTGTTAATGATTTGAGAATGTTAATGCGTGTATAACGAGCACTTTATTTAATAGTTTTAACCTATTAAGGGTGTGAAATTATTATAAACGCCTTTGGTTCGGGTTAGTCTCATAATCCCCTCTGAGCCGTCCCCTTCAAGGGGATTATGAGACTCGAGATGGGGCGACGATCTGAGAAATGTAGCTGGCAAACACTGGATGAGAAGATCCGAAGACCGGGCTCAGTGGCGCGTCTTGGGAGAGACCTACGTCCAGCAGTGGACCGAAATAGGTTGATAGTTCGGCAAGAAAAATCCACAAGCATGTGAAATACTGATAATACAGAAACCGCAGGTCCAGAAGTATATTCCCAAGATATGAAAGTGAACAATTCTATTACTAGAAATCCGTAATTGCTTCTAAGTACTAACCTAGTTACTGGCGCTAGAACTCGCATGAGTGGGTAAAAGTAGTGCATGCTATTTTCTCTCCTATTAGGTATGACTGGCATTTCAAAAGGCTACAAGCTTTATAGGTGAAAAGCTTAGATAAAGTTCGTACATTCACACCAGATTTACACACCAAAACTCGTACTAGGCCCTCTGGTACGTAATGTTACCAGTGCCAGATAAATGCGTACCTAGGCGTGAAAGAAGCGTGACCAATATCAATATGGCCGTGGTCTCGTGCGATATTTATCTCCGAACTTAAGTAGCGATACCGTTGTGGAGATGAGAAATGAATGATAATCTTTTCAGAAAGTGGTTGAGATAAACGTGTCAGTCATTTCAAGAGATACTCATAAATACGCAGTCTAAAATTAATCAACAAGTGTGTGCATAAAAGAATAAATTTCGACGCCTTTTTTTTTAATCGGAGGAACTTTTCGATGGTTTTTTTTTATTCGGAAGAACAGACGAAGGAAAGTTTTTTGTGAACTTTTCTGTCTGTCTTCATTATCAGCAGACTGGCGAAACTCGAACTAGACTCGTGCATTCGAAAAACGAACAATGTATGAAACGGGGGTCAAAATTTGCATCACGTTTCATACAAAACGAGATTTTCAGTGTGTAATTTTGGTACAATGGGAGTCCCGCTTGTTCTTACGTAGGACTACCTACGTATTACATAATTCTTTAATTATTATCACTACCTAAAGCTCACCCCTGATCTCTATACACTAATATTACCTACATCGTGGATCGTTAGTGTGCCGTGCGTGATTCGAAATAGTTCTTTCTAGCTCACTTGACCCAATTTTCAACACTTACACTGTTTGTCCACCAACGCCGGCACCGGCACGGCACCGATAATACAAAACACGTCCACAACACTGCGACACACCGGCACCGCGCCGTTCACGTGTTTTGTATTGCCCTGAGCCCCGAGTCTGTGCATTTGTTTTGACTTTCGACTCGAGTATAGCACACGCAAACGCATTCGCAATGCGATAAATTTTGTTGGGAATTGCACAATTCCCAAATCTCCCGCTAGAGGCGCTTATCCGGTGTTGATACAAAATTTCTCGCTTTGCTAATGCGTTTGCGTGTGCTATACTCGAGTCGAAACGCAAAACCAATGCACAGACTCGGGACTCAGGTAGTGCATTCCGGTGCCATGCCGGTGCCGGCGTTGGTGGACAAACGGCCTAAAGAACTACTCCGAAGTGCGGTTTCGAAATTTGTATTGTTATACCCATTAATAGAAAAGGGCTCGTTGATTGACTCGTTGAGTTGAATTGACAGTGAAAGTGTTAGTAACGGATCAATGGATAGCCTGTGTGCCTTTGCACATGCACTCGGCCGCTTACTGCATCGTTTTCTAATCGTTTTGTTAGAAGATACAAAATCAGACGAATGCGGAAAAATTACAAGATTGGATGAAAGTGGAACTTGACTTGAATCACCGCACTCTGGTTGACATTACATACAGCATCCGCGTGCATGTGAAAAGGCACTAGACGGAGAAAGTGGTAGTTATGGTATAGATACGTAATGTAATGCCTTTGTTCTATAATTATTATAACATTGCAGTAATACAATGTTAGTAATCAAATGATTAATTGATTTATACGTCACTGTTTTTTTGCGGATTTATTTTTGCGGCACTGTAACTTTAAAGCCCTTACTCCGATAAAGAACTCATTATTTAAGGATAGATTTGAGTAGAGACAAACAAAACTGTCAAAAATTCTATGCAAGTAAAAGTCAGTCCGAAACAGTAGCGCCCAGTAAAAGAGAGTCCCGTAAAGAAAAGATCTTAGGTCTCAGTTGGAATTAGTTTATGTTTTTGTATTTGTAATCTAAACGTGCCTTTACTTAGCCCAAATACCTACTTATTTAGGTAAGTACGAGATTACGCTATACTTGTTTCACAAGAACATTTGATGAATTTAAAAAATAAAATAAAAAACGCATTAATACTAAACCCAATCAGTGTTTTTTTTTCCACGAAATGATTTCGTTGACCATAACAAAATTCGATTCATTGAGCAACCCGTGTTAAGCCTTGGTCTCGCGCTCGTAACGCACACCGCTGCAGCACAACGCAGATAACCGCGTTTGCTCCTCGCCGCTGACGCAGACTGCGACGTAACAAAAGACCATACTAGACGTTTTGCATACAATTATGTGTCCGGCGCTGCATGCTGCATACCGCTGCGTTGACCATGGCGAGACCAAGGCTCGGAGCGTCGTCGGTCGTCGTCAAGGCGACCTCACTCCCAATAGCTGTTTACAATCGATACCGGAACGTATTTCGGCCACTTGTTACCCTCGTTTCGACGATAGATCGGTTTCGTAGCCCTTTGTTTTTTTAAAGAATAACAAAGAAGGTAATCAACGAACTCATTTCTATTCTGACTATTACCACTATTACTAGGAATACAGCCAAACAACACCTCGGACACTCGGAAAAATATATGATTGACAATGAGTACATACCTAACATATCGATTCTCTTTTTGCATAGGTAATTATTTCTAAACTAACATAATATGACCTTTTTTTTTCTGGCACTGGAGGCTTGTCCTTTTGCCAAGTTTTTTTTGGTTTTCACCATAATTTGACAGCACTAAAAAGGTTGCCGTCACTTTCTCATTTAAACGAAACGACAAACGATATTAGGTATATTTAGGTCTCATTCTTCCAAGATTTAGGTATTCTGTGGCTAAAGCTTCGCTTTTATTTTATTTACCCTGGCAGAATAGGGGTTAGAAAATGTGAAACAACATTAGGTCCCTTTTGAGGTTTACGTCAATAGAGATTAAGATAACAGTCGACAGTCGTCAATATTTGGCATCGCTATCGAGAGATACCATTCTATGCACTTCACGCACTTGCGAATAGATTGTTATGTAGATAGATTAGGCATGTAGGTAGGTATTTTCATGTGGTAAAAAAACCATTTGTTATGGTTTAATAAAAAGTTCTGCGTAATATAAATAATCTAGGTGGAACGAAAATAAACTAAAAAAAGACACGAAATAATGTTGCTCAGATATTATTACCTAGCTGCGTATTTCCACTAAAAACATTCACACTAAAACCTTCACAACACAATCCTTACAAACGACTTGTTTTTACAATCAAGAAAATCCTTAGAACAATCTGCACAAGATTCAAAATGTGAAACATGCACAAAGTTTGGCGGTGGAAACGCAAATCGATATCTTCACAGAGTTGTCCATGTTTTATTGTGAATGTTTTTCAGTGGAAACCTACGGTAAGTTTTAGATAATAAATAAAATTACCTTTAAAGGTAAGTTAGTTATGATTTGTCAAAAAACGTTTCCATTCTCATGCGTAAGTGGTTATAGAAAATGTGTGTGACGTCAAAACAGGACGAACAGGAGCTCGTAAATAGCTAGTTCTATTCCCAGCTATCTCCCGCGGCGACCTCTCTCAATGACGATCATTTAGTTAGCGGATAAACATGCCAGACATAATGTCAGAGTTATCTCAAAGCCATTTTATAACAAAAAAATATGAATATTTAAAGTTTTGAATTCTGGTTCCACACTCAAATTAGGTACCTATTTAGGTGGTTTTAGAAAATCTAAACTAAAGTTTTATTCTTATACCTGGTCTACTGAAAACACAAAATCTCTACTAAAGCGTTTTACAAATGAAATCTATGCTCAAGCACAGACTTAGATTTTTAAGTATCGTTTCAAACTTGACTGAACTCAAGGAACCTTTCAGAATCAAATCAATGCATTTATCCAGAATTCAGTAGCATACGGCCCTAAGTCCAAGGCCCGTATGCTGATAAAGAAATCGTTACCTACTGAAGCATACATACTCGAGTAGATATTTTGATACAAAAATGTATTGGTACTTGAGCAGTAGGTACCTAAATCAGTATACGGGCCTAATTCATTTCATTCGTCACGTGTTTATCTCTACAAACCAGTTAGAGATCTAACTCGCTATAGTAGATGTCCTGTCTATGTCGGCGTAAATCTTAGTATCTTATCCTTGGGACAGGCAATATACCAAAGCAGGCGATTAAAATAAATCATTTGAGGTTATGCACCTGTGGGACTGATTCATCTTTCGGTAAAAGTCGGGGTTCGTCGGGATTCTTCGGGAAACTCAAGGTCATGCAAATTTGCGTAACCTGTGACTAAGTGGATTATGTGTTTTAGCTGTTTTTTTGCTAAGTAAACGTAACATAATATACTTACGTAGAAACGTAAGTATATTGATTTTATGTAAGGACTAGCTGATACCCGCGACTTCGTACGCCTGCGAAACTTTCCACCAAAATTTCTTTCAACCAGCATACGATGAACCTTGTAGCGAATGGCAGCTTTTGTCTTAGGCAGTTCAAGCTGTATCTAAGAATCCACGTCTTTGATTTCAATAAAATACAGCCTATGTTTCAATCCGAAAAAAGGGCTTCCGAATGGTATAAGTTTCGTTGAAATTGGTCCAGTAGTTAAGGCGTGATCCGCGAACAAACAAACAGACAAACTCAATTTTCGGAATCAGAATCGTATCTTTTATTTTAGTTTTTGGCTTTTTACAGTTTTATAATACCTAGTAGGTATAGAATAGATAAGTATACTGTCCCCTTTTAGCTTTCGCCCTCAACTATCTAAGTGACTCAAACCTAAAATAAGGGCAGTAATTTCTGCTTTCTCCAACCCCATAAAATGTTAAGCTGACATGAACGATAGGATATCCCAATGAGGAACATAAACTGAGCGACAAGAGGAGCGAGTATTTATTGGATTTACGAATAACAAAATTTTTCTAGGTTTGATTTGCACTATTGAAAATGGAAGTATCAACAAGTAAAAGTCTACAGCGTAAAGTATTATTCAGACCGCTCAGTTTTTCTGCTAAAGATATATCTCACTGTGTTTCCTTATTTCACTTCGTGCCAAATACAATTTCACTTTGTTAGCTATCTACCTATTTGACATCTCCAACGACATTTCTCAGTATTTGTCTCCTCGGTAACACTTTGTAGCTACGCTCAGCTTGATAAAACTAGGACTAACTTCTGATGTAGGTGCTAGTAGCATGAGAAATGATAATCTAGAGGAGCCGGTTCGTTTTATCGCATGCAAATAGCCAGAGGTAGATGGGGACCGTTAGATAAATGTATTTAATTGGGAGCAGATATTGAGGACAAGGGGAAGCCATATCTTAAAAGGACAAGAGATGTCAGTGTATTTAATTGGAATGTGAATGTGTCTGCTATAACATAAATATGCATTCAACTTAAATTGCGTCCATGCGACAATAATTTCGACGAAATTCGCCATCTACGTTCCTTCAGTTAGCTAAGGGGTGATCACAAACGAATTTGACAATCTCCGCATTTCGTCAACCTAGGTTACAAAAATCACAGAGAGTAAATACAACTTTTAAATAAAAAATTATTACGTCGGTTAGCGTAGACATAAGGTTGGTAGTTGAGAAGGCAAATGTTAGACAACGTGACAGTACAAGCGCACGATGAGTAGGTTGGTTGGTCTTGGTACCCTCAAAAATGTATCACATAAAAATGTAAACCTAACGTATATTTGAGTCATTGCACGTCAAGTCAACGCCAGTTTGATTGCCGAAAGTTGTAGCGTCATCCGCTGTGTATTTCGGATACGCTAACGTTACGATACGTTTACGATTGTCACATTTATTCGTGATCAAGGCGCTGTAGGAAAATATTTGTACGAGGGTACATCGTAACGTTAACGTAATAATGTTTGTATATCGTAACGAATCGATTGGAACAATGGATCGTTGCATAATATCATCCGATAGTTCTAAACATTATTATCTGATGCCAGACACGTCGAGGAAGCTGATCAGACATAATATTATAGAACTATACAGGGTGTCTGAACTAGTAGTGGGGTAATCCAACTGTAAAAACAACGTATATGGTATGGGGTAAAATTCGTAAGATTATTTTCAGATCCACACGAGTTCAAATATTCTGATATGCAAAAATACTATTTGGATAAGCGCACTTTCAATATTGGTAAACAATAGGTACCTAACCTACCTACCTTATTTAAAAGTGGTGACACCCTGTAAAGCAATTGTAACATTTGGAATAACTTGGCTGAAGAAGGAGCCAAAACATAAAACCCAAAAAAACTACAAGAAGTACCTTGTTTGCTACTTAGAAGAATTAAAAAAAAAACCTATACCTGTCCTTGACTATCCACAATCATGACTAATGCAGCAAAAAAACCTAAGTTTACATACATGCTTGGAGGTTAATACAATGTTATGTATCCGTGAAAACCAAATAATTTACTAATGGACCCCTCTACCTAGTTAGTCTAATGTATAGTATTGATCTGTGGTCTAATAAAGTTGTTTGCTTGCCATAAAATAAATAAATAAAATGTACAATAATCAAAGTTTTTTGAGACATTTATGACATCGTAACAAAATCCGAATAAATATTACTACATTTTAATAAGAGAATTGCGCCTCTGATCATGGAGGTCATCAAACTCTTATTCTATAGTGTACGTACACTTTTTCTAGTATACAGTTTACTAAAGTGTTACTATACAATAACTGTAGGTCTCCTAGGTCATTAACATTTGTATGCGACTGTACCTATTTTATCGAACGATGTATAAAACAAGTTAAATATTACAATGTAAATAGGCGAATGGTACTTTATTCTTTTAACTCAGAGTTTAATGTCATTGGACTTGCATACATTCTTAACTTATGTAAATAAGTATACCTATGTACTATAGGTATAGGTACCTACCTACTTCTGTAGAGTGTAGAGGTTTTGATAACACATTATGAGTCAGAAGTTATCCTAATAGTCCGATAGTCGCATAATAACAAAATTGATTTTGAGTCTCGTTTTTTTTTCTTATATTTTTAACAAAACTGTTGTTTGAAAATGATGTCACATTATGATGAAAACCGCTTTATTACGATCGTCGATGCCGCCACCGTTTTTCAATAACACGCTAGCATAATCTCCTATATTGTGGGAACGATTAGTTGGCTTTTATATAGACCTTGTAGTATGGGGTCGCGTTCACACACTTTTGCTTCATTCATTGGATTAATTGTATCTAAAGTCCCACGGTGCATTGTAAATTTACAAGTTCATAGGTGTAGTGTATTACCTACCTACTCAGATACTTGGATATAACGATACTTTTACCTACTAGTATAGTATTATATGATTTGTACTTTTACTTAGGTGCTGTTCATTGCATTTATACCTACTTGCAACTACATTATAATTATCAACGTGTCTAATTTTACTTAGGTATTTATTTCTTATCAATCGATAGGTATTCATATCTACCTACAAGTATTTTTAGCAAATTCAATTTAGATTTTCTATTAGGTACCTCGGTACTTACTTACCTACAATTTTTTTTCTAACCATATCTCTATCTACTGTGCAAAGATCTCCTCAAAGATTTCCAATTCTCCCAAATTTTAAAACTATTTAGCAGATCCTTTTTGTGGTTCTTATAATGGTAGGTTTTCTCGGAAAGGACAAATATAACACGTACTCGTACTATCATTTCTTAAATTACGAAGAATGGCGACTCAAACAATTCAAGCAAATGTTTATTTATCCAGTGAAGAATGAGCCAGTAACAATGAGTCACGCTCATTAGTATAAAACTGATAACGCATTCTGACATAACGTCAAGATATAAATAGGCGAGGTTCTGCCAGCCATAGCGGAGGCAAAGTTGAAATTACCATCATAAAATATAACTGGGGTGGGGTTTGGGTCATAGAGGCATAGAATGAGACAGATAAGAAGGTTTTGCTATAAAGAAGTGGGGTTCCGTAGTAAAAAAAAAAAGTTTGTAACACAGCAAATGCACTAGGGAATCCCTATCATCAGACACCAAGCCGACAAAGCAACTATGAGATTTTTTTAAACAAACAATAGTATATTTTTATTTACATCTCTTCTAGCTAAATGCATCTTTGCTCCATTTTTAGAAGCGACCTAATTTCATACTCAGGTGAGTGTGAAATCAGTTGGCAACATCGCTGACCCCCTGTGCCAAATGTCTCGACACCGCGCTAGAGCGCGATTAAAGGGAGATGCTACTGAAATAGTAGGGTACTGGTAACCATGGCAACTCGCTCCTACTTGAAGGGGAGTGCAGGGTATCGACATTGAAGATGTACGATAAAGAATTTATACTTTTGCTACTCTTTCTCGACCGATCTGTATGTGTGTAGTTATAGTTGTCTCACAGATATTAGTATCTCACAAAATTTCCACGGTGACCCCTATACCACGGTTGTACGGTGACCCATACAAAGTTAGGATATAAACGTCTGGTTTTTAACCGACTACGGCGAAGCAAAAAGGAGGGTATACGATTTTGACCGGTATGTATGTATGTATGTTCATCTGTTCCCCATAACTATAAAACCAATCCAAAACTACTTCAGAAATGGACGTGTGACACATTTTCATACTTTTTAGAGTCTGGTTTTAGTTTTACAACTTTTTGGGCATTGTTTTTGGTATTAGGTATTCTGTGGTATAATAATATACCATTTTATTAGCCAATGATTTGTAGAGCATTGTATTGAGTGGTTCACACTATGCCTCATATCCTTATTACAGTCAATTTCATTATGTCGGTGCTTGGTAACAGCTAGCTACGAATAACAATGATATCTCTACATAATTTAATTCATAAGTAGGTACCTACCTAAAGATAGATAAGATACTATTAACTACATTTGTTTTGCGTAAAAGGTTAAATTTTTGTAAATTTTAATGAAGGGAATAAGCCATTTTAATTCACGTAGTAAAAAGTTACTTAGTAAAAGTTTTTATTCGCGTAGTAAGTACATATCCGTCCGTATAACTATCACACAGAAGCTAGGAGTAAGTAAAACAGCATTGTGCGTATGTATACATGCATTTTTGTAAGAATTTTCGGAGCGCGTTTATGTCTTTTGTATGTAAAATAATGCACCTGTGTTAGTAACACAATTTATTATATGGTAATCACATTATTTTACCATCATTAAACCCACATTATTCACTCACTAGTCGTTGCCCTACTCTCGATGCGACCTATCTGGCTGTAACTCCGTAAGCCGACATTGTGTTGCAATCGAGTAATGCTTGACCGAAATAACTAATGGATAAACCTAAGATAAAAAAAGTGGAATACAGAGGGCATTAGAAGTATTGGGTATCATACTAATCATAATAAATTGGGGTATGAATATCTATAAGTACATAGCTTTTAATATTCTGAGACATATAGATAAATTAGGTAAAGTAATGGAGAATTTAGCTTTTTCTGATGAGCGAACACAATTTTGTTCGAAACGGCTAACATCGCGATTGCCAAAATCCGCCAACCGTATTTTATTTGTACTAAATAGCACAAGTTATTATATGTAATGTATATTTATATTTTATGTAATGTTTATGTAGTTTATATTAGTTTGTAGGTTTAATTTTACATTGAAATAGGTACTCTCTAATACTTCCTTAGTACACAATACTACAATACTACCTCTCTATTTTAATCCTCTCCTATGCCTCAAAGGTTTGCTGGAAGAAAACTCTTATTAGGGTTAAGCTCACCTTTGTACATATCTTTAGTTTTAACTTGCTTGTTTATATGTTTCTGTGTGCAATAAAGAATTTAAGAATTTTAAAATGAAGTTTTGAACCAAAGAACTTGATGGTCTTTTACCTATATGTTTTCGTCCAGTTTGTCATTATTTTAGCCAAGTAATATACTTATAAAACATGTAACCTAACTATTTATCTAAGCACCTGTTTTTTGCACTGTTCCGTCTGTTCGTCTTGTCTGTTTTTTTTCACTGTTTTCGAACACACTGGAATACGTGTTTAACCATTCATGTAATTAAAACTTTGATGGCTTTAACTGTAATATAGATGATTGGGGTCATGTATTATTCGATACAAACTCTTTCGGGTCAACCGAGAAATAGAAAGTTAAGAATTACTGTTGGTAAACGCGGTCAGAACAACAAAAACATGCACTATTGCATTATTACGAACATCTAATCAGTTTTTAAATAGTTTTAGGTATATAATACATTCGAGAGCAAAAATTCCAGGTCATCTATAAAAACTTGAATATCTAGGAAATCATTGATGAAAGTGAAATAAATAACTAGCTACTGCCCGCGACTTCGTTCGCGTTCCATTAGATCCCATTAATTTTCCGGGATAAAAAGTATCCTATGTTACTTCTAATACCTCCAAGAATATGTGTACAAAGTTTCATGATGATCAGTTAAGTAGTTTTCGCGTGAAAGCGTAACAAACAAACTTACATTCACATTTATTATATTAGTAGGATTATAAATTAGTGACCGTTTGTTTGTCAAATGTATGACTTTTTCTGTTACATAACTATGTTGCTTTGGTAATCCACCTACTGATACCCCTGAATATAGAAACCGGCCACTCTAGCCATCTAGTTTCCATCGTACAAGCTTTGCTTAGTTTGGGACTAGAAGTCGTTGTGTTAAGTTTCCGTTAATATTTATTAATTTATGTTTGCATTGTTGGCTGTCAAAGGGATAAGGAAAACATCATGAGGAAACCTGCAAAGTTATCCGCTCCGCATTCCTGTTAGATAGGGCCTGTTAGCTGAAGTACCACATTGGTGTTATTATGGTGGTAAGGGAATACTTCGTCTAACTTAAACCATGCACTGGACAGACCGTTCGTACAAGTGTAATAAATAATGTGAATGAATGCATATGCAAAGTGTAATAAATATTTGTAAATACATGATTATATACATTACACAACGCCTTCTAGTACCAAACAAAGCAAAGCTAATATTTTATATTTTTGTAAATACATACCTACTTATAGTAAATAATAATGTAGCAACACCGACACGAACAAACAAACATACATAAATATAAAGAAGTATATATGCATAATGTAAAAAAAGTTTTTTGAGTGAAAAAGGAAAAGAAACTGATTAATCGGAGGGGTTTTTAAAGCTATATAAACTAGTCCACTAAAAAACAACTTAGAACACGTTTTAATTAGTAAAAGTTGTCGGATTCAGCTTATTAAAATATTCGTAACATTTTAGCACAATTTCTGATGACTTGGTCTTCGTTAATGTGCTTGAGCAACTGGTCTCAATCATCTAATTTACATGATTAGTTGAGGTGAAATCTGACATCTTTGAAAAATATCGATTGAAATCATATTGATATGCATTTTGTATGCACAATCTTGCAACCGCCAGTTGTTTCTGCATATTTATTGACCTCATATTATAATGAATAAAATGTTTGTTTGGCCTCGATACTAAAATATTGCAGCGAGCGAAACACTTGTTTGGTTATTATTTGTATCCTTCTAGGACGTAAACGCAGACGTTAAGACAAGTTTTAAAGTTTTCACTTACAAACGCATAGTTTTAAATCAGTAAAAATATTCGGCAAAACCATAATGTTCTCTTTACAACACTGAGACAGAATAATTATACTTAGCTATGTTTAACTATGTATATAATCAAATCCGATTTAAGGGCTCAATTTAGAAATATATCCTGCAAAGAAATCTATAAGAGTCAGCGGTGCTTCACTAACTTCCAGCTGTAACTTCAGCTAAACTGTAATGTCTATGACATAAGGTGTATTTTCGTACAGTTAATCTTCAACAATGGTCTTGTCACACGTTATCCTCGTTGTATGCTGTGTCACAGATCATTTATATGTATTTTTTGCTTTGTTAGTCATTGTTGGTAACGCACACATGTCTTGTAGGGATGTGATTGCTGTTGTCCGAATATTTTGACAGATAGTAGGTACTTAGTAACTATGAATTTTTGCAGCAAGGGTTCCACAAATTCATAAATAGAGTCTGACCATGATTAGTCTGCAGTGGAATAAATTGACAACCTAAAGAGATTTGAATGTTGAGCATTTTTATCACTTCATCTTACCTCATGCATCGACCTTCTTTCATGAATAGCATGTCAAGTACAGAGTCAAAAGTCACTAGAAGAAAGTCTTGAAAAGTCTCATTTTATCATATTTGATCCAAGCTTAGCTTTGAAAAATATTTATTAAGTAGGTGTACATAAAACATCATTGGTACTATAATGGTATGGTATGATCTAGAAGTGTCAAACTTCCCAAGAAAATTACGCCAGAATTGAAATTACAAATCACCATGATTTTACCTACAATGCGACTTGAACTTAAATACTGCAAACAAAGAGAATTGTGTAATTTTTCGTGTTGATCATGCAAAGAGAGTAATGTCCACATTGACCAACACATTTCGTAATCTACTTACAAACACAGGAAAACATTATGGACTGATTTTACTGAATTGCAAAAACTAAGCCTGGTTCAGTCAAATGTATTTTAAAACAAGTCAGAGAGGTACCTATATACCTCTTACGTATCAGCAAAAACTTCTTCGTTCCTCGATTTAGATTTTGCAAGTAACCGTGACTCAGACGTGTTTGTTTAGTAAGATGTCAATGTATTTTCGAAAGAAAATAAGTATGTAGGTACATATTTTTTTGTATTCCGACTTCGAGTCTTGGTACAGCACTTTGATGGAGACTACAACCTTCTGTCTGAAAACTAAACGTATGCTCGTCGGTAGTTATACAATTACGAGTATATGACGCGGAGATAGATATTCTATTAGAAATGATCACATCCCACAACTTCTGTCTCCGCCATCCCAATCGTTTCCTCTGCTTATTTTTTTCCGTTTCTTAGTTTTGATATATGTAGTTTGAACTTTCTATTTCCCTATATCCCGTTAGGTATACCCACCCGGATCCCGGACACGAAGACCAAACGTTTTATGGATCGTTTAGAAATCGAGATGAACTTTAGCTAAGAAATATAGACCAAGCAATCAAACATTGTGCTGATTCCGAGACTTGAATGAGATTCTTCAAAGGAAATGAGCTTCCGAGAATGCATAAACTTAGAAACAAACATAAAGGAGCTAAATATATATAAGGAAAATAAGTTATTCTCGCAATAGCTAATAATAAACACGAGCGTATCCTCTACAATAAATTAATTGAGTTCGTTCGGTATAAAGCTACTTAGTTGATTACAAACAAGTAAACTTGTGTGCTTAGTCACCGACTGTTTGGCGAAAAATAATACTTAGGATGTAGAGAAATTACCAATACTCGGTACTGTAAAGTACGCTATAGGAACAAAGAACGAGCAAAGGTAAAGTACAAAGTTCAAGCTAATTGCAGTTCAAAGTAAAATAAAAAAGCTGCTGTCATGTTGTATACAAAAAGATCCCACTAATCCCACTAACATTACAAATATCAAAGTTTACACGTGGATGTGTCCGATTTGTATGAAACTTGGAATATAATAGTTCGCAACCTGGATTAACACATAGAGATCAAACGGGACATTGACGAATTCGCGGGCGGAAGCTAGTATTCTATAAACTTTAAATCAAGTATAGAATCTGTGTATACTGACAAGATCAATAGCCTTGTTTAAATTAATAATTTAACACTAAGCAGGTAGTGGTGTGGCTATATCAGTCGTGCTAATTCTAACTGGGTTCACATCACAGTGTACGGTCAAGAGTTTTTTTTTCTATGGTACCGTTGTACTGAGTCATTTTCAAAAGAGCCTGCCAAAGTATAAATAAGAACTCTTTTCTAAACTTGTGTGCGAAAGAATCAAGGCCCGTATGCTGATAAATAAATTAAGCCTTGATTTGAGTAGAGATTTTCATACAAAAACCTATGTTTGAGTCCGGATCGGTGCTTGAGAAGTCAATCAGCATACGGACCTAACCTGTGGACTCAGATTACTAAAATAGTCTGTGGATCGATCACCCTTGTTGTCAGCAAGGACAGCAAACAGTCAATAACATGTAAATGTACATTGACGGCTTCTAGTACAATAAATATTGCAATGACGGCTGTGAGCCGAGGTACATTTTTTAAATCAGTGATCGCTCCACTTATCATTCTAGTATTCGTTTAGATCAAGCTTTCATGTTATAAGAAGATCATCTTCTATCACTTACCTACATATTACCTACTATTTCTTATTATCGATCTTAGCATAACAAGATCTTTAGGTACCTATTCTAAGTATCTACATACCTTTAACATTACCTACTTCAAACAGGAGTTAGTTATTTGACTTTCAAATGAGTATCCTATGTTTATCTATCAAGGACAAAGATTTTGTGAACACATATTTGCATGTTTTGGCCCTAGTATCGTCCCTACTCTTTGAGTGTTAATTATATATAATTTATAACTAGTTTATCAAGTGTAGATAACCTTGTGGACATCCAATTTCCTTTGCCAAGTATACAAAACAGGCTAAATAAAAAAATCTTCCAAACTTTTTTTTTTTGCTGGATTTAGGTACTCTTTGTCAAAAGATTTGAATTGAATCCTAGCAGTGGAAACTGCAGTATGTATAAATTTACGACAGAATAACATTAACAAAGTTTATCATCAACGCAAACGTAAACAGTTTACGTTCTGCACGTTAAGAATGCGGTGAACTCCACAATCAATTCCACATGGCAATATGTTCGTTACTAGATAGACAAAGAATAATATGGTATGATAGCTCTAAATAAAGTAATATGATACCTACCCGTCATAAAGTAACCTAGAGGTTCTGAAAATATATAGGATGCCTGTAGATTACTTATTAAAATAATAGGAATGGCGTTGGTAAGATTAAAAAATTACCATGGAGTTCCACATGCAAGTATGTTTTACGAGTTAGCTATACCAATTCTTTATCAATGATTTCGCTAATCATGAACATATTTGATGGGTATTGAACAGTAAATTGGTCCTATAAATATTCATATTTAAGTCTAGAAAGATGTATAAATTCCCGTCAGACGAGTTCAAAGACCAAAGACTAACGGAAAAGCATGCCATGCCTTTTTATTATAAAAACATTTCAATTATAACTCCTAACTGCAATGCCAGTCTGTAACTTTTCAATTCTTAAAACCGCGTGCAGCAAGAAGTTAGTCAATCGTGTACTCACGTAAGAACAAAATCCTTGGCGATGTCACACAATTCCAAGTGCACTGTTATCACTAGTTATGACTATGTTCACAGTTTATGTATATTGTTTATATAAATAAGGTTAAATCCAGCGAGATGAAACGTCCTCGCAGCAAGCAGGTCAGCCAGTAACTGATCGCGGCTCGGACTGCGACTTGCCGGGTGTTAAACTTAACTCCAAAAGGTTATATTATTACCAGCATCTGTTGAACCAACTAGAAGTTTATATTCAAGGTATAGAGTTCATTTTGATGTGGGTTGGGAGTTCATACAACATTCTAAAGTTGATGAAGCATTGTGTATGCCACGCGGCTAGCATTTCTTTTGAGAGAAAAGGCGAAAGGACATCGGCTGGCCTCTAGTTTGGCATGGTTGTGGATTGTCTCGTAAACGTGATCTCATGCGGTCTGGGAGTGACTTGGTGTAAACTATCAGCAAGCTTAAGTCTTCATGATTCATTGCAGTTTTTCAAATTGAGTGGTAAAAACTAACAATGGTTTTAGTTTACTTAAATAACTCGCCTACTTCTATACGGTGACTAATCATGACACGAATGGATGTATAATTAAAACTTTAGATAAACAATATCGTTAAGATAACCACCACTTTCCAGTGATCAGCAGGTTCATGCCTCCTCTAATCATTAGCCCCGATGTAAACTTGGAAATAGTTACACCGTGTTATGTCTTTTGTTACAAGTAAATTCAAATTCGATCGAACGAGACAAAAAACAGTGTAACTATTCGAAAGCTTACATTCAGGGTAGATACTTGTCTTGGACCACATCGAGTATGTGAATAGTAAAACATTGCTCTCGGAGTTTCTTTTTGTGAAACTTAATCTATTTTTCTGCATATAAATATTGCTAATCACAAACCAACAAAATATAAAACTCGAGGTTTGATATTTTGTAACACAAAATTGGCCACGAGGCAGCTTTTTTATTGATTAGAAATTTAGTCAGAGGGAAAGCTAAAGACGTAGATTATGAGGGGTTGGCTGGACCACATGGCCTACTGAACAGTGTTCCGCATGAATGGCTTCGCTCATTGAGCACGCATGCTGCGCAAATGATGTGTGCTCGATGACCATGTTTAGGGAGAAACGGAGTATTTGATAGCAGTCAGATTACTTATTCCTAACCCTTGGATTTAATCTTGAAAGATTTCTGTTTAGTCTAACAACTTGCTAATCGTATTGCTTTCAAGAAATCTAGAGCAAAAGAAAGAAACTAAGACGGATTAAAATAATCATTATTAAACGAAAGTCGACACCTGGCCCAACTATGGCCATCATCATCGGACCATTGAATCCCAGATCGTGGTCACTGTCTGTCTGTCTGTTCTCCAAGCTTAGGGGTGACTAAACCTTGTAGGTACCTAAACTTCGTTTTGCTTTTTGGGAGCCTGCAAGTAGTCTTGGCTATTCTTCGGATTTCGTTTCGTATAAAATTGTATAACTAAGTCTTACTTTTAGCCGACGTTTAGCCCATTATAATGGTAGCTATGTTCTATATTGCTGCTTGAAATTATTATAATATACACACAAATCATTAAGTCGTGGTCACAGTAGTTACCTGCGGGCTGCGAAGTTCCCGGGAGGTCTCTCATCGTAACATTTACATGGCTAATTACATTTCGCGCTGAATTTAAAGAGCTTCTAATGTATCTCTTAGCAAGATTCTCTATAATCGTTCACGGTGTGGCCGGCGACGGCAATTAAAAAAGGTCATTTAACTTTACCTACAGAAATTTCAGTGCTCTATCATTCTCAATAGCTCCGTTTCAGACATCCTAATTCTGATAAGAATGATGATAACTGATGATAACAGCTAGAGATGGACGTTTAAAAAAAAAGCACCCGAAACGCTTAGTTTCGGTAGATGCTGTAACTGATATTTTTAGCAAAAAAGCGTTAACATAATAATGAAACTAGTGGAGATGGTAGATAAAAATAACAGTTATTAGTTGAACGTTGTGTTTTGATTTCATATAACATTAGAGGATAAATACGTACGTTAACCAAACGGTTGCGGCACGTTTTTGTCAAATTCTAGAAAAAAGCATATAACGTGAAAAGATTACAAGCGTGCTTTAAAAATTATAACGTTTAACGCACTATCTTTTGCGTCGTTTATTCCACCTCTACTGATGACGGCAGAGTACTTTACTTAAATACATGAACGCGTGGATATTCTCTAGTGTTAGTAGTTCAATATGCGTTGGATCGGTGTGGTCGTGTGCGCCGTCCTGCTAGCAGGTGAAGTGAATAGTGTTTTTATGATGTCGTTTCTGATTGTTCCTTAGCAGACAAATGCTTTTGATATTGTCTGTGGCATGGTGGCTGTGGTGATGCTCTTTGGTCGCGCCTCACTATCTTTTTCAACTGGATCGTTAGCCATTATCATCATCAAAACAGAGTCTTCGAACGACCCGCAAAAGTAGTATTCTGAAAGGTGTTTCTTAGTTACATCAAGCCAGTGCAAAGACTGGGTGTGTGAGCCAGTATGTCCCCAGTAGATCCTAGGTAGGTATACGAGTATACAGCCCCAAAGTGAAATTGTGGTCAAAATTTCTTTTCCATGAGTTAGCTGTAACTATTTTGGTTGGTTTAATATATTTGGCTCTCCTGATTTCGAAGGGTCTGCATCATTTGTAAGCTTAGGCACACGAGTATACCTACCTACCAATGCATAGGTACTTAAGACTGGTCATTCACACGTAAACTCTTCACAGGCCGCCTCGAAGCTCAGCAGTCTCTGACTCGTAACTCTGGCGAGAACCAGACCATAAATGTGCTCGCTCTCCTTAAAACTGTGGCCTCGTGCCGCTTGACGGCACCTGATGGTCAGACCCTGGACTTCATACCCGACAAGCCTTCAGACCTTGGTGAAAAATATGAAATTCCACCTTTGGATCCTAATATGCCATCTTGCTCCATCATTGTAAAGAACCTTGAAGAGTCCGACAGTGGAACTTGGGAACTTGTTCTTACAAATGAAGCAGGCGTTGAAAGTTCGGCTACGATTGACTTAACTGTACTTCCCAGAGGTGAGTTTTAAGATTTCACACTTTAATTGAATATAGGTACGAAGAAGCCACCTTGTACCTGAAAGTGTGGTAAGGTTTCAATATGAAAAAGTGCTTTTGCATTAATCGGCTACTCAAACCATGCGCCATGCCTCCACACTTCATTATGCTTGTCGGTTTTGGTGTATCAAACAAAAAAAATGATCTCTCTTTCATGGCGATGACGCAAGGTTAGAAGGAAAAATGTTATCTACTTTCTAGAACACTTTCAGCTGAAGAGGATGAAGTAAACGATCATATAAGATGGTTGACCCCTATTGAGTTCCCGACGAGAGTCGGACAAAATGTCGACATTAGTTTGAGCAAAGTGGCATATCCGGAAGAATGCTACGTCCGCAATCCCGGTGGATTAAAACTCATGACTGCAGACGATAATACCGACGACGCAGTGACGGTTCATGACAGCAGTGATTTCGTATCCTGCAGGGTCACTATAGGTCCCATGGATGATACATTGCTAGGAGACTGGGCTCTGTGCGGTAGACGCACTGATAACAGCGAGGAACAAGATAGATGCCAACTTGTAAAGATTACTTGGAGTAAGTTTCCAATCAAATTGTCAATAGCTACTTGTTACGTAATGTTGGAATTCTCAATACAGCGTTTGCTAAGCTGTTATTGATGTTCCATATCCAAGCTTTTATCTTCTAGTCAAACAAGTTATTGTACAGCTTATCTAAAAAGCAATGTACCATTCAAAATAGATATTTATAGTATGTTCCTACCTAACTTTTATTTTTAGATAACAACAATGGTCCAGACCACGTGTGGAGTACCACTACTCAGGGTCTTTTCAATCACGTTGTCAACCTCGGAGGCACATTGACTCCTGTAGTTCTAGGGCACAGTAGCCGTGTTACGTGTCATATCATCACCAACAATGGTGAAGATTTAGTCATTGACGCTGACTCTGAGTACCCTAACTTGAGTCTTACGCCCTCTGAAAGCCACACATGCAGCATTGCCATCGGTCCTATTACTGAATCTATGCTAGGTAACTGGACCCTTTACGGCAAATTCAGAGACTTCTCCGGCTTGAGCGAAGTACGTCTACCCATGAACTTGTTTTTGTACGGTATGTTTCATTTATATTTAGAAATTGTTGAAGTGATCATATCCTAAATGTGCCTGCGTAACCATTTCTTTCAATTGTAGATGTTAATAACCCTTACGATCAAGCTTACAACGTGAGCGAAAACGATCTAGTTAAACGTGTCGTCAACTTGGATAGTACTGTGAGTATAGAAGTGGTTAGCACCGGCAAAGTGGATAGTTGTGAGGCAACGACACCTTCTGGAGCAACATTAGATCTGGACAATCCAAGTTATGACGGAGCGTCGTTCGTTGATGTCGGGGACAGTATAGCCTGCCGCATTACCATCGACCATTTTAGTAGAAGCCATCTCGGAAATTGGAGAATCATCGGGAAATTTAGCAACAACGGACGTTACATTGAAGAACGTCAAACTTTTGAAGTTCTTGAAGAAGGTTTGTTAAACCAGCATCTAAATTGGTTAACATTACTGGTAAATAATAAAGTTTTGGAGTATTCGTTTTAGATCCAGAAAATCCTATGATAGACGAGAACCGAACAGTCCAAAATATGACGGAACAGCACGTTAACACAGACATTGGCCAATCGCAACGGATAATCATACACTCGAGCGTTTTTATTGTGGGCGAAAGTTGTCATATAAGAACCCCTGCTGGTTTGCAATATACCTTGATGGATGGATTCAACGTTGAGGGAGTGGAGATTATCAAAGGAGAAGGGGTAGAATGTGGGGTGTTGGTTCATGTCCTTTCAGAAGACGCCGTTGGAACCTGGACATTGATAGCCAGAGCCACGCAGGGCTCGCAGCTAATCGAAAGGAGATTACCATTCACTATTATCGTCGAAGGTAATTTTTGATTAATGGTTTAGACTAAGTACAATGCTACGCGTATCAAGTCACGTTTGATGATAAGATCTATAAACCTTGTAAACTGATTATTGATTTATTTTGGGTAAAAAAACTATTGTCCGTTTTTACAGAATTTGTTGAAGCTATACCGAAAGAGGTGACTATTTTGGATGGAAATGATTTGCACATTCGTTTGGCTCTTCCTACTTCAAGGTTTTATGACACTTGTGAACTTGTGGCTCCCCCTGGAGCCGTGTCGTCTCCGGCAGTGGACCCATTGCACATCCAATCGTGCGGGTACACAATCACGAATATTAGAAACGCTGATACTGGAATTTGGGAGATAACTTACGGAAGTAAAATTACTTACAGAGCTGAAATCGTCGTCAATGGTATTTCGTCTTAATCTCATCACACTAACATGATCCCTCGAAACCCAATCATTCGAAACTTGCACTAACACTGCTTGCATGAACGCTTTGCTTTGATCAGATCTGTCTTGCACAATGATAAATACAGTAAAAAAGTTCCTAACACGAATTCTAATCTTACATCCTTAGTTACGTCACCTGAGCATACAGACACGGACTGGACTAGCTTCGTGGACCTGACCTTAGATGAAGCTGTGAACCAGACTGTTGGGCCGGAGAGCGTTCTTTACTGTCGTCTAGAGGACCCTCAAGGTAACATAACATGACCAGCCAAAAATAACAATGATCAAAAACTAATGATTAATCAAGAACAGGAAACACCGGATAATTAATTTTTTTTAAGAAGAGTTATATTTCTGGATTGTTTAAGTCTTTGAAAAAGCAAACGCTATAGGCACTGTTAGAGATGATAAAGATGAATACCTAACTGATAATAGGTTAATACGAAAGTAAAACTGACCGAAATAAAGACAAAAATAAAGAGCAAGTTTTTTACAGGAATCACCGTGTTCGATGACTTCGGCAGGTGTATCCTAGCACTTAACAAAGTGACCTCCAGTCACAAAGGGACTTGGAAGATGGCGGTCGTCTCCGCTGGCAAGGTGGTTGCTGTCGAACACCAGCTGTTGGTTAATGTGAAGGAAGGAGGTTTGTAAGACACCAAGACTTTGTCCGTTTGAGAGATTTCGAACGACTCCATTTTTTACTTTCATCTATTTTGTGGAATCATAATTTAAAATAAGTGTCCTACGTAGGATATGGTCGTGATTTTACTATCAGGAAATGATTTAGTTTACACACGTTCTTCAATTAATAACAATGCAGTATATATAACCTATCTGTAGTGTACACACAGGTGATGCCAAAGCATATTGTATACTTTCAAAAGACAAGAATCTAAAGTGGTCATGAAATCACAATAACACCGTAGTAGGTAAGTAAAACAATTTTGATGAAACGTTGATAGGTAGCTTACTTAGATAGGTACCTCTTGCAGAAATCAAGGCAGTAAGGGCACCCGATAAGGCCATACCAGTTGCCATCTACTGGGATATAATATAATGAACCGTTGACACGACAAGGCGAATTAATAATGATTATCTGACGGTACAATAAAAGTGAGTGCACTTACAGAAAGCAAACCCCAAGTGGTAACCCGCGTGGAGCAAGCCAAGCCGATCGTGACGGTGTCCTGCTCCGTGGCCACCGACGCGGCAGTTCACGCGTGCAAGTTCCGAGACCCTCAGGGTACGCTGCTGTTGGCCTCTCCCGGCCTCGCTGAAGACCGATATGCCTTCCACGGAAGCGGCAGCAGGTAACCACTTCGACTAGTCAGATATGAGCATCTACTGCGCATCTAACTGACTGAGGCTGGAATACTGAAACGTCATTCAAATTTGAGCACCACTTAAAATTGGTCTGCCTCTGTTTGACATTACTCATTTGTAAGAGGTGGCAATAATTTAAGCGTGAACTTAAATAGAGTGGCGTTTGAGTATTCGACCATGAAAATACTGAAGTCACTATCAAAAAATCTATTACCATCTTTGTCAAGAGTGATGGACATTACGGTGCAATGTCCATTACAAGCATATCGGTGAACGTGCTTTTTGAGGTTATGCAAATGGTAACAAGAAGAGGTGCTCCATTAGTCAAAAAAAGACAAAAAAACTTCTTTTTTGTTTTTTATACTCTAGAATCTAGAATATCAAGAGATTTGAGGGAATGATGCGTAGTTAGGGAAAGATCAAACATCCATTTTCTGTTCCAGCCTCCAATCCGGAGTAATGACCTACGAGTGTGGTCTGCAGATCACCGACCCTCGGACCAGCGACCTGGGGCTCTGGCGGTGCGCCATTGAGACCGAGGCAGACACCCACTACGGTTTCCTGAGCGTGCTCTGTCCGTGGGCTCTGATGGATCCTGCTGTTGCTGATACTGTACAACAAGGTATTTTGAACCTTGCTGTAAGAAAATTAGGAAAAAACGCAGAGGAAAAACTTAGGGATAATTGGAAAAGAACAACTGGTTAGGAACAGGTTTTGACATGTTTTACTTATCTTTACCAACCCAAATTAATGAATCTACCTACCTACTAACTTTTCATACGTCATGATGCTTGCCTACTACTTTGCATACATGGACTGCATTAATAAATAGTGATGCGGGTACCTGTGCCGGCACCTTCATGTCTCAGAGAGTCGAGCGCAGTGCACGTAATGCATCACATCAAAGGGCACGTCCGCAGTGGACGTGCATAGTGAGGCAATGCATCGTTATGGGCAGTGGTTACATTAAATTACATAAAGTGGGACATGTCCCAAAAAAAGTTGTGAACCTGATAAAATGAGTTGTGTGCCTACCTGATAAAAGTGAGCAAGAATACAATGAGAGTTACTATTTCCAGAGCCGATCCTGACGTCGGTGAAGCTTTCATTGTCAGCAGTGGAAGAGGAGCCGGTCACCATGTCCTGCACTGTGGACGCTGCTATCAGATACTGCTACTTCCGCGCGCAGAACGGAACCACTTTCGCTGTTTACCCTGGTAAGAACTGTTCTCTGTAGTTACAAGCATTTAAAGATTAGGTCCACTTTTCAAAACGTCGCCCAAACAAGATTAAAACATTCATCTATTCAGTTTAACTTCAACCTGATGACTTCAAAAACAAAGACTTTTAATCAGCCAAATGGTAAATATCAGACACAATTTGAATGACATGTTATCAGCCTAAACAGTCGTGCATCTATATTTGACACCTTTTGGTGAGTTTGTGTTTTTTGAGAAAGCACTTTTAACTGTCACTAATCATAGAAGGTACAAGAAGCCAACATTTGACACCTTTTTTCCAGGATTGTCCACCTCCAATATGGAATATGTAGGAGCAGGTTTAGATGCCGGCGAGTGTGGTGTCAGATTCAACAGCATGAGACGCGGAGACAGCGGCCTGTGGGGCTGCTATGTCGGCCTCGTGATGGACGAGACTGAACAGAGTCACCTGTTTGACATCGATGTACAAGGTACATTATAAATGAACAGAAAACGTAGCGAAGACTACGAAGAAAGTGAGAGATAAAACATTTTAATTGCGATTGGTCGTAAAGACTGTTATTCTACTGAAGATAACTTATATGGTTGGATACTTTGACTAAAGAACGAGACTAATAGAATCTACATCCTACAAAGTCATTTCTGGTCTTACAGAATATTGCAAACAGAATTTAACAAACCACTAATCTTCAAAAAACATTCTTATTTTCAGAGGCAATGAGCGTCAATCACTTCATCGACTACGATAACACCATGTTTGTTGAAGGCAATGTGCACGACAGCCGTGCCCTCGAATACTGCAGATTTGTGAGGATCGATGGACACGGTAAGACTTCTTCACGTCCGATTTTGATCACATCAAGCGCATGCATCTTAAAAATGTTATATGCTTTGTCTAGCTGTTTTACACTTTCTATTCTTGTACCTATACCTACCAAATACTAATTGATTGCATGAAATACGTATTTCTTACGTAGCGAAGATCAACCCAGATTATCTCTTAGTGAAAGAACGCATCACTTAAAATCTATAACACACCCATCCGTAGTAGCTTTACTACCTGAAAACACCACCACCAACCAACCACCAGTGATTTGAAGACCAGTAGGTATCGTAGGTAGGTAGTAAGTCAAGAGCTAATCAATAAATTATGCTTTTTCAAGGTTTCACCACCGATAGCATCCCAGACGTCTACCACTTCTCCGGTAACCTCGCGAACGGAATCTGCAAGTTGACCATTTCCCACCCGACCATCCTAGACAGGCACCCGTGGACCGTTGTGGCCAAGATCCGCGGCCAGGATAGGGAGATCTCTAGAGACACCATGGATTCTATTCTGATAACCCCGCCAGCTCCGAACCCGGATGATCAACAGCCTGGACATCATAGAGGGCCTTCCAGTTGTAAGTTTCGCAATCCTATGAGTACCTACCTACTAATAACCAGTCAAGTTTGGACCTTGTTTTCTATTTACTTGCCCAAAACTGCGAGTGCGCATGTGTCACTGCCTGTTGGTCACAGCGTAATCAATCGGAGACACTCTTTCCTTCTGAATATTTAAATTTATTACGTATTAATTCAGTTCTCCAATTTTTAGTTTTCGTCATAGATAAGCTTAGTTGTCCCACTGACAAATAATCTCTGTGTTCTTTTGCAGTCACCATCTTTCTCTTCGTGTTCGTAACTGTGCTGCTAATTTCTGTTGTCCTGATATCTCTTCTGGGACCTAAAAAGAACAGGAAGTGGACGTACTCCCGAGCTTCAGCATTGAGAAGTAGCTTGCAGAGCAGCATGAGGAAGCAGCCACTTCCACCCCAAGCCTCGATCAGTGAAGCTTGAGCCAACAATATGATTCTTGAAGTTACACCTACTATCCTTAGCTCCTTAGTAGCTTGTAAATATTATGTACAAATGTTCATGTGATTAAAATACTTTTATATATTACAATTATCAATAATAATTTTATTGACCTCTAAAATAAAAATAAACGATCTCATTCTCACACCTTAAAGACCAAAGCTCTTTGAGTCAAGAATCGGTCTGTTTTATAGGAACTTATCCTTGCAAATACAATCCTACTGAAGTATTTCTTAAAGATGACAAAGGATTCTTTAAAACAAAATTTTTTGACGCACAGGTACACTTCTCAGAGGCACTTTGAAGAAGTTAATATTGTTTAAAGATTTACTCGTGGTTTTTTATACTGATGCATAGTAGATGTTAGGTTATTGCAAGAGCAAACCGAAGTATGCATTGCTAGCACGATAGTAAGGCATCTTAAAGCCAGATATTATATACTATATAGGCTTCAATGAGGCTGCGCCTTGAAATATCTAAATAAAAAAGTCACATTTGTAAAGCAGTCGAAATTGTGACGGAGTATTTTTGCTGTAGATACTGAAAGGCTAGTTAGAGGCAGTTCCAAGTTGTTCGGAGTAAGCCGAAAATTTTACACAAGTGTTACCAGGCACTTGCTTCTCTCCAAACATTTCAAGTCAAGGCTGTAATATTGAAAATCGGCCTTATTCTTTCACCAAATTCTTGTCAAAAAGATAAGATAAATCAAGATAACATGTTAGGTAAATACACTGACTCGAATTAATTGATTAAACCCTAATACTAGCAGCGTAATAACTCCTGAGTTTGTTAAAATGATTTCTAGTGTGGTTTTTATTTGTGTTTTGTTTGTTTCTGCTCATGGTAAGTTATTTACCATACCTTGGAGTTAATAACTGATCTAAAGATAGATTATACAGAGGTACCTATAATAATAGCACACCTATAAACATAGGTACAGCTTCCGGCCGGTATACCGCGTGGTATAGTAATCCTGGTCCGAATTTTCAAACATGAAAGAATTTGTACGACGCTACCGTGATAAAGGCCCGTTAAAATACACTTACACTAGCTGGCGCCCGCGGCTTTGCTCGCGTGGTAGCAGCGTAGAAACCGTTTTGAAATTTTTTGAAAATTCTGGAACACCTTTCTAGTCAATTTATTTGACGAATCTATGTATCAATTTTGAAGGGTCTATCATGTACGGTATATTAAAGAACTATTATGTTTACTTTAAATCTTTGACCCTTTAGGATGCGACTTTTCAAAATTCCTTTCTTAGTGCACCCTTACACTTATAAGGATACTACCGTCCAAATTTCATACCTCTAGGACTTATGGTTTAGGCTGTGCGTTGATTCTCTGTCGGCTTCAAAAGAGTATTATATATATTGATGATACATACCAGCTAGTTATTTACAAGCTAACATTACAGGAAATAGGATAGCCGGGGGTGAGGCAACCTCCATAAGCGAATACCCCTTCTCAGTAGCTCTCCTGACCAATGGAGGCGAGGGATCCTACAGCCACGCGTGTGGAGGAACTATATTGACAAGCAACGCTATATTGTCTGCAGCGTCTTGCTTCTACACTAATCAGGAGTAAGTATCAATATCAACATTATTGGAATCAAATTAGCAACGATTGATTATGCGATAGTATTGTGATGTCTCATAAACCCTGCATAAACCAAAAAGGATTTTCCACTGTATCGTATAAGGAAGTAATTTATTTTCTTTATAGTGTGTTTTAGTAGATTTTTTATTAAAACCTCGCGACCGAAGTTCTTCTACTAACAATTTAGGTCAGCCAAGTTGCATATGATGCACGACGCTACGCATGAGACGTGTTGTGTGATTAGTCTTGTTCTTGATTCGATAAGCAGACATTTAGGTACATTTTATAAATTAGAATTTTTTTATGTGGTTCCTACCACAATCTAAACTTCATATTCAGTTACAAATACCCAAAGAATGTTCCCCAGTGCTCCAATGCCTATTTACGAGTTTATTGACGCTACATCTGTACTTTCAGAGCCCACCCAGTCAGCTGGTGGCGTGCCCGCATCGGCTCTTCCATCAGCAATTCTGGTGGCACCACCCACTTGATCAACCGCATCACTGCCAACCCTGACTTCTCTCCTACAACGCTGGCTAATGACATCGCGGTTATTAGAACCACGTTATCGATAGCCCTGGTTCCAGGGTCCGTGGAGGTTGCGAGGGTGGCTGGCGCCAGCTTTGTTTTTACGACTAACGAGGTCTTGACTGCTATTGGGTGGGGGGCTACATCAGTAAGTATGACTTCGTTAGAGCTCTCAGGGGTCCTAAAGTATTGCCTTTGCGGTCTTGTTGTCCAAACTTTTTTTATGTGAATCATACGAAACTTATGGTATTGTGTCTTTTGTGGTTGCCAGTAGTCTAGTAACCCTGTCGGCAATCGTTGGGACAATTAACCTAGATTTGGTTACCTTCGAAAAAATAGATATCAGAACTCTAAAAGTTTGGGATTATCTCTTCCAGCCCAGACATTTATATGTAGGTATAATACAGAGGCAGATACTTGTAGAAGAATACGTACAAACATGCTTGTCCAACAACGAACTTCGAAGCAAAATAAGAATCTACATAGTTACATATTATATGGGTAGTGGGTACCCACTAGTACCCAGTTACACGAAATTTTTTTGCTAATAATTTCTAACGTCTTCCAGAACCAGGATCAGTCATCATCAGTGGAGCTGCGGAAGGTAGACGTGTTCATCATCGACCAGCAAACTTGCACCAGCCGATACAACGAGATCGGAGTCACGGTGACGGCTAACATGGTGTGCGCTGGGTGGCTGGATGTGGGGGTTATTGGACAGTGCCAGGTATACCATATTCAACTCTGTATTCTTACAGATAAAGTTCAAACTAGTTGCACGATCCGGCATGGTCCCGGCACGGTATAGCATGAGTTATCCTCAGATTACCAATTCTGAAGACTTATCCTGGCTTGTTTTTGATTCGGAAGAGACCTTCTTGGTCACTCTTAACCGACAGACAACCAATAAGACGGAAGCAAACGAGTAGGTATAGGTACCTACTTGAGTATTGAGTATAGGACACCCTCCGGCAAGCTTGGGCGACGATCTACGAAACGTAACGCCAACAGTCGATAAGAGAGAGTGAATGATTGTAAGTTGTGTTAGTCTTGGTAAATGGCAAGAAGTAGATGAGGTCTATCTTTTGACAACGTCTGTCAAGATGCAATAATAATCAAGCCTTCTTATGACGTTTGGGCTTCTGATCAGTATAATACAAGTATTTGTATGTTTTCCAGGGTGATTTCGGCAGCCCTATCCTGAACAACCGCACAGTGGTGGGAGTATTCTCGCGGTCACAGGGCTGCGCTCAGGGTTGGTACCCAGCCATCAACACGCGTCTCGCTCCATACCTGCCCTGGGTGATTTCAACTGCATACGCGTAATTGACCAAGCTGGAGATTATTTTAATAAAATTACTTACTGTTTACTTTTAGTCCTATTATTTGTTTAAAGTCTACATTTTAATGAAAGTTGAAATAATTTAGACGCTGTGGATCATAGCTGGACCAATTTAGATGAAACTTGGTGTAGGCATGAGTTATGGAATAGTTTATAAGCATTTGGCTGGGTAATTGAGCCACGTTTGCGCCGATGTCACTAGGTGCTCGCTAAGGTATTTAAAATGTCGGTTTAAAGCCTCTGTCACAAGAGTTGGTTACCTACCTAGGTACCTACTTAATAGCTAAATAATAGTTAAATAGTTAAGCATAATTAGTACAACATTCAACATTCAACAATCGTGACGATTAGCCCGAATACTAAGGAAACTGATAATAAAACAATTTTAAAACTTATTCCACCAATAGCAAACGAAGTCACAAATCACAATACCTAAACTAGTATCGGTAAAGTAACTTCTGATACTAATTCTAATAAACAAGCTCGTATGAGCTAGAGGCCAACTCTGGTGACGGAGTTTTTAGGCCGCCTTAAGGCCTCCGTCTGCTAGAGCCGGGACCGACAGTTTAACGTGCCCTCTGAAGCACGGAAGCGCTCATGTAAATGCCACTAACGGTCACCCATCCAAATAGTGACTGCACAGAACGTTGCTTAACTTAGATAATCGGTGAAGATTAGCTAAGCAAGCTACGCCACGAGCGCTTCTGATTCTAAATTCTAATTCTAATGCAGATCAGTAACATACCACGAACCGAAAAATAAAGTGTAGGATGAAAATTGTAAGGATTGTGTGAAGTCAGTAAACGAAGGCTCAGGATATTCATAGTTCTTCTACGGTGGTCTAGTGGTAGCGGTAGCCTTCCAATCCTAAGGTCGTGGGTTCGAATCCAGTCGTGCATCAAATTTTTCTATGAAGTTGATGTGTGCAATACTCTCAAACCGTGAAAGAAAACATCGTAAGGAAACTTTGTATTTTACTCCGCACATATTGACCTCGTCTTTCCTGTGGATAAGGCCGTCTATGCTGAGCGGATGGTATAGGTGCTGGGCAAGCCTACTCCATCTAAAATGTCCCAGACACTGCAGCGTCCCGTTCATCGGGGCATGGCTTAGATGCAAAGGCCTGAATATTATTTATATTGCGGAATCGAACCTCATATGCGTCACAGAAGGCGCCATGAAAATAAAAATAAAAAACAAAAGAAAACTGAAACGGCTGAACAAATGATAGCGTTCTTATCTGCACATACACAGAAAAATACATAAAAATTAAGCAATACACATCAGTAGGTAGTAAGTGTGTTTGTATCAGTCTTAGCACAACTGGTGAGAGATGCGCGCGTTTTTAGCACTTCTGTTAGTGCCTCTATCAAACTGTGTCACATTGCTGAACGAGCGGACAGACATAATCAGTACGTATCGTTCGATTATAATCGATGCGCGTGAGTGACAGTGATAATCGAGTCTTTAATCGAGTGATAAGGATTGCATCGAGTGTTTGAATAACAGGAATGTAAACATTGTAGAGGGCTTTGTTGATGGACGTAGAGACCCGCTCTATGCTAAAAAACTCCCTGAAGAATAGGTTTTTGACACTTCTCAATGAAAATTACCTAAGCATTGTATCAGAAAGCACCTAATTTTCTTAGTTATTGTTACCTCGAATTATCCTGGCCTCGACTCGACCTCAAAATCGTGCTTCGGTAGGATTAATATCGTTTGTGAATTTCTATGATAACTTTTTAAGGTTAGAGATTATTTATTCCTCAAAAAGAAATTTACATTTCACTTATATGAGAACTTATCTAAAAAGGTATGTCTAATAGACACTTCGAACCGTACATATTATAGGTATAAGAAAAACATAGTGACAGTAATTCACTCCGAAACGATTTTTTTTCAAGAGGTGTATAAGCTAAAAAATATATATTTTTAGCTAATAGCTAACTTGTTGTATTTTTGTAGTTATAGTTTTGTAATGGGTGAGGAAAGGCAGAGGGAATGTCGTTAAAACCATTTCCTTTGCTGTATCTTCTAGTTTAATTTTAACCAGTTAATTAATTCACCGATAAAAATACAAGTAGCTAAAAACTTGCGTGTTTAATTCTGTCGAAAAATCATTAACTTCCTTTAGAAAATGCATGGAACCGACACACTTAATTATATAATCGATTTGGAACGCCAACTAACCCGATTGGGTACCTATTAACTACCATAAACATACATACAAGTTGCTCCGGGTGGGTTCCTCCAACCAAAAAAAACTAAATATTTGTCTATGATGTTCAACGTTATTATAAGTACCTATAGCCCGTAAAAATTACGACATTTTTTTTTTAACTTGGCGGTCAGAGCGAAAGCATTAGGTTACCAAAAATAATTTTACTTTTTCAGGTAAATCAAGAGTGGAGCTGTCACCTATGCTTATCTCGTGTAGACTGAACGATATCGTAATCATAGCGGCTCCTGTAGTCGACACCGAATCTCTATACTATTTGTACAAACCAAACGGTGACGTCATACATCTTAATCTACGCACCGTAAAACAAAACCACCACGGGTATGAAGAACACGGCAACATAGTAGTCAAGTATATAAACTCAAATGTAAAGTCGATATTTCCTATCAGAAATCGAAGAGTAATAAGCACTATAGACGAATTGAATGATGTTGTAAAAGAAGCAGAGTTGAGTATGAACGATAACGAGTTCATGATCGGGCCGCTTATGGAGGAAGACCATGGGAACTGGGTGCTTAGTGTATACTTCAAGGACGTGGATGATCAATGGATGGAACTATTCAAAGTTATTACTATTGAAATTGTTGGTAAGTTTGACAATGATCTTTGCAGTGTTGCCCGCAATTTCGCCAAGTTTGACAGCCTTGATAGAATGCGTGGTTCTATGCGCTAATGTGTTTTAGTCCATATCAAACTACACTATTTGTGAAATATTAAGCTATTAGCTATTATCTTGTACTTAAATAAATCTGATCCTAAAGATGGATTCCTAAAGATGGATAAGATTCCTGTGTACTTTTTGAATGGGACCAGTTTACTGTGTAAAAGAATTACCGGGCATAAAGTTCATTTTTGTCAACACGTTAATTAAAGTTTTTGGTTTTATCTATCTATCATCATCAATCAAACATCATCATCAATATTAATATATAAAACTCTTTTGAAGCTGACTTAGAATCAACGCACAGCCCAAAACTATAAGTCCTAGAGGTATGAAATTTGGAGGGTAGTATCCTTATATAGTGTAGGGGTGCACTAAGAAAGGAATTTTGAAACGTCACACTCTAAAGGGTAGAACGCGAGCAACGCCGCGGGCGACGGCTAGTATAATCATATAATGAATAACTACCCGGTCTGACAAAATTTTTAGTAATGTAGAAAATGGGTGTATTTCAGAAACTGTTCCGTTGGTCCCGAAAAAGCCTCGCTTGGTCCAGGGCAGTACCTTCAAGCTGAGCTTCGCGTACCCCATCAAGAATCTGAGCAGTTGCGAGCTTACTGCCCCCAGTTCTACTTATGACAGGTTAGTAGAACTATTAATTAACTGACTGTTATAATATACTAATAATAATATATTACGTAAGACCAATTTGTACGCCTTAGCGCAAAACACAGCGCACACTAACAAGTTATATGTCACCATTCTTCCTAAATAACTGTGTTAATGATTTTGTGTGACCACACTAAGCCTGCAGCAGTTATATGGCAAAAAATGAGGTTTGAAATACCGTCACTGCGAAAATGATTAGACAACGTATGTCCACGAACGAAAGTGATTTTAAAGATTGATATATTTTTGGGGCTCATTCCAGTTTTCCTCTGCGTGAGTCCCCTGCGTGGGGGATATCTGGAACTTTTGTCCAATAATCCCCTTAGCGACTCCTTGTTCATTTATTCCATTACATGTCTTTTTCAGATTCTTCGACCGAAGTAAGATAGATTTGGGCCGATGCGGCTATGTTATCAAAAATGTTACAGAAGATGATGAAGGAATTTGGAAAATTATCGGAGTCGGGAACATGGTTTTCGAAGGTCGAGTTACTTTGCAAGTGACTTCGGGCTTTAGGAAGAAGAAGTATGGTAGAAATCCCCATTCAAAATACTCGGATCCTAAGTTATCTGATACTTCAGTATATTAATTTATTAGAATGTATGTATGTACAGAGGATATTCACGTTAGTCGTGTTTCGTTATGCGAAACACGACTAACGTGAATATGAACGTGTGTTCGTAATATTTGACAGGCGTCACAGCTTTCCGTGCATTGTGTTGTAGGTTCGATCCACAAAATATAAATTTGAGAGTGGCAAACATAGATGATTGTTCTGTCTAGGTATGCCTCTGGTTGATATTAATCTCTATGCTATATTTATTAAAATACAGTTTTCAACTTAAGGTTTTATTTACAATCGTCATAATCCTAATTATTAAACATTGTAAATAATTTTTATAGAATAAACTTAATACATACACAGGGCAACCCTAATAATAGATAAAAACATTGAGAAAGTGGTCATGGACATAGTAAAATCTATCTACCACTTTGATACTACTTTTCTATGGAATTCGGTACCAGTAGGGTTCCGAATAATATAAATAACTCCTATTTCTGTTCCCAAGAATTGATGCTCATTGCTTTCTTCCGAAGGACATGGGTGCCGGTGCAATTACAGGCACATCAGTCTCACGTCAGTAAATAAGAACTTTACACGTCGGAGTGGTTGACACACGCTTCAAGCACATTGGCAGTGAGAATGAATAAGTTATAAGTAAGGCTGTATTTCAGCGCCAATCACTCTCTGCTTGCGATCAGTACTACTGCCACTGATATTAACGTTATAGGCTTGTGTAAATTAAATACATATAATCACTCACTGCCAGTTGTTGACACGGGGCGTGCTGAGGTGTTTTCGCAGCTCATACATAAAGTAGGGTAGTGATATCAGTTATCACTACCGCTACCACTGACACTGGTTTGCACACTGCCACTGTCTACGGCAATCACTCACTGCCACTGCCACTGCCACCGCCGCTGCCACTGCCACTAGGCGTAGGGCTGCGTTCGGGCTGTTTGTCATCTCCATCGCTAGCCTCCGAGTCGGAATCTTTGAGCGCCTTAGCGCGGTCAAGGCGTTTAGTTCGACGAGTCTCAACGTCTGACGCGTCCGACTCTGAGGAGTAGATAGCAGCGCCTGCTGATGCTGTAATAGTAAAACAATTTTTTTTATTAAATTTAATTTTCTTTTTTTTGGGTGTTACTATGTATCAAAGTATGTATTTACAAAAAAAAAAGTATATAATGTATAAGTATTCTATCAGCAATCTAGTTCCCATAGTACAAGCTTTGCTTAGTTTGGGACTAGGGGCGTTGTTAATTTATTTATTTGTTTTATTTTATGATATAAAACAAGACAGGTTGCATTAAATGAACAATGGGCGGCCTTATCGCTTAATAGCGATCTCTTCCAGGCAACATTTGGATGGAGAGGATTTGAATAAATTTAGAGAAGGGGTTGGGGTGCTAATAAGATAATGGTTTTTATGTCTCCGAGTTATTTAGGAGTCAAGGAAAACACATGAGTATTCGGGGGTAGGTATAATTCGTCGGCATTCAGTATCGAACCTACAACTCTAAACGCTACGACTCTACACCGTGCCTGCGGGGTGACGACTGGCCATATACCTACGTTTTGCTGAATCGCAAACTGCGTTCATCCGTAGGTATTTAACCTGTGTCGCTACATGGTTATTATTCACTTTATTTTTCGAACCAGTAAAACTTAAGAGCACTATCCGTATACCTACCAAATTCTGTGAAGATCGGATAAGCGGTTCAAAAGATCTCGACGAACAAACATACAAAGCATTTTTGCCCAAGTTGTCACGAGATCTCAGTTCGGGGCGAACTACTACACGGTCTAACTAGTACCTTTCTGTCCTTGCTTGTACTTGTTCTTGATGGCTTGTAGTGAGACTCCCCCCTCGTCGTCGGAGTCGTCCCGGGGGGGCGCTCGCCCTCCGGCCGCCCCCTTGCGCCGCGCGGGTCGCGCCACCGCGCGGGAACGCATGGCGGCACGCAGCTCCATCTCCTCTTTCTAACAACAATCATCATTTACTATACTATGATCAAGGCAGATGTTGATTAGACTTATTTAATACCCCATTACCTACACTTAAGCGTTTACTCAGTGGCAAATTCTTTAATAATGTTTAGTTGTTTCTTGTTTTTTTATTTAGTATACTTTTTTTTAATTTAAATTTCTCTTCCATATTCTAATTTGTAATTTCTTGTATGTAGTCTATTTATCTGCGGAAACTTTTAATAGGCCTTCAGTGTACTGTATGTTTATCTTCCTACTGTATGAATACCTAGCTGTTAGTTTTCCTAAAATTCTTAAAATAAAATATTTCAACAAAAAGCAAGTAACCTCGTATGAGTTAGTAGCCAACTCTGGTGACGGAGTTTTTAGCCCGCCTTAAGGCCTCCGTGGCTTAAGGACTGCTTGAGCCAGGACCGACAGTTTAACGTGCTCTCTGAAGCACAAAAGCGCTCAGATGTAAATGCTACTAACGGTCACCCATCCAAATAGTGACCGCACAGAACGGCGGCGCTTGACTTAGATAATAAGTGAAGATTGACTAAGCAAGCTACGCCACGAGCGTTTCAACAGGATTACCACAAGATCAAGTTTTTGAATCTGACGCCCGAATGTTTAAACGTCACCAAAGAGAGATTTTTAATAAGATTTTATTGACAAAAATGTATGACAGTTAAGTTTTAGTCTGAACTTTGTGCTAAAATGAATTCACTTACTCAAGCATTATGTTGCTTTTTTTATAGCAAGCTGTCCAGTAAATACAATATCATCGATTGTGGATCACTTTATAGCTGAAGAAGTGATGTGCACTGCACAGTGCGACAATTAAGATATATTCCAGAAATGCCCACTAAGAAATACCTACCAGTGGGGATTTCAGTCTTTTTCCAAAAATCTCACTGCTACGAAGTAGCAGTCTTTTAAAATTGTTTTTTAAAAACTATGAAAATTTCAATAACACCATACCTTGAGCTGATACTTCCTATCCGCGTCCGGGTCAGCACCGACTTGCGATAGAATTTTAATAGCTGACGTCTTAGTGGACCTGTCAGCTAACGACAACGTCATCTTCCTGTGAGTGAACGACTCGGTGGAGTGCGGCCTGAATGACAGCTTCGTGCGGAACACTGCCTGCCCTTGCAGACCTGTGCCTTGACGGACGAATAGATGATTGTGATCTCCCTGGAAAGAGAGAGTTATATTTTATTGCAGTAAATCATGCTCCTCAAATACTTTTTTACCCAACTACGGTCAGAATCATATACCCGCCGTATATGATTTTGACCGGTATGTATGTTGATCGGTTCCATCATAACTTCTAAACTACTCATCAGAACTTGACAAATGACATAGTTTTACGTGTCTCGTTCGTCCGCTTTTGATTGGTGACGTCATATTAAGGTTTTTTTAACGCAAAATATCTCGACTATCCGCACGTTAGAAGCCTTGGTCTTGGTCTTGGGGTCCCTAGTCTAGGCCCTAGACTAGGGACCCCTAGACTCTAGGGGATACACAATGCTGAGGGCTAATATAACACTCACGTGCAGTGGTTGTTTGTATACGTCAAATATCTCGGATCCGAGATGCAGGCTCATACTGCCGTCGGACCATTTGACGATACGCGCGTTGGATTCTTTGATCGCGGCGCCATCTTTGTCGAAAGCTGTGCGCCAGCGCATTGTGTTTTCTACTTTTAGTTTTAGCCTGGAAGTGAAAGATGAATTCGTAAATACATTTCATGGAGAAACTATAAATAAATAAATATTAATGGACTTCATGTGTACGTATCAGCACATTTACATAAATATATAACTTATCGAACCAGTGCTACAACCATTCATTTAAAATCGTTTTCATCAATGAGAACATCAACAAAAGCAATGGCTATTTTATGACTACTTTCTTCAACCTTCCTCATCGAGAGTTTCCTCCACATCAATTACATCCTTATACCTCGAGAATGACCTCGTGAGCTTGAAATAAACCCTAAATATCATTGAATGAGATTGGCCTTACCTAGCTCAACCTCTTTCACAAAGAGCTCTATCACTATTTTTTGACCACCTGACCTGACATCAAAGTGACCTTGTGATTGACCTTACCTAGCTCGACCTTCCTCATCAAGAGTTTCTTCTTCATCAATTTCATCCTCATAGGTATTAGGGTCGTACGGCCGCGTCTCCACTGACAAGAAGTTAGGCAGTTTCACGAAATGCAACTCCTTGCCGAGTTCTGTCAGTATCTTAGGCATGTCTACGTCGATTCGGGTTTCAGGGATTTCCACTTCTTCTTCTTCTTCCGGTTTACGTGCTTCCTGTAATTATTGAATTAAATAATGTAATTTATTGAATGAAATAATTCTATGGTTCACATAGTCATATGCTTACACTGCTAGCTACATTTTGACTTGTCTGTGGTTTTAGTTGTAACTTTAACTAGACCTCTGAGACCCTACAATAGTTATAAGTACCCACTATTTGAGTTCTATCCTAGATTTGTGAAATTCCATCCAGTACGCTTAGCATTAGCGGTACACAATGATTCTTTGCTTGACAGAAAAGTGACATGAATCTATGAAGACTTAAAATACCTCATCTCCACTTCGCCTAGCGTCATCTCCCGAGCGACGGTCGTCATCACGACTGCGACTGCGACTTCGCGACCGGGAGCGCGACCGCGACCGCTTGTCGCCCTCATCGTCCGTACTTATGTCGGACGCGTCGCCGAATAGCGCGTCCGCTGTCACTGCAATTTAAAGAATTCGAGTCAAAGGAATATCATCTCAAAGTATTATGATTTGATGAACTGTGATTATGAACAGCAATTGATGGACTTCAGGATTCATTTGATACTAAAACTTCTAAATTTAAAGTTTTCGTCAAAACTATTTAGCGATCGCACAGACGGAGTTTTGTCACTACGACAGCTCGGCGACTAGACGGTACGGCCGACAGTTTTCATATACATATTTTGTTAAAAGCTCCGTACGCTTGACGTCCGCTAATGGAAACCCAGGCACAGCAACAAAACGCATAGTGAGTGCTGCACATGCACACCCCTATATTTTTAATGCGTAATCATGATGAAAATATTTTTTTTTAGAGACAGTATCTTCAAAAATATTCTAGTTTGGCATACTAAGAGTAAAATTACACAGCTGTAAAATTCAATTTAGGTTATATACCTGTATCTCCTTCCGCTTTCTCCTGGTTATCATTCTCATCATCAGTATCGATAATCTTAGCAGCCTTCTTCTTAGGTTTCCCGCTGGTGTCGGACCCACTGCCGCTGTCGGTAGCTTTCTTGCGTTTGGAAGCGGAACTCTTACCGCCATCACTATCAGAGTCTGATAGTACTGCGCGCTTTTTCTTTTCCTCTAAAACATGAAGATCATTGTTACCTATGTATTTTCGGGATGTCAAAACCACGATGCGAGACGTCCAAATCAACACCCCAATGTGGGCCGTCAACGCCCCCAATGGGGACATCAATACCCCTCGCGGGACATCAACACCCTAATGCAGGATGTTAAAAAACACCCAAACGCGGGATGTCAAAAACATAACGCGGAACGTTAACACCCCAATGCGGGACGTCAATACCCAACGTGGGACGTCAAATACCCAATAGGGGACATCAACAACCCAACGTGGGGCATCAACAACATAATGCAGAATATCAACACCCCAAGACCCCAACGTAAGATGGTCTTTACTTGTGGTCTGCATAAACACAGACATGTCTAAAACACCATAGAAACTGATATGTATGTGTGTAAGACTCACAATAATGATCAACTTACTTGCTCCAACTTCTGATCCATTAGAACTCTTTGATCTAGATCTGGAACGACTTTTGGATTTGGATTGTCTTTGTCTTGAACCGGACCTGAAATTCATTACAAAATGACTTAGCTTTTATTACAGGCTGATCGGGGATAAGAAAAATAAAAGAACTTTTATGAAGAAGAAAGCTCTCTTTTAAGAAGAGCTTTTATGTAGTAAACTAAAACTTAAAGCATTTTGAAATAAAAAACATACCTTGAACGACTCTTGGACTTTTCTTTGCCTTGCTCATCATCAATCATTAGATTTGGTGAGTTAGATCTACTATCACCTTTATTTGCCACTGGACTCTTAGATTTGGACTTAGCGCTAGCAGGACTACCAGATCTAGATCTCGACTTTGATTTTCTACTTTTAGGACTGGCACTAGCAGATTTAGACCTAGACCGACCCTTGGCTTTTTCTTTCGGACTCTGAGATCTAGATTTTGGAGTTTGTGATCGTGATTTGGCACTGGCTGGCGATTTTGGGCTGGCTGATCGAGATTTGGCACTGCCTGAGTGGGATCTAGCACTGCCAGAGCGGGAACGAGATTTTCTTGATCCACTCCGAGACCTTGAAGCCCTTTTAGGGCTGCCAGATGCATTTGACTTGGGACTGCCAGAAGCATGAGATTTGGGACTCCCAGAAGCATGTGACTTGGGGCTGCCACTCCTGGATCTTGATGCTCGTTTAGGACTGACCGATGCATTTGACTTAGGGCTTGAGGAGCCTGACTTGCGGCTGTGAGCAGAGCCCGATCTGTTAGAATTAGCTGGAGAGTTTGACTTGCTCCTGGATGCATTGGAAGACTTGCGTGAGCGTGCTGAGCGCTGAGATTTGGGAGACTCACTTCCTGATTTTGCTGGGCTTTTTGATCCTGATCTAGATAGGATACAAACACTTTAGTAACCATTTATCAAAAGAAATTTAATCTGAGCCCTGACATATTATATTGAAAATAGTGATGAAGTAAAAACCATTCTCTCTGACTAATTGCGTAATTTCCATAGAAAATTGTAAAGAAAAATATTCTTCAGTCACAATTAAATTTTGAGTATTTTATCAGCTTATGGGTCAAAATAGAGGCTTACCGAGATCGACTGCTACGTTTAGCAGTTCTAGCCGGACTAGGACTCTTGCTGTGGCGGCTCGCACTAGATCCACTATCAGAATCAGAGCCTGAATCTGTTTCTGAAAATGTAATGTTTTGGTTGAACAGTAAGTAAGATTTTTTGCTGCACGGTCAACTAACTAGGTGACAATCGTTTATAACCATATCTTTATGTAGGCATGACTGTCGTGATAGCACAAATACAACTTGTTGGATATAAAAACGTTAAATACATTGCAGGACACAATGAACAAAAATGAAAATAAAATCGTAGCCAATACTGTGAGATAGTATTTGTTTACCTTCAAGCGACTTCTTGCCCTTGGGAGCCATAGCTCGGTGTCTAGAAACTTATAACTTACTAAGCGTTATGCCACCAATGACATAGGTAGAACTTTCTCAAAAGTTTAACGAAAATTCAGTACATAAACAAAATTGTTTTGAGTTTACTCAATTGAGGTTATTTTTTGTCTTCTTTTGTCGTTGTTTTGTCAGTCGGTGTAGCAAGCAAACGAAGCAAGCAAAAAAAACAGTTACACCAACCTAATAAAATATATTAATTTTTAGTCGATAACCAGACGGTAATAATATTCGCTAAATCATAAAATCGATTATGACTAACTAAAATAAAGCGAAAATAAAATGAGCGAGATGTAGCTTGCGATTCCTTTCACCCGTTTACCATCGAAATAGGATAAACAAACATGCAGGTAGGTACCTACACACATCAAAAAAGTCTAAGCAACACCTATAAATTTTGAATATTTTTTATTTTATGGATTTATTTAAAATTCTTTCTTTACTTTTTAAATTAAATGATATTTCTGTGTTATATTTGCATATTAAACTCAATAAATTTCTTTAAAAAAATGTTTTTTTACAAATAAAAGTTTGCTGTGAATCTGGGTACAAATTTGTAATGGTATAAATAAACAAAAATATGACTTTCGCGTTAAATTTTAACCTTCTTCTGGGCATTTAAATTAAATCTAATACAGCGTGCTTCCTCCTCCGTTGTTTAAAACTTGTCGGTAACGATTCTGCATAGAGTAAATTAGGTTATTGATATCCTCATAGGGTTATTGGTCCCAGTGGAACTTGAGCAGGTTTTTTAGCTGTTGTTCCATTAAAGCCCCATCCAGACCTTTCAGGACCCTTCTCTAGAGTATATCCCACACATGCTCAATGGGATTCAAGTCAGGCGATTGAGCTGGCCATCACAAAACGTGTACATTTTCGACCTGTAGCCATTCTTGAGTCCGTTTCGCTGTGTACGGACGAGCACTGTCGTGCATCAATGTAATCTCCGATCCTAATGTTTGTGAAAATGGACGCACATAGGGAGCTATTATTATTTATTTTTTATTATTTAATACTTTATTGCACAAAATTATAAATTTGTTACAAAGGGTGGACTTAATGCTGAAAGCATTAGCTAGCACACGTTCCACATGATTCTCAGCATTCAGGTTGCCATTTGTAAAAACGAGATCGGTTTTGCGGTTCTTAGCTATTCCAGCCCAAACCATTACTATCGAACTTCTGTATGGGTGGACTTCCTGGACACATCTTAGACGTTCAGCGTTTCCTGGGCAACGATATACCCTCATTCTTCCAGTATCCGGTTTGAAACCGAATCGAGATTCATCGCAGAATAAAATTTTGTCTCATCCTTGTTGCGGCCATAGCACGCGTGGTCTAAACCATTGAATAGGACGAGCTCGATTTCCATGACGGATCTGTGGGCATCTGATTGGACGACGTGCACGTAGACCATACTCTCGCAGTCTGTTTTGCATAGTTTGGGGACAAACAGCGGGACCATCAGCATTTTATGGCCTTGATGCGACCTCTTAGGCAGTCCGCTTTGGTTCACGTCTACATGTTACCTGGATGTATCGGTCTTGACGACGAGTGGTACTACGCCCTCGGCCTGGGTGCTGTTCAGACGGATCACCTGTGTCAGAATAACGCCTCCAGAGTCGGCCAATTACGCTTCGATGAACACCGAAATGCCGGGCAACATAGGCTTGACTGTTTTCAATTTCTACCATCCCTACAACCCTTTGCATCTTTTTTGTGGTAAGATGACGACGCCCCATGACACAGTTAAACCTCCAGGACTGTTATTCGCGACTCACAACCAATCATTACTGCGGTTACAAGTTTTTTTCGTTTAATGAGAAATAAGACCACATCTTACCACATCTTGCCAGCTTACCTAGCTACCTACCTACTCAATCCACTCACTTCATTTTTCTTTCTCTGTAACTTTTATTTCTTTGTAGTGTTGTTAGTCTAGTTCTGTAGGTGTATTTTGTGTGTTACATTATAAGCAAATAAATGTCTGTCTATGTCTATGTCTATCTTTGAAATGCCGTTAAAATGGACAAAAGAATGTTTTTATTGTTTAAAAACATAATTTACTGAAAAAAACTTTTATTTATTAATTTGTTTATCAAAGATGTTGACTATCTAAAGAAGGTTTGATATTCTATAAAAGTTTAAAACGAAGTAAAAAAAAATTATACTAAAAAAGTAGTGTGTTGCTTAGACTTTTTTGATGTGTGTACTAAAACAAGTACATACCTACCTACGTTATAATTGCATTCCAACGTACTCATGTGAAGGTTTGCCGTGAGTGGGGTAGTAGGACGGTTGTAGTCAGTGGCCGCCGCCGTTTAGGTCGTAGGTTCAAATCCGGCCATGTCTAAATGTTATTACCATAATTCAGATTTCTGTGTTTGAACGTCAGTCTGACTACTCTTCATTGGATCTTGAGCAATAATAAAACATAATTGCTTCGTAGTATAATAATGTAGGTAGGTAGCACCTAGGTAGGTAAGTACAGTTTTTTTAATTAACTAAATGATGGCCCACCTGAAATTAAGTGGTAGGTAGGTACCACAGGTAACCACTGTATAACGATGATGCATTGTCTCACTGAGCACATCCACTGAGGATGTGCCGTGTGATGCATTGCACTATAATTGCACCGGCACCTACCATCCCTTCAAACCGAAACACAGCAATACGAGCAATGCATAAGTAGGTACCTATACCTATTTATTTATTTTTTATTCATTTAGGTACCTACTTAAACTTACCTACTTATTTATTTTTGAATAACTTAAAGCTCATAGGTACCGAGGTACCTATATTTTAAAATATAATATATGATCCAACTACCTAATTTTGTTAGTTTGTTTTACCGTACAGGCTTGAAGGGACCTACCTATCTCAGAGAACTCTTCAACACGCAGTCACTGTAGCAATGGGTAGGTACCTACCTACCTACAAAAGGCACACTTAACGCCCACATCTGCTCGTTTCCTTGGGCATTGGGCCTTGGCACCTCGTGAATGAGGCGAAAAGATTCATGGCATTTTTTTCCCGTCGTCGCGTCGCGTCGTCAGTCAGAACAGCAGCGGCTGAAACAAGCCAGGGATCTCGGATCAGTCCAGTCCAGTCGATCAGTCAGCAGTATAACAAACGATGTCGTCGCGAGCGGTCGGTGAGTTTTGCGCCGGCCTGCTTCGCCACAAAACGATTTTACTCCGAGAAATAATCGACACAAACTTACTCGATGTGCTTGTGAAAAAGGGAATATTCAGCTTCAACGATTTGGAGGATATAACAAGTGCAGATGAGAGTGAAAAGTGTAACTACTTTGTGGAGATTGTTGGTAAACAAAGTGCGAAGTTAAACGATTTGTGTGCGGTGCTGAGTAGGGAATGCCCGAAACTGTCCAAGGAGCTGATGAATGATAGGCACAGATTCATTGTCAATGGTGAGTAAAAATCCTCACATTATACCTACCTAGGTAGGTAGGTACCTAATCCCTACTGTGTCCATCCCTACCTACCCACATTTCCCTGAAGTAGGTACCTAAGGGATTAGGTACCTATACCTACCTACCTATTTATTTACTTAACTTAACCTTCCTAGGTATAGTAAGTTGGTATAGTAGACCAACTTACCTAGTAAGTTTACATAGGTACCTACCTACCTTACTACTTACCTCCAACCCTACCTCCTAATCGAACTAAATCCTGCTGCCAACCTAGGTAAGGGCTTATCTACTCTACCTATGTCTACACGGGTAGTAGGTAGTATAGTAGTACCTAGGTAGGTACCTACTACCTAGATCTCTAGACAAACTTTGCGAAATTGATTGAAAAATTGCAGAACATTTGCCAAAAGAAGGGGGACAAAGACGGTTAGACAATTTAAAAGTCATCGAGAAATATCGTCGACTTTGATATCGAGAGAATAAGGACAAGTTCAAAATGACAGCGGTAATATGCGGGCGCGGGTCACAATCACAACCATATAAAATAGGGTCGCGCTCAAAGACATCTTGATTTAGGTTGTTGTCAAATACTAGGGGGAAATCTCTGGGAAAAATAATGGGATCAAAATTGATACTGACTTACCTAGGTACCTCATTTCCAGTTGTTGGTACCTACTAACCTACCTAACATCTTTGAATCCCTTTGATTACTTAATCATCGTTGTTTTTCGATTCATTTTGAACACCTACTTTACTCGTAATGTTGGTTTATAGTAGGTAGGTACTTACGTTTTGTAGAATGAATGAATGAATGAATGAATGAATGAATGAAAATGCTTTATTGTACGTAGGTACACCTTATAACTAATATGCGAGACAGATTAAATTACATTATGTTACGTACAATGGGCGGTCTTATCGCTAGGGAGCGATTTCTTCCAGACAGTAGATATTACTAGTTCCCTACATTTAATACTTACCTACCTAGCTATGTTACCTAGGAACCGTATCTAGCTATAAGTAGGTATACGGAAGTATTGATCCCGTACCTAGTGTCCTAATTTAGAGTTTGCGAAGTAGGTTACTACGATCAGTGGCTAGACAGGTGATAGGTCTACCAAGTAGTTATTCCTTTTATTGTTAGATCCAGCTACGTAGACGGTTATTCTAAATGTACCAGTGTAGACTGGGTAGTGGCTGTACCTACCTAGGCTGACACTTACGCAAACTTTTCTTAGAGTATACACCTACGTAGTAGAGACCTACCTACTGACTTACACAAAGAAACAGAATCAGGCTTTGACCTAACAATGGCTTTACATTTAGCTTCTGAGAACACTATAGTTTTTTGTGTGTCTCATCTTTATTCGTTTCCAAGAACCGCATTGGGATCACTCAGTCAGGCTGAACTTAGATGTCAAAGACAAAGAGATAATTTTTACGTCATTTTATTTTAGATCTAGAAGAGTGCGTTTGTTCGAAATTTTGACCACCAGTTCTCTGAGACTTCTGCGGTAGTTGAACTAGGTAAAAGCTTAGAGTATCAAAGGTAAAAGGTACGATATCTCTACGTACCTACCAATACCAACCAACTACCGAGGACATTTAGTGAGCCAGGGTAGGGCGCTTGCCTCCTAGGCGACCGCTCTACCCTAGCTTTTGTATTATTGGATCGACTACTTTACAAGGAGTCATGGCCCAAGTAGTCAATCCAAAAATATAGAATTACGTTGGTTTCACGTCCACCTGTCGAAGGTTTAGGATCACCGCAGAAACCAGCCAGCCAAATTGACCGGTATACTGCCAACCTTCAGTTTTTCTTTTATTTATAGCTCTCTCTAGCCGAGCAAGTTATGCTTCCTTTGAACGACAGGAAATGTTACGCTTTGCACTGTAGTAAGTGAAACAAGCTAGATACTTCCTAATCTATTTCTAAGGAGTATGTTTGATTTTGGAAGTTTAAAAATACCGATACGAACATCAGTAGGTAGTCCTAATATCTTGTAAAAAGTTCTCAAGTAACCACATGTGCGGAGGCACCTGCAAGCGTTTAAGAATTGCAAATTGCTTGCTCGCGCAGATGTTTTCAATCGATTTAGGCGGTTGCTTAAAGGTCACCCTTTTTTGGTAGAGCTATTTCAAGGAAAGGTTAGCGTTACAATAATGCTTGTTTTTTGGCTGGTTTTATTGTTCCTTTTACTTAACGGGTTCGCCCTTTGTAGCGGGCGACGGACTGGGGCCGATGCTGGTTAAGATTAACGTGGCCGCGACGACGGCGACGGAGCTAAATATTCTAGTAATCCTATTTTGTTTCTGATCTTGTTACTATGGTACCACCATGCATTATATGATAGCAGTAAGTAGGTTGAAATTTAAACGTAATGAAGTGACTGTTGATCGTAACCAAACCGCAACAAGATTCCGCAGAAGATTTATTTGTCACAAAGCTTTATACACCAGAACTGGTCTGCACAATCAATCTGATCGTTGACGGCACCTGAAAGCCATGATTTTATTAAGTCCCCGGACATGGGGTCAAAGGCCCTGCCCGTGGGCAATTTAAGTAGCTATTACATAGCTATTGCTCACGGGGTGTGACGACGCGTGTGAACCGACCATGGGAACGTCTACGTCTTTCACAATAAGCCGGGTACTACCACCCGGGTACAAGATACAGACCAACAAAGCACACGAGCGCTAGTGAAGAACTCGAGCAAAAAACGCTACCTACCTTCCTACACGATTTTGAGCATATTTTGAGAGAGAGATGATCCCATATTTAGGGTAAACGTGGTGAACCCAGAAATGTGACATACCATTGACATGACATTGACAGTTATCGTAGGTAGAAAGTAGGTAGTAGAAATTCATGTCATTTTGTCGGACGGTTTCAGGCATATTACTTAGCGACTTTAGCTTTGATCACAGCTGTATCGGTCACATCGATGCCCATCCCATCGACATGCACAGTCAAGCGTTACAAGTCAATATCGTTTAACTGATTGAGAGTTATTGTTACTTTTAATTCACGCCAAGGGCAACGAACCCTTTCTACGGCATTCTAGTTCAAGATTCCTCACTGAAGATTGCATAGTAGTTATAATTATTTTATACTAAATTGCATTCATTTATGGCGCGATGGTAACACATCACAAGCACATTATTTTTGAAAGAAAAAGTATGGAAAAATAACCTCAATGTCAACGCTTCGGTTGTTTATGTTCCAATCAGGGTTCAGCAACGTTCGTTACAGAGCTCCTTCTCATCTTCTAGAACCCTATACCGCCATCCCATTGTGATGATGATGTTTCATAGCCCTAGCTAATTTATTGAAGGAAATGGTTGGACACGGGTGTAGTTAGCCACCTTGTCCAATGCGTTTTATGGTCACCATTGCTATGCTAGAGACGCGAAACATCGCATGATACCAAGACGTGCAACGCGAATCGATCTTCAGTAAAAAATAGTGGAATGGAACAGATTATTGGAAGCTAGGGTAAGCTTGCGATAGTTTCAATGGTATGGCTTCGGTCATTTGCATTCCTAAGCGTATGCGCATTAGGTATGCGTTTTGCAGATAATTATTAGAGACAGTCCACAGTAGGTACATAACGCTTTAGAAGTTTAGACCATAGATACATCAATCAAAATCAAACACCTATGGAAGGTATAGTACGCTACCATTTTTCAGCTTACTTTTGATCCAGTAATAGGTGATGAGGAAGTAAGTAGGTAATCAGCTAAATGTGTGAACTCTTTATCGATTCGCCTCTTATCAACAAACTTCGAAAACAAACGCTCATTGTTCATTATCGACAGTTATCAACTTTCTGACTCATTTGCGTAAAAGTCTTGGTCATTCGTCTTGGTTAGAGTTGGTAAGTTGCGATAATGGTGACCTCAAAAAACTTTCCTCGGACGATTGCCGTACCTAGTATGTACCTAGACTAGGTACTTCAATAGTTAGTATTGGTGTAAATGGTAAATAAAAAGTCGTAGTCTCAACTCGGCCCCATTCCTAACTCTGCACTATGCTTTGAGTCTGGAATTTGTGAGTTAAAAATTTTAATATATACCTACAGTTTTTTTTATTATTCAATCTCTTTTATTATTCCTAAGCTTATTGAGGTTCAAAAAGTATACCTACGGGTCCAAATTAGCTAATTAGATTAGCACAATTATGGTACCAGTGACCTTGTCGCGACAATCAGCTTCGTTGAACTAATTTTGAGTGAGTACGACTCCCATGTGATTGTATTGTACAGGGACTGGTAGTGACACGTGATAATTTTCAGGAAAATAGAAATCTCTGCGTTATTTCCTTGCAAGTTTTTTTTTCTAGTTTACTTTCTGTAGATTCTGTGCCTAATAATTATATTATATTACTTATTTTCGTACATACTTTTCTCTACTTTAGAAGAACATTTTCAAGTTGGAATTTGGAATGTCACCGCCTTTGAAAAATCTTACAATACAAGCATCGAGTTAGAATAATACAAGGTAGGTAATTAAGTTCGATACAATTTTTTGTGGTTCCATTTATAAACAATTTAGGTACTTCATAGGTTCATGCCTCGTGGGATCTCGACCCTGGGAAAGTAAGCAACAAATAAAGTTCTTTGAAAAGATGTGATGAGTGGTTCTTATGGCAGTAATTGTAAGTAGTCTGCTATTAAACTGATTAAAGTTGATTCTGGATATAAAAGGTTAAATTTATAGTTGGGTAGCGTTTGTTGGTCTGGTTTTTATATAAATTGATCTTGTATGTAATGAACTTGTTTTATGTAGGTATCTTACCTTATTTAAGGAAGGGAGATTTTTGATAGTTCACGATCGTCCTTTAAGCCAAAATATGTATTAAGTAAGACTCATATTATTGAACCATATTTATAAGTAGACCCATAAGCTCATATTTTCGATCTGTTATATTAACCAAGAAATGAAAAGATGATGAAAAATAACGAATCAGCTTCAGACGATTTGCAACACTCAAATAAAGTTTCATGATTCCATTTTCCTAATTGGTTTGTATACTGCACCTTCAAAAACACCATTAAACATCATAATACCAATGGCCAGCACATTTGGGTAATAAAATATGGTAGCAGTACAAAGTCGTGAACGGAAACCCATCAGCCTAGCCCATCATGCGTTTGCACACTGGCCGATACCGACCGTCACCTACACGACACCGACATGTTAATGGCTCGAACAAAAACTTCGGTGTCGGTGACACTGATGACACGGTGTAAAAGCGTCTAGTCTAGTAGGTAGGAGGTACGTCGGGTCGGGAATAGTGTGAAAACAGCCTTAGGATAGGTGGCGCGAGGCGCGACGTTTTTTATTATTGCAGGCGCGGCTAATGCTTTGGTCTCGCGATCGTAATGCACAACGCTGCGGTATGCGACATGCGGTGCCGGACACATAATTGTATGGAAAACGTTATGGTCTCTTGTTCCGTCGCAGTCTGCGTTAGCGGCGAAGAGCAAACTTGGTACGCAGCGTTGTGCGTTATACGATCGCGGAAACCCTGCTTAATAATGTTGATTACGTTCACTGTATGCCTAGTAAAGGCCTAGTAATGTTGCATTCATTCTAAACTAACCTCATTTGATAGCACCACAAAAATATTATCGTTCCTTTCTCATGAGCTAAAAAGACAAAGACGGATTTAATTAAGTATAGCGCTGTCAAATTCGGTTAGTTTAAAAAAATTCAAGAACAAAATCGACACCCCTGTCGGAAATATTATGCCACATGCACGAATTTTATAGCTGTTATTATTACACGTATCATAGACAGCTTTTAAAGTTATTAGATAGGGAATAATTTGATCATAATGATAGTTTTGCTGAAAACTTTGTACTGAGCAGGTGGGGCATTCCACTTACAGCACCTATGCTATACCACTTTTGAGCACCGATCGACTTTTATAGGCTACTTTTTTTTCTTTTTTTTTAATTTTGTTCCGGCACTAGAGGCTTGTCCTTTTGCCAAGTCTCTTTTGGTTTTCACTTTTTGTTGTCATATTTTTTTTTGTTCACTACGTTACGTTTTATAGTCTACTTCATCGCTGTGTTGCTTTACCGCGCTGTACACTAAACAATGTCATAAAACGTTTGTAACTGTCCACTGGACTACTTATACATATAGGTAGGTAGGTAAGTTACGTAGTGTAGGTAGGTACTTTTACTCAAATATCTGGGTTGGATAAATTGTGTGTCACACCGCGGTTCATAAATAAATACATACGATCAAACTAATCAAGAAATTGAGTCAGCTACTCTCACTACTTACTTACCTAGTCATTGTAGGTACCTACAACTGACGTGGGTTCTACATACTTTAAATCTGAAAGGGCCTCTAATTACATACAAATTCTTTATTATCGTGACATGATTGGTCTTCGAGTCAGATTGCTTCTTGTTCAGCTGACCTTGTCAACATCGGCACGATGACGACGCAGGCTGATTGACTGACTCACTTGAGCACGACTTGATGCCAAGTTCGGGCCAAAAGTGGTTGCAAAGCTGGTGGTCTTGAGATGTCACTATTATGATGATTAGTAGGTTAGAAAGATAGATAGATTAGTAGATGCACTTTTACATTAAAATTTGATTTAGTTCAAATCAATTCTTGTTCGAATGCCCTTTGCAGTGTTGCCCGCAATTTCGCCAATGTGGCGTTTTGTTAGTGGTGATGGTGAAAAGTATTTTTAATAACATCCGTTAGATTCCGCTATCGTCAGATTTTGTAACTTCTTAGTTTTTTTGTTAAAGAAAATAATTTTGCATTCGCTGTAAGTTGATATTTGTACTAGGTAGGTACCTATATGTACGAATACAAATTTATTTTACTGCCACAAAACATGCTAGAAACTACCTCCTTGACTTCAGTGGGCATTAGAATATTTAAAAGTTTCAATATAGAGGTAGGTACCTATACTTACTACCTACCTACCTACTTACTGATTTGAAAATGCTTTTTAATCATTTTCCACGTAATGCGTAGAACCTAACCTATCTACCTACACCTACTACTTACTCACCTACTATATAATAATTAATGCAAATAGCTCGTTTCTCCGAATGTAAGTTGAACTACAATGTCAACAACACTATACTAGGTATATCTGTTCTGTACAATCAAAACCGCTTCAAGTGGTTGACTAGAGGAAATTGTGGCAAGCAAAGCAATTGACATTTAGAAACCTACCATGAGTTTCAAACTCACTTGCTAACTCGGTTCATCAGCTACTAGTTGCTTCCGCATTCCGTACTCAGCAATTGTATTTTTCACACTGTCTTTATCCGATACGAAACGTGCACGATATTGGCACAGACCTAATTTCATACATTTAGGTAGTAAGTACTATTTTGTATTGTAAGATTTGTAAGTCGTTATACAACCACCAGCTCTTCTCCCCTCTTTCAATTGTACTCTTCATACCTATCTGAGGGTCGTGACCACCACCTCATTATCGTATTCCTGACGATGGTAAAAGTAAGTAAACGTAGGTAAGTACGCCTTTTGAGTCTTTCCGCGGCTAATTGCAGGGCATCGCTACTAGCTCTTCTAAAAAACAGATTAACCAGCATGAGACTGGGTGTATGAAGGCCTTACATTCCTGGGACACAGGATCTCTCGAACCTCTTTCACCCGATTGTGGGGACTAGGAATTGTGCTACATTTCTCGTCCCTTCATTTCAGTAGGAACCTACGTAGGCCTTAGTGTATACATTTGACGTTTACACAAAGTCACGTAAACAATAATTTTGCATGGAGAATAATCAGTTTTGTATACTACCCGCTAGGGGCGCTGCTCAATGTCTATACAATAATATAGTTTACGTCAACCGTGTAGTATACGTAAATTACGTAAAGCGAACACACTAAGCGTGCCTATACCTACTGTACTGATCGCGACGCCCCAATAGTTACCTACTCCAAAAGGTTGTGAATTTCAGACCCGTGGTAAAGTTTGCTCATCTCCGGTTACTTGAAATGCGATCGAAGGTTAGGATTGGATCATCAATGCTTGCATTGTTGTACCGACGTACCTAAGTATATACATGCATGTTTATAATAATATGCTACTGAGATCGGATTAGTCTCATTGCGATTCACTTCCCTAAATTGTTTCCGCTTGAAATATTTAATCATTTTTATGTCGTCGTGATACAGTCCATATTGCAGTTACCTACTGCATACAATGCCGTAAAATTGACATAATACGGAAATAAGTCGAGGTAGTAATACTTTTTATGTAGGTACTGTGATATCGGCTCAGTATCGGTATTCCTTTTAGAGCACCAATTTAGGGTTAGCGCTGAAAGAGGAACGAAAGGTAAAAGTTTTCTTTTATAATTAAAACTAACCTCTATTGCGTGCGTTACTACTAATTAAAGTACCTACTGTGCAGCATGTCAATACGCAATGGACCATTTTCGCGCAAAATCGCGTTCGCGGCAACTTCACGATTGTCAAGATCCACCTACCGTACTATTGTACCTACATACATACAGGTTAGAGAAAAACTTAGTTTCTTACTTTACACATTACTCAATAGGAAATGTTTGTTTTGTACCTATTACAGCTCTTTTGAATTTTTATTCAGTTACAGGCCTTATTGCCGTGCAGTAAGGTCTTAATTATTACTTTTATTTGTTGATTTAGGGCTGCCTCACGTAAATGCAGGTTTCATAATGTCTTTCGCAAAATAAGAAAGTAAATAGGTGCCTTTCTAGATTTGTGCTATCAGAATATTAATAGTAATCACAGTTTCTGCTATGTAAAGCTAACAGTTCAAATATTTAGAAGTCCACGTTATTACTTCTCTAAGACCCTGTGGGATCATTCTCTTCTCTACACATCACACAGTGAAACCCCAAAACTTCAGCCATTCAGCAAAAATCTTCATAAAGAATCTTGAGAGAATCTTGAGTGACAAAAAATATGACGGGCTCTAGGTATTTATCGTGCTTGATGACATGCTATTTTTCCACCGAGTGATACGCACAAAATAATTTTTTTAATTGAATTTGACTATCTGCCAGCCTAAAAAATAAAAATCTGATGGCTCTGCTTATCGTGCTTAAAGATTACATGCTATTTTTTCACCAAATGCTACGCACAAAATAAAAAAATAATTGAACAGACTATCTGCCAGCCCTAACAGGAGTAAGTAAAGTAAGTGTTTCTATTTGTTTATGCTGTGGCTTGTTAACTCGAGGTTCAATGAACTCTTTCAGGTGCGTCTGTTACATTTCCCTGTATGTAATGAGCGCTTATTAGGCTTCCTTGCTAGTAAGTATTTATGAATAAGCCCCGCATTCGGGGCCCGTCGTCGGTGTACTTGTAAATTCATACTAATTCATAGGTACTGTAGTGTTTGTGTCTATTCAGATATAACCTGTTTCATGTGGTTAGGTAACTGTCAGTGTCAAGCTCCCGATCTGTCAATGTCATCCCGCCCGACCTGTCAATGTCATCCGTACGTTTGGGTGGGGGACGACAGGGTCAACCAAGAAGTTGAAGTTTTGACGACGGGGTCGAGGGGATAGCCGACGGTGGACGGTGAAGGGCAGAGGTACTGGTGGGGAACAGCTTGGTGTAACAGTGGGCCAGTGATTTAAAATACAGGATTTTACAGGTACCTAAACAGCAGAGTGCACCAAGCCTGCCCCTACGCCTCTGCCTACCACATTTGTACCTCCAAACCAAGCACATAGCCCGTAGTCTGAGTTTTGGTATGTTGATTTGCGACAAGCGAGAATCGAGAAACTCGCAGTTTTTGTTTAGAGAAAAATAGTTTGCAAATCTCCCGCTAGAGGTGCTTATCCGTTATTGGATATACAAAATATCTCGCAAGTCGCTTCTCGGTATCGATCAACAAAACAAAACAGAGGCTCAGAATCTGGCATTGTTTTGCAAAGTTATTGCCAGAGGTCTAACAGCGGGCGTAATCCATCAATGATCCTTATTTAAAAATATACCGTTATTTTAACCATCAAGGGAAGTCCTAGTAGACTTCCTAGAAGCTACTACATCAGATTTATTTCTACCGGAAGCTATTCATCAAGAGCTATAAACATTGCTTGTTTGGTTGAGGGCCTGTGTTGTGTGCTCTTTGATATGCCAGCAATCACTCAGCCCTGAATAGCGATACAGAGTGAATAAATAAACATAATATAGAGGTACTCTACATAACAAAAATACCGTTACAAAAAACTGTAGCCATAAAAAATTCAGTTTAAAACCTAAAAACTCACTAGGTACCTACTGAAAATCACGCTCTAAACTAGAAAATATTCTCATCTGAAATTGTTATTAGGTACAAAAGTGAAAAAAATACTAGGTATTTGGCCATTTGCCATGCTAATCACAATTTCGAGCGTCACCTAATGTGCAATTTGCAAAACATTTTACCAAATCAGTTGTTGCAAAATTATTGTCGTGTTCTACAAAAATACGCGTGTGAAATTGGACGACATTTTTGTACGAAAAATAAAAAGCACAATATACAACTTACCTTAGAAACTTCGGGTTTGCTAAGGGGCGGTGAGCGCCGTTTCACGTCCGTACACCGCCTGCCGGTTCCCCAATCAGGTTTCCCCAATTCCCCAAACACTTATTTTTATGATACAATACACCAGCCTAGTAAATCTAGTAAGTATCTAATATTTTTTAAGCTAGAAGGAGTCTCACAGCGTACTCTGAAGCTCCAGTTTAATGTAAATATTTCGTGGTCAATCAATACCTACCCGGCTTTTCCATTCAAGCCACTGGACCAATTATGTTTGTGGCATATTTAGCTAGCACCTTTTAACGTCCAATGCCAGTTTCTGCTACGTGACTCTCATGACGGTCAGCGATTTTCCAGAAGCCGTAACTTTAGCATCCTGCCTGCGGTTATCCACATTGAGCAATAAAAATCTCGTCCGCCGTTTATTATGACATCCTGTAACAATGTTACTTGCTCTTATAAACTCTGGGGAAAATGTGTGCTCTTTTTTATTTTATAAAGTTTAATCAAGAACCAAGTCATTATATTTATTCCTTGATGACTCTTTTTAGCTAAGCAGGTCTTCGCTGATAGAAATTTGATAAACTCAATGTGACACTAAAACAACCTAATCTTATACTTAATCATTTGTTTGTTTCAGGTTACAGCCCAGATAGTACCAAAGAAAACATGGTTATGAACCATAATTTACACAGGTAATACCCACATCAGCTTAAATCGCACAATAAGTAAGTGCGTATGAGTTAGTGACCAACTCTGGTGACGGAGTCTGTAGGCTGGACAATGACTGTGTTTTTGTTTTGGATAAGGCCGACTAGGCTGAGACGATCTTGATGTCCAAGACACGTCTCTGCTGACGTTGTATAAATTATCTTGACTAGAAGAGCCTGAATGTTCACTTATATCAGTTTTACAGGGATTGAATCCGGTGCGGATTCAATATAGCTAGCTGCTACAGAAGATTTGAATCTGTACATGGCGCAATTTCGCAAGAGCAAGAAATGTATCAAAAATAAATTGGAATTCTGGTGCAGTAGTGCTTTGTATCAAAATGGTGTTCGAGACTCGGCGACACGTGTGAAATACTTTTCTTGTTTTAAATCGTAGATAACATCGATCGATTCGCTGTTTCCTCACTGGCCGACACTACACCTACACGATATCGGCGAAGAGCTAATCGCATACATTTTCACATTTTAAACACAGTCGTCGAGTCGTGTAGTTTCGGCGCCTCCGCCGCCAAAAAATTGTGTTGCACTGACATCGCGTCGGTAGGTATCCTATCGGCCAGTGTGCAAAAGCCTTTGGTTTGTTGAATAGTGGCTAAAGTATTATTACGACAAGTTATGTTAGCTGGCACTGATTCCTTGGTATGGTGTTCTTTTGCTGCCAACTTTGAGAGTAAAATGCCAAAAACTACAACTTTTAAAGTTATTGTTTGTTATGGTGAGCTTAAACTATCATAAACTTGGCTAAGTTTGCCGTTTTAAAATAAACCCGGTAAATAGTGTTAGTGTATATTATAATGTAGCTTGCTTTTTTCGACTGTAGGTATGTGATAGATAGATAGTCATTTATTTAAACCACCATATTGTAAGTAAACAAGCAATGTAAAATAGAAAACAGCTAAAAAGTGAACTTAAAACTAAAATAGTAATGGCGTCAACTGCTACGGTACGTTGCCATACTGCAGAGTTGGTTTTCTTCTGAAGCCAATGTTGTTGATTGTTGTCTGTAAAAGAACAAAACAAGCGGAAGTCCAAAAGGTCGCACAATATAATATCAGTAGTACAAATGTCCAAACAATAGGTATAACGTTGATAATGTAACAATTAATGTATGCCACGGACAGACCATTGTAAAGCATGGTGTTATGACACGGAGGTGGATAGACTGACTGACAGACAATGTACTTTATGGGAGTCTTGCAAAACCTTTGGTTCTTTAGGAAACTGCGAACGTCTTAAACCTAGCGGCTCTAAAAAGTAAATACGACAAACGATACAAGACATCACTTCATGATACAATACAAGATGGTAGGTGAGATGATACAGGGGCCCACTTTTCACCCACACTACAATATTGGGCTGGGAGTAGGCTTGTCCAGCACCTATATCTAATCTATCATCTATCTATCCTATCGGGATAAACCACTAGAAAACGTCAACCGCTAGATGGTCAATCTGGCTGGTTATAGTGCAAAGCGTGCAAATGCAAACCCGTCTAAGATCCGATTTCCTCACGATGTCTTCCTTCATCGCACAGAACAGAACCAAACAAGCAGAGTTTCTCACGGAGTTTTTCTTCACCCGTATTATTGTTAAATTCTGGACAGTAGCATGTCAAATTGGTAAGCCAGCATTTCGACAGAGTTCAGCGTTCGCACCAGCCTCGTCGGAGAGTTGCTGTTGGTACGTGCATGACACGCTACTTGCTGCGGTGCTGGTCGGTGTGACCGATCTGTCAATCGGCCATGTTTTTTTAACCCCCAATAGTAGGACTCTTTTCTTTTGCAAGGAGTTGCTCTGAGATGGTTCTTAGTTATATTTGGTGAAAATTGGTCCAGTCTTATCCAAGTTTTGAGGATTATACACTGTCTTAGTGTTGAAGTTACCCACTTCTGATACCGATTGTACTTGTTATTACTACGAAACGTACGGTAATATGCCGGTTATGAATTGATTATGGCAGTGTACTTACCCTATAAAGAAGTTGTTCCGCAATAGAGCTTTAATCCTTTGTTCTAATCCATTAGAAACCGTAAGCTGCACGTGCGCGATGTAATATAATAGTCAAATGTTTTTATAAACTAGGAAAATGCCTACGACTTTGTATAGCCAACAAAAAAGGCGTAGAGTGGTGGGGTTACCCTACGCCTTTTATTTGAAAGAAAGTGCTGATTGATAAAACTGCAGCGTTGAGAAAGTCTTGAAGAAGTCCTGCCGACAATGATGCTGTCAGCACAGTATAACCACGTATAACCTCATAATGTTATTGAGTACATTAGGTACTCTAACTATAGAGAAAAAGGGTTTATGTACTATAGAAGCGCATAAAATGGGTTTAGTCTAGAGTAGTTTATTTTGAGACTGAAGAATATCAAGTCTCAAAATCCCCTCAAACGGGGAAAACTTAACGGGAATTTTGAGACCAACCTCATAAAATGTATGAGAAACTTGAAATAACGCCACATTTTCTTAGTAACCTGGATGGCACTATAAATAAATGGGACATCTGATGCAGTGCGCTAGCTTCTCTTGTACGTAGTAGAAAACTAGAAACTAAACTAATATTTTTTAAACACACCACTACATACATCTATCGCTGTTTGAACTGACATAAGATGAATGAATAGCTCTTTACAGAGGGTATTATCGTAACCACGATACTTCCGGTTACTGTGGGGATCGGTACGAGGGGCTACGAAACCCTGGTTCTTAAAATGCGGTGACTGTCATATAACGAAAGGTATAAGCTGATTTACACTCTCATAAGTAGAACAGCGAGGAGAGAGCAGTAGAGCAAAGACTCAGAAATTCCGAATACATATAATTCATCATCATCATCATAGGCAGCTTGTAGTAACCCACTGCTGGGCATAAGCGTCCACCGTCAAACGCCACTCGTGTCTATTTTGGGCTTTTTTGCATCCAGGTCTTCTTCTGTACGGCAACGATATCATACATATACTTATTAGTTGTTAGTAATGTTAGAAACTGATGATGATGGCACCTTTTACAAAAGGCGCCGCATAGGTACTTACTACTTACCTTCCTATGTCCAGAGTGAGATCTATCCTACACTGGATATATTCTTATTTGACTAAAGACTAGACAAAGTAAAGGAAGTTGAGGTGAAAGTAGCATTCTCCGCTATGTTGCGGCCATCATCGCTTACTAATCTATTTTGATTTCTTTGACTTGTTAACTCAAAAAAACCGTGTATTACTTTGTGTGTTGCGCGTTATTCGTGACTGAATTGAATTTAACAACTAACTTAGGCCTTTACATCTTTTGAAGATGATTTATACAGCGTCAGGAGACAACCGATGCCTACACTAATACGTGCAAATACTAAAATAAAGTTAGTTCCAATAAACTAGATTTTGACGATTATTATACCTACCTAGTCCGTTGCCGAAAATTTATTCAAAAGAAATTGAATTAAATGACATGAAAGCTTTACCCTTTCGCTTTTTATTTTTCAGTAGGTATTACAAATAAACACCATTTGCCCCAAAACAGACAAACATTACTGAAGTATGAATTTTACAGTCCATAAATCCAGAGGCTAAGCTGCGAATGAAAAAGCAATGAGGACAGCTTTCCTCGCCAGCTCTCTCATTAGTATTTTATCGCAGTTCTAAAGCACCTTAAGCTTTGTCGATGAAATAGCGGTGCGATAAGAGGAGCGTGTAACGTTGAGCTGCTGAAAACTACTCAATAGAGCCATTTCTACTCTATGAATAAAAAATACTATGAAAATACGCTTAGAAAATTAGAAGTGAAAAGTTCTTTAGCATCGTTGTGATTTCAAAGTCGATGAAGCGAAAAAGCGACAGTTCGACCCCCACAAAACGCAAAACACTTCGATAGCGCGTTCTAGGATCCGACCAAACTTAGCAGCGCCATCTAGTTCTGATAGGCAACATGAGCATAGAACCTTTTTTAACTAAATAAGTACTGCATATTGGTTTTTGAAGGTTGCACTTCTACCACGTGTGAATTGGACCCATGTTTTTTTTTATGCCTTCGCTGGCAGACGAGCAGGCGGGCCACATGATATACAGTAGTCACCGCCGCCCATGGACACCTGCACCACCAGAGGTGATGCTGCCGGCCTTTTAAGAGGAGATAAACTCGCCTTTTGCAGGACCCCATCTCGAAACTCCGTTCTTTGTGACATTGAAAACTGTTGAGGAAGCTTCTTTTCAAAATGAAAATACTTCGTCTCCGGGTAAGCTGAGCATTGCTAGTAAGATCGGCAGCTCTTGGCAATCGTAAGGTTCGTTTCGATGTTAAATGGAGATTTTTCGAACGAAATTGTGTACTACCATAGCAATAATAATGTTTTAATTTGCAGCGCGTCTTTACAATTTTGATTGAATGAAAACTCAGAAGTATTTGGTACCTACCTAATCTAAGAATGAAAACATTATTGTGCACTCGTCCACATTATCTATACCACAGATCATATAAAACTATATTTACCTAAAGATTTTTGGTAGGTACTTCTACAAGCGTTAAGTTCTCTTACAGGATGTGACTTGGCACGTAAACCCGAGAACACACAATCTCATAATACTCAGTAATGCCAATTCCGCGGTAGTATTAGTTCTATGCCAGTTCATAACTAGGACGCCTGCAAGCTTCTGACCTAATTTCAAACCTTTCAGGCTAATTTGATTTCAGTACTCTACTTTGACTCTACGGCTAGTAATTTTCATTAATAGTGCTCCGTGCTCTTAGTAAACTACCCTATGGTATTCTTTAGGTAAAACACCTATTATTTTTTTATACAAATTTTCTTCTTAGAATAAAGTAAAAGGAAGAAAATTTGGATAAAAATAATAAGATTTTTTACATAATTATTACATTTGCTAAAAGTGTAATAAAATCAGTCTGAAAAACTTTGGGAGGAATACCCCCCTATCTTATAAAAAGAGTAGACATTATGTCATGTTTCATCATCGTCATCAACCTATATCAGTCCACTGCTGGACGTAGGTCTCTCGCAAGACGCGTCACTGAGCCCGGTTTTCGGCTCTTCTCATCCAGTGTTTGCCAGCTACATATCTTAGATCGTCACCCCACCTTTAACGTATGACTAATCACGACATAAATGTCTACTCTAGCTTTTTATAATGTGACCTAATATTATAATGTGTTATTTATCAATATGAACAACTTTTTCCATGAAACCGGTAGATAGTGATGAACGCGAAATAGTCCCTCTGTTTGTTAGAAACTGCTGATTTTCTGAAACGAGTATAAGTATGTAGCGCCATCTATCTCGCTACATGAGAACTATCCTAGATCGCGCAAACGAAGTTATCACGGAGTTTGAACATAAGTAATACTACCGAATACCATCCATTGGTCCTCGGACCCCGAGCCAAAGGTCGCTCGGCGTGGAAGATCTTCCCTTTTCGTAGGAGGACACATACCCTACAATGTTCTCCTCAAGTACCTACCTAAATCTACCTAAACACTAATGAAATTACCGTTTGTACTAAGACCAACGAACCAACGCAACACGCATGTTTACATAAACAATAGTTTATTTAGAAAGTTTGTTTATAAGCTAGTAACTTCAGTTATTTAATATCCGACATAGTATATGTAAGGACAGTCCATTTCACACTTCAGAAACTTTTTTCGTTTAAATAAAAAAAAACACGTAGTAGTATTATATTATGATCTGTGGTTCAGTCCATTTCACACTTCAGAAACTTTTTTCCTTTTTAAAAAAAACGCGTAGTAAAGGCTCACTGTTTGCTTCAGTTAGTGTCCTGTAAAGTCGTAGCAATCATGAAGAATACAAAATATCTACCTACCATCAAAATCAAATCGTAGGTAAACATTGATTGTAAGTATTGTAGCGTTCCTAAACAGTGCGGCAAGCATGCGGCAATGTGTCATCTTCGACCAATGATCGTTTACATTCTTATGAAAATATCCCAGTTGGTAAATAGTCATATCAACATAAATATCTTTTTCAGGAGGGAACTCTTTGGCAAACGGCCGAACGAAAGAGCCCAGTCGAGCCACGCGGTGCGAAGCGGCGGCAGTCACGCTGCCTGCCGTTCGAATTTTAAGCTTTTGAGAAAAAGAAAATAAACTAGATCCCTAGTGATGTAGTGATACGAAAGAATCGATTTTAGTCGATTATTTATTTAGTGCAGCACAGTGTTTTAGTATCCAATACGAACTCGAAATCGAAAGTGTAAACAGTGGGAGTGAATAGAAGTAATATTTTACTATGAAATTATTCAAAATCTCCGCAACGTATATAGTGCAATAAAAAATAATTGAATATCGAAATGAAATCTATTTGGAACGTAGCCAAACGCTTGCAGACGCTTTGGTAATAAAATTGTAAATTAAAAATTTAAATGGAACGTAAAAGCTTCAATCTGAGAAAGTAGTACCTAACCTGATGTAGAGTAGTACCTATTGGTAATTTATGTTGTATTTGGTCACATTACTTCTCTCTGGACTGATTAGCTATCTAAAGACACTCAAATTTGTCTCAAATTTGTTTCCTATGCACTTATTTATTCCATCTGATGGTAGGGTTAGCGTATCTCTTTTTTCCTTCCACTTCGCCATTGTTTATTGTTTGTAATTTTCATCAAAAGGAGTACCCAGAGTTTATTTATAAACAAAAACACAATTCAATGACCTGTCTGAGAAGCGTGAGATGAGCACATTCGCTACCAGAATTCGTTAATGACTGACAAACGAGGGCAAAATGTGATGCCAATTTATTTCTTGCACTTGCATTGCATTGCATGCCTTGCAAGGATCTAGTGATTCACACATTTCATAACAAAAAAAAATTGAATTGTGTGTACACGTTTGAAACAGTTTATCTTGTAAAGTTGTTATTCTTTTCATGTAATATTACAGATTACTTACATTAAAAGTGCGAGTTTTTACCGCTCTACTTATGATATTCTCAACTCGATTTGTATGATGATTGAGTATTACTGTTGTTGAGCAATAATCGCCGAGTAGGCGTGTTTACAACGCATGTCAATTTGCTCAATGACCACTTCCCTTGCTTTCTTGTAAATTAGTTAGGTACATTGAAAGATTTTGTTGCTGTTGAAAATTTAGTAAAACTCACTCAATTCATAAAGTAAGTATGCAAATATCGTCAAAGATAATACCGGTAGTACAAACTTTAAAATTTTGTAAAAATTAAATGTAAAATCGACTAAATAGAATTTTTGAAACATAACCTCAAGGACCCCAACACTAAAATTAACCAAAGTTTTTTTTTTGTTTCTAAACAGCCAGCTTTATTTTTCTTTTTAACTTTTGGGGTAATATCCAGCCAGTGTTTCATTTAACCTAAAAAAAATAATAAAAATGATTAGGTTGATTTATAATGGTTGCTATTATTACTGTATTGTTTATGACTCATTTTACAAAGTACTAAGTTATTAGACTAACTGCTTGCAATAGAATGAACACTAAAGTATTATGTTACTGTTTAGTCGAATTTTGAAAATAGCACAACATCACTTTAAACCTAATTCGAAACCGTCATCGCAATCCCACTTTCATTCCCCTAATGTCATTGGGCACAATCACAACACGGAAATGGTCATAAAATTGAAATATCTTGTAAACACCTTTGACTCTCCCTAGCGACGACTTACTAATTTGCTAGAACAGTAGCCTGTCGTTCGGGAAATACAATAACAATAAATCTGTCAATAAAGGGAAACCCATTGAAACTTTGTAAAACAATTTATTACTACGTACTTAAAAATGGTTGGGTAAAGCCTCGAGAAATGTTGAAGGAATTTTGTACTCGTTTTCAGGTCTCTATGGTGGTCTTGACACAATTCCCGTACATATACCAATACAGAAATCGTTACTCAAACATATTTGAGTAGACATTTCATACAAAAATCTATGCTTGACTCCGAATCAGCAGTAAATCAGCATACGGGCCTAAGAGCACAATTCATGCGCTCCAACTTATCAGTTTTCAGTTTAATATTGAGTGCCTGCACTATATTACGCGATAGGGAGGGACAGTAGGTACACACCGTTTGTAAATCTTCAAGACAGACGACAGTTACGGGAATAGATCGAATGTGTGGGCGCAGCCGTCTGCGTCAAAATAGGCCTTTCAAGTCCCGTATGGACGCGACCTTTTCATTTGTTTTGACTGATGAACTTTACCCAATATCACGTTTTTCTGAAGAAAATACACAGCGTTCTCTTTGTTGTGTAGGATTCCTATATTATTCTAAATAAGTACATTTTTATTGGCTAGTTTTTGCTGGCAGCCCTTTACAGAATTCCTTATCTCTGACATCTAAATTACTGGACATTTGACTAAATGTGAATTTCATTCAGACAGACATAAAAGCAAGTGAAATAAATTGAGAAGATTTATGAAGTGCTCCTTTATGCGGGTTCCCTGATATTTTGTTTGTATTGTCAATTCTAAATTGGTAAAATTTTCTAATTTTTATATAGATGAAAGATTGGTATGTTACCTACTCATTTATTTAAGTTGAGTCATCATAATATAAGCCTGTAGAATTGAGTAAGTTAGCGACTGGGCTCGGTCCTCATGGTTCGAAAAAATGACTTACTTATGTAGTTTAAAAAGAGTTTTAAAAAAAATCTTCCCAACTGGACACACAAAATAGGTCGACTGCTGAAAGCAGGCATCCCCTTACGGAAAGGACGATTTTGAGCCTTCTGCATCCACTGGTTTCTCGTAATCTCTATTTTACTTTGGTGTATGGAGTGAAGTTCAACTAATTTCAACTTGTAGTTCTATAATTATTCTACGAGCGTCCGTGTAGCACTTCGCTCTAACGTACAACAGCTGACAGTTTACATTAATAAATACTTTTTCATAGCTTCAAAATTAGGAGTAGGAATATTGTCGTTAGTCTAAAATAAAAACTCCATGCTGATGTCACCAGCAACAACTGGTGATGGACATCCCCCAATGACAGAGTTTCAGGAAAATTAATTGGACATGCTAGTTCAGTTTCTTTTTCTCTTTTTCGTGTTGAGATAGATTTCGTGGCAGATTGGTATTTTAATTTAGTTAAGATACGTTTTAGCGGAAATATGTAACCAAAACTTTGATAGAAAATTGTAAATAGTAGTTAGTCCTAATTGTCCAATAGGGATAATTTGGTATGGTGTCTAGCTCCTAGAACTTATTCTAGGGTCTAGAGTAAATTCTAGACCAACAAAGTACCTAACTAAATACGTTGATAAAGAAATAATCACCATCTAAGCTAAAAACCAAAATTTAAATAAAAAAACCTGCCCTGGCCCGCATATTCCCTCGTCAATACTCTAGTAAAATTCGTCTTCAGCATGTACGTGGCTATCTACGTATATTCTGATTACATTTATCTTCTAGTAAGTACTGATTATAATTTTTCTCATGTGGCCTAAGACCTTGAGTTTTGCACCTCAGAGCTGTAATATTAATGTTATCGTCTCCTAGCGCTAACAAAGCACAAATATAAAAACCTATAGCAAGTTATTGAAAAACTTGTTGTAAGCATAGGAGTATAAAAAAAAATATTATGAGAATATTTTCCGTAAAAATAATATCTAGCGTTGGTGTGGAAATTTTTGGTGCTCAACTTTTTCGTGCGCAAAGTAGAATGCATCTATCAAGCATCAATAATGAAGACCTTCTCTGTAATTAATCCATAGAATTAGGATTATTATTCTTCACTTATTATTACTGATTATTAATTAGTCTTTACGTTTTCTCTGATCCAGGTCAAATTATCATCATTAGCTTTAAAATCAGCTGCATTGGTCAAAAGAGGTTCTATTTTACTACTCGTACTTTCAAAAAATTAAAAAGTTATCATTCGTTCATCTGTCTCAGTCTCAACCATCTAAAAAGCTCTAGCTCCATCATTATTCCTCTGTTTTTCTCTTGAGACGAGAATGCTCATATTCGGTCACGTACAACTCCGCAATAAAGCGTGCTATGAGATGGCCACATTTTCAATTACTTTAGTATTTTGCATTTTTGTTTGTTTTGCCGATTTGCTGGAAACATTCATAATGCATAATAATCAGGCTTGAAAATTGAGTTGTAGTATTTTTAGGCATTTTTTTATCCATTGGATCAATCACTCACTGAAACTTTTGGTCTAGTAATTGAATCAATTAGGTAAAGTTCGACTATATGGAATTTAGCTTCATATATCAATGGATTATTGTATTGGTAGTCTTATGTTTACTATGTTTTCATTTGACGTTATATTGTTGTTCTACTCGTAGTTCCATATTTTCTCGCCTCAGTAAGATTTTTTTAATAATAAAATGGCTTCTTCTTCTTCTTCTCTTCATTAATGGCCTGTGTCCGTCATTTCGACAGACAATTTTGCCAATGTCAAGTGATATAATTGTAATAATATAAGTCAAGTCATTGGACACGAGTTTTGACATTTTTTGAAACGACACAGCACTTTTATTTTAATAGTTTTTCTTGTGTTATTGTGAGTATTGTTGTTTAATTTTGGTGGAATTTTAACCAATAATACTTAGGTCGTAACATAAAGTGTGAGCCGTTGGAATAAATGTGTGTAAAGTGGTTTTTCTGAATGTGAAAATTCGTGTTAGGTTTTGAAGAGAAAATCCACCATTTTCTTTTCAAAACAAACGACAGCCGACTTGACAAATGACTTGACTTGACTTATTTATTACAATTTTAACACTTGACATTGGCAAAATTGTCTGTCGAAATGACGGACACAGGCCATTATTGAAGAGAAGAAGAAGTCAAGTCATTTGTCAAGTCGGCTGTCGTTTGTTTTGAAAAGAAAATGGTGGATTTTCTCTTCAAAACCTAACACAAATTTTCACATTCAGAAAAACCACTTTACTCACATTTATTCCAATGGCTCACATTTTATGTTACGAACTTACGACTTAAGTATTATTGGTTAAAATTCCACCAAAATTAAACAACAAAACTCACAATAACACAAGAAAAACTATTAAAATAAAAGTGCTATGTGTCGTTTCAAAAAATGCCAAAACTCGTGTCAATAAAATGTCCTTGTATTTTATATTGCCAAAATGACTCGACTTATAACTAACAGTACCTAATTCGAGTCAAGTCGTACAAAAACATGACATCGTTACCTTGTCTTAATCTTGCTTTGTGTATGTCTGTATGTATGACACATTATGCTTTTTTATCTCGATAAAGTCGTCGGGGGCGTTCCGGTTTGCAACCACATTCGTTGTATTATTTGGCATAATTTGCTTTTACGTGCTTTTACCCAAAATATAGTGATATTACAGGTAGGCTTCTGAAAAGCTGGCGATTTTTGACTAATGGGTACTAAGCTAATGGCAAATTTACACAACAAATAATCATTTTTTTATTAGTGACTCGAATTCGTAGTGTTATGCAAAACGTAATTATGCGTAAAAAGTTTATGACATTTAATACTAAAGTGGGTATAATTATGATGATCGAGCCGGTACATATACATACACCTTAAAAGCCAACGCAAAAAAATCACGCCGATCAAGATGAGGAATATGTGGGTGGAAAATAATTAATTGACAATAATAATTCATCATTTATAGTTTTAAGTATTCGTTTTATTGTAATGTTATTTTAGTATTGGTAATAGATTAATTTTTCTGAGACTCCCAGTTATAGAGGCTGTTTTGAGTCGTAGGTACTCCTAGTTTTTGATATCCATTGGTTAGATTTGGTAGGTATAATCCTGACATAAGACTAGAACGAAATATTCGTTTGTTTATTTTTAAAACCCACACACATTTATTTTAAAATTTTGCACAAAACATTATCCACTGTTTCGTGCTCTCGTAAAAGTCTCAAGAAGTGGCCAAAGAGAAGTGTGCCACTGAAGCAAGTCAATGTACCATGATTCATACTTGCACTCTAGCTATTTTAACCTCGCACTCAAATATCAGCTGTAACTTCACGAACTAAGAGCTAAATTTCCTAATCATGAATTTTAGTTTACATTGAGAACCAATGATCTTTGACACAATGGTTCACATTCTAATTTCATCTGTAACGCAATATGTTAGGGTTGAAATTTCCTGGAAGTGTGGTGTTTTATATAGAGATGGTCTTGGATACTGTTGGGTACAATAGGTTTACTTTCATCAATCAGTATTAGGAGATTTGTACTCTGTTCTTTTTAAACTGTTAAAAGCAACGGGTTGTTTTTTTTTTTTAATTTATTTTGCTTGACTTCGTAAACTTCTGTTGCTGGCTGTACAAGTTTTCGGTCTTTATTTTACAAGTTTATGGTAAATTTACTATTTGTCTGTTACGTATTTTAGTAGTTTGTTTGTAGACCACTTCCTGTCCACTGTCGACATTTTTCAAATTCTTCCAAATTTTCGAGTAACCAGTGTAACCACTACAAATTGAAGTGGCATCCCAGAAACCGTGCTCGATTTTAGAAGCAGCTCAATTTGAGCAACGCCTACGTAGTGCATTCTCCCCACGAGTGCTGGCTGCCCTCAGAATGCAAAAGTACCAATGTGCAGGGCATTTTTATGGGACACTTTTGGTACCAAAGTGAGAACAGTGCATTTGTTTTTATAACCATAAGTTTTTTTAGTAAGTTAGGTTAGTTAGGATTCATCATCATCATCATCCACAGCCCGACTTCACCCACTGCTGAGTATAGGCCTCCCTTTGTTTGTGCCACTCCTCACGGTCCTGTTAGTTAGGATTACAAACCGTGAACCTTAGAAATGTAGAGTCGGTACAATTAGACCACATTTACGCCAAAGAAAAGCAAGCATAGCTCGCAGAACTGTTTGTAGAAGTATGGGAGTTAGTGGGAGATAATTGGATCTATTTTCATAGAGCATTTCTATGTCTCTTCAAATAACACCGATCGACTAGGTTGCATTTAGATGGCTAACTGTTAGTGACATTCTCTTGAGACAACTTTTGGGTTTCGAGAGGTACGCTAGGACGTAGGAGGTAGGAGGTACGTTCGAGAGGAGCTATTCTGTATTGATCACAGCTCTGGTAGTCACTGAACCTAATGCTTAGCTAATGCTTAGCTATACTTAATAATAAAAATAAAACAAATACGCGACAGAATCTTTAGGGCTAAAATCTTTTTCACAATATTTGGCCTCTAGCTCACAAGTTTGAACGAACTTTTATTAATTTGCAGGTGTCTTGGATAAAAGAAAGAGTCAAAGGTAGTCAGAGGAAAGTCCCGGAAACTATATTACCAGTGTAATTTATTGTCATCACAAATACTAACAACACAAAAGCGGTTGTATTGTCTTCATTTTGTTGTCCAAGCTTATTCGTGTGTCTTCTGAATACAAAGTACGTGACAAATGGTCAAACACTGTCGTCTAAATATATTCATGGTAGTCGTGATGATGTCATCAGTTCTAAATATAAGTGGGCTTTATAATTTAACAAAAGCTTGTGAGATGTTAAAAAATCTTTCAGAAGAATCCCATTTTTGCTACGTACATTCGAGTATGGCAGCAAGCTATGTTTTCAAAGGCTTGTACCTAAGTATATTAAAAAAATATAGGTTTTTTTACATTTATGCCCGTATGCTCCAAGAATCGGAACCCATCAAGCATAGATTTTTGTCAAACTTTCTGTCAATAAATATATGCTTGAGTTACGCTACGCATCACTCTTCAGTGCCTTGATCACGAATAAATCTGACAGTCGCCGCGTTAACGTATTTGAGTTATATTGCGCGTCAATGCCAGCTCGACTGCCAACCGTTGTAGTGTCACCGAGCAGTGTATTTCAGATACGCTCGCATTACGATACGTTTGCGATTGTCACATTTATTCGTGATCAAGGCACAGTTCGCGTATTTTTGAAGCATACTATACGGTCTCAATGAAAACTGACGAAAAAATATATCCTTGAGTTTCCTCGACTCTCGAGGACTTAGGTAGTACCTTATTATTTTTGAATACATCGGGGATTCATTGAGTTACCCACCCATCGGCAAGCATACCGCGTTCTCATTCAAAACCAGCGTCACTTCACAGTGTGAAGTGGCATCAGGCTGAGCTGTGACCCGTTTTGGCTCACGCATACACAGCACGACATCGGATTTGCGCCTAGACAGGTAGGTATATAATACATATACCTACCTCGCACTTGTTTAAGTAGTAGTTATTTATGTATTAAGTTAAGTAAGTTAAGATTAAGTTCTACCTATATGTTGTTTTCTTTTTGTTGTGCTGTTATGTATGTATAGTGTGTCCGAAATAAATGTATTTTCTTTCTTTCTTTCTTTCTAAAACTGTAGAACACCACAAAGTGCGGGCCCATGCGTAGAAATAGGGTAATCCGTTGTTATGCAGTTGTCATGAGGGCAATGCCAAGCAATTAAACTCTGAGACTCATTCATAGAGTAGAATTGAATTGTAGATGAGCTTGAGAAATGGGTCAGTGCATTCAATGTGGCATTGTTTGTATCGCACTGTACAACAAATAATTGCTTTGACTCGACCGTACCTACTTAGTGTTTGTTGTTTGCTTTATTAGTAAGAAGAATTATTGTTCTTAAAAAATCAACTTCTTCTAACTTGGTGTATGCTGACTGCTTAAGCACTGATCCGGAGTAATCCGGACTCAAGCATAGATTTTTGTAAGAAAATCTCTATTCACTTGTGTTTCTGTATCAACATACGGGCCTAAATGATATAATATATAGGTTATATCAATATTCTACCCGTGCAAAAATATCCGCAATTGGAGCCAGTCCAGCAACTATTTAACCGGAATAGTTATCAATTATTGATTCTTTTTATCATAGGGCTAAGTGTGGCTAAAAGTTCTGAGACACCGAATGTTTAAAAAAAGCACGTAGCAACAATAACCTGGAATGCACACCCAAAGTTGAAATCCATACGTGGCTAGACCACAGATAACATAATACTGCTAGACTATTGGCTACTAAGCATCCCTCGACTTTTTTCGGGTTAGTACCTTCTAACCAGCAAACTAACAAAAACTGTTATGTTCAATCATAATTACATTACAGGGCGGTCCTTTTGTGAGTCACGAACTCAACAAAATTTACCCACGATTAGGGCTGCCTCTATCCTAATTGCCCAAAATGGAAAAGTATATTTCATGGTATTTTTCTAATAATAAATCTGCTCTACTAATTACTTTCTTGTCAAGTTAGAACTGACACTCATCAACGTTAAATCTACGACCATTTACTAAAAGAAATGAGCCATTCCACTTTGCGCATCAAAAACTTGCGCACCAAGACCTTTCACATTACGCTATTCCACTTTTGCGCACCAATTGATTTTAAGCTTTAGCTGAGTTAGCGTTTTATAGCAGAGCGTTTTATTTGACGTTGCTGACTCTTTTTCTAAAATACCTTGTAATCTAGAGTCCAGGCCTAGAGAATATGTCTGAGCCTATAATACATATATTACATGCGTAGGTCATACCTTCAACCATGAACTAACTTAAGCACGAATTACACAAACTGATTACTATATTACACTGAGACACATTTCTAAAATGTTCAAGCACACTCAAGACTCCAGGGGATACGTTTATTGACACAAAGTATAAATCCATACCAGAGATTCATTAAGTAAACGAAATATGTATTTTCAAACTTAGTTTGTCTCAGTTAGTCAAGTCAACTAAGTTTATCTCCATTCAATACTCTATTAGGATACTAATGAAGCTTCCAATGAAGTCAACTACGAGCAAAATAAGCCAAGCGACAAGGCGCTTAACTCCTAATCCTAAATTAGTTATGCATTTCTGCTTATTCCGCTTCGTATCCATGAATAGAGCGTCTGCTCGAGCTTGTAACGGTCCAAGGTCATCCACATTTTGAACCGTCAGCTCACAATTAATTAAAGTTGAGTTGTAGGTGGATGTTGGATTGAATGGTTAAAGCGCCATCTTGTAGTTTGCAAATGCGTCATAATACGCTATGCGGGTCTGTTAGCAACAAGTTGACTTGCATGGGACCATTGTTCAATTGAGGGGATACAATGCCATCTAGTGGTTGGCAGGGATACGTTATGGAGCGCCGGCAGACTGTTTTTATTGAAGCCAAACAATTAACGAACAAAGGCGAGATCAACTATTCGCTAATCTAGGGAAGCTAAAAAAAGGGGCGTGGGAATCGAACTGTTTCAACAAATAGAGTTGGGACAAACATTGTTATGGAAATAATGGTAATAGTAACATAACATTCGCGTCCAGTGATATCACACTATTGTATTACCTTCGAACTTCACCTAAAAATGTTTGCATCAAGCACATTATCATTACTAATTGTGTGTTTTGTCAGGATCAATAAACAATTTGATAATCATTACATGGATAGTGAGATTTAATATGATGACGTTAAAGTATAGAAATAATAAACTTGCTTTCTCGTTTGAATAAAGTATAGAGGTATAATTATCCGACTAAACGCAGAACAAAACAAGTCGCAGTGGAAAGAAGTTATGAGCCATGAGATGTTTGGTTTGGTTGAGTAAAATGTTATGTTATCTATAGTGTGGGGTCGGGTAACATTTCATGTAATGGGTCAATAGGACATCTCTATTCGAATTCCTTCTAGAAGTTTAGGGAGGGGTTGTTTGTGCACGGGTATAAATGCTGGAACATTTCGTCAACAATTCAGTTTATTTTTGTTCCGGAAAAAAGTGACAAAGTCGTAGGTACCATCAGGAAGAAATCTCGGTAAGAAAACCTTCCTTATTTCCTCTCATTACGGCCAAGACACCTTTAGCCTTAAACAGATATGTGAGCCTGCTTATCTGGTAATGAGAAAATCCCAGTACCTGCATACATTGCACGACGTATGCATACCCTATATCCTACCCAATTTCCGTCTGTTGTCTTAGGTCTCATGATAACAGATATCCTTATTTATCTATATATTTCACATTATATATTCATATAGATCAGGGCTAGGATACACATTCATGTTAGGCATCACATCTTTAGGGTGTATTTCACGACGGGTTCAGAACTGTAGATAAAATTAGGTAGATACGTCTGTATGTACTCCCGAGCGCATAAAAAGTCACTCGGCGGGTCAAATACTTAGCACTAGGAATTCTACAGTAGGTATAATTAGTTAGATACGTATAGTTTTGGTATTCCTGTGTGCACGTTAAGACACACAGAGGGTCCAAAACTGTTAAGTAGAAATGGATAAATACGATTCCTTGTATTTCCGTGCGCATATAGTGTCACACGACGAATCAAGTACATAACATTAGGAATTTTTATAGTAAATAGGAGTAAATAAATAGGTATAGCTAGTTAGAAACGTTCAGATATTGTATTTCCGTGCGTATCTACTTTGCGTCACACGCGTATTTAGTGCTGGCTCATTTTTATATTAGGTTTAGGTATTCCGAAGAATAAACTAAAATCAAGATATAGAATCTACGCTGTTTTCCCTAAATGAATTTGATCCAGAAAGCGTATTATATCTTAAAGGAATAAGTACTTTATTAGCCTTCAGTTCTTATTGTTCATTTTCTATCGAACTCTATTGTATGTGGTTTTATCTTTTTACTTTGGATAAACTATATTAGACTATATTTATTGATTACCTAAGCTTTCTAAATATCTCCTTTTACTTCGAGTAGGCAAGAATAGGTAGTAGATAGGTAATTCTCCACTATTATACTTTGAGAAAATTAAATTATTAGGTTTCTTTTAGAAACTTACTTCACTAACTTGGTTAATTATTTTTCCTTATTTTTAGATTCAATAGTAGATAAGATCACTAGTTAATTACGGCTACCTTTTACCCTTTTTCAACGTATTTACTTATAAAGTGATTTGTCTATACGCAAATAGGTACATACATTTTGTTATGTCCGATCATACATTCCTAGGATTTTTATAGTACATCTACTTATTTCCCTAGAAACTTATTCTACTACCTAGGTTGTTTAATCTTTCTTGTTTAAATACACGAGAAAATAAGACCGATATCTACTTAGAGAAGGTTACTTTCATTTTATACTACATATTTATTTATAAAGTGAGTTAAAGGTAGAAAACTACTTACTACACTTTTACTTACATACTTACAACCTTGATAGTTCTGTTAGTTAGTTCCGATCTAGATTAAAAGATCTATTTACATTGATTTACTTCAACATAAAGTAGTTTATTTTATTACCAAGTTTATTTATTCATTATAAGGCTTGGAACCTTAGCTTTGAACTTAAACCTTGAATTTTGAACTCTGAACCTTAGATCTAGTGTTTTACAAACCTAAGCTTTGACATTATAACTTTGAAACTTTTGAAGATCTAATAATTTTTATAACTTTCGGATATTGAGCTTGGATTGAACAAAATACTTACACAACATATAGTTAAACGTATTTCCATAACAGATTAATTTTATCAAATGACTTTTAATAATCAACTTTGAATTAAATCATAGTTGTTCAACTATAAAAAGGTTCCGGAAACACAACTAGATGGCACCCCAAAAGTTGTACCGATTGTAGATCGCGCTGACGAAAACACGCGGTCTACGATGGGTTCAAATAGAGATAATTAGTTTTAACTGAACATTAAAACCGAACTGTATGTACCATTACACAGTCTCTGGGCAATAGATATATTTAGTATTGTGCCTCGGTATTTTTGATATCAGATTCCTATCCTCACTTGATCTATATCCTATGCGCAAGTCGTACAATAGTAAAGTCACTTAATAGATCTAATGGTAATATTTATTGTACTATCGAGACGCCCCGAGTAGCTCTCTCTTATATATTACAATTTCAGTAATTTAATTATTAAATTTAAATGGAACTTTTATTCTTTTTGTTTAAAGTCTTATATAGACTATTTGCTTTAAAAGTGATACTTAACTTCAACCTTTGTCTTTTGCGGACCTGTCTGAGTGTTTTCCTCAAACTATATATTAGAAGGAATAGCTATTAAGAAAAGTTGTAATTCTATTAAGGTCCGTATTTGATATAATTGATCTTACTCAAAGAGCGTATGTCTCGTAGTTAATCTAATCTTATGGAAAAGAGAAGTTAACTATCATCAATGAGTTATATAGATCTATTATATCTGGTCTGATGCCTGGTAATTATCATGACGTATGTTTGGTCTATCTAGCTAGACACTTCTAATGTCGAAGTATCCTAGGCTGATTCAAGCTAGGGTATCTTTATATAGCTATATTTATGACCTTACCTACCTTTTTGTCTTTGTAGCTTTGATTTTGGCTATCTGGATAAATTAGATTGAGTAAACCATAAACTAAGAAGGTTGTTTAATATTAGATTCATGTTAGATGTGGCTCTAACAAGCTGCCTTAGGAGCAGCAAACGTTTAATTGCATGAGACTGCTTTGGCTTTGAGTAACTAAAGTTATTTAAAGAGAATTTAGTTTCATGATCTTTATATCCATAGTAACACTGATGTAGGATTGGATTTAGTGAAATGGTAAAATAGGTTTTATTCATTTTTCTATTTCGAATCACACATCCGATAAAGTAATGTGTGCTATGAAGAGGAGGTTATTACGATTACATGTGTTTTACATGTATGCGTAGTTTGGTGACGATGACCACTGACTGGTGCGGATGGCGGGGCACATGAAGGAAGTCTTGATATAGCAATATCAACTTCATAAGTACACAATTTAGTATCCTTCTAGTAACAAACTTATAATAAATTAACATTCTATGGAACTTTAGAATCATTTAAATATATTCGATGATAGTTCTCTTAAGTAGATTTCTTCTGAAGAAATATAGCATTATTATTTACACTATATTTAACTCCAACAAAATCAAATAGATTACTATTCTGACCATATTCTGCTGTGTAAAGTTGTACTAGAAAACCAATTGACGTTTAGATCTTCAATTTATGGTTATTTACTATTAGCAACGTTCGGATAGATAATAGAATTAGGATAAATAAGAAAGTATTAATTTAGTATTAGGTAGGTTCATGCGATAAATAAAAGAAGTCTCAACATAATTCCTTTAAAGTTTCTGCGTGTTACCATCGGATCACAAACGTAGGGCGTCCTAATCACAACCACTATACGATCTCAAGGCCATATTTATTTATAAGCATTAAGTAATTTTAAGTTTATATATAGAATATTTTATAATAGGTAGGGGGGGGGTTGTTACGATTTAGTGTTGCCGTTACCAGGATTTAGAATTTGGATTATTACGGGTTTTTTTTAGTTTTTCCTATTAGAATCTTTTTGTTTTTCGGTTTTTTTGGTAGATTCAGATTAGTTTAGTAGTGCGAGAAATCGCACAATTTGTTGTCGTAATAAGGGATGGGGATTTATGTTGAGATTTTAGCATTTTCTTGTAGGTTCATCAGTTAAATCAGTTTTATATAGCTATTAAATTCACTATTAGAAATATAGTTATTTTAATGAGACTGTATAAGTTCCAAACCAAGGTAGGTATGTGGTAGAACAAGTAGGTATAATAGAAGCAAGCAAATTTATTGTCACATACGGATAGATCCCTACAAAAGCCAAAACGCTTCGATAGCGCGTTCTAGGATGTGGACAATTTTAGCAGCGCCATCTAGTTCTGATTTTAGGGAAACTTAAGCACGTAACCTTTTCTAACGGATAAGCACCGCACACTGGCTATGTACATGAAAATATATCACATAACATACATAAGCTTAATTTCACATCAAACAGAGACTTATAGTTAGAGTGCGTAGAGGTAAAAATATATAATGCGGTCTGTAGCTGTACATGCGGGGGGTCGAAATGAAAATTCATTAAAATAATTTTATCTAATAATAATGTGGGCTGGGGGGGTCGAAAGTAGATTTTTTATACTTATTATAATATACTAAGGTTGTGATTAAGTCTAATGAAAAAAAAAAAACAGAAATAGAGGTTTGGGAAAAGCCATCAATGCGCATAGATTTCATTTCAGTGGTGTAACATTAAAATTTTAAGATAATTAAAATAATAATATGAGTAATATAATAGTTATAAGCTGAGTTGAAGTTGTTACTCATAGATGGAGGGGTGTGTTGGCGGCTTTTTCAAAAAAAAAAAAAAAAGGAAAAAAAAAAAAGGAAAAAAATATATATATTATTAGGCTTTCTTGTAAAATTTATCTAAACAGCTTTTAATTACATCCACATGTATCTATTTATATTTTATTTTCTTGATTCACTGTCTTAAATTACTAATCTTACAGATTTTGGCGGGTTGGTGAAACTTATAATGTTGTAAAATTTGCATAGCATTGCGTAATTAATAGCATTTGGCGTAAAATTAGATTTTGCATTCAGCGTAATTGAAGTTTATCATTCTGCATCACTATAAGTAAATAATTTTGCGTTTAAGCGTTATTAATATTATACAGTTTAGTTGAAAAATTGGTTTTTAGCGTAACTAGCATCTAGCATTATGCGTTTACTTGGCTTTAAGCGTCACTTTATTTCTAATATGCGTTCTGCGGTATGTTTATTTTAAGTTAAGTTAAGTTAGACTAAGTAAATTCACTGTTCTAACCACAATTATTTCTCTTTTGCTCAAAATTTATTTTTGGGATTAAAAGGTCTGGGGTTAGTCAAATAAAAAAATCAAGTAAATAAACTAAATTAATTAATATGGCACTAATTATTTACAGTCTTAATTCTACACGGTCTATTGAGTTTGTGAGTATAATGAATCGGTGCGAAATATTATGATGTAGGTACCATGTGAAAGTGACGTATGATGAAGTATGAGAAATTTAATAAAGAAAGATTGAGATGAAAGTAAGAAGGAGTAGAATGAATATAAGGATGAAAGATAATAATATAATTAATTGAGGGGCTCACAGATTTACTGGAATCTTGGAATAAGGCATTTGTTGGCTTGTAATCAAGACATACATCACACCATTTGCAATCAATTTATATGAAGGAGACTTGGTGCTAGGTTAGGTCAGATGACGTTCATCAGTGTAATCTGATTTCATATAAATTCACACTCTACCTATTAGGCCAGAACTGAGCACACTGCACACTCACCAATCTGTGAACGTGTTACTATTTTGAGGTCGATTTCGAACTGAATGTCGCTGTCATGGGGCACGTTTATACTTGGACGACTGTAACGGATTAATCTTGATTGTGAAGGGTGGTGTTGTCGTTCCCAGGACCAATTGCGGTAGTCAAAACGGACTGAAGGAATGTAACATTATACTATTAGAGTTGACTTGCCTCACAACCAAGTTCTTTTCTACAATTAAGATGGTCCCTGCGAAAGAGTGTATAACCTCATAAGAGCTTTCATTTATAGCTGAGAGATTGGAATCGGAATGGTGGCAATTTTACACATTGGTTTAAAATACACTTTCATTTATTTATCTATGATATTTATATACAACAGCAGGTTGCATACGGAGCTATGCTATTTATCACTAAATAATTTGTCTGAAATTACAAATCACCAATTAAATTTGTGCCATGATTTTGTTTAAGGGAGAAATAGTTGTAAATCTTCATAGATTTATTGTTTTTAACATTCATGATAATTTTATAAATTTCGGTGTTTTGTGAATTAATTGTGAATAAACTAATTTGGGGAAACTTTTACTCCGGTTCAGTAACAATTATTACTTTCACCTTGTAAAACTTTGGGGTCGATTGTAACGGTCCAAGGTCATCCACATTTTGAACCGTCAGCTCACAATTAATTAAAGTTGAGTTGTAGGTGGATGTTGGATTGAATGGTTAAAGCGCCATCTTGTAGTTTGCAAATGCGTCATAATACGCTATGCGGGTCTGTTAGCAACAAGTTGACTTGCATGGGACCATTGTTCAATTGAGGGGATACAATGCCATCTAGTGGTTGGCAGGGATACGTTATGGAGCGCCGGCAGACTGTTTTTATTGAAGCCAAACAATTAACGAACAAAGGCGAGATCAACTATTCGCTAATCTAGGGAAGCTAAAAAAAGGGGCGTGGGAATCGAACTGTTTCAACAAATAGAGTTGGGACAAACATTGTTATGGAAATAATGGTAATAGTAACATAACATTCGCGTCCAGTGATATCACACTATTGTATTACCTTCGAACTTCACCTAAAAATGTTTGCATCAAGCACATTATCATTACTAATTGTGTGTTTTGTCAGGATCAATAAACAATTTGATAATCATTACATGGATAGTGAGATTTAATATGATGACGTTAAAGTATAGAAATAATAAACTTGCTTTCTCGTTTGAATAAAGTATAGAGGTATAATTATCCGACTAAACGCAGAACAAAACAAGTCGCAGTGGAAAGAAGTTATGAGCCATGAGATGTTTGGTTTGGTTGAGTAAAATGTTATGTTATCTATAGTGTGGGGTCGGGTAACATTTCATGTAATGGGTCAATAGGACATCTCTATTCGAATTCCTTCTAGAAGTTTAGGGAGGGGTTGTTTGTGCACGGGTATAAATGCTGGAACATTTCGTCAACAATTCAGTTTATTTTTGTTCCGGAAAAAAGTGACAAAGTCGTAGGTACCATCAGGAAGAAATCTCGGTAAGAAAACCTTCCTTATTTCCTCTCATTACGGCCAAGACACCTTTAGCCTTAAACAGATATGTGAGCCTGCTTATCTGGTAATGAGAAAATCCCAGTACCTGCATACATTGCACGACGTATGCATACCCTATATCCTACCCAATTTCCGTCTGTTGTCTTAGGTCTCATGATAACAGATATCCTTATTTATCTATATATTTCACATTATATATTCATATAGATCAGGGCTAGGATACACATTCATGTTAGGCATCACATCTTTAGGGTGTATTTCACGACGGGTTCAGAACTGTAGATAAAATTAGGTAGATACGTCTGTATGTACTCCCGAGCGCATAAAAAGTCACTCGGCGGGTCAAATACTTAGCACTAGGAATTCTACAGTAGGTATAATTAGTTAGATACGTATAGTTTTGGTATTCCTGTGTGCACGTTAAGACACACAGAGGGTCCAAAACTGTTAAGTAGAAATGGATAAATACGATTCCTTGTATTTCCGTGCGCATATAGTGTCACACGACGAATCAAGTACATAACATTAGGAATTTTTATAGTAAATAGGAGTAAATAAATAGGTATAGCTAGTTAGAAACGTTCAGATATTGTATTTCCGTGCGTATCTACTTTGCGTCACACGCGTATTTAGTGCTGGCTCATTTTTATATTAGGTTTAGGTATTCCGAAGAATAAACTAAAATCAAGATATAGAATCTACGCTGTTTTCCCTAAATGAATTTGATCCAGAAAGCGTATTATATCTTAAAGGAATAAGTACTTTATTAGCCTTCAGTTCTTATTGTTCATTTTCTATCGAACTCTATTGTATGTGGTTTTATCTTTTTACTTTGGATAAACTATATTAGACTATATTTATTGATTACCTAAGCTTTCTAAATATCTCCTTTTACTTCGAGTAGGCAAGAATAGGTAGTAGATAGGTAATTCTCCACTATTATACTTTGAGAAAATTAAATTATTAGGTTTCTTTTAGAAACTTACTTCACTAACTTGGTTAATTATTTTTCCTTATTTTTAGATTCAATAGTAGATAAGATCACTAGTTAATTACGGCTACCTTTTACCCTTTTTCAACGTATTTACTTATAAAGTGATTTGTCTATACGCAAATAGGTACATACATTTTGTTATGTCCGATCATACATTCCTAGGATTTTTATAGTACATCTACTTATTTCCCTAGAAACTTATTCTACTACCTAGGTTGTTTAATCTTTCTTGTTTAAATACACGAGAAAATAAGACCGATATCTACTTAGAGAAGGTTACTTTCATTTTATACTACATATTTATTTATAAAGTGAGTTAAAGGTAGAAAACTACTTACTACACTTTTACTTACATACTTACAACCTTGATAGTTCTGTTAGTTAGTTCCGATCTAGATTAAAAGATCTATTTACATTGATTTACTTCAACATAAAGTAGTTTATTTTATTACCAAGTTTATTTATTCATTATAAGGCTTGGAACCTTAGCTTTGAACTTAAACCTTGAATTTTGAACTCTGAACCTTAGATCTAGTGTTTTACAAACCTAAGCTTTGACATTATAACTTTGAAACTTTTGAAGATCTAATAATTTTTATAACTTTCGGATATTGAGCTTGGATTGAACAAAATACTTACACAACATATAGTTAAACGTATTTCCATAACAGATTAATTTTATCAAATGACTTTTAATAATCAACTTTGAATTAAATCATAGTTGTTCAACTATAAAAAGGTTCCGGAAACACAACTAGATGGCACCCCAAAAGTTGTACCGATTGTAGATCGCGCTGACGAAAACACGCGGTCTACGATGGGTTCAAATAGAGATAATTAGTTTTAACTGAACATTAAAACCGAACTGTATGTACCATTACACAGTCTCTGGGCAATAGATATATTTAGTATTGTGCCTCGGTATTTTTGATATCAGATTCCTATCCTCACTTGATCTATATCCTATGCGCAAGTCGTACAATAGTAAAGTCACTTAATAGATCTAATGGTAATATTTATTGTACTATCGAGACGCCCCGAGTAGCTCTCTCTTATATATTACAATTTCAGTAATTTAATTATTAAATTTAAATGGAACTTTTATTCTTTTTGTTTAAAGTCTTATATAGACTATTTGCTTTAAAAGTGATACTTAACTTCAACCTTTGTCTTTTGCGGACCTGTCTGAGTGTTTTCCTCAAACTATATATTAGAAGGAATAGCTATTAAGAAAAGTTGTAATTCTATTAAGGTCCGTATTTGATATAATTGATCTTACTCAAAGAGCGTATGTCTCGTAGTTAATCTAATCTTATGGAAAAGAGAAGTTAACTATCATCAATGAGTTATATAGATCTATTATATCTGGTCTGATGCCTGGTAATTATCATGACGTATGTTTGGTCTATCTAGCTAGACACTTCTAATGTCGAAGTATCCTAGGCTGATTCAAGCTAGGGTATCTTTATATAGCTATATTTATGACCTTACCTACCTTTTTGTCTTTGTAGCTTTGATTTTGGCTATCTGGATAAATTAGATTGAGTAAACCATAAACTAAGAAGGTTGTTTAATATTAGATTCATGTTAGATGTGGCTCTAACAAGCTGCCTTAGGAGCAGCAAACGTTTAATTGCATGAGACTGCTTTGGCTTTGAGTAACTAAAGTTATTTAAAGAGAATTTAGTTTCATGATCTTTATATCCATAGTAACACTGATGTAGGATTGGATTTAGTGAAATGGTAAAATAGGTTTTATTCATTTTTCTATTTCGAATCACACATCCGATAAAGTAATGTGTGCTATGAAGAGGAGGTTATTACGATTACATGTGTTTTACATGTATGCGTAGTTTGGTGACGATGACCACTGACTGGTGCGGATGGCGGGGCACATGAAGGAAGTCTTGATATAGCAATATCAACTTCATAAGTACACAATTTAGTATCCTTCTAGTAACAAACTTATAATAAATTAACATTCTATGGAACTTTAGAATCATTTAAATATATTCGATGATAGTTCTCTTAAGTAGATTTCTTCTGAAGAAATATAGCATTATTATTTACACTATATTTAACTCCAACAAAATCAAATAGATTACTATTCTGACCATATTCTGCTGTGTAAAGTTGTACTAGAAAACCAATTGACGTTTAGATCTTCAATTTATGGTTATTTACTATTAGCAACGTTCGGATAGATAATAGAATTAGGATAAATAAGAAAGTATTAATTTAGTATTAGGTAGGTTCATGCGATAAATAAAAGAAGTCTCAACATAATTCCTTTAAAGTTTCTGCGTGTTACCATCGGATCACAAACGTAGGGCGTCCTAATCACAACCACTATACGATCTCAAGGCCATATTTATTTATAAGCATTAAGTAATTTTAAGTTTATATATAGAATATTTTATAATAGGTAGGGGGGGGGTTGTTACAAGCTAATGACTCATACTCTAAGTTCTAAGATGCTAGCTTCAACCCCTGGATATAAATGAAAGGAAACAAACCTATCCAATATGCGAAAGTTACGATGTTTCGATGTTTGTATGTTTATTCCTTAATTACGTCGAAACGAGGGGACAGATTTTATAAAACTTGGAATATATAGCACTAGCCGTCGCCCGCGGCGTTGCTCGCGTTCTAGTATGACTTTTCAAAATTCCTTTCTTAGTGCACCCCTACACTACATATACTACCTTCCAAATTTCATACCTTTAGGACTTATAGTTTAGGCTGTGCGTTGATTCTCTGTCAGCTTCAAAAGAGTTTTATATATATTGATTGATTTGTAGCTAGGACTCACAAATAAGCTATCAATAGAATCTACTGGATCTACCTACAGGTCAGAAAGGAGGAACGGGACGCGAACTAAGTTGTGGGCGAAGCTAGTTGACAATCCTAACCTAGTATCCTCACACTACAGGCACATGAGACTTCAAGATCTTTCCGTCTCAGAGTGATGGACGCAGTGCATTGCCTTACAGGGCACGTCCTCATTGGACTTGCTCTGTGAGGTAATGCATTGTTATAGGCAGAAGTTACTACTTAACATCAGGTGAGCTATCAGCTTGTTCCATTACTTTTATCATTAAAAAAAAATACTTGAATATTCTAAGAAAATGCTATGAGTTTTTACTCGCAATTATTTCCATAACAATAGTTTTTAAAAATGCATTTGAACACTGCACGCTGGCTCTGAGAATTTGTATTGTGATTGTGACCTAGCTTACCGTAACTATTAGAGGAGTTTAGCACGTTCCGTTTTTTCCAATTTTAAAACTGAACAAAAATTCGACATAAATTTCATCGTAACAAATCTGGACAGAGTTTTAGTGATCCGATTTCTGGCTAAAAAGCTTACCGTGTGACAACCCTAACATTTCAAAAGCTCCAAAAAACAGTTGGAATGTGCGTTCTCTCACGTCTCAGCTCAAGTAGGGATAGGATCATTTCTTTGACGAAACCAGGGGATTTCGTTTCATTTGTTACAAAAACAATAGGGATTCCGTAGTATTGACGTGGGATCAAACGTTTGAAATGAGAATAAGGATTTTTTACCATGGAAATATTAGGTATAGTCAGTTCGTAAAAAAGTGTTACAGTTTTTAATGTTTTGGAATTTTTTTCCCTTGAACTTTTCACTTTGATTTGACCATATCGACTGACTGCTAACAATAAAATAAACAATTACTAAGCCGCACCCTAACCTAGAAAGCAATCTTATCGCCTTATCATAGAGAATTTGATTCTAATTGCCAGTAGACGGCTCGCACACAATCTACTCGATTTTTTAGAAATGAGGTTATTTTATTTATCAACAAACATTTGAGCCAGACGCGTTTCATAATTCACCAGTGAAAATGTTATTACAAAACGTTTAAAAAACCTTGAAAATGTGCAACAATGCAACAAACCACAATCTTTGCAAATTACAACTAAATTACCGTAAAGAAATGCCAATTAAATTAACAAATTGAATTGAAAATACGAACGAAAACAAACTGAATAGAAAATGGGTGGAATTTGAAAAAGAAACAGTGCAGTGATAACTTTTTTGCAAAAATGCCATCGGCCCTAGATTCAGGGCCTTTCAGCCAGCCTGAATGGAGTGATTCTAGTGATTCTTTGGAACCGGCACCTCTGCCCCAGCTGGGCTACTTTGTGCCAGTGAGATGCAGGTCGTGCTTGTGCGAACGGACGTCGTCGCGCCATGTGTGTCGGAGAAGCAGAAGGTAAAATCAGTGTGATTTGGGATATGTACTGACAAAAAACCTACATGTAATTACTTGCTATCAGTCGACCAATAAGCTGAACTAGTCGTCAGTCACTTACGTGCACTTACGTGCGTTTACACGAGATACAGGCTCGCCAGTTTTAGTACAGTTCAAAGAGACTAGGTACTTGATATCTGTGGACTCTACCTACCCTGCCTACTCTAGACTACCGGCCGTTCCAAATTCGATCTAGATTTTTACAGATTTCGTGTCATTATGTATTGAAAAATGACACGACTTCTTTCAAAACTTATGAATCCAGAGTGGAACTGTGGTCCAGAGACCTGGGATTAAAACCTGGGATTACTGTCACATTCGACTTCGCACATACGTTCGTCAATCTTAGGTGTCCAAAGTACAATTGCACAAACCTGCATAGAGATATTTTTTTGTTAAGAACCATATACCTACCATACTTCGTGACAATGATAGACCAAGATAAGAGGAGATGTCAGTGGCCTAAACATCTTTGAAATTAGTTGAGACTACAAACTTTGTAGTAGTAGATCTTCTTGTAAAAGAGCTCGTCCGGGGAAGTACTACCACCGTATCTATTTTTTCCCCCAAGCAGCGATGCTCGCGTTGCTGTTAAGGTTTCAAGGGTTCCAGTGCAAAGGCACATGTGGTGGGCACAGTGCAATGCATCACAGGGCACGTCCTCAGTGGATGTGCTTAGTGAGGCAATGCATCTTATAGGCAGTGACTACCACCACATCAGGTTGGCCATCGGCTTATTTCATCATTTAGTTGTATAAAAAAAAACTTACAAGCAAGCCTACATAAATAATAAGCATCTTGAGCCTGTCTTGTCATCAGAAGATCTCCAAGTCCTGTAACTGAACATCTCTTGTCTCCAGAGAATCTCCCCGCTCCCGGCGCTCCGTATCGCAATGCTCATGCAACAGCGTCTCCCGGCGGTCGTCAGCGGCTGCGTCGCCGATGCAGCTGCCGCCACTCAACAACACCTTGGAGATGTACGTGGAACCGGTCGTCGAGGATGTAAGTGCTTACAGTTTTGCTACTGATTTTAAAATCGGAAATCGATGCTAAACAGTCCGTCACACTTTCAATTAGCATTTAACTAGTGCAACGCCTGAATCCGCATCTAGAGGGACTCCTCTAGATGCGGATCATGATACATTTGAATTTAGTTAATTGATGATCCTCTAGATACATTGTTTATACTCGAAGGTTCTCTCTGGATGGTAAATGTTCCTGTATGTGGGAGGGGTAGGCTTAGGCACTCACTAGCAGTTTTGTTATTGAGTTTTAAGCCTGAATAGATAAGGTTCAAATTTCTTCTTTCCAATGGGATGGGGTGGGCGCAATATGACCAGTGGTAGATAAGACTTCTTGAGCCTCATACTTGTTTTTAAAGGAATATGATTCTCTAGCCTAGCTTTAACCTGAAAATTAAAAGTTATTTGTACGAACTAGTTTTAGAATTTTATTGTCAAATCCAGGATTTTAGATTTACTAAAGTCACTCCAGAACTCCAGATAGTTATAGAAACGTAATCTTGATCTCATCGCGATCCAACTAAGCCTGAAAGAAAAATTCTGATGTCAATCCCTCATTTCGGCCATTTGAAGTCATTTATCATTAGGGAAAATCGGTGTTTTTACGCCTGAACGGACGCGGAAATCCGGAAAAATTTTCGCTCGATTTGCCGTCTTATTTTTTAAGTGTAAAGTAATGATTGTGCCAATATTTTTGCACCTAGCTTCAGGGACTTCTTGCCTGAGCCTCTATTTACGTAATTATGGTGTTGCCTGGTTCAGAATTTAGATGTAGTAGGCTTTACCAGCTATTAGAAGCAACGTGCATGCATACGAATAAACGTGGAGACCTCAAATGAGAACATAGATATATCTGTGAACGAATATTAAAAACTATAGTAAATTCCAATGGCATTACGTGTCAGTCTTAAACATCGAATTGTTCCACCTTGTACTTCCTCAATACTTTCTTCATGGACGTTGCTATTTGCTCCGGTCTGCTGTAGAAGTACTTGTGCTGGCTGGAGCCCTCCTCGTTGAAGACATCCAGGTCGACCATACCAGTTGGAGATATGAATAGGATTCTGTAAAAAATCACGCTTCAAATATAAAATTCGGAATTTTGAATTGCAGTACCAAAACAAAGTAATCCTACAGGTTCATCAATATATTTGGGTTAGTTCCTGGGTCATAATTTAGGGTGTCTAAACTAAACATCAGCCAGTAACGTATAAAATTAAAATTATTGGACATTATAAGGAAAAGAACCTCAACTTCAACGTGATCTGTATAGGTAACTAGGTAATGTGTTGCAAAATTATTACCGAGGTATGTAGTTCCCGTCTGGCGCAAAGGATATACCATGAGGCTCCTCCTCATCCACCAGATTCACCATCACAAAGTGCTTGCTCAGGCTTTGAATATCTGAAGACTCCGCAAACTTCGGCTTTAGGTTCTTACAAGCGGAACACCAGGACTTGTGAATGATCAGCATCATAGGTTTCTTGTGGTTTGAGGCAATCTGCAACCCTGACTCCAGAGAGCCCGCCCAGACATAGCTGTTCCCAAACCCATTGTCCTTCCCTGATAGAGAGGAACAGTGCACTGCGTCGAATACCAATCCGAATAAAGCCTTCGCGAAACTACCAGCCGACATAGTTTTGTAGGAATTAAAACTATTGTTTGATTTGGAGGGAAAGCTGTAACTATTTACATTTTAAAAATTTTGCATTAATTTTCTCGGTATCGGCCATTTTGACACTTTTAATTTTGGTGACAGTTTAGTTTGAATTTGACGTTTAAGTTTTCTGGCCCATAGATTTATCTAAAAAAAGTAGAGTCTAATAATCTATGATTTTAAAGCAATGTTCTACAAAGTAGGTTGGTAGTGTAGGTTTAGGTATGTAAACTGTCTTTGTCTACTCTGCAACAAAGGTATACTACGCCACCTAGTGGTAGATAGTTGTATTTTGTAGCGCAATACAAGCCATTTTTCGTAGCACTTCGTAGCATCCCTGTAGCAGATGTGGTAGCAGTGTTGATGTGTTTCCTATTGCTTTGCAGAGATGGCGTATAACGACTCTATCTTTTTGTTGATGTCAATTTTTTGGTTTTATTTTCTGTTTCTGATTGTACCTTACCTTACCTACCACAAATGAAAATGGATTTATTCTTGGGTAGGTGCCACTGAATTATTTTTTTAATGTAGCAATGCCTATAATCAAGAAATTTGTGTGTAAGTACTTACCTACAATTTACTAATTTTCATGTTAAATTTACATACTAGGTAGAGCTATTTTATAAGAGACACACAAATCCTAAGTCTCTCTCAAAAATAAAGAGACAGATCAGTAACGAATAACAGGAACTATACTAGTGTCTGCCTCGGTGCCTGCATTCCGGACAATAGACGTAATTTTAATTTCCCTCTGGGCTGACACAGAGCTTGTAAAACTAATGGAATGCTTTGTCCCGCGAATAAGTCTCAAAACTATGATTAGTCTGGGACCGCAGGCTTCAGAGATGACGATGTTTAAAAGGAAAGTTTATTTGTAGGCTGTACTTTTTGGGATAAAGTTAACTTACATTCTGAGGTTAGTAAAGTTGGTGTGGTAAAAACATTAGGTAGGGTCACATGTATGGCACATTCCAAGCATGATGGATGTGGAACCCGCATCTGTGTTGTAGGCCTATAGTTGCTAAAGAAAATATAGGCTTCAGGTACGCCAAAGAAATGATGGAAGCACTGTGTGAAAGATAACATGAAGTAAGAAACGAACACGGCTGATCGAGGAAAGTGGAAACTTGTGGTGACTCTACCTAACGTGTGATAGGCAGGCAGGATGGTGATGATGATGTTGGCACATTGAAAGTAAATGAACGACCTCACTTCCCAGACTTCCCACGGTGTACTTTATATTTTAATAAAATAATAAGTAATTAACATTCTTCGGAAACAACGAAGCAGCAGTGTCACGTAAACAATGTACTTTAGAGAACTTTTTAAATTCGTTCAAGTGTAAAGGCATGCGTGCGCGCATCTTTTTCTCTCATCAAAGCACCTACACAGGCATAGTTATGTCGATACGTCTCGCTCCACGTACCCTATTGGAAAAAGCAGATAAACTATGATAATTGTATGTAATGTGCACATGATTGTGCGAGAATCTCCCCAGTCTGCACTCAGGAGGCATTCCAATCAGTGACAACACACGCGCGGGCACATCGAGGTCCTAATCCGAATATTTGAACTAAAATATTCATTATTAGACTGCCTCGTAAACAAAACTCCATAGCCGGTGGCTTGTTTTTTATTTTAAAAATAAGGTCCACTCAGTGGTCAGTGCAAGTGGAATGATGAACGTGTATAGAAACCAGGGGAGGAACAGGAGTTTGTATGGGACGGTGCGGTCGATGGTACCGATGCCGTCCAGGGCGACACCCATCGCGTCCATGGAGGATATCTTGTTCACCCCGCCTTACTTCTATCATATACCACCGCCGCAGCCGCTGAACACTTTCCCTGGAAGGAAAAGGCGTAAAAGGGTAAGTTAGAGAAACGAAGGCATAAAAACGTTCCAGTGTTTTCTATCATGTGCCCACTTTCAGAGGACAAATAGCTAAGATAAGTAAAGTCCAACCATTTTCTATGTAGATAGGTAAATATATAGCAGCAATAAGCATTGGTAAGAAATATTCTAGGTTATGCGAGAGTGGGTAGTGTGGATACATATTACCTTGACAAAAACTTTATTTTCCAAAACCTTTGTTTTCTAATTGCTCCTTTTTTCTTTGATTCTGAATAAACTTAGACATCAGGTGGTATGACGAGTAGAATGATATCGTAAATACTGCCACATCGAGAAGAAATTTCCTAGCTTCCATATTTTTAGCTAAGTATACTATCAACTTTTTTCTTTAAATTTAAATAAAACTCTGTTTTTATAGCATTTTTTTGGGATTTTGAATGAATTATTAGAATTTTGTGTCAGTTTTTCTGTGACAGAAGAATTGACTGCATAGAAAAAAAATACTCTTTATGATTGACTGTCCCCAGCGAAAAAGTTTATTTTGTTAAGTTACTAATAACGTCGACCAAAAAGTTTTCGAAAAACCTACTCACAAGCGCTCATGAATGAGCATCTAAAACGCTTTTAGCCTTTGTAGCAGGACTCAAGCACAGAAGGAAGAATGTTTGGTAGGTAGGTAAACGAGAATATTACAATGTATAACTAGGTACCTACATACACAAATATAGTTACTTGGACGAATTAACACACAGCATATAATACATAATGCACTAGCGTACCGGAAGTGCTCCTATAGGGAACTTAAGAAATATTTTTTTTGTGTAGTAAACTTGCATAACTTTTGAGCAGAAATCTTCCATAATTTCTTACCTAAGCGACGCGGCTTTACTGAATAGTATGCCCTATATTTTAGTCTTATTCATGTCAATGTGAATTTCAAGCTGAATAATTTAAAAAATAATAAACACACCATATGATTGTAGTTTGGAAATCTTTATCAATTGGTGGGCGTATTCGTGACGATATTAATTACTCACAGGCTATACATGACTGGAAATTCAGAAAGGAACATTATATTTTGCAACTTGTTCCTAAATCACTTCCAAGATGAAAATATAAAATGAGAGTAGGATAGGTTAAGGTATAAGGAACACTAATATATGGCTACAAGATCTACTAAAATTATATGCAAAATTATAAAACAATACAATTTTATTAAAATTAAATATACAAACATACACCACCCTAACTAAGAATAAGTAAAGTTTCTTCAGCAGAACGGTAAAGACAAGACATGTAGAGGCATTTCTGCTTACCACGTTTTCAGATAGGCACTTATAATCCCAGTAATGTATTTAATGAACAAACTTATTTACTGTTCCCTAGCAAGTCCACTCTGTCTCTGACTCTGAGATCCATTTTTGTGATATTTGTGGACACTGTGCCTCCTCCGTCGTTTCTGTGCTCCATCACCTTGTCTTGGTGCTCTCGCGGCTCCTTCCTCCGAAATATTGAGAAGGTAGGTAGTTTTAACATTCCATAGGAGTAAGCGACACATGAGGACATCGACATTACCATTATAACAAATTTCAGCTGTTCCCTTTTATCCATTTCAATACTTTGCTTTTCTGAATAAAGCCATAACAACAAGCCTACTAAGATTATTTAGAAAAAATATAGTGAAGAATCCAATATTTTTGTGATCTTTTCAAAACGTCATTTCCATCAAACTGACAATTTTCAAATGATCATAGATAATTGGTATTCTTCTGCAACTGTCAAATGAGGATCGTCTGGTTTTCTTCTTTGTCTATGTTTACCTTTCTACAGGGTGGTTTCTTGCTTCTGAGAATTTCTATCTACATCTGATGCCAACTGAATTTCTTGTGATTTCCCTACTAATTAGTTGATACTTTTCCTGCTGTGCTGTGTCATATAGATATGGTAAGCACCAACAACAGCGACTGAAACAACGGCTGCTTTTACAATTTGCCCCATGCCAATAAACTTTCAAAATCAAATAAAAGTGTTTTTACAAACGGTGGATTCTTTGAAACCTATCAAAGGCCGAAATCTGGATGGTCAAGAACATTTTTTAAATAATTCTATTAGAACTCTTTGCGTTATGTCATCAACAATGCATACCCTACCGACTAGAAAAGCAATATTATTACCTACCTATGTATAGGTACCTACCACAGTACTTACATACATTATTTATCTAAAAATATTGTAAATACACCTACTCGGTCGACCAATTGAGCTTACTCATTGGTTAACATTATGTAGATGTAAAACAAAAAGTTTTGGTAGGTATGCAAGTACTTATCCTCAAAATAATATCTAAAAACGGATTAAAAAGACACATTTGCTTCAGCTTTTTATTTCATTATTCATTTACACGGTTGTGATGGTGGAGATTCTTTTTCTTTCGGGCACGGGGGTGGGATTGGAGCTCTCCATGGACATGTCTTTTTAGGTGGAGGATCACAGGCTCCTGGTGGCCGTACAATCTTGCTAATGTCCTTAGGAGGACTGAACATACCGAAGGAATACCCAACGGCTGTGGCACTCCCTAGAACTAAGAAAACCAGTTGGAGCAAATCTGTTCGTTTCCTCTGGATATGTGGTCGAGGCAAGGCGTCATCACGTTGCTTGAGCAGGTACGCCAAATGTTTCTTGCCAGTTTTCAGCCAGAGGTGAACTGGTTTATAGACTTTCATCATCTTGATTGAGTATAGGAGAGTAGCATGTGGAGGATCCGCTTTGGGGTCGTTCAGTACCTATTTGAAATTCATGTCTGGTTTTGAAGAGGCCATTGGGTGTTTGACTGCGTGAGCCTGGAATATTAGCCACATTATTATTATTTTCTCTTGCTCTTAAAATACATACCTAGACAAACCCATATCTTTAAGTCATGTATAAACATTTCTATCGCGGGTCTCGAACCCGTATCTGAATCTCTGCTGGACAGTCGTCCATCATGCCTAATGTTGCGTTCACACTAAGCCGCAGTCGGCAGGGACTTGGGTAGGGAAGTGGGCACGAGCATAGTGTGAACACGAGCATGCCTCTGTCCCGGCTCCCGGCCCAAATTCAGCTCTGTAGTGAAAATAAAGGCGATGTTGCTGTGGCAATAAGTCCGTGGCATTAATGCCGGCAGCGACATGGGCATAGTGTGAATGCGGTTTAGAGGTCCTAATTTATAATTATATTTACCATCATGGCCATCGTCGTTTTCGGCTAACTCTTTCTAAAACCGTGCCAATGCATGAGATAAAAGCTGAAGCAGTAACGATGAACAATAACTCCTGTTTTGGCATTACATCATTTTGGATAAAACTGACATTTTGTGACATAATTTTGTTTCAAGAGTTTTTTTTTCTATGGTTTGTTTTTTATTGATTTAATACAGAAAAGAGGTCTTAGTTATACTATACCATACTATTACCAATAATATAACCGTGTTTTACTTCCTAATCCTGATCAAGGCATGGAAATTATTTGTTTGTTGCCATCGAATATTCTTTCCGTATTTTCGTTACTGATTTGTTTATAATGTAGTTGGTTCCTATCTTTCGAGGCCGAAATAAACAAATGATAGAGACGAATGACCACACCTGTCCTTTATGGCAGGGTACCACACAACATTTATAGAAATAGCATCGAAAAAAATGCCAATTACATTGAAACACAAAGACCAGGTAAGCATAGTCCCGGTTCACGACAGTATGCGTCACTTCGGCGGGTCTTTTGAAAGTGGTCCCGTGTATCTATTGATGCAGGCTTCTTTGTGTGCGTGGGTCCCTGCGCAGGAGTGTCCCATGTAGAGGTTAACTCTAGTGGCCTTCACCAGAGATGCATTGGGATCGGTTCGATTTATCGATATTTCGACCAATGAATCTGACCGGAAAACTATCAAACGCTGCGTGTGATGTGATATACATACATATTTAGAAACGAACACGTTTGAAAGTTTATTTACCGAAGCGATAACTGCACGTGGTGGTATCGTTATCAAACTGACCGATAGTGCTTTTATACCGGTAAAATATTTGCATTGAGAATAGCGTGTGAAATGTTTACCAAGTTCACATCCAGCGGACTGTGGCCATTCTGCGGCGTCTAGTTGTTTCTTGCTGTAGTTTTGAACTAAACTTTCAAGCTCTGAGGTTCTCGAGTCCGCGCCGTGCCTCCTTGTAGTGGGAGAGCAAAACCTGTAGATACTGTTCGTTCACTTCGAGACGGATACCTGGCTCGAGCGTCGTCCCTTTCACTCGTGCGGCAAGGCACACAAAAAGTCGAGCCTCCGTTTCAACATACCACTCTGGTATGCAAAGATTGATAGCCTTTAAGACCATTCGGTTGTGAGAGTGTCCAGAAATCACGCACGGTTAACTTTTCGCCGCCTGCCGTCCTTACGAGCGGGCAGATTGTGCTTTACAAAACTTACGAGATACGGACAGTTCCTGGATGAACTTTGGTTTGCAAACTAATAACATTACTGCGGTTTATTGATTCAAGGTAGTACAACTCTTTAAACTAAGCCAGTGAAGCCTTATTGTGCGTCAGCCTGTGTCTGTGTTAACTATTTGTGCTAGATGCGTTTTTGTTTAGAAACTTGAGTGCGGTTGAAAGTTAAGTGTTGTGAAATGTGCAGTGGCTGATAAACTTGGGGTGTGTGCGGAATATGTGTGTGGAGCAATGGATCCAATGGCATCTGAAAACGGATTACTGGTGAATAATTTGAACCACGTCCGGAGTGACTCTCAGGTAAGCCGCGCTCGCCTCTAGCAGTAGGTATCGATGGGGCAAAACACGTTTGCTGTTGCATGGCTACCTACCTATGATGTAGTGTAGTGCAATGACTCTATAATTTCGATACATTTCGAGGTGTTTTATGTGGCTCTAGCATTTTTAAGACTTATCTTTATTGATTTGTTTTTATCGTTGCGAACCTCATCATCTAATAAATAGATTCCTTTTAAAAGTTTGTCATTCTAGATAACAAATAGGGCTCCAAGCTTAGTAATACTCCTGTTGGGCTAACATTTAATTATCTCTGTGTTATTGAAACAGTTTTTTTTATAGGTATTCCATGTTATGGTTTGGGTATCATTTACAACTTTTATTGTAGTTTTTGACTTGACATTTTGCGTTGTGCAATTTACACCTTGAAATTGCTTTGTTATGTGAAAAAACAAGTTTTGTTTGAGTCAAGTTTGGCACCAACAAGCTCTTAAAGTTGTAGAGTTCTACTTTATCAAAATAAACTCACGTGACATCGTAGGTACTAGTTTTTGCCTTGGAAAAATCGTCATCATCGTCAGAAATTCTAGCTAAAAATTCATGGACATTTCTCACACATCATCTACTTAGCTCCAAACTAAGCACAGCTTTCTATAGGGAACCAGATTACTGATAGAATACATTACTTAAACTTACCTGACATTTTTTTTGTAAAATCCAGTGACAGCCTTTCTAGGTTGTTCTCGATTGGAATCGAACCCACGACCCACAGCGCAGAAAGTAGAGTTGATACCAAAATGCCAATAATTTAAATGTGATGTCTGATAAAGTGTGTTTTGCGAGAAGAACCATCTTGAATACAAAGGTCTTGTGGTTGATCGAGTTTCATTGGAATTCATAGCTAATTGTCTAGGTAGAGTCTGTACTCTATGTACGTACAGTTGTGTTTTAAACCTACATTACCTACCGAGCCTGTGGATTACGGTCTCTAGTTGTTTTTCCCACTAAGGTTCTGTGGAAAGTTACCTTTTTCTTTTTACAGTGTGGAATAAATAAATAATCTGACGAATGTGGAATCTGGCGGACGTGTCCTAAATCTTAGGTTTCACTTAGATAGGTTTGAATGATATAGATAGACTGTAGTGTAGAGGTTTTCTTCTCTACTACCTAGGTACTTAATTTTAGTTTTTCTTAGAATATTGAATTGTTTTCACAGAAAAATATATCTCTATTTCTCTTTGTTTATTTAATACTTTATTGCACAAAATTATAAATTTGTTACAAAAAGCATCTTTGCTTATTGTATTACCTATCTAATTTTTTGTAATAAGTAAATGTGGCTTTGAATAAAACTACCAAAAGTGATCAGCAACTGTGCCGAAATATAAACCAATCAAACTCACAAATTATGGGAAATATCCCGTTTTTAGTAAAAATTATGTTCATAACCATAATAGTTTTAATAAATGAATGAATGAATGAAAACGCTTTATTGTACATAAATAACACCGAAACATATTCCTATGCGTTTTCATTCATTCATTCATCATTCATTCATTCATTCATAGTTTTAAATATGTTACCAAAAGTTTTAAAGGTTTCTATAGCGACCGGCATGGAAGTAGCAAGTAGGTATAATCAGCGCAACATCAATCAATGCATGCCAATATTCCAAAATTGGCTTCTCATTCATTATTGATAGTTTAGTAGACGTACTAACACATCGATTAACCGAAAGTTAACTTTGCAGGCGTTACCTGAACATACTTAGTTTACCTATTTACTCGACCTACCTATTCATTATCATGTATTCCTAATATTCCTCAAGTCGTATGATATTTCGCGGTAACCAACCTCTTATACCATAGTTAGTCTTCATATTTCGAAGTCTTGAATTTCATCACATTCTTAAGTTTAAAGAATTCAATTGAGACAATAGGGGTATTAATTGCAGCCTCCATCATCACCTGTCCGTGCGCCCAAATTAAAATCAGACAAAGCAGAATGAACCATCTTCATGAAAGACATTTTTTTGCCTCGTCCAAAATCGGAGGCAGAAGGCACATGTCAGTGACGTCATCACACAGATTAATCAACTGTTACTAAGCCGAAACCTCAAACCAGTTTCTCGCCGATTCGCAGCTGTCGGCTGTAAGTGGTTGGGTCGCAAAATTGTTTACTTTTTAACTTTTTTCACGGCCTCGAGCTCTTTCGTTCAGCCTGCACTGAACCGTTAACTCCTGCTTAAACGTAATTACCGCTTGGTACAATGTAAACTGCTTGCTCGTTTCCACCTAACAGATCGGCTTGGTCAGAATCGTCATTACGTTTGAATGATGGCCGCTATGGGCCTTTTCATCTGAGCACTGTCTTTTATACCGCGTTCACACTATGCCCATACCGCTGCCGGCATTTTTGCCGAGGACTTAATGCCACAGAAACATCGCCTTTATTCTCATTAGAGAGCAAGGACATGAACTTGGGCCGGGAGCCGGGACAGAGGCATTATCGTGTTCACACTATGCTCGTGCCCACTTCCCTTCCCAAGTCCCTGCCGACTGCGGCATAGTGACTTGCCAAGTGTAAAATTACTGACAATAGAGAACTTTAAAAATAATAATGTAGATTGGAGAGTTAGTTATATGATCTGTGGTGTAGGTAGAGTATCCTAGGTTATCGTAATCTAGGACATTGAATATGCTGTAAATTATTATTTAACTTTCTAATATATTTTTTCTGATACGAGAGTCCGGAAATAAACTGCAATTGCTTTGATACTTTAAACTGAATTCCCTGAACTAGAATAGGATGTATGGAATTCTTTTCTCAGGGGTTTTGCTTATAAAATGCACTTGTAATGAAGACTGGTGAGTCATTTTGAGGTTCCCACGTCTGAGGCCTTCAACAGGTTCCTTGCCCACGCGGTTTCCGTTTGTTGATGCAAATATTTGTATTGAGTGGGCTAGTTTAGATTCTATTAGGGGTTTTTTAAGAGTTTCGTCCATTTTAAAATTTTTACGTCTTTCCATAATCCACGTTCAATGTTCCGGGGTAGCCTCAACTCGAACAGATCCTAATAACTCGATATGTACCTCATTTTCTTGCTTCTTGGACTTGGTTACAGAAGAATTGGCATCGCGCAAATCTCTATCATAACAGGGGATTTCTGGACTCTTTGTCCAAAAATCCCCGGCTGGCAGTCGCAGGGGACGCGTCGCAAAGGAAACGCGCAGGGAATTTCTGGACTAAGTCAATAATACCCTCTCAGTACTAAATGTATTGGTTATTGTTGGCTTACCTTTGTTACCGTCTAAACCAAACCTTTTGAACGTGAGTCATGGCATGGGCCAAAGTGCAATCAACCCGGGTTATCTGAGAAATGCCTGCCTGCCTAGCGATTCATATTTCGATTGACGGCTCTTTGTCCGAAGATATTAGCTGCTTTTTATTCAAATCACAAAATTGTACGCGTCTTGTAGAGCTCTACTCTACCGTACTTTGAATATTTTGCAACACAATTGATTTTTAAGCCTATTTAGCTACATTTAAATGAAATAAAATGACTTTTATAAGGGCCTTTGGGCCTTCTTAACCTAATATCACATAATATTAGTTGCTACTACCAACCAACCTATAATACCTACGTTTCCCCAGAAGTTTTCATGCCATTCAAAATCTTTTTTACTGAAAATGGATTGCCTGTATAGTGTATACGCAAATGCAAGCCTCTGACTGGTATATGACATGGAGGTTAGTTTTGACTCCTTTTACTTTCTGCTTGTCACACTTAGTGTGGGACACACAGATGCACAACTGTTCATATCAATCATCATGTCCTATCACAGCGTTTTTTTAATTTTAAATATTCTCGATCTGTGAAGCTCAGCTATCTTTATTATTAGTACAGTATCCTGTTAGCTAGTTCTGCTTTCCTGGTACTTTTCTCAAAATTATCTCACCTGAGAAGGGGTATCTGTGCTGTGTTGGTTTTTTGAGTAGGTCATCTTGAAATTAATAATCTTGAAATGGTTCCTTGTCGACTGTACTTCCCATTTTTTATGTGTGAACTCAAGTCAACCGTGTCCAGCGGGACGTTTTGTTAGGTATTTTTAGAGCGTGGTCGTCCGAAACCGTGGCAGTCCGGGATGAAGCCAGATATCTAGTTTAATTGAGATCGGATGATTCACGTTGGTAGCTCAGTATTGCCCATTCAGCTCTACAAACTACTTATATAGGTCGTCTGCAGTACTTCCCGTCTATTCTAGAAATAACGGCTGAATGCAAAACGACTGAATAGTCACTTACTTCATCATTATTACACACTGGCTGATACCCGCGACTTCGTATGCGAAACTATACATTTAAGTTTTTGGCTTCTTTTTACAGTTAATATAATAGTAGATTACGACCAAGCCTATAATTTGCATCTATAAATGTTATAGGTACGTAAATGTGAAATGTTTTTATCGGTCTGCTTACTGGTTACGATACGTTTCACTATCTTCATACAAGAAACAGAGGTAGGTAGGTTCGCTGTAGAAAAGGTCATGGGATATTTTTATGGCGAGATAATATACTTAGTTCCACAGTAAATCGAAGTTCACGCGGATCGTGAAGTTTGATTCCGGTGAAGTTCGTAGGTTTTTTTTAATATACTACCTTCCTACCTATATTAATATTTATACAGGTCACATCGAAGTTTACTTTTCTTCCTAAAATTCACCCCTCAAAAATGTCGTTGCTCAAATCTAATGTATAGATAAGAGTAGGGCGGTGATAGGTAGGAACCTATAGCAAGCAAGCTCGTGTGACTTAGTGGCCAACTCTGGTGACGGAGTTTCAAGGCCGCCTTAAGGCCTCCGTCATGGCTTAACGACTGCTAGAGCCGGGACCGACAGTTGAACGTGCCCTCCGAAGGACGGTACCTATTTATTTATTTATTTAATACTTTATTGCACAAAATTATAAATTTGTTACAAACGGTGGACTTAATGCTGAAAGCATTGTCTGCCAGCCAACCCAAACGTGGTGGTGTAATGAGGAGGAGGTTGGCGTGCGACATTACAAAGAATAATTTCTTAAATAAAAATTAAGAGCCCAATTCAATATATAAATATGTATATAAATAACATAACAAACACCTATGGTAGGTACCGAGACCTAAATAACCATTACGTAGCATAAACAACTCCTAATTAACCAAGCGCGTCTAAATTACACGCGTTTTCTTTCTGTGACCATAATCATGTCGCTCACAACTTTCTGTCAGAAAATGCTAATCGATCTTCAACATAGTTGTATGGATATCGATTGATTAAAAACAGCTCTCGTTATCAATAAATCGTTCATCTATCATCACTGCTTTCGCCCCATCAAGTGTTTTCTTCTACTTTACCAAAGCAGGCTCAACTTTAGCTCAAGAACGAGTATGGACCAATTTCCATTCTTTGAATATTTCACCATATTCAAAGAATATGTAACACTAAGCGGGACTCCCATTCTACCAAAATGACAAATTGAAAATCTCGTTTTGTATGAAACGCAGTTCATATTTTGACCTCCGTTTCATACATTGTTCGTTTTTCGAAAGTACGAATCTAGTTCGAGAGTTTCGTCTGACCATATTATTATGCTTTGTAATCGGGAGTTTTTATGATGACTCACAATACTAACGACCCAAACTCTTGTGTCATATTGTCACATATTAGATTACCTAACCATTGCATCGTCGTCTGCAGACTCTGCAGTGGACTAAAATTCTCCTAAGCTAATTAAAGTCAGGAAATACAGTGTTTCACCATCGAAAGATTATCTTGCCTCTATTAGAGGTGTCAAAATCGGTTAATTTTTTTTATTAGTTAATGTTATAACGATAAAAAAATATATCGTTATTTTTAATGATTAATTTTATTTGAATAAATATTCGATAAACTCGCTTAGATAAATTTATTTATACGCATGAGTGAATGATTGATATTAGCAGAGAGCGAGCACAGACAATTTTTCATAGACAAAAACATTCACCGTTCACACGAACGGTCCACAGATAAGAAATATAAGGGCATCCTACACAGGTTTACTTTTCATATTTCAATAAAATAAAAACTTTTTCTTGCAGTATTTGCAGGTAGCCAACTTTGCGACGCCACCGCCGCCGCGCCTGTACATTAGAATAGAATAGAATAGAATAATTTTTATTGCCAAAAATTATTCTATTCTATTCTATTCTAATGTACCGGCGCATCGGCGCGCACATTGATCGAAATGGTTCCATATATCCGAACTTATTCTCGGCATTTTTCACATAATACGACTTCGAAACAAACACTTTCTTCCATCTAACGATGGCGCAAAAATGCAAATCGCAAGTCTAAATAAATTTTCGTCTCTTAGGTCTCATTCATTCAATCATTGTCATTCATTCAATTTGCCAAAAATAACAATTGTATTCATGATCCTTGGATAAAAATTATATTGTGTTTTATTTTAACCAACTTAAAGCATACAATTGAATGCAGATCAATGTTGTTAAATATACACTAAACGACTTAATTATCGTAAGTAGTGGTTCATTCTATATTGAGCTTTATCTCATAGATAATAGAGTACACAGTCAAAAATGCAGATGAAGCCGGAAATGAAATAAAACGGCCGCTTCCCGGCACATAGCACTACCTTCAGGCCGGTCACTCTAATGAAAATATGAAAATTACTCATTATATCTAGGAAGCGTAGGTTCAAATTTCAATGCATTAAAATGAAAGAATACCTTCAGGCCGGTCACTCTAATGAAAATATGAAAATTACTCATTATATCTAGGAAGCGTAGGTTCAAATTTCAATGCATTAAAATGAAAGAATAATTTTCGTGGTGAGTTATAAAATTATTCATTATATCTAGCAAGCGTAGGTTCAAATTTCAATGCAGTAAAGAAAGTGAATAATAAAAATATTACCTACATACGTTCACCTTGTGTTGAAGTGAAATAACATGTGTTATTAAAAATATTCGAACACCGCCATTTTTTTTAACGAATGTTATTGTTATTTTTTTTTATTCGTTTTTTTCATTAGTTGAAAGAAATATTAAACACCTATAGCCTCTATAACATTTCTTTGGAATGTCTCGGCCTTCTTTGAGGTATTTTATTTTTATTTTTTATTTTGTTCTGGTGCTGGAGGCTTGTCCTTTTGCCAAGTCTTCCTTCTTTGAGGAGGTAGGTAGTGTTGCCAGGTATAGGATACTGGATTGTTGTTAGAGAAACTATGTATTCTGTATTCTGTGTTGGAAAACGACCAGTTTACGCCTATAGATGGCAGCTAGGTTAGGTTTCACTGTTACAAGACTTACAAGTTAGGTACACGTATGGGTACGTACGAGTATACTAAGGGAAAGTGCCCACTCCTTGAGTGTGGTGCGATGGACGAGAATATGTGGATATCTTCTCAATGCACGCTGTGCACCAAATTGCATGCAACATAAAATAACTAAGCTGTCGAGGTACCTACCTATTGCTTTTACCTATTGTTTTTTGCCATATCAGAAAAAACACTTAAGTTTTATAAAATTCAAATTCAAATTCAAATTTGAGTTTTATAAAGTAAGTTTTATAAGTATGTTTTATAAATCTTGAGATCTATGTAGTAACTACTGGTGCAAGATTGATCAAGTGTAGACTATCTTGGTACCTAATCTTTAAATTCAGGACCTACATATACGAGCTAGCTTTTTATGATTCGACTGAAAATGTACGTATGTTCGTACACTTTCCTCCAACCGGTCGAAGAGCACACCTCTTGTGTATAATGTAACTGCTTTTTGCCTACGCTAGTGTTAGTTAGCGATTTTTCTAACATGTCAAGTTTTTATCATAGGTAGGAATCTGTCTAGAATTAGAATAACTATCTTCTTACGAAGTTCATGTCGTAGCGAACTCAGCTACAATTTTCAACAGTTTACAGTCGGGCACTTGTTTGCAAATTATGTCAATTTGAATTTTCCCGCAGTTTTATGTTCCAGAGATGAAACGAATCATCGTAAAAATGTATGCTCAAAATAATGTACGCCTTGAGAACGTACACGTCATTGTATCAGTACTACCAACATCGTCAAAGCAACAACCAATCACCGCTGCTTGTTTCATGTCAGCTACGTTTAGCTGTGTACTTCACTCTGTTTCGAACCAATAGCGAGTCGAAATGAAGTTGCAGGGCAACTTTTCATACTTCATGGTGTTTGACTTGACATTTAATTTATTTAATTCGCACGTGGTCGTCTTCTTTCTCATGAATCGTATATTTATTTATAAAAATGGCTATGTTAGCTGAGCCTCGTCGAAAGCAGAAAGTTATAAATCTGCGTGCAAAGAACAACGCGTGGAGCAATGACAATACTAAGTTCGGTCAGCGTATGTTGGAGAAAATGGGGTGGAGTTCGGGCAAAGGGCTTGGTGCTCATGAGAATGGAATAGTTGAACATGTAGTGGCTAAATACAAAAATGATGACAGAGGATTGGGTTTCGAAGACCGGAACGACCAGTGGACGAAGCATGAAGATGATTTCAATTCACTACTTGCTAATTTATCAAATGGTAAGATAACCTCTTTATTTCAAGCAATTCGTAACAATTTTATTGCTAGAACATACTATAGAAGGGTGTAGTGTGATTTAATTTTATCACTTTATTTAGACATTGCAACTGCCATTATAATTAATTGTTTGTTTCTGCTTCAGGTGATACAAAGGAAGAAAAACTACATAGTGGTGTATCATTAGAAGTAAAGTCAAAGAAAAGCAAAGCTCGTGTTCACTACCACAAGTTCACCCGAGGCAAAGATTTGACCCAATACAGTGAAAAGGACCTGGCCAACATATTTGGCAAGAAGTCCTTGAAAAATGTAGAAAAAGCTCCAGAAATTCAAAAGCCAGATGATTTAAAAACTACTGAAGTAGTCTTCACTGAAAAAGGAAGTATGGAGGACTATTTTAAAAGTAAATTAGCTATGAAAAGTAAAATTAAACTAAGTTTTACCAATAACTGTGATGATGAAGCCGGTTACAGCTTTAGGGGTTTTGCTGGAACGGGTAACGAAGAAGAACATGTAGATGAACAAAATGAGGTTGCGTTTCAAGGATTTTCAGTTTATGATAAGAAAAGTGATGAAAATAAGCCTTCGGAAAATTCTATTGAAAACAAGACAGAAGAACCTGTTGAGAACATAGAAGAAACAAAGAAGAAAAAAAATAAAAAGTCTAAAAAAGATAAAATGCAAAGTAATCATGAAAACCAGTGCACAGACCTTAATGATTTAGAAGCATTACATGAGAAAAATGTTGAGGAAACTGAGGTAGTAAAAAAGAAAAAATCTAAAAAAAATAAACACAAAATACAAGATTCAACTGAACATGAGATACATGAACAGAAAAAATTAAAACATGATCATAAAATTGTTGACGAACTTGTTGATGAAGAAATTCAAGTGCCTAAAAAAAAGAAAAAAAGGAAAAATAAAGATGTTTAAGTTTTTCAATGTCATTTTGTTTAGTATTTATTAATTTTAGGTCCCTATGATCAATATTACATCGCAGTCTGCTGACCTCAAATCGGCTCGACTCGCGCATTGCGATTATTTCCAAACAGGTTTTTTTTAAAAATATCGATTCATAATTTTAGTCGATTTAGACATGTTGTGTAAACTAAAAGCACATCACAAGTTCTCAAACGTTTGCTTGCCGTTTTGACTGTCAGTCAACTCAGTGATGTCAATGTCATGTCTGTCAGTTGACTGTCAAATGTCAGCCAGCTTAGCAAAGCAGCGCGTGGTTGTTGTGTAGATAGTTTTCAGCACGTTTTTATTAATTTTTTACAATTTAATCAAACAAAACTCTATAACATTAGTTGTGTAGTGTCGAGATTTATTGACTGGATAATGGTAATTCACGACGAGACCGAATTAGTAATAAAATTACCCATGATAAAAAAACCACTGTACGAGGCCAAATCCAATGTTATTCCTACTGTGAACGAAGATGATTACGAAAACACCAACGAAAACGATCCTCTAAGTATTTCTATAAAAAAATCGCGAAATTTCGTCAGTGAAAATGAATCAGAAGTCCAGGTTAGTAACCCAAAGAAAAAGTCGAAGAAATCACACCAACTTCCACGGCCAGAGATTAGTGAAAGCACAAGCAGTGCCAATGTATTCAGTGATGATTTAGATGAACTTATATCTGTGTACAAAAAATGCAAATCGGTGATAAGAAGAATTGAGGCAAAGTATGGACATTTATTAGACGAGTCTGGGTCAAGAAAACGAAAAATCGTAAATTACTCATCCGATGACGAAGAAACCGAATGTCAATGCACATTAAACAAGAAAATAGTATTTGACGATGATGGAAAAGAAATTGCTATAGAAACATTGCCTGCTGACCATATTTGCCCTAAAAAACCAAGGTATTCACCACCAGAATTACTGAACAACTTACAAATAGAATATTATAATCAAGATTTAGAATTACCTAACAGTCTTCAAGAGTTGAAAGTAATACTACAAAACCCAGAAATCGATATAAATTATCGAAACCAAGTTATACAAAAAGTAAGGTCAATCAAACAAGATTTTTCTGATGAATTGAGAATGAACAAACGGTCCTTAGTTGAGAAGTTAAAAGCAAATATGGATGAAATTGTAGATTTTAAGGGAAGCAATCTGTCCTCTTTAACTGGGTATTATGTGTCTTAGTTTGTAATGGTAATTAATAAAATTATACATTGTTCTTATTGTTTTACTAGCTGATTCCCGCGACTTTGTACTCATGCAAAACTTTCTTCCAAAATATATGTCAACCAGCTTACGATGAACCTCATAGCAAATGGCTGCTTTTGGTTGAGAGAGTTCAAGCTGTGTCGAAGAATACATATTTTTGTTTTCAAAGAAAAGAAAAAGGTCCTAAGATTTGTGACATCACATTTCCAAATCTTACAGTACATAGTCATTGATTTCCTAAATATGATTTCTCATAAATGAGGTAATTTTAAAACATCAGAGGTACTTTGTATTCAACATAATATTTTATCAATAAGGATTGCCAGCATTTACGATGGAAGGATTTGCTCTACCTAAAACATTACGTTTTAAAATGAACCCTATTATAACGTTTATAAGATACATATTAATACATCCATGTGTAGAGATGCTAGCTTTCAAACGGATAGAATGTCCATTGTCCATCAAATAAAACAAAGCTACACGTCAGCATGCATTTGCCGTTCAAATAACATCGTTATCACTTTGTAATAAGATCTATAGTATATTCAATAGAGATTGGAATAAGTTGGTTGTTGTGAGGTGAATAATAATGTGACCACATGCCTATCATTTACTGTAAACTTGAGCTTTTTGAATAACTAGCAACAATTTAGCGCGAGCATCTGATACTTTCGTGTTAAAAACATTTTTTTCTACGACAAGTACTTGTCAAGGCTGGTAAAACAGAAAAATGAGTGTAGCCAGGCTGGGCACATAGAAGTTGTATTGTTTAGATTGGACGGTTTCTACTCTACCTAGCACAGAATATTAGGTACAAGTTTAAGTATCTATAACATACATAGCGATAGTGTCGCCATCTATCCCTAAATAAACTAGCAACAAAATGTATAAAAATGGCCTACGACAAAGTACCATGCAAGGTACTAATAAATCCCTGCTTTTATATTCGCAGTCTTCCTTACGCTACTCTATTAGTAAGCAAGGTAGCAGGTAGGAATACCTAGGTACCTGACACGTGTGCTATAAATTCAATTAACCTTATTTAATACTTTCCTAAAGGTTTCTTACAAAGAGTATTCTCTACCAATGTCCTAGTTGAACGGTTGAACGTATAACAGCTGGCACTTATTTGTGTTTGGTCAATACCTTAGTCTCTCAGCTGGATGTGCCTGGCGATACCGTACCGCTACCGTCTGCTAAATTACGAGTAAACAAAGCTCCAATTTGCATAACAGTACCATTGTAGAGCATTTGAAATAAGCACAGTCATTTGAATTCCGTATGGTATTTTAGAACCATGTAGAATTGTAGATACCTACCTACTTTGGACTTCAAAGAAGGTTGTTCAATCTCATAAGGCGCGCGACCGCGTCATCGTTGGACGCCTACGATACGAACCTTCGCCGCGTTTAAAAAAGAACTTGCGTTCTTTATTTGAATAATTAAAATACCGCGAACTCGAGGAAATAAATAACTTTGTAAAGCGTGTGGTAAAAGTACATACTTGTGATTTATTTATGTAGAAAAATAAATACCTACATAGTAGGGAACATCTGAAATAATGAAACTGGATAACTTTGGATTTGAGAAATTGCAGGTAAATACTGAAATGTTAAAAGTGGCTCACGGCCTCACGACTATCATTATCAGGCATGGTAGACTTCATGTTGCACCAATACTTCTTTGGCGACAGCAACCAATAGCAGTTTATGTTTTTTTTTAAAGTATCATTTCTCTGCAATGAAGAAGGACCAAGTCGTATGTACCTACCTTTCTAGCTAGATATGCATATTATGCATGCGCCAGGTTAATAGGCTGGTTGCAGTTGCAATTGGCATCTGGTAATTGACTGGATGCTCGATTTTCTCGGCGTAGAAATCATAATAGACGAACAGGAGACGCCTAGATAAATAAACTAATGCGTCGAATTTGTATTTGATCTTTCCTGATTACCCCTGCGTAGAAAGAAACCAAAATGTTGTATGTGCAAAAATGCGCTAGGCTTCTATTTTCCAAGCAAGTAGCAATGCATAGTCACAATTTAGTTTAAATTTTTATATAGAATAGAATGCCAATGGGAACCTGCGAAGCAGACAATGGACATGTAGACACGTGACTATTAAATGTTTGTAAATATTGTGTGATCGTAAACGCTTCTCTGTATGTAACGTGAAGACTGGTAGTTTTACGAGGATATATTTCTGGGAATTGGTGAAATAATTAGACCAACAGCATAGGTACCTTTCAGTACATTAAGAAATTACAAAAAAAAAAAGTAGTAACCAGATGTAGAGCCTAGCTCTAGAGTAGACTCTAGCAGAAGTGCTCTAGAGGACTTTCCTGAAAAACCCTTCGATAACTATAATTTTGATAAACACTGCAATCCTAGTGTGAATTTCTATGCATCCCAATGGTCACCCAACTACCTCTATAACAATGTAATAGATAATTCTAAGGCGAGTATGCCGATACAGAAATCGTTACTCAAACATAGATTTGAGTAAAGATTTTCATACAAAAGTCTCTGCTTGAGATCAGAGTTTGAGCAGTTAATCAGCATACGGGCCTGAGTGGTTTTTATATTCACCTTGTTCGTGTTGCATAAACATGGCTTAGATTTGCGTAGGCGCCACCGACAGGGTGTAGCCTCAGCCTCCATGGTACTCTGACCTATGTTGCTCAACACTGACTGTTATTGTGTATGCATGTACAAATATGGGCAACTGTTTAGAAACTGATCGAACATCGGACTTTGAATTACCTTCTGTTTTGTCACTGTAGGTAGAGTCGAGGATCTCTCAAAGTTTGAATAGATTATTATTATTGGCCGCTTTGAATGTTCTCGACACAAACGTAGTACTTACCTACATGTCTAGTGGGAGGCGAAATATAAGAAAAGTGCTTACCTCTTAGTACTGATCGTGAAGCGTCATTAGTCCCTTCATCATAATCATGGTAGGTGTGCAATTTCCGTCGACGGTTCTGTACCTACCAACATTATTATGTACGCAGTCAGTAAAAGATTACAAGCCTTCATATTACTGTATCAAAGAATTATAAACCTTACATTCTGAATTAGTTTTTTGCCCTTTCAAATTCTTACAGTTTTGTAGCCTTTATAGTTTTAGTGCAGTATAAATTACCTATAAGCCTGAGAAGCCTAAAGAACATCGCTGTTTCATTTTTGATCTCGACTAGAACCGCCTTCAGCTCTTTTTTTTTCTTTTGGGTTTGTATATAAGTTCGCTACAAAATTGTTATTATCTAGGCGCTGCGAATGAAAGAAATGTGATTCATTTCCGTTGAATTTGTTCCCAACCATCCAGTTTTCTGTAACATGTCAGGACTTGTTGTTGTTGGGGTATTTCGTTGAAGGTCGACACCGATTCCTTTGTGTCTTTATCAGTCTCTACCTATATCTACATATAACATAAAGCCTACCAAATTTTACGTTGATATCACTATAAAAAACGCCTATTACCTGCCGACAGGACTCAAGCTTTTCTTTGTTTTAAAGATTCTTACCTGGCTAATAAACCCCAATAAATTGCTTCGATTTAACTTACCTACTCTGCTGAAGTTGGTGCTCGAGACTCATGTCTTTTGTAAAGGCACGTTTAAAATTCCTATCGCGTGAGTTACTGGGTGATTTTACATACAAACACCAAAGCTGTGTATGCTAATGTCAGACTTTCAATACATCGATAGAAAACAACGAATGGCGTGTTTTGGTTACAAGATAAGTATTCCGACAGGCAGTTTCATCCACCGTGTGCCGGCAAATGAATATGCGAGAACCTCAGTTTGCATATTGTTACCTACTCCTGAATATTTTATGTAGCCTAGCAAGTAATTTACAAGCGGATAACTTATCTGTGATCTGTATTGCGCATAAATACCTACTGCAAAGTTATGATTACTACCAGTGTACCTATTTATAAACGTTTACTCGGAGTTTACTAGTCGCCCTGTAGGTCAAGGTCGTAACGTGGAGATTCCAGTTATGAACTAATCCTATGTTAGTCCACCTCAGACCTGCATACTAAACATGGAACATAAAACTTACATAAACTATAAAGAAATTGAGAGTGGATGCTTAGATCATAGATTCATAGATTGTATATCCGGCTAAAAGGACCAATTTAAGCTAATTAGATACTTATTAAGTGATGTGACACTGTTGATGGCGATGTGATCTACTGTAAAAAATATTATATATGTAATATTCATATTTTCGAAGGATAATTGATAAACAAACATATTATTATTATCATTTTTGTCCCTGCTGGAAAAAACTACGTATGGTTGGAACTGTTGGAAGTTATCAATGATTTTTTCATCTTTTCAGACAGCAGAACGCAGTCCAGGATGGGAAACGCATCGAGTTCGGCTCAACAGAGTCCAGGGTTACGGCTTCGGCATCGCCGTGTCTGGTGGACGGGACAACCCTCACTTCGCGAGCGGAGACCCTTCTATAGCAGTCTCTGATGTCCTGAGGGGCGGACCGGCTGAAGACAAACTTCAGTAAGTTCTAACGTTCTAGATATAGATGTTTTATTATGGGATGGTCTCGGGGTGTTAGCAGTCACTTGATGCTTTTAGTTTTTAGAAACACTGACTTCCGACAGCTAGTATTATAATTATCAAGATTTGACAATACTTTTTATCACATCTTACGTTCTTCTTTTACAGAGTAAATGACAGAATAGTGTCAGTGAACGGAGTTCCCTTAGAAAACGTGGAATATGCGCGTGCAGTGCAAGTTCTTAGAGATTCTGGTGCCACAGTGTCCTTGGTGGTCAGAAGACGAGCTCCAGCGCCGCCTCCAACCGCTCCAACCACTATCAAGCTGTCACTTACTAGGAATGGCAAGAAGGAGGGTAAGTGTGTCTCAATGTGCGGGGAAAGAATGACTCACTCTCTAAGGTTTTGACGATGCAATAAAGTCACATCCAACCAAACTCACGTTTAAATGCTCGGGCTACATCTTCGTCAAAGAAAGGCGAGGTCGCCTTGTAAGCTGACGGTGTTTACTGCAGGCAGGGTTCTCCCTCAATAAAGACTGTATTTTTTGTTGATCTAATGCTATGCTGTATGCGTCACTCTTTACCAATACCATTTCACACTTGATCTAAGGTTTGGCGAGATAGGGAGGGTCGGTTGACACATCATCTGTTTCCCTTCCAGACTTCGGCTTAGTCCTAGGCTGCAAGATCTACGTCAAAGAACTAACAATGCGAGCAAGGGAACAGTTCAATCAAGGTGGCCAGGGTCTCTGCGAAGGTGACGTGGTCACAAAGATCAACAACACACCAGTCTCCGATGCCATGACTCTGAAGGAAGCCAGGAAACTTGTGGAGTCCTGCAAGGATCGGTTGAACCTTGTGGTGACGAGAGAACTGATCAGAGAGGAGACGGTGACAAATGGGAATTACCAGAATAATTATAATAGCTTAGGTGAGTGTAAATTTTATTGAAAACTGACGTACCCCCGAATTTATAAACAGATGCTGAACTGTCCATGCAACCGTTTTAACAAGCTTTCGCCTAGCTCAGTGCTTGAATCTGCCTAGAAAGAAGCCCCGATATCGATAAGAAGATCGTAGTCTTGTTAATTGATAATGCTTCTTCTAGACTTGCTAGCGCGTAATGGGATTTTTCAATGCGTTTTGTCTTGCAGTTTCTGTGAAAAATAGAGTATTATCTTTGCCTACAAAGCCGTCTTGGGCTACCTTGAATCCCTCTGTCACTACGAATCCTAGTCAACACCCTCACTTCGCTTTCGTATCCTCGGGATTCAAGAGCCCACGACATGAGACACTGCTTTATTCCCTACACGCCCACTCGACAAATAACAACTATATAATTCACAGAAGCAACAACCCCACAAACCAACCCCTACCCAACATCAGAGCCAGTGTCCTCAGGGTATTCCAGCAGTGGCCAGAACCTATACGTAGCAGCGCCTGTCAGAGGGGGTCCGGGAGACAATAGGAGAGGTCCCTTAGACCAGGAACAGCCACCTAGACCTCCGCCTCCAAGGAACGAAGGTATCGAAGGTGATAGAATAGTTTAAGTTCTCAAATCGTCACAGTCAAAATATCTTTTATTCAGTAAAATCACAAGGATTAAGAATCTTATGCTTAGTATAAAGGGTCTGGAAGAAACTGGGAGAGGTCCTTTAGACCCAGACTTCCGTCTCCTTGACACGAAAGTATTGGTGGTGAGTTGTTCATTAATTTGAGTTATTAAGTGTTATATAAATATTGAGTATAGGATGTCCGAGGAGTACTACTGTAAGTAGTATAGATAGATCTATTACAGGTCCTGACAAGGTTTAATAGCGCTCACCTTGAATGGAGAGGGAGGAGCAGGATGCTTTGCGCAGCCATATAAAATTCGACTCCTGCGCGACCTCTATAAAGTTCAGAGCTATTAAACCGTGCCGGAGCCTGTACTTGATGCTCTTTATTATGATAATTATGTTTTATTTTCTATTTTAGACTACTACAGCAGTAGAAGGCAGCTTTACGAAGAAGAAGGAATGGCGAATCAAAGAAAACCTCCGTAAGTACATTTTATTGAAATATATTTAAAACAAAGGTACGCTTCTAACTACCCTCATCAGGCATTTGAAAGGGTCAAGAAAATGGCGAGGAACTCCCTCAAATCTCGAAAGGCGGCATCACAGCTCAGTTTAGTTAGTATTACCACCACAGATCATATAAACGTATTAAGTACTGATTTTTGGTGCTAAGTTTCGATTATTCAAAATTCTTTGAATGCAGTTTAAATTGTTTTTAAAATCAAAATAAAGTCTTCTTTCAGTAAAATGTTCTATCTACATTATTTAAGATACTTCATGTGGTATGGCCGGGGACACCCTGTATATATTGATAATGAAAAAGTTCAAACACTGGTACAAAAATGCTTACATTTTGACAGAACGACATGACAAATATCTCGCATGCGCATCCTAGGCCTGCAGCTCGGTGTATCAGTGAGCCAGGGATATAAATACAGAATTTTACTCCCCCTTTCAAGCCTCACAGTATGAAGAATACCCCCTAACAGTATGTGTATGTTTTCAGAACAGAACCACGTCTCATCAGCTTCCAGAAGGAAGGTTCAGTGGGCCTACGTCTTTGCGGCGGGAATAACTCCGGTGTGTTTGTATCAGGCGTGCAGCCGGGCTGTCCTGCTGCTCTGCAGGGATTGCAGCCCGCTGATAACATACTTAAGGTATACCTTACTTACAGGAAGGTTTTTAACCACGGAACTGATAAAATCTACATGGCAACACAGATTTATATAGAGATGGAAGTAGCGAACAGAGGATACTTGGAGAGAAACAGCTTTACCTTCTAGAAAGCTAAAGATCTTTGCAGAAGGTTGGCGTTTAGAAAGCTAAAGATCTTTGCAGAAGGTTGGAGTTTAGTTTAGTTGGCGTGCAGGCTAGATTCCAGAAGGAAGTCTGTAAACTTAAAACTAGATGTTTTTTCTATATAACTAAATGATGTGCCTTCTGAAGCACGGAAGCGAAATAAATTAATAAATTTACAATTTATCGCTTAATCTCAGCCATTTTATTAATTAGCGAAAATGACTTTATTCTACAAACCATAATGATGTTGGAGCTTTATATTTTATTTTTGGAATTTGGGAAGCGCTCAGATGTAAATACATCACTTATTAGATTCATTTTCCGCTACAAACCCTTTTTGTTTTTGAACCGACTTCAAAAAAAGAATGAGGTTCTCATTCGGTTGTATTTCTTTTATACAACTAAACGATGGAACTCTTTTCAGGTGAACGAGATGGAGATGAAAGGAGTGACTAGAGAGGAAGCTGTATTGTACCTCCTTAGTCTGCAAGAACGTATTGATCTCATAGTGCAGCACTCGCCGGACGAATATAACGCTGTTGCGAGCGGACAGATGCGTAAGTTCTTAAGAGGCCGTTTTTTGATTTTGGCTCGTTTAGGCCACTTTTCACTCGACCGACCAATTTGCATTCTATTTCTACTATTTAAAGTATTTTTGGCTTGTTTAGGCCACTTTTCACTCGACCGACCAATTTGCATTCTATTTCTACTATTTAAAGTATTTTTGGCTTGTTTAGGCCACTTTTCACTCGACCGACCAATTTGCATTCTATTTCTACTATTTAAAGTATTTTTGGCTTGTTTAGGCCACTTTTCACTCGACCGACCAATTTGCATTCTACTTCTACTATTTAAAGTATTAAATACTAGCTACCGCCCGCGACTTCGTTCGCGTCCTATTGGATCCAGTTTATTTTCCGGGATAAAAAGTATCCTATGTTACTTCTAATACCTCCAAGAATATGTGTACAAAGTTTCATGATGATCGGTTGAGTAGTATTTGCGTGAAAGCGTAATAAACAAACTTACATTCACATTTATAATATTAGTGGGATTATTATTTCTACTATTACTATATAAAGTGGGCTAGACTCAGTAATGTTCAGTCTGAAGTACAAATAAAACGCTTTTGTATAGATACCGGTGCTAATTGCCGCTAAAAAGCGTTGAGCGTTAAAAGTTCACGAATATGTCTGTAGGGGAAGTTTTCTGAGGAAAAAATAGCTGGATGTATTGATTCAAAATAAAAATATACTTAGGAAGCTACCTTTCGGAGCTAGTTTTTTAGAAACTCATTAATATCATGCCTCAAGGGAAAGTACTCTGAGAAAAAAACTTTGGGATGTACTGATTCAAAATAAATATTATTTACAATCTTTAATAAGTAAACTACCCTGCATAAGCTAGTTTCTCAGATTTAATACTTGTGTTATTTATTTACGATCCAAAATTCGATTAGAAATTATTTTCCTATTCTCAAATAATTATAGAATGTTAAAATTTAGCCGGTCACTACTGCATATTACTCTGGATAAAAATCATCTATTCTCATATTATTTCCAGCGGGCGATTCGTTCCATATAAAGACACATTTCCACTACAACGAGCCGACTGACGGCGAGATGTCATTCCGATGCGGCGATGTATTTCACGTTGTCGACACACTGCATAACGGAACTGTCGGCGCCTGGCAGGTTTATAGGATAGGTGAGCAAGGTGCTTTATTTCTTCTTCTTCTTGTAGCTCTTCGGTGGCTAGGGCTGTCACGAATTTGCCAACGTCAGTGTTTAGTGGCATTTACTGTGGGACACGAGTTTTGACATTTTTTGAAACGACACATAGCACTTTTATTTTAATAGTTTGTCTTGTGTTGATGTGAGTATTGTTGTTTAATTTTGGTGGAATTTTAACCAATAATACTTAGGTCGTAACATAAAGTGTGAGCCATTGGAATAAATGTGTGTAAAGTGGTTTTTCTGAATGTGAAAATTCGTGTTAGGTTTTGAAGAGAAAATCCACCATTTTCTTTTCAAAACAAACGACAGTCGACTTGACAAATGACTTGACTTGACTTATTCATTACAATTTTAACACTTGACATTGGCAAATTGTCTGTCGAAATGACGGACACAGGCCATTACTGAAGAGAAGAAGAAGAAGCAGCCCGTGTCTAGGGCACGCTTCCGATTGCTACTGATTTGGACCAGTTGAGCTATCTATAAATAGTTTACACATGAAATAGTTGAGCTATCTACAAACAGTTGCAAACGATTTATACATAGCTCAACTGGTCCAAATCAGTACCAATGAAATGATAAGATATCGAGGTCCGTTTTTATATTTTGGAATCATTCTTATACATTTCTAATTCGCAGGTCGCAACAACCAAGAGGTCCAAAAAGGTCAAATTCCAAACAAAGCACGCGCAGAAGAATTAGCCACGGCTCAGTTCAACGCGACTAAAAAGGAAATGTCCGGCAATGATGGTAAACATAACTTCTTCAGGCGAAGGCGTTCTACGCATCGACGGAGCAAGAGTCTTGGCAAGGTAAATGGCTTATAATTTAATATAATGAATTATGTTAATGCCAAAACTATGGAAACACCATAGAGGTATTTGTAAGTTAATAAATAAGTATTCATGGAAATTTCACACAACGACCTCTAGTCCCAAACTAAGCAAAGCTTGTTTTATGGGAACTTAGATTACTTAATAAATAAATAAATACTTTTTTTTGTAAATGTCTATTCTATCAGCAATCTAGTTCCTATAATAAAAAACTTTAATATCGTCGAAACCATCAATGCCTTAATTTAATGAAATAAATTGTGTTTGATAGACAATTTGATACTTCCTTCATAAAATAAAAATAATTATTTAGTTGCGTAATTTCACAGTATTCTCGGTTTCCAAGATATTCAAGTTTTTATAGATGACCCAGAATTCTTGCTCTCGAGTGTATTAATTTTACCCATATATTTAAAGCAAATCTTCCACAGGAACACTGGGACGAGGTAGTCCTATCAGACAGCATCAGCAAATTCCCCGCGTACGAACGGGTGGTACTAAAACAGCCCGGCTTCGTACGCCCCGTTATAGTACTGGGGGCAGTCGGTGATATCGCTAGAGAGAGATTGCTCACTGAGAATCCGGACAAATTCTCTTCTCCTAGTAAGTTATCTGGTACTTTCTGGTACTTCCTGATACTTTCTGATACTTTCTGGTACTTTCTGGTACTCTCTGGGACTTTCTGGACCCATCTGGCCCTCAAATTTTATAAAAAGACCTAGGTATGGGTTTTTGTTGTGAAATATTTATATGCATGTACCTACATTTCTTATTGTCGTTTCTATAGATCTTTTAATGGAGGTTATCTTGATTGTCAATTCCACATAATATTATGTACCAGCTTCCGCCCGTGACTTGGTCCGCGTCCCGTTTGATCCTGTTTACTTTCCTCGATAAAAAGTAACCTATGTGTTAATCCAGGTCACGGACAATATATTCCAAATTGGATCAGTCGTTCTTGCGTGAAAGAGAAACAAACATACATAGATATATTCATCCTTACATACATACATACATCCATACACCCTTACAAACTTTCGCGTTTATAATATTACCTAATATTAATAGGATTGGGATAACAAGATTCTATACATTGCTCTACTTAGTCCAATGAACAGAAGACTCCAGTCACTCCGATAATGATTTTTCTCGGTGGGAATCGAACCCACAACACAAAAGGCAGAGCTACTACTAAATAATCATAATTATTTACCAGAAATGGACAGCGCACTCGAAGACAGCAAGACCAAATCCACGGGCATCATCCGTCTATCAAGCATCAGGTCGATCATGGAGCGAGGCAAGCACGCTCTGTTGGACATCACGCCTAATGCCGTCGACAGGCTCAACTACGCACAGTTCTATCCAATCGTTATATTCATGAAGGCTGATAACAAGCATATTATCAAGCAGTTGAGGGCTGGCTTGCCAAAGTAAGTTTAGATACTATTTCTATTAGAATGTATACTTATTCTTAACATTAGACTTTTTCTTCTTCTATATATAGCCTCTGTCCGTCATTTCGATAGACAATTTTGCCAGTATCAATTGAAATATTTGAAATATTAACAAATCATTTGTCAAGTCGGCTTGAAGTCGGCTGTCGTTGGTTTCGAAGGGAAAATAGTCCTCGTATGCTCCAAAGTATGCTCTTGTATTTCGTATTTCTTCCATCTCCAATAATCTCCATGACTAGACTTTGCAACAATTTCACCGTGGCATGCTATATGTAAATATCTCCGTCCACTTGAGTCAAAGATTATGACTATATATAAATCTGAAACAGGCCATTGTAGTTGTAACCACGCGTAGTCACTACGCACTTATTTAGAAAAAATAAAAACATTGAAAAATCGTTTAAGTTAGGTGACTCTACACTGTCTACACTCTTAGGGGAAATTTCTTACAACAAATAGGCAGACATTTACTTACATGACAAATTAAAAAAAAGTAAAACTTACTCGACACTATAAAATTGGACCTAATTCAAGCTTAATTTTACCATAAAACAAAATATCTTAAAATAAATCCGAATAATAATCTTACATTATATTCCAGATCCGCCCACAAATCATCAAAGAAGGTTCTAGAACAATGCCAGCACATGGAAAGAGTATGGGGTCATGTGTTCACGCACACCATAACGCTCAGCGAAGCAAACCAAAGCACATGGTTCAACAAACTCATGGATCTAATACAAAGAACGCAGCAACAACAGTTGTGGGTTTCTGAGACTAAGGTAATATATAAAATTAATGAAACTAATAGTTATTATTTTGGTTTTTGTAAAGCGTTTCAAATGAGAACTGTCGCGCCATTTTGAATTTGCGTCCTTCAAGTTTTACTGAATTTATAAATAGCTGGTTTTTAACCAATATTGTAGACATACAGAAACTTTAGAACATGTTTAAATTAAAATTGAATATTACTAAATAATAATAAATTAAAAAACTTATTTCAAAACTTAAAAAAAAAAATAAGATGGCGTCTTTCTGTGTTCAATTTTGTTTTAACATGCTATATTCAGATGATATTAATTTGCAAATTGGTAGGTAACATGCTCGGGAAAATTCTCTATTCCATACTTGCCTTCAGGTGGCTCATCTGCTTCTTAAATGACTTTTTTATCGTAAAATAAAGTCTAAATTTGTCAGTTTCTCAATTGAAACGCTTATAATTTAAAGGTACAAGGGTAGTTTGAAGAATCGTAGTTATTTCTATGTTAACATTACTCTACAGTAAACGCATCGCTTCAAGAAGTCGCTTGAAACGCAAATTGGTGCATTGGTAAATTATATGTGCCCTTTCTGTATCTGTACTATGTTTTAATGTCTTTTAAAAATGTGAATACAGTTTTAATTATTCAAAATCTTTCTTCTCGACAGCACACGCAAATACCTACGTCAGGTTTCTGACTGAATACAGACGTTAGATAAATAAATAGACATATTCAATTATTCATGTATTATGATAACCCGATTTATATGATTTATATCATTAAATTTTTCTTATTGATTGAAAATTGCATTCACATTTTCTAAAACATGTTCATATAATTAACAATCGTCGTTTCTGTCTTGGTATAGCACGTTGAAATGGTGTCGGATATATACTTCCCCATTCCACCTTCTCCATACCCCGCCTTTTATCCCATCTCTTACCCCATATCCAATTACCCATCCCCTAGACCTCTAAGCTCACCGCAAGCTATGCTACCATCTAACCCCCACACTAAACCCCACGATCATATGTATGACGCTAATAGAAATCACGTAGTACCCTATTACTACTCCGAAACTCTCACACACTGCATGCCTAATAACGTCTATGGCGTTCCTAACAAAAACAGGCATACAGTCGCTATCAATCCTTACGAGGAAAGACAGATTTACTATGAGAGAAAATTGAAATCTAAAGCTGATTTAAATATGCAACAGCCTGTATTCCCAAAGAGCTTCCAAACGCAATCGTTCAGACCATACAGCGTGATGGAAACCACCTGCAAATCTCCAGTTCAAAACATACAGAGACCGTCCTCAGTGGTTCCTATGTCAGAGCAATACAAACCAGCATCCTTCTTCACCAATGAAAATGATATCAGGAAGACAAATGAGGTCCCGGAATGGAAGGCTAGGCTACAGAAAGAGTTTCCAAAACCATTTGTAAAACAACTGGAGAAGCCACTTAGACCAATTTGTAGAATTCCAAATTGCAAGTGTAGTGTGAAAATTGAGCCAGTGAGATACAGCCAAGTTCGCACGCTACCTACTGTGACTGAGCGATCATTGAATAAAATCAGAAATTTATCTTTGCCTACCCTCAAGTTGGAGGAAATCGATAAAATAGAGAAATCTGAAGAATCAGAAGCTGAAAAAGATGTTAAGCCAGGTTTAAGTAAGCCTATATCTGAACAGCATTTAGGGTATGTCTAGGACTTGGTAGAAGTTATCAACGTTACCAAAATAGTTACCAAAATTAGGATAAGCACAAGTTTGTTTGAATTTTATTTGCTCACAATAACCTTTATTTTATGTATATGGGCTGCTTTTGTTGCATTTGCTTTTAGTGCATGTTTATTATGTTTAAGTTATTGTATTGTTTATTTGATTTTTTCCCTCACAACTTTGTTTTGCCAAACATAATCATAGTGTGTAAATTTTTGAACCAATACAGTGTAAAATACCACCCCATAATGGATGCTAACATTCAACTATTAATCATAGTTTAAAAAACTAAACAGTTTGATTAGCTAACTGAATGTTATTATCCACGTGTGTCCCCATTAATCATTCACAGACGCTAAAAGTTTTTTTAGTTTCTGTAACGTGTTCTGTGCAATCATTCATTTGTCTTGTCACCCCATTCCATAACCTACCTTCCCGGACGCCGCTGCTTCTACAAAATGGCCGACACAAAATGGCGGGCACTTCAAAATGGCGGACGATGAAAACAGAGGCCGGAGCCGTTGTCCGATGACTTTTTGTTCTCAATGTCATCGAGTACTGAGAACAGGCTGTCATACGCTTCAAGTCCTGAGAGTGATTTGGAAGTGAGTCCGCCGCCTGCGCCGCGGTTGGTCAAATCCTCGTCGGATCCGTCCATTGCGACGACGCAAGATAATATGGATCGTGATGATGATCTCAATCATATGGCTGATGCAGTACCACCGCCTTACACGGTTTGTATTTTCTTCTCTATGGTTGATAACTTACGAAAATCTTAGATTCGGTGCGCATTTAAAAACTGAGGTTTAGAATGATCCTGTTTTTAGAAACCAATTTTGGTATTTCATGATCAAGTTACTTTTCAAAAACTTTTGTTAAGCAATGTAACCTTGCTATTAGTAAACTCGATGTAAATTTAGTAGGTACCTATATAGTTTCACCGTGTTTTGTCTATTTCGGTCAAAATTAAATCTGCTTGTCAATGCAAAAAAAAAACAAAGCACAGTGTAACTACTCTCTATTAACTACTACATCGAGTTTACTAATATCAGGGTACGTGTATAGGAGCATCATTTGAGCGTTTCTAAGTTTTGGAGGCTTCGTTGATATCTCTATCTCGACTATAGAAGTCGCAGAAGAAGGTCTAAAAACTCACCAGAGTAAGCTACTATCTCCTACAAATTCGAAGCAAGTTGGTCACAAAGTGTGTTTCTTTCTAACAGCAAGGTGGCTATGGTGACAGCAAGTACGGCTTCTCAGTCAACACCAATGGTGGAGTCGCTCCTATGAATGGGCATAGTCTTCCAGGAAACCATATGATGGGCCCCAATGCCGAAGTACCGCCGTACCATAGCAGCAATATGACTCATTCACCGCCTCACTCGCCTTTATATGGTACAGGTAAGATTAGGTTATGGGCCCCGTAAATAATGATATTTAATTGCAAATACAACCTTACCACAGAGTAGATATTATAATACTTAGCGTACGAGAGAACCGTGTTATTATATAACTCGTGTACCACCTCATTTGCCTTTATACCTACGGAACAGCTAAGATTATGTTATGGGCCCTTTTAATGAATTAAGTTTTATCTAGTTAATGAATTTATTATCAATATAGTGTGTCTGTGAAGGGTAACATGAGTAGTTCCTATTAGGTATCTTTAAAATACCTCGCTACCTTCTCAGCCTTGAAATTAGTTTCTATAAGATTTGGTTTTCATTCATAAAACCCTTGAAAATTTATTCGTGTATCACTTAGTAGGTACACTTTTAGTTTTATCCTTACAGAAAACACATATTAACTTCAAATATCTAAAATGTCAATAGCAGACACACATTTTAAACATATCAAATGTTTTCGACCGACAGGTTCCAAATCCCAACCCACAATTTACAAAATTATTATTAGTATGTAAGTACTATAAATGAAGTCTCCATTGCTCGCCTTTGTTCGAAACAGGTTAGTTGAGTCCCCCAAAAGGGTCAAGGTACGCCAAAAATAAACGAATGCAAAAAGGTTCGCGCATAGCAGGTAAACCTCTAATCCTATAGAATTCCCCTTCGAGTAATTTGAAGTTCCTTTAGTATTATTTGAGCTTAAAAGCCCATAGTGATAAGACGTACATTACAATCTTTTGACTTTTTGAGAACTTTCTTCCACGAGTAACAAATTATTAGTGTCTTATGATAATAAACTGTCTCATATCAGTGTAGTTCTGACTATTGTGTGTGAGTTATTGAAAAGTTTCGAGGTGGGTCAGAGATATAGATAGATATTATCGATATTAGTTTACGGAAGTGAAATATATCGGTAGGTACCTATTGGAAGTCATACCGTCATACCTATTGGTTCAGATAGTACCTACTTGTGTGTAATTATTGTAAAAAATACTTATTTTACAGTCGCGGTAAAGTTATGTTCGTTAAGTAGGGATACTAAGCTGGCAGGTACGCTTGTGTTTGGATATCTAAATGTTTCTGAATCACGCCATATCGACTGGTTTAACATAGTTTGCATCTACTTAAGTTCTATGATTTAATTTTTGAACACCGTGCATGCTGTGATTAGGTACCTAATTTAAATATCCCATATAAGTATTTACTATGCACAATAATGCACATGTAAGAATAAAACCTTTGTTATTTTGTCGGCATATTTTGTCGGTATATTTTGTTAGCAATCCTCAATAAATGAAACTAAAATAATTGTCCTCAGTGCCGGAACTACCGCCTAGAGGAGGTCCAATAACAAGACCTACGGGCGGTGTGTTATTACCAGCGCCACCGCCTGGTAGACCACCGCATAATCTAAGGCATAATCCACCGGTAAGTGTGTATTTGCAACTAAAGGCGGGCATGCACGGGCAGGCTGAAGCAGCAGCAGTCAACTGCTTCAGGCTGTGAATGGTCAAAGTGAATATAGGATCAAGACTTACCTTGTCCTCTTTAAGCTATCCTCTATTTAAAGCAGAGTGAGTTGAAAAGAGATTATGTTTCCATTCCAGCACGGGACCAGCTGAATAATCTAAATATTCGTTTAAAATTCGTCTCTCCGAGCTGTTTTATTCTATTTCGATGTTCCGAGTACAAATATTAGACAGTCGTAATGAATTTAAACACATTTAAGTTATGATAATGATGACTGCTATGCCTTGTTGATATTCGTCCTATTAATGCATTAGTGTTTATATTCTCCCAGCAATCAAACAACCGTCCAAGTGCTCAAGAGCGACTTTTCGGCGCTTCTAAAGAGTCTGAAGAAACTGCGACATACACCGGCCGGCCTACCAGCATGGTCATCCAACCGGCGCAGAGTCAGGGCTCACTCGATAGACATAGACATCCCAACGCGGTAAGAATGTAACCTCTAGGTTAACAGAACAAGTGACTAAGAAACTTGCAGTTCAAAAGAACAAGTCTCTAAGAAACAAGGAAAATGTACTATAGTTCAAAAGAAAAGAACAAGTTTATAAGAAAATAAAGAAAACTTGTAGTTCAAAAAAACAAGTGTCTAAGAAACAATAAAGATTTCTAGTAAAAAAAAACAAGTCTCTAAGAAATAATAAAGATTGGTAGTTCAAAAGAACAAGTCTCTAAGAAAATAGGAAAATTTATAGCTTGAAAGAACAAGTCTCTAAGAGATGAAGAAGCATTGGAGTTCAAAATAACAAATTTCTAAGAAAGAAAATTTGTAGCTCAAAAAAACGAGTTTCTAAGGAAGAAAGAACTCAATTCCTTTTATCGGTCTCAGCTGTTCTACGATATGCTGCGAAAGCTTTTGGACCGCATAAAACCTCATTAAAATACAAATAATCATTTTCAAATTAGGTTCTTATAGTTTTTATTTCCACAGCAAAACTCGTATGACGGTACTTCCCCATACGAGTACAGTGGTGTGCCTAACAATGGTTCAGCAATGGGGTCCTGTCGACTGCCCCCTAACGCACCCGATGACCTCAAAGTCGCTCCACCTTCTATGTAAGTACATATATCTATTTCCTAAACGTACCCAAACGCGTTGGGGCATTACAGGTCTCGATTTGCATACATTTAGTTAATTTATAGATTAATTTTGATATTTATAACTTCTTTTGGTTTTATCATAATCTATATGCACTAGCAGTCACGAAAACGCAAAATAAAGTAATTATTTTGACGTAAATACGATAAACAACATTGAAAAACTACACTTTTTTCGAAGTAGATGTCTAATAAGTAATGATTCCCGCTGCATTATAATGACATTGCTACATTTTTTTAAACTGCATTGTTAGTGTATTGTAGCAAAGTTCCATCATTGCAAGTTTAAAAAAAAATGTGTGACCTGCGGGCCTAAGATGCGCACGCGAGATATTTGTCATGTCGTTCTGTCAAAATTTAAGCATTTTGTACCAGTTTTAGAATTTTTGCATTATCTGTGGCAATGTTGTCGACAAAACGCGCCTTGAATCTTCAACTTTTGACATTTCTGCATGACTATTATCTCGTCCTCAGAGAGATACGACGACTAAGAAGTGTCAAAAGTGTACAATAACAAGGCGCGTTTTGTCGACAACATTACCACAGATAATGTAAAAGTTCAAAAACTAGTGCAAAATGCTTACATTTTGACAGAACGACATGACAAAATGCCCGCAGGTGGGTTACTCTCGACCACAGTTCCAATCCGGATCCATAGATTTTGACAGAAGTCGTGTAATTTTCCAGTGCAAAATGACACAAAATCTGTCAAAATCCGGATCCAATTTGGAACGGATGTGGTCGGGAGTAGCCCTTCTGAGCTCCATCCAATTTGGCCCAGACCCTTATAGTATCAATTCAGTATTAAAATGTGGTTATATTTCAGTAAAATGGAACCGCCACCGCCACCGAACCCGACAGCGATGTCGGCACAAAGCCCGCAACGGAACTCTAACTCACACGAACACAACTCATTGGATTACAACAGAACTCCAGAAAATAACTACAGGTAGACCAACCTTATATACAAGCCCCCTATCTTATAAAAAGTTAGAGTAATTATGTCCTGATTACGTATGTTAAACAAGATATACCTAAATGTCTACTCTAACTTTTTATAAGATAGGCCATTATTTTTAGGAAACTCTTAGGCGTCACAGCTCAGTCGGTAATAGGTCTGCCTTCCGTGCTGTGGATCGTGGGTTCGATCCCCATCGAGAACAAAGATTTTGTGTGTGGCTAACGCAGATGTTTGCTCTGTTCGGTGTCTGGGTGTTACTTATAAGTATGTATTTACAAAAAATATATATTTAAGTATTCAATGTAGTTCTCCTAGTAAAAGCTTTGTTCTTTTTTTATAAAACAAAATGATCAAACAAGCCGATGGCCCCCATAATCTTAAATGGTAACCACTGCCTATAACGATGCATTGCGTCACAGAGCACATCCACAGAGGACTCTATGATGCATCGAGTTTGGGTCTAAAGGGCGTTGTGTGAAATATCCAAGAATATTTATTAATTTTATTGTCAGCAGATCAGCTGAGAACTATCGGAGTCCCCAACAAAATGGCCGCCCGAATATGAATGGCGGCGCGCCCGTACATAGTCGCGGACCTTCGTTACCCAGCGTACCTACTAATGAACATGCCAAGTACAGGTAACCCTTATATACATCATCTAATAGGAATCGCCTCTCTTCTGTCAAAAGTTCTTCTTCTTATTTATCCCAGGATATTATTGTAGCCCCATCTAGCTCGCTACATGACAACTATCGTTCGCGCAAACAAAGTTATCACGGAGTTTGAACATAAGTAATAATACCGAATACCATTTACATTATAAGCTCTACTGCTACTGCTAACAATAATCTTTTCATCATCATCATCATCATCATCATCATCATCCTATATCGGTCCACTGCTGGACGTAGGTCTCTCCCAAGACGCGCCACTGAGCCCGGTCTTCGGCTCTTCTCATCCAGTGTTTGCCAGCTACATGTCTCAGATCGTCACCCCACCTAGCCGGAGGGTGTCCTACAGTCTACACTACGTTTGCCTAAACGCGGTCTCCACTCGAATATTTCTTTGCTCCAACGATTGTCGGTTCTGCGGCAAACATGGCCGGCCCACTGCTACTTCAGCTTACTAATCCTCTGAGCTATGTCGACCACCTTGGTTCTCTGTCAGATAACCTCGTTCCGGATTTTATCCTTCAGAGAAATTCCAAGCATAGCCTCTCCATAGCTCGCTGAATGATCTTTTATGAAATACTAATTTAAAATTGCCTGAATAAAGTACCTATATATTTAAAGATGTATTCACATTGTTCAGTGGGAGGACAAACTCAGCGTCACAAGCTGATTACTCGGTCAGAGGAGCTCCAGTTCCGCCCTACAAGCCAGTACCGCCGCCTAAACCCAAGCATTACCGCCCGCCTGATAACCTACCTAGAAACGGGGTAAGAAATCATTCTGTAATTAAAGTTTCCCTTAGATTTCCAGAGCGACCAATCTTTGACGCTCAATGGCTTTTAAAAACGTTTAGGACGGCTAAGTATTGCAGTAGATGTCCTATGACTCAAAAACAAACAAAAATTGTGTGTTGTTCCTGAGATAAATAGCAAATATGTATTTAAAAAAAAATCGTTAAAGTTTTCACCAATGCCAAGATAAAAGTTGGAAGTATCTTTTCCCCAAATACTAAGATGGTAACTTTCACAGATTCTGAGATAAACAATTTAAAAATACTAAATCGCAATAAGACGTATTCTTAGATAGATTCTATTTTTATATATTGTAAATACTATATTTGTTGTAATTTTCTTTGTGAATAAACATTTAGTTTCTTTCATATACTTACTATTATATATTGTATAGGGTATGGAGCCTCCAGCCCCCATGGTGCAGTCTCCTGGACGTGGGTTTCCAGTGCAGTACTCGCACCAACACTCGCATTCACAGCCCTCGCATCGACCTAATAATTACCAACAGGTAACATTTTCATTACTCAGCGACAAATAGTACCAACTTCATCACTCTGTGATCAAAAGTACCAAATTCATCACTCTGACAAATAGTACCAATTTCATCGCTCTGTGATCAAAAAGTACAAATTCATCACTCTTCGATCAAAGTACCATTTTTATTATTCTGCGACAAAAAATACCAATTTAATTACTCTGTTACACAAAGTATCAATTTCATCACTCTCACAATTAGTACCAATTTCATCACTCTGTTACAATAAGTATCAATTTCATCACTCTGTGATCAAAAGTACCAATTTCATCACTCTGTGACAAAAAGTAGTAGTTAGTACCAATATTGGAGAAATATGCTTAAATCCAAAGTGATCTTCGTATTACATGTGTATGTCCTCTGCGGCCCTCAAATATATAAGATATTATTTCAGGGCAATATGTACAGTGGTCAGATGCCGTCGCAGTCGCCGCCTTATTCCGGACCACCATCACACCATCGCGCCATACATTTACCACATAACCCACATCTAGGTAAGCATATATAACACATGAAAAGATAAAATAGATAATTAGATAATTCATAAACACTACTTATCTAGTTTCAACTAAACTTGAAGATTTATATTTTTGTTTATCCATACAAATAACAAAAGTAACAAATGACAGGCGTCACAGCTCAGTTTGTAATGGTAGCTCTGCCTTCCGAGCTGTGGGTCGTGGGTTCGATCCCCACACAGAACAAACATTTGTGTGTGGTAAACATAGATATCTGTTCTATGTCTGGGTGTACGTTTTATTTACTATTATTTATAATTCAAACTAGTCCTCTAACCCTCTAGTTCTAACGTAGAGTTTTAAAAACGCTTCACACCAAAAAGCACAAATCAAATGTGCTGTATTTTAAAATCAAAGAAGACGGTCACCTTTCAGATCTAGCCGGAAGTCGGGAGCAGAGAGGCTCTGCGTTCGAATTGTACCGGAAGCCACAGCATATGCATAACTTAAGGTAACGTACACCACATTTTATCACTTCATTCACTTCCTGTTCCTGTTTTATACGAATATCCGTTCTGTCATATTTCTCATCTACTGCGACGAATATTCGCTAGGGATTTTCGAATTTACACTGCGCGGTTGTCTATTGCGTTGTACCTCGTTTTTTTTTGGCAACATTTACATTCATTTAGGGCCATACTTATAATAACTGAATATTCAATTCAATTCTTGTCTGTGGCCTAGTGTTGCCCGCAATTTCGCAGTAGCTGAATAGTTAAACAGTTGATTCAAATCTAACTCTGTCACTATTTGACATAACCTGTTAGTAAGAGACGCTGAATAAAGTTATGCAACGATTCTAAGTAAGCCGGGTTATTCATCGTTATCGTTCAGGTTATTCATCAGAATCGGGCCCATAAAAAAATATATGGGCCCGATTCTGTTCGTGCATTTTTCTAAACCCACCTAATTCGAAAGCACTAAATTGATAGCTGTCTTTGTCGTTTCAGTTAATGAAAGAGGGACGGCAACATTTATAATGCTGTCAAATTAGGTTAGTTTAGAAAAATATAACAGACCAGTGTGTAAAATAATTAAAACTAGCTGATACGTTATTTTCTAGATGAACCAACTGATATTGTAACGGATATTCGTATATAATAAGAACGTTAGTATACTCTGTTGAAACGTCTAAATTTATTCGTAGACCTTATATCAAATTGAAAGTCATAAAAATATTTAGGGTACCTATCAAATCTCGCAGTGTAAACACTCATTCGATTCTTCATTTCATGTTGAAGAGCCAATCACTAGGTCTAACATTTAGGATTCTAGAAAAATGCCTGTCTGCTTTAAACTTTGATAGCTAAGTTCATGCCTAACTTTTGTAGAGAACATTTTCTTTGACAACGGATCAATACTGACTGAAAAACCTCAAATAAAAAAAGTTGTATGCCCCAAAATGGGTACATAGACTCTTGAAACTTTGATTATAAGATCTCTTTTCAGTTGTACAATAAAATCATTCTTTTGCAACTTGAATTCAACTTTATCGTTGGCATAACTTATTAGTAAAAGATTGCAATCCCTATTAGTATTTTTAGTCCCTAGTGTGTACTGTTCCACGCATACAACAAAATTTACGTCTACTGTATTTTGTATAGAGAATCAACAGTTAAGAAAACTTCCCGCTAGGGGCGCTGCTCAAATTTCTATGCAAAATTGAGTTAGTGTATACTTTGCAGTATGCGTAAAAAGTCCACACTAGGACACGGGAGTAAATGCGTATGTGTATGAACTTAAATTAAATTTTAACTCAGACGACATAAAGTATCTTTTTGCATGTTTCAACTTCTAAGTATCCTCGAAAATCTTATCTATACCAGCCCCTGTACAATTTGCTCTAACATGCAAACACCGATCGCTTCACATACAACTAACAACGTCTTACGGGCCACAGTATTGCTATGGTTTTGTATGTGGTCTATATATGTAACATAATCCTTCGGGGCGTAGCTCTGCTCACGGGCTGTAAATTGTAATAACATTTAGTTTAGATGAAAAAATTGGCAGTGCGTGTCTGCATTTTAGTGCAACTTGTTTAGTGAAAGCATATTGAATTATGTTGTTTGTATCCTTCAGTAAACTCGCTAAATCCGCTCTTAGAAACTTCCTCTCTACCCTCACTTTTAGAGTATCTTTACCACTGTAGATTTGGTATTTAGTGTATTCATTTATGTTTTTTATTGATTAGATAGATTTACTAGATATATTTTAGTATCTTTTTTTCTGTGACAAATACTTCAATATGCTTTTGCACAGAATCGCAAAATTCACCTCTTGAAAATTGCCATGTTCATTGAAACAAGCTAGATTCTCCAGCAGTGTGAATGTTGCAGAACTTGGCTTGTTCTCTCATGAGTGCCCAACTAAGAGGGTGTTTGGTTGTGGGTTTCCGCAGTTCATCCGATGCCATGAACTCGAGCGTGGATCGCGACGACTCATTCTCGCCAAAAACTAAAAAGAAATTGTCGAAAAAGCCATCCTTCATTAAAAACGCCGTACTCGATCTATTCCGTTCGAAAACTAAAAACTCCCAGAAGGTGTCTCGTCAGAAGTCACTGTGCGACAGTGATCTGCAGCAGAGACATCAGATGCCGATGCTGAGACGAGAGAAATCCGACCTGAGCGATATGAACACGCACATCCGAAACACTCAGATCAGGAACCAAATGTTGCAGCGAAGCAACTCCTCTTCCTGCGAAAAGCCTGTTCTGAAACCGATCCTTAAACGACAGAGCTCGTTCTGTGACGAAACCGGCTCCATCTGCACGGTCAGAGATTACGATGCCAAGCCGGTATTCAAAAACTTAAGGAGACAAAACTCCATGTGCGATTTTGAAACCGAACCGAAAGTTACTCCTCTGTTACGTAGACAGAACTCCCTGATAGAATACAACAGGAGAGGCATCTACGGACAGACAAGCAGCTTTAACATGATTACCAAAATAGATCCAATCTACCAAAGACAGCAGCAGACTAAACATGAACCGTTCCATCCTACCCAACCACTACCTCCAGAACCTGTTTACCAAAGCAAAGATCAACTAGTTTACGATCCTATACCTAAGCCACGAAGAACTTATACCTCGTTTTATGATACCTCAAGCGAAAACCCCTACGCGAGTAGATCTGAAATGTCCAATCAAAGTTTCGAGAATCCTTACGGAAACAATCCAACTCTACCGATGCCGATTATGGAGCCTCCTTATGCAACAAGGGCGGAATGTTTTAGAGAAAATCCTTATGCTACCAGATCAGAATGCGTGAGAGAAAGCCCTTATGCTACACGATCCGAATGCGTTAGGGAAAGTCCGTATGCTACTCGTTCTGAATGCGTTAAAGAGAGTCCCTATGGATCACGATCAGACGGCATTCGAGAAAGCCCCTACGCTTCAAGGTCTGAATGTGTTACAGAAAATCCATACACCACGAAATCTGAATGCGTAAGAGAAAACCCGTACGCAACAAGAAAAGAAATGATGGCAGAAAGTCCGTACACAAATAAACAAGAGCTGATGAACAAATCAGACTCCCTGTACAGTGAGTCGCCCTATTCCAGCAAAGAACACATCTTAAGAACAAGAACAACTCCAGATGGTTCGTACACAACTAAGGAGGAAATGTTGCGACAGCGATTTTCGGAATCCCCTTACAACACAAAGGAAGAGATGTTAAAACAGAGAATGGAAGGGTCGTTTTCTAAGGAGCCCATCTATGGTAAAAGAACCTATGACCCTCCACCGAGCACCTCATGGACCGAAAACCCATACGCAATAAGACCAGACAGAAGGCTGCAAACGCCAGTTAATTATCCTGGTAGAGTTTCTCCAATAAGCAAATGCATGAGTGAGCCTCCCTACGCTACTAGAACTGAGATGATGAATAGACTTGGACAGACCGAATCCCCATACGCTACCCGTTCAGAAGTGCAATCCAGCTGTTCCGATAAATATGAAAGTCGAAAACAAGTTTCGGATCCTAGACATGATCCTAGACCAGCTTCCGCAGAAAGCACTTACGTATCTAAACAAGAAATTTTATCTCAGAAAGCTGCTTTCTTAGCAAGCAAGGAGTCTAGTTACGGGATTCGATTGGAAGAAAAACTAGAGATCATCAAACAGAGAAATCAAGCAAAAAAAGAAATGATCTACCAAACCAGAAAGGAAATCAATGAAAGTGATTCTGCCAAAATTAGAGAGCCTCTTTACGTATCCAAAAGAGAACTGAAAGAAAGTGTGATATATGAATCGCATCAAGAGACTAAAGATATACCAGTGCCTGAACCAAAAGCCAGCAGTATTTCTAGTGGTGAACCACAGGACAGTAGCAGTGCTCGGAGTAGCCCATATGAATTGAGTGATGCCAATCATTTGTCTCGAAGAGAACCGATGTATCAAACGAAAGCAGAAGCCCAATCTGGAAGGGAAACTGATACATTCCAAGAGATTGATTTTTCCAAACTGAGATTAACAGACTCCAAAACAGATGCAGAGAAAGAGCAATCTCTGAACTTAGAGTGCAGCGTATTGAAAGGTGAACCGATCTTTGCTCCAAGATTGCACGGCAAATCAGAACACATTTCTAATGCATTAAAAGCCACATCCGTCCCTATTCCTTACGAGTCTACAACCTCTATGGAAACTCACTACGCGTCTGAATGTAGCATGAACTTTGAGAACAAACCGCAAAGCACTCCTTACACGTCTCAAGATTTACAAGACAAGACCTTGAAGACAAATCGAACGGTGACATTCTGCGAACAAATATTGGAGAAGAGCGAAACGAGTCAAGAGAATTCTCAAAGCATGTCTTCCAGTCAGAACGAAAGTACTATAATAAACAATCAGAACACTGTTTTGCAAGCGGTATCAGCGGAGTCTTCGGGTAGTGATAACAAAACAGACACAGTGGAGCCTGACGGTCCACATACTACCTGGGGGATATTCGATAGCGAAGGAGGCGTGTTAGAAGACAGACAATGGGGTGTTTCTCTCATCATACCCCCGAAGGCAATCGCTCCAGGGATCAAACAAAAGATCTACTTTACGGTGTCCGATCCGAGGCTGAGTCAGCGCGTTGGCGGACCCCCGATCGATACAAACAACGGTAATGCTTGTATAACGAAGCACGCACGTAGAACTAGACTGCACATACTAATTGGCATTTAATTACGACGGAGTTTTGGGAAGTTTTTGGTAAAATTTTATGTTTCAATAGAAACCAAAAAGCACTCGTGTAGATTGTGCACAGCATGTTTTGCATTGCATGGATTCTTTCTGCTACGCGCAGTATTCTTGTTATATTATCCAACTACAGATCAGTAGAATCATGAAACTACATTCTCATCACGCACGCAATATTCCGCATAATAATACCACAATCACAAACATCACTTATTATCATTTACATAACTAACCAGAACATATCAAAACATTTGTTTTTATTTATATTTGCGCAGTTACCACAACACAATACACTCGTACTTAGAGATAGAGGAGAGGAGACGTCTACAATTCGGCTACCTCCATCAGACAATGGGATAGTATGTTTCAAATTTGATTTTGAACACTGTATTATAAAGAGCAACGTTGAATTTTGCACCTTTGTTTTTACTGGTTTTAATTCTTGTGATCTGTTCAGAAGCGGGATTTGTTTTCCAAACCTTTGGTATACTGTGTATTGTTATAGTGTTAGCTTGGTCTGCATTGTATTATGTTGCTTCGCTTGCTTAACAAACTGCATTAACGTGTGTTGCGATTTGTGTTTGTGTGTTCAAGTCCTTATCTATCCCCACTTTAATCATTTTGAGTTCACCCTGCACTGTTTTGATGTTTACTTCTTATCACGGAAAAGTATTGGTGTAGCTTTTTTTTATATCAATTTGAATATCTTTGTTACAAACACAGTTAATGTCTTTAGTAACATTTTACACCAAATCTTTTCCACCACCATTACCAATTCTAACCTCGCCTTAAAAAACAGGTGAAGCAATGCTGTCTCCACTAGTGATGTGCGGACCTCAAGGTCTGGTATTCCTAAGGCCGGTAACCCTTCGTCTGCCACATTGCGCGAACGCGGTCCCATCACTAGGGCTCACGATCAAGGCCACTGACACAGAAGCACACTTGAGCACTGATTGGGACCAGATACATCTTCCTACCACAACAACTTTGAATACTGTTGCAGTTAAAGTAGATCATTTTTAACCAATAGCCACTTTGGCTGACACTTTCATGATATTCAAACAAATTCCAATAATATTTTTACTAGGTTTAACCTTTGGTATGCTGGTTTCACGCAAGACACAATAGATTTTCTATCGTGTCGGGAATCCAGGCATATTAAAGGTTAAAAAAATTACCCTTCTGCTGGCGATGTAATCCCGAACTAGTTACACACTGTTTTATTTTCTTCAATTGAATTTAAAAATGCTTGAAAATATAAAAGAAAACACAGTGTAACAATTCCAAGCTTACATCGAGTTGATAGCAGGGATTGACTTTCTGCCACACTCCGAGACGTCACTTAAACATAAGTATTACTCAAAACCAGTGTGAATCGTTATCTTATTAGCAAGAGATGTTAATAGACGATTGATTATTTTTTAATGGACATCTCTGAGTGTGTCAATTTTTAAAGTGGGTTAGTATAGGAATATAATCTTAGGCAGCAATTGTTTTTGTTTTAACATATTTCCATTCATGTTTTAAAAGTAAAATTGTTGTCTGAAGTTTTGTAGGAAGATGTTTGAAAGAGTTTTGCAAAGCTTATTATGGTTTATTAGATAAGGGTGAAGCAATAACTTAGAATTCTTTTAAATAGTAATAAAAATGGTGTTTAAAATAAATATTACATCAAGCAACTTCGATTTCAACTTTATTTTAGAGATGAAGTAAATTTTTTTGTACCTGGATTTTAAAATTTCCCACCAATAAAAATGCTTTTTGACTAGCGGTGCTAAAATACGATTCTTAAAACTGAAGAGCTTGGTATTAAGTCATGAATTAATAAAAATAATGGTTTATTTAGATAGAGTTGATGAATGACTGATGCTAAATAAATTGTATTGATATCGAGATGGATTTGATATCGTTATATATTAGACACTTCAGATATTCCTAGTTATAAGAACGCCTTACCATAACTTAGTATAATTTAGTTATTTACTGTTTATATTATTTAACACGCAACTAATTTCACTATCGGAATGTAATTTGGCTTCCTTTTTAGATATATTTAGGAAGTTGCAAAATTTAGATTTTTACTGAAGTAAGTCATTTTAATTCAATGTATACTTAAAGTCATAATCATACGAGTAATTGTATATTTTATTGTTATTAGAAACAAGAATCTGGGTTAGATTCGATGATTAAATTTTTTATCTACTGAATTCACTTAATTTTATTTAGTTTCCCTCATACTAGGTAAACGTTCTGTTTGATCTCTAACATAAACATCACTTAGTATTTTTTAAATAATAGTAAACTCTAGCACCATGCCAATCACCACAACACCTTTACATCTCAGAGTGATGGACGCAGTGCGTTGCCTAACAGGGCACGTCCATAATGGACTTCCTCCACGAGGTAATGGGTTATTATAGGCAGGGTAACCTCTCAGGTTGACCACAAGCTTGTTCTATTATTAAATTAATCATTTTCTTAAAGAAATAACGTCACATAGGTCTACGTACACAATACCTAGGTAAGTGAAGGTACTCTAAACAATCACAGCCAATAGAACCCTTTCAGTACACTACACCTATACGCAGCAGAATAAACTAAACTAAACTATACACCTAGGTAAGTATAGGTACCTACTAGTAACAATCTGTTACGTTATTCCCTTTCCGGGGCCTCGGTTAACGTACTACCAACGTTTATAATATGTAATCGTTCCTTAGGAACTGCGTGAGCGTTGCTGAGTAGAGAGAATACAATGTACAGTCACAATGAGTTCTTGGTGCGAAGCTTTATTGTTCCTCGCATTGAGTTTGTTATGTTTTTTCATATAAGTAATATTTAATTAGAAGGTTCAGGAAGTTATTTGGACCGGCGAGCGAGTTAGTTTAATCTTAACGCTCGCGGCGAACACAAAAATATAAGTTCTCTTTCGACTACATTCGAGTTTTACTAAAAACCCTGAGCCAACTTCACAAATCACAGCCAATAGAACCCTTTCAGTACACTATACCTAGGTAGGTATAGGTACTAGTAACAGTCATAGTCAATAAAACCCTTTGAAGAGGTACAAAGGCAAGATAAAAGGAGATTACAATGAATACGTAAGCAGTTATTACTAATGTTAGAGCGAACTGTACCATCAATCGCAGTCTAATAACCCTGCACTGAAGATGACACAATAACTGGGCTGCACGTCACCTACAGTCGACGACAAAACCTTTTTTTTTTCATATTACTTGTGAAACCATTAGGATAACTGAGAACTATGTGGGCACTTAACCGTTCTAAGTGGACGTGCGCTATAACGTAATTATTTAGGCAGAGATGGTGGCTTAACATAAAGTGGGCTCGGCTACTCAGAAAAAAATCCAATCAGTCAGCCACATCTTAATCGGTTGAAAATAGGTCTGCTAGGTCACTCGTGGCCATTTTTCAGGCAAATCGTTTTGAGTTTTCTTCAACTTGTTTTCTGTGATTACTATGTCTTTGGTAGGTATTTCGCGCCATTCGAGGTCGCTATTTCCTGCCAAAATGTCCTTTTCCAGAGCTATGTTAATCTTCCCATTCTCCCCCAACGAAGTCCTTGCATGTACAAACAGTTTTATTCACAAGTGTACACAGCAATGAAAGACTGTATGGTATCGAAGCTCAGTTATTATTCGAGGTAAAGCTATGAGTTCGTGTCGCTACGGTTTCGCAAGCCGTGTCATCTCACCGGCACTTAGTTCTGCTGATGACCTGGATGGAATACTGCACTATTTTCTCAAATAATATTGCATAGGTTACTCACCTCAAGTCCATTTGTAATGATGTATTTCAAGTTCTTTTGTTCACAAATATAAAGGGTTATAGCGGATTCGTACATTCTATTAAACGAATCCGCTCTAAACTAATTTAATTTTTTTTTCCCGATTCGTACCTTAAGTACCTACAGTCGAAATAAAAAGCCATTATATAAAATACACATGAAACCGTTGAGCTATCTGTAAACCGCTGCAAGCGATTTAGAGATAGCTCAACAATCCATCTGTAACAATCGGAAGCTTGCCCAAGGCACGCGCTGAATAGTAATGTATGTACTGTACATAAGTACCTACAAAGTAGTAGTAAGAGTAACTTGACGAGAAATGTTCAAAACCTTAGAGACTTGGTTATTTCTTACTCTATTCTATACACCTATCTTCTATTGGTCTGTGTGGTACCTACCTTCATCTGTTAGTCGCGGCATGATGATTTACCGTCTGCAAATTAATATTAAGTCACACAGTAAGCTGGCATTGATAAAGTATTGAATCAATTCTCAGCATTGGATTAAACGCAAAAAAGCTGATTCTATCGACGATATTGGCCTATTGTATTATTGTGTCGAGTAATAAAATTAGTTAGTAAAGGATTACTAGGTACCTACCTGCTTAGTTGCGAAATCCACAGTTTAAGGTTTTCAAAAACCAATTCTATGAAAAGTTCGGTCAATGTCAAGAGAATCTGTACCAACTCTAATATAAATGATAAAACTAAACGGCCCCATTATCGAAGGTATTTTTTACACCTTGTACTAAATTTTGAGCTTATTTATTTTGTAGCTACGTGGATTTAGGTTCCAGTGTGTCTTATAACTAAACAAATCATTGTTCAAAATCCGCACAATATGTAGAAGCGCGTTGAACTCTTTTGTATGGGTAACCGAATGCAGTGCATTTTTCTCATAGTGCTTTATTGAATCCTGTATTTACACGAATAAGTAGGTTTTTTTGTTTATAACTAGGTACCTAAGTATTTACTAAGTATCTCAGATACCTCTGTTATTGGCAACAGTATGTTTATGCAAGTAGATATGAGTCACGGTTTCCTCTCATAGGTCAAAATTAAATCATTTGGCTGAAGGCGAATGACGTTTGGACAGGCTTATTGCTCTTTAGTGATTAGGAACGAATTATGACTGTTCAGTAGGTGGGGCTTCAGGTTTAGATCATCAGGTGGTAACTACTTTTGTGCGTTATCAAGTGATGTTAGTACTACAGTGTCCCGTTAAGTGTAGGCATAGTTTGCCTCCTGACGCTGTATCTTCAATAGATGTAAAGGCCTATTATATTTGATGGTAGTCGACTAAAGGTTATGTTTCTGCCCTAACCATTTTTTATGGGAGTAGGTAACGAAACAAGCCCTGTAACCTCTGTCTATAACAGTGCATTTCCTCACCGAGCATATTCACAGAGGACATCCCCTGTGAGGCATCACATAAGCCAGGAGTCATCAATGTGACTGTAATTGCAGTAGTAATTGCCCTTCATACTGCTTGGCGGCAGAAATAGATAGATGGTAGTTCTTTTCCGGACGAGCTTTCACAAGTTCATTGCTAAAAGCAAAACTTCTTAGTTTTCTTGCAATATTCATTATTTGGTAGAGGATGGTAGAGGTAAGTTTTACCAAGGGGTAAGGTCCTCCGGCTAACAGCCTAACAAAGAACTACCTTTTGCAATAATCCGTATATCTTACCGTTTAATTGGCTATTATGTATCTAATAAGACAGTATACGTAAAAACGTGAGTTTGGTATATTGTCACCTAAAAATAAGTAGCTATTGGTCACATGCAACTAGTTTTTGATAATAAGTAACTTCAAAGACTAGACAAGAAATGTTAATGTTCAGAAGATCTCCGATATTGTCCAACTTTTATAAAGTTTTATTTACAATACACGCACAAAACGACTTACAAACTCATCTAAATATGGTACCCAGTCACACGGTGCACGTCGTTTGACTTTGAACTTCACCTCATCGCAAGCAGATTTGTCCATCCATTGTATACTAAAGTTTTATATCTAGGTCTAATAGGTTTATTATCACTACATAGTACATAGTATAAAACAAAGTCGCTGTCGCTGTCTGTCCGTCCCTATGTATGCTTAAATCTTTAAAACTATGCAACGGATTTTGAAGCGGTTTTTTTAAAAGATAGAGTGATTCAAGAGAAAGGTTTATATGTATAATACATGCATAATATAGTGGAGAAACACTGGTAGTTTTAGAGATTTCTAATATTGTAATGTCGTAAATAAACACATTTTTTAGCGCTTACATTGCAAACGCTGGCTGAACCCTACGAGATAGATAAAAATAATGTACTACAGTATTGTACCCCTTAAAAAGATCTACAAAAAAGTTCGTAATGGTATATGTCTATCTCTTAGGGATAACCCACAAAACCATTTTTATCCTTTATCTGTATTATATTTACAGCATTGCACCCGTGCGATGCCGGGGCGGGTCGCTAGTTCATACCAAAAATAATCTAAGTCAGCTATGTAAAGATCTTTGCTTTACATGATATGATAGCAAACTCACAAGTTTAAATTCGCGTCGAATTGGCAAAGTTCTTGCCTAACGAGACGTGACCCAGATCTGGTTAACTGCTCATTACCTCCACAGATCTGGATGCACCAGGTCGAGAGATGAAGGTGAAATAAGACAGCTTGCTCGTGCCGATGCCGAAGCTTACTTTTTAAGCAAAAGGATCATGTAAATAAATAAAATAATAAAATAAAACTTCTTTATTTCGGACAACTAGGGATCCATATACAAAACACACAAGAACGAAACAGAAAAACAACAAGAACCTTAAGACTAAAAGTTGAATCGAGGTCGGAGGGCGATCAATGAAGAAACAGGATTGCTTCATTTATTTATAAATGGGTAACCCCGTTGAGTTACTCTTCAGAGCAAGATTTCGGGGTCGGGGAGGCTTATTCTAGTTGTTTTAGGTTTTCCCTGACAAATCAGGGAAGATCTAGAGCTTCAGCCTCTAAAGCTCCATGGATCCACTCAACCACGAAGTATTCCCGCGTCACCGCACAGTGTAAAGTTACCGTTTCGATACGCTTACAACTGTCACATCTCAGATTACCAACTTATTCGTGCTGAATTCTGATCCCCTGATTGCTTGCTTCAGAAGGCAAACTACGCCGTCGTTTCTATATGTATTTTTGATAGATAATAGAATAGTTATGTAATATAGATAATTTACTCAATACGTAAATCTCTGTTCAATCAGAGAGATTCAATTACAGAGCATGTAGGTTATTTATTGATGATAGTACGCACCCACATCAATTGGAAATATTAATGGTACTATCCATCCATATTCATGTTTTTCAATTTGATAAGATACCTATGATTAATAATTATACTTACCAATTCAAGAATCATAGATATAACTAGCTGTCGCCCGCGGCGTTGCTCGCGTTCTACCCTTTAGAGTGTGACGTTTCAAAATTCCTTTCTTAGTGCACCCCTACACTATATAAGGATACTACCCTCCAAATTTCATACCTCTAGGACTTATAGTTTAGGCTGTGCGTTGACTCTCTGTCAGCTTCAAAAGAGTTTTATATATATTGATGATGATGATGATGATATCCGATGCAGTAAAATAAAGCTGACAAAAAATGGCTGTATAGGTAGATGACGTATAAACACGTATAAATTGCTGAGAAAATAGGCAGTGGATAAGTAATCAGCCACAAACAAGGACGAAAGCTCCCATTAAAAAAAAGGAAACCATGAAAACGGGGAAAAGATTACTTGAGCTGAAGAAGAAATAAGTGAAACCTACCTAAGCTGAGTTGAAAAAGAAAACAATATTCACATATATTACGAAACTCAAAACTCAATGAAAATAATCAGGTTCAAAACGCATTCAGTGAGGAGTCATATCTTCACTTTCAAAAGGTAATTATCACAATATTCGCAATCTTCACTATTGGTAACGTGCAGTGCTATGACAAAATTGACAGAAGTATCTAGGATCGAAGATGTGATAGCCACATACCCTGATAAAGTAAGTCTCAATAAGTATTTCGATTCTAATCAATTTTGGATGCAAAGATAGAGAGTTGAGATAAAATTTTATTTTTGATAGACCATGAGTTGAATTGATAAAAGATGCTCACAAATTAGAAAGATAATAAGTAGGTATTAGGAACTAAACGAATTTAGAATTCAAATCAAATCAAATAATGTTTATTGAACACTATAGGTAAACCAAGTGCACCTGGATAAACCAAGTGCACAGACAATATTAAGTGATATACACACATCAGCTTTAAGCTGCCTGTGTATAAAATAATAATAATAATAATAGGTAAATTAGTATAAAAACATGCCTAGCAACAATCATAGAGATGTACTTAGCCTAGTAGGCAAGTCATCACAGTAGGTACTGAGGGTACCTACCTAAGCTGCTGACTTACTTTTATAATATAATTAATTAAACGAATTAGGAAAAATATAAGATTGTACGAATTAACATTTCTGATCGTTGCATAAATTAGGAATTGTACCTACTACCCGGAAACGGACTAAGTAAACGTAGACGCACTAGTATAGTATTATATTATATATTAGACTAGAAGGCGTTGTGTTAAGTGTCCGTGAATATTTATTTATTTATTTATAATATGATCTGTGACGTAGGTGTTGATTTGGATCTTAGGTCTTACAAATAACTCTAGTCTAAATTCAGTTTCAACACAGTTTTTCTTTGAGTTTGAAAAAGAAATGCGTTAAAAAAAAAAAAAATTAACTCGAAGTCGATTCAACTCGCAGCTTATCTAAATAATCTATTCAAAAACACAAATACATTTCGTCAAATCACTATCGTTTCGTGGTCAAGTTGTAAAATGAAACCACTTTGGTTTACCGTAGACTGCACTGTTAATAACTTCGCGAGCTTTTTGTTCAAACCTTCGTTCAGTTTCGTAAACTCTGAAGATTATTACTAAAATAATAAATACGTAACAAAGAGATGTTGCCAAATATTAACTCCTAAATCGCATCCTGAATACGAAATGATGGTCATTGAAGTTTCTTAGATCACTTGTTTGATTGGTCTTTCTTGCAAAAATAAGTTTGACCTACGGATCAGAAAGCGAAGACAGTTTTATAAATTAGGTAGGTACTTACCTTGACTACATAATACCTAAATAAAGATCTGATAGTAAGTAATACATAGTAATTTGAGTTCTGCATAATTTAATTATTTGTGACTTTCTTATTTGTAGCGCAGATAAATATAGAAATTCTTCACATATGCATTTCATCACATTTTCTGATGCTCCAGAACAAACTAGTAGTAGTTGACCTCAGAAGAATGAAACTAGAGTAGGTGACTCGTAATTAAATGTAAATGACTCCTTTAAAAATATCAAACGTTTTTCAGCCGCATACAAATCCTTTAAGGCTTTTCTCATGCAATACTTACTCGATCAACGCATTTCGATTAGCAAAACTTTTAAGAATTAGATATGCACCCTCGTCTGGTACCGCCAGTGGCATGCCTTGCGGTAACCCTGGTGGTGGCTAGTCGCATGCATATAACCCAGTGTTTACCACTCCGACTGCAGTCCGTGTTGAGCGAGCGCATCGTACATTCGGTGAGTTTACTTTATCTGTGGACTTAAAAACTCGATTATTTTTAATCTTGGGTGTTGTGTAGAAATAAGTGAAAATTCAAAAACTTCTACATTTTGTCTACATTGATAAAAAAAAAATATTTAGGATTATAGTAATTTTGATAAATCGAAACGTTAACAGTTTCACAATAAGAAGAGTAAATCCTTTAGTTATTTACGCATTTGGTAAGAAAATAAGGTATTTTAATGGTATTTGTCAGTGGAAAAGGTGTGCGCGTAGTGAGCGCGCCCAAGCGTCGATTTCCCGCCCGCCCAAAAGTAAATTTGATGTGAACATAGGTTATTACATAGGTACATACTTTGTTGTCATATTTTGTAGTTTTTAAGTTTGTAGTTCTTTCTAAAAGATCTTTTCTTCTTTAAAAATAATAAACAAACCACCAATTATTTAGCATCTTTTTTCTTTAAAGAAATATTGCGTAAAAATAACAAAAACGCTGTATTTAAATACTCTGCTATATATTAAACAAACACACTTTGTGTAATATATCGCAAAGTATTTATAAATATGCATTTTTGAAAAAAAAAGGTTGAAAAATATGTACATTAGATTATACTATGTTCTAGCCAACAAACTGATATCCTATTGCCTAATTAGGTACTTCATAGTACCTAGATCACATAACAATACCTAGGTATCTATTATTGGCCGTGGTAACCCAAGCTTAGTCACGCAGAATAGAATTACCGAATACCTAAAAACTATTCAAGTTCCAACACACAATGTCGGCTTCTTAATAATTTATTCTCGAGGTAAGAGTGAGCAAGCTATAGAACTCGCTCTAGTGTGAACCTGTGCGAACGTAAGCACGAGCGAAAAATTAATTGTTCGATATCGAAATCACATAATTAAAATTTGTGGTTAGGTATGCCTATTTCGAAAACCTAAAATAAACCTAAAAAAATATAGAAAAATCTAATTTAGTTTAAAATTAAAAAATCTGTATGAAAGCAACTGGGTGCATAACCACTGAAGATTTTTTTTTATAGTGAACTCGCTTCACTTAGCACGGTATGTACATAACAAATCTGTTCCGAAATGCAATGTTAATATTTGTTAAAAATAACCTAGTTATCATGAAACCACGTTGAGCTGCTCATTTTCGCTTACACGTTTCATAGCTAGTTGGGTATTATAAATCTGAGAACTTTACACATTCGCGTAACGGCAGTTTTTCTGAACAATCTTGACAATGTGTGCTTTTTGTCGCAGTACGAACAATCGTAGATTTTATCCAGAGACCAGCTATTGGGTACTATATTTTTATCCATTTATTCAATGGTTCATAGAATTTTGTCAAGTATCTACTTGCATCTTGGTTTAATTTGCATGTTTTTGTGGTAACTATACCCAACCTAGGGACCTGTTTTATTCGGATTAGCACATTTTAACGAGATCGCTTTGTATACCAAGTTATCCCTGTTTTTTTTTATAATTGAAAAAAATAAATAAATTATGGCATTGTCGAAGCTGAAATCCTTGACAAAGTCAGACTTAACACCCTATAGCGGCCTTATTTTTTGCACTAAAAGAGATCTCTTACAAAAATATGAATCCTCCATTCCTAAACGATGTAGAGGCGGACTCATACTTTCTCAAAAACCATTCAGAAAGATCTAGAAACCAGATAAGAGTAGATCTTAGAGTAAGCTAAACGTTATGTCCGGAATACTGCCATTTCATTTAGGCAACGGTCAAAAAGAACAATGGATGATCTAATCGCCGATCTAATTGCTCGTTTTAAGATCCTCAAGCATTCTTTCTGCACCTCGGACTTAAGATACTAAACTAGTTATAACTACTTAGTCTGTTTTTGAAATAGTGATTATGCGAAAGTATACCTATAGTGTAAACAAAAGAACAGATTTTTATAGATTCCACAACCTATTTTTTCAGAATCGGTGAGTTTTTTTAAAGTTTTAGCTACAAGATTTTAGCTGACTAAAAAACTCTTAACTTTTCTATGGTTTGTCCAACAACTAGCAATAGCTATGCCGGTTGATTTATTTGAAGCGGTATTTAAGGACTATGAAAAAAAATTACATGAGGTTGAACTATCTATGATTGCGTTAATTCTGGCACTCCACAACTGTTTATTAATTAAACTGATCTAAATATCATCTAAAAACAAAACAAATACGAAGTTTCTTACATCAGTTTTCATTCTCAGTAGAAGAACTCTACCGAGAACTATTCTAGAAATAATATTTCCTGTCTTCCAAAGATCACTTAGCCCTAGGATATAAACCTAACTGGCCACTTACATAAATACCTGCATGAGTATGAGACCTAACTGCCCTATACCTACTTCAGGAGCCTCACAAACGCCTCCAGTGATGAGCAGGTCACGCGTAACCAAATGTCGTTTCTAGTTCTACAAAATCAAATCGTAGAGTTGTGATTTCCCATAGCTTATAAAGTTGCCTAATACTTGGTATAGTTGTTAGAATCAAATCTCCCCGAAATCTTCCAAATCGCACAATATATTACTAAAAACTTTTCTCGAAGGTACATTACATTAAGCCCCGTACATAACAAAATGAAATTCAAAGCCAAAATGCTTTTATTCAGTAAAATCTCACTGATCACTTTGAATTGTCGTACCTAAGGTTTGGTGATTATTTTAAATTTTTTTAGGAAACTGTTTCTACCAATCTTGTTCGTCTTCTAAATAAACAGCTATTTTATAGTACCTACTTATTCTTATAAAATAAGTCTTCGTTTTAGAACTTGCCAATCGACAAATGAGACACGTCGCTTGGAAATTTACATATTCAAACTATGTTTATGATTCTATTCTTAAGGCTCTATCTATCATAGAGCGACGTGAATATGCGCTGAAAAGGAATAATTGGTATGTTCGTGTTTATATACGTACCTGTTTGAATAGGCTGGTGTCTTTTGTTCCTTGCATATGGGCAATACCGAATAAGAACTACGAGCATGTATTCATGCATTGTATTCTCAGATGAAATAAACTTATAGATTATTATTATCCGCTTATATTCAAGCAGAAGTTAAGAGTGTATGTTAGGATAAGTTATTAGAAGGATATGAAGCATATAATAAAACATGGCGTAACAAACATCGAGATAGGATCCTAGGATCTTAGCTCGATGGTAACGAAAGATTATTTTATGATGTGTTCCATAAAGTTTTTTTTTTCTAAAATTTTTGAGTATACCTACTTTTCGAATTATTTAAAAAAGAAAGTTTTAGAAAAACTAAATTAATTAAACCTACATAAAGAGTGTTAAAAAATATAATTGGTCCTGAAAAACGATCTTCATTACCTCATTTTTCTACAGAAAAAACCAATCGCTATTTTCTTACTTAATAAAAATCCATATTTTGCACAATATTTTACTGCTCAAGTGAGCAGGTACCTGAAGTACCAGCTATGGTGGCTGCTGTATCTCAGATGTAGGTACATACTACGTACATTCTAAAAATGTTGTGTATTTTTGTTTCAGATTTAGTTAGGGCTAGCAGCACCAACACCATGCTGCGTTTATCAACGTTTTCCAGTAAGTACCTATTCATTATTTGAATACACTGCAGTTTCATAGCCATCAGTGATGTGGGTGTGAGATAAAAGCACCATCTTTAGGCACACCGTAAAAAAGAATTTATAAAAAATTTTTTTTTTTTAAATATTACCTGAAACGAATGCTTAAAATACACTGTGACTCGCATATTTTATGGATTGGGTAATTGAAGGGAGATAAATACCAATTGGGATGAAAGGAGAAGAGCTCAAAAAAGTAATTAATGCGTTGGGTATCCAGATTTGAGTATTTTACTAAATTAGGTAAAGTGCCTAATTATTTTGACCCCATACCAATAACACGGAAGATTTCTTGCTGTGCGTGCATGGCTCACGTACCCGATCCGTAGAATGCGTAGGTCTGAGCTGTCATTATATAAAATGACATTGCCTTATCTACACCTATCATTAGTATACCTACGTACATACATCTTACGAATTTCAGTTATTTTGCAGATATAATATTCTAATTTCACTTACTTAGGTACAGATTTGTCAACAAATCATGCAGTATCGACAAATATAGCCATAAGAAAAGTATTTGTGATTTGATTTCATGCCGTAGCGGCTGAACTGTTTTGTATATAGTTTAGCATAGCATTTAGTAGATATTGTAGCGAAATGGTTAAATAAATAAATATCAAATTAGATCAGCTGATATTCGTACTAGTTCTCATCTACTGTTAAATTATATATTTAGGTATTACCTATTTGAAACAGTAATACTCGATGTAGAATCTCGACTAGGCCAATCAGCGTAACTCATTAAATAAGTAGATACCAAATAAATTACCATGAAGTATTTTCTAAGTACAGAAGGTAGGTGCATATTCCTATTACAGATCCTTGCGCTGATCGTGATCAATTTGAAATAATTTAAATAGCAAATCATCAAAAAACAAAGGAAATTCCATTACCTACTTATTTGGATAAATAATGATTTCGACATAAACCATTAGCTGAAGTGTATGTAATGCACTTGTAAAATAAATTGGCAGAACAATAAATAGGTAGCCTAGATGTTATTATTGCACAAGGGAAGAAGGCAGGTGCCTGAGTACTAGAAGCAAAGGAAAACTTAGCAAGGTTATTTATTTATTTATTATATTACTTTAATTGAAACAACATTGTCAGGAGTCTAGGCTATTTATTCATTTATTCATATAATGATGTACCAGCAGTAAAAAGTAAAAATAAAATAAAAGCTTTATCTAAATGTCCTCCGTAAATGTCAAAGTATTTTTCTTTTTATTGAAAAAAAATATTAACTTTCGTGACTGACTACATATTACGAATAAAATTGGTACCTACACCTATTATAGAACTAACCCTTATCCATCTATTCATGTTTATTACCGAGCTGGGTGTTCGTATCAAGATATGCATCGCTAGGTAGAGCATTGTTTCAACTTTTAAAAAGCTTCTCGACTGCTAGTGTATACACACTTTTCTTTTTGCAACTTCTCACCCAATGTCTGAGGAAACACTGTCATGTCACAAACCTAGCAAATTAGATTCATCTTCACAGAGGTTACAGAACAAAATAATCCGTACGGTACTGTAAATAAGGATTAGTATTTCGTTAAAGTAGAGCAGTTTTCGTTTGCAAAGAAGCTTCCGAGTTTCATTGTTCTATTTTGGAATCGTGACGGTTAACCACGATTAGTGCGCGCCGCGCCAATGAAGCGGTGAGAAGTAAGCTTGTGGTGGAAAATTTCATAAAAATACTTCCCGATTTGGTGATAGAACATGCACGAGCGTGGAACATCTTGTAAATTCAAGTCAAAATTACTTGTTTTGCATGCTACGTCTATACGGGATTATAAGTACCAACAGCTATATGATGTGAAAACATTATATCCCATCCCGCTAATATTATAATGTCAAAGTTTAGGTGTCTGGATGTTTATGTTTCAATCACGCTGTAACTGCTGCTCCGATTTGGATGAAACCTGGAATATATATAGTTGAAGTTCGTAACCTGAATGAACACAGGCTACTTTATATCCTGGTAAATCAACAGGATCAAACGGGACGCGGACGAAGTCCCGAGCGGAAACTAGTCTAACAAATATTTCATCCAACCTTAGCGACTCCATTGCCGCGCTAATTTGAACCATCATCGTTGACGACACGCCTGCAAGGATTGCGAAGCGTCCCATTATGATAATAATGGTCCTTCAGACAAGTGCACTCCGCCATTTGTTTTGGAAAATCATTGAAATTAATCAGTACAACTTGTTTAGTTCCATCATCGTTGGGTTTTTATGGTGTTAGGAGTTACGACAGGGTTTGCAAGGTTGCGTATGTTCTGATCTAGGCATATACAATGATACCTATTTATGCGCGCACGAAGTCGCGGGCGGGACAGCTAGTAAAGATATATGACTTGTAAAGATAAAATCTGTATTTCACACGCTTAGCTCATACCATCTCTAAAAAGTGGTAGTAAAATATAATCATTGGAATAGTGGCAGTCTAATCGCTCCGATTGCATAAATGTCCACAGAAATTAGGTACAGTCAGCTTAAGTAGTAACTTTGCAAATTATTCCCACTAACGCACAAACAAAATCTTGATAAAACCAAAAGATAAGACCATTATAATAACAGCATTTCTGAATCGAAAACTCTAAGAAAACCGTCATTGTATACAAAATTGTGCAAATTGGTATAAGTAGGTAAACATTTTTTTATAAGCTTTTTTTTAAACTTTTAGCTGCGTTAGTCAATCTTCATATAAAATAGAAACTTTTACTTTCCTATAAAGTTTCAAAAATCTCTTATTAAACATGATAAAACTCTTTTGAAGCTGACTTAGAATCAACGCACGGCCTTAACTATAAGTCCTAGAGGTATGAAATTTGTCCTTATATAGTGTAGGGGTGCATTAAGAAAGGAATTTTGAAACGTCACACTCTAAAGGGTAGAACGCGAGCAACGCCGCGGGCGACGGCTAGTTAAACATGAAGTGCTTATCACTTTAGCTGCTGACTGTACATACGTACACTGCCATTGCAAAACTGAGAGCATCAGTTCGCACTAAAATGACTCGCGTGAGAAGACACGGTCTCAACTGCCGACCGGAGGCAATTTTACACGTCCTCCAACCAAACCTCAAACCTCAAGAGGACAGAGGTCACATAAACACACCATTGCCTGCCATGCTTAATATGGTACCTAGGGAGTAATACATTTCTCTTACAATTGGTTTTTTCTTGCTTTGTTTATTTTTATTGCATGTATTGTAGAAAATTGTCCCTGATTGACTGATACATCTAAACATTGTCCCGGACACTACAGTGTCCCGTTTAGTGTAGGCATAGGTTGCCTCCTGAAGCTGTATAAATCATCTTCAATAGATGTAAACGCCTATTTTGTAGAGGCCGATCCATAGATTTCATAGCACTGTTATTTTTTTGTACTTGTTTAGATGAAAATTCAAATAATTACAATAGCCATACGAGAATGATCGTTTCAAATTTAGTATGGGACAAGTAAAAGTAATAAATAAATATACCTAAGAGTAAATTAAAAATAACTAGGAAAAAAAGAGCGCGTCGAAGTCTTTTGTATTGAGACTTTTGAAATGCAAAATGAAAAACAGCTGAAATCGAAACTGCTTCTTGTTGAAAGTACATAATACAGCACCCTATAGCATTGCGTAGTCTGTAAGATATACTAGTTAAAGCCCGTTTTAGGATATCTTCGTCTTTTACAAAATTACTACGACGCTGCTAAAATCAGGCTCTGTAAAGACGTAATGTTCCTGAAGCACTCTAACCTGACCCAGAGTTTTGTATTTCACTTCACATCTTTTAGATGGTACACCAATTTGCACCTAATTCTTACTTATAATAGAGGTCAATTGTAATGTGTACCGTATAAATAAAAGATGTTACGTGTCCAATTAGCCAAGGTAAGTGACCAAACGTTTTACTCCACATCACACCCTGGGGCACAATGGGTCGAGATGACATCGCGTGGGACCAGAGCCTTAAGAAATTACACAGAAAACGGGCTGGCACAGTTTGTTCATGAACTTATGATTTTAAAATGGTCCATTTGTTGAGAACTTTTTCTTGACTTGTGAGTTTTACACGAGTTTAGTTAGATCTCTATGTTGTGCCTCAAGCATAGATTTTTTTAAACTACTCAGTGAAAACAGGTACCTACTGATTGTCAAAAAAATCTAAGCTTGAGTAAGTAACTTTGCCGCACAGTATGAGTCCTTATGAAGTTTAGGATAACTTAGGATTTTGAACAACATTTCACCAAAACATCGTCATTGGTGGAAATCAATTTTGGATAATGCATGATTTGCCATGAGCTCCAAGACGGGCATTTTTAGCTATAGCAATTCTGCATACCACAGTTTGTATAGTTTTGTCCGTAAAGCTTTGATAAAGCTGATATTTCTTAGGCAAACAGGTACTGTTGACTAAACAGTCATCAGCTGTCGAGTTGACTCAACATTTTTCTACAAGTCTCAGCTCAAGGCCCGCATGTAAACTCAAAACAGACCCGGTTCCAATAGCCTGGTTTGTGTGTGACTTTACCCCTTCGATCTAGTGGGACGAGCCTTCGAGACACTTTCGCAATGAGTAATGAGGAAATTAAGCAGACTATCTGATCGTGGAAGATACGAGTACATCACTGAATAGTTTTATTGTGGGATCTTTTTCAATTTGGCCCGCTAAGTTGTTTTCTGCGTAATGTGCCGACAAGTTATATCCGTTGTTTTGCAATGATGGTTGTTGTATGTGAAGTAAAAGATAAAAGCAGGGTATGGGTTCACAAAGAATAGGAACGTCAAGGTCTTTGACTCATCAATGAAATTCAGGGGAATAACTCATTACTGTTATATATTCTGTAGGTACAAACATAGTCAATAAGAAATCTTAGCATACAGTAGGTAGAGATTCTTTTGTATTTAGCTCATTTTAATGAGCTAGCATACAGTAGGTAGAGATTTTTAAAAATTCTTTTGTTTTTAGGTCATTTTATTAAAATGAGCTCAGGCATCTACTGTTGAAATAATAACACTGAACTTTTCTTTCTCAGTGATACTGGCTCTAGCAGTCGCCCAGAGTGGATACGAGTACAACAAGCCTGGGAACCCATTTAACCGAGGGCAGCAAGGCCCGTCCTCCAATCGTCCCGGCTCCAGTTATCCCCCTGGCCCTACACAACCATCCAACCGACCTGGATCTGACTATGCCAGCCCATCAGGGCCCTCTGGCCCTGGCGGATACCCATCTACGACTCCCTACCCTCTTAGTCCACAGAGCGATAACTACTCCGGACCCGGCTCTACACCAGGGTATGGACCCGGATCTACACCAGGTTATGAATCCGGATCTGCTCCAGGATATGGACCAGGGTCTACTGCAGGCTATCCTTCAGGACCGACAGGTTACCCTAGTGGACCTAGCTCGGGATACCCTGGTACAGGTGGATCAAGGGGACCGACAGGACCAGGGTACCCTGGACAGGGACCCTCGTATCCCGGACAAGGTCCTAGTGGCGGCTCTTCTGGCAATTATCCTGGACAAGGAGGTCCTGGACGCGTGCCTCTGTCAGGTGGTTTTCCAGGACAGCCTGGGCAGAACTACCCCGGTCAAGGATTTGGTCCAGGCGGTTCAGGGTTTGGTGACGACACCGGAGCATACGAGGGCGGAGACTACTCAGCTATTCCTGGAACACCCGATATCGATTATCCTATATTAACTGAGATACCCCCGACTGGATTCCGATGTGATGCTCAAGCTTACCCAGGATACTATGCTGATACAGAAACTCGCTGCCAAGTATTTCACGTTTGCGCCAACAACATGACGTACAACTTCCTCTGCCCGAACGGAACCATCTTCTCTCAACAAGACTTCGTCTGCGTCTGGTGGAACCAATTCGACTGCAGTACCGCTCCTGAGTTATATAGAATCAATGCGGCTATATACGATGCGTCCAACAGTGTGTCCAACCAAGGGGATCTGTCAGGCTATGGTGACTATGGTCAAGGACCTCTAGGCCCTTCATACCCTGGAAGTGGTGGGCCTAGTGGACCAGGATTTCCAGGACTTGGTGGGTCTGCTGAACCAGGATACCCAGGACCCAGTAGACCTGGCGCTCCAGGATATCCAGGACCTGGTGGGCCAGGGTACTCAGGATCTGGACCTCGCGGACCATCTTCAAACTTTCCTGGAAGCTCAAGACAGCAGGCTCCATCATCTAGCTATCCTCCGGGTCCTTCAAACTATCCGGGAAGCTCAACTCCCTACCCAAGCGGCAGTGGCCCATCGTATTCAGGAAGTACCGCGTACCCCAGCTCTCAGGATCAGCCTGGCTACCCCTCCGGTCCTTCAACACCTTACCCCAGTAGCACACAAGGCCCGTCGTACGGGGGAAACTCCGGGCCATCGACCAGCTATCCGAGCACCAGACCTAACGTGATTTATGATACACCAGGATCAAACTACCCTGGAAGTCAGGGTGACCAAGGTTATCCATCTGGAAAACCCAATGGACCAAGCTTCCCGTCAAGAGGCAACGGAAGACCCCAGCAACCAAACAGAGAGTATCTGCCACCAAGAAATTAAGTAGAATTTAATTTAATAACGATCTATGGCAACGCCAGTATTAGAAAAGGATTCTCAACTAAGTATATTCTTTGAAGACAGTGAAGCAGGAAGGAATACGTGTGATAAACCGAGGTAGTTTTACTTAGATCACTATTATAGAATAATTTGCCAAAATATTGTATCCCAGTAAGTAGAATACGTTGATGAACGAAAAAGTTGGTGCTGTCCATCTGATTTAAAATTAAGTTTACTTTAGTATTTTGGTTTATTTTGGTTTGATATTGATTTCATTAATATTTTGCTGCTTCTAAGTATTATTTCCAACCGACAGTTACCAAAACTAGTGTTTGTATTTTAAGTTAAAAATATTTGTTTTGTATTTTTCTAGTTTTACACGCACTAGTTGTAAGATTATGTAACACTGCTATGTAAATACACATTTACCTAATGAAATAAACGAATGCCCGCAGAAATCATTTATTTAACATTCCTTTCAGGTATTACAGAAATTCTAGCTCTAGCTTTAAGCTTGTTCATTACGTACTTTGAGCTAAAATTAACCACATTTCTATGTAACATTTCGTGGATTCTCTTCAATTCGTTGCAATTTAAAGGCAATCTGTTCCCCTCGACGAGGACTCTCATCAACCCAGTCTGATAATTAGGCTTCTTGTTGACGCTTTGATAGAATAAAACCGTTTGCAGTTGCTTCAAACTTAAATAGGATAGCGTATTATAACTGAGATTCAAGTAACACAACACCATGTTTCCGACACAATGACAAAAACCATTTACCAATTTGATGGAGCTTGCAATAAACGGGTCAGTGAAAGGACCCATGACTTCTTCGGCGATCATTTGAGCTCTGACACTCGCGAATTCATCATCCGTCGCACTCATTTTCGTCTTATCTTTTCTATTCTTATTTTTTGCAGAACTCTGTGAGATTTTTTTGGAAGATTTCTTACTGATCATGCTAAGGTCATCCAGCGATCTAGAGTCGCACTGCGTCAAATATTTCCTGTAAACGGCCTCCTTCGACCTCAGATACGCCACATACCGCTGCCGCTTCACCATAATTTCATCATAAGTCAGTGGGAAATCAATTAGTGCGCGGAAAATGTGGTTGGCGCCATCATCGCCTATCCAATTGTCGGCTAAGTTCAAATACCGCAAATGCCTATTATTTCTGAGAGCTTCTCCTAAATATTTAGCTCCGGCATCTGTTATGTGGTTAGACGATAGATTTAAAGCTGATAGAGTAGCTTCTGCGGGCTCTGAATAGTGTAGTTCGGATGCTAGTTGTTTGCAAGCATCGTCGTTAATATTGCATCTACAGAGCGATAAGCTAGCCAGCTTGGATCGCCTTTTCAACAGTAACGCGTAATTACCTTGAGGTATTGGTGAACCGTCGAGGCAGAGATCCGTGATTGTCGTGAGTGGGAGAAACTTGCTCATCTCGTATATCGTATACGCGTCAATGCGACATCCCTTTAACGATAACTTAGCCAATTGTGTGTAGTGTGGAACTATGAATCCTAATATTTGTATTAGTACTCTCGGTACGTTTATTTTGTGCATTAGTATCTCTGCCAGTCTGTTCGTGTTGTCGTATAATGCCGTAATTATGACACCGTCTTCGTCTACGCTGGTGGTTCTGGACGCTGTTGACTCTGTATCCTTGTCAGAATCAGGTGCTGTAAGTTTGCCGAACGCCGGAGCAACGCTTATCTGTTTGTTTTTTATTGTGCTTTCTTGCTTTATCGCTTTTGCGTAATCGTCTGGAATACAGATAGTGTATTACTAGAACGTTAGGTAGGTACTAGGTTTTTTCTTCTCTGCTCTTCGGATGTGGAGTGGCCTAAAAGTTTCGGCCTCCGTTCTCATACAGACTCTCTCTCAGATTTTCCACTTCTAGTTCGAAAAATAAGTACTAGGTACACTTAATTACTTTGCTAATACTGTTCTCTATTTCTTACCCATTTGAGTTTCTTTTTTCACAATAATCCTGCACGGGCAAGGATACTTCCTGCATGCGGCCGCCATATATTCATCAAAGTCCACTTGCTTCGTCTCAGTAGAGCTTTCTAACTTCATAGACTTCATAGACCGCACTGACTTCGACGACGGCGTGCCTAGCTTCAGCCTTGTATCATCCATTACAAAAAATATAAATAATAGTAAATTAAATGATCAAAAAAGTAAAATTTTCTAAATTAAACTATGTAGAAAATATTTGTGAATGTTGTTGACAAACAACAAATACAACAATGCTGCCATGCCAAAACAAATACTGCCATGATTTTTTTTTCTTCGCTCCTCGGAGCAGGCTATAGTTGTAAAACCATACAGCCTAGTCTAACGTTGTTTTTTAACATAAGTTAATTTGTTTATGTGTTTGTCTTTCGTAAATAATGAGTACAGGAACACTTATGCCATGAGCTGTCAATCTTCATGACATGACTGGACATGACCAACAAGAGAAAACAAGGTTTTACAAACTAAGCAAGGAGTTTTTTTTAATCCAGTTAGCGGTCACTTCGCGCAAGTCACGCGCAAGTGCCAAGTCCACGAAACATGAAGCACGAAGAGCTAGAGTATGTAGGTTGGTACCTACGCTGTCTGTTTTTGCTGAGTGACTTTGGGCCGAGTACTGAAACGTCACTCAAATTTAAACACCACTTGAAATTGCTCTGCCTCTGTTTGACATTACTCTTTGGTAAGAGATTGCAATAATTTACGCATGAACTTAATATATGAGTAGCGTTTGAGTATTCGGCCGTTTACCTTTCAAAGCCACGTTTATAGGTAGGTACACCATTTATAGAGCTGTAATAAATAATGGTAATATTGAAATCATCAAGGCAGTAAAATTAACTTTATTCAGAGCTAAAATAGCAAGGTAAACTTAAAATAAGTATTCACTTCACTTAAATTAAATTGATAATATACTTTCCTTATGTAGGTAACACACGCTCATGAATAAGCTACCTTCTGAGCAAACTAAAATAATCAACTTAAATAGTAAGGCTTTCCCTTACAAACTAAAACAAGAGCATTTACCTTCCAAGGCTAAGCTTTTTTAGAATCTTCTCGAAGCTGATGCTGAAATAGTTCTTTTCTTGTTGTATGAAGAACTGGCTATCGGAGTATTTTCATTGACAGCCCTCTTCAGAAACATTTCAATTCGATCGTATTCCACGCAGTGGACTGGAATAGGATTGCCATCGAATAATATCCTCATCAATCCCGTTGATCCAGTCGGCTTCTCCATGCGATCCTGATATTTTAGGACCTCGCAGATCTTTTTAACTGACAGAAAACTCAGGTTATTATAAGCTAGGTTCAAGGAACATAAAACCATGTTCCCTTTCGAATGCAAATGTTCTTCTTTTGTTACGACACCGTTTTCGTCGTACGGATCAACGAATTTACCAACAATATCCAAAGTCATAGCGACAGCTATGTCGACCGCTGATTTCTCTTCGATGAAAACACTCGGCACCTTCTTTTTTTTACGTGTGTCTTCTTTTGGAATCTTTAAGCTTTTATTGATTGATTTTCTCGTGTTACTCCTGCGCTGCATGTCGGATTTTTGTTGTTTCATAACATTTTCGTAGCAGCTAGCGTATACTTCCATTTTCTTCTCCGTGTATTTTAATTTTCTCTGTCTGGCGTCCACGATCTCGTTCCACGTCAGCTTGTACTCCATCAAATGGGATAACATTGATATAGCACCTGAGTCAGTTATCTTATTGCCGGATAGGTTTAAATGAACCAAGCGTCGGTTTCGCCTTAAACTTTCACTCAATGCCTTAGCACCTTTGTCAGAAATTAAATTGGAACCCAGTTCTAAGACCAGGAGAGTGGACCCCGGGGCTCCGAAGTCAATTTTTTTAGCTAAGGCCATGCATTTCGGGTTGTCAATACCACATCTATTCAGAGAAAGATACTTCAACTGGGAAGTGTGCTCCAAGATCGCGTCATACTTACCCTCAGGAACGATAGAGTCATCTAGACAGACGTCCGTTAGGTTTGAATGTGGGAGCATTTTTCCAATCTCATATAGTAAGACGTTTGTGACTCCACCCCTGCGGATCGTTAGTTTAGTGAGCAGCGAGTGAAATGGTATGCAAATACTGATCGCTTGAATCACTTTTCTGTGAATATTCGATTGACAATTTATGATGGCTACTTCGACGAGATAACCGCGAGTATCGTAGTAAGCCTTGACAGGGACCACGGTGTCTACAAGGCTGGATCGAGCCTTAAATTCTGATGTGCCAGATGAAGCTAAGACCTTTTTAGGTTCAGAGATTGATTCGAGGTCGTCGTGCTTTGATTTGACACTTTTGGTGGATCTGGAGCGGGATGAAGATGATCTTCGCTCGTTCTTTAAGTATTCCTCTGTAAGAAATCAAAGATTCATTCTTATTTATTTATTTATTTTAATACTAGGTAGGTATAATGCACAAAATTATAAATTTGTTACAAAGGGTGGACTTAATGCTGAAAGCATTGTCTGCCAGCCAACCCCAACGTGGTGGTGTAATGAGGAGGTTGCAGGCGTGCGACATTGCAAAGAATAATATTTATGTTATATAAAAAATTTAGAGCTATATGTATTCTTCTGAGTTGGCAAAGTAAATTTCGCTTGAACTATTGAACCTTGAACTATTCGAGTGACGACCACGATTTCTGGCGATTGCCATTCCAGGCAGACCCAAGGCAAGAATCCATCGAAATTCAACGGAGTAGGCTTATCAAACGAAGGTCGGGAACTATCACGAATCACTTTCTTGGAGCTACGAGTCGACGAAGGGTCAACGAGGCTGGCGAGGGTTGTTACTTTGCTCTTGTCCTTCATTTTAAATTAGAGAAAGTAGATTTTTTAGGTTAAAAGCACGTGCGCTTAGATTAAAAAAAACATACTTTTTACCAACTTTTTACGAAACAATTTCATATATATTTTTTATTAATGTCAGGGTATGAAAAAGTTTTCATGCGGTAGGTGCAAGGTTTCAAACCAAAGAGTTCTTTCATTCACTACAATGAATAATTTCTTAGAAAATAGGTTTCTTTCCTAATGTGATATTATGATGTTCGACTCAAGGCTTGGAAGGTAGAGTACTTTACCTATGTACTGCGTGGACTGCTTGAATAAAATAACACTTATTATTTCTTGTATTTTTTTATTAAATCCAATTTAAGTAGTTAAAAATGCTCTACAATCTCATTGTTTTATTGTGCAAATTCACAATCCGAAATTCAAACATAATAGTTACAGGCAAGTCTCAAAACAGGGTATCTGGCAAGGAACTAAATAATTCAGAGGTACGTTAAGCGTATGTATAAAAACTTATACGTAACATAATGGTTACATAACATTTCAAAGATGTGTCAAATCTGATACAATGGGAAATCATCTTTTCTTAGCAATAAAAAAGTTTTTATGGCAAAATAATGGGTCATTGTTTGTAGCTTGTACCTAATAATTAGAAACAAATAAATATGACTTATCAAGCTGATATACATTTAAGTATCACACAATGTGGCAGAAAGAACTATAATATTTAGTTTGTAGCAATTAAAAATGTTTCAATCCAAAATGTATGTAGGTATCCAAAATTTAATTATTCCCGATATAAACCGAAGTTGCGCGATATCACAAATGCCTTGATACAAAAATTCAATTTTAAAAATAATTATCATTTCCTTTTAGGACGGAAATGGACGTCATGTCATTTAAAAGTAACATTCTTGAGCTAGTTAGGGTGGTGACCACGAAATACGAATACAAAAGAACCATTAGAAATATAATTTATGCTAAATCGTAAGTGTTCCAAAATATCACACTTGAGATGTACCACCCATTACAATTGAAAAATACTTATCTACATTTATAATAGAATATAAGAATATAAAAAGAGAATAAAGAATTAGTACATAAAATCAAATACAATACAAATCATCCAAAACAACACAAATTAATCGTTTTACGAAAATAACAAACTTCAAAACAAATCAAGTCAAACATTGAAACACATAATTGTTCGTAAAAATAAAGCTAAAATATAAAAAATAAATTTATAATTATTAATTATAACTTTGTACACATAAACAAGTGATGCGTTAGTTCAATAAATGTTATTTTATATGTTAAAATGTCGTTTCAAAAATTAACAAGTATCTCGATGCAAGCAAGTTGATTGAATTTTCACAAAATCACAGTTAATTATTTCACTGATGGCAAATAAGTGTTATAGAAAATAAATTTTCACTAATTAAAAACTAAAATAAAGTACTAACGGTTAAGTAATGTGATGCTTAACTTAGAACTAATAAAAACTAGTTAAAAATAAATGTAGAGAACACCGACGCATAATCGTTGTATCATTGACTTTATAATTCAGTCACTCTTTAAAATATTACTCTTTTGTCCAAAACTCGTGTCATAAATAGGTCTTTATATGGTTCAAATATGATACAAAGACTTTTTAGGGTTAAATTATTAGTAACCACCCGTTACGGAGGTGTTTATATGTATCAAATATGATACAAAGACTTTTTAGGATTCAATTATTAGCAACCATCCGGTTACGGGGGTCTTTATATGTATCAAATATGATACAACTACTTTTTAGGGTTAAATTATTAGTAACCATCCGGTTACGGGGTCTTTATATGTATCGAATATGATACAACGACTTATTAGGGTTAAATTATTAGCAACCATCCGGTTACGGAGGTCTTTATATTATGTATCAAATATGATACAACTTTTTAGGGTTCAATTATTAGCAACCATCCGATTACGGAGGTCTTTATATGTATCAAATATGATACAACGACTTTTTAGGGTTAAATTATTTACTTAGGTACTATTATTTTACTATGTATAAATAAATATATAATAAGTTGGGGCGTCTTTGTTGTATAAAATTGACTGTGGTCTATAATTTTAGACACAAATAATTGTAAAAACGGTTTACTTATAAACATCTATAATTAATTCCTAATAAATTACTAAATACGTTGTAGAATATGCTTCTACGCGAATTATAGTTTTCACTCATAGAGTTACGATTCAAAATTGAATGTCACTTATTTCTTATTGTGTTCATATCACAATAGCAAGTTTTACTCAAAGAGTAATCGTAATTTAACATACTCAATACAATAATGATGTAAAATCATTACGCCATTTTCCTTGGTTAAGGCGAAAAGGACGGAAGGTCTGTCCCTGTCCAAAATATCTTTTAATTTTGAGTCTTCTTCATCCACCTTAAGTTCCTTAATTGTAAGACTGTCCAACGCTTCGCCTTCCAGTTTGATATAACTCTAGTTTCATTCATTGCATATTCTCTACAATTTCAGCCCCTTCTTGTACTCCAAAACTGCGTACAAAGTTTGTCCCGAACTTGATACAATGTAGTTTTTCTTATGAACACAATCTATACATCAGTCAAAGAACATAACACAATGTAAGGGTGCATTTCCACCAGGGCTAAGCTACGTTGGTAAGTGTGTTTGACATCCACCAATAGTAATCTTCTAAATATATAAAACTCTTTTGAAGCTGACTGACAATCAACCCACAGCCTAAACTATAAGTCCTAGAGGTATGAAATTTGGAGGATAGTAGGTATTTTGAAACGTCACACTCTAAAGAGTCTAGGACGCGAGCAACCCCGCGGGCGACGGCTAGGATATGGAACTATTATGACTGGTGGTTTATTTAGCCTACACGTGCACTTACTGTCCGTTCAGTTTACACCGAGAAAATCGCGCAAAGCGACTGTCTCTCAGTCATAACGCGACAGTTCTAATATAACTGTCATCTTCGTAACTACTAGCTGAGAGTCTTAATGCGTGTTCTTCGCATAGCGCTGCTAGTTCCTTGAGCCACTCGTCGAGTAGGACTGCGTTTAGTATGGAGCGGAGGGTAATTGACTGGCTCCAGTAACTGTCCTGGGTGAATATGGGCCGCTTTTGAGGGCTGGGTGAGTGACTTTGTTGGATGGAGTTGTATTGAGACGGTGATGCTGAAAAGTAATAAAAGTAATTGATCGAGTGAGCAAAGCAAACGAAAATCTTAGTGACAACTTGGGCAAAAATGCTTTGTATGTTTGTACGTCGAGATCTTCTGAACCGCTTATCCGATCTTCACAGAATTTGGTAGGTATACGGATAGTACTCTTAAGTTTTTTTCGTTTGAAAAATAAAGTAAATCGGTGAAGGGGTTGGAAAGATATGAGGTTCCAAAGGGAGTAAAAAAAAAAGTTGTATCAAAATATCAAGTCAAGATTAGAGACATTCCAAAACCGGTTTTATTTTTATTCTAGGTTAAATAGTTTTTGAGTTCTTGTAAAAAGCATTATTTACCTGAATGATAATTTTTACAACTCCTTTACCTTAGAACGAGGAGTATTGAGTTCAAATCTCTTAAAACTGTCTTACTGTTTCATATAAGTACTTACCAGAGGTTTTTCTATGAAACACGCTGGAGAAGCTGGCCGATATACTCCTTCGTTTCGGCTCCACGCGACGGAATGGTGAATCGTCACCTCCTTGCGTAGAATTTCTGAGCGGCTGACCTACAGTATACAAAAATATGAAATACTAGCTCACGCCCGCGATTTCGTTCGCGTCCCGCTGGATCCCGTTGATTTTCCGGAATAAAAAGTAGCCTTTGTCACGGATCTAGGTCACGGACAATATATATTCCAATTTCATCCAAATTGGATAAGTAGTTTTTGCGTCAAAGAGGAACAAACATACATACATCCTTACAAACTTTCGCGTTTATAATATTAATTAAAATAGGATAGGATTGACGCCTATTTGTCGAAGAGCACCAGGGATCTAGTGGTAGCAACCCCGACTTTTGATCCTAAGACCGTAGTTTCAAGCCCGGTCGTGCACCAATGGATTTTGTATCCGGATTTTTGTGCGTAATGCCAATACTCTCAAACGGAGGAAAACATCGTGAGGAAACTCGGGGCTTAGTCATTGACCACGTAAATAAATTAAGTGAAAAGTAATAGTATTTAAGTGGGATCTTAGTGGTGGTATTTATAATAGTTTTACCGTCATCGTTAGTCGCCGCACGCGCATTCAATAATGTTAACTCGCGCTGCATCAAAAAAACCCGAGCTTTGTCCACCAACTCGTCTGAATTGTCTATTTGTGCTGTTAACTCGTCTACTTCCTCCTTTAGTTTATTTAGTATCTGGAAAATAAAACAATTATGAATATAGTACTTAGATTTATTTCACTATAACGCGTTTGGTGACCTTTATCTTATTGATTAAGAAAGCTCACACTTGAAAAACTGTTGCCTCCGCAACTAGTTTGTCTCTCACATCAATCTAAGGGTTTCTATAAAAGTACGCGCACGTAATGACGCGACAGCCGATGGAAGTATATAATCGGAGAGAGGAGAGAGAGGAGTGAAAGGAGAGAGGAGAGAGGGGAAAGAGAGAGAAAGAGAAAAGAGCCAAAAAAGCTGTTAGGTAGCGAAGTCGCTCGTGCGCGGGCTCTCTTAGCGGAAACAATAACAAAAGTATCACGTGATAGTTTATTTGACTGTTTGTGTCTTAAAAGGTAAGGTTGTAGGTTCGAATTCCGTTCCCGTATCTTTCGAGGCTCTAAGATCTACATACGGAGTCAGGAACTGTGATAGAGACATGTTGGTCGGAACTGTTTCGGCGGACTGTTCAGCCTCTGTATATGAATTCTTGGAGATGCCTGTATGTATGTCAGGAAGAAATCGCTGTCAGTGGTAAGACCGTCCATCGCGCTATAAGTTAGTATTTGTACGTACATATTCCTTGTGTAAAATAAATAATTATCTATCTATCTATTTATCTATCTGGGGTTACAATAAATAAAAATGTACCTGAAACAGTGACGGCACGTTCGGCTGGACCACATTCCCGTTGCTTAGCAACAATGACGTCAGCAAAGGCGTAGGCAGAGACGCGAGCTTCGATATAATACTAGTAACGCGAGCGTTCACTGTTACTTCCGATTCTAGGAGCAATGCTGTCTTCTTTAGAAGACTGCTTAGTAATGGTCCTGGAAAAAAATATTCATGGACATTACACACAACGCCCTCTAGTACCAAACTAAGCAAAGCTTGTAAGCTTATAAAACTATTCTAAATGAATCTTGTGATTTTATACTAATATTATAAAGTGGAAAGATTTGATTGTTTGTTTGTTTGCATTGAATAGGTTCCGAAACTAATGGACCGATTTGAAAAATTCTTTTATCTTTGGGAAGCTTTACTATCCCCGGGTGACACAGGCTATAATTAGAGATCCTTACTAAAACTCGATAATATAACACAAGGTGTAAAAAATGGTCTAAAAATGTCTTGCCTAAAAAAAACCTTTGTCAAATATTGGTGCGAAGCCGGGACAGGCCGCTAGTACTAAATAAAAGATTTTACTTTGACTTAGGAAAGGTTTGAAACAAACTTACCGATAATACTCTCGGCACTGACCCGCCAACTCCTAATCGGCATCTCCTCAAATTCCCTCGTATCTTCAGCCCTGCCAACTCTCTTCCTGAACATTTCCTCAGCGTAAACATCGTCATAGTTCTTAAAGCTCTCATAATCGCTGCTATCACCGATAGATATCAAACTATCATGATTTCCGTCATTTTTTATTTCATTTTCAACTACCTCCGTCAAGGAAGTTAAACTATGCTGTTCCTTTTCTGAAATATCACTTGTTTTCAACGTGTCATATTCGCTGGTGCAAATAGATATAAGACTGTCTTCTTTGGCGTTGTCAGAGATATCTCTCTCTTTGTTATTGTTGGTTTCGCGTTTGAGTGTGATGTGGTCGTATCTGGAAGTCCATTTCGAGCAAGCTATTGTTCGCGAGACGATCTCAAAGCGAGCGTCGCATAGGTACGCGTGGTAGTTACCTATTAGTGATTCGTTGGGGTTCTGTAAATAAAAGATTAGATTATAGTGAAAAAACAACAACGAACTAAGGTAGTCGACATAGCTTAGTTAGAGGATTAGCAAGCTGAAGCTGGCAGTGGGCCGGCCATGTTTGTCGTAGAACCGACAATCGTTGGAGCAAACGAATACTTGAGTGGAGACCGCGTTTAGGCAAGCGTAGTATAGGACGCCCCCGGCAAGGTGGGGCGACGATCTGACAAGTATAGCGCTAACACTGGATGAGAAGATACGAAAACCGGGCTGAATGACGCGTCTTGGGAGAGACCTACGTCCAACGGCGGACTGATATAAGTTGATGATGATGATGATGATAGTAAATTAAGCATTGAAGGATGAAAGAAGAGTACATGCAGCAGAGATGTGAATGTTAAGATCGATAAATAGTTCCTGAGATAAATATCTTTCACAGATTCTGAGATAAATAACGATTTCGAAATACAAAACTGCATAATATGACGCATTCTTAATCGTAAGGCTCAGACTTTAATAGACTCTTATAAGCTTGGCCAAGACTAAAACAGCTTGTCCCTTAAGTTAATAATCTACTATTATTCCTAACTTTTTTTACATGTAAGGTAAGTATTTTTTTTATCATCAAGGCTCACTTACCCCGTAATAAAACTTGAGATCATGGACTAGAGGGCTCATTGCTATATTATCATCGTGAGTACCGTTACGCACGTCTTGCGGTCGGTAATCTAGTACTTTCCGCCCGCTCAGTGCTAGCTCTTCCACCCATTTGCGGGTTTTTTCTAATGGTCGTAAACAGCAATTGGGAGTTAAGTCTGCAAGAAAAGAACTTAGAATCTAAGGGGTATATTCATATTGGTCTTCTAAAGCGGAGCTAACTAAAATTATTGCTAAATATGTTGTCATCTCTTTTCGTTGTCATGCAAGTGACAATGATAGAGCATTTTTTAAAGCCGCGCTAAAATTACAGTTGAATACCGATTTACTGTTCAAGCACTGATCCGGACACAACATGGACTCAATCAAGCATAGATTTTTTTATGAAAATCTCTACTCAAATGTATGCTTGAGTAGCGATTTCTGTATCGGTATACCTCAAGGTCTGATATATGAGGAAGAGTATCGGAGCATAGGAAATTTTAAGGATTTTTGGATTTCTACGCTAGTAATTCTAGTTTACTGCCAAAACCTAGAACCAGGTAGTTTTACAGATACAGGCAAATACAGTCCAAATTCAGACCTCTAGTTAACACCTTAAAGTTGACATCAGTCTAGCACTGAAAGCCCATAGCTCAATACAATACCTAGAAAAGCAACGGCAGCGTTCCTATAAGGCTCAGTGTCGGTGATTTTATCTCGATGTGCGGCGTTCAAATGTTGTCCAGAGAGTAGGTACTTGTAGGCGAGTTCTACCATCACGTCTTCAGAATTCAGATTTGTCAGTGTTTCCATCAGTGATAATGTTACCATTGCCAGCTGAAAAATGTTGATTATATAGTGATTTGATTTTATTTGCTATTGAAACATGGGATGTTGTGTTTATGGTAGTAAAGATGGTTTTTATGTGAAGTGATTTTGCAAGCCTATGTTTTGACAGTTGAAAATATCGCTGATTATTGAGGGTCTTGTTTTGACATGGACACTATGGACAGTACATATATAAGGGCATAAAGATAAGATAAGATAATGTTTATTTCCAAAATAAAATAGAGCCACACACTTAACTATAATTATTCATATATATATATATTATGTATATACTACGTATACCTGAGTCTAAATTTTATAGTAAAAGGCAGCAACAAATTGGTTTTGGATCATTTCCTTCCGTGCTAGTTAAAAACTGTGTTACGGCAAGGTAACGCTCCTCCTCCTCTAAAGATGTCAACGCAAGTAACATTTTTTGTCTTTGACTACCTAAAAAATGTTATTGTGTATTATAATGTGGTAGAAGACCTTTGTGTTGCCTTTGTGACTAGGTAGGTACCTACTTGATGGTTTTTCGATTGGGCATGCAAAACAAGGCAAAACTAGGCGAGGAGGTAGTTAGGCCAAGGTATTTTTCTTATTGAGATCTAAGTAGCGTGTCTGTATTTATGGTCAAGGGTGGATAGTCAGGATTTTTTTTATTTTTAGACGAAAATATTGTTGCGAAATCAAAGTCTATACTATTATACCTAAAACGTGTAAAAAAAAACCGAAACCCAAAATTAAAAATATGGATAAACTAAAAATGCAGATCTACCAAATAAACGAATCTGCCTCCAGAAAATCTAGTCCGTCTGTTTGTTTGTTCGCGGATCGCGCCTAAACTACTGGACCATTTTCAACGAAAGTTATACGGTAAAAAAAAAAAACTAACAATAATAGTAACAACATCAAAAATTTAACTTTATTTATAAGGAGCGTTGGAACAAGCCGATGGTCCACCTGATTATAAATAGCTACCTACAACGATGCATTGCCTCACTGAGTACATCCACCGAGGACGTGCCCTGTGATGCATAGCACCGCGCCCATCACCCTGAGACACAGGGTGTTAAGTTTCATGTACCTGCGATAAAAAGAAGAAAGAAGATAGAACCGACAGTAACAGTTATTTCCTTCATAGTCAAACTGGCATAAGTATTCGTCAAGGGCTCCTCTACACGCAAATCTACTCATGTGCCTAAGAGGAATAACCTTGTTAATTCGATTATACAGCAGAGGTCCAAGAAAATTCGCGAAACCATGCGCATAAGGTTGGTTATTGTGTAAAATCAATTTACAAGAAAATATTTTGAGCTGGAAAATGAATATCATACAGATTATAGAAACTCCTGGCCGTTTCTTTTTTCCTGGTAATTTTTTAGAATTTCTGTTGTATCTCACCTGCGATGTTTCGTCTCGCCTTCGTAGCATGACGTCAATGACCATGATGCCGTCCTTCGTATCTCCTCTAGTGTTTTAAAATTAAATTCGGCTACAATTTAGCTACATCTAACCTGTGAAGTTCCGTCCAGCCCCCGAAGCATGACGTCAATGACCTTTATGCCGTCGTACTCGTAGACGAAAAGGAAGTGGTACTACACTTCCTTTTCGTCTACGAGTACGACGTTCGCAGTAGCCCCTCTCGCCGACACACCACAGTATTAACTCCAAGTAAGCTGTGTCCACCAAAAACTCCTAACAGCTTACTTTTTCAGAGTTTCGTATCTAACCTGCGTTGTTTCGTCTCTTCTTCGCAGCATGACGTCAATGACCTTCATGGCTAGATTCTTATTTCCTAGTACTTTAAAATGAAGTTTAGTTATAAATATGTTAGAAATATCTAACCTGTGAACTTCCGTCCAGTCTCCGAAGCATGACGTCAATGACCTTGATGCCGTCGTACTCGTAGACGAATAGGAAGTGTAGTACGGTTCGCAGTAGCCCCCTCTCGGTGACACAGCGCAGTAGTAACTCCAAGTAAGCTGTGGCCGCCGCCTGTTCCTTAGCGCCACTCTGCAACGGCGCCGCTCGAGTCTACGGTTGTTCGTACGTTAGTAGGCCTCATTGTACGATTGGAGCGCGGCTGAGTGACGTTTTGAGCTTTATTTCAGGCATGGTACAGTAGAATTTTGATTGTTGAATTATGAAAATCTAATGGTAGTTTGGAGATTATTTACAATGTTGATTTTTTGTAGTGTATTCAGAAGCAAGGTCGTTAAAAATGAGTTCATTCTAACTCAGATTATTTTATACTACTAAAACAATTTATATACAATGATATAAAGTTAATGGACGCAACGATGGAATAATTATGTATGTGAGCGTGTTTATTCGCATACAATGGTTTGCAAATATTAATGTAGTGCGGGTTATTCGTGTGATTAGTAAATTATGATGTTTGAGGCAATTAATCCCAATATTATTGTTAATTTTAATATTAATTGAAACACACAACACAAATGATTTTACCCGTTAGTAGGAAAAGCCAATCAAAACCTTGCCAATTCAATTGCAACTCTATTACTTTGATAATAGAGTGTACAAACCGTCACTAAACCGCTTGGCGATATCCCATACCAGTGCTGTCCAATCCCGTGCGTGCAATGGAAGCCTTTGACGTGACGTCACAACCGTCGAATGATTTGTTGAAATTACCGTTTGATATGCCAAAACCAACTCTACCTTCCAAGTTATAAGGCACATTCTATTAGTTATTGAGCCAATATTGGTATAGCATACGATATTTTTAAGTCAGGTATGTACTGTCTTGACAAAATACGAGTAGATAAAGACTAAACTCTGACTCTTAGTATAATTATGTAGAGCGCCATATTTAATCCTAAAAGCTGTACTTTTTATCGAAAATTTTGTTTCTCTACTCGGATTTGGAGTTGAGATCGAATAAGATGAGTTTAGATTGAAAAAATAAAATGAGCCATCACGTAAGCAGATAAAAACATCACACAGAAAAAGGATACAATTGACACAAAAAACACAACACAAGAAAAAGATAAAAAACATATTTAAAATAAAAGAAACGAAAATAAAATAAGGGAAGAGTTGAAAAAGTAAAAAGTTAGTGCAGTTCAAGTGCTTAGTGAGAAATATAGAATATATAGTTTTCTTATCTTCCATTAGTTAGTTTCTCACCTGCCAAAACTGAAATGAATACTATGTATTAGTTTATAAATAAAATACGTATAATTATTAGTAAAGAAATATATAAGAGAGTTATATAACTAACAGACTAGGGTATTTTTACCGAAACTCTCTCCTACAACTAAATTTTTAATACTTTGGAAGAAGGTCTGAGAAGCTTTTATTTTTTTTATATGAGAATATCCTTTGGCCACAATCTCACCTGATGGTAAGTGATGATGAAGCAGAACATTCTAGAAGACACCAATTCATTATTGCCTTCTTGATCCAAGATTTTAGTTGGAGATTCTAGTCTGATCCCACTTGGACAATCATTGATAAAGATCAAAATAAATCTTTATATTCTTTATAGGCCTATGTCATCAGCCACAATTAGCTTTTTAAAGCAGCTACAACTCTTACCCTACCGAACCCATGATAATGGTCACTCTCAAACAACATTGTCACTCATCCCACCACCTCGCACGTGTAACTGTTTACCTGAAGTAGCGCTGGTCCCATCACAGGTACTAAGAAACCTTGATATAGCAGGTCTAGGAGATGTTTTGTTATGGATGGGTGGGCAACCTGGAATAAAGTTTTTTTTATGAGAATTTTGAATCTACTCTACCCACCTGATGATAAGTGTAAGAGAAAGAAATTTTTTTGGCATTTTAATTATGAAAATATTGATAATTTTCGATAGGAATGAGTTTTTATAGGGATTTAACGTATTAGTATAAAAAACTATGAGAAAAACAGTAAACTTGTTTGAATTTTATCCTCTGAAATCGAGTGAGCGTCCTCTGAAATCTAACGCCCCAAGGCCGCGGCTTATACGGCCTATTGACAAATCCAGGACTGCTTAAGGCTTAGGCTTTTATGAAAGCGAACTAGTGTATTTTTTATCTACTTAAGTTGTATAAAAAAAATGAGTTTTTATACCTGTGCGACCGCATTGCAGAATTCTAGAGAGTCAATGAACAATGTTAGTTTATCAACATGATTAACGTCATCTGGTGCCAGTTGGTAGATGTTATCGTTGAGGGTTCGGGGTAGGAGCGAGTATAGACCACTTAGACCTGAAACAAATAAAACAATGTGCGTATTTAATTTTGCAATTTAAACACACTCTTACATAAACTATTACTGTGAGAAGTGTTTTTAGATGGGGAGAATGCTCTCAGCTTTTCGGTCATGTCCACAGAAGGTAAACATTTGTGTGTTGGCCAACATAGATGTTTATTCTGTGTTTGGGTGTTACTATGTATTATAATTAAGTATGTACTTACAAAAACAAAGTATACAAGTATTCTATCAGCAATCTAGTTCCCATAGTACAAGCTTTGCTTAATTTTAGTTTGGGACTAAAGCAATAAGTGAAATGTTCATAAATATTGTTTTATTTCTGCGGCTGACTAATTACAGGGTTTCCTTAACTGTTGGAAACAAATGTATGTAGATTGTGCCAGTGGCCAAGAAAGGGCAAGTGTTGCCATATGACAAACACTGCTCTAATTGGCTACTTCTGGGTGACATCGTAACACATAATAAAACATTTTGATATCTAAGAATCATATAATGAATCTTAACACAATGATATAAAACTCACCAGTGGCCAGCACAGGGCAAGTGTTGCCAGATAACATGTACTGCTGTAACTGGTTACTTCGTGGTGACATCTTAGCACACAATAACAATGCATCCCTGGCTGTAGACCCACATGATCCTTCTCGGTGGACAGAACTTAGAAGTAATCGGACGATTATGAACCTAGAATACAACAAGTTAGATTTCAACTACAGTCAAAATCTGTTATAACGACATCGAAGGGACTACTCATATTGAGTCGTAAAAACCGATAGTTGTAACAACCGGTGACAGGTATTAATAGGAAAGATAATATGTATATTCATGTAGGAAATTAAACCGCATTTTGTTGACTTCAATACGAACGTAATAAGATACAAACGTCAATACAAACGTCATAAGTAACAAACTGACTTAAGAGATATGACGAAGCGGGCCTTGAGGCTACGGCATGCATGTGCTTTGTTTCTACGAATTACAAAAGACCCTAAACTTTGTTTACTTATACGATAATAGCCATTGACTATTATACTGTGCCAAATGTGGATACAGTTATCTATTCAAATTGTTTACAATACAGCTGAGCCGGTCGTTCTACGGATATAATTCTCCGAAAACATTAACCAAATGGGGTCGCTTAAAGCGGTATGTCGTAGTAAACAATGTCGTAAAAACAAATGTTTTCGATAAGGCGGTCATATAACATTCAGCCAGGACCTTTGATTTTGGTCAATTTAACCGGTATGTTGTTCTAAACGATGTCGCCATAAACGGTTTTGACTGTATATATTTTGTAAAAATTGTGAATATTGTAAATACTGTATTAGTTGACTGGTCTTGACTTGATCTGACTTGGTCAATAACTGCAAAAAGGTAAAAATATAAACGTATTTTGAAGTTTTTGTAACTTACTCAGAATGTGATCCGTTTTGACCGTGAGTGGTAAGAAAGAAGAGGTCAGTGAACTCCATATTTTGCATGAGAGCCACAGAGATTTGATTCAGCACTATTACCAGTTGACCTGTAATATTATCGTGAATAATAATCAGGGCTTTGCATCTAATCTAGATGATTTATACGGCATCTATATATAATAGGCATTTAAATCTATTAAAGATGATTTATCCAGCGTCAGGAGGCAACCTATGCCTATGCCGACACACTGTAGAGCCTGGGACTATGTTTAGATGGAGTAGGCTTGTCCAGCACCTATACCATTCTCTCAGCCTAGTCAGCCATATCCACAGGAAAGATTAGGTCAATACGCCTTAGCTGACTAAGCCGCGAGTTTCCTCACAATGTTTTCCTTCACTGTTTGAGACCATTGTTAAATTATGTTCTTAGAAAATACAACTATTTGACACTACGCCCACATTGCGCGTCTGCCTTCTACATTGTACTTGCAGATTGGCCAAGTCATCGCGCAGTGTAACTTAAAACGACGAAATGAATCTTCCTTTATCGTACTTACATTCTAAATTAGGTGGAGGCAGCTCGTTTCTAAAACTACTCAGTAGTTTTAATAATGGTCTTAGGAATGGCTCTGCTGCTATTACCTGAAAATACAATACAGAGTGTTGATTGGGAAAAAAAACCATACAGAGTGTTAATTATTATACAAGGACTAGCCGTCGCCTGCGGCGTTGCTCGCGTTCTACCCTTCAGGGTGCGACTTTTCAAAATTCCTTTCCTAGTGCACCCCTACACTATATAAGGATACCACCCTCCAAATTTCATACCTCTAGGACTTATGGTTTAGGCTGTGCGTTGATTCTCTGTCAGCTTCAAAAGAGTTTTATATATATTGATGATGATGATGATGATGTAAACACAACTCTCGAAAACTGAAAGCATCCCCAGTATACTTGGATTTTTCACACAACGCCCTCTAGTCCTAAACTAAGCAAAGCTTGTATGGGAACTAGATGGCTGATATACTACTTATTTGCTTCGTCTTTTTCTAAATACATAGTAACACCCAGACAGGACAAAATCGTTTGCCACACACAAATGTTTATTCTCAGTGGGGGTCAAACCCACGACCCACAGCAGTGTCTCTTAGTGGTGTCTGTTTGTCATTACCTACTTATTATATAGCGTACGTCTCTAAGCGTGGCAGTAAGCCCTATTCAAGAAGCAAATTACCTGTGTACTGTAATGGCTGAGGAGATTTCCAAAGAGTTTGAGCTGTTCCAATCGTACAGCATTTTCATATCTGAAACAATAACTAATTGTGGCTCAACAATACCTACTTATAAAACGACCACAGAAAAATAGTACAGAAGTTCAACTCCGTAAAGTATTCAAATAAATACCTCCTCTCAAGATGACGGAATAAAGTACAATTTAGCTCGTACAACGCTAAATGCCTACTAATGCTAAATTGAGTTGGATTTATTATGAGTATAATCCTCAGCGATTTCCTTCCTCTGGGAATAATTACACAAATTCAAGGTTTATAAGGTTCAGATTTGCATAACAATAATACAACAGCAGCAAATTAATAACGCCTTATCAAACACGATTGAGTGGACTGCGATAAGTGATTCTAATAAACTGAGTTACGTTGAACTTAATTAATTTAGCACATTTTTTGCAAATATGCGATAACACACGTCACTGGGTGTATTTACTTGTTAAGTGAAGAGTTATAATTTTTATTCAGCGGTTTTCAAGCATCTACCCCCTGTATTTAAGTAACAGACATATTTGAACTTAAACACAGTGGTATAAACGTTTAAATACAGACTGTTAGGTTGTGTGGTAGAGATCGCTGACCAGCGATAAGACTGCCCATTGTACTATTAATTTAAGTTTTGTTATTAATTTTCTTGTAATCCCTAGGTTAAGGTGTGCCATAAAGTATTTTCTATCTATCTATCTGTTACGAGACTTTTCAAACACTTAAAAATGCAAACTTTATTCTCGCGAGGGTCATAGGTCACGAGGCAGACCACCAGCCAGGTGGGCGGATGACATCGTGAAAGTGGCAGGGGCACACTGGATTCGATTGGCGCAGGATCGGAAAGAATGGCGTGACAAAGAGTAGGCCTATACCCAGCAGTGGGTGAGCACAGGCTGATTAGATAGATAGAAAGGGAGAGCTCTCCATACTTTTAGAATTAACATAATTACGTAGATACGAGTACAATGTGAATAATATAAAATGAAAAGAAATAAACTGGCCTCTGTTTCTTCTCTGCAACAAGTTTCCAAGATCGTAATCAATATAATGACGGAAAGTTTTGCATATTTCTATTGTTAAATAATTTATAAATAACACATCAATATATATAAAACTCTTTTGAAGCTGACTTAGAATCAACGCACAGCCTAAACCATAAGTACTAGAGGTATGAAATTTGGAGGGTAGTACCCTTATACAGGGTGTTACCAGACCACTTCCGAAAACTTGGAGGTTCCAATCAGACCATGATACTGAAAACATTAAGCGAAAAAAATCGCGAAAAAAAAAATTGACTTGACTATCTCTTTTTAATTTTTTTTCTAGTTACATACACACAGTACAACATATTAAGACATATCTACCTAATTATCTCATTTAAAAAAGCAAAAAAACAAATAAAATAAATAAAGCAGCAATGTACACGCAGCACGCAGATTACGTCTACTACAGCATGAACAGCTGAGAGTTCATCGCGGGTCATTCAAGTACGCGACGTGCGAGCGACCTACGTCAGTACCTACCTACGTTAGTAGGCACTTACGACACAGAATAAATAATAGTACTATGCCTCGACCTTGCCTACGTGAATGCGTACATTGCGGGCTGGCGAAATAAATACAAATCTTTAAACATTGTTTTCTCCGGCTATGATTATTTTTCAGGATAACTGATTTTTTTTTGGTTGGGTTTTGGTGTGCTGTAGCTCCCCCTTTCGTTTTCGGAAGTGGTCTGGTAACACCCTGTATAGTGCAGGGGTGCACTAAGAAAGGAATTTTGAAACGTCACGCTCTAAAGGGTAGAACGCGAGCAACGCAGCGGGCGACGGCTAGTTATTCTCATAATTACGTAAAATTACACGCAAAACCAATTTAGTTTCTTTGCATATTTTATCTATTTCACAATTACTTATGCGATAATTTATGCATTGCATAATGTATGTAATCAAATAAACTAGTGAGTAGTGATTCATTATGGAAACTAGGACTCCGACCACCTATTCTGGGCCGTTACAGTAACCTAGTAAACGGCGTCGGTATTCGATAAGCTTCTGAGAAGTACCTAATTATACTTACTTGTAAATACATATTCCTAGTTACCTAAACAGGAACGCATATATTGTCTCTTAACCATTTATCATTTACTAGCCGTCGCCCGCGGCGTTGCTCGCGTTCTACCCTTTAGAGTGTGACGTTTCAAAATTCCTTTCTTAGTGCACCCCTACACCATATAAGGATACTACCCTCCAAATTTCATACCTCTAGGACTTTTTTTTTTTTTTTTTTTTTTTTATTTATTTGGGTAAACAAACAGTACCTCAATACATATACGTAAAGTGTTTTCTTAAAAGCTAATTTATTAATTGTGGCACCAACACCGTTTACCACAGATTACTAATAGTAGGTTTATTCAGTTCATGAGTGGGTACATAGTAAGTACCTACTTACAATTCCAAAATCTCAAGAATCTTATTTCTAAAAATGCTAGGACGCATTACCGCAATATCTATAGAATTGAAATTTGTATTATAAGAGGTAACTAAACGGTACAAGGGCGATCGTTTACCAGCATTAGTGCGGCATCGAGCCGTCGCAAATAGTTGACAAGGATTACGACAGTGCGTTCTAGTGGGGATTCTATAACATATTTTGCTAATAAGAGGAATACAATCATATCTATTATGGTAAAGGTCATAAAGCAACATTGATTCAAGCAGCTTTCGTCTTCGCTCAAGTGAGAGGAGGTCATATCTGTCAAGGAGCTGTTCATAAGATAAACGTCCATAAAAACATTTATAGTGCATACAGCGCAGAATTTTTTTTTGTACAGTTTCAAGAGCAACAATATATTTATCATAAAAAGGATTCCAGATGGGTACAGCGTAATCTAGCTGGGAACGAATAAGAGATTTGTATAGATAGAGGTATGTGGCGTGACGTGTAAAATTTGCAGAAGATCTAATAACAAAACCATACATTTTGAAGGCCTTACTAATTATATTGTCTATATGCAGATCAAGATGTAATTTACTGTCTAATGTAACACCAAGGTCTCTAATAGATTTAACACTTTCAAGGCGCTCATCGCATAGGGCATAGGGATACTTACTTATATACTTTTTCTTTGTAAAAGTAATGGATTTACATTTGTTAATGCTCAGACTTAATTTGTTGTTTATGCAATAGTCGGAGAAGCGATTAAGGTCATTTTGGAATTTATGGTGGTCATCAACATTTTCAATAGTGTGGTATATTTTTAAATCATCCGCATATAACAAAAAGTCGCAAAATTGAAAACAGTTACTAATATCATTAATAAACAGTATAAAAAGTAGTGGGCCCATAATAGAACCTTGTCGCACTCCTGAGCTTACTGGTACAAACTCAGATTCATGACCGTTAAAGACGACCTTTTGCGTACGATTGGAAACGTATGACTTGAACCATCGCCATAAATTACCTCTTATACCATTATAAGCTAATTTTTCCAAGAGTATCCTATGATCCACTCTATCAAAAGCTTTCCGAAAGTCTGTATAAACACTATCTATTTGTAAGTTAGCGTCAAGACCCTCAAAGAGATAGGATGTGTACAATAAGAGGTTGGTAGTTGTAGATCTACGTTTTACAAAACCGTGTTGTTGTGGTATGATGATATTGTGTAATAGAGGATATATGATATTGTGGATGAGCCTTTCGAAAAGCTTTGACAGAGCGGGTAAGATCGAAATTGGGCGATAATTTTCTACATTCGACCGAGCACCACCTTTGAAAACCGGGACGATACGGGCTGTCTTCCAAATATTAGGAAAGATTCCTTCGCTTAAGCATTGGTTTAATATGTGTTTTAGAGGATAGGAAATTGTAGAGGCAGTACATTTAAGGAAAGCTGGTGGTATGTTATCAACTCCTGGGCCCTTTGAAGCATCCAAAGCTTTAAGTTCCCGTAGCGTATCTTCTATGGAAATTTCTATGTTATTTAGATGAAGGTCCGAGTTGTGACTGGAATCAGGTATGTTATCTATGTCATAGTCATCAGGTACGCTAGACGGTTCGAAAACCGATTTAAAGAATGATGAGAAGAGTTGGGCAATTTCTTCCGGATTGTTAGCAGTCAAATCTTTAAATGATACAGTATTAGGAATGTCAGCCTGATTTTTAAGGTTTTTGATGTATTTCCAAAAGTGCTTAATATTATTGCGAATACCGTCTTCGACAGACTTTATATATGTGTTGTAACATTTTTGTGACTCGCTTTTAAATCTGTCCCTATACATTGCAAAAATTTCGTAGTCAGAATCTTGTTTATATTTCTTCCACTTAATCCAAGACCTATTTTTGTTACGGAAAATATGCACCAGGGCAGGTGAGAACCAGATTGGAAATTGAGAACATTTTATAACTTGGGTGGGGATATGCTTTTTAATTATCTCATATATCTTTTCATAGAAGCTAGAAACAGCCTTCTCCGCATCACTATTCAAGAACAGTCTATCCCAGTCTATGTTTGAAATTTCACTATTTATTATGGACTTATAGTTTAGGCTGTGCGTTGATTCTAAGTCAGCTTCAAAAGAGTTTTATACATATAACTAGTGGTTGCGTTGCGCGCGAGCTGCAAGCAGCTCGCGTCTTTTTTTTATGCCGTATTTTTATCAAAAGCCCCTAAAAACCCTACTAACTCCTATAAACCCCTCAATCTCATTCGGATACCCCGTTGGAACGAAGTCAATCGATTAAAGTTTCGCAAAAAAAATCTACATGGCCGCCATCTTGGAATGCCCACCCCTAATTGCAATAAAAACGCATTTAAAATTTAAAAAAGTGTAAAATTCCATTCAAACCCCTCAATCTCCTTCGGATACGCCGTTGAAACGAAGTCAATCGGTTAAAGTTTCGAAAAACGGAAATGACACGGCGGCCATTTTGAATTTCTAAAATGTCATAATTTTTCTGAAATATACAGGATACAAGCTACCTGTCAGTGAAAGAACGGTAGTCATACCTTAAACTTGGTAGAACAAAGTAATCCGCCAAAGTCGGGTCTGACTGAAAAATTCAAACTCCTATAGCATGGGGGGTTGCCAGCTGCGGGGAACGAAAATGATCAAATGTCATTAGGGTGGGCCCAATCTTGCCAGCTAGTGGAAATTTCGATTCAAAATGTCGTTATTTCTACTTTTCACGTTCCCGAGGGAAAGCGGGGAAACTACCCTAAAAATGGGGAAAATTTTTCAACCAGGCAACACTCCTCTACCAACTGCACAACCGGTCCATACAATTCATCCAGGTAGGGGGTTGCCAACTACCCGATATTCAGGTTTGAAAATCGTGTTTTTTTCGAAAATCGTAAACTTTTTACAAAATGGCCGCCACGCCGTCCGCCATCTTGGATTTTTGAAAAGTCATAATTTTTCTGAAATCTCAAGGATATAGGCTATCGTTCTGCATACTCGGTGTTGCCAGCTTTTGAGTTTCGTAGAACAAAGTAATGCGCCAAAGTCAAAAAGTCCTAAAAACTAAAAAGTTGCAAGTCTCTCGGGGTTGCCAATTAAAAGTTACGAAAATGGTCAAATGTCATTCGGGAAAGGCCAACGCTCCTATGCAGTCCAAGTCTCTATTCAAAATGTCATTATTTCTACTTTTCATGTTTTTGGGGAAAATCTCGGAAATTACCCTAAAAATGGGGAAAATTTCTAAACCAAGCAACACTCCTTGACAAATCACACAACCGCTCGGTACAACTCGACCCCCTAAAATGTTGCCATCTACCCTAAAAATGGATTGGAAAAAAGTGTAAACACCATGACTTTTACAAAATGGCCGCCACAGCCTCCGCCATCTTGGATTTTTAAAATGTCATAATTTTTCTGAAATCTCAAGGATATAAGCTACCCACCCCCGTACTCGGTGTTGCCAACTTGCGAGTTTCGTAAAACAAAGTAATCCGCCAAAGACAACCCTAAAAAGTCGAAAAATTCAAATCGAAATTGCGCGGCCGCCATCTTGTTTTTTTTTTTTTTTTCACTAATTCCCAAAATCCCAACCTACAATCAGTCGGATGACATGCTCGGACGCCCTCTATCTATCATAGTTTGCGAACGCGCTAATCAACACCGGCGCCATCTTGGATTTCGAGAACCGCTATAATTTTCCTCTACTCGTTTGGTGTTTATACACATTTTCGTAGAACATTATTGTGGTGTAGCTCCACTCCTTCTGTCTCTCAGGGCATGTCAATCAGTGAGTGAGTCAGTGAGTGGTAATGTAGCTTTATATATTATACATATAATATATATATAATACTAGCCGTCGCCCGCGGCGTTGCTCGCGTTCTACCCTTTAGAGTGTGACGTTTCAAAATTCCTTTCTTAGTGCGCCCCTACACTATATAAGGAACCTACCCTCCAAATTTCATACCTCTAGGACTTATAGTTTAGGCTGTGCGTTGATTCTCTGTCAGCTTCAAAAGAGTTTTATACATATATAATATTGATGATTGATGATTGATTGATGATGATTGATTTATGAGGCCTTTGCCAAAAGGGACACTGAACGGAGAGATATTTATTAACACAACCGAAACAAAAAGTTCAGAATCAAAGGCATAAATAAATAACCATTTATGTACCTACACCTATCTAATAGATAACCACAATAAAATATCTTGTGATTATTTCATCTTTTGTGAGAAAATTTTCTAATGTTTTATGAAAGTAATAGGTAGTTACTAACTTTTTAGCCTATCCTAATAAGTTATTTATCAAATTTTCGCTAAGCAAGCACTCAAAACATTCGGCAGGGCTGATCGCCGGGTGAATAATTTCTCTCGCCCGCACTTCGAGACTGTAGTCAAATGTTCTATGAAGATAATACTCAAATTCCAGTCAAAATCAAAACTAAGTACTCACTTTCCAGTCAAAATCGCCCACTCGTAAAGCTTGTCCAGCAAGTTTTCGCTAAGCAAGTACTCGAGACATTCAGCAGGGCTGGTCGCCGAGTGAATTTCTCTCGCCCGCGCTTCGAGAGACAGAAGTGTGGTCAACTGCTCCAGATGGTTCACCACCCCTAGGACATCGTCGTGGAGGTGTCCCGGCTGAAACAAGAGCATAAATAATTAACTAAACCACACTTGGATTACCATATTATTATCACATCATTGTGACGTGACCATCAGAAGCTAATAATATATTTGGTCAACAAGTATTCTGCAGATCCTGTCAACATTGATTTCCCTCTCTAGCCTTCTCTAAACTTTGGAAGATATGTTTTAAATCACTCCATATGATGATGACAAAATTACATTTGCATCTAAACTACCCATTTCATAGTCAATATCAAATTGTTTTATTAGTCAGTAGCGATTTCAAGGCCTTCTGCTTTGAACACCTCTTTATACATACTTACCTACAGTGCAGCAAGATCATCTTACTGGGTACTTACTGGGTCGATATTCTGCCTTCAAATATTACTACAGAAATAAGCATTACATTTATTTTGTGGCACTGTGGTTAGGTCGGACTGACAGGCACTGTAGCAAAAACTACTCAGCGAATAAGAATAAGTTCACCCTACATTATGATGACACATACCACCAGTTTGGGAGTAAGTTTACCTAATTGTTAGTAAAAGAATCTGTTAGCTCTCACATGAGATTTGGCGATGATATCGTGTGCTTGTTGCCAATGCTTGCAAAACGAGCTGTAGCATGCTTGAGGCTCGTAGTCATGCCGCGGGTCGAGTGAGCGAGATAGCTGCCGCGCGAGCGAGAGGGACGTATTCTTGAGCCACATTGTGGCTGCTTAAGGTGATGTCATCTGGAATGATAGAAATTGTGTAACATCTTTAGCAGATGCAAGGGACTACAGCCCTTAAAAGCTACGAGAACTGAAGTAGGTTTTCTTTACCATTGATAATGTGTAAAGTAGTTTCGTAGAAACAAACTCTCACTTTCCCGTGGGTAATAAATTGATGGAAGTGTGGGAATTAATGTAATTATACACTGGTAGGCCATCTAAGGCCGTGTATTATTACAATGTTACTAAAAACTATAGTGTTATACCTGGGTAGATGTTATATTATAGTAGGAGGTATTTAATATTTTTTGTATATTAAAAAAAAGTAAACTGAGAACTAGATAAATAGAATAATATTTTAATAGAACTAAAAGATGACTAGTTGGAAATGAACAGGATAAAACTTGAAGCATTAACATCAATGTACCAGGTACCTACCTGCCTACAGTCATTTCAGAATAATACAAATACCTCATTTCATATTACAAAATAATTATTCAGTGTGACGGAATGTAATAATAGCATAAACATAGGTAATTTAAATGCAAATTCTGCACATTATCTAATTTTATATTTTTAAATAATCAAGAGATGCTGGTGCTGCCATCTTGATATAGATGAAGCAACATACCTACTGGAAGAAAAGTACAAAGGAAATGGTCATCATCATCATCATCATCATCCACAGCCTGACCTTACCCACTGCTGGGCATAGGCCTCCCCAAGTTTGTGCCATCCACCGCGGTCCTGTGCTAGTCTCTCTCATTTACAAAGGAAATGGTACATACATCAATTTTTTTTTATTATAAATTCTTTATTTCAGACATCACGGTTTTTATTTTATGGTTCGTATTGTAATAAAGATATCAATCATTACTCAAGTATTGATTTGAGTAGATATTCTCATACAAATATGGAAGATTTTGTCTTGTTTGCATGAGCAGTAAACACATATACGGACCTTAGATTGAGAGTGTGTAAAGGCACGGAATATTAGTACAATATACAGGTAGGTACTACCGTGTCATCATTTAAATTTAGTTAGGCACTGAAGTAAAATTTACCAAGTCACACACTACCAACTAGTACAACTGGTCTGAAAGTCGGAAACGTACTATCAGGAAGCATTTCCTTGCTGATATGATGAATATACATTCATGTTTTATTTACTTTGTGATAGGTATCTGCCACGGTACCAACCAGTCGGTAGACTGTAACTTGAAACCCCGGAAGGAAGGCGTGTGCAACTACGGAACGATCTAAGTAGGGTATCAATATCACACAAGACAAGTAATCGTGAACCTTGACATTAGAATTTCCTTACGATTCTTGCAGCAACGTCTGCCTTGCTAAACGGGCTAGCCGCGTTTGTTTTCGTAAACAAAGAGTATGATACATCAAGTATGAAATACGTACCTACGTTACTAAGAAACTCGAGTTCAAAATAGATACGGGAGCCCGCTAAATAAACCACAAGGATTACATGATACGCAGTATTTTAGAGCACAAAATTATGTCACTTGCCACTTCAAGGTGGCTCGTTTGCGACGCTTCTTTACAATAGAAAAACAGTTTACAGCACTCCTATTATTTTCTGACTAAACGTTTAACTCAAAAATGGTCAGAAAATAAAAACTGCAAAAATATTCTTGAGAATCTTTCTTTTTGGTTGGATGAGTGAGATCACCGAGATCACCATCACCATCACTCACTCACACTCTGTTGACACTCAGCGACTGTCAGCTGTCAGTCAGGCAGGTGTCATGTCAACGGGATTTTACAAGAGAAAGCCAGAGGCCATTAACCTATAATGGTCATTGTGTAGTTTTAAAACATACTTTTAAATTTCAGACACAGTTTTCTGTTCTGTGATAAAAATATGGGATATAAATGTACTTTAGTGATATTTTGGCTTTTAAAAGTTAATCTATAAAACGTGAAAAATGCCGATATTAGTTCCGGCGTCGTTGGCAGCACTGAACAAGAAGTTTGTTAATTTGTTTGGTTTGCTTGGTTTGCTAGTTTGCTTTTCTTCTTCTTTGTTTTTCTTTCAATTTTCTGTTTTGTTTTCGGTCGTGATGAAATCCAATCAGCATTATATTTTTCTAATCTCCAGCGTATGCATTGCATTGGAACAAAGAAGGTAGCTGAACCGCTATACGCTAGCATCTGTGCTTAGAACTATTGAGCACTAATCACTGCGTCTCGTGTATCACATTCAGTGATCAAGTCGTGTTCTTGTCTAAGGCTGTGCTCTCCTTTAAGATCTTGTAATAGAGTTCCGTGAAGTGTGTTAACGCCAGATTAGCACTCCAGCCAGTGCAGTGACAGCTGTAAATAATGTCTGACGACGAGGTTATTCGTTTCGAGATCACCGACCATGATTTGGACAATGAATTCAACTTCAATAGGACTAGAGGAAAAAACAAGAAAGAACATCAAATATATGGTAAATACCTAGCATTATCTAGACATAGACATAGACATAGACAGACATTTATTTGCTTATAAAATAACACACAAAATACACCTACAGAACTAGACTAACAACACTACAAAGAAATAAAAGTAACAGGGAAAGAAAAATGAAGTGAGTGGATTGAGTAGGTAGGTAGCTAGGTAAGCTGGCAAGTGTTTGTGTGCTACAGCAGCAAACGGGTTTCGACTCAGCGTATGCCTCACCACCCAAAGGTAGTTAGGCGCTGTTATTCTGCCGAAACCATCAGCCAATAGACCCTGTGAAAAAACCATTGTGTAGTGTTCATGAAGTGTGTTGAGGTTTGAAAAAGTGTCGGGATGTGAAAAGTTATAATGTGTCTGGAAGGTTCTTCTGGTACGCCAGTCTCTTGAGAGTCTGGTTATAGAGAAGAAACACCCCAGGGTGTGTTAAGGCATGGTGTTGGTATGTGGTATGTGGTATAGATGTTGGTATCTACTATTTATTCGGAATAACAATGTCCTTTTCTTATAACCTAAGGTCTAAAATATTGTCTCCTCGGATGTATTGAGACGATCCAAGCGCCTGTTCCATAATATACAGTTTGATACTTTGACTAGTAATAGTAACCGTAGTTAAACTCTGTTGAATCGACAACAGATTTTGCTCTATTTATTTCGAGTTTGAATTCTGCTCGATTCATAACTCTTTGGAACTTATAAAAATCTTTATTTCAAACATGTTTTCAGGCATGTGGGCTAAAGACAGTGATGAAGAAGATAATGAAGACAATATCCGCCAAAGGACTCGGAAACCCAAAGACTACTCGGCACCTATCGGCTTTGTTATGGGTGGGGTGCAGCAGGCAGGCAAGAAAAAAGAAGAAAAAAAGGGTAAGAGCTAAATATTATCATAATATAGGTATCACTGCTTGGCAAACAGTTTGTAGATTCAGAATTTATGATTAGTCATTATTTGCACCTAGTAGAGCGCTAAATAATAGACTATAAATTATAAAAATAACAGATTTGTTTTACATAGTATTCTGTTTTCATGTTGTGTAATTTCATTACTAATTATTTACTTGTTGTGCTTATAGGATTGCTAATGTCTCTAAACACCTGCTCCATATGTTTTGGGTTACCTTTATTACCAATACATTTGCTTAATTAAAATAGACAAAAATCATAAACAAAAAAAACTTGAATTATGATTAACTCCCATATTTTATTAACAGAACTAGAATCAACAGAAGCCTCCACCTCTCGCCGCAAGCTCGTCCCAGACAGTTCTGATGATGACGAACAGCCGAGCTTGCCTGCAGAGACAGAGACTGCAGGGATCAGGCGGAAGGGACAGGGTATGCGATCGGCCAACTTGGGTGGCAGTGTGGGGAACTGGGAGAAGCACACTAAGGGTATTGGTGCTAAATTACTATTGCAGGCAAGTAATTCAGTTAGTAAGTAGCTACAGTTGTTCTAGAGTATAGTTTGAACTGTACTTCCCAGGTGTGGAAGAATACTTTTCTCGTGCTAGGAAGGTACTCAGTATAGCATATTAGGAGTCAAACTCACAGACCGCATGAGAAACACGACGATACGCTCCAAAACAAAAATAAACGACGTCATTCACAAGGCGGAAAAACTAAAATGGTATTGGGCAGAAACCACCGTTTGTGTCCCACAAGGCAGGCAGCCTCGCCAGACCCTGGAGAAGATGGCGGGACGATCTCGATAGCCATAAAAGTGACTGACCCACTGTGGCCAAAGATCGAGAAGTGTGGAAAAAGGATGGGAGGTCTTTTCCCTGCAGTAGTTGAAGCAACATATTTTCAGAAAAGGTCTGGAATGAATGGTCTACTGGCAATGCTAGTTTTAGAACAATGAATGGCAAGATCAATAATTTTGTAATTGTTTGCAGATGGGTTACAAACCAGGCAAAGGTCTAGGTAAGGACCTGCAGGGTATATCAGCTCCGGTGGAAGCCACCGTCAGGAAAGGAAGAGGTGCTATTGGTGCTTATGGACCAGAGAAAGCAGCTGTAAGTACTATTGTATACAAATTCTTGTCTATTGTAATTATTTTTTTTAAGTCCTGATTTGGTAGCAAGTGTTCATAATATGTTGAGAGGAGGCAATGTTCTAGTGTATTTATAATGCAATACAATTGTCTTTGCGCCTCATAAATGATTTGACGATTGCCTACTGTACCTACAAACAAGAATTATTCAGCAAAAAAAAAATATTTTCCAGCTAAAAGCAAAAAAAGAAGAAGAGAAACGCCTCAAAGAAAAAGAGGAACAAGAAAAAGAAACCTCTGAGAAGTCGTACAACTGGAAGAAATCGCACAAAGGCCGCTATTTCTACCGAGACTCGGCAGATGTTATACAAGAGGGTAAACCTACGATGCATACTTTGGCCAGGTATTCAGGACTTTATTTGTAGGCTGTAAAGTTTAAAATTCTATAACTTTTACCTTTCGTGTAAAAAATCTACTTATACAATAAATCGTTTAAAAAAGGTTTCCCTTGTGGAGTAATTATTATGACAAGAATTAAGCAACAATTTGCCGGCTTAAACACAGATTTCGACGAGCCAATAGTAACGCGGTGACGGCACAAGGTCCAACCCTACCTAGGTAGTGAGCACGAACATATTTGACAATCGCAATTGTATTGGTAATGTATTTAAGTTACACTGCCCGATGACAATTCATTCTGCAGTTCATCGAGTTATCAATGCCGCGTAATGTAGCTGGATACTTCGGGGCTTACGTAAAATTGCGATTGTTAGATTCGTGCTGACATTGCTGACATCTAATAAGATTGTCAGATTCGTGCTGATATCCAGGTCTAGATAGTGCAAGCACAGTTTAGGGCTAGACATTAATTAAAAGTCTACTAATATTTGATTTATTTCTCATTGCAGTAGTGAGCTATCTCGCGTGCCAGTGATCGACATGACGGGTAAAGAGAAGCGTGTTCTAAGTGGATACCACGCGTTACGAGCCGCCGCGCCTAGGTTTGAACATGAACCTCGGCGCAAGTGTGATCACTTTGCCGCGCCTGAGTTAGCACACAATCTGACCCTTATGGTTGAATGTTGCGAACAGGTAATTCCATGACATTATATACCGCGTTCACACTATGCCATTGCCGCTGCCGGCATTCATGCCGCGGACTTATTGCCACAGCAACATCGCCTTTATTCTCACCAAGGAGCTAGGGCATTAACTTGGCGATGTTGCTGTGGCAATAATTCCGGAATTAATCGCGGCAATAATTCCGGCAGCGGCATGGGCATGTGTGAACGCAGTATAAGAATAAAGGCGATTTTGCTGTGGCAATAATTCCAGAATTAATCGCGGCATTCATGCCGGCAGCGGCATGGCCATAGTGTGCACGCGCTAATAGCTAAAGGCCGTTGGTCTACCAATGCCGGCACCGGCACGCCACCAGTATATAGATAGATAGATAGAAAACTCTTTATTGTACACCACTTTTACGCAAATTATAAAATAAACAGAGTTCATTATTCTTATGTGAAGTACAATGGGCGGCCTTATCGCTATGAGCGATATCTTCCAGGCAACCTTTGGATTTTTTTTGGACCTTTGGACTGGATTTTATATGAATGAAAGTGACAGTGTAATAAAAAAGGTAATGCACTACCAGGGCAATACAAAACACGTTTACACCACTGCCGTAACACCGCGCCGTTCACGTGTTATGAGCCTGGTAGTGCATTATCCGTGCCGGCGTTGGTGGACAAACGGCGAAATCGTTTTGTTATTCCGTAAATTTTTCATTAAGAGTTTTTTTTTAATATTGTCTAACTGCAATATGACCACAATTTCAGGATATAATCCAAAATGCGCGAGAACTCAACGCCGCAGAAGATGAAATGGTGGTATTAGAACGAGATCTCCAGGAATGCGAGTTAGGGCTTCGTGAGCAAGACGACATCATCGCCAAGGTGCAGGCTATCTTACTGCGAGTGGAGGCACTGGACCGGCCTGATCTGTCTCTAGAAGCGGCATATGAAGTGCTCGCTGATTTACAGGTATATTAAAACCTGGTTAAAATTTTATTGAAGCTGCTGTCGAAAACAATCAATATTTTATTTGAATTAATCTGTAAGGTCGAAATTACTCAATATTTAATCTGTTAGATCGAAATTAATCAACATGAAATCTTTATGGTCGAAATTAATCAACCTTCATTCGGTAAGGTTAAAAATACATAAACATTATGTTGCAAAATGTGTGAACACACAATTTCCTGAAGATAGCCTCAAGTAATAAGCAAAACGCAGTAACATTAATGGTTATACTTACATTTGATTTCCAGGAGTCTTACCCCATGGAGTATGAAATGTTTGGCTTAGGCTCCATCGCTGGTAACATCGTGAGTCCATTACTAAGTGCCCTACTGGCACCCTGGCAGCCTCTGGAGGCACCTGAAGATCCCATCCCTACATTCCTCAAATGGCGACCATTGCTGACAGACGAGGCCTATAACAGCCTACTGTGGCAGCATTTTGTACCTCATCTAACCACAGCTTCAGAGTAAGTACAAGCATAACAGGACAGGACATGACAGGCGTCATGGCTCGATCGATACTCTGCCTTCCGTGCTGTGGATTGTGGGTTCGATCCCCACCGAGAACAAACATTTTGTGTGTGGCAAACATTAACGTTTCAAAAATTACGTACTAATTGTCTGTCTCCAGCGTTATCTTCTAAAACTCTTTGAATATTCCCACTCTACAACTTTTAGCAGGTTATTTTTTCATGAAAGTCAACACTATTCCTAATCTAAGCTTATTATGTGTCACAGATTATGGAACCCAAGAATCCCAGAGCCGATGCTTCGCGCAGTAAAAGCGTGGAACGAAGCGTGTCCCCCGTGGGTCGCCGGAGAGATTATAACGAGATGTGTGGTACCACGGGTCTTAGCAGCCGTTAGAACTTGGGATCCAACTAACGACACGCAGCCCGTGCATTGCTGGGTGCTGCCGTGGCATGATTTAGCTGGTGAGTGACCTAATATGAAAAGAATAAAAGCCTGTGACAATAGTTTTTTTTAGTAGTTAGAAAAATAATGTCGTAAAAAGCAAATGGCCCAAGGCAATGCATAACATTCATGTCACAAAACAAATCCTATGAAGACGTGTCATGTGAGGCGTTGCACTACGTCCATCACTGGAAATTTTAAAGTTTCGAATTCAAAGCAACATTCGAGCATTACTGTTTGGCGATAGAAACAAAATAGTCCCACATTACATTTAAAGAACTCTTTTTTTTTAAAAGCTACTACCTACTGTTTTTGACATACGATTTAATTTGTTCCAGGTGCAGCACTAGCAACTAGCGTGTACCCTCTAATCCGTTCCCGATTAGCTTCCGCGTTATCGGCGTGGCACCCCGCGGACGCGTCAGCGCGCGGCGTGCTGGCGGCGTGGCGGGACGCGTGGCGCGGCGCGCTCACAGCACTCTTACATCACCACATAGTACCCAAACTGGAGCACTGTCTGCATCACTCGCAGATCCATCTCGTTGGACAACAGAACAGTAAGCAAAAGCAGCATGAAAAAGTCCACTGGTGTGGTGGGGTACAGGGTTCGCCCCCTAGATTTTAATGAACAGTTTTTATTCTCCAAAACGATTTTGAGCCACACAGATTTTTTTTTGAGAAAAGTATAGGACAGGCTGATGGTCTAGTGATGTGTTAGGTGGTTACATGTATAACAATACATTACCTCTTTGTTATTGCTAACTGAAACTGACCGTGATCTTGTAGTCAACTATGTCGGTGAAAGTCGTCCTACGCTTCACTTTCTAGTCAGCATTAAAAACACTTTATTCTTTGTTTGTAGTAAAAAACAAAATCTCGTGACTCAGCTTCCTTTCGTGCCTATATCATCCCATTTCTAATCACCATGACTACGGCGTTTGTCTCACAATGTATTTTTTATTTACTTCCAGCGGCATGGCTCTGGTGCGTTGACTGGCTAGATCTCCTGGGAGCGCCCACAGTGGCGGCGATAGCTAGTCGGGCGTTACTACCGCGCTGGCTGGCGGCATTGGCGGCCTGGCTTAACGCTAACCCAGCACACGCTACCGTGCTCAACTCTTATACTGAATTCAAGGTAAGTAAATCAACGTACCAGCTTGTAAAAGTCCATTGCTGGACAGGGTCCTCCATAGATTCCCACAGAACCTGTTGACTTTATACGATGTGTGAGGTAAATACTTATATACTTACTCTATAATATATACTTACTCTAAGTGATAATTATATCATGTTAATTACCTAGTTGCAAATAAACTCTTTGATTATATTTGATTTGATTTAAATAACTAGTCGATTTTCTACTAGTCGAAAGGCATTTCTAATCGTGCATATCATCATTATCCACACCTTTAACTACACCCACTGCTGGGTACAACTAACTGTCCCAAAACTTTTGCCATTCAGCACGATAGTGAGCCAATCTCCCCCGTATAATATATAATTGTGCATAATAATTTCAGAAAATGTTCCCTGAAGAAGTTCTCAAGGAGCCAGCTGTGCGCGATTCCTTCCGCAAAGCCCTCGACATGATGAACAGAAGCACAGACATCGATACTGTCGAAGCACCCCCACCGCCACGCTTCACCCCTGTCGATCCTAAGGAATCTTCCAGAATCGCAGACGCCTTAGCCTCCGCCACCCAACAGAAATCATTCTCAGAACTACTCGAATCTAGATGCACGGAAAAGGGAATTACATTCGTACCTTTAGTTGGCAAGAGTAGGGAAGGTAGACCTATTTATAAAATCGGAGATAAACAGTGCTATGTTATAAGGAATGTTGTTATGTATTCGGATGACGCGGGAAGGAATTTTGGACCGATTAGTATGGATCGGTTGTTGGCGATGGTTGAAGATTAAGAAAACACGTAAGTTTATTTAGATTAGGCTTGATTCTGATATGTGGATAAAAATGTACAAAAAACAATTCAATTTTATTTATTCACTCAAAAACAAAAGACACAAATTACGTCATGCAGACATGCATCTACACTACTGTTTCTAATTTATTTGTTAGTAAAATCTACGAAAACGTTAGTTTGATCTACTATTTTGATTCTACTTTGTAGAAGGTACGTATTTGTTCTTATAAAATCTATAAAATAAAATAATAATAATTATATATCATTTTCATATAAATTCGATAGTTTCATAATAAATTCGATAACCAATTCGTAAGTACGAGTATCATAATGTTACATAAATATTCGATATTCTCAAAATAAACATTTTAAAAGATATTTTTTGGTTTGTTACAATTTTCTATGTATGCGTCATGGGACCAATAATATACCCATTCTACTTCAATGACATAGAAGTACATCGTAGTACCTATTGCTTTGTAGTTATTAGGACAGGTAGCAAGTTTAAAACAATTGAAAGTAAGTAAAACTAATATGGCTTGCATTTATCTTTGGAATTTGGCAAGACTTTGGATTTTCGACTAGCTTAATAGCAGTCAAACTCAAATTATGGCACAACGTAAAAGTAACAGCTAATTTTGTGACTATTTTTGTTAGGTACCTACGTAATAATATTAAAGTTAGTCAATAAGTAACAATTTTAGGCACATTTTCAAAACCAATTTCGAGAAACTAGTAGAAATTGGTTATTGAAAATAAGCTCATGGTATCCATTATACTAAACACCGTATTTTTAGTCATCCTCAGGTTTTCCTCAACTAATACGTTGACCATATTTACCATCAATCTAATACCATCTCGACGATAATATTGATGTCCAAAGTTGAGCTTTATTTTATAACAACTAAAGACAGGTGTAAATAGCCATGGAAACCGCGTATCACCTTAGGTCTTCAACTATTTTAACAAAGCTTTTTGGTAGCGATAAGCCCTTACGCACTGGACTCCATTCGCCATGCCTAGGGCAAAGTTACACAGTGACAAAGCGTAGTTGATAGGTCGTATGACAAGGCAGTATCTGGTCCAAATGATGCCTGTCGCGGCGAGAGTGGCCGACTGGGTGGTAGATACTTTATCAAGTGGTCTGCGCCAGTCATCTATAGATGCTAGGACCAGTCCCTGGAAGATTGAGGCCTAGTGAAGTGGTTATAGTGCTGTGTCGACTGTACGCAACTGTATAAGAATTCGCGACTGTTGAATAGCACTTTCAAATATAAAAGTTGTGCAGAATCAACTCCTACTAAAATTACTTTAGATTAGTATTACAAAAAAAAAGTTGCATACAATCAACATAAATCCCTACTAAGATAACTTTGGATATTGCAAGAAAAAAAACTGAGCAGTGGCGCTCTCATTAGATTAAAAAACTAGTTTTTAGAACGATTGCCTTCAAAATCTGCCTATGATTTTAGAATTTTGAAGCAAGCATTTTCAATATAGAATACCTATAATCTCTGATGGAAGCACCATTGCTCCCTAAATAGGTAACTGTTATAGCTGCTAGCGTTAGTTAACTGTTGCAATATTCATAAATACATGCATGTATTTGCGTGCGCGCATGCTTTCATGCCGAAATGAAGGAAGAAAGCGTGCAGGCTTGCGGTTATAGGTAGATAGATGCTAAAGGTATTTCTTTTATTAGGTATGTAGGTAGGTAGTTCAACTTACATTGAAATAATTAGTACCTACCAACCTATCTATTACGTCTATTACAATACAAACACTCTTGTTCACATTATTGGACGGTTAGCGTTATATTAAAACACACGTAGGTAACCCTAGTGGTAGGTTGGTAAATTCGAGTGGCTATAATGATACTAAAATAGATACCTTGAGTCATTCACTCATACTTACCTATATTGTTGATGTTCTATTGATAATACAAACTCCGGACAAGTGTATACTTGATGTGTATTGAAAGACAACTTCTGTGTTGTTTTGCCCACAACCTCCAACACCGTTGAATCACGTCAGTTATGGTATTTGAAAGTGTTAGTAAGGTAACACAAGACATTTAAGAACAGAAATGAGAAATATTTAAACAAAATATTAGTTTATTTTCCATTTAAAAGGTTTACAAAAATAGGCATCGTATTTTTAAAATAATTTAATAATGTTCAACATTTTACATTAGGAATAATGGTTATTATTAGCGCAATGAAACACTTAAGTCGCCAGCGACCTTATGATTTTTTTGGCAATTTTGAAGAATTTTTAGGCTCAAACAAACAACATTGAAAAAGTAGTTAGTACACCTATTTTCTAGGTATTTTATATAGATTTTTTTCACAACTTTTATTCTGAAATATGATTATTCACCATTTAAAACTAAGCTTCAATAAATTATTATATAACAAGTCATAAAAGATAACAACCTATACCCTTGATTATCACAATGTGGATATAAATAAATAAATAAATAAATATTCACGGACACTTAACACGACGCCTTCTAGTCCCAAATTAAGCAAAGCTTGTACTATGGAAACTAGATGGCTGATAGTATACATACATACTTTTTTTTTGTAAATACATACTTATAATACATAGAAACACCCAAACACAGAACAAACATCTATGTTTACAACACACAAATGTTTGTTCTCGGTGGGGATCGAACCCACGACCCACAGCACGGAAGGCAGATCTACTACCGACTGAGCCATGACGCCTGTCACCTCATAAAATGTTGGTCTTACAGTTAAGATGGTAGCCTTATGCAAAACTGCAGAGATTATCAGAATTTATCTTCAGACAATGACCATGCATTGTCTAGAATAAATTGTCTTCATTATACAAATCTTTCCTATCTAATAAAATAAATAATAATAAACCCATCCCATGATCTAACAATTGCAATGCTTTAATGATTCACATGCTACATGATCAATAAATTAAAAAAGTTTAATAATTAGGTAATAACCCACTGAGATTGCTCTTAAATACTACAATTTCTATAAATAACACCTATTGCTCTACAATAACCTAAATTCTACAGGGCAGAGTTGAAAATTCTACTACAAGTACTAGAGAGACACATTTTAAATGTGTTTGAGTAACAATTTCACCAATTTAACATCGCAAATCATTTAACAGTTTCTTTCTTTTTGTTCTGCTCATGTTTGATAGCCCTGCCTACTTGATAGAGGCTTGTGCAAGCCACAAACACATTGACAGCAAAGAGGCTATAGTTTTTCGGGATGATCACAAGAGAGTATCGGGACCAAATGATGCCAGTCGCCGCGAGAGACACCGACTGGGGAACGGACAAGGTCTCGACAGGCCGATTCAAATCACCCAAACCAGCCATCACCAAGCCCTGAAAGTTTTATGTACTTAGAAAGGAGCTACGTGATTGTGTGGTAAAATATTATGCCAGACCAAGAGATTTTCTTTGTAATAAGATTTAGATTAGGATAAGTTTAGTACCTATCTATGTTGCGCCTCTTAGATGTCTTTAAAGGACTGTAGGTACTTTTAACATTTTTAGATAAATTATATGCACTCTGGTTTTTTTTATTGCATTGATATTTTGTTTAAGGTTATAAGGCTACCTCGAATATAGTGCTTCTATTTGAACTAGGTATATAACTTAGCCCATCTTACAGGGCATAGATGATTGTGATAAAAGTTGTGACTCTGACGTCAAGACTTTGAGAAAATAATCGCAAAATGTCCCAAAAAAACATCCCTAATCATTTTTTTATTTCCTTTTTTTTATTTAACTCATAATTCACAGCCCTCGCTATCTGATAAATGTTTATACATGCAACAAACACGTTAACAGTAAACAGGGAATAGTTTTTCGGGACGATCACAAGAGAGTAACGAGACCATATAATGCCAGTTGCTGTGAGAGACAAAATCTGGGGTATTGACAAGTTCTCGACAGGTCGATTCACGTCTCCCAAACCAGCCACCACCAAGCCCTGAAAGTGGAGTATGTGAGATGGGGAGCACTAGGTTGGTGAACAGAATGAAGGGCTTTTAATACATTGTTTTTAGATTATTAGACATTCAACAAGATGATTTGATCACATAACATTGAAATAAAGCCACATACAGAGGAGAAACATTGTATAAAAATTAATATGAAAATTGTATCATACAATATTATCTGAACAAATCCGTGTCAAGCTTATTGAGATTATGATAAATATCTTATCTTTACAGCCTCTGTGAAGATTATAAGGTACAACTCACATTTGCTCTATGCTTTATGGAACATGGAAATGATAATGGAACCCATATTTTTAATGATACACAAACACAGTCAAGTTGTTGACCTAGCTCTACCTAGTCTTTATTATTTAATACCACTATGTACTGAATCGTCAGTTATTACATCAATGGTCATGCAATTCCATTTTGCTAAGCAGTGGAATAAGCAATGATTTATGATAATTGACATGTTCACTACAGCCAGTAGGTACCTATGTTGACAGAATTCAAACTGAATGTTGCAAGTGCAACAGGTACATGCATACCTTCGGGTAGCTGGAGTAACTGCCGCCACCTATCACCAAAAAGGGCCCATCTGTGGCCTAGTTGCGGAAACAAGTCCGCCGAACAAGTATACCTAAGTAGGTATACTTGTTCGGCGGAATCCACAAAGTACATAGTGCCTTTATCAATGCCTTCTTTTGCATAAACTAGATAGATAGTAGTTACCTAAGTCTAGTGCTGTTATCGTTGGCCTCAAACGAGGTGATGAATATAAATAGGGTGACCTTGGCAATCAAATACGTCCGCAATCCACTTACCCATTTGAATGCAGGCGCCCAGAAGAAAATAGTTTTAGGACCTGGAAGAAGAAAACTCATCTTATTCTTTACATGTTGAGGTTCATAATGAATTATAACATAATCTAGAAACCTTACCAGCTTCATGTTCCCAGAGTGGACGTAGTTTAGAAGGAACGAATTTATCAGCAGCGCCGATTAAAGATTTGTATAAACGAGACGACATTTTAGCAGGGACTGTGTTATAGTTTAGAGCGGAAATAGGGACTGGGAGGGTGGCGGTTACGAGGCACTAATTTACATGAATGTTTTGTTTTACTAGGATTTACATGACCACTTGAATCGACGAGACCTTGAGTTGAGAAAATAAAATTGTGATAACGTGACGTATGTTATCGTGAAATTGACAGTTGACATCACCAAAGACATGACATTGATATCTGAATCTTTACGGAACGTTTGGTACCTAGGTATCATCAGGCTATTTTGCGGTATCTTTTTACCGGGTCGACTGGACCGAGCGTAGGCTTTGAACGCAGCGCACAACAGAGGACATAATTAAATAACTTTTCGTTAAAAATTTCGTTGTTTTTTTTAAAAATTAATTTTAATTACATAACTAATAAAACTAAACAACTACTTAGAAAAAGATCAGCTACATTATGCTATCATACATATTGTATGTAGATTATATACAAATATACACTCTATGATGTTTGTTAGACTTAACTAAAAATTATCTTTATCTTTATTGGTACATACATACGATTCGATTAGTTTGATAGCCATACAGATTTCGATCAGATTTTCGATTGCTTTTTTTTGAACGAAACAACGAAACAAACATGGCTGCGAGGTAGACGTGCACTTTGCGTTTGTTGTAAAATAAAATAATAAATCACCAAGAATGTGATCTTTGTGTACCTATTTTACTTTTTTCGTTAAGTTTCTGTGTGTTATTTTCGTGTCTGTACCTTTGACTTATTTTGTTTCGTGTTTTGTTCGACTTTTGTTCAGAATCTGAACATGGGGACCAGCACAATGGGCAGTGATTTGCATTCTGATAAACAAGACAAACTCCTCAAGTTACAAGCTCGAAAAAAAGAACTCGAGCTGATGCTGGCTAATAAAAACGAAGAGCTCTACAAACTATGCGTTCAGGAAGTGCAGCTTACAGGGATAATGCCGCCGGAAGCACCATTGAGCCCAGAAGTGCCACAAAGAGAAAGACTGGGGAGTGTACGCAGTGAAAACAGATCCACAGACGGCAATGACGTTCACGATGGTTCCGATAACTCTTCCAGACGATTTCGGCCTGGTCCAATGCACGATTCAGATCAAAATCTTCGCAAAAACCTTTCTCACAGGCTGTCTACGCCGTCTATATCGGGCATGTCCACAAAAAGCCATCCTAGATTCGTACGACGACCGGAAACGAGCTGCTCAAACTTCTTTCCATCACCTCCGCAAGAAAGGCAGACTGATACATTTTCTATGCATACATCTCACACATATCCTACACTAGCTGGGCGACATGAGACTGTCAATGAGAATACTCCAACTGATATCCATGCAGGCTCATATGCTAGACATCATACTATGACAACTGAGTATATGAACAAGATTTATTATAATAACAATACCCCGGAGGCGCAGCATGTGTCTCGGTTGCGTGAGACACACTTTAGCTCGAGCCATCCCGACATAACCACAAACTACACCCATGGGAGTGTTGCACCTCATCCACCACAAAATGGCATGCGTAACACACCTTTACTGTACCAGTATGCTTCACATTTGAAAGCACAAAGCCAACATTTGGGCGGGATACCCCATCATCCACAACAAATGCAGGCTCCAACTAAACGGAGACAAGACAGTGTCCGTAGACACACTTTACAAAGGACCCAGACTTACCACTTGACCTCCCACAGTGACTACAACCAGCATTTAGAGAACATGACTGATGGTTACCGGCCTCCTTTACCAGTTTACCAACATCGTTCACAGACAGATATTCAAGAACCTCCTCATATTGTAGAACGGGGTGTGCCGTTGCGAGAACACAATAATATCCGTCATCCGATGCATTTACAGCTCCAAGTATCCACTGATGACTATGGTATTGATAGAAGGGGATACCCAGACGCGATGAGTCCAGTTAGTATAAAGTCTGGTTACTCCAACTTTGACTCTGTTAGCATGAATAAGTTCTCCCCACTGTCTCAAAACGAGATGAAAGTGAAAGAGAAGCAATGGTATGAGACATCCTTGGATTCCCCAACAAAACCCGAGGCATCTCTTTTGAAGAAGAGTTCAAGCCTGAAACGCACACCCAGCATAGGTAATTCACAAGCATACGAAGTCATGATCTCTACTGGAAGGCATTCCGCTATGCAAAGCCCTAATCAAACACTCCATAGTCCTCATCAAATGCCTCACAGCCCTCATCATTTGGCACACAGCCCTCACAAAGTGCCTCAAAGCCCTCACAGCCCACGCCAAGTGCCACAGAGCCCAGTGATGTCTCCCAGTGGAGTTTCACTCGACTCTCCAAAAAACGTCACAGTTGTTGAGCAGGGTAAATGTATCCCTTACAGAGAGGAAACCAAGCCCTTTGAGATGTCAGACTTCTACAAATACTCAACAAAGTTTAGGCAGCCTGCAAGACCAGTTACAACTAATCCTGGCCCTAGTGTTCATCCGTATAAACTGCCAATGGAATTGCCGCTGTATACTCAAGACCATTGGCATGGACAAAACAACTGATATTGAACTTACAGGCTTCTATTTTTACTTATTTATTTTTTGCTTACTCTGTTCAACTTATGGAAATTTAATTAAGTTGCATACTAGTGCTTGTGTGTTTTCTTAAGTTGAACAGATTTTCCCCCTATCTAGATATAGGATAGACCACAAATTTATCTTTAGGCATAAATTTGTGTTATTAAAACTCAGCCTAAGATGTTTTGCATAAAGTGTGTTTTGTAACTATCTGCCAAGCAGTGCAGTAGGCACTAAAACATACAATGGTATAGATAGAGCTTGAATTTAGCTTTTATTCCCTAGCTCATAGTAAGTACTTATTGTTATTTCAGATTTGGTACAAAAATGTCTTGTTTGGTACCAGTAGCAGGTACCTATAGTTAAGGACTAAAAGATACACTTGGTGTATATTATTAAGATTAGGAAAAGACTAAATTTTATATGATGAAATGTTGTTCAATTATAATGCTATGAAATGCTATGCTATATGAAATTAAAATAATTGATAATATTAACTAAACTTATCAAAAAAGTCTGGTAGATTGTGATACTGGTAACATTAAACATAGCAATAGTAATTTGTCATAATATTTTTTGCCAATTAGTTTTAAAACTAACTTGTTTCATAATGGCACTGTCTAAGAACACAATTGTTTAGATACAAGCTTACCCACCGCTTAGACTAATTTCTTACACCGAATAGTAGGTTTTCTGGTGCCTTTTGAAATTTTTGAAATAATTATTCTGTACTTCTCAATGGTTTTCTTTGATCTTCTACATTTTCTTTCACTATGTATGTATTAAAGCTCTCTTAGAAAGTATTTTAGAACTATTTTTCAGTAGAATAGCCTTTTCTGTGTGATAATGTGATATTTAAGGCAGGTTTTTACTATAAACTCGATTTTCTGCTATGTTCTGATAGACTTTAACAAACTTGCCAAGCAATATTGAACTTAATTGCCATGTGCCTAACGTCCAATTACATGTAGCATTTAGATTATGTTTAGTGTATATTTTGAGATTGCCTTTTGTAATCGGCTTTGTAAGCTGAATGTAGTATTTAAAATTACATAGATTTAGTTCAATTTATTAAAATAACTAAAATCCATAAGATTTTATCTAGGCATTTATTTTAAATGCATTAATTAAATTGGTTTTATCTCAAAGGTTAACATAAGCAGTTTGAAAAATGCCTTTTACAGGCACAACTTTATGTTTAAAACCTAATAAAGATGCTATACTTACCTGCAATAATTTAGTTTTGATAAATAATAATAACTCTATAGTCTGTTTTGTTGGTCGAAACGAATATCGGAAAACTATTTGCAAGATATTTAGTATGGAACCCTGATAAGCGCCTCTAGCGGGAGGTTTGCAAACGACTTTCCTCCATACAAAAATGCGAGTTTCTCGCTTCAGCGAAAATCAACAAAATAAAACTCTGCTCCGAATTAAATTTGAGAGACTTTACCGTCACAAATTGTATAGGTTGTATCTACCTTTTAAGCTACGAAAACCTAGACAGGTTAGATACAACATTGATACCTAGTGTACCGAAATAGATGGATGTTGGGACTCACTTTTATAGGGTCGTTATTCAAAGTCAAAGCCGTCCGTTGTTGTTGACAGCTGACCGTTAGCAAGCTCGTAAATCTGACTAACTACGTTAGGACCCAGCCAGAGTGGAGGCCTACATAACCTACTAGTGGTCTTCATACACGTTTCCAAGAACTTGCGCAACTAGAAGAGGCTAAGTGGTTGATTTTGTTTGACAAAACTGATTGTTGACAAGCAGAATCATTGTTAAAAACGCACGTCTGCTGCTTTCTGCGCCTTGGTACAATGATAAACACTGCGCTATTCTCTGCGTGCACGTCCCTAACCCCTGTTTTGCAGGGAGTGGACTGACGTAGTGGTTTACCTACCCATAGGTGCTTCGGATGTTATACCTAATGTATATACCTAGGTACCTACCTACGTACATGACACGAGTCTTAGATTACCTGCCCTACAAACATTTTGTAGGCATAAAGAAAAACCTAAAAATAGTTAGGTATAAAGTTTATTTAAAATCACAGAGATGAGACTAGAATACAATTTAAAAGGACAAACATACAAAAAATAATTAAAACAAGAATACGTGCTTTTGATTGTTATCAAAGACGCAACAGAGATGAAAACAAAAAAAAAAACAAAAAGAAAATGCATAGGTAGGTAGTTACTGGTTCATTTACATAGCATGTTGTTGGTTTTTCAGTTTCATGAGTAGTTCATGCAGTGATCTCTTCCCTGGGTTGAAACTTCCACCTAGGTAGTAGTCATCACCACCTGAAGAAAAAGTCTTATTAGATACCTACCCAGGTAGGTAGGTACCTAATTATTTCAAGGTATTAAATCCAATAGGTCACCGCTGCTGCCTGATAGTAAAATATAACATTATAAAGCGTACCCTAGAACACTAAGGCATCGGTGGTGGTCGGTGTTCTAGTGATAGCAACACCGTCTTCCGTTTCTAGGTACCTACCAAGTGGCTCAAGAATTTTCTTACCAGCTCCTCCAAGTTGTCCATTGATGCAGCCTTCATCCCACATGTTCACGCACCGTTTTCCAGGGTTAAAGCCTCCTCCATTCAGGTAATAGTCGTCGCCACCTACCAACCAATAACTTATTGTTAATCGCCAAATCTGATAGGTATACCTAACAACAGTAGTTTTACTTCACATCGCTTATGTAGGTGACTTTATCCCACTCTTTTTATAAAAAAAACCACTTAATTACAAAAGCTACACAACTTTATATTTCTATCTAAAGTCAAATACGTATAGGTAGGTAGTTACACTTTAGACTCAGGGAAAGTGGATCTAAACAACATCATGGTGGTTGTTTTCTCAAGTAAATTTAAGCAAAACGGGTTAAAACGAACAAACAACGAAATTAGGGTGCCTAAACTCAGGTTTAAGCTTTATACACCCACATCTGGGTTTGCTCTTGGCTGCCGCCTCGAAACAAAATACTAAATATTTGTTTAGGCCCTTCGTAACTGGACGTTTCAGAAATTGAGTGTTTACACTCAGTTGAGTCTCGGCGAGAGCAAACAAAAAAGCCTTTTGTCCAAAAGGTAGTGTGGTCACGAACGTGCCACTCTTATCTTTATGAATTTTTGAGGCACATCATCGTACGTATGAGGTATCAGCTGGCAGCTACGGTGAGTACAATCTCATAATTCCATTAGTTTTCTCGGTCTCTGTAAATTAGTACGAGTAGGTAGATATCTATCACAGATCATGAAAATGTGGCGATATGGCACTACAAGCAATATGATAGCCCGGCTCACAGTCAGGCTACTCACCAGATCCACCAAGCTGCCCATTGATGCACCCCTCATCCCACATGTTGACGCACCGTTTGCCAGGGTTGAAACCACCTCCATTTAGGTAGTAGTCGTCACCACCTATCGAACACGTTTTCATCATTGACCAGTCTTATCTCAAACAGAGAAGAAATGACAGAAAGGAATAAGTAGTTTTTGATTTCTGCTACCATCATTCCATCAGTTGGTATTACATGAGCCTCAGAATATTGAATTTGGTAGTCTGAGACATGAACCTGTTATTTGAGGAAAGGTAAAAATAAGCTTACGTACGCATCCCTTTTTTGTTCAAATAAAAGTAAAGCATAGTTTTGACTTACCTGAACCACCTAGTTGTCCGTTGATACAGCCCTCATCCCACATGTTAACGCATCTTTGAGAGACTGAAAGAAAGTTAATGAAATGCTAATTAGGTATATAGGAATGTCTACAAGGCCTATGAGCGCCTGCACACTGTCCATACTGAGTGTACGCAAGAGATTCTACGCGAATGCTACGCAGCGTCTACGCGCCTCTACGTGGCGTCTACGCAGCGACTACGCGACATCTACACGTCTACGAAATGGCTACGCGTCAGCTACGCAGCGAGCCTACGCAATGCCTATGCCAAGTTTGACTTCTGCCGTTAGAGCTAAAAATATATTGCTTTTAAACGTTATGCAGAACAATACCGTAAACAATTTTTACTTACAATGCTTAGGATGTGGCAAAGTTTTGCAATAAACCACTGAAATTACACTCAAGAGCACAATAAATGCCTTCATTTTTGGAATTACCAACTTTTCTATTTGCAAGAATAATTCAATGAATACAATTTGGCGATCGTCGATGCTTTTATAGGACTCCAGGGCACTCGAGAATTTAATTTGGAATTGTCATCAAACTCGATTCACACTCGAGATAACTCGATTTAATTAAATGGGTGGGATGGGGTGTTTATTATTAATTAAATCGGCTGAAATTAAGTGGGTGTACATTATACTGCTTGCTTTTGTCCTTGGATAACAACAAGTGTAAGCACTAGGTAGGTAAACAATACCCTATGCCTCTTCAATGTACGCGCGTATTGATCTTGTCTTTCCTGTAGATAAGACTGACTGTATTGACTTGGTGTTACGAGTACCTTTAGTTATGAATGACTAGGCTGAGCGGATTTTATAGGTGCTAGACAAGTCTACTCCATTTAAAAAAATTCTCCGGCACTGCAGTGTGTCGTTCATCGGGGCATGTGTATTTTATATATTGAATTACCTAAGCTCTTAATATTTATTTAAGATAAATAGATAATTATTATTCTCTGTAATATCGCACGCCAACTTCCTCATTACACCACCACGTCTGGGTAGACATTGCTTTAAGCATTAAGTCCACCCATTGTAACAAATTTATAATTTTGTGCAGTAAAGTATTAAATAAATAAATAAAAAGTAGCCGCTGAAGCTGTATCAGTACCTACCTATATCAATCTTAATGGATCTCTTTTAAATAAACTAGAAATCATTTGATTTGTTTTCTTTTTTGTAACTATTGAAGCGTCCACTTCAATGAAATAAAAAGTTTTTATATACAAATTCTGAATAAAAAAAGAATATAATATCTTATGAGTATAAGGCCGGAATACTGAAACGTCACTCATATTTAATCTTCTGTTTGACATTACTCATTTGTAAAGAGATGGCAATAATTTAAGCGTGAACTTAATTTAAGTGGCGTTTGAGTATTCCCCCTCTAACTGTTTTAATTTCATGGTCTGAATCACCCAGCGTACACCCAGTAGAAACCACTTACATATATACATAACAGCCTCTGTACAATACATAGATAAAACAAAACTTAGGAAGGTAGGTACACATAGTACATACGCTATCTGAATCGCATTCATCATCATATTTGATTTAATCATTACATAGACAAGACAACTGTGAAGTTTGGTGCAAATAAATAGGAAGTATGGTGTATACTTACGACGACGATTTAGAAACAGTTGATTGCATAGAGTACAGTAGTATCACGTCAGTAGTGTTTATTCGTGTTAATTTATGTGCCAGAATCCAACGACTTTTTGTAAGTCTGTGAGACTGTTTGTAGGTAAGTTAGGTATGCAATGTATTGTACAAGTATGTATTTGTTCTGTTGTCAGGGGTGAACTGTGAACGCCCCAGGTACGGGCGACATCTAAACAAGTGGCGATCACAAATAGACCATCTAGCCCGCAGTGATATCATGGCCGCAAAAAGCTAATAAAAAAAATTCTGTTGTTGTTATAATAATATTATGTGCTTATGATGTCTTATGCCCTATGCTTATAAGGACTGGTGTATGTACCTATTTAAAATTTCTAGTTATTGCTCGTAACTTTTTCTGTGGTTTTCGTTTTATTTACTTTTTTATCCATTTAAAGTTAGGTATATGCAAAGTCGCTCCAGTGACGTGATATGCAGTTTATGGATGTACATTATCTTATCATAGTAAACTAGAAAAAAACATTAGCAAACTTAGATGTCTACTTATAAAAAAAACGTAAGGAAATAAGTTATTACTACATATTACTACATGTATTTCGGCATTATTGAGTAAGTACCTAAACCAGTTTGCCTCTACATAAGTGACCGTGAAGAGTAGGTAAGTTTGACCTTTAAGTCTTTTAGTTACGTAGGCACCTACCTACTTAATATGTTACTCAAAATTAAGTTATGTTATATTTCCATTGAATCATATCAAAACGGATACCTATCACCTGTTATTAAAGTCAATCACTTCACTGAATTGAAATTGGTAGTTATTGAATCACTCCGCCAGATAGGTTATCTCCGAGTTTGATAAAGTCTGCATTGATCAGACCAGTCTGTAACAGTTTATCACGTGCAGTTGCAAGGTCGCCAGAGATTGTTTTTTTCAAACATTGAACTGTCACATTTCTGACTAACCCCGCAGGCCCACAGTGTAATAGTTTCCAATCTACCCATGAACGGAAGAGAATAAAACACATCAAAAATGTCTACACAGAATGTGTTACATATAACACAAATTTGTCAAAAGTGTCACGTACGTGACTATTTATCATTTTCATATGTTTTGATAAGGTTTTGATCATTAAAATTTCTAGCGATCATAGAGTACCAACTTGGCTAGAGTAGGTAGTAGAGACTACCTCTATAATCTAAACGTGACTCAAGCATTTTGAGTAGAGATTTTCACACAAAACTATAAAAATGTATGCTTGAGTCCAAATCAGTGCTTCAAACTAAACGATCATTTATCTTCATAGTTAGCAGCATGGACGAAAATATAGTACCAATAAAAAGTAACGCGTGTGTATTATAACTTTTCTTGTATAAATTAGTCTTATGAATTGAAAGCACAATTTAATCACAATGTTATCATCATCAATATATATAAAACTCTTTTGAAGCTGACAGAGAATCAACGCACAGCCTAAACCATAAGTCCTAGAGGTATGAAATTTGGAGGGTAACTAGTATCCTTATATAGTGTAGGGGTGCACTAAGAAAGGAATTTTGAAAAGTCGCACTCTAAAGGGTAGAATGCGAGCAACGCCGCGGGCGACGGCTAGTATTGTATGCAATTAAAACAATATCAGGACTATTTAATGAGTTTGACATAATATTCACAAGTAGGTAATCATTCTGATAGTACCCGTAATATTTAACAACTAAAAGATAAAAGAGTACCTATTTTAGCTGATAATATGACAAATATCACTGATGTACTACAGCGTTATCATAACTATAGTAAAGAGTCAGGGTGACTAGTCACATTTTGGAATATAAAATTAAATATCAGTAGACTAGCAATCTTTATAATCAAATAATTATAGTGTACTAGCCGTCGCCCGCGGCGTTGCTCGCGTTCTAGACCCTTTAGAGTTAGAGTGTGACTTTTCAAAATGCCTTTTTTAGTGCACTCCTGCACTATGTAAGGATACTACCCTCCAAATTTCATACCTCTAGGACTTATAGTTTAGGCCGTGCGTTGATTCTAAGTCAGCTTCAAAAGAGTTTTATTATAGTGTATTAGGTATAAGTGGGTATGTATTATTATTATACTTAATAAAGGTAAATACTTAGTGTTACTACAACTTCGGATGCAGGGGATTGTACACTTTGCTGCAGTTTATAGCTACCAAACCTCTTTCCTTCGTATTATACCTACTTAAATAAGTTAACAAATATATGTAGGTATAAGTATAATGTGTGATAGCTACCGATTATGTAACAACTAAATTACCATGTGAATATAAAAACACGCCAAGTCCAAGCAAAACCAGTTAGCAATATTACATTATCTATGAGACGAAATTTTAACTCATTTCCAGTGTAAAATGGCGAGAATAGGCTGGGTGCTACTGAGCCTGCTGGCAGCATCTTACGTCAGCGAAGCTTACAGGATCCTGATGGTTTCTCCGATTCCTGGGAAGAGCCACAGCATCCTGGGCGATGGAGTGGTCAGGCATCTGCTGAATGCTGGACATGAGGTTAGTAAACGCAGAATTACAAACTTAAAACAGTTGGTGTGATAGCTTTTTGGTGACATTCTCATTTGAGAACTCTAGAAATATCATCATGTTTTATTTTCGCCGCCGGATGGTGATGCTCGTATTTGCTGTGTTCTTATTTGAGGGGTATCGGTGTATTGCTGGCATAGGTACTAGCAAAAACCGCTCAATATAATGCCATCTAAACGATACCGCGGATTAAAACCTCGTCACTATCCTACTAATATTATAAACGCGAAAGTTTAAGGATGTATAGATGTTGGTTATTCTTTCACGCAAAAACTACCAATCCGATTTGGATGAAACTTGTCCGTAGATTATCACATTAATAGGCTACTTTTTATCCCGGAAAATCAACGGGATCCAACGGGACGCGAACGAAGTCGCGGGCCGAAGCTAGTTTCTCATAAAAAATGTTAATGAGTCTTTCAACTCTTCCAGGTATCGTACATAACAGCGATCCTGCAAAAGAACCCTCATCCGAAACTGACGCAGATTGACGTCAGCAGCAACATGGAGCTAATGCCAAGTAATAATAATAGATTGCTTAACGATGCCCGGCTGGCTACTGAGTTCTCAAGGGGTTCGGGGAAAGAATAAATGCCTGCACACACTTTAAAATATATAATAATACGTTTAAACACAAGCGAGATAATAATAACAAAGAAATACAATGGAAAAAATCAGTTTATACACGTTTGCGCGCGCGACCATGTTCTACTCTCGGTAGCGCGCGGGTCGTCTTTCTTCTCGCGCCTCGCGGCAGATGGCATTAGGCGCTTCGATGTTTTCGAAACGCTTTTGAAAAATAGTAGGTACGTCATTTCCGTCGCATGGTACAACCACATCTCCTAGATCCGGTTGGGTCGTTGAGTGTCTGGGCGTATGGTGCGCTACAATTGTTTATGATCACATTCTGATATCTGAAGCTGGTAGACCCACAAATGTCCAATAATAATGCTACAGTTCAGGAAGAAGTGCTGCAAACAACTCATCCTGACCGTAATATGTAATTTGAACCGTCGACCAGCAGACTCAATTGCGCTTTTTCAATGGCTAATCTAATCAGATGAAATAAGTCTTCGGGCATCGTAATGTAGATGGAAAGTGACATACCTAAACGGGAATCAGAATGTCAATTTGAAGTGCAATTAGGAGGGGTCCTAGACTGAAATGAGCTCTCTGTGGTTAACCTGTGGCTCCGTAGACTCCGTACCTCCAAAAAGATGCTCTTCCTCTGGTTAGAAAGCTCGAAAACCAATTATCCTGCCCTATTTTGGGGAGAAATCCGCGCAGCTGTTTACAAAGATGCGAGAGTTTTAATTGTTTTTTTTTTTCATTTTAGAGGACCTGCTTAATATTAAAGCAATTATGGAAGGTAGATCGCTAATGAGTGACACTGTCATGCCATTTATAATGCATGGAATAGCTAGCACCACACTAGCACACGAAAACGTGAAGAAGGTCTTGGCAGATCCAAAAGAACATTTCGACGTAATCATCGCCGAGTGGATGTTCGATGAACTGTATTCTAGGTAAAAACAGCCTTATTTTGTGTTGTCATACTGACAGTTCCATGTTATGAAACCCATTTATGAGCAAAACGCCAAGTGTAACTACGGAACGGACGGGGTTAACGGTGTTAATGAACTCTGCAGAATGATATCTAGACATTTTGTCTAAAAATCCTATGCTGGCAGTTCCCACGCTACCCTTTCGCGTCCCCAACTGCCAGTATTTTTGAAACTACAGAAGTCCCCTTCCCAGCGGGAACTCGAAGGGATTTCTGAGATGAGCCCATGAAACATCCTTTGGTAATTAAAGGTGGTATTATGAGGATCACGCGAAGTCAATGGATTGAGAATACCTAAACTCGTTCTTCCTGGAAATGTATGGAAGGCAGCTATGTACAGTAGTCGACACAGGTGTGTGTAGTGATGATGAATGAGAGAATGCTATACGTAATGTATTCTGTGTACCTACTGCGTTGAATTCCTCTAAGATTATTTTAAAATTTCAGCTTTTCGCTGTGCAGTCACAATATATAGGATTATTTCATTTCAGCTTAGCAGGGCTGTACCAAGCGCCTATGATCTGGTTCTCTACTGTAGAACCGCACTCGATGGTTTTGCGTCTGGTGGACGAGTACCTGAATCCAGCATACAACGGATGGGCGGTCCCTGATGTCCCCCCTTACACCTTATGGCAGAGGATCACGGAATTGCTGTTCCAAATTAAAATGACAATTATTAAAGAAACGTAAGTACCCTCACATGTTAATGACTGGTGTACTACGTACCACAAGCTAGACTTTAAACGATGCTTAGACTCTGCTGTCTATAAACACGCTGTTGACTGGACACCCTCTAAGATCTATTGTTACCTTGAAGACTTTAAGTACGGATTGGGAGAAATTTGAGTTTTACCAACTAGATATTCTCAAGTGGATGGAATGTTATTCATGAGTTTAGGGGATGTAATCTACAATACATTTACAGACGACTTTATCTACTCCACACGTACAATTTTTATTTTCTATCACAGTGCTATTGCCTTCCTCCAGTACCGTTGTTACTCTGACCTCATCGTTCCATACATGGAGGAGAGAGGTATAGTTCCACCTTCATTCTCGGAACTGAAGTACAACGCATCACTTGTTCTGGGAAACTCGCATGTGTCTATGGGACAAGCTACAAAAGTACCGCAGATGTACAAGTCTGTGGGTGGGTACCATATAGAAGATGAAGCCACACCTCTGCCTGAAGTAAGTTTGAAGCATTCACAGTACGTTTTTGTATGCAGAAGGCAAATATTCCGCTAGCTGAGCGTCCCCACAGTTTCACTCCGTACCTTAAGCGTGAATGCAAGATTGCATTTTAGGTAGGAAGTATCAATTATCCCTATAGCCAAGCTAAAATTCTACTAGGTACCGATAACCTAATAGACAAAAATATATTTACTTTCAGAATCTGCAGAAACTCTTGGACGAAGCCAAAGATGGCGTAATCTACTTCAGCATGGGCTCCAACCTGAAGAGTAAAGACATGCCACATCAGCTCAAGGAGGATTTGCTGAAGGTTTTCGGAGGCTTGAAGCAGAAGGTTCTGTGGAAGTTTGAAGAAGAGTCACCTAATCTACCGAAGAACGTTCAGATCCTAAAGTGGGCTCCACAGAAGAGTATTCTTTGTAAGTATAGGGTGCGAGTAATGAAAATTATGGAATAAAAAACTTCACAAGATTTATTGGTAGAACCCCAGCGTTGTTCAATTCTGCCACATCACAAAAGTTTGTACGAAATTAGCGAAGTGGCTGAGAAGAAGGTAGGTAATTCTTGGTAAACCTTCTTCTTTATATCAGGCATTACGAGTAGTAAGTACAGTCACGTCAAATTGATATGAGAGCGTCTGGAGTAGTCAAAATGATCTGAAAATCATAAAAGCAATTTGATATACGCAGTTCGAATCATCATATTGTTGTAAGTACACAAGGTGTTTAAAATATCTTACTACTCATTGTTGCATATTTATATGAGCAGTCAGGGTGTACAAAATTATCGTAGCTAACAAAGACGCTCATGTCAATTTACGCTCACTGTACCTGTCTGATAAATTCTAATTCAGGAACTTCACTGGACTTCAAGTCCACGCTATAGGCAGAAGGATTTTTATAATACGTTGAAAAAAAATTTCTTTTCCAGCTCACCCAAACTGTGTCCTCTTCATCACCCACGGAGGGCTCCTCTCCACCACGGAGACCATCGACACCGGCACTCCAATCATCGGGATCCCGGTCTTCGCTGACCAGTTCATAAATGTCGAGCGTGCCGTCAGCAAGGGGTTCGCGAAGAAAGTGTCCTTGTCCTACGATATGGCTGGTCCTCTGAAGGTGGCTATTGAAGAAATGCTGAGCAATCCCAAGTAAGTTACTAAGTACTGTACTTACTTCTAGTGGAAGAAAAACTAATCTCCAAAGCGTGTAGGTAATACACTTTCGGAATTTTATAAGCAAAACTATTATTTGCGACAGGGTCTATACATTATTATAATTATTATTATTTAATTTATTTATTTTACTTTAATTAAAACGGATTAACCCACCTAGATGAGACTAGCGCAGGACCGTGAAAAGTGAAACAAGCAAAGGGAGGCTGTGGATGATGATGATGATGATGAATTACGTTAATTAAAGAATCAGTTATGCATGCACGCATAGTGTGCTAGCGGGCTTGTGACAGCATAAATGTAGTTCTATAAAATCAGTCAAACTTCATATTACTCAACTTCTGGCCTTCGCCGCTTTTAGGCCAGTAATTGCGTGGGTAGGCTAAACAGGTATCTTATGTTGCGTTCACACTATGCCGCAGTCGGCAGGGACTTGGGCAGGGAATTGGCACGAGCATAGTGTAAACACGATAATCCCTCTCTCCCGTCTCCCGGCTTAAGTTCATGCCCTTGCTCTCTAATGAGAATAAAGGCGATGTTGCTGTGGCAATAAGTCCGCGGCAATAATGCCGGCAGCGGCATAGTGTGAACGCGGTATTATAGATGATGTATTTTGACCAACAGATATACAGAAAAGGTGAAAGAACTCTCGTTCATCTTCCACGATCGTCCCGTGAAACCTGGCGTGGAGCTAGTGCATTGGGTGGAACACGTAATCAAAACTAACGGTGCCCTTCATCTGCGGTCCCCAGCCTTCCACATACCCTGGTACCAGAAGATCTTCTTAGATGTAGCCATTTTATTTGCCATTGCAATATACGCTTTTGTAAAAGTGCTTCATTTTGTAAAATCTCTGGTATTTAGTAAAAAGGTTAAGGAAATTAAAAAGAAAAATAAGTAGGTATACTAAGTGTTAAATGCACACAGTATTTAGATAAGATCTGAGTTTGGTTTCCGGGCAGTTTCGTTTTGTTTTATTTTAACAAAAAACACTATAGAACTTTACTAGGTTTGTCTCAGTGCTGTCACTGGAGCTGTGGTTTAATAAAATTAAATGTCAATAATTATTTATTTTATTTTATTTTATTTAAGTCGACGCGCACGCATGTTTTCTTTTTTCTTCGAATACCATACTGGTTCGACTTTAGTCAGAGTAATTCTGTAAGGATACGAATGCAAACACGAATTCACCACTCACTTCGAATTAGACAAAATAATAAATAAAAGGGGACCCACTTCACTTTGAAATGGTATTCGTTTATATGTTTCGAAGGTGCGTAAATTGTGCGTCATTCCTAAACATTTTAATGTCATAAACTCACTGAACTTCTCGAAAACGATTCAACGTATAAAAGTTTTATTGATCCTAAATTTGTAAAGAAGTTAATCTTCTACAATATTGACCATACATGCAAATAGCAAAAAACGCTTAGGAAACGAGATATTTGCTAGAGGTCGCTTTTTGTCGTCGAACACCCTACCATTTGTAGGTTTTGAGACAACTTTTAGGATGTCAAGATACAAGTTTATACAAGTTTATAGCTTGGTATCTCAAATTCCGAGGTGAAATGCTAATTTGACGGGGCTACACACTACACAGGCCTAAAAGAATAAAAGACAGTACATCAAAATAAAAGACATCTTCTTCTTCTTCTCTTCAATAATGGCCTGTGTCCGTCATTTCGACAGACAATTTTGCCAATGTCAAGTGTTAAAATTGTAATAAATAAGTCAAGTCATTTGTCAAGTCGGCTGTCGTTTGTTTTGAAAAGAAAATGGTGGATTTTCTCTTCAAAACCTAACACGAATTTTCACATTCAGAAAAACCACTTTACACACATTTATTCCAATGGCTCACACATTATGTTACGACCTAAGTATTATTGGTTAAAATTCCACCAAAATTAAACAACAATACTCACAATAACACAAGAAAAACTATTAAAATAAAAGTGCTATGTCGTGTCGTTTCAAAAAATGTCAAAACTCGTGTCCATAAAAGACATCAAAAATGTCTACACAAAATGTGTACCTATCACAAATGTGTCAAAAATGTCACGTACGTGACTAACTGTCATTTTCATACGTTTTTATAAGGTTTTGATTATTAAATTTTCTAGCGATCATAGACTTGGGTGGAGTAGGCAGTAGAGACAACCTCTAAAATCTAAACGTGACATTTTGAGTAGAGATTTTCACACAAAACGGTATAATAATGTAGGTAGGTAGGTATGCTTGAGTCCAAGTAGGCAGTAAAGACATCCTCTAAAATCTAAACGTGACATTTTGAGTAGAGATTTTCACACAAAACGGTATAATAATGTAGGTAGGTAGGTATGCTTGAGTCCAAGTAGGCAGTAAAGACAACCTCTAAAATCTAAACGTGACATTTTTAGTAGATATTTTCACACAAAACGGTATAAAAATGTAGATAGGCTTGAGTCCAAATCAGTGCTTCAAACTAAATGATCACTTTATCTTCATAGTGCCACAATTAGCAGCATGGACGAAAATATAGTACCAATTTTGTATGCAATCAAAATTGTATCAGGACTATTGAATGAGTTCAACATAATATTTACAAGTAGGTAGGTAATATTCTGATAGGCATACCCGTACTACTTACAACTAAAAGATAAAAGAGTATTTTAGCTGATGACAAACGCTTATCACTTGTGTAGGTACCTACTACAGCGTTATTATAACTTGCCTAAATATTTTTTTCATAGATTTTGATAGTAAAGTATCAGGGTGACTAGTCACATTTTGGAATATAAAATTAAATATCAGTACCTGGACTAGAAATATTTAAAATCAATTAAATAAAGTGGGTATTCTTTTTATAAAGGTAAATACCTAGTACCTAGTGTTACCACCACTTCGGATGCAGGTGATTTTACAACTTGTTGCAATTTACAGCTACCAAACCTCTTTCCTTCGTGTTAAAATTAAGTTGATTTGAAGGCGTTGGGGCATTTCAGGTCCCGATTTGCATACATTTAGTTAATTTTTAGATTAATTTTGTTATATATAACTTCTGTTGGTTTTATCATAATCTATTATGCAGTAGCAGTCACGAAAACGCAAAATAAAGAAATAATTTGGCCATAAACACCTGTGAATACGACAAACAACATTGAAAAAGACTCATTTTTTGAAGTAAAATGTCTGATAACTAATGATAATGTAAGTGTATTATAACCAACAAAGTCCCATCATTGCAAGTTTAAAAAAAATGTGGAACCTAGGCTTCATTCAATTCGCCCCAGACCCTTTAGAAAATACAATGTATAAGTATAATCTAAACTAGTATATATAAACTAAATTACCATGTGAATGTAAAAATATGCCAAGTCCAAGGGGCAATTGTTTTCTTATAAAAACCTGCCAGGTTTAAGCCTGGCAGGTTTTCTGAACTGTTTTCATACTAAATCACAGGTATTCTGTGACTAAATAGTGACATTAGCGCGTTTCAGCGCGCTTTTTGCCGTCTTCGTATATCTGTTGCTTGACATTATGCTGGGCAGCGAAAGCAGTTCAGAGCTTGCGATATGGGGGCAAGCAAAACCAGATAACGATATTACATTATCTATTAGACGATATGTAGGTCGCCCTCCGGCTAGGTAGGGTGACGATCTGAGACATGTAGCTGGCAAACACTGGATGAGAAGAGCCGAAGACCGGGCTCAGTGGCGCGTCTTGGGAGAGACCTACGTCCAGCAGTGGACCAATATAGGTTGATGATGATGATGATGATTAGACGATATTTTAACTCATTTCCAGTGTAAAATGGCGAGAATAGGCTGGGTGCTACTGAGCCTGCTGGCAGCATCTTATGTCAGTGAAGCTTACAGGATCCTGATGGTCTCTCCGATTCCTGCGAAGAGCCACAGCATCCTGGGCGATGGAGTGGTCGGGCATCTGCTGAATGCTGGACATGAGGTTAAAATTCATAATTCCAAAATTCAAACAATGGTTTGGCGACATTGTAATTTGAGAACTCATTCATTCATATATTTAAATATAGGATCTTTTAGAGAACACTTAATTAGGTAAATTTTTGTACAATTTAAAAATAATAATAATCATTAAAAATAAAAAATCTGGCAGTTAATTAAAAGTTGTAAAAGTACATAGGTAGTTCACTCGTCAGATGAAGTAGTAGATACAATACAATACCGTCAATATTTTGGTCGCAAAACGGTGATGCTCGTAATTGCTGTGTTCTTGTTTGAAGGGTTTCGGCATTGTATTAAGTATAAGCATAATGGAAAGATCCTGGAAGAGATCGCTATTTAGCGATAAGGCAGCCCATTGTACATTTAATGCAACCCGTATTGTTTATATCATAGGATATGTTTCGGTGTTATTTATGTACAATAAAGCGTTTTCATTCATTCATTCATTCATTCATAATATCTAAGTAGGTACTAGCAATAGCCGCTCAATATATGCCATCGATACCGCGGATTAAAACCTTGCCAGCATTTCTAACAATAATTTATAAGTTTGAAAACTCGTACAACCAAGTTCAAATTGACTACGTTCCGGCTTTATCATGAGATGATGATGGTGATGGCTTAGTTCATTGAGATTGTTCCATTCATCGGTAAACACCACTGAAAGTCAAAGAAACGTATTTTGCTTTCAACAAGAAAGCAAAATACGCAATGTTGTGTACGTGATTCTTATTTAACGGCCAAACTACTGAACCAAGTTTGATTAAAAAATTATGGGACCAATCTGGAAGTATCTCATATAAAAAAATATTTTTTCAAACCAGATCATAAATGACGGAAATTTGAGGTAAAAAAAAAGAAGGAGATTCTCAACTGAATTGAGAACCTCCTCCTTTTTTGAAGTTGGTTTAAAATGCTAATGAGTCTTTTACTTCTTCCAGGTATCGTACATAACAGCGTCCCCACAGGAAAATCCTCATCCGAAACTGACGCAGATTGACGTCAGCAGTAATATAGAGCTAAGGCCAAGTAATAAAATAGATTGTTTATGATTACATTCTGATATCTGAAGCTGGTAGACTCACATGTCTTATAATAATGCTACAGTTTAGAAAGAAGAGCTGCCAACAACTCATCCTGACCGGAATATATTATTTGAACCTTAGACTAGCAGACTCAATTGCGCTTTTTCAATGGCTAATCTAATCAGATGAAATAAGTCTTCGAGCATCGTAATGTAGATGGAAAGTGACACAAACGGAAATCAGAATGTCAAATTGATAGCCATTTTGAGGGGTCCTAGACTGAAATAAGCTTTTTGTGGTTAACCTGTGGCTACGTACCTCCAACAAGATACTCTTCCTCTGGTTATAAAGCTCGAAAAGCAATTATCCTGCCCTATTTTGAAGAAATCCAGGCAACTCTTTCCAAAGATGCGAGATTTTTGACTGTTTTATTTTTATTTTAGAGGACCTGCTCAATATCAAAGCAATCATGGAAGGAAGGTCGCAAATGAGTGAAGCTGCGCCATTTCTAATGCATGCAATTGCTAGCACCACACTAGCACACGAAAACGTGAAGAAGGTCTTAGCAGATCCAAAAGAACATTTCGACGTCATCATCGCTGAATGGATGTTCGATGAACTTTATTCTAGGTAAAAACTGCCTTATTTTTGTGTTGTCTTTCTGACAGTTTCATGTTATGAAACACATTTATGAGTAAAACGCCAAGTGTAAAGTGTAAATAAATTCTGGAGAATGATCTCTGAACTTTTTTCCAAAAATCCCAGGCAGTCGCAGGGGGCGCCAAGGGGATTTTTGAAACTACAAAAATTCACTTCGCAGCGGGAACTCCAAGGCATTTCTGGAATGAGCCCATCCTTTGATAGTTAAAGGTTATAAAGATCACGCAAAGTCAATGGATTGAGAAGCCCTAAACTCGTTCTTCCTGGAAATGTATGGAAGGCAGCTATGTACAGTAGTCGACACAGGTGTGTGTAGTGATGATGAATGAGAGAATGCTATACGTAATGTGTCCTGTGATACTGGGTTGAAGTTCATTTTAAAATTTACAAGGCTGGGCAGTCACAATATACAGGATTATTTCATTTCAGCTTAGCAGGGCTGTACCAAGCGCCTATGATCTGGCTCTCTACCATGGAACCACACTCCATGGTTTTGCGTCTGGTGGACGAGTACCTGAATCCAGCATACAACGGATGGGCGGTCCCTGATGTCCCCCCTTACACCTTATGGCAGAGAATCACGGAGTTGCTTTTCCAAATTAAAATGACAATTATTAAAGAAACGTAAGTAGGTACCCTCACATGATAATGACTGGTGTACTACGTACCACAAGCTAGACTTTAAACGATGCTTAGACTCTGCTGTCTATAAACACGCTGTTGACTGGACACCCTCTAAGATCTATTGTTACCTTGAGGACTTGAAGTACGGATTGGGAGAAACTTGAGTTTTGCCAACTAGATATTCTCAAGTGGATGGAATGTTATTCATGAGTTTAGGGAATGTAATCTACAATACATTTACAGACGACTGTATCTACTCCACACGTACAATTTTTATTTTCTATTACAGTGTTATTGCCTTCCTCCAGTACCGTTGTTACTCTGACCTCATCGTTCCATACATGGAGGAGAGAGGTATAGTTCCACCTTCTTTCTCGGAATTGAAGTACAACGCATCACTTGTTCTGGGCAACTCGCATGTGTCTATGGGACAAGCTACAAAAGTACCGCAGATGTACAAATCTGTGGGTGGGTACCATATAGAAGATGAAGCCACACCTCTGCCTGAGGTAAGTTTGAGACCTTCACAGTAGGTACGTTTCTGTACCTATACGAAAGGCAAATATTCCGCTAGCTGAGCGTTCCCACAGTTTCACTCCGTACTTTAAGAGTGAATGCAAGATGGAAGTATCAATTATCCCTACAGCCAACTTTAAATTCTACTAGGTATCGATAGACCAATAAACCAATAGACAAAAATATATTTCTTTTCAGAATCTGCAGAAACTCTTGGACGAAGCCAAAGATGGCGTAATCTACTTCAGCATGGGCTCCAACCTGAAGAGTAAAGACATGCCACATCAGCTCAAGGAGGATTTGCTGAAGGTTTTCGGAGGCTTGAAGCAGAAGGTTCTGTGGAAGTTTGAAGAAGAGTCACCTAATGTACCGAAGAACGTTCAGATCCTAAAGTGGGCTCCACAGAGGAGTATTCTTTGTAAGTTTAGGGTGCGAGTAATGAAAATCAATTTATTTAGTTAAGTATTGTTATGAAATAAAAAACTTCACACGATTTATTGGTAAAACCTCCCAGCGTTGTTCAATTCTGCCACATCACAAAAGTTTGTGCGAAATTAGCGAAGTGGCTGAGAAGAAGGTAGGTAATTCTTGGTAAACCTTCACCTTTATTTGGCATTGCAAGTAGTAGGTATAGGTGTCTAGTAAATTGTTATAATGACGGTTGAAAGTTATTTTCTTTTCCAGCTCACCCAAACTGTGTCCTCTTCATCACCCACGGAGGGCTCCTCTCCACCACGGAGACCATCGTCACCGGCACTCCAATCATCGGGATCCCAGTCTACGCTGACCAGTTCATAAATGTGGAGCGCGCCGTCAGCAAGGGGTTCGCAAAGAAAGTTTCCTTGTCCTACGATATGGCTGGTCCTCTGAAGGTGGCTATTGAAGAAATGCTGAGCAATCCCAAGTAAGTTACTAAGTACTGTACTTAATTGTGGTGGAAGAAAAACTAATCTCCAAAGCGTGTAGGTAATACGCTTTCGGAATTTTATAAGCAAACCTACACTATTATTTGCGACAGGGTCTATACATTATTATATTTATTATTATTTAATTTATTTATTTTTCTTTAATTAAAACGGATTAACCCACCTAAATGAGACTAGCGCAGGACCGTGAAAAGTGAAACAAGCAAAGGGAGGCCTACGCCCAGCAGTGGGTGAAGTCAGGCTCTGGATGATGATGATGAATTATGTTAATTCAAGAATCAGTTATAAATGCATGCACGCATAGTGTGCTTGCGGGCTTGTGACAGCATAAATGTAGTTCTATAAAATCGGTCAAACTTCATATTATTCAACTTCTGGCCTTCGCCAATTTTAGGCCAGCAAGTGCGTGTGTAGGCTAAACAGGCATCATACGAGTATGTTGCGTTCACACAGCAGTCGGCAGGGACTTGGGCAGCGAAGTGGACACGAGCATAGTGTGAACACGATAATGCCTCTCTCCCGTCTCCCGGCTCAAGTTCAAGCCCTTGCTCTCTAATGAGAATAAAGGCGATGTTGCTGTGGCAATAAGCAATAATGCCGGCAGCGGCAAAGTGTGAACGCGGTATTATAGATAATGTATTTTTACTAACAGATATACAGAAAAGGTGAAAGAACTCTCGTTCATCTTCCACGATCGTCCCGTGAAACCTGGCGTGGAGCTAGTGCATTGGGTGGAACACGTCATCAAAACTAACGGTGCCCTTCATCTGCGCTCCCCAGCCTTCCACATACCCTGGTACCAGAAGATCTTCTTAGATGTAGCCATTCTATTTGCCATTGCAATATACGCTTTGGTAAAAGTGCTTCAGTTTGTAAAATCTCTGGTATTAAGTAAAAAGGTTAAAGAAATTAAAAAGAAAAATAAGTAGGTATACTAAGTGTTAAACGCACACAGTATCTAGATAAGATCTGAGTTTGGTTTCAGTAGTTTTGTTTTATTCTAACAAAAAAACAGTATAGAACCTTATTAGGTTTGTCTCAGTGCTTGTAGACACTGAAGCTGTGGTTTAATAAAATTAAATGTCAATAAAAAAAAAATTTAAATCGACCCGCACACAGATTTCCTTCCTGCTCCGAATACCATACTAGCAAAGAATATGTAATACGTAGTTCCTACGTAAGAAGAAGCGGGACTCCCATTCTACCAAAATTACACACGACATTTCGTGTATGAAACGTGACTCAAATTTTGACCTCCGTTTCATACATTGTTAGTTTTTCGAAAGTACTGATGTATGTATGTATATATGGTTTTCTTTCACGCAAAAAATACTGATCCGATTTGGATGAAAGTTGGTTGTATATATTTTCCGTGACCTGGATTAACACAGGCTACTTTTTATCCCGGAAAATCAACGGGAGAAGTCGCGGGCAGAAGCTAGTTCGAAATAAAAGGCTAGGCTACGTAAAATTTGCACAGTTTGTAAGAGTTCTTTATAGTTAGGTATCGGTGTCGATTCATGGTGCATTTCTCCAAACTAAAATAATCTGACAACACTTAAAATGTTACCGTCCTTTTCTCATATAAAAACTGAAATGGCAAAGACGGCTATTATTTTAGAGCTGTCAAATTAGGTAAGTTTTGAAAAATACAGTAACAGAATCAACACAATAGTTTACTAAAAACACAACTACTAGCGAGTCTTAAGATAAGAAGGTTATCTATTGATAACCTTCGAGTAGATTAGGTACTCTAAGTTGGGAGCATGACTATGACTTATTTGTTTTAGTTATAAATGTTATAATAACTCAAGAACGATACAACAACAACAAGCTCGTATGAGTTAGTGGCCAACTCTGGTGACGGAGTTTTTAGGCCTCCTTAAGGCCTCCGTTGTGGCTTAGCGACTGCTGGAGCGGGGACCGACAGTTTAACGTGCCCTCCGAAGCACGGAAGCGCTCAGATGTGAATGCCACTAACGGTCACGCATCCGAATAGTGACCGCGCTTAGATAATCGGTGAAGATTGACTAAGCAAACGTAGCCACGAGCGCTTCAAGAACGATTGAAGTTGTTAGCTTTAAAATGGACCCCTAGTCTACCCTAATAGTTGTTGGCAGCTTATTTGGCTACCTAGCGAGCGTAGCCTTGGCCATTTGTTCACCAACGCTGGTACCGGCACGGCACCAGTAATACACTACCAGGGCAATAAAAAACACGTGAACGGCGCGGTGTGACGGCAGTGGTGTTTGTGGACGTGTTTTGTATTGCCCTAGTAGGTATGTTTTGTATGAGAATCTCTATTCAAATCTGTATTTCAGTAGGTAACTCGTAGGTATATATATATATATATATAAATATAAATATTCACGGACATTTAACACAACGCCTTCTAGTCCCAAACTAAGCAAAGCTTGTACGATGGAAACTAGATGGCTGATAGAATACATACATACTTTTTTTTTTGTAAATACATACTTATAATACATAGAAACACCCAGACACAGAACAAACATCTATGTTTTACAACACACAAATGTTTGTTCTCGGTGGGGATCGAACCCACGACCCACAGCACGGAAGGCAGAGCTACTACCGACTGAGCCATGACGCCTGTCAAATACATGTTATTTAATTAAGTAATAAGTTTCTAAATATACTTTAAGTAGGTAATAAAGATAATATCGTTAGTCAAACATACATTTAAGTAGGCAATGTATCTCATAATGTGTCAAAAATATAAGTCAGGATAAATACGGACCATTTATTTTACCTACCAAAAAATATATAATGTCACTTACGGCCAGGCCGCCCGCGGATCAGTACGTAGTGGTAATTACACGTGTCCATAGCGTAGAGGAGATACAATTTGGAGTTTATTATTCAATGCATTTGCAAGGTTAAGCCATCCAAATTATTGGTCCTTCTTTACACTGTGGTTATTGGTTTGTCGGGTGAGTTGGTGAACGGTAAGTAATTTTTTTTAATAAGTGCGTTGGGCTAATGTATTTAGGTAGTAAGCTTTTGTTTTCATGAAAAAAATAATCCAGTTTCTCTAGGTATAGTTATAAATTTGTAATGTAAAAAAAATACGATGTATTGCATATTAAAAAAATTAATAAAGGCTACAGGTAATACAATTTAGAGTAACTATGCAATTGACATTGTTTGTCCTACAATTTTAGATTGAGATCTAAGATCTAGTTGATCAGGCTAGGTGGTATTAGTAAAGATTTCTAACACGATGGCATAAAAGTAATTGCATTTTTACAAAATTAAAATACAAATCTTTATAGGTCACCTCTTATTGAATAGCCGCTTTATATTCTGTCGCTAAGTGTGCGTTTATTTATAATTACTAATGTGTGTCATCGGCCACCGTGCAATCTCAACTCATGCGCCCTTCGATAATTTGCAGATGATATTCAAACTACTCACCGCAGTTCTACTGGCGACATGCGTCTGCGAGGCGTACAAGATCCTGGTGATGTTTCCTATACCAGGGAAAAGCCACGGTATCCTGGGCGATGCTGTCGTCAGGCATCTGCTCAGTGCTGGTCATGAGGTACCTACGTTTAATCTTCTTTTTAATGAATATAAGATAGCATATGAGCGTGGCGCCGGCTGTGCCCACTAAAATTCCAGATGTTACATTTGAACTATAAATGCCTTGGGTTTTGTGCTGCTCAAAATCAGACCACATATGGTAGGTACAATGAGGAGGTACCTAAGTTTGGCGAAATAAATAAATTATGGCTGCTATTGAAGTATATAAGGTTGAAGTTCCTGAATTATGAATGGCAAGACAGTGATGATGTTCTAAACACACCATCACTTTCTTGCCCCTATTTCAATGAGTGTGCATTGATTTCCAGGTTACCTACATATCAGGGTTTCCGAGGAAGAACAATCACCCGAAGTTGACGCATGTTCATTCAGTTTCAAGCTCAAGCGTGTTCAATGGTGAGTTTGACATCTATTGACCCAGCATTCCCAGAGCATCAATGTCTTTTTAGTTTAGTTTTGAACACTGGAGATCTAGTAGTGGTAACTTAACTGGATAAGAGTGCGCACATAATTTTTCAAAAAAAAAAGTAAATTATGTAGGTATTTGTGAAGAGAATGGATGCCTCAAAACTGAAAACGACCTCGCGGCAGACCACGGCGAAGATGGATGGACGAGATTGATGCCTACCTCAAGGACTGGTCCACAGTTGCCCATAACAGAGAAGACTGGCGAGAAGGAAGGAGGCCTTTGCCCTGCAGTGGGACACTACTCATAATAATAATAAAATATATTTGTGAAAAATTATGTGCGTTAGCATTTCTTCATCTTCAGAAAACACAATAAGCATCAAAGCTGTGATGGACAAGGAGATGAACATGAAAGACTACAACTTCATGCAACAGTTGATGGTGAACATGAGTTCTGTCACATTGGCGGATGCTTCTGTGCAGGAGCTGCTGAGAGATCCCATGAAGAAGTTTGATGTGGTGTTCGCCGAGTGGCTACTCAGTGAAGTTTATGCTACGTGAGTGCTTTTTATTATATCTTGCGGCAGGCTTATGGACTTCCAACCAATGTTAGATTTAAAGACATTTTATTCTCTTCTAAACATGAAAGTTGTTTTACAATGAGATAAAAATTGCTTAAAGTTATAGGAATATGTTATTTTGCCTCTTGATGACGTTGCCGTAGCATATTAGGTATGTATGTATAGGTGCTTAAGTATAAGACAAGTTCAATGTCCGTACAGAAATCGTTATTCAAGCATAGATTTGAGTAGAAATTTTCATACAAAAATAGTAAATCGGCATACGGGCCTTACAATGCAATGGTAGGTAAATAGGTTACAATGTGCCTTTGCATTCTTTAATATTGTTAGGTAATTGTTTGTAAAGCTGTAGCCTCAAATGTTCTGACTCCGAACTTAAAGTTTGCCTTATATTTTGACTGGCTGTTAGTTTCAGTCACTTTTGTTAACTATCATGTCATCTTAATGTTATTTCTAGGGTGCAAGCCTTGTACAACTGCCCTTTCATCTGGTTTTCTACATTAGAACCCCATTATCTGGTGAGTTGAACACTTATTTAGCAAATCGGGTGCATATCTTTTGCATTCCTTTTTGTGTCACTTCATTAAGCGTATCATCTAACTAGCTAATTTTGTAAGTTTAGTTCGAGACAGTGTGGTCCATCTCGTACCTAGATAGAGTTTACTTTGTAGTATAGTTTTCATATAAAAGAAAATTACAACTAATACAGTATTTACAATATTTACGATTATACGATTTATAGATAGCTCAACTGATCCAAATCAGTACCAATCGGAAGCGTGCCTAAGACACTGGCTGCATTGCCACGCTGAATAGCAATGCTGATACGCTGACCCAGATAATACCAGCCCTCGGGTCACGCGTCGCTTCGACTAGACGCCCTTGTAGTTGTGTTGAAGTTCAATTTCTTTATAATCTCTAGACTAGTTGGACTAGTCTTGTATTACATGACTTCTCTATTCCTATCGTGATTACTCTGTTTGTTTTATAGGTTACCAGATTGATTGATGAGCCTATGAACCCTGCTTACAATGCCGATATCTTCACCGATGCGTCAGTACCGTATTCTTTCATGGAGAGGGTGAACCAACTTTGGATCCAGGTTACGGGAATCCTGAGATACAAGTTTGTGACTTTATAAATACCAATATGTACTATATTTACGGCTTCTGCCTTATAAAAGATTATTGAAATCGTAATAATCTTGCCTTTGACGGAAGTCGCGCCGAGAACCTAGGTAGTTTAAAAATAAACCGAAAAATTACCTACCTACCTAATAGGTAGGTACTGTTATGTTTATACTTATCATGCATGACTCTTGTAAAGATAGTTACTAGCTAGTCAGCTACTCAGCTAGTCTATCTGTAACTACCTAAGTATACCTAGTAGTTTGTAGTAAAGTACCTAATCAGTTTGTTCATAGTGACGCGGCATTATGATAAACAAAATTAAGGAGGTAAATAGGTAGTTATGCCACTATTTATCTACTTTTAAATAGTAAGAAACATAATTATTTGAACGTCTCGGAATGAGAATGCAACTATTTTTATCACATTATTAAAAACAGATCCCATATTAATTTTCTAGTTATGACATGACTGCCTATTCTCGTACCACTTTGTACCTACTCCATGTTTACTGAATGAATAAAACCACTTTTTACAGCTTCGTGCTTAGCTCTATGTGATCTGGGTTCTATAAGCAATGGGTGTCGAGGTTTTCACCCCTGCGAATCCAAAGGTGCAAATTTTGTAAAAATCAAGTAAAATTGCCTTAAACATGCTAGTCTGTCTGTCACTTAGTGAGTGGAGTAGATTCATGACTTTCATGGCGTAGTGGTTGGCTAAACGACTAAAATTTATGAGATTTTGATTCAAGTTTTGTAAGGAAGATAACATGACCTTTTGATTTCAGCCGATTCGTCGAAATAGAAAAAAAAATCTACGAGAACAGCCTAGTGCCAATCCTGGAAGCGAGAGGTGAGGCAGTGCCAGCTTACGAAGAACTGGTGGCCAACATTTCACTGATGCTGGGCAACTCCCATGTTTCGCTGGGTTTGGCTCCAAGGTTGCCGCAGAGCTACAAACCTATTGGAGGATACCATATTGATACAGAGCCTGGTCCACTGCCAGAGGTAGTTAAATTATACCACAGTGATAAATATGGCAGGGTTCTAAAAATGTCTATAGGTCGCAAGCAAACTCGGTATCAATAGGCAAATAGTTGGTTTACCCAAGGAACAATTTGCTCTCCTGGGACATCATTGTGGAAACCTTCGGTATCTAACGTTTTCAATCCAACTTGTATGTACTCTAAGGTTACAGGTTACAGCGCACGCAAGACATGTTTATTTAATTTCTACTACGTTACACCAGGATCTCCAAAAACTGTTTGACAACGCGAAGCACGGCGTGATCTACTTCAGCATGGGTTCCAACCTGAAAAGCAAGGACATTCCTGATAACTTGAAGAAGGGATTCCTAAAAACTTTCAGCGGTCTCAAACAAACTGTTCTGTGGAAGTTTGAAGAGGTCCCACCGAATTTACCGAAGAACGTTCACATTGTAACGTGGGCACCTCAACAAAGTATTTTAGGTAAGAACTTTAAACTATTATAGAGTTAAACTGCTGAGCGTATAATTGCGGTTGTTATGAGCCAGTTTTGCTATGGGCTTTCCATAAACCCAAGGAAAAATAGCAGTACCTATGTGTAAAAACAGAAGTGTGTTCGAGTATGTTTGAGGAGGTATGAAATAGGAGGTTCGTTGATACCTTGACTTTTCCAATTTTACAGCTCATCCGAACTGCGTTCTCTTCATCACCCACGGAGGTCTACTCTCTACGTCAGAAGCAGTCCACTACGGCAAACCGATCATAGGCATCCCGGTCTTTGCTGATCAGTTTGCAAATGTCCTGAGAGCTGTCGAGAAAGGGTTTGGAAGGAAAGTAGACCTAAGTTACACCATGGATGCCGATTTTAAGGTTCAGATTGAAGAGGTCCTCGGAAACCCTTCGTGAGTTAACCCATTTTTGTACGATAGATACATTTTACTCATAGGTAGTTTTACTGGCGTGGGTTTGCACGAATCTCGACCATATCAAATCCAGTTACCAAATAGGATGGTTTCGTGATGATCCCTGCTGTATTTCCTGTGGATATGGCTGACTAGGCTGAGAGGATGGTGTACGTGCTGGGCCAACTCCATGTAAACATTGTTCCAATCACTAGTGTCCCGTTAAGTGTAGGCCTAGGTTGCCTCCTGACGCTGTATAAATCATCTTCAATACATTTAAAAGCCCTGCTGCAGTATGGCACCTACTTAAACTTAGTTTATGTAAATACTCTCTTTCAGGTATGCTCAAAAAGCCAAGGAGTGGTCCTTCATCTACCACGACCGACTGGCCACTCCAGGGCAAGAACTGATCCACTGGACGGAACACGTAATCAAGACAGGAGGCGCGAAACATTTACGATCGCCAGCTCTTCTGGTTCCCTGGTACCAGAAGTTGTATCTCGACCTTTTGGCTTTAGTAATAGTGGCTATTGTTGCAATGAATTTAGTTGTGTTAAAAGTAATAAGGAGCTTTTCCAAAGTTAATAAAAGTAAAAGGAAAGTCCAATAAATTCTGGATGATATTCTAAACATCTGTGATTTTTGTAATTCAACTGCATATCAGTAAATTACATATCAGTCATCCATTACATAGGTATAACAGATAGTGTTAGGAATGATAGAGCAAGTTACGTAGCAAAGCATTTATGCCCAAGGTTTGTTTTGTATCTTTTACAAGAGCTTAGACTTCTATATCCGTTATACTTACTAATTTAAATGGTAAAACTATAATATTGACTTGAATTTATAAACATTATTTGTTACGCTACTTATGTTAGACCATATACGTACTTTCTCTAAATGATTGTTTTTAACTTTAGCGGATTAAGACAGGTTTTAAATTGCTCCGTAAAAAGACATATCCTTGCTCGTCGGTTTACCATCAATTACCATGCAATTAATAATGTGCCTAAATATATAGTCCGTAGTTTCATATTTTGTAAGCACTGATCCGGAATCAAGCATAGATTTTTATATGAGAATAATCTTTACTCAAACCGAAGCTTGAATAATGATTTCTTTATCAGATTACGAGGTTAGGTTCGTCAAACATACTCAAATCTAAAGCTGTGTATAAATTTGTTTCACAATACGAGCCTAGGTCCGCATAGAGCACTCTGGACTCAAACGTATATTTTTAGATAGCTTCGTATGAGAATCTATTCAAGTCTGTGTTTGAGCACACTTTCAGGAACTCGTTGATTATAAATAAGTTTACTTAAGTAATAAATTTCTAAATAAGCTTTATGTAAGTATTATTACCAAAAATATATAATGTCACTTACGGCCAGGCCGTCCGCGGATCAGTAGGTACGTAGTGATAATTGCACAAGTGTCCATAGCGTAATATACATACAATTTGGTTTTATTATTAAATGCATTTGCAAGGTTAAGCCATCGAAATTATTGTGACTTCTGTTACAGTGTGGTTATTGGTTTGTTGGGTGAGTTGGTGAACGGTAAGTTATTTTTTTTATAAATATGTACGATGGAATGAATATTTCGTTTGCATGAAAAAATAATCCAATTTCTCTATACCTAGTTATACATTTGTAATGTAAAAAAAATCGATGTACTGTATATTTAAAGACAATAATAATAAAATTGTATAATAACAATATTTTTTTTAATGCATTAAGAATAGGTAAAGTAGGTAGGTACAATTTAACATTGTTTATCCTAAAATTTTAGATTGAGGTCTTAGGTCTAGTTGACTAGGCTAGGTGGTACTACTAAAATTATGATTAAACAAATTTGTAAAACAATGGCATAAAAGTAATTGAATTTTTACAAAATTAAAATTTAAAACTTTATAGGTCACCCCTTATTTATTTGCTGCTTTACTTTGTCGCTGAGTGTGCGTGTGCATTTGTTTTGTATTTTCTAATGTAAGTGTCGTTAGCGTGCAATCTCAACTCATGCGCCGTTGGATAATTTGCAGATGATGTTCAAACTACTCACCGCAGTTCTACTGGCGACATGCGTCTGCGAGGCGTACAAGATCCTGGTGATGTTTCCTATACCAGGGAAAAGTCACGGTATCCTGGGTGAAGCCGTCGTCAGGCACCTGCTTAGTGCTGGCCATGAGGTACGTTTAATCTTCTTTTTAATGAATAAAAGATAGCATAAGAGCGTGGCGCCGGCAGTGCCCACTAAAATTCCAGATGTTACATTTCAACTCTAAATGCCTTGGGTTTTGTGCTGCTCAAAATCAGACCACATAATTATAGTAGGTACAATGAAGAGGTACCTAAGTTTGGCGAAATAATTATAATTATTATGGCTGCTATTGAAGTCTATAAGGTTTGACGTTCCTGAATTATGAATGGTAAGAAAGTGATTATGTAGAACCAACTCATAAGGTAAGGACATTATCTATCCCACGTATGCAACGTACGCAACGTATTATTGAAATCTGGACCCTGATATTTGTATGGTTAGAAACATACTTGCGTGGGATAGCATTGCATATGACAGGTATGTTTCTAACCATACAAATATCAGGGTCCAGATTTCATAATGCATTGCGAACGTTGCGAACGTGGGACAGATATGTTAGAGCCTTTAAAGAACGCTTAAAAAATAAACAGACTTTATTTCCAGGTTACCTACATATCAGGGTTTCCGAGGAAGAACAATCACCCGAAGTTGACGCATGTTCATTCAGTTTCAAGCTCAAGCGTGTTCAATGGTGAGTTTGACATCTATTGATCCAGCATTCCCAGAGCATCAATGTCTTTTTAGTTTAGTTTTGAACACTGGAGATCTAGTTGTGGTATCTTAACTGGATTTGAGTGCTGAGGTCACGGGTTCGATATAAGAGAAAAATTATGTGCGTGAGCATATCTCCATTTTCAGAAAACACAATAAGCATCAAAGCTGTGATGGACAAGGAGATGAACTTAAAAGACTACAACTTCGTGCAACAGTTGATGGTGAACATCAGTACTGTCACATTGGCGGATGCTTCTGTGCAGGCGCTGCTGAAGGATCCCATGAAGAAGTTTGATCTGGTGTTCGCCGAGTGGGTGCTCAGTGAAGTTTATGCTACGTGAGTGCTTTTTATTATATCTTGCGGCAGGCTTATGGACTTCCAAACCAATGTTAGATTTAAAGACATTTTATTCTCCTCTAAAAACATGAAAGTTGTTTTAGAATAAGATAAAACTTGCTTAAAATGATAGGAAAATATTATTTTGCCTCTTGATGACGTTGCCGTAGCATATTAGGTAGGTAGATAATGTATAGGTGCTTAGGTATAAGATAAGTCCAGTTAATGTATACCAGATAATGTATAGGTAACTTGAGCTTATAGCTGGTAGCTTGAGTAACGATTTCTGTATTGACTCGATACAGTAATCGTTACTCAAGCATAAGATTTGATTAGAGATTTTCATACAAAAATAGTAAATCGGTATGCCCCGTATATCGATCGCAATGCAATGTAGGTAAATAGGTTACAATGTGCTTAACTATTCTTTTAACTTAGATTTAAAACTGTTTAAGTTAACGCATTCTTTAATATTATTAGGTAATTGATTGTAATTGTAAAGCGGTTTTCCCTAAAATGTTCTGAGTCCGAACTTGAATTTTGCCTTTTATTTTGACTGGATGTAAGTTTTAGTCTATTTTGTCAACTATCATGTCATCTCAATGTTATTTCTAGGGTGCAAGCCTTGTACAAGTGTCCTTTCATCTGGTTTTCATTATACGAACCACATTATCTGGTGAGTTGAATACTTATGTAGCGAATTGGATGCCTTCCTTTTTGTGTCCCATCATCACGCGTATCATGTAACTAGCACCATAATTTCCTAAGTTTAGTTTGAGACAGTGTGGTCCATCTCGTAGCTAGATAGGGTTTACCTTATAGTTGTGTTGAAGTTCTATTTCTCTATACTCTCTAGACTAGTTGGACTAGTCTTGTATTACATGACTTCTCTATTCCTATCGTGATTACTCTGTTTGTTTTATAGGTTACCAGATTGATTGATGAGCCTATGAACCCTGCTTACAATGCCGATATCTTCACTCCCGCGTCAGCACCGTATTCTTTCATGGAGAGGGTGAACCAACTTTGGATCCAGGTTACGGGAATCCTGAGATATAAGTTTGTAACTTTATAATTGGTATTTATATTTTTTACTTCTGCTTTTTATAAGGTTATTGAAATTGTAATAATATTGCCTTTGACGGAAGTCACGCTGAGAACTCGGTACCTAGTTTAAAAATGAATCAAAAAGTTACCTACTTTCTTATGTTTATACTTATCGTATTTATATTATAGGTAGGTATACCTAGTAGTTTGAAGTAAAGTAATCGGTTTGTTCATAATGATGCGGCAAAGGTGCTAGTTTTGTAAAAATCATGTAAAATTGCCTAATAAACATGCTAAGTAATGTCTGTCACTTTATGGAGTGGACTCATGACTTTCAGGGCGTAGTGGTTGGCTAAACGACTGCAATTCATGAGATTTTGATTCAAGTTTTGTTTGTAACATGATTGAGCTATTGATTTCAGCCGATTCGTCGAAATAGAAAAAAAAATCTTCGAGAACAGTGTAGTGCCGATCCTGGAAGCGAGAGGTGAGGCAGTGCCAGCTTACGAAGACCTGGTTGCCAATATTTCACTGATGCTGGGCAACACCCATGTCTCGTTGGGTTTGGCTTCAAGGTTACCGCAGAACTACAAACCTGTTGGAGGATACCATATTGATACAAAGCCTGGTCCTCTGCCAGAGGTAATTAAATTATGGTTCAGAAGCCCGTAGTCTGAGTTTTGTTTTGTTAATCGAAACGCATATCGAGAAGCGACTTGCGATTTTGTATGAAAACCCGATAGCCTCTAGCGGGAGATTTGCAAACTATTTTTCTCCATACAAAATCTGCAAATTCCTCGATTCTCGCTTGTCGCAAATCAACATAACAAAAAGTGATAATATGGCAGGGTTCTAAAAATGTCTAGGTCGCCAGCAAAATCGGTATCAATAGGCGAATTGTTTCCCTGGAGAGCAAATTGTCCCTTAGGTAAACCAACACCTAAGGGACAATTTGCTCTCCAGCGAAACAATTCTAGAAACCTGTATCTAGGTTACAGCGCACGCAGGACATGTTTATTTAATTTCTACTACCTTACAGAATCTCCAAAAACTGTTTGACAACGCAAAGCACGGCGTGATCTACTTCAGCATGGGTTCCAGTCTGAAAAGCAAGGACATACCTGATAACTTGAAGAAGGGATTCCTAAAAACTTTCAGCGGTCTCAAACAAACTGTTCTGTGGAAGTTTGAAGAGGTCCCACCGAATTTACCGAAGAACGTTCACATTGTAACGTGGGCACCTCAACAAAGTATTTTAGGTAAGAACTTTAAACTATTATAGAGTTAAACTGCTGAGCGTATAATTGCGGTTGTTATGAGCCAGTTTTGCTATGGGCTTTCCATAAACCCAAGGAAAAATAGCAGTACCTATGTGTAAAAACAGAAGTGTGTTCGAGTATGTTTGAGGAGGTATGAAATAGGAGGTTCGTTGATACCTTGACTTTTCCAATTTTACAGCTCATCCGAACTGCGTTCTCTTCATCACCCACGGAGGTCTACTCTCTACGTCAGAAGCAGTCCACTACGGCAAACCGATCATAGGCATCCCGGTCTTTGCTGATCAGTTTGCAAATGTCCTGAGAGCTGTCGAGAAAGGGTTTGGAAGGAAAGTAGACCTAAGTTACACCATGGATGCCGATTTTAAGGTTCAGATTGAAGAGGTCCTCGGAAACCCTTCGTGAGTTAACCCATTTTTGTACGATAGATACATTTTACTCATAGGTAGTTTTACTGGAGTGGGTTTGCACGAATCTCGACCATATCAAATCCGGTTACCAAATAGGATGGTTTCGTGATGATCCCTGCTGTATTTCCTGTGGATATGGCTGACTAGGTTGAGAGGATGGTATAGGTGCTGAGCAAGCCAACTCCATTTAAACATTGTTCCAATCACTACAGTGTCTCGTTATGTGTAGGCCTAGGTTGCCTCCTGACGCTGTATAAATCATCTTTAATAGATGTAAAGACCCTGCTGCAGTATGGTACCTACTTAAACTTAGTTTAGGTAAATACTTTTTTTCAGGTATGCTCAAAAAGCCAAGGAGTGGTCCTTGATCTACCACGACCGGCTGGCCACTCCAGGGCAAGAACTGATCCACTGGACGGAACACGTAATCAAGACAGGAGGCGCGAAACATTTACGATCGCCAGCTCTTCTGGTGCCCTGGTACCAGAAGTTGTATCTCGACCTTTTGGCTTTAGTAATAGTGGCTATTGTTGCAGTAAATTTAGTTGTGTTAAAAGTAATAAGGAGCTTTTCTAAAGTTAATAAAAGTAAAAGGAAAGTGCAATAAATTCTGGATGATATTCTAAACATCTGTGATTTTTGTAATTCAACATATCAGTCATCCATTACATAGGTGTAACCGATAATGTTAGGAATGATAGAGCAAGTTACGCAGCACTCCCAGACCGTAATAAAATTCGCTACTATTTCCTAGCAAATAAAGTCACAAACAGGAAAAATTGTATTGCGTAAAATCCACCTGATGGAAAAAGGAATTTACGTGCGCGTGGTAACATAAGTTGGCAGCATGTTGGTAACCCCAGTGATAGATACTAATAGACGGGTGATACGCCTGCATCGCTGCATTAAAATATGGCACAAATATGGTTTATTCCATACAGTCCCACTAGTAGTTCAATTATCTAACTGTTTGGACAGAAATATTCCAAATTGTTAGACTGACTAATCGAACATTTTGGATACGCTGATGTTATTCCAAATAGAACTAACTATAACCTAATTCAGTGCTGTAGTAATATCCACTTCAATGATCAACCTATTTTTTGCAGTAAGTAGGTAGTAGTATTACCTCTACATACCAATGGATACAATTGTTATAGCATACAAAAAGGAGCAAAAGAACTTCTTAGATAAAACCGTAATACGCCACGCTTATTGCTAGAAAGAGATAAATCACACTCGGAGAAGTTATTGTGACGTGGTAGCCGTGACCCTGCATAGTGCGCGTCTGAGTAAAAATCGGGGAATTACCTTACTTTTCGCTTGCGATTTATAGATCGCAGCTAACGCGTCTAATACAGTAAAAATATGTTAGGGTAGCCCAGTAAAATTTTATAGGACCGACCATGCGTTCACAAAAACGAGAGCAATTTGCTAGGATTCGATGGACTGAAGGAGAGTTTCGGAGCAATCAAGTTTTTTTGTGCTCACAAAGCCTGAAATTGTAGAGATTCGATCGACTAGTTTCCAAGAATCTGACTGGCCCACTAGTGGGGTCTGACTGGGATAAAGCCGTCAAGTGGGGCAATGTATTTAAAGTGGGCTCATAGAAGTTGATGAGTTTTATCTGTGTTGAAAAATAAATAAGTCGATAAGTAAAATATAGTAAAAAAAAGTATAAGTAAATATTTTTTATTGAGCTAATAAATTTAATGATCGATCACAAAAATATTGAAACCATAATAGACTTCTGAGCTAGTTATAAAAACCGTGTGACAGAAGCGATTGTTTTACCTAACCCAATGTTCCCATAATAATGATCGTGAGCTCATTTTTTTGAACACTAAATGATTGTTATATTTATACGTTTTTAGAACACCCTTTAGACAGAATATTGCTTACAAAACTTATTATAATATCTGCAATAATAAATCGTCTCCTTCATAAAGCATTCAAATTCCAATAAAGATTCCGATATGAAAGAATTTATTATTCAGCCCATAATTTGAATAAATTTTACCTCAATATTCTAAAAACACAAAGATCAGATTATACCGCATCCCACGCGGGATATTGAATATCACTAGATCAAGTTCTTTCAAATAATATCGAGCCTATTCTTTAATGTTTCTGGTGATTTTATATTGAAGATTTTATATTTCTATTCATTCTGTAAAGACTTCTCTTATCCGACTCAATTCATGTATTTCAATCACAGTTTTATTTACAAATATCACATGCACGTACTTACACTAATATCATACTTATGTACGAATATAATCTCTATAAACATTTCACACGCCTTCTAGTCCCGAACTAAGCAAAGCTTGCACTAGGTGACATAATTTGTATATTGTAGCTTTCAATCTAACTAAATGTTCACCAAAACAAACCCAGCAAACGTTCGAGAACGAGACTTGAAGATAGTTAAAGCACACGTCAGGGCGCCTTCAACTGTGCATATCTACGTCAGGAAGACGCAGAAGCCCCCGACTGGAACGAACACTAGTTCAGCGTGTCGGCAAACGTCGGATACACACGTCGAATACACACGGCTGGATACAAATCAGGAATATTGAATAAGTAACGAGGAGAGATAGACGATATCGTCAAATTCGCAGGCCGTAAATGGGATAGATAAGCTCAGACCGCAGTGGATGGCACAAACTTGAGGAGGACTATGCCCAGCAGTGGGAAAGTCAGGTTGTGGATGATGGACAAGTAATAGTACCTACCTAGAGGCCAAAGAAAGGGTAAATGAACTGTTTAAAAGATGACAGGTATACCTAAATTGTACTAAATTAGTTGGTGTGGTCGTCAATTCGTGTGCAGAAAACTGATTTTTACATAATACATAGGTAAAGTTTGACCACTATTTCAGTCAAGATGCGGTCGGCGATGTCGTACTTACGTTTACCTAGAAATCTAATCACTGTAGTATTGAAAACTTCCAAATTATAGGCTGTAAGGAGTGTCTAATAAAAACTATTTTTGGTAATAACTAATCCGAGCTATCTTATACCTTAGAACCTAATACCAAGACGTTTTTTTGATTTGAATTTGTTCGATGAAAGATAGAAAAAATGTGTTGTCGTGTAAAAATATGGAGACATATTAAAAAATTCTGAAACCTAAAAATAATGGTTGTGATTTTGTACGAACAACTATTATAAGGCGTTCGTCTAAAATATGCTTGAGTCACGATTTCTTTATCAGAATAATGAGCCATGGAGTTCATCATACAATCCTTGATAGGCGTCACAGCTCAGTTGGTAGTTGGTACAAGCTCTTCCTTCCGTGCTATGGGTCGTGAGTTCTATCCCCAATGAGAACAAACATTTGTATGTGTCAAAACATAAATGTTTGTTCTATGTCTGGGTATTACAGCAATCTAGTTTCCATAGTACAAGCTCTGCTTAGTTTGGGACTAGAGGGCGTTGTGTAAAATGTCCAAGTATTTTTATTTATTTATTTACACACGTTTTAAAGTATCCTGTAAAATACCGACACTAATGTCAGTGTGTATCACAGCCTCCCTGAGCTAGCTAGTGGTGAGTGAGCATGAGCGTGAGAAAATCCAAATGTATCGAAGCCATTGAAGAACGCAGAATAATATTTCTATGAAAAATTGAAAAGAAAAACTCTATGCTTTTATCAAAATGATGAGTCTTTTCTTGTTTTTATTGCAGAGGTTTTCTAGATCATCAAGATTTTTTGGCTGCTGCATTCGGTGATTGTCTATTTTTTTACCTTTAAGGCTCGAGCAGACCGAATGCGTATACGTAGACGTGCACGTAGACGTACATGTACACTGAGTTGTAATGTATGAAACTCTACGAGACAAGACACATAGCTTGCGTAACGTCCTGTCTCATTATCACTTCTTCTTCTTCGTTTAAACCTATATAGCCTGTGTCCGTCATTTCGACAGACAATTTTTCCAGTGTCAAGTGATGAGTTTGAAATAATATAAGTCAAGTCAAGTCTTCGTCAAGTCGGCTGACGTTTGTTTTGAAGAGAAAATGGTGGATTTTCTCTTCAAAACCTAACACGAATTTTCACATTCAGAAAAACCACTTTACACACATTTATTCCAATGGCTACACTTTATGTTACGACCTAAGTATTATTGGTTTAAATTCCACCAAAATTAAACAACAATACTCACAATAACACAAGAAAAACTATTAAAATAAAAGTGCTATGTGTCGTTTCAAAAAATGTCAAAACTCGTATCCCTTTACCTTCCACGTCGGTTAGAATCTGACAAATTGCAATCCAAATGACAACTTAGCGACTGTCAATTGTTTTTTTTTGTCTGTCAATTATAATTTTGTTTACAACGTGTCAGCTTCTGATGGTATCAAAAGACATTCAAGGGCAGCTAGGTGCACCTATATTAGTAGTTATTATTATGTCACTATTTACTAGAGTCGAAAAACCGATGGTAAACCAAAATATTCTAAGTATAGCACCACTAACATAGATTAAAATACATACATCTAGTTGAAAAAATTAGCTTGATAGTAAAATTATAAGAAAACATTGAAAAGGAGTTTGTTAAACGGTTTCTCACGATAACGTTGTAGGAAAACATTGGCCTATCTCCAATGGGTACTGCCCGCCTGTCAGTTCCGACATGATAATATTATTATGCCCCCAGCCACCCGTAAACTCCCTTTTTGCCGGCAATTTGCACTAGAATTACCTACCACGTTGCATATACTAGAAACTAATCATACTGGCGCACAGAAGTGAGACTCCAACGCTTTAGCTTAGAGCTCAGCAATCTTTTCAGTAAATAATAATTGATTGATTTATTTATTTATTTATAGGAAAACCGACAGCACATAACATAGATTAGGTACAAAAATGGAAACAGTTGGCCAATAAAAGGTTTTCACGAGTAGAAAAGAAATAGATGCAGAAAAAATGTGAACAAAACATAAAAACAATAAGGTAGTATAAGAGCAGAAAGATAAGAAAGTAAAAACATTTTGACAAAGAGTATAGAAAGGAAGAAGGTTTAGCCTATTTACCAAGAATTATATTTTAAAAAAAAATCTTGGACACAACGCTCTCTTGTCCCAAACAAACCAAGCTTGTACTATCTATGGGAGCTAGATTCATCATCATCATCATCACCCACCGCCCGACTTTACCCACTTCTGGGCATAGGCCTCTTCAAGTTTGTGCCATCCACTGCGATCCTGAGCTAGATTGCTGATAGAATACTTATACAAGGTGTAACATAATTAAATAAATAAATAAATAAATATTCGCGGACATTTAACACAACGCCTTCTAGTCCCAAACTAAGCAAAGCTTGTACGATGGAAACTAGATGGCTGATAGACTACATACATACTTTTTTTTTTTTTTGTAAATACATAGTATGTATTATAAGTATTACTTATAATACATAGAAACACCCAGACAGAATTACCTTATAAGCCCAAAGAGCGCGTTATCAGACCGACCACCTCACACTCAGCACTCGCTGAGTTTATACTTTTTTATTTGTACATGAGATTCAGTTCTATACATTCAAGCAGTATTCTATTCACAGCCGCTGCCCGCATCCTATTTGCGAACGCCGAAACAATTCACCAAGTCTTCCGCAAACTGGCAATCTCGTTTAAATTAAAAGGTTCGATCGTTGCGACCCTGCATTTGAAATTAGAACGTTGGTGCGTTGTTTTAGGACTATTGTTCACTGTCATCTTATTACAGACTTGAAGGACTTGAAGATCGATTCGAGTTTTCACATTTTTTGAAACAACACATAGCATTTTATTTTAATAGTTTTTTTTTGTGTTATTATGAGTATTATTGTTTAATTTTGGTGGAATTTTAACCAATAATACTTAGGTCGTAACATAAAGTGTGAGCCATTGGAATAAATGTGTGTAAAGTGGTTTTTCTGAATGTGAAAAATTGTTTTAGGATTTGAAGAGAAAATCCACCATTTTCTATTCAAAACAAACGACAGCCGACTTGACGAAGACTGACTTGACTTATATTATTTAAAATTCATCACTTGACACTGGCAAAATTGTCCGTCGAAATGACGGACGCACAGGCCATATAGGTTTAAAAGAAGAAGAAGACTTGAAGATCTCAAATAGTACCTACTTACGTCTTTGAAGAACAGGGGTAGACATTATGCAACAAAGAGTTGACTATGTATATGGAGTATATACCTACTGAGTTTTGTTATGTTGTTTTGCGACAAGCGAGAATCAAGAAACTCGCAGTTTTTGTATGCAGAAAAATAGTTTGTAAATCTCCCGCTAGAGGCGCTTATCGGGTTTTCATACAAAATATCTCGCATGTCGCTTCTCGATATGCGTTTCGATTAACAAAACATAACTACGGGCTCTGCTTCTTTACCGCGTGTAGGTAGGTACTTATTGATTACCTAGCTTCCGGCCGCGACTTCGTTCGCGTCCCGTTGGATCCTGAAGATTTTCCGGGATAAAAAGTAGCCTATGTGTTAATACAGGTCACGCACAATATATATTCCAAGTTTCATCTAAATCAGATCAGCTGTTTTTGCGTGAAAGAGTAACAAACATATAAAATAAATAAATAAATAAATATTCACGGACATTTAACACAACGCCTTCTAGTCCCAAACTAAGCAAAGCTTGTACGATGGGAACTAGATGGCTGATAGACTACATACATAATTTTTTGATTTTTTTGTAAATACATACTTATAATACATAGAAACACCCAGACACAGGACAAACATCTATGTTTACAACACACAAATGTTTGTTCTCGGTGGGGATCGAACCCACGACCCACAGCACGGAAGGCAGAGCTACTACCGACTGAGCCATGACGCCTGTCAACATACCAATAATTATATAATAATAATTATATATACCATACATACATCCTTACAAACTGTCGCGTTTATAATATTAGTAGAATAGGATTTACTGTTGTTTTTTAAAAGTACAAAAGTCTATGTTTGAGTCACGTTTGAGTTTTGTTTGAGCATACGAGCTTAGTGTACCACCAGCCTAACCACCACTTGCCAATTCTGTTTCGCCAGCGGTCGGTGCGTGAGACATGTTTGCAGCAAACCAATTGCTGACTGTAACTACTGAAACCCACAGACTATCTACCGAAATCTACAGACTGTTCCTTTAAATTCTGTTGGATTTACTGGCATTTGCAGAGTCAGTGGGGGTCCCGTTGCCTTAGAAAAACCTGCCAGGTTTAAGCCTGGCAGGTTTTCTGAACTGTTTTCATACTAGAACATAGATATTCTGTGACTAAATAGTGACAGTAGCGCGTTTCAGCGCGTTTTTTGCCGTCAAAAGCTTCTTCTTTCCGTATATCTGTAGCCACGTCGCTTGACATTATGCTGGGCAGCGAAAGCAGTTCAGAGCTTGCGATATGAGGTCTGTTCCTCCAAATTCTGTTGGATTTACTGCCATTTGCAAAGTCAGGTTTGATGAAAGTATTTTATATTAGGAAAGAAATGGTTTCTTTTGATAGTAATTCAGAGATCTGCTATAGATAGTTCAAAGGTTTTCGACAATCCTCCCGAGGGGTTTCTCATAACGAGTTTTTCCGATTCAACATAAAATCGCATATTTAAAATTTCTAATTCTAAAAATATTAGTTTCTAGCAAACAATTCAAAACCATAATGGCATTGTAAACTAATATTGTTATGTTATTTGAACGCAAAACAAAAGATTATTTCAACAGAGAGATTTAATCCGTCTTGAAAATAATGAGCTTTGAATTTCCAGCCAGTGGCTATTAACTTGAAGAATTAATAAACTAGATGCACACTGCTGTGGGCGTTTCAAACTGCCACCGATACGACATCTACACGATATCGTGGGTAGATATTCACATACATAGACGCTGTTACACCGCACCTTGCCTTGATTTGCTACATGTATTACCGTCACGGTTTACTAGCGCTGATCTTGAATACGCAGAAGTCAAATTGCAGATCTGTTTGACTGCGCACAGGTACCCCTCCATATATCTACTTTCGCCGAGCGCTATCAAACGGTGACGGGACGACATACCGTCGTCATCGACAATAACGATATTTTTGTTCGAACAACGACATGTCTTATAGTAGTGTCTTGTCGTGCCAAAGCCTTCGTAAAAACCTGAATGACTCTAGGCAACACATTCTTACCTACGGCTACAATATACAATCTTCTAGAAAAAACATAGAAAGCGTTTATATTCCAGTCGCAGTGGTACCTATTACCACCCACGAAGCGCTTGTGGCGTAGCTTGCTTACCCAATCCTCACTGATTATCTAAGTTAAGCAACGTTCTGTGCGGTATTTGGATGGGTGACCGTTAGTAGCATTTACATCTGAGCGCTTCCGTGCTTCGGAGAGCACGTTAAACTGTCGGTCCCGGCTCTAGCAGTCGTTATGCCACGACGGAGGCCTTAAGGCCGGCTAAAAACTCCGTCACCAGAGTTGGCCACTAACTCATACGAGCTTGCTTGCTAGTGGTACCCATACCGAAGGTTTTGTTTTATCTAAAAAATGCCAAGCTGAAAAATATTTCTTGCTACCAAACCGCTCGCAGTTTAAGAACAAAACCTTCTAGATAAAAAATTCTGTTCCTCCGATTTGTCTTTTGTTGAAAACTTAGTTAAAGTGAAAGAGCAGACGCTAAATAAAACACCGGGTCGGCTAAGTCCACTGAAATGCGTCAGGGAGCGCGAGTGTCAACGTTGGACTAATTAAATAGCTGCCTGAGACAGCTGTCCTCGACCGGCTAGTGCAGGAGCTAGGATTGTTAATATTACGTCATTTCAAACGGAAAGATCTGGAAAACTAAATGACATGTCATGTTATTGTCTAAATAATTATGTCAAGGCGACTGAATTTTAGTACATTTGTAAAGGGAAAGTCACGTGGCGTAATAAATACACTTCTCGCCAGGTGTTCAATTTTAGGGCAGCAGCGTCTTTAGAGTCCTTATACGAAATGCCAGCGATCTTCGGTTTTACTCTGCTCATATAACTTATACCACAGATCAATAATACTATACTAGTACTTATACTCTGATTCCCCTTCCTCTCCTTCCCTCTACCTTACACTCCAATCCACTGGCTGTGAAACTACTGGAGCCAAATACACAAAAAAGATTAAAGCGCCGGAATATAATTATATACTAGAGCCAAATGTATAAAACTGAACAAAAATGGGGCTAAACTCACTGGAGTACAGCTCTGCACGTCACTAAATATCTTCCATAAGATCTGCTTATAGCCAGCAGGCCGATGGCAGATGTGCAAACAAAAAAAAAACCAGTGCGTGGAGTCTCTCCGCGCGGAAGAAGTTATACTTCGAGTGCCACGCATTCACTCTCGCTCTGTGTTTAATGTGAAATTAATGCAGTACTTATTTAGTTAGAAAAGGTTCTATGCTCATGTTGCCTAAATCAGAACTAGATGGCGCTGCTAAGTTTGTCCGGATCCTAGAACGAGCTATCGAAGTGTTTTGGGTTTTTTGGTGGTCTCCGTATGTGATCACTGTCGCTAGTCTCTGTCTTTTTCTATTCGGGGGAATAGAAAGAGACAGAGACTAACGCTTCCCGTTTAACGCAACCTTGTACGCTGTCAGTTCGAATTCAAAGTCGTACTAGAAGTATAACTTCAAAAATTATTGCGCGGGTTCCTGCTCTACAATCACTTGAAAGGTAGTCCGAACGAGTTTAGCACTAGAAATGCGCGCCGCTTACCACCACCCTTTCACCTCGCGAACTGCTTCACAACTTATTCAACACTGCAATTCTGAAATTGTCTATCTTGTCCGAATATACTCGTAATAGGTACAAGTAGAGTAATTACTAAAAAGTACAGTAAGTATATTAGAAATAAGTTTTTTTTATATAACTACTAGCTTCCACCCGCGACTTCGTCCACGTCTTGTTTGATCCTGCTAATTCCGAGATAAGAAGTAGCCTATGTGTTAATCCAGGTTACGAACTATATATTCCAAGTTTCATCCAAATCGGACAGTTTCAACGTGATTGAAACACAAACATCTAAACTTTGACATTTATAATAGTAGTAGGATTAGTAAAACTAAGTAGTAAGTAGTCATACGGCTAACTACACTGACGATCATACGAAAAACCCACAACACTAAGGCCTTCGGCACACTTGACGGAAATTCCGAGAAATTAAGAGCTTGCTTCTGCGGCATTCCTTAGTGATATCGATCTGTGGTGATTTCCCACTGCTACGCCGTAGACATGCTACATCGTAGCAGTGGGGATTTCTGGAAAAAAAAACTCAAATCCCCACTGATAGGGATTTCTTAGTGGGAATTTCTGGAATATAATTATCATACCTACCACAGAAGAGTTATAATTGAATATTGGTAGTAGTTAAGAGACTAGTTTAACTTGTTTTATGCAAAATCTATTTAATATTAGATCCTATGCTGAAAGCTCTAAATAATTCACTAACTTTCAATACTAACTGCTCTGTTTTAATTATTTTAGTTTAATTATTACAACTCGAGCTGCAATATTGTTTGAATTGAAAACTGGAAAATAAATTCACAGCGGTACTTTGTTTATTTAGTGTTATACATAATTTTATTTGCATTTAAATATTTTATTGAATGTTGAAAAAAACTTACTTTAGTTAATTAGGTTTACCTAGTAGCGCACACGTAGGGAGGGACCATACATATTGGTGCCGTCCACTTAATTCACCAGGGCTAAGTCACCTAGGTGAATTAAGTATACTAATTAGTGGAGTGGGGATTTCCAAAAAAAAAAACATACTGGTGATTGCACAGAGGGGATTTCTTTAATACTTGTATATCGTAGTTAGGTAAGTACATACATTGATATTGATCTCCAACTGATTGATACGTAGTCGCCAGTGATTGCATCTTTTTAGTTTTAAACTATAAGTGAGAAACGTTTCATGAGAAATATGTACATTTCCAAACGCAGTTTACTACCGATTCTTTTTTTTCATAATCACTACTCTTCTATTGGTATTCCGCGCGGAAATGCAGCCAGTGTCTTGGGCACGCTTCCGATTGGTACGGATTTGGACCAGTTGAGCTATCTATAAATCGTTTGCAACGGTTTGTAGATAGCTCAACTGTTTCATGCGTATTTTGTAAATATTGTAAATACTGTATTATGTAGTTGTAATATTCTTTGTGAATACATATAGCGATTACTCTTCCTCAGCTTGCCAAATATTATTCTCAAGATCAGAAAATTGATATTTACTTAAGAAACCCAGACGAATATTAAATTAGGTGGAATTTGTAGACGCTTTGAATACTATACGAGGTTTGTTTAGCATTAATGTAAAATTTCTTAGTATTTGAGTATTCAAAAAGTATTTAACTTTTCATTCCATTATTGCTATTGACTCTAATATCGGGTGTAATAAACATCTGAGGGTAACCGTCGCAGTTGGTAACCCCCTACTTTAATCCCCCGAAGTTTTTAGAAGAGGTCTTGTTCCAGCCTGTATACAATAGGTACCTACACATATTTTTTTAATCGCTCATACACTGGTAGGTACGTTTATGTTACACACATGGTACATTTCACACAGAAATACGGTTACATCATTAAGCTGCGTATACGCTAGACGAGTCGAGCACGAGCGGAGCACGAGCGGAACCGAAATTCTTGTAGTGTGGACCGGCTTACGAGCCTCGAACGAGCGCGCTTCGAGCGATCGGCTCGTGCTCGACCGTGCTCCGCCCGTTGTCGGTTTTTTGACGAACACAAAGGGATTTGCTTAGCGCTCGCGTGTGCTCGTGGACGCGGCTCGTTGCACGTCCACACTTGACACTGCGAGCGAGCGGCTCGGCTTGCGCTCCGCTCGTGCTCGGCTCGTCTAGCGTATACGCAGCTTTATAGGATTGAAGGAGATTGTTTTTCTCGCCCTCGAGCTCTGGGTATCGACTTTATTCCAAGAACTTACGCAAATATTATGCCCACAGAGTAATAGTTCTGAATGTGGAAAGTAAAAATTATCGTAAGCAAGTCTAATCGACCCTTCAGCAAAACGACTTTTCTTTGAAAAACTACTTTAGCAAAACGACTAATGTTTCTTGTTATGTTTTGGATGCTTGACTGTGACTGGAAGTTTCGGAAAAGCTTTAAGTAAATACCAATAAAATAATGCACAGTAGATTTCCTTCAAGATCTTTAGAATTATTGTCTGGTCTGGTAAAGGATATTCATCATCACATTGATTGAACGTAGTCATGCACACATTTTTTACAAAGTACGTGGAGCCAATCTAACGGTCCCTTCATTAGTAGGACTCAACAATCTCACGAAACACTGTCATATAGTTTATATAATTGGCATTATTACTACTTGTACAACTTGTAATATTTTCCGGTATTACTTATGTTGAACACAGCACCATCTGTGCTTTAACGGCCGAACTAAATAAGTAAGTTGATACATAATAATCTTTCGAGTACTACAATATAACATTAGACTACCTACCTAACTAGTTAGTTTAGACAGTTGCCACTGTAGGGCGCTGTTCCGGCCTATAAAGGGCGTCTCATGTCCGCGGCTCGCTCTCTTTTCCCGGCGGCCATACTGACCAGCTGTACCTACCTACCTAATTATTTTAATATACGCTTTGTTCCACAGTCTGGATTTCTTCTTCCCCCTGCATTAGACAACTTACATGTTTTACATTACGCAGTCGACTCCAATTTACATTAGGTACTTACCTAGATACTACAAAGTAAGTTCATACCTATATTTGTTCAGTTTTCACAGCTTACAGTGTTACAGTTAGCTGTAGTTACTCTGTTGTGTTCTAGTCTACTGGGAAATATGATACACAGGGAAAATTTTATTTGCTTGAGAGTCTGATGGTAAATTCTTGTAGCTAATAAGTAAAGTACACATAGATTGCGTAAGGGATACATTTTAATGCGCTGTGGATTATTTATTAGTAGATGGTGTGACAAAGACATGAACCGATCCCTAGTGTGGGATAAGGGTAGGAAGAAGAAGACTAATATGGTGTGGTCGATTGGTAAAAAAAAGTAGCCCATTTAACTGTCACCTCTTGACCGGCGGAAGAGCCCCGGGGCTCAGGCGTATCGCTAACATGAAATTGCCCTCGCCGGCGGAAGAGCCCCGGGGCTCAGCCACTTCAAGCCACTTGAGACTCAAATTACTAATTGCTCAGTCCACTTCAGTTAGAACAAGTTTATGCCATAGACAAGCTTGATATATTTTTAGTCTGTAAAAACCTTCACAATTGCCTCCCGCTTTTTTGGCAAAAAAAAAATACGAATAAAAAATAAGTGCAGGTAGTGCACGCCGTGAGTGCATTCCAGGTGCATTCATTGTTGCATAATTTGTGATTTTCATTGTTATGTGTCTATTTTTATTACAAAGTGTGTGCTAATTCTGTTCTTTTGTTCATTGTGTGCCTAGTAATGTGTGATTCTGTTGCAATCGATAATCAAGCTCCTAGAGCTTGACCCACAGATAGGGGTAGTCAGAAAATCGATAACCTAATAACGAACTTTCTTTATTGCTACGTAGCTAAGGTTCATAGTTGTGTGTAGTTTTCAGTAAGTATGTAAACAACATTTTCAAATTGAATTATTTCGATAAATTTCTATAAAAGCTATACATAGATGATATTTTATCATAATAAATAGACTTTATTGTCCTCTATTTACATTGTTTTGAGTAGGATCAGAATAGAGATTTTATGAAATCCTTTCGTTTATCTATTGCGAATAAGATTCCAGTTAGATTCCAATTAGAAAACCTTGACAGCATATTAGGCCTTTGCTTTTATGCCTAAAGCATAGAATAAATATCCAAAATTATAATTCTTATTACTTTAGACAGTATAAGTGGTCTAATTTTATTTATTTATTTATTTATGTGACGTAGGTACTTTTCGCAAACTTTTCCCCCACCATTTTCCATTTTCACGGCAGGTGATTTTTTTTTGCATTTTTTTTCCGTCCTGTGACAGGTTAAAAAAATTAGGGGTTCGAATATGACGTACATAGAAGCATGCAAACACTATAAGGTCCGTGTTCGCACTGATCCGGACTCATGCATAGATTTTTTTATGAAAATCTCTACTCAAATCTATTCTTGAGAAACGATTTCTGTATCGGCATACGGGCATCGGACTTGCAAACATGATTGTGATGACGAGTTTCCCAAGTCCCAATATTGAATAACTCAACATTTTGAGTTATTCAAAATTGGGAATTGGTCAAATTCTTAGCCATTGCTAAGAATTTGACATTTTGGTACCTGCCCCCAAATCGTAAACTGCCCAGCATAATGTCACGCGACGTGACAACAGATATACGAAACCGGAAGCTTTTGACGGCAAAAAACGCGCTGCAACGCGCTAATGTCACTATTATTTAGTCACAGAATACCCAATGATTTAGTATGAAAATAGTTCAGAAAACCTGCCAACCTGGCAGGTTTTTATAAAACAACGAGTGCCCTCCTGTTTATGTCACTATCCACGGCACAAGCATTTACAAACTTGAGTATGGGCGGATTTTAACGGACACTGTTTTTTATAAACCTTGGGTTTTATCCAGATAATTAAAAGTAACTGCAGTGCTTATTGGAATTCAGGTGCTATTTATATTAACTGTTACGTTAGTCCTAGTTCTTACTTAAGCTGGATTAAAATAAACATTACGCCCCTAGAGGTAGATTTTAGTACTACATCTAGGGCGTAAACTAGCATATTACTGTACAAAGTCGGATACTATTTTGGAAGGTGATTTAACTGAAGTTTTTTTGACTTTTTCTTTGCAACGGTTTGTAGATAGCTCAACTGTTTCATGTGTACTATGTAAATGTTGTAAATACTGTATTAGTTGTAATTTTCTTTGAGAATAAATTGCAACCTTTTTCTTTTAGTTAATCTAAAACCAGTGTATAGGGAACGGTGACCTCTGTATACTTGCAAACTTGGCTAGTAACCGAATTACATAGATATTATAATGTGGATAATGCCCAAGTGGCTATTATTGCGATAACCACATAGACGTTATCTAGTTCTCTGGTGGTGAAGGTAATGTTTAGCACAGAGTAGTAACTGCGTACCCGGTGTCATAACTATGCATATCATAAAAATAACAGGAGTACCTATGAATAAAGTCTTCTTTTTCTTCTTTTTCTACCTAGTCCAAAATGTTTAGAAATCTAAACAATAAACCTGCCCCCGGTTGTTAATCTTTTTGATAGGTACCATCAAAAACTGACAAATTGCAATCAAAAAGATGCCAAAATGATGTCAACGTCAAAAAGATAGCTCCGCGAATCCGATAAACTGCCATTTTCATTGTAATTTTTCAGGATAGTATCAAAAGCATAAAGATAAACAATCAACTGAAGGTTTTTTCGAGTTTTCACATTTTTTGAAACAACACATAGCATTTTTATTATAATAGATTTTCTTGTGTTATTGTGAGTATTATTGTTTCATTTAGGTGGAATTTTAACCAATAATACTTAGGCCGTAACATAAAGTGTGAGTCATTGAAATAAATGTCTGTAAAGTGGTTTCTCTGAATGTGAAAAGTCGTTTCAGGTTTTGAAGATCCACCATTTTCTCTTCAAAACAAACGACAGCCGACTTGACAATGACTTGACTTATATTATTAAAATTCACCACTTGACACTGGCAAAATTGTCTGTCGAAATGACGGACACAGGCCATATAGGTTTAAAAGAAGAAGAGGTACTCTGAAGGCCCATACTTTTCTAAAGTTCAGTATTCTGAGTTTCAAGCATGCTGATGATAAGTAAAATGTGATCGCTCAGGAAGGTGTTCTATGGCCAGATGAGAATACCTCCGAAGCCGCATCACAAGCAATCATGGTTAATATTGCCAATATCTGGCTCCGAGGACACTGTGTAGTTAACATGCATTAGTAATTGATATTCGGTGTCTCCCGTAATGGTTACTGGTTAAGACGCTTTGTCAAGCAGATTGTTAGATAGTTCTCGAACAGATCGTATTAGGTCGTACCTAATATAAAGGGTAATGATCTGTTAGGTTGAATTTTCAAGGGTTTACAAGGGTTAAGGATGAAATAGGTGGCTGAATTGAAAATATGTACTACTAGCTGGCGCCCGCGACTTTGTTCGCGCGCATACGCATTTTAGACCTTTAAGGTGCGACTTTTCAAAATTTCTTTTCAGTGCACCCCTACACTGTATAAGGATACTACCCTCCCGAATTTCATACCTCTAGGACTTATGGTTTAGGCTGTGCGTTGATTGTCAGTCAGCTTCAAAAGAGTGTTATATATTTAGAAGAAGATAGAAGATGCATATTTAAGGTATTTCAAGTTCTATTTGTTGTCAGAGTTTCAAGGGTTGTAGAGGTAATCAAAGGAATATAACTTACTTGTCTCGATTTAAAACAAAAGTTAAAGGTTCTAGTAAAATAAATACAAGTTTTACGAAGTTCCAGTTTCCTCCGTACTCTATTTAATTTTGTGCTCGGAAAAGATAGAGAAAAGTATTAAAATAGAGTAGCTTGAGTGTAGCATTTTTGCGTGTAGGTTTTAGAGAAAGAATTTAGACGGAGAGTTTAGATAAATGATATCGAAAGAGAGTTGAAATCTTGCTGTATGAACCCAGTTTTTTTCTCGATACCAAAAATGTGTTATTTATTTCATTCGTAAACAAAGTTATCGTATCGGAGATTGTACGAGCGTCCGTCCACACGGCGCTAATCAGATAGATGCCCTTAGGGACACACCTACATAGCTAGCTATAGGTATCACACGATTCGCACTATGTTTCCCATGATGAATGGTCTGTCGGGCCTGAATTGGCAGATGGAAGCTGGGCATCTATTATTGCTTGTGCCGCTTAATGTGACTTACCATTCTATTCTAGATACTGTAGTAGGTAGATCTAGGTACGCTGATTAGTTCCAACTAATCAGGACAAGACTAGGTAAAAGCTAGGCGGTTTAGTTTAGATGGAATTTTTGAAGAGAAGGGAATGTTTTCGAATATCAAGAACAATATAAACAAATTCAAGAACATTATTAGAAATATTAATATACCTAAAGTATTTTGCAGGTGAGATGGCAATGACGAAATTATTCTACAGATAATTTCTTCATACAAGCGCTCGTGGCGTAGCTTGCTAGTCAATCTTCACTGATTATCTAAGTTAAGCACTGTTCTGCGCGGTCACTATTTGGATGGGTGACCGTTAGTGGCATTTACATCTGATTGCTTCCTACTTCGGAGGACACGTTAATCTGTCGGTCCCGGTTCTAGCACTCGTTAAGCCATGACGGAGGCCTTAAGGCGGCTTAAAAACTCCGTCAACAGAGTTGGCCACTAACTTATTCGCGAGCTTGCTTTTATTCTACAGATATTTTGCGACTTAAAGTTCAATAGTACTTAGTTGCAAAACAGAAGCTACGTTTCGGTTCGTTTAACGATTGTGATATTCCGGTCTCGGAACGAATACATCTATACCCAGCTATTCCACCTATGGCTTCGTCTGTGTGTTCATGTATTAAAAGTATTTTATTGGCGCCTACCTAGGCTTTTAATACAATAATTACACTTTTTTTATGTATCTCTTTTACACTTTCTTGATATTTAATAAATTTTACACTTTTCAGCGTTAAAAATAGACCTCCACGGGCCAAAAGTAACGCTCTCTGTTGCATTTTTATATAAGGTAATTTTCTGAAAATTCGTTTAGAACTATCTAGACCGATATCTTTGAAACTTTGCGTTTACAGGCAGTACCTATTTTGAATGACAGTCAGTCAACTCAACGATGATTTTCTATACCTATAAGATTTCGACCCGGCTCTATGCTCTATTATGGTAATCAGTACGTAACAAGCTCAAAGGGTTGTCGGCGTCAATTTAGTTGGATCTATACCCTTTATCTTAAACGAGTTACGGCTAGCTCAGATAAATTGATTGGCTGAGACACGCCGCATAGACCCATGTACGAATTAATTATCATAACGATAGCGTATGATGTTAACAGCGATAAGGAGGGACAGCTTCCGGATCCAAGAACTCTTGATGCAGTCAAATTGGGAAGAAACTCTACTAGAGTAATTGGAGAATACTTTGCAGTACAGTGTCATGATTTACTAGTACCTAGGTACCTATAAGTTCTTATTAGCTTGTAATTAGGTCGTAGTGAAGAAATGTGTTAGGGTCAATTTATACTAGCGCAGAGTCGAAGCGCATCGAAGCGTCAATCCGAAACTTAACATAGCAAAACATAGCAAATTCAGACGCGCGAAATCTCACGAATGCGCGTGAATTCCCGCGTCTTTTTTTTATCTAAGAAGAAATAATGTTCAATACGCTGTGGAGATAAGGGTGAATTTGCTAGGTAACGTTTCTTCGATACGCTTCGACTCTGCGCTAGTATAAATTGACCCTTACTCTAAATCTGTATCTAAGGATTGTGTTAAACAGTGGAACTTAAATAGCATCAGGAAAGATGATAATGCTTGTGACCAAAAGGTTTCAGGTCACTCAAGAGTTCTATCGTGTTTTATACACTTTCATATTGAAAGAAGTAGGTACTCAGTTTCCAAAACTCTGAAATTACACGGATTAGGTATTATGAATTCTTCAAAATGTGCTTTGGTGTGTCGGTTGCCCAAAGCGGTCTTGAGTTAGAAGTAACATATAAAAAATGGTACGTACGTACCATACGTAGCACTTAGGTACCACCGTAAATTGAGATGGGTACGACAAAAACCCTAGGTCTTAGGTCTATCCGATTCCGAAGACGTATGGGTTTTGGGTCTTACCGTAAATTACATAAAGACGAGTAGGTAACCTAGAACTCTTAGAAAATTTCTTCCCACTTAGTAGGCAGTAGGAATGTAACATTTTTTATTCGTAAGAATCTTTTAGTGTCTTTTTATTAAAAAGCTCAATGCAACAAAGCATAGTATAGTAGTTTATTTCATCGAACCAGAATTTGTCAGAAACAATAATTTCCTATGTCAAAAAATATAATTCTAGGTAGGTTTTAATAATATTTTCCAACCAAAAGCACAAAAGTTTTTTCAAAAGTTAAAACATTTTTGTAGTCTACAAAATACGAATTCATGAAACTCGACCGCAAAGGTGAAAGTTTATAGCCTTGTAGGGCATTAACCCTTAGCAAACAGGTCACTACAAACCACACTTCCCGAACAACAAAACCGCATATCAGACCAGCCCCAATAACTCAATACTGTCCTTACAAGATTTCACCAGCCAAGTCAAGTTATACAATTAGTCCGTCCAATAATGAGGTTATCGGCGTACCAGGTATTCCGGTCACGAGTCCGCAACGTGGGAATTACTGGATCCTGGAACCACGACCGCAGAATAGTTCCGTTTTGGGCCGGAAAAATTTATGCTGCTCCATTTTGTCATCCAATTTGTCCATGATGGTGAACTTTGTTGATACTAGTGCAATTCAAACCAACCGTCCAGAAAAACCTCTTTGTTGGTCACGTGACATACGCCATGACATTTTATTACCTAATCTGTGCAAGCTCAATCTGATAATAGTATCTATTTTACAAAATACCAATAAACGAGAAAGCTACGTTTAAATTTACAGAACTTAAAATATGTAATTTGAAAACTTATATTTTGCACATGTCTGATCAACTTCAACTTTTTGACTTATGGTTTTTGCGACGTTGTGTTGCCAGTGTGATAAAATGAGATGAAGGTAACGAAAAATAAGCATGCGCGAAAACGATTTGAAAACCTATGTTATATTATGAAAGTAACCACCGCAAACCTTTTAGGGGTTAACTATTCACTCCATTGCAACGTCTATTCGTAGGTATTTTAACCCCTTCAAACTTTTCAAGAATAATCTTATAGCATCCTGTATAGTTTACGTAAGATATAAAACCCAGTATCAGAAGATCTGCTAACAAGCAAAGTACCTTGTTAACAAAGTGATTATTAACTACTGTTAGCCCGCATTGTATAGCTTACGATCCTTAGTTTCAAAAAACTTTCCTTGTTACGAAGTTCTCTCATTTAATCGAAGTTCTGCGCCTATAATTCTTGCAACTGGTTAGCTTCCGTTTCTTCGGACGCGGAGAATGTCAAATTACGTTTGTAATACAGGGTGGGGTGGGATGGGGACGTATTTACGATATAACTATGAATATCTCTACCGTCCTAATGGACGGACTACTAGATTTCTAATAAATAGTAAGAAAAAATACAGTAGTTGATTGATTTGATTGGTGGCTAGACTGGTCGCTGGACTAGTCGGCCGACTGGTTGGTAGACTGGTCGCTGGACTAGTCGGACAACTGGTTGGTCGACTGGTCGCTGGACTAGTCGACCAACTGGTTGGTAGACTGGTCGCTGGACTAGTCGACCGACTGGTTGGTAGACTGGTCGCTGGACTAGTCGGACAACTGGTTGGTCGACTGGTCGCTGGAGTAGTCGGCCGACTGGTTGGTCGACTGGTCGCTGGACTTGTCGACCAACTGGTTGGTAGACTGGTCGCTGGACTAGTCGACCGACTGGTTGGTCGACTGGTCGCTGGACTAGTCGACCAACTGGTTGGTAGACTGGTCGCTGGACTAGTCGACCGACTGGTTGGTCGACTGATCGCTGGACTTGTCGACCAACTGGTTGGTAGACTGGTCGCTGGACTAGTCGGACAACTGGTTGGTCGACTGGTCGCTGGACTAGTCGACCAACTGGTTGGTAGACTGGTCGCTGAACTAGTCGACCGACTGGTTGGTCGACTGGTCGCTGGACTTGTCGACCAACTGGTTGGTAGACTGGTCGCTGGACTAGTCGGCCGACTGGTTGGTAGACTGGTCGCTGGACTAGTCGGACAACTGGTTGGTCGACTGGTCGCTGGAGTAGTCGGCCGACTGGTTGGTCGACTGGTCGCTGGACTAGCCGGCCGACTGGTTGGTCGACTGGTCGCTGGACTAGTCGGTTGACTGGTTGGTAGACTGGTCGCTGGACTGTTCGACCGACTGGTCAGTAGACTGGTCGCTGGACTAGTCGGCCGACTAGTTGGTAGACTGGTCGCTGGACTAGTCGGCCGACTTGGTTGGTAGACTAGTCGCTGGACTAGTCGGCCGACTGGTTGGTCGACTGGTCGCTGAACTAGTCGGCCGACTGGTTGGTAGACTGGTCGCTGGACTAGTCGGCCGACTGGTTGGTCGACTGGTCGCTGGACTAGTCAGCAGTCTGGTCGCTGGAGTAGTCGACCGACTGGTTGGATGACTTGTTGCTGGATTAGTCAACCGACTGGTCGCTAGACTGGTTGGTAGACTGGTCGCTGGACTAGTCGGCCGACTGGTTGGTCGACTGTTCGCTGGAATGGTTGCTAGATTGGTCGGTAGAATGGACACGAGGCGTCGCAATATTACGTTAGCGAAAAATCGGAGATATCGAAAACTGAAGTTTTACTCTGTTTAGTATATCAAATACTGTCGGGTATTGTTTAGAAGTAATAAGTTCGGAAAATAATGTTGGCAATATCGAACTTGCGAAGAAACTAAGTGATTTACAAAGAGATTTCCTATTGATTCATGATATAAATATAGAATAAAAATTACGCGCACTTGGTGACTAAAAAATGGACCAGTGACTATGGGTATAATTTATGAGACTATGGGTTTTCATAATTTGTGAATTTTTTTTATTTAATAATTGTGACTTTTATGGCATGGCATGACATTGCTAACTGCTGGGACCGGTCGCCAATTGGCTAGTTACAAGTGGGCTTAAGTAAAAGTATCGGAGCTCTATTTTCAAAACTAGGCGAGCCCAAACTGACCGACAGACGTACAAAGCCGTCAACTTTATAAAAAGCCTTCCGTTTTTCGGTGGTTGGTTAAAAATAAATCATAAATAATTTTATTGTTTGTGAATCTAGGTAGGTACAATAAAGGTGGTAAGTAAAGAAAAGGGAATCTCTGGATCCTGCTCATTAGCGTACAAACATTTAAGAGGTATTTATTATAAGATAAGTAGGTAGATACTAAGTTAATACTTTATTTTCTGTAAAATCTCAGGGACTTAGTGAAACTAGACCAACGCGTCTCTACGGATTATAATCAAACCATGAAGCTCAGCTGAGTGTTTAGTATCCAGGTACAGCAGCACTAAAAAGAGGAGTGGTTTAGCTCGTTATCATGCTCTTAAATTTAACTGGAGACGTACCATTGCTACTCGAAGCTGTCTCACTCGAACTAAAACTCCTAAACTCGGTTATCTGAGTTAGTTAAAGTCGGGGATCTTGATCAACTATTATTTTTGCTGTAGGTACTTGCATTATGATAAAGTCGACAAACTTTTATTCCTTCGTTTTCGTTCATGTTTTCGTCGAATTCTTGTCGTCAGATGTTTAGATTATTATAGTCCTGATAAAACTCAACCAAATACTAACCTATATCTGCCGCCAAGCAGCGATGCTCGCATTGCTGTGTTCCGGTTTGAAAGGTAAGGGCGCCGGTGTAATTACAGGCACATGAGACTTCAACATCTTTACCTCTCAGAATGATGGACGCAGTGCATTGCCTTACAGGGCACGTCCTCATTTGACTTGCTCTGCGAGGTATAATGCATTGTTATAGGCAGAAGTTACAATGCTTGGATCAAAATAATATTTATACTGAAACTTGTGCAATGTACTGTAAGTACACAACATTCATAAATCGTTTCAGTGATTTCAAATCTTCAGAAATGTTGAAATGTGCGAACGACGCGAGTAACGGTACAACAGTAAGGGCCACGCCCGTAAACAGCTAGCATCAGCTTTGCGAGCTGAAACACCAAATGCTTTTATAACCTAGAGATACCTAAGTGTTTTGCATTTACTAGGATAAACCAATCAAAACTACAAGCTATTCATCATCATACATATTGCTAGACCTAAGAGTTTTTTTTACAGACTATAGGCAAACGTTTGACCACAATCTCTCCTGTTAAAGATTAATAATAAAAATATTTCCTAAAAAACCATCAGCTCAGCTCAGCTCATGCCCAGCTGAGCAGCGAGCGGGTGAGTTCAGTTTTTTCCCCACTATAACTGTTAGTTCCGCGCCCTGAAACGCTCGTGGCGTAGCTTGCTTAACCAATCTTAACCGATTATCTAGGTTAAGCAACGTTCTGCGCGGTCACTATTTGGATGGGTGACCGTTAGTGGCATTTACATCTGTGCGCTTTCGTGCTTCGGAGGGCACGTTAAAATGTCGGTCCGGATTCTAGCAGTCGTTAAGCCACGACGGAGGCCATAAGGCGGCCTAAAAACTCCGTCACCAGAGTTGGCCACTAGCTCATACGAGCTTGCTTTTGCTTACTGTTAGTTCCGTGGTAAAAGTTCCTCATATTGACGAGTTCTTTAATCCCCGAAGTTTTCGGGTGTTGTCTTATTAGGTCCTGTATATTACCTGAAGTTCCGTATCGCAACTTACGCATAACTCAGGTAAAGGCCTACCTTATTTGATACAATATGTATGTAAATTTTGTGCCTAAAACTGTCCTCCGAGACGCATAATAATACAACTTTTCGGTTAATTTAGTTTGGCCTTCACAATAGAACACGCGGTTTGTTTTTAACCAATGACCGAAAACGGGAGAGGTGTTATAAGTTTGACGGCGTGTGGCTGTCTGTTTCCCTGTGTCCTCGTAGCTTCCATTGAATGCGGTTTTGTAAGAAAGCTGGTGAAACATTTTTTTCATCTGTGTTCTGATTTGATCAACTGGAGTCCATACTCCAAGGTTTGATAGTGACCAACAATGAGAGAATCTTAAAAGAGATTTTCATGATTGGATGTTTCAAAGTTTTGTTTTCGGTGGACCCTTTTGAGGTCTCTCGAAGAAAGAAATTTTTTTTTCCTACGTTATTCACGTAAGAAACTACATATTTTCTAGTTGTATCTTATAGCTACTATGTTACTATGGAAAAAAGGCATTGAATTCGCTTAGGCTTTGAGGTTAGTCAACCAATTATTATTATTCACGTAAGAATTTTATGTTCTTTTCGTATTCTAGTAACTTCCCGAGGAATAATCCTAAAGTAAAAGATCCAAAAAAGAACTTTCAGTATATTTTCGTATTTCCGAAGTCCCTTTTGGAATACAAATCACTTTATCGGAGATGACAAGTGGGTGGGACGTGTGTCCGTTTTCAATCAATCTGGAGATAGCGAAATAGCACGGATTTTCTTTCTTTATGTCAAACGCAACCGTATTTTACGAGGTATGAATTGTACCGTGTCGGTGATGGACAAGGGCAAGTTCAAGATTTGTAACAAAACGTTTTCTATTGTTAAAAAATATAATACGAACTCAAATATGCCGTCTTATTACGCATGTAAAGACGTTTTCAAATTATTAGAAACATAAATACACTGTCTTATTACGCATGTAGAGACGTTTTCAAATTAATACAAACGCAAATACACCGTCTTATTACGCATGTAGAGACGTTTTCAAATTATTAGAAACCCAAATACACTGTCTTATTACGCATGTAGAGACGTTTTCAAATTAATACAAATGCAAATACACCGTCTTATTACGCATGTAGAAACGTTTTCAAATTCTATCGACTTTTTATTTATTTAAATGTACAAGATCTTTCTAGCCAAGATGTTATTCTTCTAGAGAATAGAAACGTCAGAAATGTTTGGGAAGAGTTACGTAACTGATAACTAACCACTGTAACGTTCTGTTGTCTAGCTTTCTACCGCGACTTCGTTTGCGTTCGTTTGATCTTGTTGATTTCCGGGATAAAAAGTATCGTTTCGTTCATTCAGGTTACGAACTATATACCAAGTTTCATCCAAATCAGACCAGTCGTTGCAGTGTGATTGAAACACAAACATCCATCTAAACTTAAACATTAATAATAATTTGTAGGATAATACGACCGTCACAAAACGGACAGCGTTTCTCTGAAAGTAAATAGGGATTTGTAGAGCTCAGAGAACAGATAGGAATCTAACTCATCGAACGGGATCAGTGGCGGATTCAGGGCTTGACCCAATATTCTGGTTAGGGAGGGGCGTGACCTAGCTACTAAGGTTTTCTTTGATAAGTCTACCCTTAGGAAGGTCTGAAGCTTGGGGGGATCGGGAAAGGATGATCGAGCCCCTCTTACTCCTCTCCTCTGATTTTCCTATTGAGCAGGATCTAATGGCGTAAAGCGGGTCAATTAATCAAGATGGCATTAGCTATCAGGCGCTTCAGAGTTAGTTTATTTGCGTCTATAGTGCTTTCCGCCGATATCGTGTAGCAGCTGTCGTGTCGGTGGCAGTGTGAAATCAGACTATCATGTTTCATAGGCTGTTTTGAGCTCCTATCCCTTTAGGCTATATTATGACCCCGACTATCCTCTAAACATCGCTATGTACATAACAATATCAGATAATAATAATTTTCTTGATAACAAAACGTGGTTTACTGTGGAATTTCAAAAATAGGATTTTTATCGCGTCACTTAGTTATAATTTCATTGCAGTTAGCTAGGAGTTCAATTGGACACTGAATTTTAGATGCATTTGCATTTTGTAGTTTTAACTTAAACTAATTAAGGGTTAGCTTCAAGTTTGTAACTCGATCAACATAATTGCAGCGTCCTAAATTGATATTTAAGTTTATAATTAACTTGTGGTTGCTTGCGACTTTGTTCGGATGGAGTTTGTTTTCCGGTACTCGCCGTAACTTGTTAGATACCTACATGATTTAACATATTTTGTACAATTTGTATTATTCGTGATTTCCAAACGGGAAGTGAAATTCCCGTTAGTACAACTAGTTGTACTGAGTTGAAATGATGTTCCTTTTTGTACAACCGCACCAGACCCACCAGTGGTTTTAACTTTTAAATGACACATACAGCTCTTTGAAACAATTTTTAGAGAGATTAGTAGGAGTAATCCATAGATTTTGAAAATACTGTCGTTTATTTACATTGTGAACTACTTGAACTAATGATCGGGCAAACAAAAATTTGTACGGTTCGCCAAATTAACCTTTGCCAATGAACGTTTCACCGAACAAAAATTACGATGGTGCGTTTGCTAAACTAAGTTCTAGGACAACACTATCTATTCGAAATTATTCGTTAGTTCTAGATTGCCTCAGTCCAATTTTGGTCACTTATAAACTCCGCAGACTTACCTGCAGGTGGCAGCACTGTGGTATGCCACAAGTGACAGATAGAAGCAATCAAGAATTATTTATTCACAAAGAAAATTACAACTAATACAGTATTTACAATATTTACAAAATACACATGGAACAGTTGAGCTATCTACAAACCGTTGCAAACGATTTATAGATAGCTCAACTGGTCCAAATCAGTACCAATCGGAAGCGTGCCCAAGACACTGGCTGCATTGCCGCGCTGAATAGCAATGCTGATACGCTGGCCTAGATAATCACCAGCCCTCGGGTCACGCGTCGCTTCGACTAGACGCCCTGAAAGAATTTTGAAAACCCGGAGGTTCCTCGGTACCCCACGGACCTAGAGTCTCGACCCCAAGAGGCACAAATGTGTAGGCCCTATCGAGATTATCAGTTATTATATTATTATCATTAATTATTATTATTATTATATTATTATTATTATTACCCTATCAGCATTGCTATTCAGCGCGGCAATGCAGCCAGTGTCTTGGGCACGCTTCCGATTGGTACTGATTTGGCCCAGTTGAGCTATCTATAAATCGTTTGCAACGGTTTGTAGATAGCTCAACTGTTCCATGTGTATTTTGTAAATATTGTAAATATTGTAAATCAAGAATTGCCAAGCAAGTAGGCATGTTATGTCAGACCTATGATGAACTTAGTTTAAAAAATCCGCAAGAATTTGTCTATTATCGTGATGCGAAAACCTAACGTATTCGTGATACACTGCGCGTAAAGGAGAGCTCGACTACCGCGTGCTTAGTTGTTGGTTTTACGTATACTACACGTACGTACCTACATTATGACTGTATACTACGTTGACGTAAACATTGAATTAATATTACTTGCGTATGGAACAGACGCCGCGAACAACAAGTTTGCGCCATGAGTTGTTGCCGACCGGCAACAACTCATTTAGTCGCTCGCCAACAACCATCGTAACCGCATGCGAATAAAAAGTAATTCAAAATGCCGTCTTGCGTTTTAAAAACTTGTAAAAACCAATCGACTGTGAAAAAAAAAGATAGTGGCGTGACTTATCATCGGTAGGTAAACAGAATATTAACTAGAACTAACCAAAATTAATTTTTGTAGATTATTTTCTATTGTACGGACATTTTGTTTGAAAATCATAGATTATGAAAAGTGCATCGTACAGATGGGATGTTTAGGATACCTACTAAGGGTTGGTGACTAAGGTTTAACTAATTATTTTGAACTCATATTACTCGGCCTATGCCGTCTGTCTGATCAGTAATATGTAGTAGGTACTGTAGCTATCTTTTGAAATCGTCATTATATAAAGCTTTACTATACCTATATTTCTTTAATGCTATGGCAGAGTGAGATAAGGTGTGGGGTCTAGTTAGTGCAAATAGGTACCTATGTAGGTATGTACCTACTTTTTGTATAAAATACCAATTTATTTTAAAACCAATGATTTTAAACGCTTAACAATTCATTTTAATTTACTGTACATTTTTTCACGTTTTGAAATATAATATTCATAGGTACTGCATTAAAATTCAGTTTTGTATGTACAAAAGCTGTCTGAAGTGTCCCTTCTGCGGTGAAAAAATCTATGAGAGCGACATTTTGTTACACTATGTTGAACGAAACGCGTAAGCGCCCCGAAATTCATGGCGCTTACGACGTTTTGGTCGCGAGAAAACTATACTCTATTAGCGATCTAGCGCTGCATGTTTTGATAGTATGGTTAGACGACATCTAATCTTTTAGCGCTGCAGCAAATACTTGTCTTTGGGCGGGGCGCGCTCGCCTCAAGTTGCGACACGTTTTTGGTTTGGTATAGCTTCTCTATACGCTAGTAATACTTCCTCAATGGACGTAAACTATATTTTTGTAAAGAGATTGAGCAGCGTTCTTAGCGGGTAGTTTACAATACTGATGATTCTCCATACAAAAATATAGTTAACGTGGCTTTGCAGTAAATGTCGAACGTACACACTGTACCGTCACCTTTCAGTGTACTTACGCTACCGGTAAAATATTTTTATTTTATTTTTTATGATAAAATTAATGGAACAAGCTAGCTCACCTGATGTTAAGTAGTAACTTCTGATTACCTCGCAGAGCAAGTCCAATGGGGACGTGCTCTGTCAGGCAATGCACTGCGTCCATCACTCTGAGACGTAAAGATCTAATTGCGATTGTCTGATTTTTTTCGTTCGTACATATTTGATAACTTTTGGTCTCACTATACTTTACATGGAAACCTAACAGATAAAAGCCTTATGCTAGGATTACTTTAGGCACTCTAGGAAATCTATTACCTTGTCCCTTGTACCAGTAGAAGTTAAAATAGATAAGCTGTCAGACGACAGGGTTGAGTCCCTGGGATTTGTGGGACGGTTACTAAGTACCTAGTATCAAGTTAAGGATTGCTAGTGAAATTCGAGTTATCTTAGTTAAATTATTGTTCGTAAACTTGGACGAATTTTAAATACGCAGATGCATTAAGTTTATTTTTTCTGCAAAACGAATCTATTTCTATCGTGCTATGTCACGATGACAAAAAAGTTTTTTTTATTATAATCGGTGCCATTAATTTTTTTTTTATATCTAGCACCGGGTAAAGTAGCTTTCAGAATCAGACACTCGTAAGTGTTTTGCTTTAGGTGCTTTCCGCTCATGCCGTTTTGACGCGATTCTGCTAATTTGACAGCACTAAAATTATACCTGTCTTCATCGTTTTAGTTTATAAGAAAAGGATGACAACAAGGTGCTCTTTTAGGTTAGTTTAGAAAAATTATGCAAAATAATTCCTACCAAATATTTTTCAAACAGAAAATTTATTGCCCTAAAGTTACCTTACCTATGCCTAAAATATACTCATACTCACTGAAATAGGCACGACTAAAGTTTAAAAAAAATCCTAGTTATTTGATAGTGTTCAATGAAAATCTCAACTCAACAGATGTTGCAGTCTGACTTAAACTCAGAACAGGTTTGCAGCTTAGACTTCGCATAATAGACTTCTGATCACACGCCGCATAGTGAACGTGCTTATTCCTTTATATATTTCGTAACAATTTCACTGTGATTTCAGCAGTTACGACCAATATAACCGTAGATTTACTGACTGGTACAATCCCGTAGATTAATAACGCGGAGCGACGCGGAGCGACGCGACAGGGGTTGACAAATTACAATAAAAGGGATTCATAGTTTTATAGATCTCAATTCGGATAAACCCTTTTCATGTTACATGATGGCCGCTTAGAGTTCTTTGGATGAATTTTAAAAGGCTGCCTCCCTGTTTGTCCACTACATGTTCCACCTGATGTTAAATGGTAACCTCTGCCTAAAGTACAAACGTCTCAAATAATTATCTAACCCATAACCATTTCATGGACTCGTGCAAGGAAGAAGTTGATGTTTCGAGTATTTTTGCAGTTATACGCTAATTACTCACGGTTAATAGTCGTGGCTTCAAAACAAAAGACTCTCTGAAACGAGGACAAAAACAGTTATTCTCGAAATTACCATTTTGAAATAACTCCCGGAATAAAACGGTAATAACATTTTTCATGTTCGACCGTAACAAAATAACGTTAATAATGCCAGGTTATAACTATTTAACTGCTTATAACGTGACAAAGCGGTGCGTCTCGTAAGAATTCTTAAATGAGGGGTACAGTTCGGTGCTCTTAGTATTGCACGTTTTTACTTTCCATCTTCCTAGTTCTATTTCATTATCCTTGTATAACAGTTTTAAGTTAAGTATTTTTGTACCATACTGGTTGGTTTATTTGGATTTAATATTAGGCATTTTAAGATTGAAGAAAAGTAGGTAAATTTGGAGAAATATCAGGTTGCTAAGTAAGTAGGTATTAAGAGTGATATTTTTTTTATATACCTACCTCAGTTTACAAAAAAAACAAAAACTAGGTTTTTTAGCTCAAGCAGTTTAGCAAATTGTAAAACTTCTAGTGAAAGAGCTCGTCTGTGGAAGTACTCATTTCAGCCGCCAAGCAGCGATGCTCGATTTGCTGTATATCGGTTTGAAGTGTCTTAGAGTGGTGAACGCAGTGCAATGCATCATAGGACACGTCTTAAGCAGCGTTTCGGCGATCGTAACCCACAACGCTGCGGTGTCCAGCTCAACGCAGAGTACCGCGTTTGCTCTTCGCCGCTGATGCAGACTGCGATGTACTGAAGACCATACTAGACGTTTTCCATAAAATTATGTGTTCGGCGCTGCATGTCGCATACCGCTGCGTTGTGCGTTACGATCGCGAGACCAAACCTTTAAGTGGGTTTGTTCATTGAAGCAATACATCGTTATAGGCAGTGGTTATCACTTAACATCAGGTCCAGCGGTTTGTTCTATCATTAAGTTGTATGGAAAAAAGTAAGACTTAAAGGTGAGCCATGTAACTCCTGATATACTGCACAGTGGCGAACCTCCAGCCACGTATACTCGTAAAAGATAATGAAATCCGTTATTAACTAGTTATGGCTGTCAGTGTAGTCTAATAACAAGTTATGGAAGGGTAGATTTAGCAATCATGGCGCAAATAAAACACAGTAGGTAGGTATGTAGGTACACGCACAGATTTACTTAAAGATGTGTAAAGAAGTAGCAAATAAACTCGTTGAATCTATTAACCTATCTGTAGTTATTACCTATAAAGATCGTTAAAATGTATCACTGCTACTATTAGGCGGAGCCCTGGTAGCCAAGACAAAAATTTAAATACGCAGCCGAATGAATAAATAAAGTAGAGTAACTTTCATAAATAACGGTGACGTAGCATTATACCAATAACGGTTATATTTTGTTATTTTTACTATGCGATTAAAAACAAACTCTCGTCCTAAAGAGTAGTATTTTTTTTTTGATGATAAAAGTAATGGATCAAGCTGTAAAAATAAAATTCCAATCTTACCTCGATGTTACAAACGATTTTCTCATAGCTATTTACCAATAGCAATGAAACTGCATTGCAAATAGTGTTACAGAGATGGATCTAGGTTTTGGGTTAGGGGGGAGGGAGGTTGACCCAGCTAGGGTTTCCCTGGCAAATCCTGATTTAAATATTCCTTTGGATAGACTCTAGGGGAGGTTTGGGCTTCTAGCCCCTGCCGCTTCCTCTTATAATCGAGGGAAAATCGGACTAAGAGTCCGAAAGAATTATAATTATGTAAATTATGAAACAAGCGTATTTCCGGTACATTAAAAGTTTTATTCATGTTGTACACTTTTTTATACGAAATGAGCTCGCGTGATAATTATAAAAAAACGCGAGAACAAATTAATTTCATAATGGTTCTGAAGCAAACGCACTGCTTCATGAATATGCTGATTGTTTTTTTATGTTGATTGAAATCACAGTTTTTGATGAATTTATGTATTCGTTGACGTTTGGACTTAGTGTGCTTTTATTGTTGGTAATATTAATTTTAATGGGTTTTGTACTAAGTGGTTCTGTGTTATAAGTGATAACTATAATTTGGAAGTTTTCAAGAGTAGAGTGAATAGGTATCTTCTAGGTAACCGTGCTACATCGTCGACCACGTCATTGCTTAACATCAGGTGAGATTGTGGTGAAACGGTTGCCTATATTGTATAAAAAAAAGGTACCTAGTAGAAAACCTACCTATAACTAACTGTTTTGGTGTACGAAAAAAACTTTCCTCTACATTTAAAAGTTAAATTTTTGTATTTCTTAGTGCACCTTCACATTTTAAAACAGTTTTTTTTGTTGACAAGCGCATTCCACAACGTAAGTACAAGCTCAAAAATTATTTACTGCAGCCATCACCGCAACTCCATATACTTCTTGTTTCTTTGATTTTTGAACTACTAAACTTTACGAGACTTTTAATAAAAAATTGAATTGTATTTTACGACAAGTACCTACCTACATGTTGACTTCTCAGTTACTTTCTTTTTAACCTCATTGGACTTGCTCTGTGAGGTAATGCATTGTTATAGGCAGAAGTTACCACTTAACATCAGGTGAGCTATCAGCTTGTTCCATTACTTTTATCATAAAAAAAACCTCTCAGGGAACGGTTTCGAAATGTAAAAAAAATCACCTTCCGCCAAAATTTGCGGGGGGGTGGAGGACACGTTTGCGAAAAGTACCTACTTCACATAAATAAATATAACTACTTAAGTACTCTAGTTATCGACGTTCTAGCATCGTTTTACACAGGGAATAACAGCATGGTTAGTGTTTTAAATAAAATCCTCCTATCTCAAAACTGATATCAGTAAAACACGCGCACAGTAAAACGACCCAACACCGGTCTCATGAGACAGTAGCGTGCTTGAATACAATCACCATTTCTCTCGGAAAACTCGCATTTTTATCAACTCTGAGGCTCGTTCAGAAAAAGGAGGTAAACAACAAAATAGCTGCAGTGGGCTGGTCCCTTGGTTGAACGTAACGAGGACATTTGTACGTGACGCGTCGACAAACTGGAGGGACCACAGGACATTGAGCAATTCCGGCTTCTGACTACGTATTTTGCGACAGGACTGCGTAAATTGCAAATGTTTCTTTCAATCTTGGACAGGCGTCATGGCTCAGTCGGTAGTAGCTCTGCCTTCTGTGCTGTGGGTCGTGGGTTTGATCCCCACCGAGAACAAAAATTTGTGTGTTGTAAACATAGATGTTTGTTCTGTGTCTGGTTCTTTTTATGTATTATAAGTATGTATTTACAAAAACAAAAATGTATGTATGTATTCTATCAGCCATCTAGTTTCCATCGTACAAGCTTTGCTTAGTTTGGGACTAGAAGGCGTTGTGTTAAGTGTCCGTGAATATTTATTTAAAAAAAACACCTTTTGTAATACGTATCAGGTTCGCAGAGTAGCAATACTTTGTCTTCTTTCGGGGTTTTTTTATTTTTCCGTAAGCAATACATTTCACTTACGTGAGAAATTATAACTGAAAGTAATTTGCTGGACGTAAATAACTAAGAAGACACTAATTTTGATTAGAACACAAGTAATAAAAGTAAAACTAACTAAACTTAAACGTAAACAAATTCAAAATTCCAAAGCTTTCTTTCAGACGAACGATGTACCTACTAAGAAGTTGCTGATTCAAGTGTGGCTTTTGCATCGATATTTAACAGTATATGCCGGATCCTAGCAAACATCAGACTAACGTTAAGTAGAGTATAACATTTTTGCAAGTTTTTACAGAATATAAAAGAAATATGCCACCTTTCCTATTGCACAATAATTGACGCCAATTGCTCAGCATCTGTTATAGCTGTCGCTACTTACGCAATCAGAGGGGTCAGTGAGACCAGAACCTTCATGAAGTTACTTTGGTCAAAAAGAAACTGGGAATGTTAAGGTCACGAGAATAGTAAATAATGTTTTGGGTTTGAACGTTTATGGCCAAGGATGTTCATAAATTACTCTTGCTGGAGTGGAACAGGTACGGGGTTCCAGAATCACTTTGTCCGTCCGTTTGCCCAGACCCTTTTTGAGGATAAAAATGTAATTTATAAATGCATAAAAACTAAGAAAATTATTCTTTTCAGGTATCTAGTATCATCTAGTATCAGATAATAAAGATAAATTTATTTGATCGCAAACAGCTTGACTTTATTAGGATATGGACAAACAAGTATTTGAAGACTGTCAGAAATCCATACCAGAGTTATATTTTATAGCATCAAGGTGAACCTTTCTAATAATAATATTATCTAGGTATCCTAGGTGGATGATACATATCCAAACTAGGAAGATCTGTGAGATGGCGTACCTACTCGTATATTATATCCTGCGACAGAAAAGTAGTGTTTAACAAACTTATTAAGTGAGATCATCATCATCATCATCCTATATCGGTCCACTGCTGGACGTAGGTATCTCCCAAGACCCCGGTCTTCGGCTCTCTCATCCAGTGTTTACCAGCTACATTTCGAAGATCGTCCTCCACCTACTCGGAGATAGTTCCTGGACTTTAGAGTTGCAGAAATGAAAATATTTCGATTTGATTTGAAATATATACCTAACCAGTCATTTATCTAACCAAACGCTTCCAAAACATAGATGCTAATGTTGCTGGCTGATTTAAAAAAAAAAAAACTATTAGGATATTATATTATAATTGGTAGGTAGTTATCGCAATACTAAAATGGTAAATTCACGTCGCGTTAGTTCGTAGCAGTGCGTAAATTGGATATTGGAAACGAGAGAAGTATTTTCAATTAACACTTTCTATTCTCGGTCCAATAACTTCAATTATTGGCGTTTATTTTTTAAGGCTTTTCGATACTTTCCTTTCAATTCACACGTAGATTGAATTTAGTAATTGGAAATTATGATGTGGTTTCCATTCCAATGAATTTTAGGATGGAAGGTAAAATATCAATAGACCAATTTATTTTGCTATTAAAATACATAATTGTGGAGATTTTCTTAAAAAATACTCGATGAAATATAAAAGCTTCAAAACTGCATCGAAAAATATTAGTTAGGGTAGTATAGTATTATATGATCTGTGGTAATGTGTAATTGTGATTCGACTACATAAGTTGTGATAAAAGAAACACATAATTGAAAAAAGTTAAATAAAAATTTACTAGGTAAGTTTCGTCAATGTAGTCCGTGTCGTGACTTTTAAACAATATAAACCAAGAATAAATCCTAGAAGTGCGTCGAGCTAATCTTACCGGAACTATGTAAATATGCCGGCTGTATCATAAATCACTCCTATTTAAATTAGGACCGAGGGGTAGTCACGAACAAATCTGACAGCCGCCACGTTACGAAAACCGCACATATTTGAGTCACACTGCGCGTCAACGATAGCTCGACTGCCGAAAGTTGCAGGGTGACCGCGCAGTGTATCTCGAATACGCTACCGTTACGATACGTTTATGTTTCTCACATTTATTCGTGTTCACCCCCGGCCACAGGTTAACAGGCACGGGTCGCTGGGCCGTTATAAAGTTAATAAGTTACACTAGCTAACCTCTTTACACTGCCATAGAGTAATGTAAGAACTATTAGCGCATAGAAACGCAACAGGGCCAAAGCTTCCTTTAAACATATTGGGTTAGTTCCGCTATGCACGAGTCCCGCTTTGCTCGGATTCAAGTGCCGCTATGCTCGGAATCAGATTCTCGGACTGTAGAAAAGAAAAAGCTTATGTTAAAATATCACATTTAAAATGTAAACACATTATGTTTCTGCTTCCTGATGGTATTCCATAGTAATAATTAAAATAGATTATATACCCCCCACTAATTCCACTAATTAAACTAGTAAACAGCATTAGTTTTAATTAACACAATATTATTTGCATACTGGGTGACATTACGATAGTCGATAAGTCATAGCTCATCAAAGTTTGTCACAAGTTCCATTATTTTGTTCTAATCGCCGCAGTTGCGACTTATTTCGTCTAAACCACATTATATACATTACCTTACAGAGCATTGGACTTGCTCTATGAAGTAATGCATTGTTATAGGCAGAAGTTATCTCTTAACATCAGGTGAGCTATCAGCTTGTTCCATTACTTTTATAATAATAATAAAAAAATATTATTGCATAAAATAAAGGAATTTTTATTTTCATATTTTCAGATATAAATTGTAGATAGAGAAATTCCATACTCTACCGGGAACTTCTGTTGCAAATAAGTTTCCTAACTACATAGTTATTTCTTATTCTTACAAAAGATGGTGATTATCTAGCAAATTAATTAGGCCGGTCAATTTAGAGCAAGGGTGTGAACAGCGAAGGTCGCTGTAGTTTAGGGTTTAATATCAGATAAGTATCTACCTACCAGTTTTCAAATAATTGTTTTTGTTGAAAGGGTTTTATGCTTCAGGGCATGTCCGCAATACCTACTTGCTTTGTGAAGCAACGCATTGTTATAGGATCTGCTAGGTCCGTAGAATTCCCAACTTCCGCCCGCGACTTCGTTCGCGTCCCGTTGGATCCCGTTGATTTTCCGGGATATAAAGTAGTCTATGTGTTAATCCGGTCACGGACAATATATATTCCAAGTATCATCTCAATCGGATCAGTAGTTTTTGCGTGGAAGAGGGACAAACATACATACATCCTCATCTTTTCGCGTTTATAATATTAATTAATAATTAATAGGATAAGATTTTATGGAATACTAGCCGTCTCCCGCGGCGTTGCTCGCGTTAGAGTGTGACTTTTCAAAGTTCCTTTCTTAGTGCACCCTTACACTATAATTATAAGGATACTATCCTCCAAATTTCATACCTCTAGGACTTATAGTTTAGGCTGTGCGTTGATTCTCTGTCAGCTTCAAAAGAGTTTTATATATATTAATAATTGATGATTTGACCTAGAATTATAGAAATGCTTTCAAAGTTCTGAATAAAAACATTATGAATCGCAGAGCATAAAAAAGAAATCATTCTCATTACTTTACAAAAAATACCAGTACTTAGATACCTATTAAGTGTTTATCGATACGAAGTAAGTAGGTAATTAGATTCTAAGCTTAGATAATGCCTAAACCTAGGATTAATGTTTTTTTCAAGTGACCGAAAAACCTCGTTCGGTCGTTTAGGACCCAATCAACACAAGATTGATGATCCTAAGCGCTTTTTTATCCAAACGGTGTTAGAAGTTACCTTTTTCAAATTACCTGAAGGCACAGAATAAATAATAGTAGATATGTATCTAGAAACGTCGAGAACTTTCACTGAAGGAACTGAAATAGGCTTGATTCTATAGAAATAATCTAGTGACAGGAGAATATAAACATTAAAATAAAACAGTTACAGCTCAAAATTCAATGCCAATGTTCAGCTTGATTTTGTAGGTTATTTTTACTCCGTTTTGAGTCTTCAGGCTAGAGTTATAAAGATGATTTTCCAATGAACGGTAGATTAAGTAAATCGCTAGCACAAGGTGATAAATGTCGTATTATTTGATTGATTCCGCTCGTAATAAATCAGTGTCAACAATATCTGAGCATGATTTAAATTCAACGTTATTCCCTTGTAATAGGAGTTATACTAAATGTCACGCTTTTGCAGCCATTTTTTTGTGTCATCTATTCCGTAATTCAGGACCTTTTAGGATTCGGCTGATAAAAATAATAGAAAATCTCTTTTTTGTCGGGTTCAAAGTCAAGCTTACACATTTCAACTGCTGAAAACTTATTTATTTATTTGAGTCCCCAACATCATATACACCGAATCACTGAATATAACAATAACAAAATAGAGGCATGCCAAGTGTTACAATAATTATAGGAGACAGACAACGAGCTATTAAGATTAGAGCAAGATTTGATTTTTTTATATTTCTTAGTAGACAAACAAACAAGCGTACAACCCGCCTGATGGTAAGCGATTAGCCTATGGACGCCTGCAACACGAGAAGACTAGACTAGGATTAATTTTTGTGTTGACTTGAGAACCTTCTTCTTCTGCTTTTCTTCATCGGTAAGTATACTACCTAATCTCCTTGCATCACTTGTCAATATCCAATTTTAATTTTGTTTTTACCATTACCCAATCATTTCTCTATTTACAGCCGAATCCAACCGTCTAGGATCCGAATTTTTCTCGTCTTTTTTCCAAATTGCTTTCAGAAATAGATACAGTGGATGGAAATATAATAACTCTGATGGATGATATTTTATTCTACTAAATAAAAATAAGACATGATAGAATGGTGGCCTAGGGGACACAAAAAAAGCCTTGGGAGACCAACAGCAGGGTAGATGATGTCGTTGCCGTACAGGGGAAGACGATGCAAAAAGCCCAAAATAGACACGAGTGGCGTTTGAGGGAGGAGGCTTATGCCCAGCAGAAAAAAAAATTATGAGACCAATCTAGAAGTAGGTACCTACATATAAACCTTTTTGATAAAAATAATTTTTAAAATCAGTTCATAAATGATGGAGTTATGAGGTAACAAACAAAAAAAAAATACAATCGAATTGAGAGCCTCCTTTTTTGAAATATGTCCAATATTACAGAGAGACTTTCCTAAAGAAAGAAGATGTACCGCTTCGAACGAAGCCAAACTGTGCTAACTACGAAAAGAAAAAAAACAAAACCGCAAAGTACAAATCTTGCGAATAAAGGAAAAGAAAGATTCCTAAGAGTAATGCTTTTACTTTTTCCGCCGTCAGTAAAATTCAAGACGGAAAATGCTTTGCATAGCGCAGAAAAATTGTGCTTGATGCGAACGGCCACGCGATATTAAAACATAAACTCAAAGATGCAACGTCTATTTTAGTATACTCCTTACTGATTGCTATCTGTATGTTTTGAAGCGACACCATAGTCACATAATATAGCCACTTGCAAAAAAATTACGAAAAATAAGTATACCTGCCCTGATTATTCGGAAGTAGCATCGTGTACATGTAAGCTAAATTGAATCTTAAGTATACAGGTTATAGCTGATTTTACGGTACAGAAAATTATAGACGAGGAACATGCAATGCATTTTATACGAAGGTAATATTTTCTGTAGTATAGAAGATGACGTAGACGAATTATCCAGTGTGCCTATATTATATTTTAAACAACGTTCTATATTCAAAAATTATTAAATATAGAACGTTGTTATTATTTGTAAGTTTTTTAAGCTTTTTCGTGAAAGTGCGTTGCGATTCGTGCGTCAGATTTTTGATCAACTTTGTTGGTTTGTGCTGTATAATATTTTTTTTTGCTTTATGTGGGAATAAGTAAGTCCGTAAAATTTGTCAATAAGTTTAAAAATTCCACATACCTTAGGCTAAGACCAATTCGAAAGCATACTATAAAATATCAGATTATTTAGAAGACAAACAAACTTGGGACTAGCTCCAACTCACCCAATAAAAAAAAAAAAATTGTAATCATACCTAATCATACAAAACGTAATGACGATTCAAAGTGATCAGTGAGATTTTATTGAATAAAAGCTTTTTGACTTTGACTTTGACTTGACTTATTATACAAATAAAGATTATTACAATTATATCACTTGACATTGGCAAAATTGTCTGTCGAAATGACGGACAGAAGCCATTAATGAAGAGAAGAAGAAGTATCTTGTGTCTAAGCACTCGTTAACTTTTTTATTAATTTATCATTGTTGTGGTTTGAATAAGTTGTATAAACTTGAGAATATAATAAAAAAGTATAAGAAGAGATCAGAAAACATAAAAATATAATCACTCACTTTTAACAAACTTTAGCAAACACCAAAGCCGTTTTATCTTTCCTTCGCTATAAATAAATTAATCTTCAACGAACTTTAGATAGAGGAAAAATGTAATTTTCCAGCAATTCCGGTATTTTCTTACAAATACTAAATAGAAGAAACTGAGCGAAGAAAACGTAGAAATATACAGAACTTTGAAATAGAAAATGTTGTAGTAAAATCCGACTGTAAGTATAGTAGATATAGATAATTAAAATACCTACCTATATCAAGGTAGGTATTTTAATTTTGAAATAAAGTGCTACTATTTTCTGCACGCGTGTTCAAATCCTGCTCGATTAATTACAAATCTTTCTTCCTCTTCTTCTACTTCTTCTTTTGTTGTGGCTGTTCGGTGGCTAGGGCTGCCACGAATTTACCAATGTCAGTGTTTATTGGCGTTTACTGGTTTACTAATCTTTTAACAAAAGGCGGAGATCTAAGTAGGTAGGTTAAGAAAAATGACCGGTGAAGATTCTTCCTCTTCTTCTATTTATGGCCTCTGTCCGTCATTTTGACACACAATTTTGCGCGAGTGTCAAGTGAGATATTTAAAATAATATGAGTCAAGTCAAGTCAAGTCAGTCGTCAAGTCGGCTGTCGTTTGTTTTGAAGGCAAAATGGTGGATTTTCTCTTCAAAACGAATTTTAACATTCAGGGAAACCACTTTACACACATTTAAGGTAAGGACATATTATCTAGCCTACGTATGCAACGTACGCAACGCATTATTGAAATCTGGACCCTGATATTTGTATGGTTAGAAACATACTTGCGTGGGATAGCATTGCATATGACAAGTATGTTTCTAACCATACAAATATCAGGGTGGACATATATGTAACGTCGTCTTTTTGCACGTCACATTGTTACTTCGTAAATCAAACTTCAGTGTTCATTTAAAACAATCGCTTCTATTCGGGATAATAAATACATTTCTCTAAAATTGTCCTTTTACAATATCGCACAGATCAACCACACAATATCCTGCTTCTTCTTATTTTTAGGTATCATTCAGTTTCTACTGTCACGCAGGTGACAGTTGACATTTATGACAACGTCATGTATACATGCATTAGTAATCTTTACAGTCGGCCATCCTACTTAGAACGAGTCACTTCGTTCGATTCAATCGAGAGTACCTGCCATAAACACATAACAATACAAATATTTGCACAAATACAAATTACCTAATTAATATATCCACAATAAGGACATCATTCATCATACCAATTTTTAAACATACATTTTCTGATATATTTCTAATCCAGCAATTATGCTAAGTTTTCTTATTTATTCATAATATCACTTTATGAAATCTTTAGTTAGTGTTAAAGTTTATTCTAGGCTAACATGCGGTTTTCTTAAATCTATCAAAATTAGCGTCATTAATCAAGATTAGAACTGCGAGTATCTCAAGCTTGGCGGCAAGGTCGTATGCCGGTCATGCCTTCACTTAATCGTAGAATGGGCGGCAAGGTCATATGCCAGTCTTGCCCTCCCTCGATCATCAATTGGGCGGCAAGGTCGTATGCCAGTCATGCCCTCACTTATCGTCAAATTGGGCGGCAAGGTCATATGCCAGTCATGCCCTCACTTATCGTCAAATTGGGCGGCAAGGTCATATGCCAGTCATGCCCTCACTTAATCGTCAATTGGGCGGCAAGGTCGTATGCCAGTCATGCCCTCACTTAATCGTCAATTGGGCGGCAAGGTCGTATGCCAGTCATGCCCTCACTTATTGTCAAATTGGGCGGCAAGGTCGTATGCCAGTTATGCCCTCACATAATTATCAATTGGGTGGCAAGTTCGTATGCCAGTCATGCCCTCACTTAATTTATCAATTGGGCGGCAAGTTCGTATGCCAGTCATGTCGTTAATCAATCATAGATTGGATGGCAAGTTCGTATGCCAGTCATGTCGTCAGTCAATCATAGATTGGGTGGCAAGTTCGTATGCCAGTCAAGTCGTCAGTTAATCATACCTGAGCGGCAAGTTCGTATGCCAGGCATGCTCTCAAGTCGCAACTGTTCTGACGACTGTGACTTCTGGTGTACCGTGCGTGACACAGCTCGGTGACTCACTGCTCACTGCAACGACTGCTTCGTCACTCTTTCAGTTTCTGCTGGTGCGGCTGCATCAGCTACAGTGCCAGCTGTAACTGCGGCGACTGTGACTATCACTGCATCGTGTTTTCACTCTGTAGTCACTGTAACGGCTACAGCTCCGACTGCGCCGATCACTGACTTTTCACTTTGTCACTTATCCTGGAACTCAAAACATGACGTTAAGTTCGTAATTTTTAAGTCCAGTTCACTTGATAACTTTTGTTTTCTCTATTAGGGATCATAAGTTCTAGTGCGTCTTGGACAAAGTATTCAAGTACCTGCTTAACATTAGCAGGTCGAGTAGCTATTCAAATGAGTAGGCAAAGTCAATTGTTTAGTTTAATATATACTTTCCTCCTCCTACTCTACCTCTTTCGAGCTAAGATGCTAGTCAATATTATTTTGTATTGAAATACTGTTTTCGCTAGTAGTGCAATATTATCTATCGTATAACAGAACTAGTAGGTACAACGTGTACATGTAGTACAAATAATCATATCATGTATAGTCAGCATACATTATCAGAATTTCGAAATTGTGTCCACAACTCATATTTTCTATTGTTCTTCTTGGATAATTTTGTCTTATTTTCCAAATCTCTCTTTGTCTTATCATCGTTATAATAATATTATAGTCTTTTATTTTCCAAATCCCTCTCTGTCTCATCACCGCATTAATAACTATAATAATATATATTATAGATCTCAAAAATTAAATAACCAGGATGTGGAGACTTGAAAGGTCTCCATCAGTCCGTCCGATAGTCCTTTCCTCAAGCGGTGTTATCCCTAAGCAACTATTTCTATCACTCGCCCTTCTTGATTTGCCGAAGCATACCTTTGCACTTCTACAAAAAGCAGTTTTCCTTAACACCTGCAGAATCATCCGTAAGTATTACCTTACTTTTAGTTTTACTCTTTTTATCATCAGAACTCTCTGTTGATGTCCAATTACTAACTTCCAGTTCTCAAGAACATCCATCTGGATTTAATGATGCGCACTTGAACTTTAAGTTGAGTAGATGAAAATCTAAACTCAATAATAATAATGCATTCAATTTCTAAATCTCTTTTTGACTCATCATCATCATTATTATATTAACATTCCTTATCCGTGCCCCATCGTTGGGTATCGTGAATCTGTGCAAGGAAATTTCAATTTGTGTTTTCCATCTACCACGGTCTCCGGCTTAATGGATCGCGACGTTAACTGGGGTTTCTAGCTGTTCGGACACCTGACCAGACCAGTGTTTTGGGCTCCTCCCTCTTCTTTAGTAACCTCTACTAAAGTGCTCGATGTAAAGTATTCGCTGGATGCAAATAAAAGACTGACGCTTAGTGCGTTCCAACTTAAGTTCTTTCAGAATGGAGACGTTGATTGTTTTGGCTGTCCATGAGATCCTCAGGAGCCGTCTCTAGCGGCATCACATCTAGAACGAATCGATTCACTTGCGTTAAGTGGTTTTCATGGTCCATGTTTCAGTGCCGTAAAGAGAAAAGGAGAAAACCAGCGTGCACACTATGTGAACTTCGTGAACTCGTTCATCGTATCATATTATGTAACAATAGTAATATTGCCTAATATCTCTCTTAAGCGTATTAGTTCCTACATATTCAAATGATTTATAAACTATATAGTTGTTAGTATTTTCTTCCAGCTTCTGAGATATAGATCTCTCTTTGGGTGTAGATCTCCTGCATCTTTTCCCACTATCCTCTAGCTGATCCAGCCTTTCTCTCAACAATTTGGATTAGATAATATAAGTAACCAGCCAACCGGCTGCATGGTCTTCTCACATTTCTTTACCCTAATGGTTATTTCTATCGAGTAATATGAGTGGTCTATCTGCTGTCGTTACTACGTGAAATATGCCCCGCACATTTACATTTTAGCTTGAAAGCTTAGTTTTTTTTTTTGTCTCATTAAATCGCTTCGCACTTCGTGAATTTTTTTCCAATCAATCATTTATTCACAGAGATTCATTTTGTCATTAAATTACATGATCTTATGCAATAAACGGCTCAACACATTCTGTTTTTTTTTTATATGCTCCTTTTCATTGCTCGTATGGAACTTTGTTTTGTTTACGTTCATTTTGTAGGTATTTTTAAGCTTTCTCTGCAAAAGTTACACTTTACGCTCTTTTTTTCATACAAACACTAAATGATGATAACTTCACTGTTTGGAATCGTTAGGCCATCTACCCTGGCTCAGAGCCATATTTTAACAAAATATAATTTGAAAGTTATGATCTTCAAAAACAACAATTTTTAATCGCTCAACGCTTTTCAGCGGCAATCAGCACCGTTATATTTATGGGACTATTTTGTAATCTATACTAATCATTTCTGAGTCTAGCTCACTCTCGCATAAATAGTAAGTATACAAATTGCCTGAAAAGTGTACCCTGAAGTGCACGAATCATTTCCTCGAATTCTTCAAGTTTTCTAATAGTAACATGGTAACATTATGCTATTGCATGCTTTACTACAAGGCTATCATTATAAGGAGCCTGTTGAATTCCTCGTATTTGCTGTATACCTGTTCTAAAGCTTGTATATCATCAGTTTTATTTTTATATGAATATTACGTCTGAAGTAGGTACATCATTTCTCAGGTACGGACTCTGTGTGTTTATTTTCATTTTATATAGGTAGGTAATATGATTGAATAGTTTAACAGCTTCATTATTAAACCCATCAGATTCAAGACTTACTCCAGGTTTTAGGTTTTTAATTTCATTGAGTACCTCCAGTTCGCTTATTGGTTCAATTGTGCTGCAGTTCGATGTTGTCTTTACTACTTTTCCTGTATAGCTCTTGGTAGGAAGGTGCTGCATGCCCAATCTCAATTAAATCTATCTATCTCTTTCTCACATCAATAAATGAAGTTGTATGTAGGTTTCATTTTTTTTAATAATTGGTTATTTGGTTGTCACATTTTATCCTTAATCGCTTAGCTCCATTCTAGTTGTTTTGTCCCTTTTATTTTGTTTTATTCTCATTAGCTCTGTTTTTCTTTTTATTGGTTTTCTGTACTTTCACTTATTATTATCATTTTACCTTTATTTTTGCTTTAATGCAACTGTCGTAGTATTCTTTTATACTCGAATATTCAGGTGGTTCGCATTATCAGTGTTATTCAAATTGAAATTAAAGTGTGATTTCCCCCTTTAAAAAGCTTATTTTATGCACTGAAAACAGTCGATAAATAGCACTTTTAATCACTTTTCGTTTTTGAATTTTAACACATCAATATATTCGACTTTCATCTCAATGCTATACGTACACAACCTCCTAGCGCAAAATATTCGATACAAACTCCTTGTGCAAATATCTCCTCGAGATTTGATTGGTCGACATTTTCGATAAGCATTCAATGTGTTTTTTTCTCTTAATCTTTCTTAAGGTCGTAGTCATGGTATAAAGTATAGTATAAATGTGGATAAAATGGATTACTTCACTTACAATTACTTCACATCAAGAGCCATGAATCGCTCGCGTCGCTCTTTAAATCACATGCTTCGCTCGTAATTCAATTATTATGAATCATTACAAAGGTTGTCTGGAAGAAATCGCTTCGTAGAGATAAGACCGTTCATTGTACGTAATATTGCAATCTTATTTTATTTTAATTTTTTTTTTTTTGTATAACCTGTCAATAGGGTACATAATAAAGTATTTCATTCATTCAGTCATTCACTTTCTGCGGTCGTGATTCAGTCGTTAGAATCCTTCACTTGGTCGTGATTCATCTATAGACATCGCCTTAAACCCGTCCTTTATTCACTAATAGTTAATATACTAGTTTTCACTTTTTTTTTTTTTTTTTTTTTTTTTTGCATCTTTAATTTTATTTCACTCTGTAAAGTTGAATACTCTCTAATCAATTTTCACTGTATTTAGTTTTAAATTTCTATAAATGTCACTTATGTTAATCTCTCCATACTTTGAATATCTCTTTTTTTTTTTCACTCTCTCAATTCTATGTTTGCATGTAGTCTGTCATCTTTCATGGTTTTTTTTAAAAATAAAAATGTGCCTCTATACTTGTTATCAGTGTATAATATGTTAATGACACTTAAACAAATCACTTCCGACCATTTCTATGTTTCCCAAGGTTAAGTTTATAGCATTTATGTCAAATATTTTATCACTTAATAGCACCTATAGTGCTTTTTATGATTGCCACTGCATAGCAGATTTTGATACAAACATCAGTACTTCAAAATTATGAAAATGGTCAATCGCAATAATTAATTTTATGTAAATGGGAATAGAAAGCTCAGATTTGTCACTCTAGCACTCTGATATCAAAGCTCTCAACTATGTCACCTATCATACTTATTTCATTTTAATTTGTATCCTGCCACATAACACTCTTGCCCAAAATCAAAGCTCTTCAGTTATGTTACCATAACACTCGTGCTCGATATCAAAGCTCTTGAGTTATGTCGCAAAATACTCTCATGGGAGCTCTAACATTCTCATATTCTTATTGAAAAATATACCTTTTATTAATGGTTATCAATACCATGGAGATTCACTTTCCTGTAGTATGTAGTAGGTACATCTCAACTCCTGGCAGCTGGTCGCTGTGGCTGTATGCGATAAGGCAGCTACAAGTCACAATTCACTTAGTCATCTCTGAGTCTGAGGATGTATCTCACTCCTCTCGTCATCTAGAACTTCATCCAGCCGTACTGATGGTTTGTCTGCAACTCAACAACAATATTTTCTATGTAATTGTTCAGTAGTCAATGTGTGGTGTACATAGTAGGTACGTACATAATCATATTCTCGACTTCAACAGGTAAATACCTACTCATTTCAAGCTCAAAGTCAAAAAGCTTTTATTCAATAAAATCTCACTGATCAATTTAAATCGTCATTAGGTTTTGTATGATTACTGCAATAGGTAAGTACTTATAATTGTGTATCGACTATCACTACAATTCATAACTCAGAATAAAGTTTGGTCATCCGAGATGAGATTAACTTGAGGTTTTCACTAGTTTTTCAGGTTTTCACTAAAACATTACCTTCGATGGCGACATGGGCGTTGGAAAAAAACTTTATATTTATTTCCATCTTTCCACTTCTGAGCTGTAACGTCGTCTTTTTGCACGTCACATTGTTACTTCGTAAATCAAACTTCAGTGTTCATTTAAAACAATCGCTTCTATTCGGGATAATAAATACATTTCTCTAAAATTGTCCTTTTACAATATCGCACAGGTCAACCACACAATATCCTGCTTCTTTTTATTTTTAGGTATCATTCAGTTTCTACTGTCACGCAGGTGACAGTTGACATTTATGACAACGTCATGTATACATGCATTAGTAATCTTTACATATATGTTCGAGCCTTTATTCTAATGGCTCACACGATATGTTACGACTAGTAGGTTAAGAACGTCAAAAAACGATATTGAATACTTCATAACAGCGAAGTATTCGAAAAGAAACTTATTAAACCACTCGATTTCGATTAAAAACGTTCAATACAGAAACGGGCAGTGTGTTGATTTTGTTTGTTTGTCTGTATGCCCCAGCTAATTAAGTTGGGACTTCGAGCGGTACGCACAATCAGCGATTTGGTGCAAACTAATTTTGTTGGCGATCGGGTGAACATATTTCTGGTGAGATAGCCGTATGCTGTAGCAGAAAGTCACGAACAATTTTTTGACAGTGACAATAGCTACGTGAAAAGTTGCACAGAAAAATAAAAGATCAAAAATGGGAAAATTTCGTTTAAATTTTTCGTGGAGCTGTCAGAAAAATATAATAGTTATAATAAAAAAGTTTTATTTTCATTTTTCTTGGAGCTCTTTAAACAATCCTGTTAAGTCTAAAATCTCTAGGCACAAATTCCATATCATCTGTAAGAGTAGTCGGAGGCCAGTCCGACCAAATATTGTATTAGATGTGTATTTTGTAAATATTGTTAATGTAAATACTGGTATCGATTCGCTTGTTGCATTTTTCTAAACTAACCTAATTAGACAGCACTAAAAATGTTGCCGTCCCTTTCTCATAAACTGAAACGACAAGGACGGCTATAATTTTAGAGCTGTCAAATTAGGTTGGTTTAGAAAAATGCAACAAGCGAATCGATACTACTGTATTAGTAGTAATTTTGATAATATTAAAAAAAAAATATGATAGATGACATTCCAATAGCAATTTTTCGAGCCCCTGACATGTCAGGACCGGCCAGTGTGAAACCGCTCATACAGATATGATCTTCGTCTAAGTTCTAAGCTGCATTCTCTTCACCGTTTGAGATATAGCCCCTCGCCCGCTGCGCCGTGCTTTGCTTTTGTTCTGTTCGCATCACCTGATTACAATGTTATCTTGTCAGTGTGGTGTGCATGCGCTCGTTCATTCGATATACATACCTACGAGAACCTAGTGTCTAGACAAACCTTACCTAGGCTTTAAGGCACTATTTTGCTGATAATATGTGTAACATTTATAAAAAATAATATAAATAAATAAATAAATAAAAAATGTCCGGTTATTACAAAACCCTGGTCACAGCACACAAGCATTGCTAACGACCTGAACAACACATAACAGAATATTCAGAGAGTTCGATGGTTATCCGAATCGTGCGACAGGCCTGCAGTCGACACTGAGCACCCCAATTATTTGTTTAAAACTTTTTTGACTGTACAATGTGGAGCAAACTTTTGGTACGGTTCCGGGTTTTGGTTGCGTGTACAAAATATATCAAACTAGCCGTTGCCCGCGGCGTTGCTCGCGTTGTACCCTTAGAGTGTGACGTTTCAAAATTCCTTTCTTAGTGCACCCTTACACTATATAAGGATACTACCCTCCAAATTTCATACCTCTAGGACTTATAGTTTAGGCTGTGCGTTGATAACTAAGTCAGCTTCAAAAGAGTTTTATATACGATATATAGATGATGATATCAAAAAAAATATATCAAAAATACTTGTCTCGAATTTTATATGTATACAATTAGGTATCTGCATATTTCTAGGTAGGTACTTAGTCAAATTAAGATTCTCATCTTACTTCGATGATATAATAAAAACCTATCATAATTTATAAGTTTAAAAAACTAGAAAAAAACCACTTCATTTTGACTAGCAAGCAAGCTAGCTCGTATGACTTACGGCCGAATACTCAAACGCCACTTAAATCAAGTTCACGCTTAAATTATTGCCATCTCTTAGAAATGAGTAATGTCAAACAGAGGCAGAGCAATTATAAGTGGTGCTTAAATTTGAGTGACGTTTCAGTATTCCGGCCTTAGTTGCTAACTCTGGTGACAAAGTTTTTAGGCCGCGTCGATAAACTCATGAGCGTAATAAAACTCTTCGATTGGATAATTTTAAATTGTAAAATAAAAAGTTTAACCAGAAAGGGTGAAAAGTTTTTTAATATAAATTCGACCTTTAATTAGATAAGCTATCGGTAAAATACCATTGCAATACTAACCACTGGATGAAAATATTGGAATGGGATGCACCATTCCTATTTCCTGCTTGTACTATACTATGTAGGTTTAACTAGAAGTCGACAAAGCGTAGAACGGCCTAATATAATTAAGACGCTGACAAGCTCGCATATTTATTTTTCAACATTTCCACGGATCATTGAACTTACTTATGAAACATTTTATAATCAACAATGTTGTATGCAATAGGTACAATTTCACAAAGTTGAGTAAATAAAAAACAAAAATATAATTTGATCTAAACTAGTTTCCCTATGAATATAAAAATGAATTCTTATCTTTCTAAAAATGAATGGTTTGCTGGAAGAGAACTCTTTTTAGGTTTAAGCTCGCCTATATGTACATGTTTTAAGTTTAAGTTTTAAGTTAAGTTTCTATGTGTACAATAAAGAATAAAGAATAAGAGTGAATTCTTAATATAAATTTTTTGTAAAAACTAATTATTAAGAATAATGGTTAGGTAGGTATATTAATAAAGCAGTCACACGTAAAACAAAAACTTTTATAACATTTTACCTAGTCTCGAGCTCAAGACTTTGTAAAATCCTTTTCTCCTTCTAAACCTTCCACAAACGAATGAGCTACTGGACAATATTTGTACTCACTACTGCAACACAAAATTACTAGGTAAATTATTCTAAATCTTGTTTTCTAAACCTGCGGGTAACGGCGGTTATACACGACGCTGATAAGCACCAAAAAACTACTCTTCTTCTGTCATTTATGACCTCTGTCCGTCATTTCGACAGACAATTCTGTCAGTGAATAATAGGTATAATTAGAAATTAGGTATAATTTGAAATAGCTGGCACATTTCAATATTTTTATAGCCATAACATCACTAAATATATTTAGACAGTTAATTATTTGCCTCAAATATAATTATGAAAAGTCGCAAAAAGCTAAGCTTCATCAATATACATAAAACTAAAAATAATCTAAATATATAAAACTCTTTTGAAGCTGACTGAGAATCAACGCACAGCCTAAACTATAAGTCCTAGAGGTATGAAATTTGGAGGGTAGTATCCTTATATAGTGTAGGGGTGCACTAAGAAAGGAACTTTGAAACGTCACACTCTAAAGGGTAGAACGCGAGCAACGCCGCGGGCGACGGCTAGTGTGATATAAAAGTTTGTTCTATGGAGTCCAGTGAGTGGTCTCTCTGTGTTCAGTGGTTCAGGTGCGCCGTTTTGTAATAGCAATTTGTGTGGCCATCCAACCTTTTTCAATAAAAAAAGGGCAGTAAAAAGATCATTACCGCCTATAAACCGTAAATAAGGACAAGTGCCGTAAAACTTACTGTGTAAAGGTCGACTTTGGAAATTAAAATTGATAACCAATTTTATCTGAAAGGCGATTGCCTTTTCATGTTGTAAGGACAAAATGATAAATCTTAGGTTATATTGTAAGACTGAAATAATTACTTTACGTAAAATTTATAGTATGCTGGCTACACGAGCCCAATTGGTGGCCATACAAGTAACCAAGGGAGATTATGTATATATATTTTTATGTATTTTAGTATTTTTTTCTATGGGGAAAAGCCAGTCGTTGCAGCCACAGAACATAATGTACATTATTACCAGCTAAATAAATAAAAAAAAACATTTTCTTGCGTACTTAATAAACTAATCATGTTAGGTGGTAAGGTAACTATTCAACTCAATATTCTGAGCTAATCAATTGGCAGCTACAACACAAACATTGTAAGAAGGCTCAAAAGGCAAAAACCTTTTGAGCTAGTGTAATGTGAATCAAACAGTGATATGTAGTGTGAGTGTAAACTAGTGCCACCTAATAAGAACACAACAACAAAGTGTCTTCGCCTTAAGTAATTAGAGACAATAAGAAAAGTGCCAATGGACACATTCTTAGATTAGTTTATATTAAGCTAAAAATTTATGTCAATGTCAAATTACTAATTAGCCAGCGTCGTGGCTAGATCGTAATATAATTAGGGTATAAGTATTATTTATTAGTACAGGTACGCTAACTAAAAAAAAATATTGGCAGCTAGGTAGACTAAATCCTTAGCAAAATTCCAGTTGAATTCCTCTCTAGAATATTTCAGACTCGACTGTGACCGAGTGATTGAAAAACCATAACCCTAAAATGATACACACCGGAAGTAGACCGACGACAGACTGCGGCAAAGACGACGGATCATGATAATAAATTCATCAGGTTTCGCCAGCTCATACATTTCCCAATCATATGTATGTACGCGTCGTAGAGTACAGTTTGTTCAGAATCGACATTTAAAAGTTTTGAATTTTGGGTCTTAAGAATATTGGTATCAAACCTTTTTGGTAATACGGAGAGTAGGGGTGTGATTTTTCATGGTTGCGATACCATCAAACCCTTCTGACCTCTACTCTGATTCTCTAGGAGAATAATATTCAGAGGCCAATGCAAATGCCGGAGGTAATATCTTTCGCGTTAGCATACCTACTTATTAAATAGCTTAGGCTCGATGAAAAAGGATCACTTACCTTGTCTAAAACACTGACAAATGATGGAATCGTATGGTTTAATGATCGAAAATGATTGAATTCCCTGTAATATCAATTTTATTACAATTCCAATGCTGGTTTTAAATAAGATTAACGAAATGACCCTGTCTAAAAGTTCCTAGTGGCACCGGAAGAGCGAAATTTTCTCGACCCGATATAAATCAGAGTGGTGGGCCTAGTTGAATTATTCTCCAGCGCGTCACGGTGTGTGACCCGAATTTCATGAATAATAGCTGCTTGCTGTCCAAGGCTGGAGATGTTTTTATGGCGAATTAAGTAGAGTATGCTCATTTTTTATACAAGGACCTACAATGGACTTTACATTGGCGTTTAAAGTCTTAATACACCCTGTATGTACTTAAAAATAAAAATGTAATGACTTCAACTTACTATAAAAATAGAAATATTTTGGTTATGGTAGAGTTTGACCCTAGTGAAACCTTAAATGAAGTAAAGTAGCTTTCAAAATTAGAAATTTGAACCACGCTCCACCTGAACTACGTTGCTCACAAAGAGGTTTTTAGAACAAGAGTTAAACCACTAAGTTACCGAGCCAAAGTCTGGTAAAGTTCAACACGAACAAAAATAGACAGTGAAGAAAATAGAATCGAACTCTTCCCTCGACGGAGTGCTGATAGCCAATGAATACTAAACAAATTATACCTAGGAAAAGAGTTCTATGGTATAATTTTTGAAATCTTTTTTTATTATTCATATTTTTTTACGCTAAGTATGGATATTGTTCTGTACTGTACTTTTTTCTGGGTAAATAAAGTAGTTACTCATTTTTTTCTTATGTAGATGGAAAAACTGAACTTTTTTTTTGGAAGTAACTCTGCATAATTACTCGAAGACAGAGGCTGTTGTTTTGACGTTAACTTGGCTAATGGGTTGGTATATTTACCTGCTTTTACTTCTAATATCATAACTATTGATATAATTTCCTGCTGTGGCAAAAATCATAATTATGATAACCCATTTGTGTTTATATTTTGTTAAATTCACTGTTTCATTTTTTCTTTATACTTTTATACCTACCAATTATTTCATTTACATATCCATATGTTTTGTATGTTGTGTGCCAAGCAGTAAATAAATGCCTATGTCTAACTAGAGCTTTTGAAAGTCTTTATCGATGTAACAAACGTACACTAAGTTTAAAAAACCATCAACCACCTCGTTTTAGCCAACCCTGCAAAGTTTTTCAATAAAATCCAGTTCTAGTACTTTGTTCCACAAATCGCGTGCGACAGCTTGTGTCGACCTTAATTATAAACTTGGAGTAATGCTAACTGTAAATTAAGTTAACAAACATAAATGGATTGTAAACAACTACTTTCTTCATAAGGTGCACTTAGCAGCAATAGTTGTGGAAGGAAAAGAGAAAATATTGAAAAAGAGATAATAAGTTTTTTTATTTTTTATTTATGATATATGTAATGGAACAAGCTTATAGCTCACCTGATGTTAAGTAGTAACTTCTGCCTATAACAATGCATTACCTCACAGAGCAAGTCCAATGAGGACGTGCCCTGTAATGCAATGCACTGCGTCCATCACTCGGAGACGTAAAGATGTTGAAGTCTCATGTGCCTGTAATTACATCGGCGCCCTTACCCTTCAAACCGGAACACAGCAATGCGAGCATCACTGCTTGGCGGCAGAAATAGGTGGTAGTACTGAACCCGGACGAGCTCTCACAAAGAGCTCTACTACTACTATGTGAATGGCATTTTACAATAGCTTTAGCAGATATGCAATCGGTCTTTACGGGAGTACCTAAGAAATTGATCACGAGTTTCTAAATAGTTTAAATTAATTTATTGATGAATAGTAGTTTTTTAATAAGTAGGTAGACGTACTTTTTTGTAAAGTAACATCTCATTTATAACAAAGTTTAGAATTTGTTGACTTGACGATCGACTTTACTTGACTAATATTCTTCTTCTCTTCAATAATGGCCTGTGTCCGTCATTTCGACAGACAATTTTGCCAATGTCAAGTGTTAAAATTGTAATAAATAAGTCAAGTCAAGTCATTTGTCAAGTCGGCTGTCGTTTGTTTTGAAAAGAAAATGGTGGATTTTCTCTTCAAAACCTAACACGAATTTTCACATTGAGAAAAACCACGTTACACACATTTATTCCAATGGCTCACACTTTATGTTACGACCTAAGTATTATTGGTTAAAATTCCACCAAAATTAAACAACAATACTCACAATAACACAAGAAAAACAATTAAAATAAAAGTGCTATGTGTCGTTTCAAAAAACGTCAAAACTCGTGTCTTGACTAATATTATTTCAAATCAAGAGTAGTTCCATGTTTCAAATATTTCACTTGACACTGGCAAAATTGTCTGTCAAAATGACGGACTGAGGCCAAAATTAGACGTAGTTTACAACTACATATTTAGTTCAGTGAATTTGTCAATTATTCTAGAACTTCTAATTGCGTCTAGCTTTGTAGCTCCTGTGTCGCAAACACAAAGTGACCGGCCACTGTAATATCTTCAAAAGCTTTCCAGTTCAAAATAACCAGAAGGATAATTCTCTTATTTAAATTTTGTCAAAATATATTTATGGTTTTTTTGTAATACCATATGAGTTGACCTTGTCTTTTCTGTGGATATGGCTGACTACCTGAATAGGCTGAAAGGATAGTATAAGTGCTGGGCAAGTCTACTCCATCTAAACATCGTCCCAGGCACTACAGTGTCCTGTTAAGTGTAGGCATAGGTTGCCTCCTGACGCTGTATAAATCATCTTCAATAGATGTAAAGGTTTATTATTTGAGTCACAAAATTGCAGTTTATGTGACTTTGATATCATCCCAACAAAATACCAATATTTTTTTCGATTTTACTGAGAGAATTATCCCTTCTATTGAAAGGCAGACTCTCGAGATTCTATTTCTAGGTGAACGACATTCAGTGAAGCTTAAAATAATTGTCTCGAGTTTCGATCCATGCCCTTGTCTTCTCGTTTAATAAAATGAGTTATTATTTAGTCTCAAGCAGTTATTAAAATTATATTAGATAGATTAATTGAGCTATCTATGAATCGTTTGCAACGGTTTTTAGATAGCTCAATTGTTTCATGTGTATTTTGTGAATATTGTAATTATTGTAAATACTGTATTAGTTGTAATTTTCTTTGTGAATAAATTTAATTTTATGGCAACACCTAAGTGGAGCCTGTGTAGTGTTAGCTCAGTCATAAAACCTTTTTAAAACTTAACTAATGACGTGTTTGTGACGTCACAGTTTCACATGATAGTTGGATGATTGTTCTCAGTTCAATTGAATGGAAAGGTAAGGCAATATTCATAAAAACATATTTAATAGCACCTGCTGGGGCAGTGAGGTCGTGCCAGTGTAATGCTACGTACCAACGTACTTTGCGATAGTGCTGCTAATACGAGATAGTTTATAAGTTTAAAAAATGGAAAAAAAAACGACTTTTTGATACCGCTTTTTATCATCTGATGATGATGATGATGGTAGTTCATTGGGTTTGTTCTATTGATCATAAACACAATTGGGAGGTTACAGGAAAGTACGCAATGCCGTGTACGTAGATGACGTGGTTTTACCAAAACTACAGAATCGATTTTCATTTATGGGACCAATCTGGAAGTATATTCTTTCAGATAATGAAATAATTTTTCAAATCGGTTAATAAATTACGGAGTTATGAGATAACAAACATTAAAAATAAAAAGTTCAACCGAATTGAAAACCTCCTCCTGTTTTGAAGTCGGTTAAAATGGCTTTTGACTACATCCAATTCTTAATACTTTTTTGTAAGTTATTTTGTAAATTATCAAAATAATTTTTTTATTTGTCCCATCACTAGCTGGCACAAATGCAACGGTCGAACACGTTGGGTCGTTACGAGCGGGTCGTCTACGTGTCTATGTCTACGGACGTAGCACGTGAGGGTTTACGTAAACGTAACGTAACTTTACGTATTAAAGTTTTATCAGTAATTTGTAATTTAGATCGTAATTGTATTCATTTGGACGTGCTCTAATTATTATGTAAAGTTTTAAGACTGTGAGTTTAGTGTAAAGACATGTTTGTGAAAATGGATATTTTAGAGTAATGAAGTTTAATGAAGTTTTGTGTGATTGGTTACTATATTTTTGTCACTTATATTAAACTTAGCCAATGAAGGTTGCCAATGCATCTTCATTGGCAACAAAACCTTAAACGAAGATAAAATTATTTAAAACGACTGCAAATTCAAATGATTTATTGACAAAGTTTTTAAAGTTGGAAAATTGCAATTGGAAAACTTTGAAATACTGCAAATGGTTACGAGACAAAAACTTCAGAACTTTTTTTTTTTTTATGTTATAACTGGCCGACGAGCAGGCGGGCCACCTGATGGAAAGTAGTCACCGCCGCCCATGGACACCTGCAACACCAGAGGTGATCCTAGTGCGCTGCCGGCCTTTTAAGAGGAACTATGTTTCAATGGCAAAATCTGTTGTTCAATCCAGTAACAATAGATCAAAATATTTCGTTCATTTTTCAAATTTCAAATAAACGTACCTACAGAGGCTTATTACGTTAATGTTCTTTGTGTACGCACTGTTAACCAACTCTTATTCAACATTGGGGTCAGTCAAAACAAACTGGGAAAGTTGGCAAATGTAGGTACAAGTAATTTCGTTGTCACGTGCCGACCCTCCTATGAATCTTTGAGAAAATAGTCTTTTTGTACTCATAATGTACCCTCAGAGCAAGAGTTTTGAAGGATGAATCCAAAGCCAACGAACTGAACCAGAATACCAAATGAGACAGGTTATTTTTGAATACGAAGAAAGCAAGACAAAGGCCCGTATGCCGATACAGAAATTGTTACTGAAGCGTAGATTTGAGTAAACGTTTTCATACAAAAATATCTTGAGTTCAGATCATTGCCTGTGCCGTAAATCAGCAAACGAGCCTAACTACGTTTAGCTAGGGATAGGGTCTTCTTCTTTGTCGTATCACTCTTGTCAGTGTGGTCGTGGTCGTCATATTGGAGCAGTGGCCCGTCTTACAATCTTCCGCCATTCTTCCCGATCCGCTGCTTTTCTGGCACATTCGTTCGGAGGAACATCAATTGCAGCCTTCACTTGGTCCGTCCATCTCATCGGTGATCGGCCGCGCGCTCTTCTGCCCTCGAACTTTCCCTGCACCACCAGACGTTCAATGGAGACTTCCCCTCGACGCAACACATGTCCAAAGAAAGTGAGAATGCGCGACTGCACTATGGATGATAGACGCTGCTTGATGCCGAGTTCTTGAAGTATAGACTGATTGGTGCGAAATAGGGATAGGGTATTCCAAATAGAATAAAAAAAATAGAAAATTGGAATAGGAATAGATTCGGATTTGTAGTACGGAGTATCCAAAGTATGTCATTTTTTTTTCTATCTGAATGCTTGCTCTAACACTTAATTAGTATTAGAGTTTTGTGGCTTGTCGTACAAAGACCGTTTGACTGTGTTTGTGTGCGTAACCTTCGAACCACTCTGCCCTATCGATATAGAAAGAGAGGGAGCTAATCGTGTGTAAGTGCAGGCACAACTACAAGCTTGGTTGGACGGACTTCATGAGATGGAACTACAGAGCGCCGAGTCTGTGCATTTGTTTGACTTTAGACTCAAAAATAGCACACGCAAACGGATTCGCAAAGCAATACATTTTGTATGAAAACCGGACAAGCGCCTCTAGCGGGAGATTTGGGAATTGTGAAATTCCCAACAAAATTTCTCGCTTTGCGAATGCGTTTGCGTGTGCTATACTCGAGTCAAAAGTCAAAATAAATGCACAGGTAGACTTGGGGCTCCGATCTATCATATACGGCGTTTACACTATGCCATTGCCACTGCCCTCATTCATGCCGCGGACTTATTGCCACAGCAACATCGCCTTTATTCTCACCAAGGAGCTAGGGCATGAACTTGGCGATGTTGCTGTGGCAATAATTCCGGAATCAATCGCGGCAATAATTCCGGCAGCGGCATGGGCATGTGTGAACGCGGTATAAGAATAAAGGCGATGTTGCTGTGGCAATAATTCCGGAATTAATCGTGGCATTCATGCCGGCAGCGGCATGGGCATAGTGTGCACGCGCTATTACGAGTATTGTGGTATGGGCAATACATGGTTTATACAACTACAAGTATAATCATATGTATTATCTAACAAAGATCGCTTTCGTGTTTTATTCTCATAGTACCAGTGAAACAACCACCCTTTATCCTACTAAACTATCAAAGTTAACTTTCTAGGGGTACGAACAAATCTTACATTCGCCGCGTTACGTAAACCTTACGTATTCACGACACACTGCGCGCTATCAGCAGCTCGACTATTGAAAGTTGAAGCATCACCGCGCAATGTATCTCTATGCTACGATACAGACTGTCACATTCATTCGTGCTAGCTTTTCTGGAGCGTAACCTATAGCGTACGTACTCACGCGTGGGTGGATATTTCTTTAAGCAATTACGAGTAATGCCTTGTTGAAACTATCTATTAGATGGAAGATGTCAAAGCTCCAAGGTCTCTTTAATCGGAAAGTTATAATAATAGCGTACAGTAATTACAAAGGGATTGTTGTGTCTCTGAAGATGAAGTCTACCTATGTACAGGCAACACCGTGGTGATGAAAAATTCGAAAGTTTTATTATTAAAACTAGCAACATTTTGACTTCATTTTTAAACTATGATTCAGGGACACTCAGCCTCTCTCAGAAGTACATCTAATGAAAAAAAATTGACCATAGCCAAAAATAAACGATTTTAAATTCTAAAAACAGTGATATAATTCTGTAAGTGATATATAAGTCCGCTGCGATCCGCTGCGCTACTTTGAACTTTATAATTTTTTCAAGACTTTGAAACCTTATGGTAGTGCTCTTCTTCTTCTTTTATTTATAGCCTTTGTCTGTCATTTCGACAAACAATGGTAGTGTTTATTAAAAACTTTGGCCGTCATTTTGGTCATTTTCACACGTCCCACCGTAGTTGGGTAAAAATAACTTAAACATAATTATACACTAGGTGCCCCCCGCGACTTCGTTCGCGTCCCGTTGGATCCCGTTGATTTTTTGGAAAAAAAGTAGCTTATGTGTTAATTCAAGTCACGGACAATATATATTACAAGTTTCATCCAAATCAGATCAGTAGTTTTTACGTGAAAGAGTAACAAACATCCATCCATCCATCCATCCATACTTACAAACTTTCGCGTTTATAATATTAGTAGGATAGGATACACTTCGCAAGTTACCCTGCACCGGCAACCCAGCACCAGGACATGTGAAATGGGTCCAAGATTGTTGATGAGATAGTGTTGTGTCTAATTAGACAATTGAATCATAAAGCCTTGACTAATTACAATCACTAATGAACTTGCCGCACTAACTAGTGGTTCCACTATTGTAACTCACAGACCGCAATCAACCGCCTTCTTTTCTAAAAAACAGGCACCGTAATAGAGCGGTATAAACTCATCACATACTTTCCTGTGACTGATCTTTGAGTTGTCATTTTTGGGAACAGCATTAGCACTTTTATTTTAATTGTTTTTCTTGTGTTATTGTGTTTCGTTATTTAATTTCGGTCAATAGTACTTGTTGTCGTAGCATAAAGTGAGAGGCATTGCAATAAATGAGTAAGAAGAGGTTTTCTTATGATGGATTTCGTTACCAAGTTTTGAATGGAAAATCCATCATTTTCTCTTCAAAACAAACGACAGCCGACTTGACGAATGACTCGACTTGACTATACTATTTCAAATTTATCACTTGACACTGACAAAATAGTCTGTAACAGACAGAGGTCATAAATAAAAAGAAGAAGAAGATGGTCTTCTAAAGCCGCCGTAGGTAAAATGGTTGCTAAATCTGTTGTCATTTCTTTTCACTGTCATGCAGTCTCCGTCATAAATGGCCACTAACTCATACGAGTTTCTTCTTCTTCTTGTTCTCTTAATTAATGGCATCTGTCCGTCATTTCGATAGACGATTTTGCCAGTGTCAAGTGATGTATTTGAAATAATATAAGTCAAGTCCAGTGCTCACGTACTGTCATGCAAGTGACAATGCCAGAGCATTCCTTAAAACCACGCTAAAATGACAGGCAGCTGAAATAGCGGTCACCGTTTTTCAGTAAATCGATTTACACAATAGCTGAAATGATCACTAATCCGAATTACAAACAGACTCATTCGATTGAGCTGTGAATGAGCTCACTGTCCGAAAGATTGGGGTCACCAATGCAAACTAAAGCTGCTTTCAAACGGTGTACGAAATTATAACGATACAAATTAGCTGATGAATATTCTCATTAGAACACAGCTGCTCCAATTTTTTCCAATAATTAACCATCTCAGAATCAGCTGCTTATACAACAGCTATATGTGAACTGTTTTCATACTAAATCATAGGTATTCTGTGAGTAAATAGTGACATTAGCGCGTTTCAGCGCGTTTTTTGCCGTCAAAAGCTTCTTGTTTTCGTATATCTGTAGCCACGTCACTTGACATTATGCTGGGCAGCGAAAGCAGTTCAGAGCTTGCGATACGGGGGCTGCCTTCCTTTCTTTGAGTCGTGGGTTCGATCCTCACTGATAAACATTTGTGCATGGCAAAGTTGGCAAACATAGAGGTTTGTACCTTGTATTATTAATATGTATTTACAAACTAAAATTATTATAAGTATTATGTTAGGAATCTAGTTTCCATAGTACAAGATTTGCTTAGTTTAAAACTAGAGAGTGAAATTTCTAAAAATATTTATTTGTTTAAATCCCAATATATACAATACAAACAGAAAAGTAACAAGCGTATTCAGAAATTTATAACCTCATCATATACGGAATTAAATGTAAACATTTTTCAGCGTAAAGAATCTCGCAAATAAAAAGAGAAATAACATTGAAACGATCACGTTTCTGTGACAGCACAAAAGACACTTTCCCTCCCGTGGGGAAACCTGAGAAAGGGGAAAAACTTTAAAAAAAAACTACACACTGTTAACATATTATTTTTATGGAAAACACGGTCGTTTCAATATTTTACACATACTCAAGGTGGTTACCAAGGTGCTAGAACGAAATACTTGTTTCTAAAAATCAGTCTTGAAGCTCTTACGAATAGTGCGTAGCTTTGCTACGAATAGTGCGTAGCTTTGCTACGAATAGCACGTAGCTTTGCTACGGCGTAGCGCGTAACATTGCTTGTACTCTTGGAGTAAATTACCCAAGCAAGCAAATCAATGTAGACATTTTTTTTCTCATCGAGCCCACTGGTGAGCCAGATGGGGAAAAAAATCCCCACTCATTTGCATAGTGGGCTCGTTGGGAATTTTTTCCCCATCGGCCCCACCCGTGAGCCAGCCGGTGGGCGCGATGGGAATAACCCATTTTCTCGTACATTATACTCAGATTACTGAAATATTCAGAAACATTATGTTAGTTAGAGCTATTATTTATACATAATGTGAGTTCTTCTAATAGCAATATTTCTTTGAATTTGCTTGAACGATTCTCCAAACAAAATGGCTCAGTCCCGAAAAAACTCATCTTAGTTGTACATTTCAGTTGCCAGGGGGTTTTAACCGCGTGCTGTATCCAAAATTTCTACGTCATCATCTGTATGATGGATAAGGGCGTTTGCACACTAGTTGATACTGATATCTACACGACACCGATATATCAGTGGCACGAATATCGGCGCCGTCATTGTGTGAGGCTCCATACTGAATGTGTAAGATTATCTCTCCGCCGATATCGTGTAGGTGTAATCTCGGTAGCAGTGTGCATGCAGCCGAAGGGTTAAATGAATTAGGATGCGTGTTTACCACCCATAATCATTCCAAAGGTTGTGTCAACATTTAAATTTTAATGATGTGTGTTTAGGACAGTGCTCTGGGAAAACAAACGGGAATCTAATGCTGAGGCAATAACCATTGGCTTAGTGTCTGTACAAATTGGTGTTTAAAGCAAATTGAACTTTATTTTGATGAGTTTATAGTACATTAAAGTTTACAGTTTCCTGCTAGCAATTTGTACTGTACTGGTTAGTGACTATCAAATATATGTAATGAGTATAGATTTATAAACGTCGCAGACTGCAGGCTCTCTATTGGTAGATAGCTTAAACGAGTTGGGCTGTTAGTGAAAATCCACCATTTTCCCATCAAAACAAACGACAGGCGACTTGACGAATGACTTGACTAATGTTTTTTCAAATATTTCACTTGACACTGACAAATTTGTCTATCAATATAACGGACAGAGGCCATAAATAGAAGAAGATGATTATAATTTATCAGATTCTGATAGTGACCACCGTGACCTTCTGCGATAAGCCAGCCTTTGTCAAGTTGATTTGGCGCGTGGCTACCATGATGGTATCAAAAGATAAACGATCGGTCTGCTGATAGAATGATGTATAGATACGTTCGCTAAGCCACTACGCTGTAAAGCCCTTTTCGGCAGCGAAATTTGCGGTGAAGCGGTGGTTTAATTAAGCTGCCCGGCGCTATAAAGCGCTAGAATTGCGCCGAAATCCCTGTGAGAGGTGCTTTATTTTATATAGCTTAATGAGGATAATAATACGAAGATTTTTCAACGAAATCTATGACACAGGTATTACAAGCTTAATCACACGGAATAAATCTTTGCGTCTTATCTGGATGGTTCATACAGCGTCAGAGGCTACTCGTTACTCATGTCCCGATGAATGAGTGCTTGAGGCGTTTTTTAGATGGAGTAGGCTTCTCTAGCACCTATACTAACCTCTAAGCTTAGTTGGCTGTATCCACAGGAAGGACAAGGTCAAAGTGCGGAACTGACTAAGTCACGGGTTTCTTCACAATGTTTTCCTACATAGGACAAGTTCTTACAGCCAGTTTAATTCCAGTATCAACCGGTGTATTGATACAAAAAGTAAGGTACTAATACAAGCACATGACTCACCAAATTTTTGGCGGTTACCTCAGTGAACCGTCCTCTTTGAAGCAACCCACGTAATGGTTTGTTTATGTACTTGTAGATTTACGAACACTTTCTAATTGAAAGACAGCTATAAGAGAGCGGCGACAGATATAGGTACGATACTAGTTCCCCGAATGAACCCACTTTCACAATAAACTTTGCAATAGACGCAGCTGTTCTCTCCGAAGTTAAACAATACACCCCCCACTCCTCACTTTCCTCCAATGCAAGCTAAGAATAGGGTATGCGGAGCTGCCTTCAGTTTTTTTTTAAAGTTGTGTTTGGAGAGACTTTGGTCGAGTAAGATTACTGTACCTAATTATGGTCCTACATGATTTAATACCTCTGAGTTTGAATGGAAGAGAGTAGCGTGCACTATGTTTCGCGCAGTCAAAGGGATATAAAATTCGACAGTGGTGCATTTGAGGTGGGACTTATACTGAGGTCTTTGCAGTGTAGAGTCCTAAAGTCAGTCCAATTCTTTTTGTAGATAATGTAACTGTTGGAAGTTTTTTCTAAGTTTCGTCTCTTAAAAATGAAAGAAATCTTTTTAATTTCCACACTCCTCGTTACAAACTCGCAAAGAAACGGCTGGATTAAAATGGTTTTTATAAGTTTTCGCTAGTCACGTCGGCCGCGATGCCGCGATCATTTTACTGCATAATTTATGGGGTCAATTAATTTGTTCGTAGCTCTTTCATTTTTGATTTTTGTTGGACAGTGAGAAAGTGTTAGGCAGTTTTGAAAATCATCATCATCATCAATATATATAAAACTCTTTTGAAGCTGACAGAGAATCAACGCACAGCCTAAACCATAAGTCCTAGAGGTATGAAATTTGGAGGGTAGTATCCATATACGTAGTGTAGAGGTGCACTAAGAAAGGAATTTTGAAAAGTCGCAACCTAAATGGTTTAGAACGCGAGCAACGCCGCGGGCGACGGCTAGTTTTAAAATAAAACTCGGTATGGAACAAGCCCATTGTCCAACTAATGTTAAGATAGCGATGTCAAGTGTCAACTTCAGACGGTACAGCCAAGAGCTCAAGTTATAGCCGTGGTGAGATAAAAGCTATCGTATATTTTTACCTAAATTCCCAACTCAATATTTTTTTTATTATCTAATAAAACTAGTTGGTTTTCTAATGTTAAGACAACTTACAAGAGAAAAAAAATCAACCATATCTGTGATAAAGTAAGAAAAAATTGCCGTACCGTTTCGTACCTAAAGTTGACTTCATTTTATAAATTTCTGAGTTTTCGATTTTTCGAGCTAATTAAAATTCGACAACCGTCGTGCAGATTTTTTAAGGTTGTAAAAAACCTAGCGAAATACCTAGGTACAATATTCGTTTGTCAAATTCTTATTCACAAAGAAAATTGCAACTAGTACAAGATTTACAATATTTACAAAATACACATGAAACAGTTGAGTTTTCTACAAATAGTTTTTTTTCTTAATTTAATTCAGATTCTAAAGGGCTGGTTGCTGAATGCCGTAATTGTATCATTTAGTAAATTCTTCAAAGACTTTTGTTACATACCTACCAATACCTATCATGTCAAAAAGAATTGTTCTAGTTCTACATAGTCTATTCAAAGACTTACTTACTGAAGATTGTTGTATTTTGAGAGACTTTTCAGCCCCTGAAACTATGAATTCGGAGGTTAGTTTTAGAGAGTTTCTACAAAGAATTTTTGATACAAAATATTTTTTTTTTTGATATTTCTTTTTGTACAAAAAAGTAATGAGTATATTTTTGAGTTTCGCTTCTTACGCAATACAAGGATTAGAAATTTGTATTCGTCCATCGACCTCAGCGAAGACTGGAGATTGCTTTCGTATGTAGTCCATGACGATATCGTAGTCTGTTCCGATCACTTCGACATTCTTTCTGTTATTTGATAACATCTGAAAAGTTAAACATGACATTTTATACTCATAATTTCATAAGATGACTAGCCGTCGCCCGCGGCGTTGCTCGCGTTCTGCCCTTTAGAGTGTGACGTATCAAAATTCCTTTCTTAGTGCACCCCTACACTATATAAGGATACTACCCTCCAAATTTCAAACCTCTAGGACTTATGGTTTAGTCTGTGCGTTGATTCTCTGTCAGCTTCAAAAGAGTTTTATATATATTGATGATGATGATAATGGTCACTTATGAAATGATGATCATTTTGTGAGTAGCTTTTGCCTAAGACTTTACTCGCATGGTACCCGGTTTAAACACGTAATATTTGACGCATACAGTAGAATCATGCTTCAAATACCAACCCAAATATACAACTTCAAAAGTAATCAAAAAAATTACCAAGTGTTTTACGAAAAGGGTTATTTCCATCAAGCCCACCGGCCGGCCCACTGGTGCGGGCATAACGTCCAATGTAAAAATATCACTAATCATTTTATTTGGTAATAACTAATCTACTTATTATGCTGACTGTACGTACTGTCCGCATCATTGGTATCTAAATGATGATGAGACAAAGTTTCAAAAATGTTTTGAATGGAAAATTAAACTGTGACTGAAAATTAAACTAGGAACTATGCATTTTCCAACTATGATTAAAAATGTGCTCAGTGCAGAAATGCATCGTGCAAAAAAAAATTTGAAAACTTAAAAAAACTAAACTAGGTACCTACTAATGCTGACTGTACCATAAAAACTCACAGTATAATTCCCTCCTCCGTTTCCTATGAAATCCTGTGCAATAACTTTATAGTACTTGTCTAGTTCAATGGGTTGGTACCTAGGTACGCTACATTCAATACACCGTACAGTAACGTTCAGAACTCTGTCAGCTGCAGGCCGAGATCCGTCGAAGACGGGTCGAATACCTGGAAAAACACATCATCATGCCAATTTGAAACCCATATTTCTATGTACCTCGATCGATAATGGTGTAGAGTTACGTCAAACAACGTTCTTGCTCGAACATTTCAAAATTTTTAAAGATTTCTATCTCTGAATGTAATAATTATGCAAAATTGCAATGTTCAGAGTCATTGTAAAAACACGATCTCAAATTCATCCAAACTCAACTCACTTTCTTCTTCTTTTGTTGCTATGGCTGTTCGGTGGCTAGGGCTGCCACGAATTTGCCAATGTCAGTGTTTTTTGGCGTTTACTGGTTTACTAATCTTTTAACAAAAGGCGGAGATCTGAGTAGGTAGGTTAAGAAAAATGACCGGTGAAGAAGGGAGACTCTAACAACTCACTTTGAAAGCGGACCCACTTCACTTTGAAATGGTACGTTTATGTTTCGAAGTGTGTGTCAATTGTGCGTCATTCATATACAAAGGTAATATGATCTGTGTTCAAAGTAACTCACTAAACTTATTTTTTTTCTCTACCACTTGTCAGTGTGGCGCCACAGGCATTATCGAGCTTTACAGAATAAGAAAGATTCTTACTGCTGATTCAGCTCTGTTTGAAGTGTGTTTGCGGAATCACTTTGCAGCATTATATCGTAGCATACTGAGCGAGTCCATCACAAATTGTATTGATCAATCTTTACACCAAGGAATCAGTGACCGACCAGTGAATATTTCCACATTATTGACGTATACTGTTGTTATTTAGGTATCAAAATGGTAAAAATAGTAACTAGCAACGCCATCTATCGTTTTAAAATGTGTACTTATGATAAAACGTCACATCGTAAGAATAAATATGGCAGTCTGTTGCGAACCATGCTGTTGTTTTCTTTATAGGTATTTTAATAGTTATTTTATATTTTTTGCACTGTTTTTTTGTAATAACAGCAATAAGAGTTGATTACTTTTAAAAATATGTTTGTTGCTTTCAATTTTTAAAAGATAAACACCTGATTATTAAAACTCTACTTGAGATTGCTTGAATTATTACCATCTGTTACCATATTGGCGAAATTGCGGGCAACACTGCAAAGGCCATAGACAAGAATTGAATTGAATTGAGTAATGTCAAACAGAGGCAGAGCAATTTTCAGTATTCCAACAAATTACAATAATTTCATCATCTAACTATTTACTTATTAATGTTGACTGTACTTAAGTGTACCTTTAATATTTTTTTATAACCGATCAAAGCCTTGTCCTACAAGCCAAATATCGTACCTTATTTGAATAGCAGTTTTCAGTATAATCTGGCTCGTGGCCAACTTCATAATGCCTAAAGATGTTCGAAGGTCAATATCTATGACATTATGGATACAATATTATGCTAATATCGTCGTCGGGTGCCAATATAACTTTATGTACGTTCTCGAAGGTAGTTTCAACACTATTTTCCCAGATTAACAATATGTTTTCACATTCACTCGTGAACCCGAACCCGGCCCTTGAACTTTGTGTAATGAATATGCTGTTAAGTCTAATGATAACAGTAACTTTTATGTTATTTCATGAATATATTCATGACTCCAAGTTCTAGAATACTTACATATTAATTGTGCTTATTGTTACAAGTATAGGTACTTTCCAAGAAAATGTGCTGCTTAGGTTGTAAGCTAATTTAATTCAAATAACTTACCCACGGTTTCGTGTAAGTTATTTGAACTAAATTAGCTTAGCTAAAACTGTTTTTAAGAGTATCTAGGTTGTTCAATAGTGACTAAGTAATAAAAGTGACCAAAAGGTGACGAAAAATAAATAGGAATGGAGTAGTCTCTGAACTGTATAGAATAATATACGTAGCTATGCGAGTACCGGATACCAAACGAGCAAATCCGCGATAAAAGCGAGCAATAAACTGTATGTTTCATGGCTTGTATGCTAAAGAAAACTCAAGTCTGAGTCGAGACTCAAGCCGAGATTTTCTAACAGTTTTCTATATCCATTCAAATCTATGCTTGAGTTCTCATAATATAATTTTGGTAATCTGAGCTTGAATCACGCACGCCTGAGTTTTTTGTGCATATACGGCTGCCTGGTGTAATAGCTAGGGTTGACTCACAGTGTATCCATCACCACCTTCGCCCATGAACGACTGCGATACCACTTTGTAATATTTGTCTAGCTGCAGAGGCTCGTACCTAGGCACGTCGCACTCGATGCAGCGGACTGTCGCGTTGACAACCCTGTTGTTTACTGGCCGAGAACCGTCGAAAACGAGGTGGATACCTATGTTTAAAGGATGATGAATGAAAGAATTTGTATGGAATTGATTATGTGCTTGGCAGTAGTTCATAACTACAAATATAATAATATGGTAGCTGCTTTTTATGAGAAAAATTGGTAGAGCAGTCCAATGACCTATATTATGTTATACCCTAATACTTAACACGATAATATTGTGCCCTGTGATATGTCATATTTTGTATACCTACATATAATATATTATTAAAATAGAGAAATGTTTATTTGTCACTTCTATCGAAAAAGTTTATTGAATTACAGTTAATTTTGGCTAAGTTTAGAATAATGATATAATATTTATAAGTACTTACTTTACTTATATTAAGATCTAGCCACAAATCATGCTAATTAGTAATTTTACATAGACCAAATTTTTTAGCATAAACTAATCTAAGAACGTGTCTATTCTTACTTTTCTTATTGTTTCTATTTATTTGAAATGAAAGGGTCTTCATTTATTCTAAAATAAATAATTCTTCTAATATTACTGAAATTTTTTTTTTTTGACTTTGACTGTATTGCTCAATTTTCAGCACCTGTGTACCTGAAAATTCACACTGAAATACGCATGCCTGAACAATTCAGATATTGGATTTTAAACTCGGGTTTTAAATGAACATTCGACTGGATAAGTCAATGATAGATATGTAGCGCGTTAAATGAAATTTTGAACTGTTTTCATTTTTGGAGTGGTGTGACGTCATAAAGTACTTGAAGTAAACATTGGTCAATATAACAATTTTGTGATGAACTTGAAGCTTTGCAATTTGATATCAACTATTTTGCTCTACAACGTAAGGTTCACCTAGAAAGCCTAAGGCAGTCCAAAAAACTACAACAAAAATACCAAACTAGCTTGTACAAGTTTAGGGTATACCTGCTACTTGAAGCATCCTCGCCCCAGGATAGGGATCGTTAGCAACTGAGAATTCCAGCATCTCCATAATGTGGTCGCCTCGGAGATCAAATACTTCTACATTGTTCTCGAACGGGACTGATACGATCACCGATTCAAATGTTATCACTGAAAAATACGTAAAATCTTAAATTTTTATATATTTAAGGATATTTAAGATTTTTATACACGCCTTATAGTCCCAAACTAAGATAATACCGAATACGATAACCGATTGAAATGTTTTTTTTTCAGAAGATTAGCAGATTCTATTTGCTATTTAGCAGATCTATTATAAGATTAGAACAGCCACTGAAAACCTGTAGGTACAATCTAATATTCATGGTCGTTATACAAAGTAGCTTTGACTTCTATGCTAAGTAAGCATTTTTATGTCCCAAAAATAACTGAAGTGACTGACACTAAAAATATATCCAATCTTAAATTAATATTTATGGTAGCTATAGACAACGCCTTCTAGTGAAAAACTAAGTATTTTATATCCCAAATTATGAGTTGATTGAAGACTGTTATTTATAAAACGGTGGCGGAAGAAGCAGACCCACGTGATGTTTGCTGATCGCCTCTGCTTATAACATTACACGTCCACTGAAGACGCTGGCTGCTTGGCTGCAGAACTATCTACGTTGGTAGCTACCTCCCCGAGCGCGCTCTATCACAAAGAGCTCTACTAATACTAAAATCTTATCACTAAGCAACGCAGCTAAGCAATTCTATCGATTTACGAGCGGTTTTCTCAGTGAAGCGATGAAAGAATAATATAAGATCCAAATTCAAGTGGAATGTTAGTAGCTAAAATACATCCCAAAATATATTTGTGCTTCAATAACGCTGCAACTGCTGGTCCGATTTAGATGAAACTGGACTGTTATAGCTACAGTTCGTAACATAGATTAATACACAGGCTACTTTTCTGAGGATGATCAAACGGGACGCGGACTAAGTGGCGGGCGAAAGCAAGTACATAATATAGCTTACTTCCAGATTGAATAGATGCTCTAATCCCTCCCTGGTTTATGACACAGAAATGAGCGTAGTGCCAGTTATCTTCCTCAGCCCATTCCATTACCTGCAATGTTGGAATAAACAAACCTAAAAAAAGTAAAAATATATCCAATAATTGGAGAGGTTTCGATATGACCACAAGATAATATTTTCACTATCGTTAAATCGAGCCTTTTTCGTTCTCCATAGAGTGCTTAAACTGCTACATTGCATTGGTGCAATACTATTGAGCCTGGAACCCAACAACATATAGATCTCAAGTCAAAGTCAAATATATTTTATTCAGTAAAACCACAAAGATCATTTAAAATCAAGTTGGTACTTTTGGAATCAGAAGTTCGAAACATTGAAGAGATGTACCTTATCCATAAAAGCGTCGCAAAGAAAACTGCCTAGATTGCACTCGCCGCAAGCACAATTGGCTGCCAGGTCCACCATCGACCAGCCTATCTCCTCTGAAGCTAACTCTTGGATCATCGGCAGGTATTCATCTATTTTGGCCAGAACATCGGGAGCTGTAACAAAAAAACCATGATACTTTTGGGAAATCATGGAGCTAACTCTTTTCTCTTGACGAAAAAACTTCATAAACTGGAAACTTCTTGAAAAAATAACCTAGTTATATTTAGATTTCAAGGGGGGCAATCAGCGTCTCATAAAAGTCCAGAAAACCTCGCAGGTTTTCTGAACTGTTTTCATGCTAAATCATAGGTATTCTGTGAGTAAATAGTGACATTAGCGCGTTTCAGCGCGTTTTTCACCGTCAAAAGCTTCTTGTTTTCGTATATCTATATACAGCCACGTCACTAGACATTATGCTGAGCAGCGAAAGTAGCTCAGAGCTTGCGATATGGGGGCAAATGTTTTAGAATGTCTTAAGGGAGCAGTATGAAAAAACCTTTTATTTACAAAGTACCTTGTTCGACTTCAGTTCCGATATAGTGAGGATTTCCTTCCCAATCCAGAAGGTTTCCAGCTTCATCAAAGAAGAGCTTGATTTCTCCAAGATATTGAGTGTGTGCTGCTGCTTGCACTATCAGCACCTGGATATTATATAAAGCTTTTTATATTATTCGTCAAACCTTTTCTTCAATGCTTCTTGTGTTACTGTTTGTTTGTTTTATCGGATTGTAAAAGACTAAAAAAGTGTGGTAGAACTCTGCACCAATATATATACTCGGAAAAACAAAACATCGAATTTTTATATTCGTTAGGCTATGTTGCACACGCAGGATTCTGCCAGATATTGCCCTATTTGATAGGTACACCATCTAATGGTACTCACCTTTCTTTCGGACTGGTCTACAACCACAGGATATGGTCCTTGAGGCACAAACGCACTGTGCACTGGTGCTTCTTCGTTGTATAGAAGTGTGTGGCTGTGACCTCCGACTATGATGTCTATGTATGGACCTCCATGCAAAGCTATCTCTCTGTAAGCAAAGTAGGCTGGCTATATGCGGTAACCTTGACCTTCATAGTGCTTCAGCTTGACGCAATGTGAAAATCAGACAAGTCTATCTATACTATTATAAAACTGTAAAAAAGCCAAAAAGTTAAATTAAAGATATGGATAAACTAAATATACAGATCTACTAAATAAACGATTCTGATTCCGAAAATCGAGTTTGTCTGTTTCTTTGTTCACAGATCACGTCTAAACTACTGGACCAATTTCAAAGAAACTTATACCATTCGGAAGCCCTTTTTCCGGATTGAAACATTGGCTATATTTATTATAAAAAAGACGTGGATTATGTGATACAGCTTGACCTCTCTAAACCAAAAGCAGCCTTTGGCCCGAGGTTCATCGTATGCTGGTTGACAGATATTTTGGTGGAAAGTTACGCACGTGTACGAAGTCGCGGGTATCAGCTAGTAGCTATATAAATTCATCGTGCGAACGTCTGGGACGGGGCGATAAATCTCAAGTATAATTAAGCTGGACTTTGCCAGACAAGGTATAGAAGGACCTTGAATTAATGGCGGCCGAAGTGGAGACCAAGGTCATCGGAAGAACTAATAGGTCGATGATATTACAAGCGTCTAAGAGAATCTCCAGATAATTGCACTGGACAAATATTGGCGGTCAATAAAAGAGTCTCCATCATCATCATCATCATCATCCTATATCGGTCCACTGCTGAACGTAGGTCTCTCCCAAGACGCGCCATTGAGCCCGGTCTTCGGCTCTTTCCATCCAGTGTTTGCTAGCTACATTTCGTAGATCATCACCCCAACTGGCCGGAGGGCGTCCTACACTACTAAAGGAATCTTATACAATACATTTGTCTGTTACTCGGAGTTGGGTTGACTTGGGTGAGGTTATAAAAAAACAATGTTATTATACATTGTCTTCTCAACGCGGGACGTCAGTTTGCAGATCTTATTCCCTCGCCTACAATTAGAGTCTTTTTTAAAGACAGCTTTGAGTTATATTAGGCTGAAAATGATTATGATATACCTACTTATACTACTTATCTAGTGAGAGTATTCTTACCTGTCAATATCCAGCCCACAATGAGACAAAACGATGATGATATCCACACCCTCATCGTTGAGTTTCTCTGCTTCAGCTTTTACAGTTTCAACCTCATCAGTGAATTTAAGATCTCCTGTGGCAGCTAAGGTCTATAAACATAAAAAAGCAGCTATACCTAGTTTAAAACTTCCTCTGAAAATCCTAATTCAGTTTTACCACACAAAAATAAGTTAGCTTTACTTACATCAGTACTAGCAATGATAACTCCAATAATCCCAATCTTCCGCCCTTGCCTGGTCACTACAATGCTGTGGTCGTACAGACCCTGGATGGTAGGCTCGTCATCATCGATGATGTTGGCTGTGACCACTGGGTCAGCCAAGTGTTGGAGGTAAGGCACCACACCTTCGATTCCGTTGTCGAACTCGTGGTTTCCTAGGACCTGCAATCGATCAGAATGATGTCAGCGTCGTATCTTTTTTGGTGTTGAGATAGTACCCTATCATCATCTCCTTGCCCTTTTCCCATTTTATGTGGGGTAGGCATACCTAGATAGTAAAAAAAGCATTTTAGTACAAAATCGACAAAACTCCTTGAAATACATATTAAAAGGTCTGATTAAGAGACAGAAGTATCATATCATCATTTCATCATTTCAGCCCATTTGCACCCACTGCTGAGTATAGGCCTCCTCTTTATCTTGTCCAGTGATTCCCAGCCAGTTCTACTATGTCATTTGACCATCGGGCGGGTGGTCTGCCTCTTGGTCTACGGGCATCCCTTGGCCACCATTCTGTGACCGCCTTCGTCCATCTCTCGTCTTCCCTTCTTGTCAGGTGTCTGTGTCAGGTGAAGTATCATAAGGTTCTGATTTTTTTCTTCAAAAGTGGATCAAAACAATAAAACAAAATGAAGTCGAGAACTGTTTTAAATACTCACATGAGCGTCATGGGGAAGCATATTCATGAACTCCTTCGTCACGTTCCACCTCATGATGTTGTACCAAATGGTGCCTTGGAAGCTGTCTCCTCCGTTGAGGAGCAGAGAATCTGGTTCTTCTGCTAACCTTTCGCGGACCATGGTGGTTAGACGAGCGAACCCGCCTATGCATGGTGCTGCACTGGGATTGCAAACTCCGCCTTGAGGATTGGTTTCTACGAACCTGGAAAGTTTGATGAGTGAGAACAGATGAGAGATGGAATAGGGCCAATGACCCATGACTATTTTACCAAGCTGATTACAGTCACTAGAGTGAACAAAACAACAAAAATAATAATAAATAAAATAATACAAAAAAAAAAAAGAGAACACACTAGTGCAAGCATCACTGCTTGACAGAAATAGATACGGTGGTAGTACTTCCCCGGACGAGCTCTATCAAATATAGCTCCACTAAACCACAGATCATATAATACTATACTAGTAACTAAACTAACCTTGCATGAAAATCATTGTAATGCAAGATATTAACTGGGAACCGCTCTTGAGCACCAATCAAGGATACCGCACATGCACACAAAAGCAATTGTAGCATTTTGCACACAAACGTACACGCGTATCGATATCAGCTACCGAATTGTTACTGAAATCTACTTGATAAGGCCCGCAATTTTCAGTTATGGCACTGAACGTCATAATTATAGTGATATAAAATAGTACAGAGCATGACCACGGTAAGCCTGCAATGGAATAAATAGGTAACCCCAAGAAAAACATGTGTTATCATTTTATTTGAGTAACTTTTATGTTGTCAAATCGTTTTCGCTGTACAGAGGGCGCTTTCAAAATATGGGACGTCCTATTACAGGTTTTCTGACACGTTTCAAGTGCTGCAGACTTAGTGTAATCAGACTATGAGTATTAGGGTAATCTATATCAAGATAAGTATTTATCTTGCATCTATTGGACGTTTATTGCAAAGGATTTAATGTATAGATAACGAGTTAATATTACGTTTTAGTGATAAATTGAGGAATAACGGTACAATATGGTGAACTTGAACTACAGAGCCATTGAAACTATAAGAAATGGAAGCTCACGTTATACTGGTTTTCCAACTTTAAAATTTTCACTATAGCTGGAAACCTAAAACAAAGATAGAAATGGTTTTGGAATGTCCAAACGATGCTCTATCATTGACAACTAACTACATTTTTTGTACGACTTAACTGTATATTTCACTGACTTTATTTTAATTTCCTTCCTTATAACTTTACATAATCTCATGCAACGCCGATTCATCTTCGCACGCTTCGCTCGCTCGATCAACAAATAAGGTAAGAGAGCAAGCAGCCTGCAGCGAGTAGGTTTCTAATAAAATGAAACTAAAAAAGTACTGCCTACCTAGAACACAATCATGATTTAGTAGGTACATGCAATTGTTCGTGATGGATCGTCCTGGAACTCTTGAAATCGAAAGTCACGATTAAACTGGGTATCGATTATTTTATTTCTTGTGTAAACCAAACACCAGAAATCCTTGATGAATGGATTAACTTCTAAGATATTCCAAATTAATTTGAGATATCGAAAATAATCATCGAACCCTTCTTAATCTACAAGTTGGTGAAAGTTAACTCTGCGGTTGACAGACTTGGTACTTGAAAAGTTGGAAGAAAAGTTGTGAAGTGGGTGCATACTGATATTTATTTATAGTGAACTAGCCGTCTCCCGCGGCGTTGCTCGCGTTCTACCCTTTAGAGTGTGACATTTCAAAGTTCCTTTCTTAGTGCACCCCTACACTATAATAATATAAGGATACTACCCTCCAAATTTCATACCTCTAGGACTTATAGTTTAGGCTGTGCCTTGACTCTAAGTCAGCTTCTAAAGAGTTTTATATAATAAATTTAGATTATTATTTGCTGTGATATATTTTATTAAAGTACCTACGTATTTTGGTGTGGGCACGGTTTTGTGCACGCACGTTCCTTCCGAAGCCTATTTTATAAGCAGAGACCGAGCATCTTCGCTACAAGCTCGCTGCGAACACGCGGCTCGCTTCGCTTACCTGCCCGCAAATTGCCGGTGTGATAGAGCACTAAGTAGGGATGGTAAAATCAGAGATGACTTGCATTATGTCACAGCAAACTAATACGTTGCTTTCTACTTTTGTCAAAACACCTTTCATCATTTTGAATCAGCCGCTGTAAAAGGGTTATTCACAAAAAAAGCAATAAAGATAATCGTATTATAACCCATTACCCATTCGTCTAGCTTACTTGGCAATCCATCTAAGTTAAAACCTAATTTCAGATTCATTACTTGGGACATAAAAATGCATTAAGTATTAAATCATAAATTAACTTATTCCACTGTCATTGTACCTTACTTTTAAATTATGCTCGCTTAGCTCTTGCCCGTGGCTTTGTCCGTACGGTCCGTCGACTAGGCTGGCTCTCGAGCGTTGACTCAGTGCAGATGATTTTACAAGTTTCATTCATTCATTTTTTCACTTGATAGACGTAGAGTCCTTAGACTTAGGCCTATATTCTAAGTCACCTTGCCTCGATTCGACCTCGAAATCGTACTTACAATTATAGAGGTCGCGTCAAGGCGAGTATACTTCGAGGTAACAGATACGGGCACACTATTTATATCAAAATAAGGATCTTTATCACAAGAAGACATCGAAATAAGTTTGGTCACATTGAAAATTGGAGGAATACTTGCCTTATTGGACTACAAGTGGGTACTAAATCATTGAAGCAAAAACAAGGGTAGAAATAAGGAGATCTTTAAGTTCTTTGACTACTTTCTAAGAGTATGTATAAGCAAGTACTTACTGACGTAGTGGTACTTCATATTTGGGTATGATCAAACGGGCTCGGCTTTAAATAATACTAGTAACAGTCCGTGACATTACTTGAAATGTTCAATAGTTCGTATTTTTTTTGTTTTTTTAAACCCAGACGAAAAATAATAATTGTTGATGAAAATTATTGAAGAAGTTTGACAAAATTTAAAAAGCACGCTAGCAGTAAATTAATTTTTTAATTTGATACTTCTAATGAAGAATAGTCAAAAAACTAAGTGAACAAACACGACCATAATTTTTTATGGAAATTAACAATTTTTGTTTTATTAACCAAGAGTAGGTACACGAAAATACTTTTTTTCTTATTTGATACTCGATACAAAAAAAAGGATAACATTGGAAAAAAACATAAACCAACCCTTACCTAACCCTACAGAGTATGAGTCAGTCAGTAACACAACTGCGTTATACGTACATGGATTATACTTTATCCAATGTAAGCACTCTCGATTTTACATGACTGATTTTGCTAACTAAGCCCCAATTACGCTGTGATCAAAAGTCAGCGTTTTCGCTCACATTTAATCAGAATATAGGAGGAAATATCGCACACTTTACAAAGCCAAAAATAGAATATTTAATGTTATTGCAGGCTTAATTTGTCTGCCATTGACCACAATGAATTTTAAGTTTGTTAAAGGAGTTACAACGCTAAGATCGCTCGTAGCGTACCTTGCTTAGTTTTTTTTTTTTTAATAATAAATAAATAAATATTCACGGACACTTAACACAACGCCTGCTAGTCCCAAACTAAGCAAGGCTTGTACGATGGAATCTAGATGGCTGATAGAATACATACATACATTTTTTTTTGTAAATACATACTTTTAATACATAGAAACACCCAGACACAGAACAAACATCTATGTTTACAACAACACACTGTTTGTTCTCGGTGGGGATCGAACCCACGACCCACAGCACGGAAGGCAGAGCTACTACCGGCTGAGCCATGACGCATGTCAATATACCCTGATTATCTAAGTTAAGCGACGTTCTGCGCGGTCACTATTTGGATGGGTGACCATTAGTGGCATTTACATCTGAGCGCTTCCGTGCTTCGTAGGGCACTTTAAACTGTCGGTCCCGGCTATAGCAGTCGCAAAGGCACGACGGAGGCCCTAAGGCCTAAAAATAAAAACTCCGTCACCAGAGTTGGCTACTAACTCATACGAGTTTGCTGTAACGCTAAGATGCAACAATAAAGAGAGTATTTAAATAGTATTTTGATTATTGAGTACGTCCTTAGAGCTTTACTATGAATAAGTTTATAAAACAATCATTAACGTGCGGGGTCTATGAGAAAAAAAGACAAGGGTTAAAAAAAACAATGGTTCTTTATATCTAATTCTATAATTTTAAAATTATACTTGCTATGTAGAACCAAAAAAGAATTTTTATAAAAAAAAATAAAGTGACATTATGTAATTTGCCATTCAGAAAACAGAAACCGAACTTTGGTAAGTTTTTTTTTCATTACTTTATTTCTTTTTTGTTAGAATCGTAACTTGCAAGAGTTCTCGTAAACTAATGCTACAAAGAAGCTAAATTGAAAAACTTCCTAGCTAAGTATTACTACCGCTATGAAACTTCAAGCTTTTTAAGTTGCGAAAAATAAATTTCAACTATATTTACGAGCACACCTCGCTCGAAAGTCATTATAATGCTTTGTTATAGTGCAAAGTACTGAGCAGAGAAAGTTGGAACACAAAAATTATTATGCAATATTAGATTTTATCATACGTGTACGCACGGTATGTTTTACGGTAGCAAAAAAACTTTATATTCATAGATTAATTTTTTTCACTCACTACTTCTGTCGCTCCGAAATAAATAATTCGTCGGAGCCAAAAATACTATATTTTAACACCCCGTGCAACAATCTTTTATTTTTTACACCCGCATCTTTATAAATTAATTCAAAGTCAAACAGTGTCTCTGAACGATGATGATCTTGTACAAATATCAATCAGCTCATCTGTTCACCATCATCATCATTATCAGATAATTCTGTAGAAGTCCACTGCTGGACATAGGCCTCCTTCCATTTATTACGTAGTATACAATTTATGAGCCAAATAATTTATATCCATAGCTACTTCAAATAAATCAATCCAAGGTCCTACAAAGTCTGTGATCCCCTCAACCCTCAATACCAATTTTAAGCTCAAGTACTATATCACTCAAAGGCATCTGTCTCATGATCACAGATCTTGTTGCAAACAGAATTCAGCCAAAACCGACAAATATGATAGCAATAACATCAATAAGTTTTTCACTTCTCTTGCTCAAAAAATCCGTCATTACACTACAGTTCGTCCGTATACTAGAGCGGAATAAAATAGCATTATTTTGATTACGAGCAATCCAACCACATTTAAAAAATAAATGTTACATACTTTTATGATGTAAGTAGGTAGACATGATTTAAAATGAATGACTTATAGTGATCACAGTGGGGTTTCTTTTCGAAATTGGTCAAATAAGATTGATTTATTACATATAAATAAATAATTACGATTATTCTTTCCGTGATTGCTAGATTCACCGATAGTATCATTGTATCTGTTGTCTTCAAATAACTGATTGCATTGAACGAGCAACTGATCCACATACGATACGTGGAATTGATACTCTTGTATTGATTTATAATAGGGAGTAAATATCAGGGAATGAGGAATAAGATCAAGGTAAAAAAAATCTGATACAAAGTCAACAGAGAAAGTCATTTATGTGAAGAAAATTAATAACAAACAGAACGCTTATAAAATGCGATCTACGAGCGACATCTTGATAAAGCACTTCTCTGAATTTCATTTGGTAAATTCGTGAAATGTGAGCCGCAATTAATAGTAATATTATGTAAAACATAGTTGATGGAAAATAGCTAATGAGTGTTGTACGCAAGTAGGAGAAGGAAGAAGAAATGGTTGAAAGAAATGATTGTGTAAAAGGTGATTAAAATCTTTTTTTTTTTATACTACTAAGTAGGCAAACAAGCGTACGGCCCGCCTGATGGGAAACGGTTACTGTAGCCTATGGACGCCTGCAACACCAAAGGAATCACATGCGCGCTGCCGACCCTTGAAGAATTTTAAAACACCCTTTTTGAAGTGCCCCATATTGTAGTCACTAGGGAAAGCCTCGACAGGAAGATCGTTTCACAACCTGAGTGTTCGGGGGAGGAAATTCCTCTGAAACCGGACGGTGCGCGACCACGCTGGCTCTAGGGTGTGTGGATGAGTTCCCTGTCGTTGGCGAGCAGTGCGATGGTAAAAAGTGGCTGTAGGCATCATATTGAATAATTCTTCAGAACACAGCCCGTTATACAAGCGGTAGAACACACAAATGTGAGAGGAGTAGATTCAGAGATGATGTTAATAGGGTTGAGTGGAAGAAGAAAATGTTGTGCCAACCCTACTTAGCCTGGGAAATTATAAAAATAGTTAATGAAACGAAAAAAGTTTTTTCCTTATCAATATTGGGAATCACTTTTAGCAAATCAACAAAATAAAACTAAGACTAAGAACTCTGTGCCATACTATTTGTGCTAAATAAAACAAAAAAAGCACTGAAATATCATTTGGCTTCTTTTTGAGAGGAATAGTAATAAGTAGGTACATACTGACCCTGTAATAGAAAGTGGCAAGCAAAAACTTTTATCCCATAATTTCAGAGCTAGAAAATTCAATTGAAAAGTTTAAAAAACTCGGTGCGAGCAACAACGGTGAAATAGATTTCTATTCAGCCTCCATAAGCCTGGATTAGCCACTCGAAAAGTCAGCTCATATCTTCGCTGGGTAGGTGTTGGCTGCGGGCCAGTCATTACAGCTTAAAATATAAATAGCTGCTTCAATTAACACAAACAAATTACCTAGTACTTTTCATCCAACCTAATATTCTATTTTTTTTTATTCCTGCCATGAATGACTAGGTATTGTAATAGCTCGAACATTATGCCTAGTTAAAGTATATTTAGCTGAGTCATTGCCATAGTAAATACGTCATAAAATAAGCTAGAATCAGGCAAAACGTTTTATATATTGAGCTTTATTTACAAACAATAACAATAGGAAAAACTTTATCGCATCGTTTTTCAAAATTATCGTGAAAACTAATGATAATTAAGAAAGAAAGCAATGTGTACGTTTCACAGTTTTTACTGTCGAGTGATTTGGTCCGGTTCTAACACTTGATGTTCTCCAGCTGTTCTCAACACGCTGTGTATCTACCAGTCCTCCAGCCGGTCTATTGGGAGATATGACAGTATGTGCAATTCCAGGATTAGTTAGCAGAGTCCATTTTATATTATTCTTTATCGGTGGACTGGAAAGATAATGTTTGGACTTTACGGTTAGGTCGTGGGAATTAAGTGAAAAATGGAGTTCTTTTAGTTTTTCCAACTCTCTAGTTGATGATAACCAGAGCAGTTGGCGGAAAATATGTCGAGGAAATGATAAGGACATCAAAAGTTATTTGCACATACTTGTTCTATGTGTAACATAATTCGATGAGACGTTGATAAACCCATACATTGGATACATCTTCTTCTATCTTGTAACGTTACAGGGATCAATAGAGATCCCTGAACGCCACAAGTTAATTTTAAAGAGACCTACCTGTCTTAATTTTTGAAAGATCCTATCAAGGAAATGGGGCAAGTAGGTGTTTACAGGTTTTATTAAGACTTACTTACAAGTACCTAATGTCCTTTAGAAAGTTCACTTTTGTGACACGATCACTATCACTCGAGGATTTTATATTTAAGGTGGCAGTGGTCGAGGTTCGATGAATGTATTTAGGAAGACTGGGTCGCGATACGATGATGAGGGGTCCTCCCTAGAGGAGAGGGAGGAAGGTGGTCAATGTAGTTAACCACAGCCGATGGAGGGGCCAACTCTGGCCACGGCGAGGAGTGTGGTGAATAACACCTTGTTGTTGAATTTGAGTCTCACTCTCGGCCTCGATGTGGAGCTGGTGATGGAGTAGAGCCGCTTCTGTAAACTTTTGGTTGCGTTTTATTAGGGCTTCAGGGTTCTAGGCGTGGTTCAAAGTTTTACCAAGTATCCAGAGGGTTTTTAAGCAAGCTCACTGAGCCATAGTGCCTGAAAAATATACTTTTTTATCGTATTTTCTCCATCGAAAATCTAGCTTAGACTGACGGCCGTCTCGCATCCGAATTTTGACAGACCATTTCAAGCGTTCTAAATTTCGTAGTGTTTTCAATGTTGACTGCCTAAAAGCAAAGAGTTCCGTTACATCTGAAAAGATCCTATATAAAACAAGTAAAATATAATTTTGATGTTTGCAGCCGAGAGGAGTTAAAAATAAGAGATTAGAAAATACAATACTACATAGAAAATACAATACTACAATCTTCTAAATATATAAAACTCTTTTGAAGCTGACTGACAATCAACGCACAGCCTAAACTATAAGTCCTAGAAGTATGAAATTTGAAGGGTAGTATCCTTACATAATGTAGGGGTGCATTAAGAAATGAATTTTGAAAAATCGCACACTAAAATTAGGATCAAAGATTTTAACCAAATAATGCGTATGCTGCTTTCACGCGAGCAAAGCCGCGGGCGACAGCTAGTAATATACAAAAGAGAGAGAGAGAGAGAATCAGACAGGTACAAAGTAGTAGGTAGTACAGCCAAAGTAACGTCCACCCATCCAAGTAAATCACCTAGAAGGTTATGATTTTTGCAATTACGCTTTAAGTACTACTGAAACTGCATGAAAAGCCTGAAACTTTATATAAATTACAGCATAATGCAACCATTAACTGCATTAAGTTAAGACTACAATTTATGCGATACCCGACGTCGAAACTTTGCGTATTGCCCCAACGAATATTAAAGTAGAGTACGTGTTTCCAGACTCTTGGTGGATGGCTGGAGTCAGATACATAGTTGCAGTGTGGTCTTAAGTGGAATAATACGTTTTAACTCCTGTCTTCTTCTTCTTCTTCTCTTCAGTAATGGCCTGTGTCCGTCATTTCGACAGACAATTTTGCCAATGTCAAGTGATAAAATTGTAATAAATAAGTCAAGTCAAGTCATTTGTCAAGTCGGCTGTCGTTTGTTTTGAAAAGAAAATGGTGGATTTTCTCTTCAAAACCTAACACGAATTTTCACATTCAGAAAAACCACTTTACACACATTTATTCCAATGGCTCACACTTTATGTTACGACCTAAGTATTATTGGTTAAAATTCCACCAAAATTAAACAACAATACTTACAATAACACAAGAAAAACTATTAAAATAAAAGTGTTATGTGTCGTTTCAAAAAATGTCAAAACTCGTGTCTTTAACTCCATTTATTCCCCATTTTGACGTTCATGAATAATTTTTGGCACATATACATCCGGTTCGTATAGACATTTCGACCCCTGCACATTCCGACCGTTGAACATTTTGTCATGTCTTGTTTTGTCTACAAATGCGCATGAAGGCTACCGGACCTAGTTCCCGACATAATAAACCTTCATGCGCATTTGGTGGCCAAAAACGTGGCCTACGTCGGTTATGGCAATTGTTGTTTGACTTTTATTATATATCAAAATCTACATTATAAAAAGCAAGCTCGTACGAGTTAGTGGCCAACTCATTTTATGACAGCTAACTTGTCACTGCTGCCACAAGTGTGCCTGAAGGCTAAAGGTCTTGTGCGTTTGTGACAACAGTCATGTGCGTTGGTTGCATCAGTCCTGTGCGTTTTTTGCATCAGTTTACTGCGTTTGTTTCAACAGTCTTGTGCGTCTGTCGCATCAGTCTTGTGCTTTTGTCACGTCAGCATTTTCATTTCTGACTTATGTTGTGTCTGTAAGTAATAACTAAGTAGAAAACAACAGCTTGTAACTCTCTCATAAAAACTTTCTTCCCTCTTTATTATGTTGCTAATGAAAAACTCTTGTATACCGGATAAGGATGTTTTCACACTACCGATACGACACCGTCCTTTTGTCGTGACGACACGACATGTCACGATATTGTCAAAGAGTTAAATGTTTATTTAGTACTCGACGGTATCGTGCCGGTGTCGGGTAGTGTGCAAACGGCTAGATAGTTGGTCAAAGATAACATCAGAGCTTTTAGCTTTTACTGTTGCAAGCTTTTAACTATTATAATAAAAACCTCCGCCAGTTTTTGAGGTCAGTAGTTAAATACAAAAATTCTACTCGCTAATTTCTTTGTTCGTCAAAACTTGATGCAAACAAACATAATGTTTCCAAGTTATTTACAATGTAAAGTGAAGTTGTATCTTTAATTCTTTTTTAACTATTCAGTTTCTATTTAACATTTTAAACAATAACAAAGAAAGAAAGCTGAAACGTTCTTTAAAATATGCATAGTTTTAAAATACAGTCAAGAGCAGAAATTCCGGGTCATCTATAAAACTAGAGTATCGTGGAAACCCGGATTGCTAGTTTACAAAATTAGCTACACCAATCATCTGAAGAATAAAAGGTAACAATATCAACGTCATTTTATGGTCGCTATTCTTAATTCTTCTTCGTAATATTCTCCCTTGGATGAGACTGGCACAGGGTCGTAAGGAGTGGTACATAAAAAGAGAGGCCTATATCCAGCAGTGCGTGAAGTCAGGCTGTGGATGATGAGGATGATGATGATTGATTCTTACGTCAAATTTCTATGAAATTTTACTTTAACCCTTGTCATGCATTACTAGACTCAAGGGTCGAATTTTCCTTCAAGAAGTATGAAAATAACTCAGCTGTTAAATACTACAACCTATGGCACAGTTTAGACAGTAGTTAGCTGCAACATATGGCATTTAACAAACTTATCCATGCATACAGATATCCGTTGGGGCGCCAAAATCAACCGAGTGATTTAGACCGTCGACAGATGACAACGACCACGTATTGCTTCTAGACCAAAAGCACCTTTAATTGCGTGGATATAGCGCACAAAATCATTTGTAGTGGCGATAGAAGTGGCAAGGTACGTCATTTGGAATACGAAGCGTAGCGGTACCATGATGAACTGATGACAATGGAAGAAGATAAAATTACGAAAGAAAATAAATATAAAAAAAAAAATACTCTACTTTTTTCTTTGATCAAATACCTAAAAAATCCTTTCACAGCGATTCTCAAACTGTTTGAAACGCAAAACCAAAACAAAATGGGGTGTGGCACTATCAATAATAATCACTTGACAGTATAATATTGACAATAGTATTGACAGGAGCGAGATATTATAGTGAGTGGTGTACTTAGACACATACACATTTAGATTCCATAACTTATATATTCTCACAGGGTCCTATTACAGTCATGGTCTTAGCAGAATAACAGCGCCTACTGCTAAAACAGTAGGCAAATTGCTGAGTTAGGACCCATTTGCTGCTGTGGCAGGCATCATACATATAGGAACCAATTTATGTTATTTAGTATATATTTATTTTTTTCCTTTTAAATTCACTGCTTTAGATCTATATGTTTTGCATGTTGTGTGCCATGTAGTAAATAAATGAATGTCTATGTCTATGTCTATGTCTAATTGTTTTTGAAATTCGAAATACAGGATCACGGTCCAGTGTTAGAAAGGAAGTACGTATGAGTTAGTGGTCTTCTCTAGGGACGGTGTTTTTAGGCCGCCTTAAGGCCTCTGTCCTGGCTTGATGACTGCCCTCTGAAGCACGGAAACGCTCAGATGAAATGCCACATAGCAGTCACCCATTCAAATAGTAACCGCGAAGAAAGCCGTTTAACTTTGATAATCGGTGAAGATTGACACCTAAATTGTACAACTGTATTCAGAAAGAAAATTACAACTAATACAGTATTTACAATATTCACAATATTTACAAAATATGTATGAAACAGTTGAGCTATCTACAAACCTGAAGATTAGTTACTTGCTTAGTCACCACTGAAGATTGACTAAGCAAGCTACGTCAAGAGCGCTTCAGTGTTGATCATTTATCTCTTATCTCGTTCCAGCCCATAGTTTGAGAAGCCTCGGTCTAGTATTAGCTCTGTCAATAGAGTTACAACTTTTCCTGTTACTCTCTCTGTGGTTCCGTACCCGTTACAAGCTCCGAGAAACTAGTATTTACATTCGTTTAGTACCCGGAATACCAACTTAGAAAGTAGTCTCTTTGAGAATACAAAGTGGGACATAAGACAGTAGTAATTATTGATTTACGGGACTTTATCGTGTGCTTACTTGTTAGGCGAATTTGTTCCCACTGGGCGGCAGTTATTCCAGTCACTTGATGTCCTGCAGAGTAGAGATTGAGCAGCGCCCCTAGCGGGTAGTTTACAAAACTGATGATTTTTTATACAAAATTATAGTTTACGTGACTTTGTAGTAAACGTCAAAGGTACACGCTCGGTATGTTGGCCGCCGCGACTTGCCCATTAAGTACGCTTGCAGCCTTAAAGTTAGTACTAATACAGACCCGTCTAATCTAATTGAATTTTAATAAAATTGTTACGTCGGAGACTTTAGAGAAAAATGATAATTTTAAAAACCCATTCATAATAAATTTGAGATTTAACGTCGAGGGAGATAATTCAATTCAAGCTTTCATATTAATTATTAGCAATCCAACATTTCGTTTTAATTGTAATAAATACAGTCAAATATTTCGAAGCATTTGTAAACACGCACTGTGAAAATGCATAACGAATATTCAGACAAAGGACTAAAATTGTGTTATTAAATACCAAGAAATGGTCAATTCTGATGTTTCATTCTATGGTTCACTCTAATGTTTTATTAATTTTAGTCTACTAAAATTAATGCTAAAATGGCTGCTAAATCTGTTGACAGCTCTTTTTTTTTAATGAAAGAGACAATGTCAAAGATTTTTTTAAAGCCACGCTAAAATAACAGCTGAATATGAAGCCAGAACTTATTCGTCCAAGAGCCAGAACTTACAAGATATTTTTGAATTAATCGTCTTAAAGTAATTTACCCTAATTGTGTTTGTTAGAGTGGATACTCCTTGTTGATACCTCTTAAACCCAGAGAGCTTCTAAGAAAATTAATCTAGTTAAATTAAAAACAGTTTAATTTTGGCTCTGTAGTAACGCATTGTAATAAAAAAAGTAGATCAATCCTTCAAACTGAAAACTTAATCAAAAATAGATTTTTTATTGACCACCTCCGTGGGCGTTTTGTCTGTTTGCGATAAAACTAAACTTTTTTACGAATTGTATTCGTAGTGCAGGCTCCTTTAATCACATTGTACCTACGAGTATCATGGTTGGGCATGCCCTCAACCCTCGTTATGAATGTTAAGAGTAAATTGTGTATTCTTCTGATGAGACTTGAAATTAGGTGGTTTTTTGCGAAATTGTTCTTAAAGGTATGGTTTTTAGAATTGAAATTTATAAATTACTTGATTGGAGTTGTAATAATAAATGGAGATTTTTCTAATTTAATTAGTGCAGGTGAGATGGATTTAGGGTTAATTTATTCATTGACGATGCTCATTAGACATTGAAAGTTATTTCTACATTTCTTACAGTCGAATACAAACTAGGAATTTTCAAGAAAATAGTGAATAGGTGGATTATAGCTAAACGTGCTCCACCCTAGGCTGCAGCTACACTTACCACCAGGTGTGCTGGCAGCCAAATGCTTAGCTAAAGCTCATTAAAAAAAAAAAAAACTCAAACGCTACTTAGGTATATTAAGTTCATGCTTAAATTATTGCCATCTCTAACCAATGAGTAATGTCATACAGAGGCAGAGCAATTTTAAGTGATGTTTCAGTGTTCGGCCTATAGACTCTAGCTTTTCATTATTTTGACAAGATATAATTAGCAAAATATACATATTCGATATACTATTTATTACCTTTACTTATAATTGTTCCACAACTTTATTCAGCTGTTTAAAATATTGCTGTCTCTTACTAACGGATACTGTCAAACAGAGACAGAGTCAGATTTTAATCAACTGTTTAACTATGTAGCGTTTATAAGTTATGTATAGCTCTTAGACTGGTTTAAAAAAACTAGGTAAAAAACTAAATATTTCACTCATTATTAGATTAACGCTCAGTGATTTTTTGGCAAAATCATTATTACGTTCTAAGCCGAATAAAAGCATTTGACTTTGGCTTGCGCTATTACGGTGTAACTTTGCCCAAAGGGGATTTTGAAACTGAAAAAATCAAAGTCCCCTTGATTTTAAAATTTTGAAATCAAGGGGATTGTGTGACAAAAAGTCTCATAATCCCCTGGAAGGGGACGGCTCAAAGGGGATTATGAGACTACATAGTACATATTGAACCGTCACTGGGCGTGGAGTCTTGTATCTAAATTATGCCCTCGTAACCAATGTAACTGGCATGACGTGACTCTTGAAACCATAATTACTATTTCTAGTTAGGATATAGAATGTCTGGAATAACCGATTAGGCGTTTGTACACTGAACGATACCGTTACCTACAAAATACCGGTGTGTCAGTCTTGAACAAAAATATCGATATCGACGCATAGTAAACGTCTTGTACTAATTAATGGGATTAGTTCTTCATAACGGACAAGTTGAGGAGTAATAGGTTAGCGTGGTATGGGCATGTCATGCGGAGGGAAGAAAGCCATATTACGAGAAGAGTGCTAGACATGAATGTGGACGGATGTAGAAGTAGAGGTAGGCCAAAGAAAAGATGGATGGACTGTGTGAAAGAAGATATGAGTAAGAAAGGAGTGAACATCGAGATGACGGCTGATAGAGGAGAGTGGAAGGCGAAGACATGTTGTACCGACCCCACTTAGCGTGGGACAAGGGTAGGAAGATGATGATGATGAGTTCTTCGTCGGTATCGTGTAGGTGTCGTTTCTATGCCAGTGTGATAACAACCAACCCTATAAAACAAAATATATATGTACATACTTAGATTAGGTATCCTGCGTTTTTATAACCCAGACCTAAGTCACTGCCAGATCCACTTCAAGTAACCCTGTATCGTTATTGGATTGATAAGCTAGAAGTCTTCATTTTGCAAATTCCCGATTTGACCAAGACAGTGCTGTTGAGGTTTGCTTTAAGCTGTGGAGCTGCCACAACCACAAGATTCAATAATCTTTGAGTCTGAGAGATGTCTTTGAGAGTCTTTGAGAGATCTTCATGCTTTGTGACAAAGTTTTCAATCTGCACAGATATTTGTGACTGTAATCTAAAAACATCAACTACTGGAAACTTGGAATCTCGAAGCAAGAACCGCTTTAGTATAAGTTCCAAAGTTACCGGTTTTTTTTACCGAAGAGAACCATTTCTTGCATGCCAAGGAAGACTGGTAGACAATGCTTAGCATTAAATCCTAGCACGTCTAAGTCTGTATAATTTCGCTAGTTTTAGTTCTGTTTCAAGTATACTTACCTATAGGTAGCTTATATTTATAGCAATTATGTGTAGTTTCCAAACACACCAAAAATAACTAATAAGTAACTTACAGGTTAGTCTACACAGTGCGCAAGCTTTGTCAGAATTGCAGTAATAGAAATTGGGTATTCAAAACGAGGTACCAAGTAGTTTAAGTTTCAATAGTTAACGAATTCGAAGGTAGTTTAAGTAGTATAACTGAATTAGGTACGCAAGACTCCAATCTCGAACTTTGGAGACCGAGACCAGATTTCCAAAACTGTAATTTACCCCAAGTGTAAATTTAGGTACCTAGGTATTGATTTAGCTGAAACTAACTAGAAATTTCAGACACAGAACTATCTATTTCCATACATTTACACACAATACTGACTTTGTCACTTGACTTTGAAAAATGCGCGAAAAACAGCCTCAATGCACATAAATAACGATCCTACAGAAAAAACAATTAGAAAATACCGTTATATCTTTAGTCACTTCCAGCTAAACCAATACTTTAGACTCGTGGTCATAATTGGCGCAATTTTTGGGGGAATTGCTGTCGTTTGCCAAATAGCTTTGAGTTCAACGAGAATGAGCGTTTTAGTGTCCAGTGTGACCGCGGCTTCAGTGTCACGGATTAGTGGAAAAAGCCTTTATTTATTAACGTGCAATTATATCAAAGACAAGGGCATATTTTTTTTTATACTACTAGCTGATAAAACAAGCATATGGCCCACATGATGTTAAGTGGTAACCATCACCTATAGCAAAACATTACAGATTTGACAGTTTTATTTTGTAAGAGATTTGTACTTAGTTAGGTTTGAGTTCCAAAATGTAAACGCGCTATAAATACCAACTTATATTTATCTGATCCGGACTCCTTTGAAAAGGTTTCTTTGACTTAAAAATAGAAGAGGTTTCAAGTTTCAAACGACTCTTTTTGTTGTGCAAACGAGAACGTTACTTCCTCTTTTCTTATAACCGGTTGTACTCACTGGTTGTACTAAGAGGAATTAATGTTCTTGTCATGAAATATATTCGGTCCTCTGAAAAATACCTAAAACAAAGTTCAAGCTAAAAGTACCAATCAAAAACCTCGTCCTAGCTGACGAATGTATACAATAAAATGCTGCACAGCACAATCAGTTTTTGCCGACATTTTATGTTTTCACATCAAAAATGTACCACTCTATTTACTGTTTGTTTTTTCAATCAGAAACGCAAGCAAGTGTTCTGCCATAAAAATAATAATTCCGTACCCGATTTTTCTATGAGTAAGTTTATATTCATGAGTAGGGGACTTTCAAGATGAAATTCCGCGGAACTATCGACGGCTCATCATTACCAATAATAGAGGCAGCGTTTTATTTGCCGAACAAGGCGAAATTCCGCGGTATTCCGCGTATGGAATTATCGACGACTCATTATTATCAATAATAGAGGCACAGATCATAGAATCATCAATCATCAATATATATAAAACTCTTTTGAAGCTGACAGAGAATCAACGCACAGCCTAAACTATAAATCCTAGAGGTATGAAATTTGGAGGGTAGTATCCTTATATAGAGTACGGGTGCACTAAGAAAGGAATTTTGAAAAGTCACACTCTAAAGGGTCTAGACCGCGAGCAACGCCGCGGGCGACGGCTGGTACTATATAAAGGCAACGTTTTATTTGCCAAACAAGGCGAAATTCCGCGGTATTCCGCGTGCGGAATTATCGATGACTATATCATTACTAATAAAACATAACACATTGAACTTTAAAAGGTACAAAACGAGTAAGTAAAATGACGTGCGCCTAAAACAAACAGCTGTAAAGTACTGTACAGTGCCTTCTGGTAAGATCGGCGTAAGTGGAAGTCCGGATAAATCACGTAACTAAGCGATTATCATATAAAAATATCGCAGAATTGCTTGGCATCCCGACTTCCACTTACGCCGATCTTACCAGAAGGCACCTTACAGCTTTCGGGGCTAGCTTTTTTACTCCTTGTGACTGTGTACAAACAAACAAACTACGCATTGTATTGTACATTAGTTTGACCCGCAAACACAAGTTGGATTATCGTGTGTTTGTGGGAATGATACAAACTAAATTGGCAAATTTGCGATTGAGTTTTGCTACTTTTTGGTCGTATTCGGTTATGCATAGAATAATTTTGGTTATACGCAGGCTTATAGAATATTTAGTTTCTGTAGTTTGGTTATTTTATGTATCTAATTTCGTGGAACACGTTTCAAAAAGTGTTATTTTCAAAAACCTAAAAAACTGGCAAATATTTTTTTTTTCTTACACTAAGAACATGCAGCTTGTTTCACAGTTTGTTAAATGGATAGATGAATTAGCGGATACCGGCAATTAAATTTTTTTTGAATTGCTTTGCAATCTCGAGACGTAAAAAGGGGTTAAGTCTCATGTGCATGTAATTTCTATATATATTGCACTCATAAGGCAGGGTATGGGTATGGGCATCCGGAAAATAGTAATGCAAGGACACTTGGCAAAAAAAATAGTTTTACATAGCCCAATTCCACTGGAGAAAATAAATATATTTATGGACATTTTATGCAACGCCCTCTAGTCCCAAACCAAAGCTTGTATTATGGGAACTAGATTGCTGATAGAATACTTATACACTTTTTTGTAAATACATACTTCTAACAGGAAAGATACCTTTTCAGGCTGAAAACTTGGCCTTCCATTAAACCACACCCTAAGTAAGGTAACTCTTATCACGCCACCTTTGTAATTAACCCCAAAGTTATTAATTACAAACACAATGTTGGTTAGTTTTGGCTAACGTGGCCCCAAGTTTGATTACAACCTAACCTTGTACTACGAAGAACAATGAACAATGTTTTTCCGTGTGGCTTCGACATTGCGTGACAACAAGGCACTCTGTAAATATCTGCGAAAATTGCGGTAACCGGCCGCGCAATGTGTCTTAAAACTAGATAATTTTCACGTATTTCCGTCTTTGTCGTACACAACGAGGACGTAATGGAGGTACTTACTCTACTCGTACTACACAGTGTGTATGGAGATAAGTAATGTAGGTATTTGTTTTGTGCAATGGACGAGAAAAGGTTCTAGAATCTAGATTATTCACCAAAATACTAAGCTACATACACATAAAATACTTATTACCCCTTGTCTTTCCTGTGGATATGGCTGACAAGGCTGAGGATGGTACAGGTGCTGGGCAAGCCTACTCCATCTAAACATTGTCCCAGGCACTACAGTGTGTCGTTACCTAAATGTAGGCATAGGTCCTGACGCTGTATAAATCATCTTCAATAGATGTAAAGGCCTATTGTTATTTTTAAGTTGGTAATAAAAATAATAAAAATCCTATTTGGTAGGTAATTTTAAGTTTAAATTCACAGTTTAAAAACTCAGAACTCTTGAAGCGATATCTAAGGTAAATCTAAGGTAGTCAGGGACACGTCCGAACTTTAGGTACATTTTTAATACACTCGAGAGTAAAAATCTGTATAAAATAATTACATCTTGGACCATAATGCTAGCTTAGTGAACATCTATTTAGAACATCTCTGGTCTGTCACAATTTCAACCACGTACAATCCTGGCATAATGCTAATCAATAATTTATCAAATTTTGATTCAGTACGGATTCCAAATCCACCAGAATACCCGACTATAAGTTATGTGCGGTCAGGCTAGGGGTTAAAAGACAGGATAATAGGTACCCATGCATACCTTAACCCTTACAATCCTGTAGCGGTATTTCACGGAGCAATCTGGAACCGCACACATGACAAAGATGGAATATGTTGGCAAATCGATGCACATGTTTAGTTTATGTGACGGTGAAAGGTTAACATTCGACTAATATTATAAATTTCAAAGTTTAGAAGTTTGGATATTTGGATGGTTGGATGTTTGGATGTTTGGATGTTTGTGTTGCAATCACGCTGCAACTGCTGGAGAAAATCGGGTTATTCCCATCGAGCCCACCAGCGCGGTTGGCCCACTGGTGGGGCCGATAATCAATGGGATCCAACGGGACGCGATCGAAGTTGCGAGTGGAAGTTAGTGATTCCTAAATCGAATCTGAATTATGATTGACTATAGCTGGTCGGATTTTGGCTGTGTCGTGTCTTGTTACAATAGTTTTGACCACGGCACAGATCATATCGGCTATCCTCTAAACTAAATTATCACTATGTACATAACACTTTCAGATGAGAATATTTTCTTGTTTCATACATTTTTAGAGCGTGCGTTTTAGTAGTCGGGCGTTAGTTTTTTTAACTTATTTTTTATTTATTTATTGTTTTAAAAATACATTATAACTTATTTTGTAGTATAGCACTAAGGAAACCACAAGGTTTATATGAATAATGCTATATGAGTCTAAGCGTCGATTTAATGAATAGCTCTATTTAGAGTTGGTAGAACGTCGAGCCCAGCTGTAGACCGTATACTCTGCCGTAGATCTCAGTTGCGTTGGGTAGGCTCTCCTCAAAACCCTCTTAGATCCTCCTTAGCATATAAATAATCGGGCCCGCAAAAGGGACTGGATCTAACGGTATCACTGTGGTATTTGATAGTGAATTTTCTTACTCAATTTACTTGGGGTACTGTGCCAGATCAAATAACCTTGCGGTGAAAATTGAACTTTGTTTTGTGGTGTTAAGATTGATTATTGGAAGCAAGTTGTGTCTGGTGACTTTTAACTACTGTATTACGATTTCTAGATGCGTGGTTTTGTCAAATAAAATTGAACCGTGCAGTGCTTGTTATAAGTATAATCTTTGCGTCTATATTAATGCGATCGTCATTTTTCGAGATCGTGAGTGAGACACCTAATCAGTAGGCACTGCTCATTCATCTGTCGCAGGGGAAAGGGTAACCAAGGGTGGATAATGAAGAAATAGGTTCATTGTGGAAAAAAGGATGAGGGGAGGGCTACATCAAAACCCATCCAATCTTATTTGCCTGAGATTCAATGGCTGAATATTTTTATGTACATTATTACATGAAAAAAGCCAACCAAAACATACCGCAGAATTGAACAGTCTTATTTTCAAGTTTTTATAAATAAAAAACAACCTGCGTGCGAAATAAAATCACGGTTGTAATGAAACAGAAAAAGAAGCTATAAGTAGGTATTTTCAGCGCTGCAAAGTCGATGTGGTGCAATCGCTAGTTGTGAAAACGTCAAAAATGTATGAGAATGATCACGTGACACTCCCATACAACATCTGGATTACTTTTACCTATTTCTGCCGCCAAGCAGTGATGCTCGCATTGCTGTGTTCCGGTTTGAAGGGTAAGGGCGCCGGTGTAATTAGAGGTACATGAGACTTCAAGATCTTTACGTCTCAGAGTGATGGACGCAGTTCATTGGCTTACAGGGCACGTCCTCATTGGACTTGCTCTGTGAGGTAATGCATTGTTATAGGCAGAAGTTACCACTTAACATCAGGTGAGCTATAAGCTTTTTCCATTACTGTTATCATAAAAAAAAAACTTTTCGGCCTAATATCAGTAGTCCAATTATTTGTATTGTTTCGCGCTAGAATGTTAATTTGGCTATTAGAGAGAAGAGAAAGTGACGATAAGGACGGACTTGTATTATTTAAAGGTCACTTTATAGGCCACAAGATTTAATTTACAAATTGACCTTCACTAGTACTTGAAACAATTAACAATACATCAAGTTGATTGGTTGATTTATCAAGAAACCACAATCCAATACAATTTCTATTCAAAACAAAGGTACTTCTAAGATTGTGCGTTTCTTAGACCTACCTTATCCGACGCATGGCGAAGCGAAGGGTGGCCCGGCCCAATACCTATCCAAAGGGCTGATGACATTCAGAATTTAGTGGATGAAAAGACTCCTTGCCCAGCAGTAGACTTTTACTGCTGGGATCTTGGGTAGTGTAATATGACATCATACTTCAGCCGAAAACTGGTTACACCCTCTTTGTAAATATTGTCACCGTGTTTACGACGTTTTCCTTCACCCGCGGCTTAGTCAGCTTCGCACGTATTGACCTTGTCTTTCCTGTGGGTATGGCTGACTAGGCTGAGAGGATGGTATGCCTGGGCAAGCCTACTCCATCTAAACATTGTCCCAGGCACTACAGTGTCCCGTTAAGCGTAGGCATAGGTTGCCTCCTGACGCTGTATAAATCATCTTCAATAGATGTAAAGGCTTAAGTTTGTGACGTTATTTTGAAGTCATCTCTAAACTGAGCATAAGGACCCTGACTATGATGATGATAATCTGACGCGTATGTAGCATCATTACGGTTAGAAAATTATATGCATTTGAAACTATTTCAACCATCGCACAGCACACTGGTAGTGAGCCAATTTGAGCCGAAGACGGCACTCACGCGATTTGAAGGAAAGTGCGGTAAGCTGCCTCCCATAGGGGGATAGAACGGTAAAGACGAGGGTAGGTTTAAAGGGGAGTTTTAAGATTGACAGCGTTGTGTGTCTGTTTGTTTGTCTGTGCCCTAGTAGCTCTTAAAGTAGAGCACAGATTTGAATGCGGTTGTTTTAAAAAAAAAAAGATTTATCTGGGATGGTTTTTAGCCATGTTTGGTGAAAATTGGTGGAGTCGTTTCCAAGTTATAAGGAATAATCAGCTCTGAAAACCAGTTTTGAGGAATGTCAGGCATAATGCTTCAATTCCAGTTGAAGCATGAGAGAATGAGAGAATGAGATTTAATTAGCTGGAGTCCATATTCCAAGGTCTGACGATGACCACTAATGACCAGCGATGGTGAAAAGGACCTAAGTAGATTCTCATAGTCAGGAGTTTTAAAATTTTTGTAAAATTAACTTGCTTTTAATCGATTTTTTTCTCGTAATGGTTTTTTATTGCACTTATTTTTATTCCATAATCCAAAATTTCTAACCAAAAGTATCAAATGAAAACCAGCAAAGAGTACAAAAAATGTTAAATATGGTTAAGCAGAGAAGACAAATTGCCTGAACTTACTAGCGAGTCCACTCGCTTATCTGCGACAGACACAATCCGACATCCGCATATTTTTACTGCGTTTCATATTCTGCCTCGAGTTTTCGTGGCTTAGCTAGTTTATGAGCTGGCGAGGAAAAGGACACTGAATACTTTTCGTGTCACGTAAAAGACGCCATGTTTCTTTAAGTTGAGTAAGCTTGAAAAAGCTTTGAGAATGACGACGCAGTGATTCCTTTTTCAAACTTTTTTGAATGGACGAATTTGGGGGTTTAATTTTTTAGGTAATACCTACTAACAACTTAAGTACCTACAAGTCAAGATACTTTATTTACTGGTTTACAAACTAAAGTAGTACCTACGACGTATCAAGGTGCTTTCAAACTCTTGGAAAGCGATGTTTCTCATTTTATGCTGTATTTCGTAACATGAATAAATCACTTTTAGTTGTATAATGCAGTTGCTTCTGAGTAATATTTCAGGATTCTTATAGCAAGTGAAATTATTACCCTTCCTTATGAAATTCCTAATAGACTTTTCTAATATCGCACACGGGTCATAGTCACATACTCGCGATGTCCATGCAAAAGGGGGGGTTCTAACACAAGCGACTTATGTCTTTTTAATCCATTGACATTGAAAGCCGAACACCGGGCTTAATTGCGCGTCTTGGGAGAGACTTCCGCCCAGCATTGGACCAATATAATAAGTTGATGATGATGAAATTAAGGGTTAAATGCTCGTTTTACTCGTAGGGATGACGTCAAAATGACGTCGAAATCAAGATTCATCAGTGGGTTAAAATAGTTTTCGGCTGAGATATGACGTCATCTTTATTAGAGTAAAATCTGCCCATTTGAGTTTAAAACCCCAGAAGTATCCAACAGTTGTAGGCCTCACATAAGGCTTCCCTGTGGTATATTATCTTAAAAAAGTTGCAACACTACCGTAAAATCAATTCCATTTGAAGAAAGAGAAAAATGGGATCATCTAGTACACTGTAAAGATCACAGGGGTAGAGAGGTTCGTATAAGTCAGTGGCCATCTCTGGGTGACGTAGTTTTTAGGCCGCCTTAAGGCCTCCGTCGTGATAGATAATAACCAAGATAAGTTTTCTGTAGAACATTTATTTTTTTCTGAACTAACGCACTGAATAAATCAGTTGCATCTAATTTCAATTTAATTGGTTTTATCTGTTTTTACATGAATTTATAAGTCTAACCACAGAATATTAGAAGATGAAGTTTTTCCTTCAATTTTTGTTTTTCAAAACACGTCTATGAGGACTAGATTACTCAACGAAAGGGTGACGTCCGGAAGTGAGCAGGGATGTCACACGTTTCCAATATCGATGAGGCGGAACACCCCAAATCCTTTATGGCATAATAATCGATACTATTCCGTGTCATGAATCAAGATGAGCTTCTGAAATCGGGTATAAACATGTACTTACCTACTTATTACCTTATCGGAAAATAGTAGTCTAATGGTAGTAACCCTGTCTCCCAAACCTAAGGTTCTGTGATACTAAAGGAAGGTTAAGTTAGACTTTTATTGCAGTGGTCTTGTGAACGCTATTCAGAGATCTCCCCTTTACAAAATGCGGGTAGCAATAAAAATAAGATGCTAGCTCACAGGTTTAATGAAAAATAATACCGCCAGAGGTCACCACTGTACCCTGGTGGAAATTAAGCCTGTGCACGGAAAATGTGCACTTGTCGCCTTCCCCCGCTGAAATATGAGGAGTGTAGATTTTAATCTGGTAGTGCAGCCGGCTGTGCTTGTAAATGTGCCAGTAATTGGACTTTAGATGTAGCGCTCCTGACACCCAGATAAGTGCATTTTATAGGCAGCTTTTGTATACGGCTTTGCGTGTCTGGTGGTGATGTCACAAGTTTAAAAAAATATCTGAACAGCAAGTTTTTCAGGCCGGATAATCTTATTTGAAGGCAACATAGAAAACAAGGATAACAGACGCAGTAAGGTCAAGAATGGAGAAAGTTTAAGATTGTGCTCAGATTATAAAAAAAACTTCTAGTTTTTTAAAATAATCTGATCTAAATTAGTTACTTACTGCTAAAGTTTTCTCTAAATCTTAAAAAGTTACAAAAATGCGTGAGACTTCTAAAGCCGTGAATATTTTCTGATTCGAAACCAAATTCTAAATCAAACATATTTTTGTAATTAAATTTTAGAAGCTAGGTATTTTTGTTAATTCATTAATTTTTTAAATAAAACCTCGTAGCTCTAGGATAAGATCCTCATAAATATAAACACTTGGAAACTACAAAACTCTTCAAATCGGCTTAGGTCAGCAGTAAAATTTCGTTACCAGTGACTTCGCAGCCAGTTCATTCCGGATTATACTGGATTATTCTGGAATATTCCGGGTAAGCGGCGGAATATGGCGGATTTTCACGGCTTTAAATCACCACGACAAGTTCACAGTGGCGCGAAGCGGCTGGAATTTACAGCCGATGTAGTCGGTGATCAGCTGTTCACCCGTATTTCAGAGAAATCCACAAACCCTCAACTAGTAAGCACACTACCAACTAAAGAAAGAAAAAAAAAAATTTTTTGGAAAAAATTAGCAATCCTACAAAGATTTAATAAATAAATACTACACAGTAAGAGTAGCAAAAAAACTTCTTATCTATTATTGTAGGTGTGTAATTTACTAAAACTAAGTACTTCCCGTACTGATATCATAAAATGGTGTCTGACTACTTTCATAATAGCATTAGGTGAGTACTTATAATAAAGTTGTAAAGATTTACCTACCTATACTATAAGTAAAGTATTGTACGCCCGGCGACGGGTAAACTGTTGAAACATTCTATCTTTAAGATCTCCTTTTTACACAGTTTTACAATAAATGATTCTTATTCTTATAAATAAAAACTTCAGTAAATTACTTCTAGTATGGTATTTGTCGTTGAAAAACGTTGTCTATCTATCCTTTTACTTACCTATAAGTAAGTAAGTAGTTTTTTAAATATTCCTTCATCAATTACTATGAAGTAATTGATGAAGGAATATTTAGCAAACTACGCGTTTCTTAACAATATTTTCAAATAGATAAAATATTAAGATGCTCAACAATAATAGCACAGAATGCTAAGAAATGGCCGATCGTAAATTAGGATTTCTTTAGAACCAGTGACATAATAAACGAACAGCAAATTCTAATCATTTAAATGGTTACTAACCTAAAAGTGAACCGCCCAATAACTCACCCGGAAGGGAAACATAATATTTAATTAAATTTCGTTACGAGCGGATATTTTGTCAAGAACAAAGCAATTTTGGTTAAAAAGCACTTTTAATAAAGTTTTATTAGCCCTTTGTAATTTATAGCCTCGACAGCGATAAGGAAATTATTTTTATTTATTTTAACATACTATTTATTCAAAATTCTTTCAGGGCGGCTAGTCGAAGCGCCGCGTGACCAGAGCCCTGAGTCTATGTCCGTGTTGTGTTTTCTTGCTATTTTTGGCATTCGGAAACGGATTCGCAAAGCGAACAATTTTGTATGAAAACCGGATAAGCGCCTCTAGCAGATGATTTGGGAACTATCCGGTTTTCATACAAAATTGTTCGCTTTGCGAATCCGTTTCCGAATGCCAAAAATAGCAAGAAAACACAACACGGACATAGACTCAGGGCTCCGAGGGCTAGTGTGTCGCTATTCAGCGCGTCAATGCAGCCAGTGTCTTGGACACGCTTCCGAAATTTTCGAATAAGTAATAACAAAATTATCGAAAAATTATTGCTAATAGCCAACTTTGCTGATAGAGTTTTTAGGCCTCCTGTCGTGGCTTAACGACTGATACTGGAGCCTGTACTCCGGGACTGACAGTTTACTGGTACATCTCACACTCACCACAATATGCACGTGTAAACAAGACGCAGATTTGTAGAGCCTAGAGATTCAAGACTATGAACAAGGACTAATTTGAATGTTGATATTTAGGCTATATTAAACAAATTTGCTCTGTGCTTTATTTATGACTCTAGTAAACGTTTCTGGAAATTACCCAACCACGTATTTTTCAATGTTCATCGTGTAATATTGCAACCATTATGAAACTCATAACAGAACTAGTACCATATTCCTTGCTGAATTCGCTCAGCATAATATTCAAAGCCGCTAAAGATTCATTTGAACGAAGCAAGTTACCGCAGGGAAGTAGATAACCCAGTCACGCACGTCAGAAATTCTTATCAAAATAGAGTCACGACGAGTGGAAGAATCGATATTGCCGCCACAATCATCATCTAATTAGTAAGAAAATCTCCTAGAAAACATGGGTCTAATGACATAAAACTACAACTTTACGCCAGTGCTGAATAGTTGGAACGTTTTAGAACATGAAAACTGCCGTTAAAATAATAGGGTTATCTACTTCAATTGATGATGTTATGTTTTTGTCAAATACTCTCCCGCATTACTTGCGTCTAGACTTGCTGCAAGTACTCGCCTCGTGTGATCGCACCTTAAGCTGCGGCGAGCTAAGACAACTCCACGCTTGAACAATAATTTATCTCCAAGATTTTTATTAAATTATGCCGACATTTTGCATTCTGTTGACTGTAAGTTAATATTTCATAGTTTGCGACAGTTTTGTTGGAACTGAATTTGCTGGATAAAGGAACTTCAAGACGATGATGCACGTAATCTGTTAAGCGTCGGGACTCGAGACTATTATTTTACGCAGTTTTTTAGCTATTTCTTTCGTAGTGGTTTTGTATCGATTTACAACTACTACTCCAACAACTACTACTACTAGTTTATTCAATCGTCCAGACGTAACAAATGTGTCGATCAATTTTGAAAAAAAAAACATTACAACATGTACTTGAGACATAGCGACCATTCTGTTGCCTATAACTATAGCAATGTGATGACATTGAGTATTGAGATTTTTCGACCACCGGCTCTAGCAGTCGTTAAGCCATGACGGAGGCCTTAAGGCGGCCTAAAAACTCCGTCAACAGAGTTAGCCACTAACTCATACGAGCTTGCTTGCTTCGACCACCGAATTTGCCTCTTTGCTTTTTTTGGCTCAAAAAATGTTTTTGCAGTTTCAGTCAACAGAGTCTTTAACTTTCACTCAAGTGTTAGTATATGTTGTATTTGTAATAAATTGTACAAAACCTACCCAGCACAGCGACGAGACAAATTACATAAAATATTTTGCAAAACAGTGAAATTCACGTCGTATATCTAAGCTTTAAACTGCATTTGGCAAAAGAAGTAACAATTAATCTGGACAAAACGGCTACGTTTGGAGCGTCGCCAATGTACAGCCAACCTGCATATCCAACTTCGTAGACATTAAATAATGAACCTTATAACGACGGAGTAAAACCTATGTCAAAACTATGCGCGTAAATGATTGCTTAATTTTACTGTGGTAAAACCCAGCGCGTGAAAAGTTGACATTGCATGCTTCGATATCGGTTTTGAGCACCGTTTGTTATTGCACGAATTGGCCCATGCAATATCGAAGCTATTAATAAGTAGGTCAAATTGTACCTCACATTATCAGGCGTCGTGGCTCAGTCGGTAGTAGCTCTGCCTTCCGTGCTGTGGGTCGTGGGTTCGATCCCCACCGAGAACAAACATTTGTGTATTGTAAGCATAGATGTTTGTTCTGTGTCTGGGTGTTTCTATGTATTATAAGTATTTATTTACAAAAAAAAAATGTATATATGTATTCTATCAGCCATCCAGTTTCCATCGTACAAGCTTTGCTTAGTTTGGGACTAGAAGGCGTTGTGTTAAGTGTCCGTGTCCGTGAATATTTATTATTATTTATTATTATTATGAGCAGTCTATGGTGGATGAAGGCGGGGTGCGGATGATTCTAATGATGATTTGTCTTTCTTTGCAAACACTGGCACTACGCATCCATGATAATAACAATAAGATATTTAATCAAATTAATTGATTAGCATCTGAAACCCCATTGTTAATTTTAAGCGCGTGTACAATGGGTTTTATCTGAAATAAATTAAATTAAATAACGAGGTTTTTCGACTGATAAATTAAAGTCCGCAGTCAGCTTTTTTGCAGCTCACGCTTTCTCAGGAAATGGGACTTCAGTTTCAGTGTACCTACTTACAAAATATTTAAATATAGGTATTATGGCCAATGTTTATTTTATATTTCTATTTTATTTAACGAAAAACGGAAATAGACTAACGGATTTAACGGACTTATTAGGACTTAGGGCATTAATGCATAATCTACCGAAACTTTAAAGGTATGTGAATTAGTTGATAGGACTTCAATCAATTGCTTGATAGATTCATCGTGGTTCGAAGAAAAACGAGTTCTATATTTTCTTGGTACGCGGCTGGAGCAGCTTACGAAGTTCTACATAACTTCATTCCCGTCATTTCTTCCCGAGTTTGAAATAAACAGCAATTAATAAAGAAACAAGACATTTACAAACAAAATTACCTCCACCATTTACCATTCTGTCAACATGATACATTTACAGAGTCTACGCATTTGAAAGCTTGCACACCGTCACGACACGACAACTACACGATACGATACCGATATAATCGATATGTCACGTCAGCTGCCCCTGCTTGACTATCTATTGATACCACCAAAATCTGTCATTTTACAATCATAAAGATGTCAAAAATGTTAGTTCAACGAATCAGCTCCCGGTAAACCGACCTTTTGAAAGTGTGAGCCATTGGAATAAATGTGCGTAAAGTGGTTTTTCTGAATGTGAAAATTCGTTTTAGGTTTTGAAGACAAAATCCACCATTTTCTTTTCAAAACAAACGACAGCCGACTTGACAAATGACTTGACTTGACTTATTTATTACAATTTTAACACTTGACATTGGCAAAATTGTCTGTCGAAATGACGGACACAGGCCATTACTGAAGAGAAGAAGAAGAAGACCTTTTGATTACAATTTATCAGATTCTGACAGATGATGGATGGTATCAAAAGATAATTTCTGGGCAATTTACTTTCTCAATGTCCCTCACGATATCGTTTCGGTGTCGTGTCGGTAGCAGTGTGAAAACAACCATTCATTTACTGTGTACGCGTTTGGGGCACAATTTTACAAGCACGTGTCTTCGTGTTTCAAACACTGGAGATCTTGAGAACAATCTTTTGAGAAGACTTAATTTACGGCTTGCGAGGCTTAGTCTGTATGTCTTGACGCTGAAAAACAGACAGCAATTTGTCAAAGAAAAACAGAGAATTGTCTCTATATTTCAAACTAGCTGAAACCCGCGACTTCGTACGGGTTAGTTCCGCTATGCACGAGTCCCGCTTTGCTCGGATTCTAAAAGCGTGCGAAACTTTCCACCAAAATATCTGTCAACCAGCATGCGATGAACCTCGTAGCAAATGGCTGCAGTTGGTTTAGAGAGTTCAAGCTGTATCTAAAAACGTGTGTGGTTTCAATAAAATATAGCCTATGTTTCAATCCGGAAAAAGGGCTTCCAAATGGTATAAGCTTCGTTGAAATTGGTCCAGTACTTAAGGCGTGATCCGCGAACAAACAAACAGACAAACATATTTAGTTTTTCCATATCTTCAATTTTAGTTTTTGGATTTCTAGTATAGGCTGGCAAATTAATATACTTGACTGGTTATGGGTAAACGCACAACAAGAAGGTACGAAACAATAAAATGGACGACAAGTGACCTCCCTGCAATTGTCTTAAATAACACGTCCATCCAGGACGTGCTCTTTGTCGCATTATGCTGCGTCCGTCACACTGGGTGTAAGTAAAGGTACGTCTCGTGTAGTTGCAATTGCATTAGCATCCCAAAAAATGCTACAAAGCGCCGGAAATAAGTACTTACTTCTGCGGAAGAACTCCTTTCACGAAAAGAAAGGTTTTCTGTTCCTTTTTTAAAGATCTCCCGAAATAAACTAAAACCAACGATTGATCACGAACCACAACGGATGGTCCGTAAGCTAAATCAGTTGCGGGCTGATCATGAACTTACTTTATTTCTATCACGCAAAGGCCAGCAATGGGTAGTAAATAATATTATTATTTTATTTGTGTACTGGCATCGTATTTCAAACACTGTCTGGAACAGTCTCGAGGATAAAATGTTGAAAAGATTTATAGTTTACGGCATAGTACATTTATTTATAGTAACACAACGATAATTATTTTATGTCGGAATGTTGCTAGAACCCACAACCTGCCCTGATATATCATGGAAATCTTCTTAGATTAAAAAAACCGCATTCACCCAGAGCCTTACTTTCAAAGTGACGAGGGCACAGCCGTACACACAGACAGACACAACGCCGTCAAACTTATAATACTCTGCGTGAGTCCCCTGCGTAAGGTGATTTCTGGAACTTTTATGCAATAATCCCCTTAGCGTCCCCTGCAACTGCCAGCAGGGGAAAACTGGACAACAATTTCAGAAATCCCCTCATTTACACCGCTTTCTTTTAAAACTCAAATTAAACAAAAAATGCAGCTTAGCATTGACCCAGGTTTTCCTGTAGATAACCGACTACGCTAAGAGGATGGTATAAGTATCAGGCAAGCATACTACATTTAAATTTAAATAAATAAATAAAATAAATTTTCACGGACACTTAACACAACGCCTTCTAGTCCCAAACTAAGCAAAGCTTGTACGATGGAAACTAGATGGCTGATAGAATACATAGATACATAATTTTTTTTTTGTAAATACATACATACTTATAATACATAGAAACACCCAGACACATAACAAACATCTATGTTTACCACACATAAATGTTTGTTCTCGGTGGGGATCGAACCCACGACCCACAGCACGGAAGGCAGAGCTACTACCGACTGAGCCATGACGCCATTTAAACTTGCTTTCGCAGTTGTACTACCATTAGACATTATACAGTGTCCAAGCCGACGATGCAGGTGGCTTTTAGCTGCACCCTTTTACATTTAGATCCTTTGTTCTGACTAAACGACACAGGATTAGGTCTGGGGTCTAGGTAATGGGAGGTTCTTTATTTTGAGCACTGAGGCACTAGGTTCGGTCTTGTGTTCCAGTTTAATGACTCTGTGTTTTAGTTTAATGGAATTCTTTCATTATTCTGAGTAATATGCTACAGTGTTGTTAACAGTTTTAGAATTGTTTTGTAAAATTTTTCATTGAAGTTTTCTTTTTTAATACACGGCCGTTTAGGCATAAAATGATACTATTTTAAACGGTGCTTAACTTTTAACAGAAGTTGAGAAGCGACTATAAGTAAATTCAATATAGCTAAAATTTACGGCCAAACATGACAACGCAGGATGATAATATTATGTGCAATATGGTACATATTGGGTACAAATAATACTGAGATGTAATTTTTTTTATTTATTATAATTCAATCTTTATAAAAGAAAGTAATAGAATAGTGAGCCGCGTGTACAAAAAACACAGTAAGCAAAATGTGACGCACAAGACGCTATAGGTACATATACCGGCATGGCATATAATCTCCGTAGATCTTTAAATTCCAAGCTCTCCGTAGTTCAGGTCAAAATTACTATGTGAAAATGCCCTCCAATACTATTTATCTACTAGGTATATTGTCCGTGAAGGCGGCTTATGACGTCCATTGCAACTGAGATCAGGCTCTATAGGTTAGACGTGGTTCCAATCAAAGACGGAGCCAAGAGCCGGCGTGAGACGTGTGAATAACCCAATCGGATGGATTACGGAAACAATTATTTGTTTCAATCAATGCACTAGGATTATGTCTACTGGAAAATAATTGAATGTGACTCGCTTTTGCTCAAATAATTGAAAGCGCAGTAGAAAAGTCCATTATTTTTTTGTCGCAAGCCATCTATCTATATATTTTTATTACGTTATAAAACTGTAAAAAGCCAAAAACTAAAATTAAAGATATGGACAAACTAAATATGCAGATCTACTAAATAAACAATTCTGATTCCGAAAATAGAGTTTGTTTTGTTTGTTTTGTTCGCGGATCACGCCTTAACTACTGGACCAATTTCAATGAAACTTATACCATTCGGAAGCCATTTTTTCGGATTAAAACGTGGACTATATTTTGTTGAAATCAATGACGTGGATTTTTAGATACAGCTTGAACTCTCTAAACCAAAAGCAGCCCTTTGCGGCCAGGTTCATCGTAAGCTGGTTGACAAATATTTTGGTAGAAAGTTTCGAACGCGCACGAAGTCACGGGTATCAGCTAGTTACGTAAATAAAATGGACATTTCACACAACGCCCTCTAGTCCGAAACAAAAAAGTTTCCAGCGTGATTCTTTTGATTATAATGAAAATTTTCAAATTGTTTGGTAACAAAATATGTACTTGTCTACAGCAGTGTACCCGTCTACTGCGTTTTATTCAGGTTGGTGCACAACCAAAATGACCCTTGCAGGTCCTAGGAATACGAGACATTTTACTTTGAACGTCAGATTCACTGGCAAAATTGGTCGGTCGAAATTACGGACAGAGACTATAAATAAAAGAAGAGATGTAGATTCTACTCCTAGATCTTCCAATCCCCTTCTAATTTATACTATACTCTCTATGAGATCTAAAATTAGTTCATGTTTGTAAAGTTGCAGTACTGGGCTACTAGGTTAAATTAAACCTAAACTTAATTAAAGTCTCACGAAAGCGCGGTCGGGACAAAAATTCATATTCTAACTCCGTTAGTTTCGAGGCCGGTGCACACTATCAAAAGTTTTCCGACAAAACCACATTTTTCCGTCTGAACAAAATTTTTTCAATTACATTACATTATTATGCATCCAAGGCCTGGATCACCCGGCCCACCAGTGGGCCGGCCGGTGGGCTCGATGGGAATAAGCCATGCCTAGTGTGTGCAAAAGTTCACGTAAACTATGTTTTCGTACCTAATAGAGCAGCGCCTCTAGCGGGAAAATCAAATAACTGATGATTCTCCATACAAATTATAGCTCCGTGAACTTTTTAGATGTAAAACATTCATCACTAGGGGCAGATCTAAGGGGATTCAAGCCTCCACCCAACCTATAAAAGCTCAAAATCTACCCAAGGGTATACCAGAATTTGTCAGAAAAAGCGCTTAAAGCTGGGTAAAACCCAAAAAACTGAAATCCTAGATCTGCCATCATTTTCAGACAATGTGTAGACGCCCTTAGACTTTCTTTTGAGTTCGCTACGTGATCTCAATAGTAAAATAGGGTAAGTTTAGTCAAATTTAGTTATGAGATCTTATAGAAGGAAATTTTGGATATGCGATATTTAGGTGAGTGTATTTTTGAGTGGTTTAACCGAAGTGAGTCTTTTGTAACTTGCTTGGCAGATTCGGAAAAATAATTCATGAAAAAAAAAAACACTATTTGCTCCATAGCAATCTCTCCCAGAAATATATGAGGCTTCCGTCGATTGGGACCGGTAGGTATAGGGACCGCGGTCCCTTTCGCCGGATTGCTTTAATTTAGCGCTTTTTATAGCATACTAGCTTTCTCCCGCGACAGTTGATTTTCCGGAATAAAAAGTAGCCTATTATGTGTTAATCCAGTAACGAACTGTAATTGAGGCCAGCCATGAATCAATAACTTCTGCTTGGATGGGTACCCAACTATCTGAAAATTGCTGAGATTTCAAATTAAGATTACTCTAAAACCTAAAACTACTCTTCTAAATTTTTCGTAAAAAATGAAATAACTGATGTTATCATGAAAAATTTGAAACAATAAAAGAGGTCCTACGTATTTTATTATTATCGTTACATTGCGCCTTATCTATATCAAAGGCATTTGAAAAGAGCATCATTTACTTTTAATATTCCAAAGAACAAATTGATTGCGAAATCCCAAAACGAAAGCTTTTTAAAAGTAACGAAGGTGATAAGCCATAGGCCGTTGAGTTTATTGAGTTGCAATTATTTTAGGTTTGGTTTAAGATTATATATTTCTCATAAAATTTAATTTTCTTACCGAGAAACATGTTTTTTCTTTTGTAGGTACGTAGGTACATTTGGTCTAAAGCAGTGAACCTACAGAACAATAACACAATTATTATAAAATCAGCATGTGCTAGCAGCATACGCATTATTTGATTAAAATCTTTGATCCTAATTTTAGACCATTTAGGATGCGACTTTTCAAAATTCCTTTGTTAGTGCACCCCTAAACACTATACAGGGTGTCCCCGGCCATGCCACATGGAGGGAAAGTATCTTAAATAATGTAGTTAGAACATTTTACTGAAAGAAGACTTTATTTTGATTTTAAAAAAAATTTCAACTGCATTCAAAGAATTTTGAATAATCGCCTGTCTAAACCGGGAATCGAACTCACCAAATTAAAAAAACAAAACACTCGTTTTTTTATGATACCAATTAAAAGGCTCAATCGTAAGGATTATTTTTTTCCAAATAACTTATCATCTTAAATAAGAGGAAGTCCATGAAATTTTACATTTATAATGTAAAGAAAATTAGCCTTTCCTTTTACTTGATCAAATTTTCTCAATGTTTTTCTTCGCCGTTTGTGAGCAATAGCAATACCCTAAAACTTCAGGTACAGCTGAATTCAAACCTACGACCTTGGGTTTAAAAAGCACTCAATAAACTGGTCTTAAAAGCTGTAAAACTTCGTTTGATGTGTCGTGGTACACTCGTGAGCACTACTCGTATGTCATGTCATAACGCTATATGAGATGGCGCAGTTCATTTGTGAGGTACAGGTAAGTGGAAAGTGTTTTTACTAGCTCGTTTAAAGACGTTTTCAAATAGTCTTTTGTTTTTCTTGTCTGAGTTTACAAATACCTACTTATTCGGATGTTTTATTTTATTTTATTTTATTTATTCAATAGGCAACGCCAACAGCGCACATAGTGTACATTACAATAATCACTTCTGAAAACCTTATTCTATAAAATGTGTGCCAATTACAGGCATGCACAGCATTTGCAATAATATTATTATCAAGAGGAGAGTAAATAGTTTTCTATTGAAAAAGAAAATGTAACATCAGGTGAGATTGTGGTCAAACTTTTCTGTAATTATGTAAAAAAAAACTACTTATATAAAATGGCAAAGAAAAAATTATGCGTAATTGAAAGTGTTTTTTTTTGTGGTTCAAAGGTAGTGCTTAAAAATTTATATTAATTTAGATTTAGATTTTACATTAGATTATTTAGAGACACCCGTTCATGGTGAATATGCCACCTATCCGCACTAAACGCTTTGCGTCTACATTTATTATGCGGACAGCCAAAGAGTGGAACTCGTTGCCGGCGTCTGTGTTCCCGAATGACTATAATTTGGAAGTTTTCAAGAGTAGAGTGAATAGGTATCTTCTAGGTAACCGTGCTACATCGTCGACCACGTCATTGCTTAACATCAGGTGAGATTGTGGTCAAACGGTTGCCTATATTGTATAAAAAAAAATTTTTTTTTATTAAAAATACAATAATTTAGGCTTACAGTTAGATTACCAAAGCACCCAAACCTTATATAAATAATCTAATTTAATATAATTGATCCAAATAATAAAATACTTACTTAATAGTTTGACGTGAAAAGAGTTTTTTTTACTCTGCAGTAGCTGTCTGTATAAACTGTCTATGTCTAAGCAAAGCTGTACGTAGTTTTAATAAAAAAAAACATTATTATTAAATTTGTACATTTTCAATCACATACCTCCCACAACAAAGAGCTTGCAAAACCTTGTTAGAAAACTGTTTTGCTTTCCAGAAAAGCATGATAACATTGTACCAGTTTAAATTAGCAACTGCTAAATGCTGGTTATTTGCAGCCCCATTACTGCGGCGTCTGGGGAAGTCCACCGTCTCATTTATTTCTCCGGCCAAGAACTGTCAGGTCTTGGTTTCCTTAGAAACGTTGGCCTGCTAAAACGGTTCCAATATAGCGGTATCATTGCCAACGATAGTAAGAAGCAGCTCAAACGTTGAGAAGACATTTTCATGCAAGACTTAAATAAAAATCTATGCTTGATTGCTTGAGTATGAAATGTGAGTACAGACCGTAAAAAATACAAAATATGCTTTTAGTAGGGACTACATTCTTAATTAGAGATTTCTAACAAAAAAACTGAAATCTTCACTAGTGTGGATTTCTGTGTCCTTTTTATGGAGTGCCGTAGTAGTTTTATAGTAGTTGATACTGATACTTTAACCCCTGGAAGTTTTTAGGAATAGTTTTATCACACCCTGTATTAATCACTAACTAAGGGCTACATTGAACGCTTACGAGCACAAAGCGGATGAAGTTTGAACAATATTGTACGTACATGTAAGCGGAATCTCCAATTTACTCCCAAGCAACGTCAGTCGCTTTTTGAAAACGAAACCTTAATGCTTGCAGTGTGGTCTAGTTTCCAAAGACAAGAATTACGTAGAAATTACAGGCATTTTGGACATTATTTAACTTACGTGCTTGGGCAACTAAATAAGAAACCTAGTACGACAATCGTAGGAAAGGTTAAAACTGGTCAAACGCCAAATATCTTAATTTAATATCCTTGGTGGGTTACTACTGAAACGTCATATACCGCGTGCTATGCTAATGCCGCTGCCGGCATGTATGCCGCTTAGTGAGAATAAAGGCGACGTTGCTGTGGCAATAAGTCCGCGGCATTAATGCCACAGCAACATCGCCTTTGTTCTCACTCAGCGGCATACATGCCGCCAGCGGCATGGGCATAGTGTGCACGCGGTAATAGGAGCAGGAGCACGAGTACGTCTTCAGTGGATGTGTCTTATGAGGACATAGAAACATTTCTGGATGCCAGTCAGAGGTTACTAAATTCTATTCTTTTCATTTAATTGAAATCAAATCAAAATAAAATCAAAAGAGTTTATTTGCAACTACATAATATAAAGTTAACAAAAAGAAATAAGGATTAGGTCTCACATACCATAATAATTCATAGGATATAGCTGGCAAGATAATTAATAGTTGCAAACTGGTCTCAACTCAGCATATGCAGGTTGTAAAAACATGCGCTGGTCATAAGGTATTTACATTATCTTATTACCAACGTGAAATGTTGGCCTTGCCTGAAAACTAGCGCTGTTTAGCAGGATGGAACCATCTGCCCTGTTAGGCAGCAATAAGCTGAGTCGGGACCGATTTGGCTGCATACAGCGCGGAACGAGACTAGCTAAGAACCCACTTGTTACGTTAGCTATATTTTTTACGTCCGTTCTGTATTTTTCTGTGTGTATGTACAATAAAATATATCTATCTATCTAAAAGTGAAAATCTTTTCTCACCGCCTGTACAATATCACGGGCTCATCCCGAGTATTGACCACAAATCTACGTTAGCGTTCACTTAAGGGGAAGCGGCATATAAATTATTCAGCCGTTCCTGTGGTCTTGTATTGGTCTTACGCGTGGGACCAAATTGAAATGTCGGGCTGGAGAGTAGTTTCATGAAAGAAAAGCTTAGGAAATTGTTTTATTGAGAGAACTCTTTGATAAGAGAGTACTTTATAGCTAGCACGAGTTTCTGGGAAATAAAAGGTGATTTAGACTCCTTAGTTATTATTAGACCACACGGCGTGACATGGGTACTTGTCATAGTTAGAGGGCCAGCCCCCCAAGTACCGTTCTTGTCGATCGCATAATTTGACATTTAGAATCGTCAAAATTCGTTTTATCGACAGTTGCGAGTAGGTTACCAACTTAGTCGATAGGTAGACAAATTTGTGAAATTTTAACGAATTGGCAATGGTGTATGTTTACTATGTTTTGATTCTGACAAACGAAAGTGAACCTTATTTTGACGATCGTAAGGCTTATGGAACGATACGATTCGATACGTTTATCGACTTTAGCGATCGACAACTAAGCGATCGATAAGAACGGCACTTGCACTGCAATAGCGGCGAGTGTTTTGGAAAATTAGGCAAATTCAAGATTGCTATCGTGATGAAACTGGTAAAGAACTTCTCACAATGCACATTTCAACATATCTGAAGATATAAAATCTCTGAACTTTTTATGAATAATCAGCATGCCTGCTTATTAAGTGAGGGCCAGGGCTGGCCGCCACGGTCATGTCTGCTTAGTACCTACTCGTGTCCGATTTCTTTGTGATCCACTGATGGCTTAAATTCAGCCGATCACTAAAATACAGAACCTGAAGTTTTGTGGGTTAAAACCAGTAATGGAAGCATTGCATGCAAGTTGCTCATCGACAAGATAAGAGTGTTATGTTCAGCAGTTGATGTCAGTAGACTAGGTACAGTTAGCAATATAATTTGATGAGCAAAATTTAAGATTTTTCATGTATGTTTTGGGAACTATAATTATAATCTCGGTCTATGCTCGTGGTACGCTATAGTTCACTTGACTGTACCAGGGCTTATTTTTCTTCCGATACTTAGGCTGCAGCTACACTTAACATCAGGTGTGACTATAACAATATTGTTAGTAAACCTTTTTACTTGACTAAAGGTAAATATTACCTTTCTAATTTTTACAAACGACAGGTAGCTGTTTCGCTATCTTATTACTTTGATATTACAGCCAAAAACTTGGTTAAACAAACTGCTTCTATTGAGCAGTATCATGACACTCATAACAAGACTATGGAAATTATTCCAAGTCATTTAAATTAGAATATCAGACAATAGAGGAAATCTCTAGCATAATTTCGTTAAATAATCATAAAAAAGATAATTTTAATAATAATAAAAATTTCAGTCTAAATAATAATAAGAGAAATAACTTTAATAATCAATCTAGTCAGTCAAAAAGTAAATCTATCAAATTAAATAAATTAAAATATACCAGCTTGGTGCATCAGAACATTGAAGGTTTGCGTAGTAAAGAATTAGAGCTGGAACTGTACATGACCTCGAACAGCATCGACATTATTTGTGTCACAGAACACTGGCTGAAATGTCATGAGCTTATGTTTAGTTTCAGTGATCACCAGGTTGGTAGTGCTTTCTGCAGAGAACGCTTTATTCGAGGTGGCTCATTAATATTACTAAATAAACAAATAAAATTTAAAGAACGCAAAGATATTGTCCACCACTCTGTAGAAAGGCACATTGAAGTAGCATGCGTAGAGTTGGAGCAGTTCATTGTTATAAGCGCTTACAGCCCACCATCCGCCTCATTTGATATTTTTGAAAAAGCAATGGAAGAGATCTTGTATAAAATATGTAAAACAAATAAACAAATTATAATTGGCGGCGATTTCAATGTAAATCTGCTTGTTCAATGTTCCTTAAATACCAGACTAATAACTTTATTTAAATCATTTGATCTCGAAAATGTATTTCTGGAACCAACTAGGATAACAGCCACCTCGGCTACATGTTTAGATAACATCTTTACCAACGTAAAAATAATAAGTAAAAATGTAATTAGTCACATCTCATCGGACCACCTTGGTCAACTTATTAAAATAGAAGCTCAAACTAGAAATAATGAAACAAGAAAAATTACTTTTGTCCCATTGACCATGCATCGCCTGGATAAGCTAAAGCTGGAACTTATCTCCAAGCTTCCCACATTAACTTACAGTAACTGTAATTCAAATAACTTGTATGAAACTTTCTTCTATAGATTCAATAACATCTTCAATTCTATTTTTACATCTAAGTCGATAATGGTCACTGGCAGTTCTAAATTCAGTGAGTGGGCAACAGCAGGTATTCATAAAAGCAGGCAAACATTGTACGATCTTTATAGTGAAAAACAATACAACTTCAGTGAAGAGTTCAAAGAAAAAGTTAGAAAATACTCGAAAATTTTCAAAAAAGTCTGCCGTATTGCCAAATCCCAATATATAAGCTCAAAAATCAAAACTAGTCAAGACAAAATCAAAGCAACTTGGAAAGTAATTAATAGTGAGACCGGAAGAGTCAAAACACATAACAATGTATTCAATCTAAATGTTGACGACACTATCATTAACCAAGATGATGATGTGGCCAAAGCATTTGAAACATTTTTTACCGACATTCCAGTCTCCACTACAAAGTCTTTAAACTCTTCGCACATAATCGCGGAGTCATTACTTAAAGAAAATATACCTGAGTTCAAAACATTATTTAATTTCGATTATGTGCAACCAAATGACATTGTCAAAGCTTTTAAAATGATAAATGTTAAAAAAACCACGGACCTCTGGGGCATTTCTGTTGCCGTCATAAAATCCGTAATTGATCTTATAGCACCAGATCTAGCTTTTATATTCAACCAATGCATTGATTGTGGTGAGTTCCCTGACTTAATGAAACATAGTAAAATAACACCTTTATTTAAATCAGGTAGTCATTCTGACCCTACTAACTTTCGGCCGATATCAGTGCTACCTACATTTAGTAAAATCTTTGAAAAACTTATGCTTAATCAGCTGCAAAGGCATTTTGAAATAAACAACTTACTTGACAATAAACAATTCGGTTTTACAAAGGGTCGCTCAACCACCGACGCGGGTGTTGAGTTAATATCACATATTTTTGAAAATTGGGAGCAGTCACATGATGCCTTGGGCATTTTTTGTGACCTATCTAAGGCGTTTGATTGCGTGCACCATGAAACGTTAGTCAGGAAACTAAACCACTATGGTGTGAAAGGGGTTGCTCTTGAACTTCTTAATTCTTACTTAAGTAACAGAATTCAAAGAGTTGATGTTAATGGAAAACGTTCTCCGGGGTCAGTGGTAAAAATGGGTGTACCACAAGGATCAATACTAGGACCGTTTTTGTTTTTAATTTACATTAACGATCTACCACGAGTAGTTAGAAACGATCATGAGATTGTACTGTTTGCAGATGACACTTCACTTGTATTTAAAGTGAAACGACGACAAACTAATTATGACGATGTAAATAATGCAATCTCTAAGGTTGTAAACTGGTTTAATGTAAACAATTTATTACTAAATGAAAAGAAAACGAAATGTATTCGGTTTATTCTACCAAACGTCAAACAAACAAATGCTAATGTAAAAATCAAGGAAAATAATATAGATCTCGTGGACACCACAGTATTTTTAGGCATAACTCTAGATAATAAACTTCAATGGGGCCCACACATAGATAAATTGTCGAAGAGACTTAGTTCTGCGGCATACGCAGTCAAAAAGATCCGCTTCCTTACAGATGTGGAAACCGCAAGACTAGTCTACTTCAGCTACTTTCATAGCATTATGTCGTACGGCATTTTGTTGTGGGGTAGTGCTGCAGATATAAACACCATATTTGTGTTGCAGAAGAGGGCTATTCGTGCAATTTATAACATGGGTCCCAGAGAATCACTAAGAAATAAGTTTAAAGAAATAAATATAATGACAGTACCTTGCCAGTACATCTATGAAAACTTATTGTATGTTAAAAAAAATATAAATCTATTCAACAAAAAAAGTGATAATCATAATGTTAACACTAGAAACAAAGACAAACTCGCTGTTCCCACCACTAGGCTCTCAAAAATTAGTAAATCTTTCAAAGGGCAATGTGTACGCTTCTTTAACAAAATCCCAAGTGATGTGTCTCAATTGTCGATTGGCAAGTTCAAAAACGTAATAAAACAAAGACTTATTTCAAAAGCATACTATAAAATATCAGATTATTTAGAAGACAAACAAGCTTGGGACGAACTAGCTCCAACTCATCCAATAAAAAAAAAAAAATTGTAATCATACCTAATCATACAAAACGTAATGACGATTCAAAGTGATCAGTGAGATTTTATTGAATAAAAGCTTTTTGACTTTTTGACTTTGACTTTGACTTTGTGCTGGCAGCCAAATGCATAGCACATAAAAAAATTTAAAAAAACACGGTGTTCCACGCCATTTTTATTTCCTTGGTCCGTCTAATACAGAAGCAAACCTGGGAGAGCTTTAGAAGTCCTAAAACCTTCACAAATCATACATCCAAACATACTTTTAACTCCTTCTTTTTGTGTTATATTTTTCTCTTCATAACGGTCGTATAGTTTCTAAAACCTAAGCTTTACATTACTGGGGGGCAATCGTTGTCTCATAAAATTTTCATAATAATTTTCTGAACTGTTTCCATACCTATGATTTAGATAGGTATTCTGTGACTAAATAGTGACATTAGCGCGTTTCAGCGCGTTTTGTTGCCGTGAAAAGCGTCTTGTTTTCGTATATATCAACAGCCACGTCACTTGACATTATGTTGGGCAGCGAAAGCAGCACAGAGCTTGCGATATGGGGGCAGGTCGGAAGGTAACTACCTACAATTTGTTCGATTACCTCGCAATTTAGCGATTGCTCCAAGATTTGCTGAGTAAATGTTTTCAACAGCTATTGTACACTTTTAAAATAAATTGGCGTGGTTGGTATTTGAAAAAGATTTTTACAAAAAGTGGAGTTCTGTTTAGAAAAGAAATGGAAAATAAATCTTCGAACTGGGTTGAAGAGGGCACTGAATTAGCTGCGGGCTCCAAGGGGCACTGAATTAGCTCCTGTTTTAACAATGTTTGTTTTTCCTCCAAGGGAATCGAACCTAACCTCAAAATGTTATAATTAGTTACTATGTAATGCTGCTGGAATACGTCAATATTATCGTAGGTTCGCTGTCAATCATCATCAATATATATAAAACTCTTTTGAAGCTGACAGAGAATCAACGCACAGCCTAAACTATAAGACCTAGAGGATGAAATTTGGAGGGTAGTATCCTTATATAGTGTAGGGGTGCACTAAGAAAGGAATTTTGAAACGTCACACTCTAAAGGGTAGAACGCGAGCAACGCCGCGGGTGACGGCTAGTTTAATAATAAAGATAAGTCACTGGTGGTTTATCTTTCAAAAGTGCTTTGTGTGTTTCATGATATTATATTTTGCGTATAATATCAAATATAGTTACCTATAGTTACTCCACTTTAAGTTAAACGCTTTATAAACTTACCACTTGCATCGTGGTTAAATCCCAACCCAATTTTAAACTTAGCGCAACTTCGGAACATTTATGTCATGGATTCTCTTACATACAAATAAAAAAAAGTGATAGGAAAAGATGCAGTTTGCAACGGTTTGTAGATGGCTCAACTGTTTCATGTGTATTTTGTAAATATTGCGAATATTGTAAATACTCTCTAAAAATCTAAAAAGATCTCTAAAACCTATAATTTTTTATAATTATAAATAAGTTAAATTGTAATTCTAATCCTCAGCCGACTCAACAAATAGCGTTGCAGAAGGGTTTATACAGCGGCTTATAAAATAAAGGGCCTTAAGCCTACCGATTTCTTATTTAGAAATCACGGAGACGCGCGATTCCCTCGTAATCTTCGCAACCATCTAAAGCGATCCCTAACGAGCTGGTGAAGCTAACGTGTCACCAAACGATTATCTTTGAATTTAATACTGTCATAAGGCCGCCTTAAAGTTATACCTTTGTTAAATCGGGGAATATTTTTAACCGACTTCAAAAAATGAGGAGGGTTTTCAATTCAGTTCATGAATTGTGTCAGATTTTATAAAACGTAATAGGTTTAAATGAAATTATTACATTCAAGTCTTTTACTAAAGAAACATTGGCTAAGAAAGCCTATAAAGTATATATTATAATTATTGACGAATTTATTTCAGATAAAAATGGATGGAAGAAAGTTATAACTTCGAGTGCTTTAGAATAAAGATTATGTACAATTAAATAAGTAACTATAATAAGGGGTCGCGACTCATGGTCCCACTGTTTGGTGCGACCATCAGTCAACGTAATGCAGTCGCTCGTGGTCCCACGTACTACTTATAAGTAAATAATGTAATTGTTGACCTTTCCAAGTGCATTATATTATTGCCTATGGAGAAAAATAAATGAATTGAATTGATTTTTTTTTAATGTTTGTTACCTTATAACTCTGTCATTTATGAACCGATAATCTGAACCTGCACTTAATAGTACCGGAAGAGGGACTTGTTTTCACTATGCTTAAGTTAGTCACAAAGGTTCATAAAATATCTAGGCCAAACTGACTGCACTAAGTAGGTGCGGTATTAAACTCAGTTTTGTAGTAAAACTAAGAGCTTGGGCTTTTTATGACTCTTCCAGTTGTCTCGTCCGCTTATTATGCGAAAAAATAATAAGGTTTTGACTACTTTGTAAGAATACATGCTCTTTTGAAGGTTAGGGAGTATCGGATACTGGAACCCAGGGTGCGAAATTGTCCATCCGTTCGTTTGTCTGAGTCGAATCGTACACATTTTAGTGCAGCTGACTGTACTTTAATTATTTTTTTATGAATACTAATAAGTAGCTCTACCCGTATGTCAATGTTTTGTCGTTATTGTAGATACACGCTGTATGACATAGGTCAAAAAAACAAGGAAAAAAAAATCTTACAAGTACGTATAAAAATATAAATAAATTATCCAGCTAGTAATGCTTTTGAGAAATCCAAAAGCATACGAAAAAAGTAATCCCAGAAAACAAAACACTGATTCCAATCCCCCATTTCTATCTGGGTATAATTCCCTGAAATCTCTCCTTATCCGACAAGCGTGAACACTCGTTCAGCCATCCTCTTTACGCCCGCCATTACACCGTGGAAACATTTGAACAAATCAACGCCATTAATACTGCGCATCGGCGATTGAATCTTACGATGCATAATCAAGTTTCGATCGAGATTCGTAGGAAAGCTGGATCACTTTTCATAGCAGAATAAGTCATTTGCACAAATCTTGGCACTATGGTCATTGCTGTGTATTTTTTAATCTAGATTATTCAAGACTAGCAGTCGCCCGTGGCGTTGCTCGCGTTCTACCCTTTAGAGTGTGACGTTTCAAAATTCCTTTCTTAGTGCACCCCTACACTATATAAGGAAACTGCCCTCCAAATTTCATACCTCTACGACTTATAGTTTAGGCTGTGCGTTGATTCTAAGTCAGCTTCAAAAGAGTTTTATATATATTGATGACTAGCCGTCGCCCGCGGCGTTGCTCACGTTCTAGACCCTTTAGAGTGTGACTTTTCAAAATTCCTTTCTTAGTGCACCCCTACACTATTAAGGATACTCTCTCCAAATTTCATACATCTGGGACTTATAGTTTAGGCTGTGCAATGTGCATTGATTCTCTGTCAGCTTCAAAAGAGTTATATATATATATTGATGATTGATGATTTTATTTAGCTTTAAAAGTGTAAAATGCGTATATTTTTAACAGCAGTTGCTATATTTATTGCCAACTGTTTGATAAAAACTATGACTTTCAAAAGGTATGAGTCGAGTGGTACTCGAACCTACGACCTTCCTTTTGATACGGGGATGAGTTACCAATCACGCTACCGACTCGTAATTTCACTCGAAGAATAACTCCTAGGGTGTATTTAGACTACCCAAAACCTTGACACAGTTCTAATTTCTCTCGAACAAGAATTTTGGCTACCAAAAGATCTGAATAGATGAGGACTTGCCTGATTATTGCAGTCCTATTCCTTTTTCATTTTCTTTCGCCTAGCTTGTGTCACCAAGATCGGAAGGCCATTGAAACTCAATTTACATAACAAACCAACGGTAACGACCAAGATCCGATGTCGGGAATCGAAAAGATAAAGTTTCACACTTATTAGGTATCGAGAAATTGGTATTTGGTGTGAAGGTCTCAAAGTCAAATGGGGACTGGAGGGGCGCAAAAAATAGGACACTGATCTGAAGTAGACATTTTTTGCCAATTTGGAAGCAACGTATATTTTTCATTGAATGTTATTTTAGGTTGGGACATGAACACACTCTATTTTCTGATAGCTAAGTACCTACAAGCAGTAACTGGTAACCTGTCAGGGCTTTAACAATGAACTATTTCCTAGTTTAGGATAAATTCAGCATTGCTTACAGTATCATAAAATATTGACACAACATCAAAGTAAAACGTAGTACATATAAAAAAAATGCCTTGTTATAGAAGATGGTAAGAAAAAAGATCTCAAACAATCACCAAAAATAGCCTATTCTTTTATATAAATTTTATAAAACTGAGCTACTTTTTTACTCAGTTTTTTCAGCTATTTTCTAGATAAATAGGTAAACCATTCTAATGAGATAGTTCTCTACAAAGTTTACAGAGCATGGGCTGGTGATATCGTTTGACAAAACTGACAAATGTTTGACAAGCAGAATGACTCTTCATCAAAAATGCACCTGCTTGGTTTCCGCGCGATCCACTGCGTATACAACCCTCACCATTGTCCATTCGCAAGGACGTGGACTGACACGTGGTTTACCTTCTGTCTCTATAGTATTTTTGCCTTAAACCTAAACTTCCATCTCAGTTTAGCTTCAGAGGTCATCAACCTCTGTATTTATTTACTTATTGCCTAAAGCCATTCAACCCCAGAACGTTCATTTATGCACCTAGGCATATAAAGTCTTATCCGACGCCCTAAAATAACGTTACGGCCAATTATTTCGGTCCCTCGTAAAATAAGCTGTCTTGAAACCGCGTTATAAACGCTATAATCTCATCATTATTGGCCTGTGGTCGTCGTGATTGTACTTGAATAGCTTATAGTAGTGTTAGAACAGCTAGTCCACTTTATTCCCTTATTTAATGGCGTCTGTCCGTCATTTCGACAAACAATTTTGCCAGTGTCAAGTCATATAGGTATTTGAAATAATATAAGTCAAGTCAAGTCATTCGTCAAGTCCACTGTCGTTTGTTTTCAAAACCTGAAACGAATTTTTACATTCAGAGAAACCACTTTACACACATTTATTCCAATGGCTCACACTTTATGTTACGACCTAAGTATTATTGGTTAACATTCCACCAAAATTAAACAATAATACTCACAATAACACAAGAAAAACTATTAAAATTATTAAATTAAATTATTAGTCCTCCTAGCACTACTTGTTTGTGTGAAATTTTTAAATAAATAAATAAATTCAATTAAATAAAAATAAAAAATAAACAAATCGGGGGCGAACGGACCGAGTGAGTACGGGACAGGGTGAGAACGGGCCCAACCCAAAAAACAATATGTAACCGGTAATGATCATACATTTTGTCAAATTTAAAATGAACTAGCTGTAATAACTTAATCTTTGCCATAAATTGTGTTCTGAATCCGCTAGAGTCCTGGCTTTAGATATCATCTTGGTACTTAGAGGCCAGGCGTTTGAGTTAAATTGTTTACTTAATAGTGGCGAATGAAGGCACCACAATGAAGCACAAACTTTTGTAAACATTCGTTACTCTAACGAATGTTTACAAAAGTTAGTGCTTACGGGCTTATTCGTCTTGATCACTAAGGAGTCTTTTAATACAGCTAAGTTAGTTGTCACCTTTTTACGTTCGAAAAAGTTTGTCAGTTGATTGAATTTTTTTATAAAAATAATAGAATAAGCGAGTAAAGGAACTGGAAGGAGGAGGAGATGAGAATGTTGAGATGGATGTGCGGAGTGACAAGGATGGATAAAATTAGGAATGAATACATTAGAGGAAGTCTGAAAGTAGCACCAGTGACGGAGAAAATGAGGAGCAACAGATTAGCGTGGTATGGGCATGTTATGCGGAGGGAAGAGAGTCATGTAACGAGGAGAGTGCTAAGTATGAATGTGGATGGATATAGAGGAAGAGGTAGGCCCAAGAAAAGATGGATGGATTGTGTAAGAGATGATATGCATAGGAGAGGAGTGAACAATGAGATGACGAATGATAGGGGAGAATGGAAGAAAAGGACATGTTGTGCCGACCCCACCTAGTGGGATAAGGACAGGAAGAAGAAGAAGAGAAGCGAGTAAAGGAACTATCGATAATCATCATCATTCATCATCAAGGAATTTGGAAAAGTCGCACCCGAAGACCCTTGAAAATTGGTACTAAATTCCTCGAATAAATTGACTCGACACAATATGATATAGGATTTTTTAAAATTTTCACAATTGTTTGTTTATTGCTAACACGCGAACAACGCCGCGGGCGAGGTACTTTATACCACTGAAAACCAGCGCCTGGGCAGGATATTCACATATCCTGCCCTGGCACCATGCTGAGTGGTGGCCATTTTTGTTATTTTATTTTAATTTTAAGTTTCCTTATAACATTGTAAAGTTTAAAAATAACAAAATAAATATTTTTCTTTCTTCTTTCTTTCTTTCTTTATAATGCTTTTAAAAGGTAGGTTATAGGACCAGCAAGTTATATATTACTTTGGTAAGTAAAGACACAATCAAAATACTTGCCTAATTACAAAATCAATACATAATAATAACTATAAAAATGTAAGCCATATTATAGAGAGTTTACAAGGACATTATTACGTAAATGAAAATGCTTACAGATCGCAATATTTATAACAGCTATTCGCATGACACATTATATTCGCTGTACTCTTTTTTATCGACTATAAATAATTCACCTGACAATATCCAACATAGAACTTCAAATGGGTCTGCTACACTTGCTACCATTAAAAAAAGAGACGAAAATAATTTTGGGTCATCATAAAAGTTTTCGCAACATCGTCTGCCCATCTCGCTGCTGGTCGACCGACGTTTCTGTGAACGATGTTGCGAACATCGCGGGCAGGACGTGGATGAGATCGGCACAGGACCGTGAGGAGTGGCACAAACAAAGGGAGGCCTATTACTCAGCAGGGGGTGAAGTCGAGCTGTGGATGATGATGATGATAAAAGTTTTATAAAGTAAGGTACAGCTAGACGTCACTGTATGTCACCGTATAAAAAATAATAAATATTCACGGACCCTTAACACAACGCCTTCTAGTCCCAATCTAAGCAAAGCTTGTACTATGGAAGCTAGATGGCTGATAGAATACATACATACATTATTTTTTTTGTAAATTATTATTATTATTATTATTTATTATTATTATTAGCCAGTTTCATCCCACTGCAGGGCAAAGGTCTCCCTATCCCCCTTCCACCTCTCACGATCTAGTGCAGCTGTGGGCCAATCCTTTAAAAATGCGTCTAATTCGTCTCGCCATCTTAATCTGGGTCTGCCGCGTTGACGTTTACCACCATTGGGGGCCCATTCTGTTGTAGTTTTTGCCCAGAGATCGTCCGGCATGCGGCAGATATGCCCACCCAATTCCATTTCAGTCTAGCAGCTGAAGCTGAAGCTTTTGTAAATACATACTTATAATACATATATAGCGGTTGTGGCTATAATATTGATGTGATGATTGCACTATTCGTTGTGTGTAGGTAAAAGCTGTACCTGCGTAGGTCCTAGCGGGTCCACAAGAAATAAACAGCGGAGATAGTGGCACACAGTTTATAATAGGCAGCACACACCAAACAGTTTTTAGAAGGAGTAAGCGTTGCACAACATACAGTAAGAATAAACGGAAGAAAGTTCTATAAGCTTAGGAAGCACGAAAAAGCAAGCATAAAATGGCGTTAGCGGCGAGAGCTCGCGCGACACGGGTTTTACGTCTGAGGTTAGAAGCAGACTGAAGTGATGCACAGACAGAGGCCGAAGAGGCGGCTCGCGGCGCGAGCGCAGCCGAGTGCCGCTTCGTTAGTACTCGGTAGCACTCGGCTGCGATCGGGACACGATGCCGCGGACGGAGGGTGTATTTCCAATGCACATCGAGTTCAGAATTTTGTAAGCGCGACGACAAAATATCGTACGCGCAAGTACATAGATAAATATAATTATTTTGTATTGAAAATGTAAATATGGAATATGAAATGTATTAATGCATGGTGTGTGAATCTATTGTAAATAAACTATGTAAATATTATAATGTTTTAACTAGAGAGATGAAATAATAATAATATACTAAATAGGTGTAAATAATAAGTTCTACAAGTAGGTAGGATTAAGTAGGTACACGTAAGTTAAGTATATTATAGTATGTAAGTCATTGTAGGTAGGCTAGTTATAAGAACCTAGGTAGAAATAAGTAGGTAGGAACTAGGTTACCTACATCACTCCCCTCCAGAGACCGTCACTACGGTCGATAGTAGTCGGGAAATCGAACCCTGCGACCAGAGCGAGTCCTTCTGACATCTCCTTGAGCTGGGGCATCCAGCCGTGTTGGAGGAGGAACAGGTGTAGGAGTAGGAGTAGTAGTGGGAGTGGGAGCAGGTGTAGGAACTGGATTAGGAGTAGGGGGAGATGGGTCTACGAGTAGATAGGCCGGCTTAAGGCGATCTATTGATACTGTGACACTCTTGCCCTTAACCAAAATTTTAAACACCTTGTCACCACGTTCGAGGACTTCATATGGGCCGGTGTACGGAGGCTGCAAGGAACCTCGTAATGCATCGTCCCTAAGGAAGACGTGAGAAGACGAAGTTAAGTCTTTGTAAATGAAGATATTGTTTTTAGCATGACGTGCTGCGGGTGCTGGTCGAAGCTTCGCTGCAAAGTTGCGGAGGCGGGTAGTGAAGTCCGAGATGTCAGTGGAGTTACTATCTGTACCTTGGAAAAATTCTCCAGGAAGCCGTAGTGGCTCGCCATACACCAACTCTGCAGACGAAGCTTTGAGGTCTTCTTTGAAAGCAGATCTGATGCCTAAGAGCACGAGGGGTAAGGTGTCAACCCAATTACAGTCACCATGACACATTATGGCTGCTTTCAGCTGACGGTGAAAGCGTTCCACCAAGCCATTACAAGCTGGATGATATGCAGTTGTTCGACGGTGTTTGAATCCAATCATTTTTCCAAGATATTGGAAAAGTGCGGATTCAAATTGTCGACCGCGATCAGTGACGATATCGGTTGGACATCCAAACCTGGATATCCACGATATTAGCGCCTTTCCAACTGTTTCGGCTGTCATGTCGACCAATGGTGTGACTTCGGGCCATCGGGTAAACCTATCTACTGCTGTAAAACAGTAGCGGTAGCCCTGTGATGGCGGGAGGGGGCCGACAATGTCCACATGCACGAATGCGAATCGTGCGCGAGGTAAATCGAACGTGCCTAATGGTGCGGACACGTGGCGGTTTACCTTGGCGCGTTGACAAGCTAGGCATTTCCGTGACCACTCTCGACAGTCTTTGCGCATCCCAGGCCAAACGAACCGCTCGGCAATCAACTTAGTGGTTGCCTTGGCGCCTGGGTGGCTAAGATTATGAAGACTGTCGAAGAGTTGTTTATGCAATGGTTTTGTCACGAATGGCCTTGGTGATGGAGTGTTCACATCACAGTATATCTCAAGGTTGGTATCTGGGATCTTGAGCTTCGTTAAGCGAAGTGAAAAATCACCGCTAAGGTATTGTAGAAGCTCCTGATCCGAAGCTTGAGATTGTGCAAGGAGGTCATAATCGATTGCCGTCTGCAGTTCGTCGATCCGTGACAATGTATCGGCTACGACATTGTCTCTGCCTGAAATGTGACGGATGTCGGTCGTGAACTGCGAGATGTAATCGAGATGACGGTACTGACGTGGCGAACAATTAGCTTTCCGTTCATGAAAAGCAAAAGTGATCGGCTTGTGGTCAGTATATACCACGAAGTGCCTGGCCTCTAACATGTGCCGAAAGTATTTAATGCTTTCGTATATGGCCAAAAGTTCGCGGTCATATGGTGAGTATTTTTGTTGGCAAGGGCTCAGTTTTCGTGAGAAGAACGCTAGAGGCTGCCATTCACCATCCTTCAACTGCTGCACGACTGCACCCATTGCAAGGTCAGACGCATCTGTGACCAGTGCGAGTTTGGCGTTGCAATCTGGGTGTGAGAGAAGAGCAGCATCTGAAAGATTTTGTTTGCATTGTTCGAAAGCAAGAAGAGTGTCACCAGTAATGTCTACAGGGTGTGATGCCTTGAGTGAACCACCAGCTAGAAGGGCATTTAAAGGGGCTTGAATCTTAGCAGCTTGAGGCAAGAATCGCCTGTAAAAGTTAAGCATCCCGAGGAATCGCCTGAGCTGTTTAACCGTCTTTGGAACTGGGAATTCCTTAATAGCCTCGACCTTTGATTCGAGAGGCTTGGTGCCGGATTCGGATATGCGGTAGCCTAAAAAGGATACTTCACTAGCGCCAAAAACGCATTTCGAGGTGTTGACGAGAATGCCATACTCTTTCATACGAGTAAAAAGCTGTTGGAGGTGGATTTCGTGTTGGGACTCGTCGCGTGAATACACTAAAAAGTCGTCCAAGTAGCAGTAAACGAAATCAAGGCCTCTCGTCATCTCGTCCACGAATCTTTGAAATGTCTGGCCCGCGTTGCGCAATCCGAAAGACATGAAAGGGAATTCGTAGAGACCAAAGGGAGTGGTGATAGCTGACTTCATAATGTCTTCCTCGTAGACCGGGATTTGATTATAAGCTTTGACCAAATCAATTGTGGAGAAGACTTTGGAACCAGCAATACTTTGGGCAAAGTCATGGATATGCCTAATGGGATAACGGTCTGGGATGGTCCGCGCGTTAAGCATCCTATAATCGCCACAAGGCCGCCAGCCGTTATCCTTTTTAGGTGTAAGGTGCAACGGCGATGCCCAGGAGCTTTCGGAAGGACGGGCAGTGCCATTGGAGAGCATGAGTTCGAATTCCTTCCTAGCGATCTGGAGCTTATCGGGGGCGAGTCTACGGGGGTTGCAAAATACGGGGGGACCAGGTACGGTTCTAATGTGGTGAACAGTGTTGTGCTTTGGAATCCACGGTGTGCCTGAAGGGCGTGTAATTTCCGGGAATTTACTTAAGATTTCATGATACCTCGTGTCGCCCGATGAGACTTTAACAGAGCAAACATTAACTTTGGCTAGAGAAGCTACAGCAGATAATGTAGTAGTATTATCAATAAGGCGTTGATTACGGACATCTACCATTAAATTATAAAAGCTTAGAAAATCGACGCCTATAATGGGCTTAGTTACATGAGCAACGGTAAAACGCCATGGAAAGCTACGTCTTAAGCCTAAGTTTAAATCTAGCTGTATATAACCATAAGTTTCTATGGGTGTGCCATTGGCTGCACACAACGTAAAGTCCGTCTGCTTGGCTCGTCGCTCGCGGAGCGCAGTGTGGGGGAAAACGCACAGGTCACTGCCGGTATCAACCAGGAACTGGATCCCCGTGCTGCGGTCCGTCACGAAGAGGCGACTTGAAGAGGCAAGGCAATCGTTCGCCGCCATTAGCGACTGCCTGTGGAGTTTCCCGCCTTGTGGAAGTCGCAAGGCTTGATGCAGTGGTGAGCCTTCTGTCCGTGCCTGGAGTGGTACTAGCATAACGGATACTTCTCGTAGTTGGAGCGTGATCTGGATCTCTGGCGCGAAGATGATCGACGGTTCTGAGAACTGGAACGGTCGGAACGGTCGTTGGAGCGGTCGTAGGAGCGGTCATTGGAGCGGTTGTCGGAGCGACGGGTGTGCTCATCAAGTTTTACCGCAAGGCGTTCCACCATCTTCCTCAGTTCTGCGATTTCGCTGGGAACTGCTGCACTGGATGAGGTAGCCGCGACGTTGATGGGTGATGTTATCTCCTGGATGCGGTCTGCCAAATCCGAGAGCTGGTCCAGAGACTGCGTAGTTTGTGAGGCCAGCACTGTCTGGATGTTGCTGGGCAAACGGTTGCTCCATATCGATCGGATGAAATTCTCAGGTACGGAGGGTCCAGCCAAATCCTGCAGGTGGCGTAGGAACTGCGACGGTTTCCGGTCCCCGAGCTCTTCGTGAGTGAGAAGTTGCTTTACCTTCTTTTCGTTGGAAGCCGAGAGTCGACGTATCAATTCAGATTTGATCTTCTCGTAACGGTTTGTAAGTGGAGGTTTCATAATAATATCCTTTACCGCCTTTGCGTGTTGGAGATCCAAATTAGTGACGACATTACTAAACTTGTCCGCATCTTCGGTCATGTTACGGGTCTCAAATTGGCCTTCCAATAAAGCAAACCATATTTCCGGGTCATCTGGGCTGAACGGTGGCACCTTTATTTTTATCTTATAAAAATCGGATGGTATAGTGGAAACAGACATTTTCTTGCAAGAGCGTGGTCGCGTGTTGACTTTGCTAGGTTCGCCATTTTGCGAGTCACTGGAATCGCTTTCTGCTGCATCTTCGTATTCATTTAATGATGTTGCCATTATCGTGAACTTACGTCGGGGTCACCAGTTATAGCGGTTGTGGCTATAATATTGATGTGATGATTGCACTATTCGTTGTGTGTAGGTAAAAGCTGTACCTGCGTAGGTCCTAGCGGGTCCACAAGAAATAAACAGCGGAGATAGTGGCACACAGTTTATAATAGGCAGCACACACCAAACAGTTTTTAGAAGGAGTAAGCGTTGCACAACATACAGTAAGAATAAACGGAAGAAAGTTCTATAAGCTTAGGAAGCACGAAAAAGCAGGCATAAAATGGCGTTAGCGGCGAGAGCTCGCGCGACACGGGTTTTACGTCTGAGGTTAGAAGCAGACTGAAGTGATGCACAGACAGAGGCCGAAGAGGCGGCTCGCGGCGCGAGCGCAGCCGAGTGCCGCTTCGTTAGTACTCGGTAGCACTCGGCTGCGATCGGGACACGATGCCGCGGACGGAGGGTGTATTTCCAATGCACATCGAGTTCAGAATTTTGTAAGCGCGACGACAAAATATCGTACGCGCAAGTACATAGATAAATATAATTATTTTGTATTGAAAATGTAAATATGGAATATGAAATGTATTAATGCATGGTGTGTGAATCTATTGTAAATAAACTATGTAAATATTATAATGTTTTAACTAGAGAGATGAAATAATAATAATATACTAAATAGGTGTAAATAATAAGTTCTACAAGTAGGTAGGATTAAGTAGGTACACGTAAGTTAAGTATATTATAGTATGTAAGTCATTGTAGGTAGGCTAGTTATAAGAACCTAGGTAGAAATAAGTAGGTAGGAACTAGGTTACCTACACATAATTATAGAAACATCCAGACACAGAACCAACATCTATGTTTACAACACACAAATGTTTGTTCTCGGTGGGGATCGAACCCACGACCCACGAGCACGTATAAAAAGTCGGCTTTATGCTCTAATAGTAGGCATCTTGCTACTAAATCAGCTTGATTTTCCAAACTTTAATAATCTTTTTCTACAGCTAGATGTCACTGGCTGTCAAGCTTTTCAAGTCTTCTTCTTCTCTTCAATAATGGCCTGTGTCCGTCACTTCGACAGACAATTCTGCCAATGTCAAGTGTTAAAATTGTAATAAATAAGTCAAGTCAAGTCACTTGTCAAGTCGGCTGTCGTTTGCTTTGAAAAGAAAATGGTGGATTTTCTCTTCAAAACCTAACACGAATTTTCACATTCAGAAAAACCACTTTACACACATTTATTCCAATGGCTCAGACTTTATGTTACGACCTAAGTATTATTGGTTAAAATTCCACCAAATTAAACAACAATACTCACAATAACACAAGAAAAACCACTAAAATAAAAGTGCTATGTGTCGCTTCAAAAAATGTCAAAACTCGTGTCCCTTTTCAAGTCTTTACCTACTACTTAGTAAGATTAAAGTTTACAATTGGCCAACTGGCGTTTGGTTTTAGTGAAGAAGAAACATAAATAAATACATAGGCTGGTAAACACATTACTTTTATTTGTATCGTGCAGTCGATCTGGACGCATGTTATTTAAAATTACACGCAATACCTTCGAGCGTTTGTGAAATGTGTGAAAAACATATTTTTTTTGATAATTTTCTAAAAAACAGTGTAGTGCAGAAATGCTTTTGTGTAATTAAGTCCACTTACAATCAAACAAAGCATCGAAACCATATACCTGTCAGCACGTGTGAAAACACCATAAGATATAGGCCTTAATCCACACCCATCGCCTCTAGCGGATGTGGCAAGTAAATAATGACTCCTATGGGACCGAGATAAAGAGCGTTTTCGCTTAATGTATCTGTTTATGGAGGTCATAAACAATTCGGTATGTTTTTCGGAATTGTAGAAAACACGGTTTTAAGGTGAGTTTTGTTGATAGACAATACTTTAGTAATTTTACGAAGTAACTTGAAAAAAAGTGAAGATATACTTAAAAGTAGACGGTGAGTCGTGTAAGGCTTATGCATCTAATTTAGATGATTTATACAGCGTCAGTAGCCCCTTTTCTATCCCTTTCCCAATGGCTGGGACGACTACCAGTGCCTGGTACATGATTTACATGGAGTAGGCTTGCCCAGTACCTTCAGCCTAGTCAGCCTTATCCACAGGAAAGGCAAGTTCAATAAGTACAGAACTGAACCACCCGCGGGTCACGTCACGGTGTTTTCCTTCACCGTTAGAAATCTCTGGCATTGCTCACATCGATTCCATTAAAAATCAATTGGCGCACGACTGGGTGCACCCACGACCTGAAGGCGAGCTACCACTACCACTAAACCATTGGTCTATGACATACCGCATACCAAGACTGTACGTGTCCTCATTGGACTTGCTCTGTGAGGTAATGCATTGTTATAGGCAGAAGTTACCACTTAACATCAGGTAAGCTATCGGCTTGTTCCATTGCATTTTTCATAAAAAAAATATTTAAAAAAAACGTTTGACGTTTACTACAAAGTCACGTAAACTATTTTTGTATGGAGAATCATCAAAAGTCTACTAAATAGTATACTTAATTCACCTAGGAGACTTAGCCCTGGTGAATTAAGTCGACTACGGCACCAAGGTAAACTACACGCTAAGGGCGTTGCTCAATCTCTATACAAAAATATTTGCGTGAACCTTGTAGTATACGTAAAACGAACACACTAGCATGGCAGATGTGACATGATACTCGAGTAAAAATCAGAGCATCAAACAAAAGAACATCACCAGTAATTGGCACTGCAAAATCCAGCTTATCTCCAGTAACACCGTGTCATGAACACTGCGAAAGCAATACACAATCGATTCTGATATTACACATCGCGTTTCGTGCGGACATAAATAAAAATTCGAATTCGACGACAATCAAAGCACTGTAAATCACTGCTGCGTGGTTTGTGTTACTGTGGAACGCCAGAGGATGTAGTTCAAGCTTTATAGCGATAGTTATAGAGTCGGGTTTTGAATTTAAATAATAGTTTGAGATGCTATGATTTTTTCAGATGTTTATAACTCGATTTCTTTGTAAAGAAACGAAACTTTACTCGATAGTATATTTTGTGGAGTACTTGGTCGTTATTTTAGCCAGATTTGTTAAAAAAGTCCCAGGCACTACAGTATCCCGTTCTTGAGTAAAAGTGGCACCTGACGGTGTATAAATCAACTAGATTAAATGCGAAGCCCTGTTAGGTGTCACAGGAGTGGCAGAACACCAACTGCTATGTTCACGTCTGTGCCACAGCGTACGAGCGAGATTTTTTGCAACCATTTTTAACTATCGTACGATTGAATTTCGCATTTTCGAATTGCAACGCCTAGATTCCGCGTTTTAGGGTAAAAAACAAATAAATTGTCGCGTATCAGACGCCCATGCCATCTAGCATGACATAGGGGTAGTTTATTTCGGTAAAACATTAGGGGGTGATAGGAAATCAATTTGTGGGTATTTGTGAGCGTAGCCTGTGCCTTGATCACGAATAAATCTGACAGTCGCCGCGTTAACGTATTCGAGTTATATTGCGCGTCAATGCCAGCTCGACTGCCTACCGTTGTAGTGTCACCGCGCAGTGTATCTCGGATAAGCTCGCATTACGATACGTTTGCGATTGTCACATTTATTCGTGATCAAGGCACTGGTAACTGTAGCTATAGTAGTATAGAGCTATTTGTGGATGAGTGCGTTGAGGTTATTTGAAACTGAAGACTAACTAACTCGTACGTTTGTTTGTCAAAATTACTACCAAAGCACGATTTCGAGGTCGAGTCGAGGCGAGGATTATTCTTCTATTATTCTGAGATTCTAGGTAACAAATTTTATTAAGAATATGAGGGTAAGCTTTAAATATCGATGTCGGCACTGACATGATGACGAAGTTACCTAATACTTACGTTATATCGTGTAGATGTCGTGCCGGTATGGAAACCACGTTTTTGTTCTCATTGTTTGTTTTATCACGACAAAGTCAAGTACCCTGTGGCTATTTTGTGAACGTTTACCTTCGCTTTGTTCAACTCTGAACAATACAACATGCCGGTTTTCTTTGTAAATAAACTTAAAAGGCTTTTGTTTCTGATATTGTCAAAATTAATAGTGAATTTTGAAATTAACAGGAATGAATTTGACAGGTTTATAAAACTTAAATATTTATAATTTGGTATTTTAAAGTAATTGAAATAATCTAAAGGCCAGTTTTGAGAATAACTATTAAAACAGCAAAATTAATTTCTGTTTAGAAGAGATTTATCAGCGTCTGTTTATATATTGTAATATTGTATAATTACTATACTAATAATGTTTTTTCATACAAGAAAATGATGGAGCAAGCCAATGGCACTGACTATAAGGATGCATTATCTCACTGAACACGTCCACTGAAGACGTGCTCTGTGATGCATTACGCCCATCATTCGAGTCTAGTTTTCAAACAATGGCAGAAATACGTCAAAAACTCGATGTAAGCTTGGAATAGTTACACCGTGTTCTGTCTCTTTCGATCGAATTTGAATCTGCTTATCAATACAAAAGACAAATAATGTATGAGTAAAAAAACTAGAAAAACCGACTTCAATTTGGTATGCCTTCATCATCAAATTTTAATGATGATGATAATAGCTGTTCATTGGGACTGTTCGATCGTGAACACCACAGAAAAACAAAATACGCATCGTCGTGTACGTGGACACTTATTTAACTGCCAACTACTGAAAAAAAAACAACCGAATTGAGAACCTCCTCCTTTTTTGAAGTAGGTTAAAAACGGTGTAACTACTCGAAGCTTACATGGAGTTTAATAATAACAGGGTTTAGGCGAATTGCCAATGCAGTTTACTTGAGGCAACATAGCAAACCCACCAATAAGTTGAAGCGACATTACAAGATAGTCCCGAGTCTGTGCATTTGTTTAGACTTTCGACTCGAGTACAGCAAACGCAAACGCATTCGCAAAGAGAGAGTACTTTGTTGGGAATTGCATAATTCCCAAATCTCCCGCTAGAGGCGCTTACCCGGTTTTCATACAAAATTTCTCGCTTTGCGAATGCGTTTGCATGTGCTATACTCGAGTCGAGAGTCAAAACAAATGCACAGACTTGGGGCTCAGACTGGGGGCTCTGGTCGCCGCGACCACAGCTGCCTAGTGCGTTCACACTCTTACCTGTCGGTCGTCAGTTTATCCGATAGCAGGTAGTTACGGATGGAATCCGGTATCGGGCCAGTAATTGACCAGTAGGTAGCCAACCGTGATGAACAGTTTATGTGCACGATGCCTGGTTGATTTACTATGTGTGTTATATTTGGACATGCCTTAGACTACCTTATTTATCCATATTATCGTGTATGCCAAAAGAAAGTGAAAGAGTTACATCAATAAACTAGATACTTTTTTTCTTACCAATAGGTAATTTTTCGTAGAGTTTGCGTAGGTTAGTCGTAGCAGCCTCTACGCTGCTACGCCGTGCTACGCTATTTGGATTTCCGTACAAACTAGTAGTAATCATACACATAAAAAGTTTTAATATTCTGGCAGGGTAGTACAGTCAAAATCATAAGTAAATGATTAAAAGTATTTTATGACTGAAAACTGGAAACTTTCTATTTGTTTAACTATGATTAAAAAGTAAAACGAATATACTTAGTATATCCTAAAAGTAGTACTTATGTAAAAAATTATAATAAGAGCAAGCATCACAAAATATTTGAATTCTGGAAAAGTCATCTGATTCTGATACTGGCTGTACTAACTTCACCATAATCTGTGCTGAGTAGATTAAGGTGTCGCCGTGTGAACTATGCTTTTACCGGATTAACTTTTAATGTGGTTAGTGTAGACTGTGGAGCTGAATTGATGAAAGTTAATGTCCACATTGTTCAGTGTTAGGACGCAAACGCACTAGGAAATAGTGGTGTAATTACGTGACGCTGTTGCAATCAGTTTTTTGGAATGGTGGGAGAATCTATCAGTATCAGTTAATTTGATAATTTAGGGCGGTATACTTAATTCACCTGGGGTAAACCACCCGGGTGCACTAATTACACGTTTATTAGACTTGATTCACCGAAGTCATTTCCGGGTGCATTAAGTAAACTTTGCAGTGGGTATGTTTCAAATTAAAAAAAACTGATTTTTAGACTTGTCTTGACAAGTCTTTAAGCTTGCATAAGTTTTTTTCCACACACCTAATAAATGGGTAAGTACCTAAATAAGTTCGTAACGACTAGGTAATATAGTATTACATAATCTGTGGTGTGGATAAATGACCAACTCGGCGGTGAAACCACTAAAATGACGGCTTTTATCATTTGTTCAAGAGAGAGAAGGTTTTTGCTTATACAAAAAATGTATTTGTAAACACATTAGCTAAATACTGTAGCAATCTGTTATCTGTGCAAGTGAAAAGGGTTAGCACAAACAAATCTTACGTTACGTAAACCTAACGTATTCGAGTCATATTGCGCGTCAACGCCAGCTCGACTGCCCAATGTTGTAGCGTCACCGCGTAGTGTATCTCAGATACGCTACAGTTACGTTACGTTTACGATTGTCACATTTATTCGTGCCGAAGCCTTTGATATTGAATAGTCTGTTAGTTTTTGTTTTGCTAACTAAGTGAAGATAAATAATAGCTCTTTGTCTAGATTCTTGGTAGACTAGAACATTAGTAAACAATTCGAAAATGTATTTTCTAACTTGATTTTCTTATCATAACAACATAACATAGGCACGTACTAACAAAAAGTTTTCTTAGGTCCTCTACGTCTTTTACTCTATGTTTGTGTATCTAACCAAAGAAAGTAAGCGGTGTGGGTTTGGTTCCTCGGCAAAACAAATACTTACCTACTTTTATAAAATCTATAATGGTTCGGTTTCGGGTTCTGATAATTAGGCCCCACCAGTGGGCCAGCCAGTGGGCTCGATGGGAATAACCCTTATTTAATTACTAACTAATTTGCCCACCTATTTTTTCTTAAATATTTAAAGCCAAGTCACAGAATACACCTTTGTCGTACAGATAAGACACTCTCCACTCAACTCAATTTTTACCCTCGCCCCCAGCCCCGAAGCTCGTAGGTCAAATAGCAGTTCATTAAACGGGCTGCCACCGTGTACCAACCGATATGAGGTTGACTAGTCCCCTTTCCCAAAAACACATTGTACAAGGTATTATTTATATCCAGCTGACATTTTGGTAGATAAAAATGGGTGACCAGCGGGCCTAAGATGCGCACGCGAGATATTTTGTCATGTCGTTCTGTCAAAATGTAAGCATTTTGCACTAGTTTTTGAACTTTTACATTATCTGTGGTAATGTTGTCGGCAAAACGCGCCTTGTTATTGTACACTTTTGACACTTCTTAGTCGTCGTATCTCTCTGAGGACGAGATAATAGTCATGCAGAAATGTCAAAAGTTGAAGAATCAAGGCGCGTTTTGTCGACAACATTGCCACAGATAATGCAAAAATTCAAAAACTGGTACAAAATACTTAAATTTTGACAGAACGACATGACAAATATCTCGCATGCGCATCTTAGGCCCGAAAGAGACTTTAATCATGTTTTACGTGGCACGCAATATAGTAACGCGCTAACCGAAACAAATGCAGATACAGTGTCACGTTAAGGCGAAGGGTAGAATAACAATGCAAAGGTTCAGTAAAAATATCACATTGATCCAAACAAGTTTTCTAACCAAAAAATGTGCACTTTAATTTATTGCATTGGTACAAGTTTTTTGGTCGGAAAACTAGTTTGGATCAATGTGATATTTTTACTGAACCTTTGCATTGTTATTCTCTCGACCCTGAAGCTCTGCAATTTCACATAATTACATTTAGTTATATTATATCTTCAAAAATGTTGAAATGTGCGAGCGAGAAGGTTGTCTGGCTTTACCCTTCGCGTTAATAACGAGTAACCAAGCATTACACACGCAAGTACAGTGAGTTTAGTAGCGGTTGTGTTACACTGAGCAGTAATGAAGTAACGCACTGCAAAGTTATCGTAGAGCTGCTGTGTGGTGTAACTCTACCTAAGGGGTGATCACGAACAAATCTGACAGTCGCTTCGTTACGGTAAGATTGCGATTGTGACATGTGATCAAAGCACTGTAAGTACGTATGAGTGTGTAAATCGGCACAAAAAAAGTTGAATGCGAAAAGTCGGTACCAAGCGTTCTATTTTCAAACAAATTTTATTTTTAAATTATTTAAACGTAACGTCTCGCTTTTGCATTGGAAAGTCACATGAGTTTTCTTCTTCTTCTCTTCAATAATGGCCTGTGTCCGTCATTTCGACAGACAATTTTGCCAATGTCAAGTGTTAAAATTGTAATAATATAAGTCAAGTCAAGTCATTTATTTAAGGATGTAATTTTTTCACCACTTTGCACGTTGTCACATTGACATTGACATGACTGACAGACGTCTTTAGGTCGTCTGGTTAGATTAACATAAACATGGCCAAGACCAAGTTAAATGAAAAACTCTTTACGTTTTCTAGTACCCGAATATCATATGTAATCTTATTTAATCATAATAAACAACTCGAGAAGCTTAGTTAATAATTTTATACGCTGTGGGTTGAATATAAATCAGGTTGACTTACCTAAAAGTAAGCTGTATATGCACTACTTTTGTTTTTGGTAAGTGTTTTATCAGCAGTTTAGTTAGAGCAGAACTAAACTGACTGAGCTTTCATCTTCAAGTTTTGAAGAAAAATATTAATTTTTTTTTTTTTTTTTTGGCGTCGCTCTGTTTGCGTATTTGCCATTTTGCGTAAAAAATATCCACCATTTTGCCTTCAAAACATACGACAGCCGACTTGACGATGACTTGACATCAATTCAGTTCTTGTATATGGCCTTTGCAGTGCTGCCCGCAATTTTGCCAATGTCACGTTTTGTTAGACCTTAGCACGATGGAGAATCGCCGGTGGTGAGTAGTAATGTTCGGTGGAGAATTTGGATTCAAGCAAAATTATGAAACAAATCAACAAAACAATGACTTGACTTCTTCTTTTAAGCCTATATGGCCTATGTCCGATTTCAAATATATCACTTGACACTGGCGATACTGTCGAAATGACGGACAGAGGCCATAAATAAAAGGAGAAGAAGACTGAGCTGTGACGGCTGTCAAAATATTCAGGCCCTTTTCCCTGAACTCTGGGTGTAATTTCCTCACCTGAGATGGCGGCAGTTATATGAAATGGTCTCATCAGGCGTTTTCAATGGCGCCAAATTGAACTAATATCGGATACCGTTAGTTTTATACCCCGCTAGGGAGAAATCGATGTATCGGGTTCAGCTCGGTTAAATTCGGGCATTTTAGTGAAAACAAACGGGGCGTAACTGCGGTCATCTTTGATACCATCAGAATCTGACAAATGAAAATGACAGTTGCTAGTATCCAAAGATTATCTTGGGCATAGTCGACTCACGTTAGGTATCTTCTTCTTCTTTACCCTATATGGCCTGTGTCCGTCATTTCGACAGACAATTTTGCCAGTGTCAAGTGGTGAATTTTAAATTATATAAGTCAAGTCAAGTCTTTGTCAAGTCGGGTGTCGTTTGTTTTGAAAAGAAAATGGTGGATTTTCTCTTCAAAACCTAACACGAATTTTCACATTCAGAAAAACCACTTTACACACATTTATTCCAATGGCTCACACTTTATGTTACGACCTCAAGTATTATTGGTTAAAATTCCACCAAAATAAACAGCAATACTAATGCTAAATAACGGAAGAATAATAATTAAAATAAAAGTCAAATCTGATTGTTTATCATTTCATATCATCAACATCTGACAAACTATAATAAAAATTTCAGTTTAACAACCGGTATCAAAAGAGGGCTCTGTTCTGCTTCTGATCGTCTAACAAAGTTTTTTGACAGCGATCGCGTAAATGGTTACCATAACATTCGACTGTCAATCAACTTCAACTTCTTGGTTTGTGGCTTTTGTGGCTAGTTGTCACAATTCTGCCAGTGTCGAGTTCGCTAATGCTAGTGTCTTAAACAAGAGGGGAGTGCGGATAAGAATATGGTCAGTGTACAGAGGGAGGTACAACCAAAATTTTGACTCGACTGTCAATGGATTTCAATAAAGTTTGTACAACGTGAAGTTGACATCAAATTATCCTAATGAAATCTATTTGAACGTAATAAGCGCTACGCAGTCACTATTTCATGTACACATTTATAAAGAAAATCTTGAGAAAACTCACCTGATACAAAAACATCAGAGAAAAAAATTGCGAATAAAAACTAACCGTTTGTTATAAGAGCCCGTTGGCCGGAAGCCATCGGCCGCGGATATCAGCCAATTTGGCACAACCCCGTTAATACGACTATTAAAGGTACCAACTACATATACAACCATGGAATTACACTTATGGCTATCGATCAAAAATGTTAAAATATGTTTAAAATGTTTTTATCTAAGTTTTTACTCTTTTGAAGCTGACTGACAATCAACGTACAGCCTAAACTATAAGTCCTGGAGGTATAAAATTTGGAGGGTAGTATCCTTATATCTATAGTGCAGGGGTGCACTAAGAAAGGAATTTTGAAAAGTCGCACCCTAAAGGGATTAAAATTAGGAAAGGTTTTCACCAAATAATGCGTATGCTGCTACCACACGAGCAAAACCGGGGGCGGCAGCTAGATAAGGTATCAACTACTTATATACCACCATGGAGTTACACTTATGGCTATCCACCAAAAACGTAAAATAAGTTTAAAATGTTTTCATTGACATAGTAAAGTTCGATCACATAATCCCCACTGCCCTCATAATGCAAGCTCTGAACTGCTTCGCTGCCCAGCATAATGTCAAATGACGTGGCTACAGATATACAAAAACGAGAAGCTTTTGACGGCAAAAAAACGCGCTTAAACGCGCTAATGTCACTATTTTGTCACAGAATACCTATGATTTAGTATGAAAACCGCCAGGCGGTTTTTATGAGACAACGATTGCCCTGGTAGGGATTTCTTAGTGGGAATTTTGGAATATACCCATATACCCAATGTGTTGAATGCATTATAGGCTCCTATGATTGGTTGATTTGGCTGAATCTGTAGTCTTACCGAAGCTTAATGAATGAATAGTCATCAATTTTGAAAATTGTACAATCTTCTCAATATCTTAATCGTTTAAAATAAAATAGGGGATAGTTATTAGCGACTGGTGGCAGGTAAACTTTCACAACTTTTTTAAAAGTGCTAAACTTTCTTTTACTATTTAGACTTTGCGGTAAGGCACAGTGTAAGTTTCTAAGAACACAGCGGATAAGTTCTGACGTCATCTTTCAGTCAAAATAAATTACTCTTTTGCTAGAAGCGGTATCTACCAAGTTTGTATAGTTTTTATTCATCAGTGATTGCGTGCGGATATAAAGAGTTGAAACCTTTTGACGACAATTAGTAAGACTGCAATTTGCGGCCGTTACGGCGAAGTCCCTCATCTTGCAAATTAGAGAAATTTGAGTGCTGTCCAAAACCCGTATTCGTATTTATTGCTCAAGCTTATGATTATCCTTACCGGCGCCTGTGTTTCCAAATGCCTATATATTTTGGTAGGTTTCTTCTAGGTAAACATGATACATCGTTGACGACATCGCCACTGGTGAAATAATAGTCCAATGTTAATCTATATTGGGTCATACTTATAAATAGGTTGAATAGGTAGGTCTGTCACTGTTTGACATTACCTGTTAGTCAGAGACAGCATAAACAGCTGGATAAAGTTATGCAACAATTATATGTAAACAGGTAAAAAAAAACGCATTCAATTCGTTGCCCTACTTTTACACGAGGGCACAGACAAAATGACAAAAAGACAAACAGATACACCACGCCACCTTTCCATTTTTTAGACGAGGGCACAGACAAAAAGACAAACAGATACACCACGCCACCTTTCCATTTTTTAGACGAGGGCACAGACAAAAAGACAAACAGATACACCACGCCACCTTTCCATTTTTTAGACGAGGGCACAGACAAAAAGACAAACAGATACACCACGCCACCTTTCCATTTTTTAGACGAGGGCACAGACAAAAAGACAAACAGATACACCACGCCACCTTTCCATTTTTTAGACGAGGGCACAGACAATAAGACAAACAGATGCACCACGCCACCTTTCCATTTTTTACACGAGGGCACAGACAAAAAGACAAACAGATACACCACGCCACCTTTCCATTTTTTAGTCGTTAAAAAGCATTTACCGTACTTATTTATCAAAAAATGCTGCTTTAAGGAAACCTTCTCCTTTGCCAAATTAAAATAAAAAAACACCAAAGAAATCCCTTAAAAAACAAAAATTCACCGTCGTGTTTAAGGAAACGAAATATCTCCTCAATTTGTGGAGTTTAAAGACGCGAAAGTACACCTTAATAAATTACGATCATTGTGAAACAAATTGAACAATTTTGTACAATTTGAACTTGACCCTTTTAAGGCTTTCCAATTTGTTCATTTCAGTGCTTTGCCCCTTTAAGCGTAGTTCTTATTGTGCGGAGTTTGGCGTAGAACTTATAAATGCGTGAGATCACACCGTAAATTAGGTAATTCTCAGATGTCACCAATGTCACTAATCAGTAGTGATGACTGGGAATTGCTTATTGGACACGAGTTTTGACATTTTTTGAAACGACACATAGCACTTTTATATTAATAGTTTTTCTTGTGTTATTGTGAGTATTGTTGTTTAATTTTGGTGGAATTTTAACCAATAATACTTAGGTCGTAACATAAAGTGTGAGCCATTGGAATAAATGTGTGTAAAGTGGTTTTTCTGAATGTGAAAATTCGTGTTAGGTTTTGAAGAGAAAATCCGCCATTTTCTTTTCAAAACAAACGACAGCCGACTTGACAAATGACTTGACTTGACTTATATTATTACAATTATATCACTTGACATTGGCAAAATTGTCTGTCGAAATGACGGACAGAGGCCATTAATGAAGAGAAGAAGAAGAATTGCTTATTGTGCGGAGTTTGGCGTGGAACTAAATCAATGAGTGGAGATCACACCTTAAATTAAGGTCATTCTCAGATGTCACCAATGTCACCAATCAATGGTGACGACTGAGAATTGCTTAAAGAATGTATTCCATTTCCCACCACTGGTGATGTCCCCACTGCGTAATGATGACAAATAAGAATGTCTATTGGCAGAAAAACTGAAATAGGAGAGCAGAAGTAACCAAGAGGTACCTACGTGTTATCATTACAAGTTTCTCTGCTCAAAAAAAGTCGGTAAAATGGACAACCCTTGAACTAAGCCAATTTGCAACTGAGATTGAAAATATTGGTATTCTGCGTATACTCGAAATTAGCTCAGTAAAGAGGTTAAATAGATTTTTATATCTTGATTGGAGCTTAAAAATTATTAAATGGGTTTTCAATAACCGTTAAGACTTAAAGCCGGTTAAAAAAACTATACCCAAGTTTGTTAGGTTTAGTAATATCTCCAATAATGACCAACGTTTCTCTTCAATATTGCTTAATCGATAATTTCGCTGGAATGCGGTACTTTCTTCCGCAGAATACCTCAAAGCTGGTCCAAAAATTAGACAATTTAAACAGTCAGCCTTATTCACAACAAACTGTGGCGTTATCGAGGCTTTAAAGTGGTAAACCATCAAAGTGGTAATTTAGCTATTGCATTGTTTTAGCTAAAATAATAAAAAGATACCACTAAAACTACTGTTAAAATTGAAATAACTAGTTTTATTGAACATGTAGGTTATTTTAACATCCATTGATTCACAAAGAAAATTACGACCAGTACAGTATTTTATGATAATAAAATACACATGAAACAGATGAGCTATCTACAAACCGCTGCAAACGATTTCATAGTTATTAATATTTAATTAATGAGTTTTAGAAAAATAAAAAGTTTCAAGATAATGCAACAACATAATTTAATATAGAATAATAAATAAATATTCACGGACACATAACACAACGCTTTCTAGTCCCAAACTAAGCAAAGCTTGTACGATGGAAACTAGATGGCTGATAGAATACATACATACTTTTTTTTGTAAATACATACTTATAATACATAGAAACACCCAGACGCAGAACAAACATCTATGTTTACAACACACAAATGTTTGTTCTCGGTGGGGATCGAACCCACGACCCACAGCACGGAAGGGAGAGCTACTACCGACTGAGCAATGACGCCTGCCATCTGTCAGATGATATCTTCACTAGATTATTATCATGAATAGATGTAAAGGCCTATTTGTTTGTTTATAAGACGTAACTGAATAGCTAGGTGTTTGTATGATCTGTAGTTAGGTTAATAATAAGTGTGTATGTATAGGACTTTTTTTTTGTACTTTGTTTCGTATACAATTCCATTGACTTGTACTCTTTTTTATGTCTTTCACTTTTTTCTGTTAATATTTTTCGTGTCAAATAAAACTTTTAATTTTCAATTTATTTTCTAACTGCTATAGATTTTTATAGCTCTTATAAATAAGGCAGTTACACCTACTCCCAGCTGTATTGTGCCAAGACCCACAACAAGCGCCCGCAGCGCAGTTGTGTTTTGACAGCCCGATCACGTGTTACGTTTTATTTCTTCACAAAATGCTTTCAATTGCAGTACTCGTTAGGTATTTGATTTGGCAGATCCGTTGAAGGAAACTAGGTTTTATGCTGCAACTTTTAGTAAACAAGCTGATTTTTGCAATGTTGCTGCATTTAGATGGCTCTACATGAAAATGGAGTAACATTTTAATAATTTTGAAGCTTATAAAAACTAGAAAAACTGAATTCAAATTGATAATATATGGTTTCATCATCAGATGATGATAATGATGATATGTTGGAATTGTTCGATTGATCGTAAACACTATTTGAAAGTCACAGGAAAGCAAAATACGCAGTGTCATGTATGTGGATGACGTGTTTTTTTGTTACAACCAAATTGAGAACCTCCTACTTTTTTGTCAGAGTCTGCGTCAAAAATCAGAGTGTGTTTACCTACTTTTAAAACATTAACATACACAGTGCTAGCAATCAACTGGGGTTTATTTCGCCTGGTTAGAATAGTTTTTTCTCAGTATAAAATGCATAAAATATCCCAAACCTTTCAGCTACATTGTTGCCAAGAATCGCTGACTCACTCTAGCCTTTAACTGTGATTTAAGACCACTTGTTCGCCAAAATATCTACGCTTAATCCCCATAAATTTGCGCGAGTGAGGTATTGGAGTTTTATAGGTTCATTGGGGTAAAAAGGACTATTTTGGTGAGATAGAGCTCGTAAAACTAGTTCAAGGTTATCAAGGGGTAGCCAGGGGCAGCACCTGGAGGGATAGCTTCATTATTGCCTATTTGTTAGCCTGAAGCATCAAGCTATTAGGGCCTGGTCAAATAGGATGCGTTGTGTGTGACGATCTGAGAAATGTAGCTGGCAGGCACTGGATGAGAAGAGACGAAGACCGGGCTCAGTGGCGCGTCTTGGGAGAGACCTACGTCCAGCAGTGGACTGATATAGGTTGATGATGATGATGATGATGATGTGTGTGCCAGTGTAGAAATCCCCTTCGTAATGGAAATACGCAGGGGAAAACTGGAATGAGCCGTAAAACGTGCCTATACTATTATTGAAAAAAAACACTTACCCGTAAAGAGATAACTAATTAATGGTGATCGACGTATTCGTACGTTAAGGTTTAAATAGTTTATATTAGTTTGTAGGTTTAATTTTACATTGATAAAGGTACTCCTAATATTTTCTTAGTACACAATACTACCTCTTTATTTTAATACTCTCCTATGCGTCAAAGGTTTGCTGGAAGAAAACTCTCATTAGGGTTAAGCTCGCCTTTGTACATCTTTAGTTTTAACTTGTTTGTTTATATTTTTCTACGTTAATTTAAGAAGGTTATTACCGTTTACTGTAAAACCAATATTTCCCAGAAAAAGCCTACCATACATAAATTAATTATTGATTACCAAATAAGTTTTGTAATGGATTCATCCTGTAATTTTATCCGTAATTAAAATTTAATATTAATTATAATGGTTCAGTAAATGGGTAATGTTCGAGTTTAATAATGAGTCTGGTATTAACTACACCATAAATTAGGTAGGCACCTGTTAATTACCTTACCTAATAATAAAAGGCCTTTACATCTATTGAAGATGATTTTATACCAGCGTCAGGAGGCAACCTATGCCTACACTTAACGGGACACCGTAGTGCCTGGGACAATGTTTAGATGGAGTAGGCTTGCCCAGCACCTATACCATCCTCTCAGCCTAGTTAGCCATATCTACAGGAAAGACAAGGTCAATACGTGCGGAGCTGACTAAGCCAAGGGTTTCCTCACGATGTTTTCCTTCACCGTTAACCTTCATCAACCTATATCGGTCCACTGCTGGACGTAGGTCTCTCCCAAGACGCGCCACTGAGCCCGGTCTTCGGCTCTTCTCATCCAGTTTTTGCCAGCTACATGTCTTAGATCGTCACCCCACCTAGCCGGAGGGCGTCCTACACTACGCTTGCCTAGACGCGGTCTCCACTCGAGTATTAGTTTGCTCCAACGATTGTCGGTTCTGCGGCAAACATGGCTCGCCCACTGCCATTTCAGCTTACTAATCCTCTGAGCTATGTCGACCACCTTGGTTCTCTGTCGGATAACCTCGTTCCGGATAAACCGGTTTTCCGGTTTTTCCGTTAACCTTACCTTACCTTACCTAAAGTGGCTTATTACTTTACCCTCAGAATATTGACACCCCTCTTTTAGTGACTGGTTTGATCAATCGTTCAACTCTTAACTACTTTTGATCGTTCTATAACTTTGAGGAGAACATGGGAGGATATGTGTCCTCCTACGAAAAGGGAAGATCTTCCACGCCGAGCGACCTTTGGCTCGGGGTCCGAGGACCAATGGATGGTATTCGGTAGTATTACTTATGTTCAAACTCCGTGATAACTTCGTTTGCGCGATCTAGGATAGTTCTCATGTAGCGAGATAGATGGCGCTACAACTTTATTTCTCTCCGTCAGGATTGAGTATTGACTATACTATTATATTATCCTATACTCAGATCCAGCTCAAAGTTAGGCAGGAAATTAGCTATTTAAATTATTACTGTCTGTTGGTAATGTCCCCGTTCGTTACCACTGCAAAACATTCACAATAAAACATGCACACTTCTGTGAAGATATCGATTTGCGTTTCCACCGCCAAACCTTGTGCATGTTTGACATTTGGAATCTTGTGCAGATGGTTTTAAGGATTTTCTTGATTGTAAAAAAAACGTTTGTAAGGATTGTGTTGTGAAGATTTTAATGTGAATGTTTAATCGAAACAATGACACAGCTAGATTTTAATCATCTGTTTAACTATTCAGGTTTTTGAAGTACCTACTGGCCCTAGGTATAAGGTAGTGTTTTGTGTGCAACAAAGTTTATATGACGTAACAAAGAGCCGAAAAATGAACAGTGTAGGTACCTACCTACCTTTGTGTTCGTGAAAACGGTTTATGTTACTTTGTATGCACATAACTTTACTTTATAGTACGATTTCATCAGTCGTAAAGTTTTGCATTTTTAAACTTATCATCAATATATATAAAACTCTTTTGAAGCTGACAGAGAATCAACGCACAGCCTAAACTATAAGTCCTAGAGGTATGCAATTTGGAGGGTAGTATCCTTATATAGTGTAGGGGTGCACTAAGAAAGGAATTTTGAAAAGTCCCACTCTAAAGGATCTAGAACGCGAGCAACGCCGCGGGCGACCACTAGTGCGATATACGTGCGATTGCAAATGCAAATTCGTGAAATATTATTGGTGAGTTTATTATTTTTGTAACCTAATCTTGTTCTAGTGACCGACAGCTACTACACGACACCGATTAATCAGTAACTTGTACAAAATAGTCGTATGTTTGTGTGTTTGTTTACGATGGAGTTCGCAGGCGCAACGGTGGGAGAGCGTCTTAATGCCTTTATGAAATTAGCTGTCCGATATCTGTAGCAGTATGAAAAAAGTTCAGGCAAACATTGTAAAGCTAGCCGATATCGTGTAGGGGTCGTGACACAATGGGAAAACAGCTGATGCCAGGCAATGGTCACAATTTTTTTAACTTTTCCCTCTTTTCGTCTCGACATTTTACAAAAAAAAATATTAGTGTACCTTATTTTTGGTCTGTCTGGTAATAAATGTCGAGATCCTAAAAATACAATTTAAAAATAACAAGATTTTATACCCTTGTTATTTTTTAATCTTTATTCTGAAAAATCCGAGTACATTTTTTTCTAGCTGAATTTTTCAATAACATTCGCTGAAGTTGTTCAAAGCTTTTAGTAAAACTATATAAGTAGAAAAATAAAATATTGTACATAAATGTTTCATCGAGTTCAGGGAACGGAGAACAGACAGAAAGGTTCTCGAGATGAGACAATACACCGTAAAATACATCGCAGGACCGCCTCAATATTAATGGAAAGGAAACCTAGTAAAGTAGTGCAAAAAACGCATAAAATATTAAGGGACTATGTTATAGTTATTACATCAGGTGAGCTATCAGCTTGTTACATTACTTTTAACATTAAAAAAAAAAAAAAAAGTTAGAGTAGACATTATGTCTTGAATAACATACGTAATCAGGAGATAATGTCTACTCTAACTTATTATAAGATAGGGGGTCAGACATAAAGCTAATTAAGCAGTGGATTTCCACATTTTTTTTCTTCACCTATTAATAACTTTGGATAAGGAATGTAGATGCAATATTTTCCTCATTTGGCCAGTATATAGAATGCTAATAAAACAGATAGATTCTTTTGTTGATGAAAAGAGAGAGTTTGAAAAAAATGAGAACACAAAAAACGAGTTTTTGTTTTGGCTCAACTGTCTCATGTTTTTTTTGTAAATATTGTGAATGTTGTAAATACTGTATTAGTTGTAATTTTCTTTGTGAATAATATGTAATACACTTTGAAATGATGTTATTTTATATATGGCTTACATCTCTCTCTTTTTGCCAACAAAAGAATCTCTCAGTTTCATCAGCACAAATAAGAGCACACATTCATTTCAAAACTCAAGTTCACCATCTCTCTTTTTCCCTTTACATCCTAATTGGATAAAGAGATACGTATGGTAGGCGGGGTGAATAATGTGGACACGCTCGGGTGTTTTTGTATTTTTCCCTGGGAAGTGCAGGTACTTTTATTTGTGTGGCTTATTTTTGCAGTGCAAAGACTTATTTTAAAAGCATACTATAAAATATCAGATTATTTAGAAGACAAACAAGCTTGGGACGAACTAGCTCCAATTCATCCAATAAAAAAAATTGTAATCATACCTAATCATACAAAACGTAATGACGATTCAAAGTGATCAGTGAGATTTTATTGAATAAAAGCTTTTTGACTTTGACTTTGAAGTGTTAGTGAGATTACAACAAGATTACGACACGGCTATATAATGAGATTTGTTAGTTTTTAGTTTTTTACATGTGTTTATAGCAGTACAGGACACGTTTTAAGAAGACGTCATGTTATAAAATTTCCTTTGTTATAAACATTTGACAGCTATCTCTTCTCATAAAAAGTATCTACACTTTATGTAGGTACCTATTCAGGGTTACATACTGGTTTAGCATTTTTAAAACTTTACATCTACATTTATTTTTATCTTTTTATTGCCTTACAGGGCACGTCCTCATTGGACTTGCTCTGTGAGGTAATGCATTGTTATAGGCAGAAGTTACTACTTAACATCAGGTGAGCTATCAGCTTGTTCCATTACTTATATCATAAAAAAAAACATCTTTGTTAGAAGAATCGTACATACAATGTTACTTTTTTACCAGTTTAAAATTTGAAAAAATATAGGCACTTTGAATCACATTTATTAAATAATCCTTGTGTTTTTATTTAAGAGCGTATTCATTGACTCAGTGGGTACCAACTGAATTTTTTTCTTGTGATAATTCTTCTATTCCAACCTCACCTTTTTTCACTCCAGTCGCTATGTCAAACATGCAAAATAAATGTCCCAAACCCCAAATCGGGCTAATTCTCAGCACTTATTCATCCATCGGGCGTTTATCTCTTAATCTGCTGTCTTCAATAAAGCTTTCCATGTGATTGGACGTAAAACCCGATTACATTTGTATTTTCCTTGTTCGTATTTTTGTCCGTGTTCAGAGATTTTTATAATATCCAAAAAAATGCCAAGTTGAATTGTAAGTGATCGCCCGTTGGCGTTCAAAATACGTCTGTGCGTTAAAAGCGTCAAATTAGCTACTCTCAACATTAAAAAAAATTGACGTTTTTGCCGTGTCGAGACTAGTGGCACGGTTATGTAAGTAATATGTTATTCGAGGGTTCAAAGATTTTAGAAATACCACTTATTGTAATAAAGTAAAAAAATAAATTATCTGAATGTAGAGTCAGTAAAGTCTACCTCACCAAAATGATGAATAATTGCTTATTTAGTCAATTTAAGTTACACTGCGTTCTGTCAGTCTAGGTCGCACACAACCGCACAAGGCGGCCACGCAATGGTATGAAAAATCATCAAACTAATAGATCTACGGCGCTTAAGTCTTAGAACGTAACTGAACTTTGTTCGCTCTGTAGAAATTAAACCACAGACAAAAGAAAAGAAGTACTTATTCAGTTCAAAATTCACAAAAACTGTAATCCAATTTTAAATCCGGGCTGCAAGCAACGCTCAATTAACCTAAACGAGGGAAATAGTTTCAGGGACTCTTAACACCAGTTTGAACTGCTTTAATATTACTAGCGAAGCTCTCAAGTCTTAATATAAAAAAAAAACCTGTTTCTGTTTCTTTACACATCAGACGATAGAGAAAGACAAAGTATGATTTTGTTTTCTTTCTGTAGAAATGAACGCTAGGGCACTTCTGACCCTGGCCATACTCCTGGGGGTAGTGTGAGACGAAACCATACCGAAAGACAAAACATAGACGAAAGACAGACCACCTTGCCCATAACAATGCATTACTACGCAAAGCACGTCCACTGATAACGTGCCCTGTGAGGCATCGCACTGTGTCCATCACAGTGATAATAGAAGCGCTCGTGGCGTAGCTTGCTTAGTCAATATTCACCGCTTCCGTGCTAGGGCACGTTAAACTGGCGGTCCCGGCTCTAGCAGTCGTTAAGCCATAAAGCCTTAAGGCGGCCTAAAAACTACGACATCAGAGTTGGCCACTAACTCATACGAGCTTGCTTGCTTAGTGGTAATAGAAAAATTATCCACTCTCTAGTTATTATAGCTCAGATAATAAACAAAACTAGTGTTAAGAGCCCGGCGCACCCACTCCCAAGATACTAAATTAAAATTTAAGTTTTAATGAATACCTCACCTCTTTAGGCGTTCGTTAGTTTCGTGGTTTTAATTACACATTCAACTAGGTAGTTGGGATATAATGGTGTCTGAGTGCCTGCAGTGTAGCTTGGCCTTTACCTAGGCATTTCGGGGAATATTTTACTTATAATTTCAACTGTATTTTGACAAAAATACAACGCTAATTTGCTCAAAGAAACCGCGACTAGGCAGTCGTGACATTTTGGCATGGCATTGCATTGCCAAGTCACAAGGAAATATGAACGCAACAATACTCGTATATTATGACAAACATCAACACTTTCACATTTATAATATTAGTGGGATGGGATAGGATAGAAAGTAGGATAGGATTTGGTCCCAAACATAGTCCGAGTACCGGAAACTCTTATATCGGAAATCCAATTTTAAAAATCCACAATCAAGTTGAAAATCATGTAGCCATTTTAATAAAACCGTGGAATCCAGCATATTGTTGTATGTACCGTGTACAAATACTAGCGGATCTAGGAGCTAAGGGCCAAGGGGCTAAAACCCCCTCTCCAAAAGCTTCGACACCTGAAGCTCCCTGAAATCCTAGTTGACCCTTGGGTAGACCCCAAGGGTCAACTAGGATTTGTCAGGGAGCTTCAATCCTAAGCAGCTGTATCAAGCCCTCGCAAGCCAAAATCCTGGATTTATCATGGCCTATAAAGTAGATACTGATAATATAGATATTTTCAGATCCATGGGGGAGCTCGGAGCCTCAAGGGAACCTCTCATCCTAAATGCTCCGTGTCTACCCAAGAGTCAACTAGGATTTCTGAGGAAAGACCCTTACTAGCTAGGTCAAGCACCTTCCAAACTAAATGATAATACAGATATTTCTTGATCCAGAAGGGAGATAGCCTCTTAGCAAAGCCCCCCTCTCTCCAAAAGCACCAGGTCTACCTAAGGGTGGATTAGGATTTGTCAGGAAAAAGCCTAAATAAGCAAATATCTGGGTCAAGATCCAGGGAGGAGTATGAAAGGCCATAACCATAACCTCCCCCCTCGCTCAAAAATCTCCAGGTCCAGGTTAATCAGGGAAATTCCTTAATAGCTGGGTCAAGCCCAAAGCGAAGTCCTGGATCCGCCACTGCCTACGAAGTAGACAATACAAACGTTTCCTGGCATTTGCATTGAAGCTGAGTTGCATTGGAATATGACTGTTTGCAGAGAACTCATATTCTGGAGATTCTTTACTTCTACACAATTGTCCATAATTGATTTTATTTCTAGTGTAAGTACACAGTTTAGTTTTCTAAACATCATTCTTGTGGTTTCTAGAACTTTAATAAGCTTATATACATTGTTTTTTTTATGATATAAGTATTGGAACAAGCTGATAGCTCACCTGATGTTAAGTAGTAACTTCTGCCTATAACAATGCATTACCTCACAGAGCAAGTCCAATGAGGACGTGCCCTGTAAGGCAATGCACTGCGTCCATCACTCTGAGACGTAAAAATCTTGAAGTCTCATGTGCCTGTAATTACACCGGCGGTAATTGTTGTAGGTACCTTGATGCTTGTTCCATTATCAACTGTAAAAAATGCTGTCAAATAAGTTTAGTTTAGAAAACTGTACTAATAGAATCGGCCCCAATGTCTTTATACTACGCTACGTAGGTACACTACCTAATGTATTTTGGTAGATTTTCTTTCGTCATCAAAAATGGTGTGTAATTTCATCTCACATTCAGTAGTATTCTGAATATTCATATTTATGAAAGTTATTGTACAAGAGATGGAAACAGCATGAGATTTGAATAGTGCGGACTGTTGAGCTATGAACTTAGCGGTACTCCCCGTTACCAAATACCAAGCAAGCTCGTATGAGTTAGTGGCCAACTCTGGTGACGGAGTTTTTAGGCCGCTTTAAGGCCTCTGTCGTGCTTGAGCCGGGACCGACAGTTTAACGTGCTCTCCGGAACACGAAAGCGCTCAGATGTAAATGACCTCGTCCCCGTCACCGACATTTAGGTACATACACTATGGCCGGAATACTGAAACGTCAGTCAAATTTAAGCACTTAAAATTGCTCTACCTTTGTTTGACCTATCACATGAATTTTTGTAAGGTTCTCAAATAAATTGAAATTGAAATAAAGACAAAATGTCAGTCAAACAAATATTATCATTGTCGAACATTAATTTGGTCTTGACCAAATGAAATGAAAAAAAATTATTTGACAGAACACGAACAGTAAGCTGATATAAAGCTTTCCGACGATATCGTGTCGTGTCAGTCGTTAGCAGTGTGAAAACACCCAATAGTGCGGCCTAAAGAACGTAGGCATGTGAGCGCTTACATGTATTTTTAAGGAATAACCATAACAAGTCTATCTATGTTTTCATGGCCCCAGTTCAACTTTTTTCTAACACTTTTGTTAGAAAAAAGTTTTCCCTGCGATTTGATGAAAATTCCCGCCAAAGTAAAAACAAGTGACGATAGCCTAAATAAAACAAAAACGCAAATTTTCGCTGAAAAAAATGTATTAAGGTGTTGTAAGCCTTCCTCGCGCGACTCGCAAAAGTATGAGTTGTGGGAGTAATGAGATTTTTTTAATGTTTCTCGTAGCGTTTTCATATTATGTTCTTTCTAGGTGTTTGGTATTTGGTTGATTTTTTTTATTTATGGTATGTGAGTTAGTATTGTCGAGTAAAAAGTTGAAAAACTATAGTGACTATAATTTGGAAGTTTTCAAGAGTAGAGTGAATAGGTATCTTCAAGGTAACCGTGCTACATCGTCGACCACGTCATTGCTTAACATCAGGTGAGATTGTGGTCAAACGGTTGCCTATATTGTATAAAAAAAAATGTTAAATGTAACTGTTGTCGTGTAGTGAGGTGATTATAGACCTCATTTTGATGGTGCTTTTTGATACCTACCTAAATGCTTAGAAATTAGAAATACCTACTATGTCTGTAAATAAAGAATTTAGTTCAGGTTTTACTAAAGAAAAATATATTTTTTATGTTTAAACTTGTTTTCTCCGTCAAAATATAACATAATTTGAATTTTAATATTCTTATGAAAAAAGCCTTGTAGATTCAATAAAAAGATTTAACCAGGCCGTTCGGTAAAAACTAATTTTGAAATTCTAGCAACGTAAATATCAAACGGTTTTGAATTATTCCACAGGGCGAAGCGATGGTAGCTAGGGATGGGATTTTTTTTTTTAAGATTTGAATATTCAAGTACCTATATAGTAAAAATAATTCATCATTGTAAGTCTAAAGCTATTACTTTACGCATCAATAAATAATTAGGTATACAAGTGTAAAAAGAGTTAGGTTTGGAAAGATAACTCTTATATTTTAACAATATTTTTGATTTTACTACCAAAAACAACCAATTCTCTCGAAATAAATACTTGATTAAATACATTCGAGATGGTTTGATTTGAGATGGATCAAACTATAATATTATCATCATCATCCGCAGCCCGACTTTACCCACTGCTGGGCATAGGCCTCCCCAAGTTTGTGCCATCCACTGCGGTAATATATTTATTGAAAATTGGGAATTGAATGTAATTAAATACTCTCATTATACAATTCGCTCATTCATTAATTAAAAAACATGAATATTTTCCAACGTTTACTTCAATCTCTAGTTGCAAAAAACATCTGGAAAATTCAGTCTCTCAAGTCATTATTCAGCCGAACGCAAGCGAAACGGCTTCAAGTTGTTTGTTGTTATTGTCACAGGGATAATTTGTTGTGAAACGTTTCTGTTTTTGGGCACAAACTTTTTTTGAGGGTAGTCGTTACTTACTGCTGAAAAGCGTGGCGATAATCTTTCGCTTTGTGCGACAAATGAGGGTAGTTGGGTCACCAAATAAAACCTTAGCGTTTTCAGTCATTGAAAGAACTGAATCGCAATAAGATTTCGACTGCTGACCGCTGAGCCCGTAGTCTATGTTTTGTTGATCGAAACGCATATCGAGAAGCGACTTGCGAGATATTTTTTATGAAAATCCGATAAGCGCCTCTAGCGGGAGAATTGCAAACAATTTTTTTTTTTTTAAATGATAGAAGTAATGATAGAAGTACATGCTGATAGCTCACCTGATGTTAAGTAGTAACTTCTGCCTATAACAATGCATTACTTCACAGAGCAAGTCCAATGAGAACGTGCCCTGTAAGGCAATGCACTGCGTCCATCACTCTGAGACGTAAAGATCTTGAAGACTCATGTGCCTGGAATTACACCGGCGCCCTTACAGCAATGCGAGCATCACTGCTTGCGAGTTTCTCGATTCTCGCTTGTCGCAAATCAACATAACAAAACTCAGACTACAATGCGATCAAATTACCAAACTTAATGTTCATGCAATTTTTTTTGATACACCTAAATGACGTTTTGGTTAAGTTGTATTTTAGTAATAGATACTTATGCGCACTACATTACATACCCTACTAAATTGCTATCCCCACTATACAAAGGTTAAGTGGTAAAAAAAAAGGCTATTTTAGCCTGTATAAACTACTTTTAAAATGTGCAATTCATAAATTTTCTATCTATCGATATATTGATCTTTTTCAAGGTGTGAAATATTTTCTTATAAACTCGTAAACCAATAAATCTAAGTAAGTACATTATTTCAATGATCTCAAAGTAAATATCTCCGTTTATTTTATTAACAACTCTTTCAAAACAAAGAAAATAGATTTTTAGAAACGTAGAGCGAAATTGTTCTTAGAATCGCTTGTTCGATCGAGATACTCTGGGGATGTGTACACTAGTGTAGAAAAGAGTAGTTTGAACACTGTTTTGTAAGCTTTGAATTTACACATTATTTTAATACATTCTTAATGAAATTAACTCACCCGAAGGGCCTAAAATATGAAGATCGTGGAAAGTTGTTGGCTCGTTTCGTTCGTTAATGAGAATTGGTGATATGAAACCGCCAGATAGTTCACATTACGCATGCATTATGATAGCAACAGCTGGACGAATGGATGGAGTAACTGAGTTGTAACAGAAGACAGAAGAAATACTGTGAGACCCTGGACCACACACAGGGCTCAATGTTAAACAGTGAACATGCTATTCTAGTTTAAGCTAGTTACAAATTCAGACATTATTCTAGCCGCAAAAAATAAAACAGAGCTAGCATTTCCCACTGGGAACTTGAAAGAATGGAAAATCTGTTCAGAAGCGCGACTGTGTGTGCTGGCTTTAAGTTTTGAATCTCGGTGGATTGGATCAATTTTAAATGAACGCTTTTGAAGCTTTTATATATGAAACTAGATGGTAAATAATAATCTTAATTAAGATGATTATTCGAGATGGGCAGACGACATCGTCAAAGTAGCAGGCCGTAAATGGGAGAGACTAGCACAGGACCGCGGTGGATGGCACAAACTTGGGGAGGCCTATGCCCAGCAGTGGGTAAGGTCGGGCTGTGGACGATGATGATGATGATGATTAATTGAGCTTTGAAATAACGAAATCAACCCTCGGATTTAGTTACGCTGTGTCAATGAATAATGGTCTGTGGTCCCAAATGAATAAACATGTAAAGTAAAAATGTAGTTTTTTGACGAGGAAAAATACCACATAGGTACCTAAATAGGTATCTAAGTACTTAGTAAATACATAGTACCAAATTAGTGCGTTATGCTCTACCTTAAGAATGACTGGTTTCTTTGAGTCAATCTTACGATAGAGTTAACCGAAACTTTGGTAGTAAACTTCAGAGGTCCGTCCACCCTCCCATTCATAAAAAAGTTAGGGTTTTCTCAAGGGGTTGTAACTTTGCCTCCCGGGTATCGTTATGAAAGTTTACAGCTAGTTGTGAAAAATCGATTGCATGCCGAATTTCACTCTTGAGGTTTCACTAGCTGTTGTTTTCTTTGTAAAAGTTTTTTAGAAATATTTCTTTATGACTGAGTAAACCTTTATTGGTTTCAAAGGTGTTTTTGAATTTTGTCATAATATTCCTGTTTAATATAACTCTGTCAGATTAAACCGGCATTTTACCTTTATTGACAGGCGTCATGGCTCAGTCGGTAGTAGCTCTGCCTTCCGTGCTGTGGGTCGTGGGTTCGATCCCCACCGATAACAAACATTTGTGTGTTGTAAACATAGATGTTTGTTCTGTGTCTGGGTGTTTCTATGTATTATAAGTATGTATTTACAAAAAAAAAATTATGTATGTATTCTATCAGCCATCTAGTTTCCATCGTACAAGCTTTGCTTAGTTTGGGTCTGGAAGGCGTTGTGTTAAGAGTCCGTGAATATTTATTAATTTATTTATTATACCTAAAAACATTTACTGGCCGAAAAGTTCAAACATATCCGACTACAGTCAACACTATGATAAATCGAACTGCAATTTAGGAAAAGAGTAACAAAGCACCCATCATTCAGCTTTGAATTCCCTGACACAGCAATGTAACAGGACGAGGCATTCTGTCCTAACAATGTCGGTACAATCGATCATTCTATCGTGCCCCACTTAGAATGCACATGTTTGAATGTAGAATGTAGCTCGTGACATATTTAGTTGGCTTGCATTGAGATTGGATGCGAGTTCTGTCATTTTTACGAGCAACATGATTTGATTTTCGTTGTTTTTCTTGTGTTATTTCGAGTGTTGTTGTTTAATTTCGGTGGAGTTTTAACCGATAATACTTGAGGTCGTAACATAATGTGTGAGCCATTGGAATAAAGATGTATAAAGTGGTTTCTTTGTGTGGTAGAATTCATTTCCAAGTTTTGAACGAAAAAATCATCATTATGTATTCAAAACAAACTTGACGTAAGACTCGACTTGACTATACTATTTAAAAAAAAAATGGTGGATTCAATAATGGCCTGTGTCCGTCATTTCGACAGACAATTTTGCCAATGTCAAGTGATATAATTGTAATAAATAAGTCAAGTCAAGTCATTTGTCAAGTCGGCTGTCGTTTGTTTTGAAAAGAAAATGGTGGATTTTCTCTTCAAAACCTAACACGAATTTTCACATTCAGAAAAACCACTTTACACACATTTATTCCAATGGCTCACACTTTATGTTACGACCTAAGTATTATTGGTTAAAATTCCACCAAAATTAAATAACAATACTCACAATAACACAAGAAAAACTATTAAAATAAAAGTGCTGTGTCGTTTCAAAAAATGTCAAAACTCGTGTCCCTACTATTTCAAATAGTTTACTTGACAATGGCCAAATTGTCTGTCAAAATGGCGGACAGAGACCATCAATATGTATAAGAAAAAAAAAAGAAGAAGAGATCATATTAAAAGTGCGGAAAGTGAAGGAACATAAAAAAGGCTAAAAACGTTTTTCTTCAAATTTTACTGAACTCGTTTGATCGTTTATACCTTTTTAAAAAAAAACGAGCAATAAACGTTTTAACAATATCACACTTTTTCTATTACTTTATTATTTGTGAAAAAAACATGAATCAGTATTTTACATTGTACCGTCTCATAACAAAGCAATTATAGATGAAAGAATATTTTCAACGCGGGTAAAAAAATGTTACGAGACACGGTACGATACTAAAATTGAAACAAATAATACTGAACTTGTTTGTGTAGTCACGACTGTACCTACTGTAAGTACAGTCAGTTACAAAACAAATAAAAATCAAGATTTTGTATATTTTTTTTATGATAAAAGTTATGGAACAAGCTGATAGCTCAATTGATGTTAAGTAGTAACTTCTACCTATAACAATGCATTACCTCACAGAGCGAGTCCAATTAGAACGTGCCCTGTAAGGCAATGCACTTATTTGCATAACTTTTATAATTAAGATTTTTTTGTCGCTAAAAGTATTTTGCTTGAGGAACGGCAATTATCCAAAATGACCAAAAGTCTTGCTATGCAAGGTTAGCGAAATAATTTGAATAGTCTGTTAAATGATCTACAGAGCCTAGAACACTTTAACTATGTCACACTATTTTTTTTTTTTTTTTTATTAATTTAACCTTTATCGTCCCACTGCTGGGCAAAGGTCTCCCCCATAGACTTTCAATGTTCTCTGTCCCGAGCTTCCTCCCACCATCCTCTCTCGAAGGCATCTAGTTCGTCGCACACTTTATTTATAAATTAAAATTTCCAATTTATTTATTCAAGAAGGTAATAAAAGGTTAAAAATAATCAGGAATCTCGGTAGGTAAGTAGATACTTACATGAACATACCGAACTATTTATGCTTGCATCGCAACAGACACAAAATCACGCTTCACACGCCCCGTGGGATCCGCTTGCAGCATGCATGTGCAAATTACAACATTCTGCCATTACTGTATTATCTTATCTAGCCTACGTGTGTAGTGTAGGTATGGGCAGAAAAAAAACATTCAGTTTCAGGTTCATAAAAAAAAAAAAAATTAATCACGGACACTTAACACAACGCCTTCTAGTCCCAAACTAAGCAAAGCTTGTACGATGGAAACTAGATGGCTGATAGAATACATACGTACATTTTTTTTTGTTTACATACTTATAATACATAAAAACACCCAGACACAGAACAAATATCTATGTTTATAACACACAAATGTTTGTTCATAAATACCAATTTGGCGGATATACGCCAAATAGACGTCATCGTCATCATCATCCTATATTGGTTCACTGCTGAACGTAGGTCTCTCCCAAAACGCGCCACTGAGCCCAGTCTTCGGCTCTTCTCATCCAGTGTTAGCCAGCTACATTTTGTAGATCGTCGCCTCCGTAGCCGGAGGACGTCGTATACTACAAATAGACACAAATTATCAACTCATGTGAAATGATACGCGCTTGGAAAACACGTGCTCTCGCGCGTATACAATGAGGTGGAAATGACAAAATGATTAAATTACATGAAACAACGCAATGACGCCTAATTTATTATGGTTTATAACATTAACTCTTCAAGAATAGAGGCTTTTAAGTGTACTGAAGTTTTCTAAAGAAGATAATTATAGACGAGTCCAAAATTTACATTAATCATAAATAGTAATGATGTTCACTGTCGCATTGCCTGTGGCCTTCTTGTAAGAAATAATAAATCTTACCCGATTTAGATCTGTCGTGCCACACCGTGTGTAAGCCCCTAACACTGTTTAGCCCAAAACACCGTGAAACGAGCAAAATCATACAAAATTTAACAAAACCGCCGGGGCCTAAGCCAAAAATATTCCATAAAAACCTCTTTTGAAACGCCTTCGACGACATAAAAGACCGATATTGTGTTTGAACTTTGAAATTTATTTTTAAGACGTACAATAGGCGTAATTTGGGCGAAAGAATTGAAAATAAGTTTCTGAAATTCGTTTGTGAGTTAGGGTGTAATATCCTGTTTTTCTTGGATGTTGAATAGGCTTCCGCGGACGAACTCTGACGAGTGTGAGAATAGATCCTTTTGTAACGGTACTCTTTTCTTAAGTTTCTTACGCGTACCTACTTGTTTAGGTGGAAATCTGTGACGTGAGAAATAGGTATTATATACCTAACATTGCAAAATGGGAGCAAGCGCTAAATATATTGTTTGGGCTTCTGACTTTGTGCTATTTAGAAAACAAATAAAAAAAAAGAATCTAATAGTACAATTAAATATAAAGAATTTTCCAACGAGAGCAAAATATTAAAGAAATATCAAAACAAAGAAAATACTGACAACAAAAAGGAACCGGGTATGGAATAAGGGATGTTTTATGGATCTGTTACTAACATTAAATTATTTACTACATACGATTGCAACTTTTATTAGAACACCAATTAATGGAATAGAATATAAATTATTTATTTTACGCAAAAACAAACAATAAAAGAAATATTAAACTGTAGAGAAGAGAATAACAGATGCATAAAAAAGGTGATGTCTTCCTGGCTGGCTCCACGGCGACATTGTTGCTGTTTGATGCCTATCAATGATGGGCTCTAAGGTAATTTGAATAGTCAATTTTGGCTTTAAAGGTTCTTGCACAGTGTGCATGTGAGCGCCGTTAACGTAGTTATACTTGATATTTTATAAAAAAAAAAAAGGTACTCGCTCAGTAAATGCTAATACCGCGTTCACACTATGCCCATGTCGCTGCCGGCATGAATGCCGCGATTAATTCCGGAATGATTGCCACAGCAACATCGCCTTTATTCCTACACCGCGTTCACACATGCCCATGCCGCTGCCCGAATTATTGCCACGATTAATTCCGGAATTTTTGCCACAGCAACATCGCCAAGTTCATGCCCTAGCTCTTTGGTGAGAATAAAGGCGATGTTGCTGTGGCAATCATTCCGGAATTAATCGCGGCATTCATGCCGGGCTTAGTGTGCACGCGCTATTAAGGTGCACGGTGGCTCCTTTAGCACTGGTTTTCAGGAGAGCCTATCTAATGCAGGTAATTTCACGTAGTTTTCATAAAAAAAACGTCTGATTATGTAGTTATCCCAAACAGGGTATCCTATTAATAATATTAATCCCAATGCTCTCAACAATTATCGCTCGATAGTAAACGTCAGATCTAATTTGCCGCTAAGTGTAATCAAACTAGGCTCCTTTGGGACCCTCACTTCAATCTTTTGACAGTCGCTCATTCTGTGTACAAACCAAAATGAGCTTTATAACACTGCGTTTGGATTCAATATGGAAGTTTCGGAAATTCTCGTAATACACGGATGTTTGGATTTTTTCGCAGAATCTCCTCATGTTACATCGTAGAATGGTCATGACTGAGTTTCTGATATAATGATTTTTATATAGAGAAAAAAAATGGAACAAACACTAACAGGGATTGTAATAATAATGTATATATCCAGATGATCCCTTCAAAGGGGATTTTTTTAAGGGAATTTAGAGACTAACCGTATTTAAATTGTGGATGCTGAGATATTTTTGAAAACTTTGATTTGTTATTGACGTTAACTGCACATAAATAATACATGAAAATTCAAATTAAAATTATTTTAAAAGCTTCAAAGAAAAATGTTTTAAAAATGCAGAACACACCACATTATCCAGCTGCGTGGGAATATGCATTTCTGCATGATGATGAAGCGATGAAAATGTTTGTTCTTTCCAAGAGTAATAACATTCAGGATAGTTCTGTTCTCAGAATATTGTATTTCTAGAAATCCCCACTAACTACGTCGTAGCATGCTATTACCGCGTTCACACTATGCCATTGCCGCTGCCGGCATGAATGCCGCGATTAATTCCGGAATGATTGCCACAGCAACATCGCCTTTATTCCTACACCGCGTTCACACATGCCCATGCCGCTGCCCGAATTATTGCCGCGATTAATTCCGGAATTATTGCCACAGCAACATCGCCAAGTTCATGCCCTAGCTCTTTGGTGAGAATAAAGGCGATGTTGCTGTGGCAATAATTCCGGAATTAATCGCGTCATTCATGCCGGGCATAGTGTGCACGCGCTATAAGGTATAGCAGTGGGGATCGGTAACCAGAGCCCGTAGTCTGAGTTTTGCTATGTTGATTTGCGACAAGCGAGAATCGAGAACCTCGCAGTTTTTCTATGAAGAAAAATTGTTTACGAATCTCCCACTAGAGGCGCTTATCGGGTTTTCATACAAAATATCTCGCATTTCGCTTCTCGATATGCGTTTCGATCAACAAAACAAAACTCAGACCACAGGTTCAGAAGTCTTAAGGGTAAAAATTCAGTGAACTGTTCATACCTAAACGATCATGGATGTATGAGACCATTCCCAAAGATGCATCATAGGGCACGTCCTCAGTGGAAGTGCAGAGAGACCAAGTATCATTATAGGCCAGTATTTTAACCCTCCGAGGCTCCGAAGTGTTCGAGAGTGGTTTTATAATACTCTGTTTAATATTATGCCTCTGAATTTATTTGTAATCAACGCTGTAATTAAGCATGAAATATGTATGTTGATTTCAGAGAGCTTCCACGCTCACTATGATACAATTTTTTTTTAAATTTCTTTATCCTCTGTTCAATAATGCATTAAAATGTTGTGTATGGAATCCACGGTTTGGTGGAAGCGCTCATAGCGTAGCTTGCTTAGTCAATCTACACCGATTATCTGAGTTAAGCGACGTTCTGCCCGGTCACATTGGATGGGTGACCATTAGTGCCAATTACATCTGGGGTTTAATTTTGAGGATTCTCGCTTATAATAATTTTATCATTCAATTTGCAACTTTACAACTAGTATAAAAAAAACGTATGGAATACCAAATGAAGTGAGTATCCTTATCATTTTAGAGGTTTTCTTTTCCCTAGAGATTTTACAATGTTTATCTCCAAGGAGACTAAAGTTGCGCTACTGTACATAAGCATTTACAATGTGCTGTGATTTAGATCTAGTTCCGTAATTGTGGGCTCATTATCATCATTTGTGGTGTTCACAACCGCTGTGAAATATTCAGTGATTTTAGTTAGGCAAATCTGTTATGCACTCGTGTGGGACATTATTCAAACGTGATACATTATAGGCAACTATTTATTTTGTTGTGTAAATATTGTACTTATTTGGTCTATTTTATGAAAAACTAGAGCGGACATAATCTCTTGCTAATATAAAGCGGACATAATGTCAAGATGCAATTTTTTTTTTCTTTTTTTTTTCTAGAAAAATATTTTACGTATTGAACCTGCCTCTAACTTATAGTTGGGAAGAATTGATTTTACTGAGTTTTGTAAAAATAGTTTTGATATTTTCAGTAAAAACATATTTAGGAGTGTTTTGAGTAAATGGTGAACGAAATTGAACCGTCTCCTGATGACATCAAGCTACAACTCGGAAACTACCAAGGAATCATTCTTCTTCATTCTATTGAGCGATAAGGCCGCCCATTGTACATTTAATGCAACCTGTTTTGTTTTTTAACATAAAAATATGTTTCGATGTTATTTATGTACAATAAAGCGTTTTCATTCATTCATTCATTCTTCCAAGGAACTAATCATTAACTTCTCATTCTTTGGATCACAGAAGTTTTTATTTCGATTGTAATTCATACTTTTCAAAACTTTGATTTGAAGACATCTTGTTAATGATGATTGTACTTTTTTTTTTTTTTTTAAATGATATAAGTAATGGAACAAGCTGATAGCTCACCTGATGTTACGTAGGAACTTCTGCCTATAACAATGCATTACCTCACAGAGCAAGTCCAATGAGGACGTGCCCTGTAAGGCAATGCACTGCGTCCATCACTGTGAGACGTAAAGATTTTGAAGTTTCATATGTGCCTGTAATTACACCGGCTCTCTTGCCCTTCATACCGGAACACAAAATTACTCAAAATAGGGGTCGCGACTCGTGGTCCCACTAATTTGACCCACTGGTGGGACGACTGTTGGTAGTTCAATTACTTCGGTAGCAATTAGTCGAGCAAAATAGTTTTTCCGTTCCAAAAGCATAACATATTCTGCACACGGACTTACCTTGAGTTTCGCTAACTTATTTATGGAAAATTCGGCAAGTGCTTCTCTTTTTGATCGAGTATTGGGGCGTTTAGTGAGCTACTTCTTTCCTTGATTTACTTATTTACTTCCGTGGTGAGCGGCTAATTGGCTGAGCCAGTAATTATATGAAATGTGGCTGAAGTGAAAAAGGCGAGGAACAAAATGTTAAACCAAGTTAAACTAAGCAAGCAAGCTCGTATGAGTTAGTGGCCAACTTTGATGACGGAGTTATTAGGGTCTGGGTGTTATGTAAGCACTAAGCAATACTTTAGGATTTTTTTAAGTATTTCATTTATACACATTGTCAATACAAGTGAAAGTTTAAAAAAAATTTGGTCAAATAAAAAAATTAGTCTTTTTTTTTTGTCAAACATAATCTCAAAAATGTGCCTCTTTTTTTACCTGCAACCTATAAAGCTTGCTTAGTTTGGGACTAGAGGGCGTTGGTTTATCCATACTATTATAAAACCGTAAAAAAGCCAAAAACTAAAATTAAAGATATGGATAAACTAAATACTCGTATACAGATTTACTAAATAAACGATTCTGATTCCGAAAGTCGAGTTTGTCTGTTTGTTTGTTCGCAAATCACGCTTTAACTACTAGAGCAATATCGAAGAAACTTATAACATTTGGAAGCCCTTTTTTCGGATTGAAACATAGGCTATATTTTATTGAAATCAAAGACGTGTATTCTTGGATACAGCTTGACCTCTCTAAACCAAAAGCAGCCTTTGACACGAGGTTCATCGTATGCTGGTTGACAGATATTTTTTGGTGGAAAGTTACGCACGCGTACGAAGTTGCGGGTATCAGCTAGTTTATACTAAAATTATTGTAGCAATTTCCTGACACTTGCGACAAAAAATGTTATGTTTTACTATTGTGTGTTGCTTTTCGTTATTCTCAAACACCCAAAATGTGCCAAAAACAAATGCGTTTTAAAATATTCCTTACAAACGTACGGATCATCGCACCAGAGCCCGTAGTCTGTGCATTTGTTTTACTTTCGAATCATACAAAATTTCATACAAAATTTCTCGCTTTGCGAATGCGTTTGCGTGTGATATACATAAATCATAAAACATCATTTATTCATATATAGTTAATACACGTCAGAGTAGAGTTAATATTAATATTGGTTACATAAGTAATTTAACAACATTCAGCATTATAAACAGTAGGTATGTATCTCATACCTTTAATTTTAAAAATTCATCTATTGTATAGAAGGATTACTCGAGTCGAAAGTAAAACAAATGCACAGACTACGGGCTCAGTGTGGGTTATAATTTTGAAATAATAACTGAAACGTATTAAATCAAAGGCAAACATTCACCACATTGTTACGGTTACAATAAATACAATATTCAGGAAAGTTGGGAATAGTTCGACTGATAGTTTCGTCATAAATTCCAAGTGGTTTGAAACCGAAACAATGCTGTGGGTTTTCTGAACCGAATCACGAAACTGGCGGTCAAGCTTTTACGTGAAAACATCGAAAGGGAATCTTTCTAAGACTAGTATAGGTGCTAATAGGCAGTGATTTTGAAAATTACTGAAACTATAATTTTCAAAAGTAATCGAATAGAATATAAGTAGTAGTAGTAGTAGAGCTCTTTGCGAGAGCTCGTCCGGGGAAGTACTACCACCGTACCTATTTCTGCCGCCAAGCAGCGATGCTCGCATTGCTGTGTTCCGGTTTGAAGGGTAAGGGCGCCGGTGTAATTACAGGCACATGAGACTTCAAGATCTTTACGTCTCAGAGTGATGGACGCAGTGCCTTACAGGGCACGTCCTCATTGGACTTGCTCTGTGAGGTAATGCATTGTTATAGGCAGAAGTTACTACTTAACATTAGGTGAGCTATCAGCTTGCCCCATTACTTATATCATTTAAAAAAAAATTACTTTACGCAAAAACACAATAAAATATGGTGGCTTGATTTATAAAAGTCTAAACCCAACTCTAAAACTTGGTCTCTAAAACCAGCGCTAAAGGAGCCACTTTTTTAACCTTGGGCTTAGAGATCAAGTGGTGATGGTTTTGATTTCTTTTTTTAAACCTAAATTAGGTTTCGTTTGCATAACAAGCTCAATTTTTTCGATTCCCGACATGAAGTTTCCAATAAGCAAATATTGCGACATCGTTGGTGCAACGACTTTGCACTTTACATAAATATGAGATTTCCTACTGATATCCGATTCAATATTCCCATTGGAGTTCCGAATTGGAACCTGTATTTTCGGTCTATGAGATTTTGTGTAATCTCTGAATGTATTTTACGTGAAAAAATGCAGTCTCTCTATCATCATCATCAATATATATAAAACTCTTATGAAGCTGACTTAGAATCAACGCACAGCCTAAACTATAAGTCCTAGAGATATGAAATTTGGAGGGTTGGTTCCTTATATAGTGTAGGGGCGCACTAAGAAAGGAATTTTGAAAAGTCACACTCTAAAGGGTCTAGAACGTGAGCAACTAGTGACGTTAGTGACGGCTAGTTTTATATATGGGACTAACAATCATACCTTTTTTTTTTTTAACGTTTGGAAATCCTCATGGATACTCTTCTGCCGTGGCGAGCGACAGAAGAGTTATGTCGGACTCTTACCGACTAAAACCCAACGGGGGCCCGTTACTGTTGGCCGAACAGTGATACCTGCGGTCAGACCGACAACGGGAGCGAGTTCAAATCCAATGCGACACTATAACAATCATACCTACATCATATTATGATTGTAAATGTTACAGTTTAGATTGTAAGGATGATTGTTTTAATTACGCTGCAACTATACTATAATGTATGTAAAGTCTTGGTCTCGCAATCGTGACGCACAACGCTGCGGTGTGCAGCACAACGCAGACTACCGCGTTTGCTCCTCGCCGCTGACGCAGACTGCGACGTAACAAAAGACCATACTAGACTTTTCCATACAATTATGTGTCCGGCGCTGCATGCCGCATACCGCTGTTTTGTGCGTTACCATCGCGAGATCAAGGCTTAAGGCTGTAGGTTTACTTACCTATTAGTACGAGTACCTACCCGTACTAATAGGTAAGTAAACCTATCTATATATAATCTATAAAAGAGATTATTTCACTGATTCACTCATCAACGCACAGCCTTAACCACTGGATGGATAAGGTTAGAATTTGGTAGGCGGGTGCGCTAGAACTCGTAGCTACCTAATAAAACGTTGCATCGAGCGCTATAATCAAACCTGCATATAATATCAGCTTCCTTCCTGCAGTGCTGAGGCGTTTCCGATCCATTTGTTAGTTTAAATTAGAAATACTTACCCTTGCAATAGATTTTGATCCTTATATCTTTTGCACTTTGGTCTATAATCCCGCAAATGTGTACAAGATCGAATATGAAAACAGCGAATGCAGGAGAAACTGTAAAAAATAACATCGTTAGGAAAACACGAAATGAAGTAAAAAGGTTTTTTTTTCAATAATGGAGTCTAGAGAAATATCCAGAGATGCACCGGAATTATGTTTCTTATTAGAACTTACGAGAGTTCACTTTACAGCTAATACAAAGAGTAGTCTGTTGATACTTTTCTTTAGTTAAGAGGCTGTACTTTTAAACGCTGAATAGTTAAACAGTTAATTAAAATCTAGCTTGTCACTGTTTGAAATTACCTGTTAGTATCCTAAGGTTTGCTGGAAGGGAACTCTTTGTAGGGTTAAGCTCGCCCATTACAGTTTTAAGTTTAAGTTTTAATTTAATTTTCACAGTGACCAATAAAGAACAAAGAATAAAGAGACTGTGTTGATGCTGATGGGTTGTCTTCAATGAAAATCTTCTTTGATAAATTAAACTTTACTACTGTTGCTACAGGTTATAAGTAGGTAAGCAGGAGAACAGTTCTACAATAAAATATGTGTCATATTCATAAAAACAATATTTAGAGATCACAAAGTATCTAGTCTACTTGTCATCTAAGAAAATATAAAATTATTTATACTACCTACAAACCTGCTCAAACACTGACTTTATATAATTCATCATAAGAACTTCTTGGAAATAAAGATAGAATATCCTGGAAATCTTTTGATTTATTTACATTGAGACGTTCCTCAGTTTCAAGAAAACGACATTTTGTTATAATTTCATTTCGAAGTCGCGCATAGATCTTGTTCCTTTGAGATTTGAAATTGTAAAATACAAAGAAAATTGATAAATTCAAATAAAATAAAGCTCAAAATGCTTGCAAAATACCAGTTTCGCAAAACGAGAAAAGTGTTGTATGGAGAGTACAGTCAACATCATCAGTGGGAGGTGAGATGATGATTCTTTTTTTTTTATTATAAAAGTAATGAAACAAGCTGATAGCTCATCTGATGTTAAGTAGTAACTTCTGCCTATAACAATGCATTACCTCACAGAGCAAGTCCAATGAGGACGTGCCCTGTAAGGCAATGCACTGCGTCCATCACTCTGAGACGTAAAGATGTTGAAGTCTCATGTGCCTGTAATTACACCGGCGCGATTCAAAAATATTATTTTATTTTATTTTATTTTAATAATTTTTGGAAAACTAACAGCTAGGTATTTATACAATAGGAAGATAGACATAATACACTGAAGGCCAATTAAAAGTTATACGACAAACCTATAGAAACTTTACTTTTGTTTTCCTAAAAATAATTAAGGTGAATAGTAATGGAGCTCAAAGAGAGTTCCTTCGTCAAATAAAATTGTTTGGGTGTTTTATGAATTTCTTAAAAAAAAAATCACGTCTTTTTTCCGAAAATAGACAAATATAATCGCTTTACATTGAGCCATCTGATCAAGAAAACATATGATGCTAATTGTACCACTGAAGCTACAAAGATCTCAAAGCTTTTGTAATTGGTTTCGTCCGTTTCGTCATAGTGCTTGTCTGTCAAAGTCTAGGTCCGTCCGTCAAAGCCTAGGCTTTCAGCTGCAGAGTAATGAAACGTACCAAATGTTTCTAGAAAATGGAAGTTGGCTAGTCAGAGTAATCCGTAGTCATATTCCGTGTTTGATATGTATATGTATTTTTTTTCCATCTACCTTTTTGGAACTGAAAATATTGTACCAAAGTTGGCTATCAGCTTGCCTGATAGAAAGTGTAGCTGCTGGATAGAGCACAGGGACAGACACGCGGACAGAGATAAACTATAATAATTCCTTTGTAGCACTTTAGAACCCTAAAAATAATTAACTTAGCGACTGGGTCCACTTTTAATGTCTGGATTGGGCCCACTCAAAAATATTTTTAAAAAAATCGTTACATACCTACTAACCACCCACATTGTAATCATAATGAACCTTGGTATAATTTAAGGCAAAAGATACGTAATTATTGACTCTCTGACTCAAAATATCATCTTAAATTCGTAACAGAACGTACCTCGTTCACATTCGTAATAAATAAAATCTCTGCTCTTTTCCCGGATATTTCCCTATAAAAGTAATAATCCCTTGATCTCAACATTCCAAATGATTCGCATTATTTATTACAGTTCATATTATTATGATGGGAATATGAGAATGATAATGTACTGTTTGTTATGCATGGGACGAGCCGCCTGGGGCGTTGGTAGATTTGTGTACAATTTGTACACAGATGATTTACAGTTCCATAAGTACAATGGTGAAGGAAAACATTATGAGGTGTTAGCAATGCAGCGTAGAACCAACCTCTTTGAGTTATAAAGAGTATTGGTTCGCGCTGACCGGCAATGTTTGAAAATGGAAGACCCACGGATGACACGACGAGCGAGGGCAGCGAGACGTATCAGTCGAAAACAATGAAAAATAAGAGTGGATGTGGAAATACGAATTATTATGGAAATACTATGATTAATACACTAAAGCTCTGTTTATTACTGTTGTAGCTGACAGAGGAAACTCACGGCTTCGTTAGCTTTTTATCCACTGTTTTTACCGTTTTCACACTGCCGATGCGACTACTCTTCCAGCACCGACAAGCCTCAAACTACTACGTCAACATTTCTGAGGGGTGATGAACAAATCTGTGGCTTGATCACGAATAAATGTGACAGTCGCAAACGTATCGTAACGCTAGCGTATCCGAGATACTTACAACGGTTGGCGTTTGCGCGGCGACAAGACTGTCAGATTTGTTCGTGATAGAGATATTGCACTGACAAGTGTCAAACTACTACGTGAACATTTCTGAGGGGTGATCACGGGACACGAGTTTTGTCATTTTTTGAAACGACACATAGCACATTTATTTTAATAGTTTTTCTTGTGTTATTGTGAGTATTGTTGTTTAATTTTGGTGGAATTTTAACCAATAATACTTAGGTCGTAACATAAAGTGTGAGCCATTGGAATAAATGTGTGTAAAGTGGTTTTTCTGAATGTGAAAATTCGTGTTAGGTTTTGAAGAGAAAATCTACCATTTTCTTTTCAAAACAAACGACAGCCGATTTGACAAATGACTTGATTTGACTTATTTATTACAATTTTAACACTTGACATTGGCAAAATTGCCTGTCGAAATGACGGACAGAGGCCATTAATGAAGAGAAGAAGAAGAGATACTGCACTGACAAGTGTCAAACTACTACGTGAACATTTCTGAGGGGTGATCACGAACAAATCTGACAGAACCGCGTTACCTAACGTATTCGAATCATTGTCAGATTTGAATAATTTAAAATTACGATTAAAATGAGAATCATTTTTATAGCCGCACTCAGAAACATAACTTAAACGTAAGTGTAGGGGATCGAATGAAAATGCGTCATTTAAATTAACACTAGAAGAAGTTGGGGGTGCAATGCGGAGTATTTACGCGTGCTATTTATCAAAATTTATATAAAGGCTACGGAGCAGCAGTGTTGCTTTCTCGTAGGTTAGCGAAGACTAGAAAAAAACTAAAGTGCATCCACCCGCAAGTTCAACTTTTTATTTTATTAGTACTCCAATAATGTTAACAGATGGCGTTACAAGTATCTAACCATAGCTGTAAAAAACACAAAATGTAGGAAAACATGTAAAATTTAAATACTAGGGCGTGTGTCGCCTACAATCCACCCTCTTAGTGCTGAAATGAGCTGCTAAACTAAAGGAAAACAAAACAAAACAAAATTAAGTTCAGATCAGCACTAACTATTCCGACGGTTCAAGTAGTGCGACACGCGTTACAGGACGGCGCACCAAACCAGTTCGGGTGCGTACGTCTACTACTCGCACACGACCGTCGTCGGCAGCATGGGTCGCACTCACAACTCCGTGCCGCCAGCATCCACGTTCAAGATTCGGTTCTACTATCAGAACATAATCTCCATCTCGCAACGCTCTCTGATCCCTACACCACTTCTGCCTAGGTATCAAAGTAGGTAGATATTCTTTAACCCACCGCGTCCAAAACATGTCAGTCAGTCTCTGTGCTACGCGCCATTGTTTACGTAGGCATAGGTCGTCGTTATCGTACCTACCGAATACGGGACTGTTCGAGGATGTTCCTAACAAAAAATGATTAGGTGTTAGAGCTTCAGGGTAATTAGGGTCACACGAGACGTGTGTAATAGGGCGACTATTAACTAGCGCTTCCACTTCCGCGAATAAAGTGAGAAGCGTCTCAGGATGTGGAGCGCGTTCCTTTAGTACGACTTTCAGGGCCGTTTTCACCGTGCGTATCATACGTTCCCAGGCACCACCTTTCTCAGGGGCCCCGGGGGGTATGAACCTCCATTCAATACCTCTCACGGTACCGTCCTCATAGAGTTTACTCTCATCGAGTTCCAGCAGACTCCGCTTGAGCTCATTATCCGCTCCGCGCAGGTTCGTCCCGTTATCTGAATAGATAACGCTGGGTGTCCCGCGGCGAGCGATCATGCGCCTGAGTGCCATAATGGTGGAGTCTGTACTCAGACTCTCACTGATCTCCAAATGGATGGCACGTACAGTCAGGCACGTAAACATCACACCGTACCTTTTGAGTCTTTTTCGGCCGACGGTTACCTCCATCGGTCCGAAAAAGTCCACCCCCGTATAGGTGAACGGTCGACGATTGTGATGCAGACGTGCAGCGGGCAGGTCCGCCATGCGCTGCGGCTGCGGCGCGGCGCGGCGGTGCCGGCAGAACGGGCAGCGTGCGGCGACTGTGCGTACAGTCGGACGCAGCTTTAAAATCCAGTAGCGCTGTCGTAACTCATTTACGACCAGCTCGTTGGCACCATGCATAGCTTTTCTATGGTGGTACTCCACTATCAAGCGAGCTATATGGTGACGACCATCGAGTATGGCGGGTCGCATTGTCGAGCGGGTGACACCTTCCACTTTGTCGATCCGGCCAGCTACTCGTAGCACGTTAGCGTCGTCAAGATAGGGCGTCAATGTTATCAAACGACTATTTGATAACAAGGGCTTATTTTGCTTGACAAGCTCGATATCTTGCGCGAACGAGTCGTGCTGAGATTTCTTAAGAAGAAGAAGCTCGGCCTCGTTCATTAGCTCGACATTCATGCTTGCTTCTATTCGTCGACACCGTCGAACGAACAAAAGTATTCGAGCTGTTACTCGAACGAGTCGTAGCCAAGATGAGGAGCTATCTTCATTTGGCAAGGAGTATTCAATGGCTTGAGACACCACTACATTCAAGCTCCTTTCCTCGCAGACAACGTCTGGCGATGGTTTTTTGGTGGACACACAATCCTTAGGCCATGTATCCTCAGGCTGCCGTAAAAACTGCGGTCCATGAAACCATACGCTATCGTATGTGAGCGGTGGCGTTTCGTCTTTAGTAGCTAAGTCGGCTACATTTAGCTTAGTAGGGACGTATCGCCATTCCGACACATTCGTAAGCTCATCAATTTCGCCTAAGCGATGAGCTACGTACGGCTTATAGCTTCTAGGATCGCTCCGAATCCATTGCAGGACTGTTTGCGAATCGGTCCAGAAGTACCGCTTATCGGACTTCATATTTTTATGTTCTCGCTGAAGCGAGTCAGCGAGGCGTGACGCTGTGAGCGCGCCTTGCAGCTCCAGCCGGGGAACTGACACAGGGCGGAGTGGAGTCACTCTGCATTTACTAGCTGCGAACATAATTAAAACCTGTCCGTCGGCACGAGTCAAACGCCAATAAATAACGGCCGCGTACGCTTTGATAGAAGCGTCACAAAATATGTGCAGTTCTTTATTTACGACCGACTCGGCATCACTACCTATACCTACCGATATGAGATAACATTGAGTCCAACTACCAGCATTGTGATACCACCTAGGTATACGTAGGGATTCTAAAAGTTTTAATTCATCGAGCCATAACATCCACTTAGTGTGCTCACTTGAGTGGATGCGGCATTTCCAATCAACCTTCGATCTGTGTACATCTTGAAAAATAATTTTACTTTTTATAACAAATGGCGATAAAAAACCGTGTATATCATAAATAGACATAATAATGCTGAGCATTTTTGCTTTTGTCGGAGGCGTAGAACCATCTAAAATATCACTAGGTATCTTATCAAGCGAGATCTGAAACCCGAATGAATCATCCGCAGGATGCCATATCAATCCTAAAGTGCGCTCACTTGTATTCATAGCTCCGTGCTTGAATTGCACAGCTGATTGCGCGAGCGCTTCTGCAGGGATCGAGTCTAAAACCGGTTTGCTATTACTCGACCAGCCTCTAATTTCAAAGCCTCCTTTTGCGTGAATAGAAGTTATATCGTGAACTAATTTAATAGCTGTGCTTTCATCGCAAGTCGAATGACAACAGTCGTCCATGTAGTGGTCATTTATAATTACATCTACAGCCTCAGGATTTATATCCTTGTATTTTAGTGCATTTTTATTTTTAATGTACTGAGCGACGAAAGGGGAGCATGTTGCACCGAAAATCAAACTTTGCATCGAAATAATACGAATCGGTTTATCGAAAGATTCCTGCCACAAGAATCTAAGTACATGCTGATCGCTAGGTTTTATTAATATTCTAAGAAACATGTCGCGGATATCTCCAAGTATAACAATTCTATGTTCGCGAAATCTGAGCATAATTCCGTATAGAGAATTATATAAGTCCGGTCCTGTTAGTAAATAATCATTCAGGCACACACCATTAACTTTAGCGGCGGCGTCAAAAACTAACCGTAACTTGCCAGGCTTATTTGGGTTCTGAACACCAAAATGCGGTAAATACCAAACATGATCAGCTGAGAGTTCGTTATCAGTTAGTTCTCGAGCGTAACCATTGTCTAATAATTTAGATATCTCTTTTTTATACCTATCGGCGTAATCATCGTTTTTGCGGAATTTGCGCAACAATAATTGTTGACGCGAGTAGGCATTGTTATATGAATCAGGCATCATAAAATCGTCCTTTTTAAAAGGTAAACCTACTTCCCATTGATTACCTACCTGACGTGCTGTTTTATCAAGAATTTCGACAGCTCGAATGTGATCCTTATTCTCCCGGGATACGGGTGAAATTCCTATCAAATCAAAATTAAAAGAATTTTTAACTAGGTCATTAAGTTCGCTAATTTCCTGCACATCAGTATCGTGAGAGTGAGCGAGATGGAAGACGTTTTGTTCACTTACCCGAGGCTTCGAGGAGTGAGTGCGCCCACGGTGGAAACCATGGATGGTCCATCCCAATCGACAGCGTGATGCGTACAGCGAGTCCCTGTCTCCATGTATAACCTCCAGCGGCGCTATTAGGAAATAATTATCCTCACCAATAAGTAGCCGCGGTTTTACACTGGTATCGGTGCAAATCATATGCTTGATATGCGATAGGTGCGTACTATTTACGCCATTCAAAACAGACAAGTTTTGAGAACACAATTTTAACTGAGCACACTTACGTAACTTACAGTCATAATTAACATTGTCGTGTCCCGTTATTTCTACCTTAACACTAGGCACTTCCGATTGGTACACTGATAAACCGAACGCATCTGTGAACCTAATAGGTCGCGCACTAACACACTCTAACCCTAGGGTATCTGCCAGATCGGCATCGATCACTGACACTTCAGCACCATCATCCAGGAGTGCGTACGTATTCACTACACCTTTAGGGCCGCGTAATCGAACCGCGATCACTTTCAGCAGCGCGAACTCATCCGGGGCGATGTTCGCGTCGTCACTATCTCGAGCGAAGTGCATCATGGACGCGTCGGGTGCAACTACAGGTGTTGCGGGTTCCGGGGTCACGGTCATCTTATCAGGTGACGATGACGTCATCTCAGGCTTCGTCCAGTGCAGCAGGCGATGATGTGCCATGCCACAATTATCGACGTCACACATAGGTGCGGGGCACGTATCTTTATTGTGTCGAGTTAGGAGACAACAATAACACAGACCGCGCGTTTTGACGTATCTCCATCTATCTCTGCGCATCGCACGTTTGAATATGCGACACTCTGGCAATGTATGACTGCCCTTCTGACAGAATTTACACATTGTGGTATCAGCTGCGGCGACGACGGAAGAAGTGTAGACAGTACGGTGACGATATTTATCATCAGTGCGCTTTGCAGGAGCACTCATCGGCTTCTTGTCTTGCGGCTGAATACATCCGACGACTGATAACATTTCAGCTTCCAGCTTCAAAAATGTAGCCAATAGTTCCAGTCTGGACTTGCCTTCACGGATATATTTATATGCAAACTCCGTCCATCTTCCGATCAGAGTACTCGGCAATTTAGAAATAATAGCTGCTGCGAGCTCTGGACTTCGAAGGTAGTCGCTCTGGTCTAGTGCGCGTATTGTGGCCACGCAATTATTGACTTTAACGGACAAATTAATCAAGTCTTGTTGATAATTAGTAGGTAACGATGGGAGCTTTTTTAATTGCATCGTTATGTTGCTAATAATAATATCAGCTCGACCAAACCTGAGTTCCAGAGCTTCCATGACCGCTGACGGCGGAGTGTTGCCGATCAGCAAGTCAGTCACTGCTTCCTTGGCCTCACCTCGTAGAGATTTACGAAGTCTCCACAGGTTCTCACTGTCACTGAATTTACACACGCGTGACGAATCATCATAGGCATTTTTAAAATGTAGCCACTCAATACTGTCACCACTGAAAATAGGTAGCTCTCGTGGCGTGGCAAGGCGACTCAGAAGCTTATCTTCATGCTTCGATGCTGATGATTGAGTAAGTAGATCCTTCAACGTATCAGCTAGTTGTTGGATACTAGTGTCGTGCTGGACGGGTACTGTACAGTTCGTGTCCAGCCACTTCTCCACATTCTTGTGGGCTTTGTTCTCGCTGCAAAGAGACGAAGGATAGGAGCCACCAGCATCTCCATCAGGAGCGACATCGGTGCCGACGTTATGAGATTTCTCACTTTCATGGTCGACCATGGCAAGCTGGGCTTGTAACTTTTTGTCAATTAACTCCATCTGAATCATGGCTTTTGCTTCCGCCGCTTCTAATTCGAGTTGTTTACGTCGTGCAACCGACGACGCAGTAGACTTCTTCGTACACACAGTAGCCTTCGAAGCACATGTTGATTGCTGCGCGGTACCGGGCGACGCCATCTTGCGCGGTGGTACCGGCGTTGACACGTATCCTTCCCGCGACGATGTAGGACAATCGGGGCCGCGAGGAAGAATCAATTTCTTGAACTCCTTTTTCATAGGTGCACTATCCAACTTGTTGGTTTCCAAAAATTCCTGGCGTTGACGGCGCGTGAGAACTTTCGAAGGCGTGTCCGACATGACGACGCACGTTCACTGGTTTTCGATCCGGGCTCGGAAGGACGAATTGTAGGGGATCGAATGAAAATGCGTCATTTAAATTAACACTAGAAGAAGTTGGGGGTGCAATGCGGAGTATTTACGCGTGCTATTTATCAAAATTTATATAAAGGCTACGGAGCAGCAGTGTTGCTTTCTCGTAGGTTAGCGAAGACTAGAAAAAAACTAAAGTGCATCCACCCGCAAGTTCAACTTTTTATTTTATTAGTACTCCAATAATGTTAACAGATGGCGTTACAAGTATCTAACCATAGCTGTAAAAAACACAAAATGTAGGAAAACATGTAAAATTTAAATACTAGGGCGTGTGTCGCCTACAGTAAGTATTACTTAAAACTAGCTATGCCCCTGTTCGTCAATCATTGGTAAAATATGTGAATTGTGAATATAGAAAGCATTGATTATTTTTTGGCATACCTACATATCTGATTACGGCTGCTAGAACAGATAACGAATTGCACTGTATTTTACGCGTCGCGTCTACTTAATTGCTGTTGGTTTTGCATTGTTGGTCATTAATGGTTTGTGAAATCGAAACTATTTGACCAAATTACGTTAACTATTTCGGGTAGTGTAGTTTTTTGTAGGTATTTTGAATTTAGCAGAAAACTAATGAATGTTGGTATAATAAGTATATAATAATAAAACAATATTTGTTATACATTTATTTAAAGAAGGAAAATTACGACTAATACAGTATTTACAAAATACACGTGAAACAGTTGAGCTATCTACAAACCGTTGCAACCGATTTAATGATAGCTCGACTGGCCAAATCAGTACCAATCTGAAGCGTGCCCAAGACAAGGGCTGCATTGCTGCACTGAATAAAAAATAAACAGTCTCTTTGCATACCTATTTATCTGATTATGATATTGTATAGCATCGTCTTACTATATCTATTCTGTGGTTAGAGGTCGGAACTATTTTGCTAATAGTAACTTGTAGAAAATATTCAACGCCTCTTTTGAACGAATTTGAATGCATCTGCAATATCGGGTCAATTTGCATCGAAGCTTGGCAACTATGCACGTAACACAAAAAGCTAGTATTTTTACAAAAAAACCTGTTGATGTTCATTTTAAAACCGTTTTGCAAAGTAAACCAAATTACGAATTCGACGCTTTCTTATTAAAACATTGCGAATCCTAAATAAACATGACCCGGACCACACGTATGGGAACCTGCTAGAAACTTATGGATTCGATAAACTGATCAATAGTTTTGAAATAACCTTTGTGTGTACAAAAATAAGTATCACTTCACCTTACATAAATGAAGTTGGTCGTTCATTTTAATCAGTCACTAATCACTATGGTAAGAAATACATTACACCTAAGCAATAAAATGTAAATGTAAGCAATGAATAAATGAAATGAAATCAAAGCATGCGATGGTATTCTGTCGTGTTTTCTTCGCGCTCAGTGCATTGGCCACGAATCAATGAGACAATTGTAAACGTATCAAGGATACACTACGCGGTGGCGCCGTAATGTTTGGCAGTCGAGCTAGCGTTGACGCGCAATATGATTTAAAAACATTAGGTAACGCAGTGACTGTCAGTCTTGCTGAGATCACTCTTCAGTTCTACAGATTTGACAGTTTTTGACTTACGGCTATACAACCTTCTTGGTTTTGTTTTTTGCATACAAAACTCTTTTGGGCTAAGAGATCTAGAAAATATTCTTTCTTCTTCTCTTAATGAAGAGAAGAAGAAAGAATATTTTCAAGCAGTAGTTTTATCGGGTTATTCCCACCGGCTCAACGTTTTTTGCATAGCAGACAAATAATGCTATGACTGCCAGCAAGTGTAGAAGCTGTTTTATTTAAAATCGGTTCACGATGGTTTTTTCAAGCAGAAAATGAGCTACCTTTTTGTAACACGTTCTAAATGGATATTGAAATGTGTTGAGGGGAATAATGCAAGCGGGTTTTTACTGAGTGTTAATGTACAAGTAATATTTTTTTTTTTATGATAAAAGTAATGGAACAAGCTGATAGCTCACCTGATGTTAAGTGGTAACTTCTGTCTATAACAATGCATAACCTCACAGAGCAAGTCCAATGAGGACGTGCCCTGTAAGGCAATGCACTGCGTCCATCACTCTGAGACGTAAAGATCTTGAAGTCTCATAAATAATTATAACGTTCTTTCGTGTGTTTGAAGAGTTGAAGAGTAAATTGCTTCATCGTTATTGTATCTAGGTAGACTTATGTAAAGTCAGGCGTCATAATATGCCTTTTTTAATAGCAAGCAAGCAAGCTCGTATGAGTTAGTGGCTAACTCTGGAGACGAAGTTATTAGGCCGCCTTAAGGCCTCCGTCTTAACGACTGCTACATCCGGGACCAACAGTTAGGTAGGGACAGTGACTATGGTAGGGATCTAAGTTGGCTGTTTCTTTTATTAATTAAGTTTATGTAATTAAGACAACTTATGTCGTGAAGGCAGACATATCTAGAAATAAGATACAGTTTTTTTAACTAGTTCGGAGTGTATTGCAAATCTGATTCAGCCACTAACTAATCTGCTATATTTTGCTTTAGACACAATTAAAATCTACCCATACAGGTACCTACTACCAAATAACAAAGCTCATAAAAGTACGGGAATAGTAATAGGAATAAGTACCTACCTTTAGGTCTCTCTTAAACTAATGTATCTGTACCTACATAGTTGTAAGTGGTCGTCATCTCAGTTTTCTCGGAAATAGAGAATTTGGAAAGAAAAAAAAAAAAAAAAAAAAGATGCCTTTCAAAGAATACTAAAGTGTTCTATTCACAGCGTGTTACAGCTGGGGCCGGTTATGATTCAAACTTCACCCATGACCAGGCAAGTCAAACTTCGTGAAGTCAGGCTGGCGGGTTTCACGCCAATTTGCGTACCAGTGCTACTCTTAAACAGCTAGTTCACTCCTCATATCCGTCGCGCCACGTGCTTTTACAAAAATTTCTTAGGTAAGGTAATTTTTAAGTAATATTTTTTAAACCTTAGATTACATTATTGAAGGTTTAGTAAGGACTCCTAATTTTTTTTTAAAATAGCTTATGATACCCGGGGATAGTGTAGCTTCACAACCAGTGAAAGAATTTTTCAAATCAGTCCAGTAGTTTCAGAGCCTTTTCAATGCAAACAAACAAACAATCAATCAAATCTTTCTTCTTTATAATATTTTTATACCAGCTGTCGCCCGCGGCTTTGCTCTCGTGGCAGCAGGATACGCATTATTTGGTTAAAATCTTTGATCTTAATTTTAGAACCTTCAGGGTGCGGCTTTTTAAAATAATTTTCTTAGTGCACCCCCACACTATATTATAAGGAATAAGAATATTTTTTATTTAATAATTTTTATTTAAGGATACTACCCTCAAAATTTCATACTTCTAGGACTTTGTAGGTCCTTTTTGGCTGTGCGTTGATTGTCAGTCAGCTTCAATATATATAATATTTTTTTTATGATAAAAGTAATGGAACAAGCTGATAGCTCACCTGATGTTAAGTAGTAACTTCTGCCTATAACAAAGCATTACCTCACAGAGCAAGTTCAATGAGGACGTGATATTGATGATTGATGATAATTTTACTGATTTAAAAGATATTTGACTTTGACCAGCTGCACTGAGAGGATGTGGCTGAAGCGCAAAGTTGTGTTGCCCGACGATCAGTCAATCTTAGCGATGCGTTCCGCTCTGTTTCTCGTGAGCAAACTTTACAAGGAATTTTCATCGTTTAGAGCAAAGTTAGACACAAGCCTTTTAGGTTAATCTCGTTTAGTTTTCATTGTACGAGAAAGTAATTAATTATTTCTAAGAACAATGGGTTAAGTTACTAATGTATTTACTTTACGAACGAATTTTGTTATTTAGTAACTTTTATACTAGATTTTCGTATTTTACTAAATGGTTAAGAAACGAATGAAATAAGTTAATTATTATTTTTCTTCGAATTATGTAGTTTTTTTTATATATTAATATATTTTCTTCCACAATTTTTGCTCTTGATTGTAGATATAGCTTCAGATAAGTTACTGTCTCTTTGAAATAATCTCTTTAATTAAATACTTCTCAATTTGAAAAAAAATTTCAAGCGTCAAAAACGTCGTTAGCGAGCTTTTAAAAGAAATGATTATTTTCCACTAAAATTAGACATTACCAAGAGCATTATTATGAAAATAATGTTTACCGTTTTTGCATTATTCATAAGTAGCCCTAATAAACTGACTGGGACATGCCTCATCATTTTTATTATCTCGAGGTCCAAAACTAATAACGGAATATAGAAATGAATTTTTCATGTTTTAGTCAATGGAAACTAGCTAAACGTAACCTTACTTTGATTTCCGATTGAAAATTAAGGAATAGAAATAAAATCTTTTATTTTACACGCAAAAATCAAGGGACTAGATATAAAATAAACTTTATTATCATCATCATCATCATCAATATATATAAAACTCTTTTGAAGCTGGCTGAGAATCAACGCAAAGCCTAAACTATAAGTCCTAGGTATCAAATTTGGAGGGTAGTATCCTTATATAGTGCACTAAGAAAGGAATTTTGAAAAGTCGCAATCTAAAGGGTGTAAAACGCGAGCAACACCGCGGGCGACGGCTAGTTAGGCATATATTTCTTCATCGAAATCATTATTGATTCGCAATTTTGTTTCTATACGTGTTATTATTCCAATGCCCAGACCCCTCAATATAAAAACCAGTGAAGTGTAAACTTAGATCCACCGGCACCCTTACCGCCAAGCAAAACGTTCCTGGAAATGAAAAACTTTGGTTGCCATTTTTACAATATTCGTAATATCTACAGCTGATATACTGGGCCAAGCAATCATCAGCCCTCGGATTCCGCGTCGCTTCGACTATATTATATAGTCAAGTTTATATAAACTTGAAAATCCGTAGAACCATCCCCACGGACCTAGAGTCTCGACTCCAAGAGGGTATGTGTAGGTCCTGTCAAGACCCGCAAACTTTATTCTTCTTTTTTCATTAACCTTTTTCGTCCCACTGCTGGGCAAAGGTCCCCCAACATCTTCCACTTTTCTAATACTAAAGTTGTAAAAAATATTATTGAAGTTCTTAAACTCCATTGAGTTTTGCGGTAAGGGTTTCCGACCCGCATACTTTCATACCCAATGATTTTCACAGTATAAGCGTTGATTCAAATTTAGGGCACACAAACTCCGTCAGTTAATCACGGCCAGTGAATAATGAGACCTTCAAAATAGGAAGGTTCTCTCAATCGCATCTCTTTAGGAGAATAAATATTGTCTCTCCCGTTTCCGGCCTGCGATTTTGACGATCGCAGGCCGTAAATGGGAGGGAATAGCTCAGAACCGCAGTGGACGGCACAAGCTTGGGGAGGTCTATGCCCAGCAGCGGGTAAAGTCACGCTGTGGATCATGATGATGATGATAAATAAATATTGGAACCTGGTGTTTCGCAGTACACAACAATGCATTGCCTCGCTAAGCATTTCCACTGAGAACGTCCCCTGTAACGTCCACTGCGTCCATCTCTGAGACATAAAGGAGTTAAGTCTCATGTGCGTGTAATAGCACCATACCAATACCATACCTCTAGAATCTAGTAGGTAAAGACCAATGTGATTTTATTAGAATGCCAATAAGAAAATTACAACTAATACGGTATTTACAATATTCACAATATTTACAATAATTAAACAATTGAGCTATCTACAAACCGTTGCAAACGATTTATAGATAGCTCAACTGGTCCAAATCAGTATCAATTGGAAGAGTGCCCAAGACACTGGCTGCATTGCCGCGCTGAATAATAAAAGTGACTAAGGTGACTGACTACCATATTTTGACGCTTATGACATTCCAACTAAATCCCAATGATATTTTGACTAGATTTTATTAATTACCTCTTAGATCCAATGCACGATAAAGTTGTTTTGTCTAAATGCAAAAGTAAGGAAATTATAGCGGGCTAGCTTTGTTTTAGATTTGATCGTTATTCCCTCGTAATAAGGTCCATAGTCCTGAGTAAGGAACCATGGTGGAGGCCAAGATAAACTTTATGATGGCTGTTACTCGGTATCAGATGCGGTTACATCGATGAATGGCGATTCGAGGAACTGTCACCAAGTTTCGGAATTTCCGGAACAGTTTTAATACTTTGACACAACTTTGACAGCTTGTTCGCGGGTGGTTTCAGCCCGTAGATTGGTTTCTGGAGGGGTTGAAGAGAGATTGAAAATAAATGAATATTTTTTTTAATTAAAATAAGTTTTTTTTTGGGGCGGTTCATGTGCAACACTTTAGAGGCAAAGAAAAAGTCAGAAAAGGGCCTAGGTTTTATTTTGCGTCTGCTTTAGAAATCGTATGATTTGGAATAAAAAAAAAATATTTCCAAAAGTCTCAATACAGCTTGTTGTTAGATGATTTAAACTTAAAAGTTTGTTTTATAAGAGGGTTGAAAAAGGGGTAAAAATTAGTTGCGGTTATATCTCGCTATTTCTTAAGAAACTGTAGGTTTTTTGAATAAAAAGCTGATATAGACGGATTGCAGATCCCGCCAGTCTTTTGGGATTTCTTGTTCCACGGTTTTTGGATGCGTGTCACACCAAACTGTAACTTATAAATTATATTATAGATCAGTATTTTCGGAGATAGCATTTATTATTTTGAGTTTTATATGAGCTTTGCTTAGTTTTTGACTATAATTAGTGGGCGTTGTGGGAAATGTACAAGAATATTTATTTCTTTATGTAAACGTAATTAGCGATGTAAAATAATAGAGTTTACACTGCGCTGTAAACTTCATTACTCGTAGCAGCGCTCGTAGAACTGGATGATTCGATTGTCTCCAGCGTTTTGCGGTGATTTTGTCATTTGGCTCACCAAGATATGTCTCGTTCTAAGGAGGGGACGAATTAAAGAGTAAATACAAAGATGTACACCTACCTATTTGTATGTGACTCTACCACAACTCGCCAGACTCGCCACTCTGCATCCTTCTACATAACCCTCGTTGTTGAGGATCGTGACTCCATTCCAAGGTCCTGTAGATAGCAGCTCTCCGTTCGGAGCGATCGGTGCTTGATGTGCCTGGTGCAACGGCGTTTCTAGTTGCTCCGACACTAATTGGTCACTGGCATACATCTATCTATCTATCTAATCAGACTATGATCACCCACTGTTGGGTATAGGCCTCATCTTTGTCACGCCATTTTTTTCGATCTGGCATACATACGACTGTGTAATTCTCTACGAGAGCTTAAATAAGATCTAACTTTAGTTCAATAAAGTCGTTGGTTCGTTTCGGTGTGAGACGCGGTCCGTTATTCGCATGTAATATAAATTGAGAAGTCATATTGAAATTCTAAGGATGCTGGGGATACGAGTAATTTTATTCTATAATAGCTTTTACCCGTAACTTTGGGTAGGATTATCATGTATCTACTACTGATTATTTTTCTAATATCTACTCTCTTTGATGCGAATGTAGTATTCTCCAATTAATTTACGTAGGATTATTTGAAAGAAGGTTCAGCTGTAATATACACGGTGTAACATAAATACCCTAAAAGTTCAAAGGGGGGTATTTTACAGGTCATGGCGAACAGTGTTTGCTCTACGACTTTTGAGATTTTGAAGTTTTTCATTCATGAAATGAGCTCGTAACTTTTACTTTAAAATGTACCTACAGAAAGCGTGTGCGTGCGACGCGGTAGGAGGGTACCTACGTGTGCCTGCATGTGTACAGGTTGACGCAAATAGTAAACAAACAGTAAGGGTTGTCGCAAATTTCTATAACAATAAAAGTTGTACTTTTGTATAAATTTCAATTACAATTTATTGACCTTTTGCACATGTCCAAGCACTCAGGTGGTCGGTTTGATTACGCCCCCTTCAGGCTTATAGGGTAACTCTGTTACACCTTGTATACATGCTGCTTACACATTTTACCACTAGCTACGTGTACTGCTATTTAGATCTCTATTTAGTACTCTTAGGATGCTTTGTAGAGTTTTATGTAAATAAAGTTCTTTGTGAACGTGCTCTGTGGAAAGCAATAAAACTAGGTCCTGAGAATTTTATCTCACGATCTAGATTCTAGACGCTGGAGATTGTTTAAAATTGAGTGTCTGTGGGAGGTTTATGACTTGAAATAAAACCTTCATATTTATTAGGTTATGGTCCGGCTAGGTGGGGTGACGATCTGCGAAATGTAGCTGGCAAACGGTGGATGAGAAGAGCCGAAAATCGGGCTCAATGGCGCGTTTTAGGAGAAACCTACGTCCAGCTGTAATTAGTTGTTGTGTTGGTTTGCGACAAGCGAGAATCGAGAATCTCGCAGTTTTTGTATGGAGAAAAATAGTTTGCAAACCTCTCGCTGAAGGCGCTTATCGGATTTTTATACAAAATATCTCACAAGTCGCTTCTTGATATGCGTTTCGATCAACAAAACAAAACTCAGACTACGGGCTTTGTTGTGAGTCTGTTATTCAAAAATTCAAAGCTTTCACCTTTAGCTACACTAAAAATGGCGAATCCTTACTAAACCACGGACGAAACAAGTGCCGCGGTCGCATTCATTACGGCAGGCAAACAAAGTTGCGACCGCGAGAACTTGCGTTGCCGGGTGTACTTCTAATTAATCGGTTGGTTGCATGTTGGCTGGTTTTATTTTGTTTGTATGGGTGGTTAAAGATAGTGGGTGTGCCGAATGTACTTCTGGCTATCATTGTACCTTTAAAGACCTTGACGGAGATCTCCTACGGAGATCCAAGGCTCGCGACAGTTGCAGAAGTTCTTCTTCTTCTTCTTTTAAACCTATATGGCCTGTGGTTTTGGCCTCAGGTTTTGAAGAGAAAATTCACCACTTGACACTGGTAAAATTGTGTGTCGAAATGACGAACAGAGGCCATAAATAGAAGAAGAAGAAATGTACTAGGTAAAAGTTATATAATCGGGAGACAGGGATTCAAATCAGTGGGTTTATTAAACACCGTTTATAGTGTTGCTTCAATGAAGAAAAACGCAGTAAAAGTTATGGCAGTATCATTCTTCCAAGGTTGGCAGTATGTAGGCCTCATACAAATGTGCCATGTGAATGACACTGAAATATTACTCATGTGGTCAACCCTTGTCAAGATACGCATGTTCATGATTTCAAAAACTCTGCGTTCGTGTTTTCATTATAATGCTGTGCTCGTGGTTTTACGCTCCATTAAAGTAATGGGTTTCATTCGAGGGATTTATTACTACCTAACTGGTGTAGTGGAAGGGACCTCTGACTTTCGATAAACGTACCTCTATCACGAACAAATCTGACAGTCGCCGCGTTAGCGTATTCGAGTTATATTGCGCATCAATGCCAGCTCGACTGCCAACCGTTGTAGTTTCACCGCGCAGTGTATCTCGGACACGCTAGCGTTACGATACGTTTGCGGTTGTCGCATTTAATTCGTGATCAAGGCGCAGCATATCGAGTGTGTAGGTTTGAGGTTTTTTACTACAAAGTCACGTAAACTATAATTTTGTATGGAGAATTATAAGTTACAAAAACGTGGTAGTATAAGCAAGCCAGCTCGTATGAGTTAGTGGCCAACTCTGTTGACGGAGTTTTTAGGCCGCCTTAAGGCCTCCGTCATGGCTTAACGACTGCTAGAGCCGGGACCGACAGTTTAACGTGCTCTCCGAAGCACGGAAGCGCTCACGGTCACTCACAATGGTACTTATGTGCGCAATATTATCTTCAAAAGTTGGATGTGCATAATAATGCACATTGCCATGTCTAAGGTTATCTTGAAGGCCTGCCTTTTTATCCTGCCCACATTACTTTAAGTAGATAAGATCCTTAAAAGTCCTTGATGTAAACAACAATACGCAAACACGACAAATATCCGCAGTCGACTTTAATAAATACGTTTCTCGCTTCACATAACGAGCGCGAAGTTAATAGACCCGTGCAGAATTTTGGCTTTGAGCTAGGGCTGCTAGTAACTTTATTTGCACACGAATTACTGATGAGCTCTGAGACAAGACGAGACAAGTTTGTTACATCTGTATAGTTCACAGTACTTAATTCACTTCATGTTGTATTGAAACGAATTTTGGAACGAAACCGTAATATAAATATTAATAAAACTGAAGGTATTGAGATACCGGTAGTCCGAAACTAGAATTACTCGTCTTTGTCTGTACTTAAGTATCTGGTCAATAAGACAAAGAGACTAATGAAGTTATACTAAAGTAGCTACCGCTTTTATCTTCAAGACTTTCATACTTACTACTCATATCCTTTCACTATTCATACAACCCACTTACCTATAACATTTCCACACTTCCTTACTATAATAGTTTATGTATTTATATATTATTTAATGTATCTTATGTATTATATAATAATATTATGTATTGATACAATGATGTATCCTAGGTATATTTTAAATTCTTCAGTAATTTCTCGCATATATACAACTTGTTTGGTACCTATAAAAACACGCCACACCACCTTTTTGCACGCCCAGGAAGACTGGTAGACAATGCTCTTAGCATTAAGTCCTCCTAGCACTACTTGTTTGTGTGAAATTTTTAAATAAATAAATAAGATCAATCAATCAATAAATTCTTGTCTGAATGAATGCGCAGTGTTTGCCCGCAATTTCACCGATGTCCAGTTTAGTTCAACAACTAGGTACTAAGATAGATATCATTTTAGTGTTGTCAAATTACTTTAGTATAAATCACGTATAAATGCACCTACAAAATCGGGCCTATTGTAGATTTTACTTATATTGATAACCAAAGTTTTTACATTTTCTTTAAGAAAAGGCCGCTGGACACAACACTCCCATAAAAATATTGTTTTTCCATATTTGAACGTGACAGCCCTATCATAGCTTAGATAAGAATGTGTTGTAGGTTTCCAGCCTATGAATATTTTAGAGGACCCACAAATTAAATGGTGGATTTTCTGAAGTATATTTCGAAAAAGCGCAAACAGCATTATGATTGATCACGGTAATTATTTACTTTTGTTAAAAAATGAGAAATACGCAGAATAAAATTAATCCTCCGATTATGAGAATGATGGATCTTTTGGGTTTAGTTTAGACGATAAGGTCAACAAAGAAATAACATTATTGCTAAAATAACAGGCCAGTTATTATTTCTAGCATAACTAACAACAAGATTTTGATAAAATTATATTTAACCTATTTTTTTTTGTTTACCTTAACCCTACAGATGCATTAATTTCAGACCAAAACGTCCAAAAAGCAAAATGACACCAATCCTCAAAACACACAATACAACAGCTACAAATAACGACAAATTGGAACTTGATAGTTTCAAAAACTATTTGCGTAACTGCACCTTACTGGTTTAATCTGGTCTGTGCGATAATTCTTCCGATATTGGAAATAGATTACGCCAGTTACATTGTTTTGCAGTATCAGAGTACAGTTTGCTAAATGGTTTGTTTACTAAAACGAAATGAAATACATTTATTCAACCCATTGGTACAAACACACAGATACAATAGAGAGAAATAAATGTAAGTCAGACAGGAAGGAGCAGAACAGAGTAAGTGGTACGACAAGTAGGTACAAAAGTATAGCAAATAATAAGTATCAGAACACAAAAAAAACAAATAAAACTGATGCTAGTTACTCCTGTCCTGTTCAATAAGTACCCTTGTGCGGTTGAACAGGTTGTTCTCAGCATGTGCTGCCCCACATGCATGAACCATGACATGGAGCAGCGCTGGTTCTAAAGTTTCACGTGCATTTGTAACTTCACTTCAAAACTAAAAATGAGATGTAATCGTTGGCAAAAGTAAAATCCCTCAGATCTCAGATCTTTCGACTCCTACCTATAGTATTTTACAAATTATTATCTTTTTATTTTATGCATGCAAGCAAGCTCGTGTGAGTTAGTAGCCGACTCTGGTGACGGAGTTTTTAGGCCGCCTTAAGGCCTCCATCATGGCTTAACGACTGCTAGAGCCGGGACTGATACATTAATGTGCCCTCCGAAGCACGGAAACGCTCGGATGTAAATGCCACTAGCGGTCACCCATCCAAATAGTGACCGCGCAGAACGTCACTTAACTTAGATAATCGGTTAAGATTGACTAAGCAAGCTGCGTCAAGAGATCTTTTCAGCTTTTTATTTTATAATAAGGTTACTAGCCCACTGGTGGGCCGGCCGGTGGGCTCGATGGATAACCCATATTAGAAAGAAGAAGAAAGAAAGAAAATATATTTATTTATGACACACAATTATGTATTATTATGTATTATACCAGATAGGTAGTATTACCTATATTATTTTAGGTAAAGAATAATATTATGCTCTTTGCTTTGAGTAGTAATTTGCTCCTTGAATACAAACATGACGTTTTTCTTATCTAAATAATTACTTCTGCCCATTCAAAGGTTATCTGGCGTCGTGTGAAATATCCATGAATATTTTATTTATTTCCAAACTTACAAGCCCGAATGCCTTCAAATAGACAAATCCTCTTCAATATTCTATTCTTATCTAAAATCTATGTAAACCACTTAAACGAATGCAGCAAAACGTCCGTATGTATACTTTAGTCTTCAGACTTGGTCGGTCTGAATATGAATGAGTATGTGCCAACTTGTTACAGCGCTTGACCGTTCCTGAATATTGTATGAGGTGAAGTTTGGACGAGACTAAGTATGATTTAAAGATGGTTTGTGAGAACAGTTCAGTTTTAGCATCCTATTTATAAAATGCTCGTGGTTTTAATCCGGAATAGTTAATTTATTTAACCCTTTGACGTAAAGGGTTAAATTATTAAACCCTCTATGACCTAAAGGGTTAAATTATTTAACCCTTATTACCTAACGGTGCTGTCTCGCATCATTTTTAAAGCGATTTTCTATCAAACAATCTATATAGACAAAACTTAATAGATTTCAATGAAGGTCGCATCAGTTTACCCAACATCAATGATCCTACATACAAGATCCTAACAGAGTTGGTAATTGACTGATTTTCTTGATGCTCAAGTATCATCTATAGAACATTGCTAAGGGTAAAACCTTTATTTAAACCAGCCAACGCGTTTGTAGCAAGGGCTTGCATGCAACCTCTTATAATGCAGTTTAAATAGTCTGATCTAATTTAAATAAACTGTCAGTAAATATAATTAAATTCATGTTCAAAAATCACAGCCGAGAATAATATTATGTGAGGTGAGGGTGCTACTCTGAAATAAAAATGCATCTTAGGAATAAATTTTCTTTAGTTTTTTGGATTTTTCTTTATTATGCTTTTAGTACCTACCTATTGAAAGAGACAGGTACCAAAAGTTATTACTAAGTTTAAATATAAAACGCGGCGTAGCATTTCGAAGTTAATTTTGAAGCCACACTATCAGAAAGCCTCAAGCATATCGAGTAGAAAATCCTGCATAAGTTCAACTGCCCCCATATCGCAAGCTCTGAACTGCTTTCGCTGCCCAGCATAATGTCAAGTGACGTGGCTACAGATATACGAAAACCAGAAGCTTTTGACGGCAAAAAACGCGCCGAAATGCTCTAATATCACTATTTAGTCATAGAATACCTATGATTTAGTATGAAAACAGTTCAAAAAACCTGCCAGGCTTAAGCAAGGCAGCACACCGATCGCGTCGCTTTATCGCACCTAGAACAAAACACGGGAAAAATGCCTCCCGGCACGTGTCTAACATATTCTGATAACGCGGCGACCAAATGCAGCCTCAAAATCAACGTTCGTTTTGTTGAACCGACCATGATATTTTTTAAACTATATAGAACAGTTATATCATACCAATAGTTATTATTATTATGATATCTTTTGAAACTATTATAGTAGAACAGTTATATCGTACCAATTCGGCAAAAAAAAAAAATTGAAAGAATTTGGAAGAGTAAACAAACATGAGATTAGTTCAATCACAGTAGCACTCGGAGCCACGAGTTCCACCGAAGCAATTACCTGCTTGCTAATTTAGTTGTGAGTTTGTTATGCCTGGTTTTCTGAAAGTATTGTCCGCTATCTTCTATCTATACATACTATTATAAAACTGTAAGAAAGACAATAACTAAAATTAAAGATATGGAGAAACTAAATATGTAGATCTACTAAACAAAAAAATGTCTGATTGTTTGTTCGCATATCACGCCTTAACTACTGGACCAATTTCAACGAAACTTATACCAGGAAGCCTTTTTTCCGGATTGAAACATAGGCTATATTTTATTGAAACCAAAGACGTGGATTCTTAGATACAGCTTGACCTCGCTAAACTGGTATTTTGGTGGAAAGTTTCGCACGCGTACTAAGACGCGGGTATCAGCTAGTCAAGGTTTAAAGAACCTAGCACCTACTAGTCGATATGACAACTATAAAGTGGATGAAGATTATTCCGTAAGCATATAGGAATGGCGTATAAGTAGCAGCTTCAGCCTCATGATGATAATGATTGCTCTGGAAAATATATACAGTAAAAGATATAACATCTGCTGCTCCGTTGAGAAAGAAAGAAAGAAAGAAAGAACGAAAATACATATTATTATTTGTGACACACAAACACTATTCGTTTCAGTAGACGATTGATTCCGCGTTTCCAATCATCTATCGAAACAATAAACTCACTCTCTGTCCGTCATTATAGCGGCTGTTTTATAACGGTCGCCGTTGCTATCGAAACGTTTCTAGCAGATGCCGAACTTCTAAATGGTTTAATACTGATAGGCGAGAGGATCAGATTGTGCTAACAGTGGATTTAGCCAACACGGTCAGCGTCGACGTTATTTGATATTACGTATCTTTATTTATTTACTATATCATTACCTATATTCTAGCACCCTCAAGTCCTTCGGTCTCAGCTAAGTGGATACGCTACAAATGAAAGAAAATGTTTTGATGTACAAAAAATGGTTTGTAGAGTCCTAATGTCGCAAGATCTCTTCAAAAACATTATCATATAAAAAGTTAGAGTTAATATTATGTCCTATGGTAATCAAGACGTAATATCTATCTACTGTAACTTTTATAAAGCAGGGAGGGTTACCTAATACCTCAACAAAATTTTAAAAAAAAATCACCTAGTGCCTAGATGGTATTGATAGGTGCTGGAGTTAGTACTAAATGAATATATATCTAATAAACCTACTTATATCTATGAGTGCCTGATATCCTACAAGAAAATCGATAACCTTAATTCTAAGGCCATTCTCATTTCAAATAGCTCTGTGCCCTCAAATTTTCAGGAGGAATCATTAGATCCAGGAGATGACGTACTTAAACTGGACATGTAAATTCAGATATTACAATAGGTACATAAAATGGTTTCGTCTGAAATTGAAATAAAACCCTGCGGTCTCGGTTCAAATAAGGTATTTTATGGCCCATATAAATTACTAGCGGTAACCTCAATTTGAGATGAATACGGCCGGAATGCTCGACTTATGAGTTTTTAAGAGGGTTTTGCAATTGGCATAGCTTGAAATTTACCCAAAAGCGAGCGGTGGTAGTATTTACCTGGCAACTTCGACGCGCAATACGTTACGCGCAACATTGTATGAACAAATCTGACAGTCGCCGCGTTAACGTATTCGAATTATATTGCGCGTCAATGCCAGCTCGATTGCCAACTGTTGTAGTGTCACCGCGCAGTGTATCTTGGATATGCTAGCGTTACATACAATACGTTTGCTATTGTCACATTTATTCGTGATCAAGGCACAGGACGAGGTTGCCAGAATAACACCCAATATTTTACCATAACAACATTTGTTTCTCAAAGGCTTTCCATTTAAATAATCGGTATTCTTCCTCATTTATTACGTTACCGACGTAAATTATTTATATTCTAAGCTACAAACCTGAGTGCATAGCAGTCGCTCCCAATGGGTCACCCCTTAGCTGTTTTGTATTCCAGTAGCTATAATTTTACTAGTGAATTATTTTCGGTTTTACTTGAGCAGATTCACCATTCAATACCCTTAAGAAGAGGTTTCACTATGATTATATTTTTTTATCAATTACCCTGAAGAAGTCTACATATAAACAAACAAAAATATTTATGACTCTACCTAGAACTAAACTTAATACAGTTAAGTACCCACATTGTGTTATGCTTAGGACACGACACATATAACAATAGTTTAGGGGTTAATAAGCGCCCCTTTATTCATATTCAACTGTCATTTTAGCGCGGCTTTAAAAAAGGCTTTATCATAGTCACTTGCATGACAACGAAAAGAGATGACAACAGATTTAGCAATCATTTTAGTTATCTCAGCTTTAGAAGACCAATATGAATACACCCCATAGTATTCATAGTAAGTATAGGTATTACTTTTTTTATGTAGTTTAGGTAAGCATAGCCATCGAAATAACATAGTGTAGCATCATAATGATGATTGACATATAACGTCACATCAGTTTTTACATGTCACGATTAAAAGAACATTGTCATCTAAATACTGCCGGTTTTATAATGTTTATATCTGAAAACCTCATTTTTGATCGAGTGAGCGAAGCGAACGAGATCTTAGTGACAACTTGGACAAAAATGCTTTGTATGTTTGTTCGACGAGATCTTTTAAACTGCTCATCCGTTCTTCATAAAATTTGGTAGGTATACGGATAGTACTCTTAAGTTTTACTGGTTTGTTAAATGAAGTAAATCGGTCGAGGGGTCGTAAAGTTAGGAGGGTCCAAAGGGAGTAAAAAAAAAAAGTCGTACCATAATATCAAGTGGAATGTCATATGATAGGGTTTTGTTTAGACATTCCAAAACCGTTTTTATTTGGATTCTAGGTCTAATAGTTTTTGAGTTGTTGAAAAAATTATAAAATTGGCAAACCCAGTAGAACGTGAGCTACCATTTCTTGAAGTTTCAATGATTTTGTAGTTCAAGTAAGGCTGGTACATAGCTAGACGGCGATTTTGAAGCGATTTGCAAAGTTTATTACAACCATTTGTCAATAAAAATTGATTGGGTTTTATTAACCACCGACCATCACGAGATCTCAGTTCGGGGCGAACTACTAGTAAGTAAAGGTATTAGTTTTTTCATGTAGTTAAGGTAAGCATAGCCATCGAAATAACATAGTGTAGCATCATAATGATGATTGACATATAACGTCACATCAGTTTTTACATGTCACGATTAAAAGAACATTGTCATCTAAATACTGCCGGTTTTATAATGTTTATCTGAAAACATCATTTTATATAGTTCAAAGCGCGAAACACGCAGAGAACGTGTGCGGGTCGGGCTCGGCTCCAGTGCGTGTGTATCCCCTTGAATTGATATGTACCACAGACGACAGCACACAGAACGCATGCGCAAGTGAGGCGAGGAGCGGGTGAAATCCATACAAATACTGAGCCTTATCTAGTGTACCTATATGTAATTTCAAATGTGATTGAGAATAAATTTGTTATTGAATGGAATCCCTCCTCCTTCAATCGTATTCCTCATATCTGAGGGTCGTGACCACCTCCAGTCATTATCCTCATCTTAACGATGGTACGTCATTTGTTTCTATCCCCGGCTAGTTGTAGGGCATCGTAGACGGATGTGTCGAGTGTGGTGCGGATCTGATCGGACCAACGCATTGGGCTTCGACCTCGCGACTTTCACCTTTCCACCTTGCCCGTAACCATGAGTTTTTCCAGGTTATCTCCGTCTTTTCTGGCAATGTGGCCGAAATAGTCAAGTATTCGCTTGAGGCACGTCGACGATAGTCTTGATGATATTTTGAGCTGCCGAAGAATGGATACGTTGGTTCGAAAAGCTGTCCATGGGATCCTGAGCATCTTTCTCCAACACCACATCTCAAAAGCGTCTATGCGTTTGCGGTATGTGTTTCACTTAGACCTAGTATGTTCAGCTTATGACACTCCATCTCCTTTTCTACAATGCTTAGCTTGCCTGGTTTCAGTAAGCCTCTTACATTCCGGTGCTGATACGGTGATCGGCTCGTATAGTTGTTTTTGAATGGATTGAATGGAATAAATGAAATAAATTCAATCACACGACCCGCGCCCGACCCGCTCACGCGATCTCTGATGTCAGACATGATTGTAAGCGTTAATAGACTCTATATCTCGGTTACAAGGTTTAAAACTAATTGATTAAGTCCTATCGCTTTTTTTCCATTGATAAACCCTCAGCTAATCATCGTAAAGTAAATAAGAACTATGTAGTATTCTGTGACACAACAGTCGTGAAATGTGATCAGTCGCGTGTGGACATCCCAATAAAAATGTTCTCGATTAAAACTGTGATATTTTTAAATTTATTAGTAAATTTAGCATGCTGTTATAAGATTTTGGTGTTTTTTCCGTATCCTGGGAAAAGCCACAGTATACTTGGCAGTGGATTTGCGAAACATCTTGTAAATGCTGGTCATAATGTGAGTTATGATATTTCTAAATATGTTAATAATAATAAATAATAATAAAATATTTACGGACATATAACACAACGCCTTCTAGTCACAAACTAAGCAAAGCTTGTACTATAGGAACTATTAGATATTTACATGAAGATTTGCTCTTGATCGCTGAAAAATATTGAATACTTTGAAAATTCAGAATTTTTGACCTTGACTTTTTATGGTCCATGGGCCCCGTCACGGCCTAATAGCTCTTGGAAAAGGTAGAGGAGTGCTTTGTGCAGCCAAATAGATTGACTTCTGTATACATTCAGGTCAGCGCTATTAAACCGTGTCGGTGCCTGTAAAAATATCATAAATCAGTGATGTACGCAGTAAATGGTAAGCCAGGGCAAATAAAGTAAGTAAGTAGTAGTTAAGTAAGGACAAGAACTTTATGAAAAATGTTTCAGGTGAAACAGCGTCAGCAGATATTTTATGGTTGAAAATTGTCCCTTGACGCTTTGTGATCCATTTACAAACAACTAATTCTATTTTATCTGTTTTAAACTAAGCCAAATTAGAATCAGACGGATATTAAGTAATCGATATATGTGTTATAGCGTTTATGCAGCTATATAATAATTATCTTATCATCGAGTGGCAATTCTTTACTCGGAAAGTAATTTGATTTTGTTTTTGTTTTTAGGTGACGTTCGTAACACCAGCACCAATAAAAAATCCAGCTCCAAATCTACGGCAAATAGATGTATCTTCAAATATTAATGAAGAAGCATTAGGTAAGTATTATCTAGTAAGGCAAACTACGATTAACACAATATTAACAAAATACACATGAAAAAGTTGAGCTATCTACAAATCGTTACGAACGATTCACAGAAAGCTCAACTGATCCAAATCAATACCCACTAGGTGGGGTCGGCACAACATGTTCTTTTCTTCCATTTTCCTCTATCATGCGTCGTCTCAGTGCTCATCCTCTACATCCATCCACATTCATACTTAGCACTCTCCTCGTTACATGACTGCCTTTCCTCCGCGTGACATACCCATACCACGCAAACCTGTTGCTCCTCATTTTTTCTGTCACATACTTTCAGACTTCCTCTAGTGTATATTCCTAATTTTATCTATTCTTGTCACTCTCTCTATTTGTCCTTCCAATATACCAATCTATCAATACCAATCTACGATTTCATTTATGTAACTCAACCATCAGATTTATCAGCTTGTATCATCACGTTTATCTAAATAAAACACTAATAAGCTTATGAACCATATGTTGAGTTTTTTCCCGAAAAGCAAGCAAGCTCGTATGAGTTAGTTAGTGGCCATCTCTGGTGACGTAGTTTTTAATCCGCCTAAGGTCTCCGTCATGGCTTAACGACTGCTGGAGCCGGTACCGACAGTTTAACGTGCCCTCCAAAGCACGGAAGCGCTCAGATGTAGCGGTGATCTAGCGGTGATCCATCCGTCGCTTAACTTAGACAATCAGTGAAGATTGACTAAGCAAGCTACGCCATGAGTGCACCCGAAGGAACTCGGAACTATTCATATTTTGCAGAAGAACTACTGAACATCACGAAGCTGATGGAGAAGCAAGTTGATTTGACAGACTTAAACCTGATATTTGATAGCATGCATGATATAGCAGTTATGGGAGTGACGCATAAAAACGTACAGAAACTTCTGATGGACACCAGCGAATCTTTTGACGCTGTGATAGTCGAGTGGCTGTACACTGAAATGTATTCAGGGTAAGCTAAGTTAAAATAATTCATACATCTATGGCCCAATATGATACACCTAGTTCTGACTCGGTGAATGTGAGGCAATGGAAGCAATGCATCGTTCGTTATAGGCCGTGGTTGCCACTTAAAATCAGCTAGGCCCATCGCCTTGTACCATCATTTATTTATATTATTATTATTAAAAGGCTGTATTGTCCTCTGCAGGGCAAAGGCCTCTCTTCTTTCTCTCCAGTCTTTTCTATTTTAGGCCACTGTGGACCAGTTCTATAGGTAGCCATCAATCTCATCCCTCCTTCTTTGCTGTGGTCTACCGCGAGGTTGTTTTCCGTTCATCATTTAGTTGTATAAAAAAACCTCAATACTCACTGCATTGTATCGGAAAATACAAACAATTACAAAAAAAAATTCAATAAAAAATATCTCTCGGTTTCCTGTAACATGGCACTTTTCTAAGTGTCTCCAATCAATTAGAGCATCCAAAAACGGAACAAAATACACACAAATGCTGGTCTAAGTCCAGGGTCCACGCCTACGACATATCTCCTAAATACACATACCTAGTGCCTAATAGAGACGCCTCGTGAGGCTAATTATAAGGTTTACTTTATCTGGCTTCCGAAGGCAGAAAAAGAAGCTCATCTCACATTTCAGGATAGCATCAGTATTCAACTGCCCCTACATCTGGTCCTCATCAATGGAGCCTCACACAATGGTAATGAGGTTGATAGACGAGCTACCAAACCCAGCGTACATTCCGGATCATATGTCTCCGTTGACTGCTCCGTTGAACTTCCTGGAGAGGGTCAGCGAGCTGGTGCATGTGTTGGAGCTATACCGTGTGATGTGGTAAGGGATAATGAAAGAAGTATACCATATGTAAGCATCGTGCTGTATCATATTGTGGAACTAACGTGGATTACAAAAGGGTCCTTTTCTTTTTCTGTTTAATTAATGGCCTCTGTGCGTCATTTTGACAGACAATTTTGCCAGTATCAAGTGATATATTTGAAATAATATAAGTCAAGTCAAGACAAGTCATTAGTCAAATGGGATGTCATTTAACATAAAAACTAATTTTCACATTCAGAGAAACCACTTTACACACATTTATTCCAAGGGTTATAGCGGATTCGTACCTTCTATTCATAATGGCTCACACTTTATGTTACGACCTAAGTATTATTGGTTAAAATTCCACCAAAATTAAACAACAATACTCACAATAACACAAGAAAAACTATTAAAATAAAAGTGCTAGGTGTTGTTTCAAAAAACGTCAAAACTCGAATGTACAGAAGGGTAAGGGAAAATAATTATGTACTTTGAAGTTGCGGTTTTTTTCAGCGTTTTCGTTCAATATCAGAGTCAAAATTAGTGTTAAATAAACCAGTATCGATCATTAGGTAAAAAGAAGACAGAACCTGTTTAGATAACTAAATTGGTACCGTTTTTTTATCAGTCAATCGACTGATAAAAAACTGTAAGGTGCCCTCTGGTAAGATCGGCGTAAGTGGAAGTCGGGATGCCAAGCAATTCTGCGATATTTTTATATGATAATTGTTTAGTTACGTGATTTATCCGGACTTCCATTTACACCGATTTTACCAGAAGGCACTATACTTCCTACTAATATTATAAATGTGAATGTAAGTTTGTTTGTTACGCTTTCACGCAAAAACTTCTTAACCGACCATCATGAAACTTTGTACACATTTCTTGGAGGTATTAGAAATAACATAGGATACTTTTTATCCCGGAAAGTTAACGGGATCTAATGGGACGCGAACGAAGTCACGGGCGGAAGCTGGTATTTTATAAATACTTAACATAATAGCATAGTCTAAGCTTAAAAAAGAGGTAAGGATCAGGAATCTTTTATAAATGCCTATAAAAACTAACACTTCCTCATTAGATGAACACAGTCTGTTACAATTACAAGCATGAGATAAAAACTGAAACCATTAATAGGCTTTATTCCCAAGGCGATAAGAACTAAAATGTGGTAATTGCGACTATGAAGTTAACTAACTAGAACGTAAGTTTACGAGCTCGTGGATCGGCTAATCCCATGGTGATCTTCAAATCTGTTAGACCTAGATGTGAATTTTATTTTACTGTCCATTTTGCTTTGTGAGTGAATGTATTTAAGAGTGGCTCACTTTGCTCTGTAGTCAAATTAAGTGTTAGAAAATAATAGCTAAAACGAATATAAATGGCTATTGCATCATAATCTCAATTATTAGTTTTTATAAGACACACCGTAGGTAAATATTTAAAATAATCGTTTGTCTGTTGTATCAGCCAATGACGATGTAACTATTTTGGTAAGCAACATTGGGGCCAGGCCAGAATGGGGCCAGACAATTCCAAACCAATGCTTTAATGCAACAAAATCCTTCTATTTTTTTTATTTGTTTCATTTTGAGAACAGTAATTTTTCCGCGAAAATGACGTAGAAATAGATATCAAGGAAATATTGTATTTAAAAAAAGTATTTGCAGGAGAAAAACTGAAAAAGAAAACAAAGATTGGATAAAAGCATACGCTCCAGCTCTAGCGGCCAGGGGTCGTCAACTCCCTTCCTTCGATGAAGTGAGATTCAACGCTTCTCTCATGTTCGGGAACTCGCATTTGTCTGCGGGTTTGTCTGTGCCTCTTCCGCAAAACTATGTGCCTATTGGTGGATATCATATCGATAGTGATGTTCCACCTCTGCCTGATGTAAGTAAACATTATTTAGATTAGCACTTGAATAGAGAAGGCCCAAAGTTAATGAATAAATAAAATTATTATTTCGGAACAATTGCAGCAGTACAATAAAAATAAAAACTGAAATACTAACACTGGTATGACCAATGTGTATTTTGTAAATATTGTGAAGATTGTAACCGTAATTTTCTTTGTAAATAAATACACAAGTAAAACACAAGAGTGGTCCTTATTTTTGTCCAGGTCATTGAGAAGAGGGATCTCTTTTCTCAATAACCTGAAAAACAAGAACCTGAATTTCTTATTTTTTCACTTACATTTATTTCATAGAATCTACAAAAAATTATGGACAAAGCTTCTGACGGAGTCATCTACTTCAGCTTAGGAACCATGATGAAGAGTTCAACAATACCTGATGAGCTCAAGAGAGGCTTCCTCAAGACGTTCAGTGAACTCAAGCAGACGGTCATTTGGAAGTTTGAGCAAAAACTGCCAGATCTGCCGAAGAACGTGCATATTGTGGAGTGGGCCCCTCAGCAAAGTATTTTGGGTAAGCAGCAACTGAAGTAAAGATTTATTTAGATCTTCTCTTCGATCTTCTTCTTCTATTTATGACCTTTTTCCGTTATTTTTTTGCCAGTGTCTTGTGAAATTATATCAGTCAAGACATCATTCTTCCAAGGTCAAGACATTCGTCTAATAAAAATGACTGTCGAAATGACGGACAGAGGCCATAAAAAGAAGAATAAGTCATTCAGTTGTCGTTTGTTTTGAAGACAAAATGATGAATTTTCCCTTCAAACTACATACGAGACCATACAAGTAATTTTTGACTCCGGACCGACCATACCCCTGGCCATACCACTGAGGGTAGGTTGGGACGAAACCATACCACCATAGAGATGTGACTTAAGGTCTTCCACGTGTCTACTGTCTATGAAAGTATTTATAAATAAATTATTTAAATTACCTATGCCCTTCATCTGACGGTTTCTATTGAATGTCAAACTAAGTAGAACCAAGGGCTGGTAACAACGTTGAGGATAACCAGACCGTGCACTATTGGACGATAAGAAGGCAAGATAACTGATAGTGCAACTAAGTGTGATTAAATCAAATTAATTATTACACGATCGGTCTGGCCTAATACTGATACAGGTACCTGCATGGTTTAATAGCACTAACCTTGAACTGTGGAGTTAACATTGCAAATGATCTATAATTATGTACTCCACTCATCATAACGTACCAATCAAAAGCAGACACCGACACTGGTTTCATTGCCACGCGAATAATTCTGATACGCACACATAAATATATAGATAGCATAAATAGCTGAGAATCACTGGACAAAACTCGCTAGGGACATACAAGAATGGCGTAATAAAGAGGAGGCTTATACTCATCAGTGGGTGCAAACGGGCTGAAATGATGATGAAAATGATGACACATATATTCACGTATAGGTACACTTCTCTATAGCACAATCACTTGGCAAAATGAACCAGACAATTAGCGCCAAGGTCTGTCAAGAGCAAACCTTGACTCTAATTCCTGCAATTTACTGCTGTTGACGTTCAATTCCAGTACCTCCCAACAATGGTTCAATCTGCAGCTTAGCTGGAACGTCGATGGATAAAAAAAACCAGTGCTTGGAGTCCCTCCGCGCGGAAGAAGTTATACTTCGAGTGGCACGCATTCGCTCTCGCTCTGTGTTTAATGTGAAATTAATTTAGTATTTATTTGTATGTACTTAACCAATATGCAGTACTTATTTAGTTAGAAAAGGTTCTATGCTCATGTTGCCTAAATCAGAACTAGATGGCGCTTCCAAATCCGGATCCTAGAACGCGCTATCGAAGTGGTTTGGGTTTTGGGGGGGTTGACGTATGTGAGCACTCTCGCTAGTCTCTTGTCTCTTTCTATTCCTCCGAATAGATAGAGATAGATAGGTTGCGTTGAACGGTTTCCGTTCAACGCAACCTCGTACGCTGTCAGTTGGAGGTCGCATTAGAAGTATAACTGCAATAGCATAAAAACTACGGTTCAGCTGCGTTTCAGCTGACAAGTTTACTAGTGGAATTAGCCTCTTTCAACAAACGATAAGCTAATAAAAACTAGTACAAGGTGTGTTAAAAGAACGTGGTCTGGCTTATCCACAGGAAAGACAACTAATACGATAATACTAAAAATAAACACAAAATGTGTTAATTTACACATTTCAAGAGTTATCACAAGTTGTAGATAGCTATATACATATTATACATACACATCCGACTATAATGTACAATCATGTTGATAATGTTGCAAAAGGAATGAAATTGAAATTGATTCAGAGCGTCTGTTTTGTGTTTATAAATATTGTTACGATTTTGTTGTTGCGTTTTTCTAAACTAACCTAATTTGACGGCACTAAAAATTTTGCCGTCCCCTTCTCATAAACTGAAACGACAAAGACGGCTGTAATTTTAGAGCTGTCAAATTAGATGTGACCCGAGGGCTGGCGATTATCTGGGACCGCGTATCAGCATTGCTATTCAGCGCGGCAATGCAGCCAGTGTATTGGGCACGCTTCCGATTGGTGCTGATTTGTACCAGTTGAGCTATCTATAAATCGTTTTCAGCGGTTTGTAGATAGCTCAACTGTCTCATGTGTATTTTGTAAATATTGTTAATATTGTAAATACTGTATTAGTTAATTTTCTGTGTGAATAAATATAAAAATTTCGTTTAAAAAAAAGTTTTGAAAGGTGCAAAAAGACAATCGTTAACATTGTGTTCTTCTTTCCAGCACACCCCAATACAGTTCTCTTCATCACCCATGGTGGTCTACTCTCCACCACTGAGACACTCCACTTCGGGGTACCAATCATCGGGATCCCACTCTTCGCAGACCAGTTCTTCAACATCAAGCGAGCCGTGGCAAAAGGCTTTGGGCTGGGGGTGTCTCTAGATTATGATGCGGATGTTAAGTTGAAAGAGGCTATTCTTGAAATTTTAGGGAATCCAAGGTAAGATTTTTTATGAATTTTTGGATATTATCAGTTTATCTTACATAGCGCCTTAATTAATAATAATCAATTTGATTGCTAAAACACTTTTTTAGTTTTACTTACTATTGACAATATAACATCAAGATTAATAGTAAATTTTACAAAAATATTCAAACCTGATTGAAGAACTTCTTCATAATTGCTGGTTATTACCTACTACCTTATTACTCGACCTTGGATATTTACTGCAGTTCCTCAAATGTCAAGAGTTTGAGATGAATTAGAAACGATTACCAAAAACCTGTCGGAACGTTTAGTGGCTTTTAGGTAACAATGTATTACCAAATGCATAAAGTAAGTATATTTGTATGTATAAATACAAAAATACTAATATTATAAACGCAAAAGTTTGTAAGTATGGATGCATAGATGGATGTTTGTTACTCTTTTACGTAAAAACTACTGATCCGATTTGGATGAAACTTGGAATGTATAATGTCCGTGACCTGAATTAACACATATGCTACTTTTTACTCCGAAAAATCAACGGGATCTAACGGGACGCGAACGAAGTCGCGAGTGACACCTAGTAGAAAATATTTATGAGAGCTACACATTAATTTTGTGTTCATCCTGGCTCATTATATCGATCTCTTTCAGATACCGTCAAAGAGTGAAAGAGCTGTCTCTCATATACCACCACCGTCCTTCAACTCCCGGCGCTGAGCTGGTGCACTGGACAGAACACGTCATTATGACGGGCGGCACGCACCATCGACGCTCTCCTGGATTCCTGGTACCCTGGTACCAGAAAATGTATATTGACCTACTTGCTTGTATTATTGTAGGTTTTGTTGTGGTAGTGATAGGAGTGAAGAAAGTTATTTCGAAGTGGTGTGTTAGTACGAAGTTAAAACAAAGTTGATTGACATTAGTTTAGTTTGTTATTTTTAGGTTAGAAAATCTGTCGTGTTTATTTAACAAGACTTTTAGTTCTTTTAGTTGTACATAACGGCGCTTGAAGCTCTTGATCTTCTCAAATAAAACTTTGTTTAATAAATACAATTTGTTGATTCCTCACCATTTTGTAGTAGTTAATGTAAGTATTTGGATGAGAACTTCACGTTACTTAGCACTACAAAAGTATCAATTTAATCAAACACGATGACGACTAACTTCAAACAACATCTCGCTCGCATATTTCAACATTTTTGATGATATCAAATCACTCAAATCCCAAAACTTTACGATCAAAAGTTCAGTAGAAATAATTTAATAATTTTGTTCAAAACAAGTTTTCCGATCAAAATATTTGCACCAATGAATGTAACCAACTTTGGTGCACATTTTTTGCTACGAAATTCCGACAGTTTTGGTCTTTACTTTAACTTAGACAAAAATATTAGAAGCATCTGTGGTACAATGAAGAGCATTAGAGATACACTGCGGGGTAACAAAGCAATGCTCTGCAGTAGAGTTGTCTTTGCCACGCAGTGCTACTCTACCTCTACTTAACTTGCCACAGTACTTAAGACTGTGTAAATGCCGTCTAAGTACGTGCTTGTACGAGCACCGACGACAACCTCTTAAAATTCCTTTTAACTTTCAAGACCAAAGTTCCTCGTCGCTAGGAAGTTAGCAAGGATGTAGCGCGAGTACTGGAAGTGTTTTAGACAAGTACTGAATTTGTAGAATAACTTCTTAGAATGGGATCAAGAGAGTAATACGAATTTGAGTGACAGCCACATTGGGCCCTATTTTGTTGGTGCATTTTTCTAAACTAAATTAATTTGACAGCGGTTAAATTATAGCTGTCTATGTCGTTTCAGTTCATTTGAAAAAGATAGCAACAAACATAAAAATTGGGATTTTTTTGACATGTAGTAGTAGTAGAGCTCTTTGTGAGAGCTCGTCCGGGGAAGTACTACCACCGTACCTATTTCTGCCGCCAAGCAGTGATGCTCGCATTGCTGTGTTCCGGTTTGAAGGGTAACGGCGCCGGTGTAATTACAGGCACATGAGACTTCAAGATCTTTACGTCTCAGAGTGATGGACGCAGTGCATTGCCTTACAGGGCTCGTCCTCATTGGACTTGCTCTGTGAGGTAATGCATTGTTATAGGCAGAAGTTACCACTTTACATCAGTTGATCTATCAGCTTGTTCCATTACTTTTATTATAAAAAAAAAAATGTAGAAATTCCAGTCACAGTGTTGCCACTTTGACTTGACTATGGAGTCTGGTAGCTTTACTAACATAGCTTATTTCTTCAAAAAACTAGGTATAGCTTTCACGCAGACTTTTACCGAGGGTTGTTACGCGAGTTTCTCAATTCTCGCTTTTCGCAAATCAACAAAACAAAAGACTACTTACGGGCTCATCTTTGAGGCAAAGGTGGTCGCGCCGAAACCCTTTGATGCGTGCCAAAAAATCGACAACAAACGTATTCGAGGCGGACGCATCTGCTGACGTGAAATAATTACCACAAACGCCCAAATCACCCCCTCTACACGTCGGCGGACGCATCCGCAGATGACGTCTGCAGATGCATCTGTTGACTTGTAAAGGAGGCTTAAAAATAATATCACTTCTAGAAAACATGCAAAGTGGGTGGCATCAGCATACCACATCTAAAAGTTGTCGTCGAGTCTTGATTAAAACAAGTTCCGTTTATTAGACAGAAGGATGCCGGTTGATGAACAAAAATTAAAAATGCAGTGAGTCGAGAGAGCTTCTAACTTTTGGATCAGTTGAGCAACTCGAATAGAATTTTGTAAAAATATCGTTGCAATTTTGTTGGGATGTCATGAAAGTCAAGTATTTTATTTTATTTTAAGTTTTGTGACTTTTATTTCAATGATATTTTACCTGCGTTGAAATAACAGGGAAGCCGTTTACCATACTCTAGATAATGTATAGTATTTTATTTACATAGTCGTGAAATTATAAAAGTTTCATTATAAGTAATATCCTAGCATTAATGCAAATAAATACACCGTAAGTTTCTTTGCTTATCAAGGTGGAATACACAGATAAAAACGAAACGTCCTTTAAAGTCTTATTATGTTCCAATGGAAGTAATAATAATATAATAATCGTTTCAAGCAATGGTTTTGACCATTCAAACTGAAAAATTCAAAGGAAAATGTCTGTTTTATGAAATCTTCACATAATAAAATCGCCAAAAAATTAAATATCGCTGAAAGTAAAGCTAAGTAGCTCAATAATCTAAGTTCAGGCACCTTATAGAGTTGAATTAAGAAATACCTACAAAAAAAACTTCTTTCGGAAATTTTCAGAAACCATTTCCAGACCAGTTGCTAATACCGCGTTCACACTACGCCATTGCCGCTGCCGGCATAGCCGCGGACTTATTTCCACAGCAACATCGCCTTTATTCTCACCAAGGAGCTAGGGTATTAACTTGGCGATGTTGCTGTGGCAATAATTCCGGAATTAATCGCGGCAATAATTCCGACAGCGACATGGGCAATAGGCATGCGTGAACGCGGTATAAGAATAAAGGCGATGTTGCTGTGGCAATAATTTCGGAATTAATCGCGGCATTCATGCCGGCAGCGGCATGGGCATAGTGTGCACGCGCTATGAAAAAACTACTTTTGCAGAACCACAAAGCTCGGAATAAAAAACCCACTGTTACAATATAAAGTAAGTAGGTACCTACTCCTTTATCTTTATAGTTTCCCCACAAGTATTACGGTTGGTAGAAACTCGTACAAATCTGTATAATTCTATCGCACTAAAGGAAAAAATAGAGGAACACTGCGGCATCTTTTCCGAGTAATTTTCACTTACTTTTTCCTACCTCTCTCCTATTTCGTAAAGGATGATATCTACTAAACCTAAACGTGCACAACTGCTAAAAACAACGGAACATAAAATAAAAATATTTTGTAATGCTGCATAATTGACAGACGGTAAAGCACTGTTTTTTTTTAAATCTTTTGAACATCATCATTATTACAACAGCTTACTACTAGGAAAAATCTAGTTGAGTTCGATCTGATCTCTTACCACTATGTTTAACTTCACTAGCTTTTGATATCAAACATATGGTCGAATACTCAAACGCCACTCAAAACCCACTCAATTTAAGCCACGCTTAAATTATTGCCATATCTTACAAATGAGTAATGTCAAACAGAGGCAGAGCAGTTTTAAGTGGTGCTCAAATTTGAATGACGTTTCAGTATTCCAACCTTAGTCTTCTAAATGATCCTTATAAATTTACTGATTTGACTAATTGGCCGGTTGCCTGGAAGAGATGCCTTATAATTATTCAGCGATAAGGCCGTCCATTGAACTTTCTATTATTATGTTCTTTCCTGTATGTAATTTATCTTATATATGTACAATAAAGTTTTTATTTATCAAACCACGTAGGTGTTGGGTCAGAACTTTTGAGACTAGTTGGCATTAGTTTGGCATTTTTGCATGCCTACGCGTTAATGTCGTGTCGGTTCAGTGGATCATACCCTTTATACCTTCTCACGTCTGTTTTGTAAGTAGGCTGGTCCTCATTATTTATTAGTCCCGGATAAGTGTTTCGGCCACTTTCGCTGTTCTCAAATAAATAGGCAAGTTAAGTGAACAATCTTATAAAGGCGAATGTTTTTGGTGATGTTCAACATTATTTAATGTGTTCAACATGATCATGTCTTTGCTATAAGCGTGACTGAGTTATTATAAATGACAGAACTAGCCGTCGCCCGCGGCGTTGCTCGCGTTCTACCCTTTAGAGTGTGACGTTTCAAAATTCCTTTTTAGTGCACCCTTTACACTATATAAGGACACTACCCTCCAAATTTCATACCTCTAGGACATATAGTTTAGGCTGTGCGTTGATTCTCTGTCAGCTTCAAAAGAGTTTTACTCGTATATATATTGATGATGATGATGATGATTGATAAATAAATATAGTTATAGATAAGCGATGAAGTGCTCTTGGCATAGTGTTATATGATCTGTGTCTTGGCGTAGCTTGCTTAGTCTATCTTCACCGATTATCTAAGTTAAGCGACGTTCTGCGTGCTCACTATTTGGTTGGGTGACCGCTAGTGGCATTCTGAGCGCATATCTTCTTCTAAATATATAAAACTCTTTTGAAGCTGACTGATAATAAACGCACAGCCTAAACTATAAGTCCTAGAGGTATGAAATTTGGAGGGAGTATTCTTATTATAGTGTGGGGGTGCACTAAGAAAAGAATTTTGAAAAGTCACACTCTAAAGGGTTTGGAACGCGAGCAACGCCGCGGGCGACGGCTGGTCTGATATATGATTCCATATCTAAGCGCTTCCGTGCTTCTCGGAGGGTACATGGAACTGTCGGTCCCGGCTAAGTCGTTAAGCCACGACGGAGGCCTTTAGGCGGCCTAGCTGATACGAGCTTTCTTGCTTGATCGAGTAAGCAGATGGCACCACCTGGATAATCTCTGCCGAACAGCGCATTGTCTCACTCAGCACATTCCCGCAATAAAAAGTTTTTGCGTCTCGGCTACCTATCAAGCGATATTATAATACGCTACCTTTTTCAAGTTCCAGATACTTTTTTTACGAACTCTACCGTTCCAAAAAGGTTAAAACAACTGAAACTCCTTTATCGAGTTTTAGGAAATTTTCATCATTCCATTTTATGTTTAAATATGGCGTGTTCCATATTTTCCAGAAGTTATAACGAAATCCTGAATCGTGATAAATAAGTAGGTAAAAAATAATATTCTTGTTTGTCTGTAAAACCCTTTAAATCTAATCTACTAATTTAAAACTGAACCAAACGATGTTATTGAGATTTTTCGAAAACAAAAAATATAAATATCCTTTGTAAGGTATCCCTTTGTGCCTTTAAAAACTGTGTTATCAAAAAGATTTATTTTTATTTTATTTGTCAGCTTCAAAGTACTGAAAGGAACAATCATCATCAATATCATATCAATATATATAAAACTCTTTTGAAGCTGACAGAGAATCAACGCACAGCCTAAACTATAAGTCCTAGAGGTATGAAATTTGGAGGGTAGTGGGTATAGTGTAGGAGTGCACTAGGAGAGGAATTTTGAAACGTCACACTCTAAAGGGTAGAACGCGAGCAACGCCACGGGCGACGGCTAGTTTATTTATGTAATCTTTCTACATTGATAAAGAGATACATAATTATCTCTCCAATTGAGTCTGGGAACTGTAAAGAGATGTTTTATGAGAGATGTGCATGTTTATATTAGTATCTTCATATCTAAAGTCTCTAGTCGAGTCTGATGAAAACAATATGAAAACTATTTTCAAATGAAGATTCTGCAAATAACTAGCTATACAAGGTGTGAAAAGACCACTCCCGGAAACTTCAGACGGATAAAGAACTCATCAATTTGAACAACGTTTTCCACAGAACCTGCACCGCTTTATATATAAAAATAAAATAAAAAATGATTTACAAAATACAAAATGAAACAGTTTATCTAAATTGAATTGAATAAATGGAACTTATCAATATGAAAAGTTATTCATCGTGATCTTGAACCTCACGAAGTTTTTTTGGAGTGGTTTCCTTACACCCTGTATACAGCTTAGTTGGTAATAGTACTCTTTACATACCTACTAGTAGTTAAGTTTAAGTAATGAATAGTCGTCTGAATTCTGAGAGCACGTATTGTGTTCAAACGATAATTGTGAAGTTATTTGTACGAACGCGAAAGACGCTGTAAGGTCACGTAATTTGTGTTTCGTGTGCGATGTGGTACAGGAACTGTGAGTTTCCAGATGCGGTATTATTTTTATAGTGAAGTGTAACCGTAATGTTAATTATGGGGAAGGGAAGGTAGCCAAGTAAATAAAATAAAATTATTTTACTTTGAAAACCTAATCTATTTTCTCCTCTGTCACATGACTCAATAAATACTCTCAATCTTTTTTTACCCCGCCATCCGTCACTCCCTACTAAAGGAGGTTTGCATCGTCTACACGTAATGATACAAAATATTGTTTATTTCAATTCATTTATTTCCCAGATGTCTAGATTTATATATTGTTAGTATTCATTCACGGTACATTATTTTTTTGGGAAACGGAAAAAAAAAATTGGATACTGGTGTTGCCACAGATAATCAAATCCTTATTGTCATTCTCGATAATTCTAATATACTGTATCCTTATTTAAGTCCAGAGAGACATAATCAAATGGGTTACCATGATTATTACAACACTTTTTGAAATTATTACGGTTTATATGAAGCATAAAACTTTATTGACAAATGGCAAATTAATAGCACAAGTTACAAAGAAATTTGTTTAATAGGTTTTTTTCTGATTTAAAATATTGGTAAAAAGTAGAGCTATCCTCTGCATAATATTCATAATTCTATCAAAACCAAACCAGATAAAATTAAATATTCAAAAGCGAACACTGGTTAAAAAATCAACATTATTCCCAACGCGCAATTTATTAAACTGCCTTATCCATTATTTTTATCTTCAAGTGTAGTTATAAGATGGCAGATGGCTCATGAATAATCAATTGAGATATGGGTGTATGTTCTCACGTGCTTAGGATTCCGGGGGTTATTGAAGGCTTTTTCTTAGAGCAAATTGAAGTCTTGAGTTTTAAATATTCTTTTTGAAAGCCAGCGCTCTCTATAAGTCCGTTCCTCTAGGTTCTGGCCGCGAGAAACTGGCACCTTAAATCAACTAGTTTATAAGACGTTTCTAAATATTTTTTGTAATTTTACCGAATAAAAAATATTTGACTTGGAATTTGGTGTAAAATGAGACATTGGGGGCTTACTCAAACGCTACTTAAATTAAGTTCATGTTTAAAGTATTGCCATCTTACAAATAAGTGATGTCAATTAGAGGCAGAGCAATTTTAAGTGGTGGTTAAATTTGAGTGACGTTTCAGTATTCCGGCCTAGGTCTTTTAGGAACGAAATAAAACATTTTCCTAGCCAACTACTGCCTAAAGTTAGGTTTTTAATCATTTACGAGCGGTTTCTACACTCAATGGCAATGCTGATAAAGTTTGAAAACCGAGTAACCTGTCGACAAAAATTAATAAATCAAAATATTTTCCAAGAAAATACCTATCAAACGCAGTAAACAGGTAATCGAAAGAAATCGTTTTTCGTCAAATTAACCTGTCATGAGTCGACATTAAGAAAATGACACTTTTTCATGAAATCGTTTGGAATTTTGATGAAGTATGATTGAGCATAAATTTTTCTTTATTTACTCGTATATTGGACAAAAAAAAGTGATGGACCAAATCCGGTACCTAAATGCTTCTTACGAGATGTCTACTACGTATGCATATACATACGTCAAGTCTGTGGTCAAGTGCAAAGAATATGTAATATGTAGTTCCTACGTAAGAAGAAGCGGGCCTCCCATTCTACCAAAATTACACACTGAAAATCTCGTTTTGTAACGTGATTCAAATTTTGACCCCCGTTTCATAAATTGTTTGTTTTTCGAAAGCACGAGTCTAGTTTGAGAGTTTCGCCAGTCTGGTCAAGTGATTGGTTTAAAAGATTAGGAACACACTTCTAAATTCAAATAATTTGACACTGGCAGGATTCTCCATCGAAACATCGATCAATAGCGATATAAAGAAGGCCATAGAAAAGGTTTGCTAAAAAATAAATACTTTTTGGTCAAGAAAATACAATTTATTGCAATACATTACTCGATTGAGGAGTAACACTTCCTCTTGAGAGTTTTCTATTGCTTCCCCGGAACGTGCGGTTGGGTGATAAACTTTTATTTATGTTTATGTTTGCGGCAAACCGTCAAAAGCGATCAAACCAAGTTATTTTTATGCCATTGCATATTGCATGAAGCAGGCGATTTTTTTTCGCACTAGCAATTTGAAGAGTTGTATTGATGAGCACTTCTTTTTTCTTTTTTTTCTTTAATGACCCTTCGAAATTTTCGGAGTGGTGGCCTGCAACACCGAACCCTGATGTGGTTTATTGTCATAATCCCCACTAAGTAGTCTCCACTAGTGGGGATTCGTTGCTAGCCCAATATTTTGTAAGTATTTATAGGTATATCTTTTTGAATTAATCAATTAATGACTAAAATTGACTGACACAAAACCTCAGATTAACCATAAGAGGTTATACTTTTACCCATTTATTCATATTCAAAGAGATAACAACAGGTTTAGTCATCATTTTAGATAACTCAGCTTAGAAGACCAATATGAATAATCCAACATCATATTGACGTTAGGTGTGGCACATGAAGTAGGCACTTACAGTGCCTTGATCACGAATAAATGTGACAGTCGCAAACGTATCGTAACGCTAGCGTATCTGAGATACACTGCGCGGTGACACTACAACGGCTTGCAGTCGAGCTGGCATTGACGCGCAATATAACTCGAATACGCTAACGCGGCGACTGTCAGATTTGTTTGTGATAGAGGTACAGATGAGTTATTCTAGTTTTGGACTAACGGTATCTCGTTCCATCGGGACGAAACAATAACTTTCAATCTTATTAATATTTCCATTATGGTTTCGTCCCAAATTTTGTTTCAGTATTACGCACGCTTTGCGTACTTTGACAGCGACCTTCGCGTGCTACATTAGCACTAAGAAAAACACTTTGGCGTGCATCGTGTCACGCAAGTAGGCGTTGGCTGTATTCTGTACATTTGTATAGGTACATACAACTGTAACACATTGAAATAAATTATACGGGCTTATCAAACACTTAGCTGTGCCCGCGACTTCGTCCATGTGGAATAGTGTCTTTGGGTACCACCTTTTTTCGCATTAAAAAGTAGCCTATGTCCTTTTTCAGGCTCTAAAGTATCTGTGTACCAAAGTTCGGGAGTTTTAACGTGAAAGCGCGACAGACAGACAGACAGACAGAGTTACTTTCGCATTTATAATATTAGTTGTCATAAAGAACTTACTTGAACTTTATCATCGTATCAGTAACTTACGAGTTTCAGTACCTTTAGAATGTCTGTATGAGTTAATGGCCAACGAAGACAGAGTTTTTAGGCCGCCTTAAGGCCTCTGAGAGGCGGGACCGATAGTTTAACGTGCCCTCCGAAGCACGGAAGCGCTCAGATGTAAACGCCACTAACGGTCGTCCATTGAAATAGTGACCGCGCAGAACGTCACTTAGCTTGGATAATCGATGAAGATTAACTAAGCAAGCTACGCAACGAGTGTTTCAAATGTACGCAATAAATGTATTAAAAAAATTTAGACCATCAAAATTGCTGTAAAAACATTAACAAATAACAAAAATTAGTTTTATTTCGACAGCTTTTTCAACGATTTAATATTAACGCTTGTTGCAGATCTGTTGCGAGTTAGGTAATCAGAGAGGGAAAGTCCACAGCTGAGAATTTTTCCAAGATTTTCGAGAAAAACCGTATTACTGACATATTTTCGCTGTGAAACTTATTCGCTCAGAAAACTCCACGATCACTCAGAACTAAATTAAAATTTCATCCAGTCAGGTCTACCAATGCAATGTCTCTGTACTACATAGTAACTGTTCACGTAGCTGTGACAACGCAATCAAAGTAGCACGTTTACCCAGAACCTAGAAAATGCTCAATTCTGTTGGAGCTTCCAGACGTGCTGACAGCCTACGTTTACGATTACATCCCCTGACAGATTCCGAGTTCGATACATCATATACAGAGATTTGGGTGGGTATACAAAATATTTATTTTTTTATAAGAATAAAAATAGTAGGTACAAATTATATTTGATTTACTCGTATAAGATTAAAAACAATAAAAAAAATCAATTTGATAACCCTATGACTTCATTATCAGATTAGTGTACCTAGTAGGTACACTTAATGACTTGACTTTAAATTAGAGTTTAAATGGTTGAATAAAAAGTTAGTAAACAGCTTAATAAGCTTCTATATTTCAGCGAGTTGTATGTAAACGAAATCGCGGGTAGCAACTAGTAGCTATGTCCGAGACAGGAGGCTTATATGCTCAGCTGTGAGTTATGTGGAGCCGCTATCAATAAGCTTGTAAATCTACTTCACTAATAATCTCAGCCGTTGCATGATACACACTATACTATAGTAAAAAAAATCTGTCAAATTGTTTTTTGTCACTTTACCATTAAAAACTCTCAGGTCTCAGCCCGCTACGCGACAAAAATATAACACCGTAAGTTTGACGATCGGATCGGGCCTTCAACTCGGTCGGGTCACACTAGTTGCCGTACGTGTTGATACTCTTTCAGGAAAAACGAAGGAAACAAGTTATGTAGATGCGGTAAATTATACCGTCGTTTCATCGAGATTGGAAAAACAGACGGCAGGTAATATTTTTCCATTTTCCGGTTACTTATATATAAATTGTTTGCGTTGCGAAGCTTTGAGTTATTCCGTCTGTCGACACTGATTTTATTCTATGGTAGATTTTTACACAAAGGCTGGAAAAACTAACGATACGTATACATATCGTCGCTTTGATGATAAAGTGATTCAAACCACACTTTTATGACAAATACTGGAAAGAAGCGGTAAAATTCACTGAATAAATTTGAAAATTCAAAATTTCTGATTATTTTACACAAAAATATTTACAGTACTTAGATTACAGGTAAGAAGAGATCGCTTATAGCGTTAAGACCGCCCATTGTACCTCATACTTAAAACTTATTTTTTTTTTATTGTTTTTCTTCTTTTCTTGGTGTGCAATAAAGAATAATATCTATCTATCTATCTACCTACAGGTAGTACATTTTTTATGAATAAAATCTTGTAAAAACGTATTTCGGATTTTTGGAACACTTTTGCTGCCATTTAGTGACTTAAATGACATTCCAAAAAAACAAAAAACATATTTGAGAATTGAAAATCCACACATTTTGAGAGAAATTTCACCATTTTTTCTTCAAAACAAACGACAGTCGATTAATAATACTCACAATAACACAAGAAAAACTATCAAAATAAAAATGCTATGTGTTGTTTCAAAAAATTTTAAAACTCGATTCCTTAACGTATATTACCTATTTCAAATATATCATTTGACACTGGCAAAATGGTCTGTCAAAATGACAAAGGCCAAAAAAAATAAAAAAGAGAAGAAGAAGAACTATTCGCGTTTATAAATAATGCCCCAAAAACACTAATAAATGCAAAATGCATCAGTAGGTACGAGTAAGTATGTAAATTAATAATACTGCGGTGTTTCGTTTCATAAATTAAGTGTTCAGGAGCTGTTTGGAGCCACGCCAAGAAGCCTTAAAACTCACTTTACCCCCACATGTCTATCTTAAATGGTTATTCTTACCCTATTTATTATTCTTTCTACAAAGAATTTCTCTTTGATGTTGGTCCTGTAACGACCAAGCGTGGGATATGACTAGCGTAGAGCCGTGGAAAGTGCTACGAATAAAGGTCTATTTATACCTAGAAATGTATGATGTCGAGCAATTAAGGCATCATAAAATATAATTACCAACTTACACAATCAAATACTTACTCCGCTGGCTCAGTGAACCGAAGTAATTTTAATAAGAAATCATACTCTCTTATTATCATCATCATTAATGTTGGTCCACGACTGCTGTATGTAGGTCGCTCCAAACACGCGCCATTGAGCTCGATCTTTGGCTCTTCTCATCAAGTCAGTCACTCATCAGTTCTCCAGTAGGTAATTTCATATCATATTATGAGTTAGTGGCTAACTCAGGTGTCGGAGTTTTTAAGCCATCATAAGGACTACATCTTGTCGACGACTGCTAGAGCTGGGACTGAGTTTAACGTGATCTACGAAGCACGGAAGCGCTCAGAACTTGAACTTTAACATCGTATTAGTAACCAGTAACTTAAGTACGAGTGTCAGTACCACTAGTTAGGTTGTATGAGTTAGTGGCCAACAAAGACAGAGTTTTTAGGCCGCCTCAAGGCCTCTGAGAGATGGAACCGATAGTTTAACGTGTTCTCCTGTAAAATACTGTATTTTATATCCTTGCCTCACTGGTACACCGAGCTGGTTTCCACAGTCCTTCCGTCCGTGACCGTCTCCGTCAGCTTTCTCCCCGACCCCTTCGTCTTCCACCATCACGTACGGATGACATTGACAGGTCGGGATATTGACACTGACAGTTACCTAACCACTCGTGCACATGAGACAGGGTAACATCGAATAGATACAAAGACACGAGTTTTGACATTTTTTGAAACGACACATAGCACTTTTATTTTAATTGTTTTTCTTGTGTTATTGTAAGTATTGTTGTTTAATTTTGGTGGAATTTTAACCAATAATACTTAGGTCGTAACATAAAGTGTGAGCCATTGGAATAAATGTGTGTAAAGTGGTTTTTCTGAATGTGAAAATTCGTGTTAGGTTTTGAAAAGAAAATCCACCATTTTCTTTTCAAAACAAACGACAGCCGACTTGACAAATGACTTGACTTGACTTATTTATTACAATTTTAACACTTGACATTGGCAAAATTGTCTGTCGAAATGAAGGACACAGGCCATTATTGAAGAGAAGAAGAAGAATAGATGCAAACACTACACCTCCGAAGCACGCAGGTGCTGAATGTCGCTTAACTTAGATAATTGGTGAAGATTGACTAAGCAAGCTACGCCACGTTTATCTAAAAAGTCTAATACCAAAACAAAACTTTACTAAAGAAACTTTTAAAGAGAAAGCTTTGCATAATTCATAGCCTGGATGTCGCGATAGAGGCATTTGGAGGAAATGGCATTTAAACGAATGCAAAAATTTTTGCTGAAAACGGAAAATATAACCTACATTTTAATCCACAGAGGAAGCACGAAACACATTTTTGTTAAGAACTGTAAAAATCCCACGATTTCAGTTACATGAGATGGTTTTTTCTGTTTGTAAATATTGTAAATACTTTTTTAGTTGTAATTTTCTTTGTTCATTCAGTGAATGTAAATAGTTTTTTCATGTTTTCTCTTTAATACTACTTTTCTAATATACAATTTATGCCTTTTCTGAAACCTCACCTTGTACAAATATTTATGGGTGTTTCTATGTATTATATGTATGTATTTACAAAAAAAATGTATGTGTGTATTCTATCAGCCATCTAGTTTCCATCATACAAGCTTTGCTTAGTTTGGGACTAGAAGGCGCTGTGTTAAGTGTCCGTGAATATATATTTTATTATTTATTTATTTAAAATAACTTGCACATGAAGTCACTTTTGTGTCACCTGCTTACCTATTAATCGTTGCATACCTTATTCGGCTGTATATTATTGCAACTTACTTATAGGTAGTGCTACGCAGTGACAGAGCTACATTTTAACCAACCGTAACTATGCAGCGTGGCTTGGCTAGGCTTGCTTAGTCAATCTTCACCGATTGTCTAACTTAAGCGATGTTCTACGCGGTCACTATTTGGATGGGTGACCGTTAGTGGCATTTACATCTGAGCGCTTCCGTGCTTCGGCGGGCACGTTAAACTGTCGGTCCCGGCTCTAGCAGTCGATAAGCCATGACGGAGGCCTTAAGGCAGCCTAAAAACGCCGTCACCAGAGTTGGCCACTCATACGAGCTTGCTTGCTTATAAGTTCATAGATCGCAATACCCATTGTAAGTTGGTAAATATATAGGTACCATGAAAGTGACAACGATATTTCTGTGTCGATAGATGTGAAAGTTCCCAGAAATTCCTTTGACGCCAAAAAATTCTATTTCATTTTTCATGAAGAAACCCACCCGAAATTACACCGTTTGAACAAAAAGAAGCGCTGAAAGAGCGTTTGATATATTTACTTCATAAAATTCCACTGAGGCAAAAATACTCGGGCGAATTAACACAATTTTATTCGGAACATTATTACGCCAAAACGCCAGTTTCTTTTTGGTAAAACAGATTGGAAATAAAAGAAGATTATTTTAAAACGGTTTTATTAGAAAATCTTATACTTATCACAATATTGCACATGATTGTAAATATTTATTTTACATAGACTGCACTGCGAAAACGAGCTGTGGTATTTTTTTAAATACAGTACATAATTTGGTGAATTTTTTCAATAAATATACTATTATTTTTCACAGTGCAGTGTTAACCTAGATAACATAATCACCAATATGTTTAAAACATGGTGTTAAATTGTTATTTACAATAACGTTTTTTAAATAAACTCTGAACAATAAGTAAACGATATGTTACATTTTCAATATTTTGATATTAGTTTCACATTGTGAGTTTTATGATTTAAATTTTTTTATTTCAGAACAATAAAAATATATTGAACTGTCATAAACAACAGCCATTAAATATACTTAAACAATTAAAAGCTAACAATAAAATAAAAAGGAAAATATATCGCAGATAAAAAAAGTTGTTCAATAACATAACAATATTTCGTGTAAGCAAAGAATTAGAGTTTCAAAGTAAAAATATTTTAGTAGAATATAATTTGTTTTTCTTTTTGTTATGACAAAAAAGTAACCTAAAAATAGTAAATAATGTTTACCAATTGTAAAGAAGATAAAAATAGTGTTTTTAAACAATGTAAGTATTTACAAGTTCGTGCATTTAGGATGAAGGTTTTTACAGAATATCACCACTACATTATAAATACAGATTGATAACAGTAAAATCTACAAGAAGTCAGATTAGAAAGTAGTTGTACAATATTTTGGCATATCTATGTACCTACATTACGATTATTATTTTTTTGCAAAACCGATTATAAATAATTTCCAAAAATTCACAAGTCTTGCTTATAAGTTGGCAACATTTTACTACGTGGAAACACAAAACTTATCATATTTTGATAAAAAAGCGTGGGCAATTGGGCATGTTAGCTTCATAGTGCGTGCTAAATACTAATATTTCACAACGTTTGATATAATCAAATAAATATTGTAGAAAAAAGAACACATTTTATAAAATAAGGTGCGAGTTTCAAGTGATATGAAGATTATTGTGGACACTTATAACTTTATCAGAAGACATCATGATTATGTAATTCTTTATTTATTTGTACATTATGTACATCTTACTAATGGTCCTAAAAGATCCTTGGACGGTATTGGCTATTTTCAAACTGCCAACGACACGACACCTGTACAATATTGTCGGATAGTTATGTCCCACACACAGGTACCTACTAGTATTAGACGGTTTTACATTGAGTTGGCGCTGACAACAATATGTTTGTTCAAACAACTGAAATATAAATCGCCATTGCTACGCCGTAGCAATGTAGTATGCTGCAACGTAGCCAATGGTAATTTCGAGAAATGAAGTTAAAATTCCCATGGGGATTTATCGTGGAAATTCCCCATGGGTCTTTTTTCAGATTTCTGGAATAAGTATATGAATAATATCGGTATTGTGTCGGTGTCGGTATCGGCTAGTGTGCAAACGCCCATTGGGGCTTTAAGAAGGATCTTTACAAACTTAATTAGGTCATCTTATGTCCCACAACCAGCTCCCGACGAATAGTAACAGAGAAGTAACTAGAAGGTTTAGGTAGCTAGACGTGGTCTTCTCCCCGCTTTGTAGTTCTGCCAGGCTTGAACCTGCAAAAAACACTTTTATAATATACTAGGTGCCGCCCGCGACTTCGTTCGCGTCCCGTTGGATCCCGTTGATTTTTCGAGATAAAAAGTAGCCTATGTGCTAATACAGGTCACGGACAATATATACTTCAAGTTTCATCCAAATCAGATCAGTAGTTTTTACGTGAAAGAGTAACAAACATCCATCCATCCATACTTACAAACTTTCGCGTTTATAATATTAGTAGGATATTTTTTCTATTTGTTAGCCGTGTTTTTCCCACTGCAGAGCAAGGGCCTCCCCTCCCTTCTTCCACTCTTCGCGATTTAACGCTGTTACGTTACTTTTATAAGACCTAGTAATAATTAATACTCATGGATACTTCAAACAATGCTTTCAAATCCCAAATCTAAATCTAAGCAAATCTAGTACTAGGAAACTAGATTGCTGATAGAATACTTATATAATGTATACAGACAGGTACTTTTTTTATACAACAAAGTAGACAAACAAGCGAACGGCCCGCCTGATGGGTAGCGGTTACCGTAGCCTATGGACGCCTGCAACATAGAGGTGCCACACGCGCGTTGCTGATCCTTGAAGAATTTTAAAACACCCTGTTTGAGTTTTGAATTTGTTTCAAACAAAAATTCATGTTTGCTACACACATTTTTTGTTCTCTGTCGGAATCAAACCCACGATCCACAGCATAGAATAATTTTAATCCCTTCACAGTTTCATAATCAAGATTTGAAAAACAGGAAACAACAAAACAGTTTTATATTCAAGATTTGAAACAACAAAAATAAACAAGTCAAATAAAATAGTAAATATGGCAGTATCAGGGATAGGATACAATAAACTACGCTACTTCCGGTTATGTCCCTTCCGGTACTTCCGGCGAGCGTGTGTACTGACCATCGATTCTTATGTGGGTTCAAATCTATAGGTATTATCAAAAAAAAACATTTTATTTCAAATAGGGAAGAAAAGGGTCTGACGGGAAAACCAGAAAAGATTTGAAACGACAAATGAGAAGCACAGACAGATAATTTAGTCCGGTTCTTAACGCTCCAAAACTAAAATAGTTAAAGTGTTCCAAAATGAGTGTAACTAGGTTATACAGAATCACTTCGGACCCACCATACCTCTGGCCATACCCCTGGGACGAAACCATACCACAATCTAAGAAATATAAACTAAACTGAAAAAAGCATGAGATTTTTCCAATCGATTGGATTAGAAAATTGAACAATATACATTGTATATTTACATCGATCATAATTATGTAGTACAGCCGTCGCCCGCGGCGTTGCTCGCGTTCTAGACCCTTTAGGGTGCGAATTTCAAAATTATTTTCTTAGTGCACCTCTACACTATATAAGGATACTACCCTCTAAATTTCATACCTCTAGGACTTATGGTTTAGGCTGTGCGTTGATTCTATGTCAGCTTCAAAAGAGTTTGATATATATTGATAACATCATATAAGCAGTTGTATATTTACATCGATAAATAAATCGGTATGGTAGGGTATTCCCTTCCTCTGACGTACTCATGAAATAAAAGAGTATAGGTACCTACTATACTAGACGTACTTCAAAAATATTTACCAGAAATTAACAAATCATAGATCTCTTAGAAAAAGATCTGAAGACTTTATATACGTTTTGCAAGAGTTTGTCTTAGACGCATTGGCTTTGCAAGCCCTAAATCCTTCGCCAAATACCTAGTACAAGTAAGTACTATGCTGTATGCGTGCCAACCTTGTAAAACGTACATTTGAGCTAAGGTAACTTACAAACACACTAACCTTGTAAAACGTGAACTCTAGCCACAGCCCGCATGCGGATCGGGGCTTCCAACGCGCACGTGTAATTACCTGCATCATCCATCTTCAGTCTGGCAACCTGTGGAAAATATTTAAAGCTAAAATGTTGGTAGTAATAGCTCTGGGGATTACCATGCTGGGCCCATGTAGGAGTAGGTCGGAAGTGTTTGCCGTAGAAGACAAATTATGGAGAAACCAATTTGAATTATATGTGGAAGGGATTATGTGGAGTAAAACGCCCCCGCCAAAGTTTAATAAAAACATGCTAGAATTGTTAAGCATTCTGCTTTTTTTTATACGCTTTATTTGAATGCAGGGCGGTTTCTGTCATTTTTACAGACAATTTGACGAGAAGTCAGACCAGGGACACGAGTTTTGTCATTTTTTGAAACGACACATAGCACTTTTATTTTAATAGTTTTTCTTGTGTTATTGTGAGTATTGTTGTTTAATTTTGGTGGAATTTTAACCAATAATACTTAGGTCGTAACATAAAGTGTGAGCCATTGGAATAAATGTGTGTAAAGTGGTTTTTCTGAATGTGAAAATTCGTGTTAGGTTTTGAAGAGAAGATCTACCATTTTCTTTTCAAAACAAACGACAGCCGACTTGACAAATGACTTGACTTGACTTATATTATTACAATTTTAACACTTGACATTGGCAAAATTGTCTGTCGAAATGACGGACACAGGCCATTATTGAAGAGAAGAAGAAGAAGGAAGGAAGAAAGAAGCGTACACATTGCCCTGTGCAGCGCTGTCTGTGGTCAATGGTCATTTGGTGATTCTTCAGACCACCAGTATAAAAGAAAAAAATATAAGTCAGAAAAGAAGCATTTTAACAGCGCTAAAAAGGTACAATACCAGATGCTCTATTATTATAATTGGTAATTAAGTACGCCATTAATTTCCAATGCTCCAATTTACAGAAAATAAATGATTATTACCGCCCAGTGTGAGAGAAATTACGGAAGGGCGGTATTGGGGTTATTTGCACTGAATATTATTCACCACCATTTTACATAAGCAAGGAGAAAAATAATACGAAAATGGGATGAAAATGTTTTAATCTCCATGCATGGCCATCATCATCAACATCATTATTCACAGTCTGACTTCACCCACTGCTGGATATAGGCCTCTCTTTTTATGTACCACTCCTAACGACCCCGTGCCATGAATGGTATGAGTAATTTATTCCCAGTTCTAGTTGTTTATTTTACCTACTCATTTTAAGTATTTTTTTAAGTTATTAGGTCTAAAGGTATTTTTTACTATTAAAATGATGGAGAAAGCCGATAACCCAGATGACCCGATGGCCTCAGTGGTAACCACTTTTTATAACGATGCATTGCCTCACTGAGCACATCCATAAGGGACGTGCCCTGGCGCCCATCAGTCTAAGATATAAAAGTAAGTAATAAACCACAATGTTCCTTTTAAACGTTTTCTGTGACTAGGTATAACAGTTACATTAACTATCTCAAAATAACGTGCTTTGATGAATGGACATGCTTTATGTGGCATTGCACTACGTCCATCTCAGTAAAACGTTAGTACACAGACGTAAAACAAGTTCTAATTCATTAGAGTTTAAGTTTCCATGTTTTAGTTATTACTAACAATAGAAGTCAAGTTTATAGAGCACTTTGATTTAAAAATATACCCGTCGTATTGTGAAATTCCATTAAAAAGTTACGACTCGGATTCAACTTAGGTTTCACTATAACAGTTAAGAGGGTAGTTATGTTTGTTTTCGAAGCTGGGGGTTTTACTAATGACTTAGTGCAGCATTTTATGAACTAACTAGCCGTCGCCCGCGGCGTTACTCGCGTTCTAGTGTGACTTTTCAACATTCTTTTCTTAGTGCGCCCGTACACTATATAAGGAACCTACCCTCCAAATTTCATACCTCTAGGACTTGTAGTTTAGGCGGTGCGTTGATTCTATGTCAGCTTCAAAAGAGTTTTATATATATTGATTGATGATGATGATGATTGATGATTGATTAGCTGATACCCGCGACTTCGTACATATGTGAAACTTTCCACAAAAATATCTGTCACCAGCATACGATGAACCTCGTAGCAAATGGCTGCTATTGGTTTAGAGAGTTCAAGCTGTATCTAAGAATCCACGTCTGTGATTTTAGTAAAATATAACCTATATGTTTCAATCCGGAAAAAAAGCTTTTGAATGGTATAAGTTTCGTTGAAATTGGTCCAGTAGTTAAGACGTGATCCGCGAACAAACAAACAGACAAACTCGATTTTCGGAATCAGAATCGTTTATTTAGTAGATCTGCATATTTAGTTTATCCATATTTTTAATTTTAGTTTATAATAGTAATAAATTTTCAAAGCTGGCGGTTTTGCTAATGACTCAGTGCATTTAATAAACTAAAGAAAGCACTTAAATGTAGTTTTCTGATGTTCATTTTCTTTTTTATTCTGGACCGGAAACAATCTACTTTAAGACCCAGCCCACTTTGACTGTTTTATTGCCACCGATACGACTTCGACACGATATCGTTAAGTTAACTTCATATATTTAGTATCAGACGATTTCATCTATCATTTTGCCGTGTTATTTTCTCGGTTATTATTATGTTTATTCGGCCTTTTAACACGATTTTTGTAATGCAACCTTGGGTAGCTTTTTTGGACACCTAAAGCTTTGGTCTCGCGATCGTAACGCAAATCGCTGCGGTATGCGACATGCGGTGCCGGACACATAATCGGAATTAATGGAAAACGTCTAGAACGGTCTCTTGTTCCGTCGCAGTATTCGTCAGCGGCGAAGAGCAAACGCGGTACGCTGCGTTGAGCCGCATACCGCAGCGTCGTGCGTTACGATCGCGAAACCAAAGCTTAATGCGCATGTAGCCTTGTTCTTAAGACTACCCCAGAACACTTAATTCGTATCTCTTAAGATACCATCGCTATCTTAACAGACTATAAACGTGAGAGTCGCCGGGGGCTCGACAATGGATCACATAAAAAAATCTCGTTGAAAAAGTTTATTAGCAGTTTGAGGTGAATGGGTACTTCAGATGCCTTTGTCTTGAGATGGGTGTACAGAAGCTATTTAACTTTGTTCTTGGGTTTATAATTCGTTTTACTGGGTCTGTTTTGGTCACAAGGAAAATAGCATTGATACTGTTTAGTCAGTGACATAATGAGTGAGTGACAAACTCTGGTGGCAAACTCTGAGTAAAACTCAGAGTTTGCACCAGGTCGCCAGGCCACCAGGCCTCTAGGCCGCCTTTAGGCCTCCGTCGTGGCTTAGCTGTCTAAAAATAATTGTTTAGTTATTTTTTATAATTTTCTATAGGTAACTTTAGACTGCTCTGTAAAAATTCATACAAACTTCGAGCACACTGTACATGCAGCATACCTCAAATATGCTCAAACTGTTAGTACCTACCTTAGGTATCTATACCCACTGTTCTTAAGTATCTTATTTTATTAAAAATCTAGCTTCAAAATGGCGCCTAAAATCCGAACAATTCCCTCACTTACTGTCTCCTTTGTAAAAATTTACGATATCCATAATGTAGCATGAATGGGTTAAAATGGGCTTTCCAGGTAGTTTTTGCCACGTCAGGTGAAAGTTTGGGGTCACTTTAAGCCCTAGTCTCCAGCAAAATACAAATACATCTGTATCTCTTTGGGTTAAAGTTGAAAATGAAGTACACAACATACAGTCGTATGTCGCTTTAGGAAACTAGGCTTTATTTCAGTGTGATGAGTCAGGTTGTTCAGATAATGGGTTGGGATGACCTGGATTGAGTTATAAATGTGTTTAGTAAGTCAATTAATGTGTGCCTAAGTGCTACAGGGTGCTATAGTGGAAACACGACATCGACGCGGTTGAGTGGATTAAGATAAATTGAACCTTTTGTAGTCGAGGTTAATGTTGGTTTTTGCATTGATGAGTAGGGCGCGTAATTTCAAACTTATTGAACTTCATGCAAGGTAAAAAATTAGAAGTAAGGTGCCTACTTTTTTTAAAGAATATCGCAAAAGCCCAAGGTGTTACAAAATCTTGTTTGAAAATGTACTTCTGATGTAAGAATGAAAAAATATAATGTGTAAAACGGCTAAACGATAAAAAAGCTTCAATGTTTTAAAACTCGGTTGTGAAAATATATACCCCATATTTGGGATAATTAAAAAAAATCACTGTGCGAGCAGTGTAAAATTTCCGGACCTTTCGATCTAGAGAGATAGGTAGATAAGATTTGGCTATTTACAGAGGTTTGTTGGGTATGCAAGGGTTTTAAGGTTTTGTGGTGATTTGTAGCGTTTGTAGAGCTCATAAGGATACTTATTCTTAAGATTTTTATATCAAGTTTGAAGGGGAGGTTTGTAGGGGTTGTAGAATTTTTAAGGGTTCGTACCTGTAAATGACTAGTCAGCGTCAAATGGTCCGTCTCTATAAGCACACCCCCTCTCACTTCGTCCAGCGATGTGGTCGTGTTCCCCCGGTACCAATGCAGGACTGGTTCCTCTTCTCCAGGGTTCAGGTTGAGGACTGCACATTTGAGCAAGAGTGTCTCTCCTGTTTCTAGGAAGGCTTCTTTGCTCATTTTGATTGTTGGGGCTGGGGACAAAGATTAGAACGATTATACCTAGGTACTTAAACCATTTAAATGAGACCATTCCCTACGAAGTTAACAGGGACACGGGCTGGTAAAGCTAGTCTTCTGTCTTTCATGACAACTAAAATGCGGGTCTTTTCAAGGTTTATTAATGTTCTTTTCTTTGGGAAACAAACACTTGTAAATTAAAAACTATGTGCGATTATATATAAACCAGGTTAAAGTGAATAGGTGTCTTCTAGCAAGACTGTCCTGTTTTATCGTCAGCTTCATCGTCACTTAGGTGAGGTTGTGGCCAAAGGACAATCTATCTCATGTAAAATAAAAAGCAAACAGGCTCGTATGAGTTCGTAGCCAACTCTGGTGACGAAATTTTTAGGCTGCCTTAAGGCCTCCGTCGTGGCGGTAGCGACAGTTTAACGTGCTCTCCGAAGCACGGAAGTGCTCAGATGTAAATGCCACTAACGGTCGGTAGTGATAGTGACTACAAAGAACATCGCTTACATTAGAGATTAGAGAATCAGTGAAGATCGACTAAGCCATCTACGTCACGAGCTTTCTTCTTAGAAATTATAGAAACGTTTTTTTTAATTCAACTGCCAAGCAGTTTAAATGAACAGTATAATGGGTTCCATTCTCATAGCATTAAGCTCACATTATAGTAAATTTTGTTCATTGTGTGCAATAAAGTTAGATAGAAATAGTTTTTTTATAGATGACCGTATTTTTGTTCTCGATTGTAATTTTTAGCTGGATCAATAAAATACTATTCTTTTATTTTTCCTTTTCCTTTTAGATTCTGTACACAGGTTCTCGGATGTTCTGAAAAGAACAAAACCTATAAAATAAAAAAGGAAAGTAACAAAACGAACACGCTACAAGTTCGGAACGTGAGGCGGCAACATAATCAGCCCGTACAATATCAAAACTAGGTAAACTCCTTTTTGGTTACAAAATTGTGTAACTTTTGTTGTTACAAATATCCATTAACATTTACGAGAGTTTTGAAGAGCAGTTACACTTGGGTTTATCAAAAACGGTGGCCGTTTGATAACTGTTATCCATAAGTGTTAAGTATATGTTCCGACACAGTTTAATATCTCTGACGATTTGACATAAGCACTCTACTTTATTGTATAACTTCTACTTGAGGCATCTTCAAATAAATTTTTTTATTCAGTTAAATTACAAGAATCATTTAGAATCATCTGATAAACTAGTTGATTCTAGGTGATAGTTCCTCACGACCAGAGCCTTGACGAACAGGCAAGAAACAAAAAAGCGCTAAGAAGCAGGCCGTGCTTCCTAGCGCTTTTTTGTTTGATCTTTCTTACAAGTTTTAGCACAGTTCCAGAGTAATGCTATTTCAACGGGGAGGTCTTTTTTAAGCAAGCAAACTCGTATGTGTTAGTGGCCAACTCTAGTGACGGAGTTTTTAGTCCGCCTTAACTAGAGCCGGGACCGAAAGTTTAACGTGCCCTCTGAAGCACGCAAGCGCGATGTAAATGCCACTAACGGTCATCCATCCAAATAGTGACCGAGCAGAACGTTGCTTAACTTAGATAATCAGTGAAGATTGGCTAAGCAAGCTACGCCACGAGCACTTCGCTTCGATCTGATTTTATCCAGTAGGTATTCAATCTAACCTAGCTATAGGTAGGTTCTAGGTATTTTCTTAAAACGCCGGCAGCGCACTAGCATCACCTCTGGTGTTGCAGGTGTCCATGGGCAGCGGTGACTACTTTCCATCAGGTGGCCCGCCTGCTCGTCTGCCAGTTATGACATTAAAAAAAAACCGCAGTAAGACGCATCACGTCTTGTATTGTTTAAAACGACAGAATGCACATAAAATTTAGGTTTACAAGACACGTTTCTCAATCAAAAAGTTTCTCCGGCAGAACTGAAACTTTTCGCAGTTGAATTTTCTCCAGAAAGTAGGAACGGTTGCCAACGCCTGTCTAGTTAATAGGTAAAAACTTTTTTAATAAGCTCTGAATATAATATATTCTGTTTTGGTATAATATTGTCAGAAATATGTATTTTATTAAATAGAAAATTGGGGGAAAATAACGAGATACTATCGAGAGTAGTTAGTTGTGTATTGTATGCTAATCTATGTTTAGAATTAAATATAGAATTATGTTAAACACTCTTTTATTTTTACTTTTTACAAATTGCTTCGTCGACCTCCATATTGTTTCTCCCTCCAGTGTTGCCCCTTCTCGCTTGCTCTAAATACCATTATGATACATCTATCCCTTTTTCACATAAAAAAAAACAACAAAAAAAAAACTCACACTCAGCCCCGGCTGTGCTTGATCAACAAATTATTGAGGTCGAACATGATACGAAGTCCTAGTGTAAATACATCCTTCTTTGGTGTCTAGAACACCGTAAGATCTATTGTTATTGTTACTTACAACTTTACCTTGCAACCACTTATTACTATTTGGGTCCTTCTTGAACCATACTGTTTGACCGTTTACAAAATTTTCTTTCCATTTTACATTTTGATTATAATTTTTTATATTCCTACTCTTTACTTTACTAAATTCAGTTTCTATATTTAAATTAATTTTTGGTTTTAAATACTGATATGTTACAGGTAGTTTTGTTCGTAAATTTCTATTTAACATTAATTGAGCAGGTGAAAAACTAGTGCCAGATACTGGTGATGCCCTGTACTGTAGTAGTGCTAGCCTAAAATCAGTCTTATCCTCACTACATTTAAGTAGAATTTTCTTAGCTATTTGAACACCTCTCTCAGCCATACCATTAGACTGAGGGTATCTTGGGCTTGAAAAATTAAACCTGAAGCCCCATTCTGCAGCAAAGCTATTACATTCTCTAGAATCAAATGGTACATGATCTGACACAATTTCAGAAGGCACGCCAAGGTATGAAAAAACATCTGTTAAACTACTTATAATGCTACTAGCAGACTTATTAGGAATTGGTTTAATGTCTAACCATTTGGTTGTATAATCAACTATAACTAAGTAACTTTTCTTTTTAAATTCCATAATGTCTACACCAATCTTTGCAAATGGTAAGTCCGGTATCTCATGTGACAAAAGTGGCTCTTTTACATTATTATTTTGATAGGTTTGACAAATTACACATTTTCTTACAAAGTCTTCAATAGTTAAATCAATCTTTGGCCAATAATACAAGTTTCTGGCTGTTTGTTTCATTTTAGTGATGCCTAAATGCCCTTCATGCAACTTCTTCAAAATTGTTATTCTAAGAGACTTAGGGATAATGAGCCTGTCATTCACAAATATCAAACCATCATCTATTGTTATATCCTGACTAAATTTAAAATAATATTTTATACAATCCGGAACATTCCCTATTTTATCTGGCCAACCATTTGTCACAAAATCTGACAATTGTAACAATTCTTCATCTTTTAGTGTTTCAGTTTTTAATTCTTGTTTCTGTTCATCTGTGCACTGTAAATATGTAGACAATCCTACACAATGAACCACCTCATACATGTAAGTTTCATCATCATCAGTTTCATCAAGAAAAGAGCGAGACAGCAAATCAGCAACATGCATCAACTTCCCTTTTAAATATTTATATTCAATATTATATTTCAGTAGTTTTAATTTTAATCTTTGTAAGCGAGTGGATGGTATTTCATGAATTCCCTTTTTTAACAATGTTTCTAGTGGTTTATGATCATTTAGTACTAAGCATTTTCTACCATAAATATAATAGTGAAACTTTTTAGTGGCCCAAACAACACTTAACAATTCTTTCTCAATCTGTGAAAAATTTTTCTCTGCTGAAGTTAAGCTCCTAGATGCATAGCTTACTGGTTTACCATCTTGCATCAAACAACATCCTAAACCATCTTTGGATGCATCACACTGTATGGTTACTGACAATTTACTATTAAAGTTTTGCAAAACAGGTGCTTTACTAATACAATTTTTAATATTGATAAAAGAACTCTCATGTATTTGTGTCCATAACCATTCAGTATCTTTCTTGAGTAACACTTGTAATGGTGAAGCTAGTTCTGCTAGACCTGCTACAAATCGACGAAGATAATTAATCATTCCTAGTATTATTTGTAATTCTTTTCGATTTTTAGGGCTTTTTAACTCAACAATTGCTTTTATCCTATCTGGGTCAATTTTCATGCCCTTATTAGAAAAAATGTGACCAAAATATTTTACCTCACTAAGTTTGTACTGAAATTTCCTTCGATTAAATCTAACATTGCATTGTATTGCTCGTTCGAGTACCTGACTTAATATTTTATCATGCTCTTCATCATTATCAGCACAAATAAGTAAATCATCACAGTAAATCACTACTCCTGGAATATCCCCAAAAGTATTCTCACTGTATTTTTGGAATATTTCAGGAGCTATTGATAAACCAAATGGTAGCCTTAAAAATTTATAACAACCATAGGGACTGCTGAATGTGCATAATTGTGTTGATTCGTCAGTTAACTTTATGTTATAAAATCCATCTGACAAATCTAGCACTGAAAATACTGATTTATTACATAATTTTGTTACTATTTCTTCTAATGTTGGAATTAAATGATAATTTCTTATTAGGACATTATTCAGTTCCTTTGGATCAAGGCATAATCTTAGACTTTTATCAGATTTTTCAATTATTACTAAATTGCTTACAAAACTCTCAGGCTGTTCAACTTTCTCAATAATTTGCTGATCTTCCAAGCTCTGCAGCTTTGCAGCAAGTCTCCCTAAGAGTGCATGAGGCACCCGACGAGGAGGTCTCACCACAGGTTTAGCTCCAGGCTGAGTGCGTAGCTCCAATGGCATTTTAAATTGGCCAACACCCTGAAAAAGTTCATTGTATTTATTAATAATTATGTTTTTATTATTATTTGTTACAGTGTTAATATTTTTTAATATTTTTAGGTCTTTTAATGTTTGTAGCCCTAATATGGGTCTTACATTTTCTTTTATGATAATAAATTCTGTGTCATACATAGCTTCATCATCATCGATTAAAATTCTTAGTGTTATTGATCCCAGTGGATATATGTGTGCTCCCCCAAATACCTCTAAAACTACCTTTGTCTCAGACCAATTAGGCATTTCATCACCGACAATTTTCTTGAAATCCCCGAATGACAGAACATTTACTTGTGCCCCAGTATCACACTTGAAATCAACTTTTTTATTTTCTACTCTTAATGTTAGTATCCACTCATTATTCTTAATATTACCTATGCTATGACACAATTTTACTAGTCACAAGTTATGAACATGGTTAGTTTCCTCTTCTGGATGATCTTCATCGCTCGCCAAGCTGACCGTCTGTACCATAAATTTACAGCCAATTTTAAAATGATTTGGCTTTTGGCAGTTGGAGCATAGTTTTCCAAATGCTGGACAATTTCTTGGCTTGTGCCAAGTACCACATTTTTTGCACTTATACTCTCTATTATTGGAGATATACTTAGCTTGCACTTGCTGTGATGATGCCTGTTGCTTTTCTTTTGATGCGGTGAAGTTCCTAACTGCATCCACGTTAGTTGTCCTTTTCTGCATTGCATTACAGTGTTCATTAGAAAGTTCCGAGGCTCTGCAAATGTTTACAGCTTCTTGAAGGGTCAGATCATTCTTTTCTAGGAGTTTCCGTTGAAGTTTCACATCTTGCACCCCCAGGACTATTCGATCTCTCAGCATTCTTTCATGTTCTTTGTAGTTACAATATTTTATTAGTTTCTTTATTTCAGTGTAAAATATGTCAAAACTCTCTCCATCCTGCTGATTTCTTTGGTGAAAGTTAAACGTCGATATCAATTCATTTTGCTTTGGTGCAAAGTGATCATCAAAACGCTGAAGTAGTTCCTCATACTTTAGAGTTTCTTCAGTTTTAAGTACATTGAAGTAGAGCTCCTGTGCTTCTGGACCCACACAGTTCAAGAAAATAGCACATTTTCTAGCTTCCGACAATCTCTCGAACCCCGCCGCTGTCAGGAAAACTTGAAATTGCTGTTTAAATCGCAACCACTGCGGCTGCAATTCCACTTGACAGTCAAGTCGTAGGCCCTCGGGCATTTTAAATTCCACTCCAGCCATTTTTTCTTCTATTTGTTCTTCCACTTGTTTCTCACCCTTCTGTGCATCCACAACCCTAGACGCCGGTTCCGTGCTCATTGAATAACCTCTCCACCATGTGGTTGTCTCCTCGTGCTTGTGTTCGAATGTTAATTTTAGTTTTTTAGTTTTTTATGTTACATGCGGTTCTTCATCGGCTGCGCCATGTATTGTATGCTAATCTATGTTTAGAATTAAATATAGAATTATGTTAAACACTCTTTTATTTTTACTTTTTACAAATTGCTTCGTCGACCTCCATATTGTTTCTCCCTCCAGTGTTGCCCCTTCTCGCTTGCTCTAAATACCATTATGATACAAGTTGGGAGCAAAAATAGCCATTTTACAAATAAATAAATATTCATGGACATTTAAAATAACGCCTTTTATGTCTTTGAGGTTCCTACGAGTTATCAGGAGTCAATGAAAACACTTGAATATGTTGACACATGTAGGTAGGTATATTTCATCTGCAATAGTATCGAACCTACGACCTACAACTCTACTCGCGACTCTACGACTCTTCTCCGCGCCTGTGGGGTGACGACTGGCCGCATACCTAACGTTTTGCTGAATCGCAAACTGCGTTCACTCGTAGGTATGTAACCTGTGTCGCTACACGCCCTAGTCCAAAACTAATAAGGAAAGCTTGTATGGGATCTAGATTGCTTGACTAAGGCCTGTCAACCGCTTGCGATTGTACGCAGCGGTTGCATATTAAACTGGAAACGCGCGGTTTGCCGCCACCGCGGTTAACCGCTAGTGCGTTTGAGGCCTAATAGCCACTTTTGACCAATAAATAAATATACATGGACATATTACTATCACATAGCGCCCTCTAGTCCCAATCCAAAGCTTGTATATGGGAACTAGATTGCTTATAGAATACTTATTCTTTCAATTAAATAAAAAATCAATTCATAGCATAAAGTTATTTATTAGCAGCACTGTGTCCATCACTAAAACGTAAACATCGATTCTCTTGTTGCATTTTTTTAAACTAACCTAATTTGACATCACTAAAAATATTGCCGTCCCTTTCACATGAACTGAAACGATAGAGAAGGCTATAATTTTGGAGCTGTCAAATTAGGTTACTTTAGAGTTTAGAGTATAGTAATATGATCTGTGGTTTAGAAAAATGCTAAAAAATAATTGATACCAATGAATTTTGTTGCTGCCCTCGGTATACCCTTCAAAAATAGCAATGCCAATACTCCCGCATCATTGTTCCTTACAAATATTTTTACAAAGAACTCTGCTATCTCAAAAGTCTACTTACGATAAACGGTAAGCTTGAACCGCCTTAGCATGGGCGGATGTGTGGAGACGTGGCAGCAGTACACACCAGAGTCCTGGACCTTCGCGTCTGATAGTGCTAGTTTCCAGTTCTCACCAGCCAGGTCTACTCTGTACCTGGTATATAAAAAATCTAAAATAAGCAAGAGTGTATGTATAGCATGTAATTTTGGTGGAAAAAGAGACGAAACTCAAAGAGAGGTTATTTAGTTTTATTTTCCAAAAATAGATGTGACTTACTTTTAGTTTCTAAAAAGAAAGGTGATTTATTTTTGGGTTTAGAGGTATTTTAATTTTTCTAAAGTACAAACTTAAAAAAAAAAAAAAAAAGTGAAAATTGTATGCAGAAAAGCTGTAAAAGCCTAAAAATATTGGTACTTTTTTTCAGCAAACTTTTTGAATTAGTTTTATATTTCATTACCTATTCACTTACATGTACCTAGTACCTACTACAGCAAAACTATGAAACTAATATTTTTAATTCAAAACAGTTCTTCTTCTTCTCTTCAATAATGGCCTGTGTCCGTCATTTCGACAGACAATTTTGCCAATGTCAAGTGTTAAAATTGTAATAAATAAGTCAAGTCAAGTCATTTGTCGAGTCGGCTGTCGTTTGTTTTGAAAAGAAAATGGTGGATTTTCTCTTCAAAACCTAACACGAATTTTGACATTCAGAAAAACCACTTTACACACATTTATTCCAATGGCTCACACTTTATGTTACGACCTAAGTATTATTGGTTAAAATTCCACCAAAATTAAACAACAATACTCACAATAACACAAGAAAAACTATTAAAATAAAAGTGCTATGTGTCGTTTCAAAAAATGTCAAAACTCATGTCTTCAAAACAGTTCATTTCAATTCTGAATTCAAAACATATAAAATGCCACTGAAAAATATAAAGATCTGTCAAAAAATGTATCTAACAACAATTTCATTTTAATAAGAAGTATTCTTACTGAAGCGAGGAAACTTTAAGGTTCCTTCAGCTCTTAATTAATTTTAATTATCCGTAAAAGCTTTGAATTTAATATTTGTTAACGTAAAAACTTAGAGAATTAAAACAGAACGCTATAAAACTAACTCAGGTCTGTTTAGTTTACTTTTATTAATAGGGAGCCGTACAAAGTAATGACTAAAGGCGTTCTGACTAAATTAAGGGCAATTTTTTTATTTTACCTAGATTTTTTTAATCGTTTGATCCTTAATTACCTACTTAGCTTCAAAAAGGTTTTATTTCAATACCTAGATGATAAAAGCAAGTACAAAAACAATCCTAAGTAGGAGATAATACTAATAAAAAGTTTTAACTACTAACATTATTGTTTAGACTCATTTTTTACAATCTATATTTCTTTATTATTAGTACAGCATCATGCTGGCTAGTTCTGCTTTCCTGGTACTTTTCTCAAAATTATCTCAACTGAGAAAGGATATCTTATGCTGTGCTTGTTTTTTGAGGTGATCTTCAAATTAATAATCTTGAAATGGTTTCTTGTCGACTGTACTTGTAATTTTTTATGTATGAACTCAAGTAAACCGTGTCCAGCGGGATTTTTTGTTAGCTGTTTTTAGAGCGTGGTCGTCCGAAACCGTGGTCCTACGGGATGAAGCCAATCAATGTGGGGAATTTTATCTATCTTTCAAACCATCATTTACGAAAGCTAAACTACTTCTTAAATATTGCCAAAAACTTTTTTTTAAGTAAAGTAAGTATTGGCACAAGATCATATAATACTACTTATGGCCAAAATTATTAAGCAATGCTTACACATTTTTTAAATGTAGTAGTAAATATATTAAACAAATTAAATAAGCCTCTGATACCTAAACTAGACTAAAAAGCATGTCTATGATAGGCATTATATTCTCACAACATCGTCTGTTCACAATCATTTTATTAATCTACTATGTATCTTTTAAAAATCACCTGTGTAAGGTCTTTTATTGCAATATCGTTGTGATATTGACTAACAATTTAAATAAAACAATACTACAAAACGTGTCGCCGAGAAAAACATATGTCAAACAATTCCACGAGACGATTCTTGGCACGTAACTAGCTCTCAAGTAATTTTCTAAAGAACTTTTTAGACTAGGGACAAATCTGACAAAGTTCCGGGCCTATTATTCCAGCCGATTAATTTCATGCTTTCAGTGTCTTGTCTTGTCTTTCCGGAAACGTCATATACCTAGCTATTTGGCGCAAAAAATACATTTATGGGGCGTAAATTATGTAATAATAACTTCACGTAATAATAAAAGCAGTTTAAAAACAATATCGGTATCCACATTTCATGCTTTTTAGCTGGGCTCATTGGGACCATCAGAACCGGGCCCAGTTGCTAACTTATGCAATAAAATAGATTTCAACTTTGTTGGCTCGGGCCCACACTTCACTAGCAAATTAGTACCAAAGTACCATTTTATTGCTCTCGAACTAATGAAAAGTAAAGTGTTTTATTTTGAATTATTATTTAATTCTATGCCAAAACAGAATAGTCTCATAAAGTACCGAGCGTGTCAATTAAAGCTATCAAAATACTCGAATTTTGTCATTTTTTGAAACAACATAAAGCACTTATATTTTAATAGTTTTTCTTGTGTTATTGTGAGTATTGTTGTTTAATTTCGGTGGAATTTTAAAGAATAAAGAATAATAGATCATAACATAAAATGTGAGCAATTGGAATAAATGTGTGTAAAGTGGTTTCTCTGAATGTGAAAATTAGTTTCAGGTTTTGAAGAGAAAATTCACCATTTTCTCTACAAAACAAACGACAGCCGACTTGACGAAGACTTGACTTGACTTATATTATTTCAAATTCATCACTTGACTCTGGCAAAATTGTCTGTCGAAATGACGGACACAGGCCATATAAGTTTAAAGGAAGAAGAAGAAGCTATCAAAATACAAATAATATGTGTTATGTAATTATGGCACAAAGCGTCCTATATCCATTACCCAGCTGTGTATGTCGGGTTGTGGTGATGATGATATAAATATGTAAGAATTTAAGATGATGTACCTAATTAAGGACTTTTTTAACCCAATTATTTTGCTCACCCAAACGTTTTACAATCTAGACGAAACGAACATTACCCCTAACAACCAATTCTTATTGATAGTTCTAGAATCGACCTTGCTATTAATTAATATGCAAAACATTCAAAAATACAGTTCCTAATATCACAACATTCATCAACCCGTGTAAAAGGTCTACAATACTGTATTACCTGGCGTCTGCAGTATGTGTCTCCAAGTCCACAGTAAGCAATTCCAAGTTGTCATTCTCGAACACTCGGAGCCAAGAGACCTGCAACAAATGTAATGCTATTTGAGAATTGCTTGTAGTTTAAGCAATGTTGCATTTGGTAGCAAACTGCAAGACTTTTTTTTTTTAATACTATTAGCTGATGGAACAAGCAGATGGCCCACCTGTTGTTAAGTGGTAACCATAACCTATAGCAAAACAGTGCCTCGTAGTCATGCACGATTGAAACGTGCCCTACGACTGCCCCGCGTCCATCAACTTGAGGGAAACGGGTGTTAAGCCTGTAATTACCCTGGCGACCACACTCTTCAAACCTAAACACAGCAACGCTGCTTGGCGGCAGAAAAAGACTAATATAAAGGAGAATAAAATATTTGCTGGTCTTAGCGATCGTGCAAATATTTAACTTAATTTTATTATGGAGCACAATATTGCTAGATCGTGTTTGTTCTTTTGTTAGTTTATTAGGTACCTACCTACCTAACTTGGGTTGTATTTATTATAATATTTTTTAGCAACTTTTACTGTACATAGTTTGTTTTCATCTAGGTAAATAGAAAAAATCTCCCTGAAAAATTTTGGCATGCTAAATAAAAGTAAAAAGGTTTTTGTAGCTTGCTTGTACCTAGTAAATACTGCGACTTCGGTTATAATTTGTCAGAAAGTTAATCATTTTATGTTTTTAGCCTTTGGTTTAAAGCAAAACTAGCTGTCGCCCGTGGCTTTGTTCGCGTAGTAGCAGCATACGCATTATTTGGTTAAAATCTTTGATCCTAATTTTAGACCTTTTAGAGTGTGACTTTTCAAAATTCCTTTCTTAGTGCACCCCTACACTATATAAGGATACGACTCTCCAAATTTCATACAAATTCTGATCCTTGCGTTTGTTGCCAACTAAACCATTTGATATGGTCGAGAGCCTTTAGCACTCACCAGTAGTCCGGTAACGCTGTCAGCAATCGTCAGACGATTACAACAGCATTTAAGTCAGTTCGAAAAAATAAAAATAAAAACTTCTAGGACTTATGCTGTGCGTTTATTGTCAGTCAGCTTCAAAAGAGTTATATAAGAAGATTGTTTGAAAAGGAAATGAACACGCACCGTTTTATCTCTTAAAGCAGTTACTTTGCAGTCGAACACCACAATTGCCCCCGTGTCAGCATCTATCACCGTGTCTTCAGTCGTCAGATCACCCTCAAACGCAGGTGGTCGAAACCTGAAAAAAAAACTTTGGTAAAAAGCTAATCCTTCTACCAGTAACGTTTTACTAGTTTTTTTAGTAAGTAAGGCTTTTTGTGATAGAAGGCATCTGGCCTTATGCTCTATTCGGCAAACATTTCAATCGAATAGGGTTGATGTCACATCTCGGTCAAGTTTTCGGCCTCATTTTGAAGTCATCGCTATTAGAGTAAATTTCTGCCGAACTGCCCCCGTATCGCAAGCTCTGAACTGCGTTCGCTGCCCAGCATAATTTCAAGTGACGTGGCTACAGATATACGAAAACAAGAAGCTTTTGACGGCAACAAAACGCACTGAAACGCGCTAATGTCACTATTTAGTCACAGAATAACAATGACTTAGTACGAAAACAGTTCAAAAAACCTGGCCAGGCTTAAACCTGGCAGGTTTTCATAAGACAACGATATCCCCACTGAACAGGGCCCCGGTTGCTTCCATTACTTCTTTTTCTCACGAATAAACACGCTGCTCTACCATGCGTGAAAGAACACGCGTGCGAAAAGTATGCGCGTGAAGGAAGAATCGTTGAAGTGTAGGAAAGTCGTATATTAGTCGAAAAACTCCCCGGAATAAACAATTAGTAGGTAATACAGGTATTATTTATTTTTTAATATATTATTGCACAAAATTCTAAATTTGTTACAAAGGGTGGACTTAATGCTGAAAGCATTGTCTGCCAGGTATCTAGGCAACTGCTTAGTTTATTTAATGTGTAATGCTCTATTAGCATACGCAATTTTGATTGGGTAAGAGTTATGTAAAGTCGAGAAAGACCAATTCGATATTTTTTAACTGTGTGTATTTTTTTTAATAGGCTGAGAGGATGGTATTAGTGCTGGGCAAGCCTACTCCATCTTAACATTGTCCCAGACACTACAGTGTCCGGTTAAGTGTAGGCACAGAGGGCCTAGTACGAGTTTAGGTGTGGTGTAAAAACCGGAGGTGTGTAAATCTGGAGCTTCTCGAAGAATCCGCTCAGTGTCTCCATACAAATCCGCGCCCATCTGGTGTGCTGGGCGTCAGACGTTTCACACCCGCACTTTACACTGAAAACTTGTACCTACTAGGCCCTCTGGTTGCCTCCTGACGCTGTATAAATCATCTTCAATAGATGTAAAGGCTTAAGTAGTAGGTACAGTGTTTAAAAGCCACTGTCAATTCGATTCTATAAATTCAGATGTTCACTTTAGGTAGTGCTAAAGTATTGAGCCAATACAAATCTTCTCATTCGATATACCATAACATTAGTATGCATTAAACATGGTCCCGTGGGTTTGGGTAAGCAACCTGTTTTCGTACCTGATGGCCGATTCGCGACCGCATGGTTCTTTTATACAACTAAATAATGAAGCTAAAGGTTCACAAAAAAACCTTCCTATTTAATTTTATAAGCACGAAAGTGAGGATGTATGGATGTATGTATGTTTGTTCCTTTTTTACGCAAAAACTGCTGATTCGATTTGGATGAAAGTTGGAATATACAGGGCGTCGCGATCAAAGAACGCTAGTTTCGACGCCGCCGTACCACCGTACCGTAACCGAACGGGCGTCCAAACTAGCGTTCTTTGATCGCGACGCTGATACGATACGGAGCTACGGTACGGACAAAAGATCAGATGTGGACCCACCTTAATGAAAAACTAGTGTTTGATTTAACTATTAGTACTAATGGATGTTAACTGCATAAAGCCAGCCGGATCGAGTGGTCTACTATTAGAGGGACGTTCGCGTTGTAGGACATACTGCATGTTTGGATATTTGCATCTGGGAAGCTCAGATTTCCACTGGGCTTTAGGGGTAGATACTGAATTGAAGTGATTCTTTTTTATAAAAAATCAAGATGGCGGCCGAGAATTACATAAGCAAAGGCTTTCTCCCATTAAAATTTAGTGATTAAGGCTGAAATACTCAAACGTCATTCAAATTTGAACACCACTTAAAATTGCTTTGCCTCTGTTTGACATTACTCATTTTGTAAAAGATGGCAATAATTTAAGCGTGACTTAAATTGAGTGGCGTTTGAGTATTCGACCACTAGAAAGTTCTATATTCGAGCCACTGACGTTATGTAGGTGTACAAATGGCAATTTAAACCATTATATAATAATATAGAAGCCACAAAATTATGTTTGCAAATTACCTAACTTGTATGCTTCAGGTACACAATCATAAACCTCATAAACCATATAAACTTTTCTAATTTTCTTCCTCGTTTCAGCGATGAGCTAACTTCTCATAAAGATTATCTTAATTTCCAGGCTCCTCTGGCGAAGACAATTTTTAATTAAGCCGATTATGCTGAGGCCTTGGATAAATGTACAATCACGCCCACAACTTGTGTTTTAAAAGACAATTAGGTGTGTGTAATTGTGTGGTAGAATCACACACAAAATCATTATATCAAAATATGTGTGTTCAAAAATCAATGCCTCTCTTTTCTCTATTTTACTTTACCTTCCTCCAATTTCTTCTACATTCCTCTATTTTCATCTACCTTTTACCTTATCTCAATATTGATTCTCCATGAAATCAAATCATTATACTTATTTAGAAAACTAATCAAAAAAAAACACTAGCATAATTTTTGTGGAGTTAATCCGTAGAAATTGCAATTGCATTATTTCACAAAGCATACCCAAATATAATACGAGGATACAGGCGACTGGGCCCACTACAAAACTGGGACCGCGGTCCCAGTTACCTACGTAAAAATATTGCGTATGACTGAGATTTGGGCTATCAAGTTTCATGTGCTAATTGCACCGACACTTTCAAACTAAAACATACCTACCAATGCGAGCATCACTGTTTGGCGGAAAAAATAAGTATAGTGCTAGCGTCCTAAAAGAGCTCTTACCAAAAGCATACGAAAACAAAGTTGGGTAAATCGCAGTCATTAGTGAGTTTGTTTTGGCAGCGGTCGAAATCAAGTCATTTGGTATGAAAACTAATTAGGTATCCTAACGACGGTGCAAAGGTTGACACATGAATTCGAAAGGGACCCGAATTAAGTACAAACTAATGTTCTTGATATAAACTCAACAAAGGGAAGGGCCGAGAACTAAATTAAATAATAATTGCGCTACGATTAATTTAGTTTTGACTTGATTCAGTCACTAGTGTTCTGGCAAAGCTTTATAAGTTACTTTTTTATGGTAACCTATGGAAATCCAATAACGGACAGAGGCCATAAATAGAAGAAGAAGACAAAATTTATTGGTGAAAGAAGCATGAGCCTAGAGTCAATCGTTTCTGAGAACTAAATATGCGATTTTTCCGAAATGCTAGATTGAGATGTCCGGTTTTTCTTCTTTAACTCCCGTAATCCAAAAATTTGTAAAACCTAAGAGTTTAACAAATTTTTGGATTAGTACTATCAATTTTAACAATTTTTCAATGTTAAAATTGTTAAAATTGATAATCCAAAAATTTGTTAACAATTTTTAACAATTTTTTAATGTTAAAAAATTGTTAAAAAATGTTATCAAATTTTTGGATTACGGGAGTTAAAGCCGATAAACATGATATCTCAATCTAGCATTCCTGCCCAATTTTGAGCTTGACCTGAGTATAGGATCCCTCAATCCAGACGGAGATGCATTTTGTTAGTGGGGTTTAGTTGTTAAGTTTTTTTTATAGCAAACAATCAAAATACTAAAAACGTAATTCTAACAAAGAAAAACATTGTAAGTTGTTGACAATGTCCCAAAGTTAGGTTAATTTTCTTTTTCAACTAAGATTTTATCCAATGAAATTCAGATTTCTTCGCAAAGTTGGGACAAAGTTAGAACAACATGAAAAATAGGGCCATTTTGCTTTCGTCTTTGGAGACCTAAGTTACTGATTAAGATGTTACTACTAAGTTGCTGTCAAGTTACGATTTTCTACAAAACGGCAACCGTAAAATGGCGGCACCTACCTACTTACTTTAACTAATAGAATTAGCTCACACAACATAATTTCTCTAAAGACCACTTAGGTATATGGTCCTAACTAGTAGGTAAAGGTTTAACATCTAGCTGGTCATTGGGTTTTAGTTTTTTTTTTAATTTTAGTGCATGATACATTAAATAAAGCATGCTAACCCATAATCATTGAAGTGAGTGGTTTAAACCGTTATCACACCCTTTATTATGATAACCGCTCCAAACTTCTAGGAACCCCGAACTCCATGAAAACGCGATGAAAATTATACAATTTGGGAAGTTTCCAAAACTTCTGTTTTCGGTGAATCACTCTCCATAGACCTTTGAGGAAAGGTTTTGTTTATCTTGTTTCTCGGTTTATCTTTCTTAATATTTTTAACAGAATTCCAGCTTAATAATATCTGGCCTTGTTGAACGTAAAGGAGAGTCTATAGAAAAGAAAAAAAACAAGCTTGACCTCTTTCACCTCTTAAATGAAGCCCGAAATATCGAATTTCAGATTTATTTAAGTACCTACTTATGGTCTTTTACGGCTAAAAAGGGCACTAGCAGCCGCACTCAGAGATATTATAATTAGTCAAAAGATAAATTACCTACCTACTATAGTTGAGATATCAATGAGTAATAAAGAACCGAGACGTGCTAATTTTAACTAGTACGTATGTTTTTGTGATGTTTCTGGGTGCGGCTGTAAGTATGCTGTCAACTCTTGGCGTGAAAGTGACAATGACAAGGGTGGTTTATTGATATAGTGATATTCAATCACAAAATATAAAAAAATCTTTGTATTTTCTTAGTTTTAGTCAACCGGCGAGCAAACCGCAAAAGTCGTATGACCAACTCTGACAAAGTTTTTAAGTTTTTAAATGTATTGCTGTAATTGTACAGCTGTCTTGCTTATACAAAAGGGTTTTAAAGCGAGATAGCTATACAATTGCAGCAGCAAATTACCTCAAAACTATCTCATTTACGGACACCTTTAGAGTAACCTGTTTTTTGGCAAATCCAAGCAGGAGTAGGTAACCTAATACGTTTTTTATTTTTAGAAGTACAAAACTACGCGATCACCCATCCAAAACATGACCGCGCAGAACGCTGCTTATCATCCATATCGATTAGAAACGGCTAAGCAAACTTCGCCACAGCTACGTTATAACAATAGTACCAAAGTGGTCTATAATCTAGCTTTTCCGTAGAGCATCCGGACATAACGTATGCATAAACTGATAAGTACTTCGCGTGACCCAGTTGAGCAAATTGCTCGTTCACTGAGAGACTAGTATTGAAAGATAAAATTGCAAGAACCATGTAATAGCGAAGTTTCATCGTAAAATCATAATTACTATTTGTAAGTGCAGATAGCTTAGTAGGTAGTAGCTCTGCCTTTTGTGCTGTGGGTTGTGGGTTTGACCCCCACCAAGAATAAAATGCGTGTGGCAAATATTAGATTTTTGTTCTATGTGTGGGTGTTACTATGTATAGTTACGAGTATGTCTGGGTGTTACTATAAGTATATCATTGTATTTACAAAAAAATGTTTAGAAGTATTCTGTTACCAATATAGTTAAAATTTTACAAGCTTTTCTAAGTTAGAGACCAGAGGGCGTAGTGTAAAATGTTCAAAAATATATATTTTGTGATTATCATTAACTTTTCGTCTCAAAGAACGTAGCACATCATTTTTGAGGCATTGCAATAGACAATATTTTTTTACAGATAGGTATCATGCGATGCTTGCATTGCTGTGTTCCGGTTTGAAGGGTAAGGGCGCCGGTGTAATTACAGGCACATGAGACTTCAAGATCTTTACGTCTCAGAGTGATGGACGCAGTGCATTGCCTTACAGGGCACGTCCTCATTGGACTTGCTCTGTGAGGTAATGCATTGTTATAGGCAGAAGTTACCACTTACCATCAGGTGAGCTATCAGCTAGTTCCATTACTTTTACCATAAAAAAAAATGTCCTTATAATCTCTGTCTTTATCCACGATATTTTCATATTCAAAGTGATATAATAGTACATTATGGTACAAGTGTGGTACATTGGTGATTACCGCCGAGGTGCCATTGAGACCCGAGCCGTAGGCGAGGGTCTTAAGAAAGCCGAGAACGGTAATCACCAATACACACGTGTATCATACGACGTTTTTCAACACACCTGTGAATAAAATAATAATAATTTCAACAGTGAAAACGCGTTGTGAAAAATGTTTCGCTATGGCGGGAAAAAATAATCAGTTTTCCTATGCGCGCGCATTGCGATCGGACACAGACTAAAGGGATGAGGTTTTTTTTTTATTTATTTTCCGCGCTTAGGGTTTGCGCCTATTCTGCCACGTAAAAATGGGGAATTTAAAGTTTTCTTTTATTACAGAGAAAACAAAAGTTATATTTGAGTGAAAGTTTTATTTATTAAACACGTACGAGTTAAAATTATCTATTTAAATAAGAAGTTGCATGAAATGAGCAAGCAATAGGAACATTCATTTATTTGTTCTATTGAACACGATCTTTTTTTTTGAATAAAAACTTTTTTTTTTTTTTTTTTTTTTTTTTTTTTTTTTTTTTTTTTTTTTTTTTTTTTTTTTTTTTTTTTTTTTTTTTTTTTTTTTTTCAGTCTCGTTTCGGCATTCGAACGAGGTGGTCGTGTAACTGCAGCGGGTATTGAGCGCGCCGTCTTTCTATTGTCTATCGGTTCGCCTGTGTGCGTCGGGTGACTACCTGGCAGCCGGGCAGCTGATAACGATGCACCTAACCCTAGTGCATCAATAATTACTCATAATGGCAGAGATTGAACATGAAAATAGGTTTGCTATATTATTACGTAGCGACAGTTGTGAAGAAGAAATTATAGAAAATGAGAGTGAATTACAAAACATAGAAGAAGCTGTGGTTGAGATGGAGGCACCAGAAATTGATTCGCGCAGACCGGCTAGTATGGGAAGGGCTGGAACAAAAAGACCTATAGAAATGGATGAGCTGGAATGGACAGAAATAAAACCAAAAGAAAAGAAGTTTAATCATGATGATATAGAAATGTATATTTCGTCAAGTGAGAAGATGCCTAAGCTATTTGCATTAGCAAAAATCTTTAAAACACAGTGTCTGACTGATATTGTAAAAGTTAAATTTGTTAATCCTTTTAAGGTCCGAATTGATGTCAGTCGTGAAGAATGCGCCGCTAAATTAGAAACTTGCCAGGAACTATTAAAAAAAGGATGGAGAATTAACCGTGCTATGGAGAAAAATCTTTCTTTTGGAGTGATCAAAAATGTAGACATTGATATGGAAGATGAGGAAATATTAAAAAGCATAACGAGTCCTCAAAATGCAGAACTATTATCTATTTACCGTCTCAGGCGACGCTGTACTGATGGAGATGGGTGGAAAGTATGCGAATCAGTACGTCTGTGTTTTAAAGGATCATTTCTTCCTAATCACGTCATGGTAGATGGAATGCGCATTAAGGTGGACCCTTATATTTTTCCAGTTTCACAGTGCGCCAGATGCTGGAAACTTGGTCATGCTACTAAAAAGTGCCCGTCTAGTAAAGTTACCTGCCCAAAATGTGCGCGTGACCACGAGAATTGTGAGACTAAATCCTACAGATGTGTGAATTGTAATGGCAAGCATATGGCTATGGCGAAATCATGTCCTGCGTTCCTGAAAGAGAAAAAGCTGAGGGATATTATGGCAGAGTTCAACTGCACCTACAGAAGAGCATTGACGATGTATGTCTCCCCCCCTCGCCAGGAAGAACAACTCCCCGAAAAGAAACCATATAAAGAAATGGAACCGAGCTCCGAGTACCTAAAAGACTTGTTCCCAGAATATTGCCAACCCTCGACATCAACATTTGCAGATGCGACAAAAACTAAGCATCCCGCACAGGAAGAAAGAAAGAAGCAAAGTTTTCACCAACATAAAAAGAAGCAGCAACGTAGACCCTCTTCACCGTGGAATTGGACAGAAGAGCCTGAAGAGGAGACAGCTGATAATGTTAGAGACGCCAAACATCCTCCAAACGATGAAACCAACTCGGAGAGATTTAGTAACATTCGGGAACTACTGAGGAGACTGAAAGATATTTTATTTTTAAGAGGTGCAACAATACAATCTAAAGTGAAGATGGGAATTAAGTGTTGTGTAGAGTGTTTAGTGTTTATGTTCGTTGACTTTATTCCAGACTGGCCAATACTGCAGACCATCTTTGACTTTTTCTGTCAAGATGGATAACACACGTTCAAAAGTTATAAAGCTAAACATCATCCAATGGAACGCTCAAAGTTTGCGGTCTAAATTAATTGCATTTGAACAATTTTTGTCTCAGGAAAAAATCCACATTGCTGCCCTTAGTGAAACCTGGTTGACACCTGACGTCTCTATTAAGGTAAATGGGTACAACATATATAGGAAAGACAGAGATGGCGGATGGGGTGGAGTGGCGATATTGGTTCATAAATCCATTAAAGCTGTTGAATTTAATATAGATAGCATCAACTCTGGTATAGAAATGTTAGGTATAAGACTTCACAACTGTGACCAAATTCAAAATTTAATTTCATTATATTGCGCTCCACTACCATTTCGAACTACCCAACGCGACTGGGACCACTTACTCTCGACTTTAAAATCTAAAACATTAATTCTTGGTGATTTTAATGGGCATCATACGAATTGGTCGTACAAAACTGATCAAAGAGGCTCACAAATTTTTGACGCACTGATTGACAGCTCTTATATTACGTTAAATAATGGACAGTATACACGACTCAAATTGGTGAATAATGTTTTGCAGAAATCTTCTCCCGATTTATCCCTCTCATCTTCTGATATCGCGTTAAGATTGAATTGGGTTACCTTAAGTGAAACTCTGGGTAGTGACCACTTAATTATAAAAATTACATCATGTTTTAATTCTACTACAGATATAACAAAAAAAAGAAACTTCAAACAAGCTGATTGGTCTGCTTATAAGGAAACATTAGAATCTTCTTTTACCAGTTTTGTTATGACTAATGACCTTCAACTGTCTTATAACCGGTTTGTAGACTGCCTCAATATAGCTGCTGACTCCCATATTCCCTATATTAAAATAAACCCTAATCCCGAAAGTAAATTTGCCCCCAAGCCCTATTGGAATGTTTCTATATCTAAAATTGTCGCAGAACGACGTCTCGCACTATCTAAGTTTCGAAGAAATCCCACTCCAAATAACTTGACATGCTTACAAAAAAAAGTTAGTGAAGCCCAATTAATAATTCGCAAAGCCAAAGATAAAGCGTGGCACGATTATTGTTCTTCAATAGACGCTTCTACGTCTCAAAGCGAATTATGGCGTAAACTAAAGTGGTTTAAAGGGTATAATGCGCCACGATCTCACATTGATAAGGATAAGGCGAACCAATTACTGCAAAGCTTAACACCCGATTACGCTCGCCCACCAGATCCTATTTTCGCATCTCGTAATTATAAACTAGGAATCCCTATCTTGAAGCAGGAGGTAGAACACTGCATGCGACGTAAAGATACTTCTCCAGGGTGTGATAATATATCATACTCGATGATAGCTAATCTTCCGGATAATGGTAAAATTATTTTGACAAAATTATGTAACGAGTTTTATAAAACCGGTTTTGTTCCGGTACAGTGGCGCGATATTGTTATTGTCCCTATACCTAAGCCAGGAAGAGACATCCAATCCATCTCAGCTTTACGTCCAATATCTATGATTTCCTGTCTTTGTAAGATATTTCACAACATACTAATCAGTAGATTAGAGTGGTTTGTTGAGAAAAATGATATTTTGTCTCCTAACACAATCGGCTTCAGAAAAGGATGCTCGACTTTAGACAACATTACTAGTTTAGTAACACGCATACAAGCAGGTTTTTTACAGAGGAAGTCTACAATAGCTTGTTTCATAGATATCGACAACGCCTATAACAATGTTGACGTAAAGGGCTTATTGGACACTATGGATAAAATTGGTGTAGGTACTCAAATGTGCCGATATATATGGAATTTTTTAAAAGAAAGAAATTTAAAAATCAGATTTGAAAACACTTTTCTTTGTCGAAGTACTTGTCGTGGTTTGGCTCAAGGGGACCCGTTTTCCCCCCTCCTATTTAATATTGTGACCGTCTATGTGTGTAAGGAAATTAAAAACGTAAACATTTCACAATATGCAGATGATTTCGTCTTGTACGTTAGTTGCAATGATACAAATAATGGGGTCTTAAAGTTACAATCAGCTGTAAATAAATTAATAATCATTCTCAAAAACGTAGGTCTAAGCATTTCACCAGATAAAAGTAGGGTGTGTGTTTTTAAGAATAGTATTTTTAGAGATCCCATCAATCTTACAATAAATGATTCATCGCTACAGATAGTTGATAATTATAAGTATTTGGGCCTATGGCTAGATAGGTCATTGCGTTGGGCGAAACACATCAATGAAATAAAAGAAAAGGCTTCGAAATTTATAAACATCTTTAAAGTTCTAGCTGGATCAGGTTGGGGAATGCACCCTCGTCATTTGAGGCGTCTATACATAGCTAGCATACGTAGTAGGTTAGATTATGCAAGCTTTATCTACGGAAACAGCTGTAAGACACATTTAGGTAAGTTAGATCGAACACAAAACCAGTGTATGCGCGTTATAGGTGGGTTCATACGGAGTACTGCTATACATGTCATGGAATGTGAACTATATCTCCAACCTTTGAGTGTGCGTAGGTATTATCTAGCCGGTAAATACTGGCTAAGAAGAAGGTCATACGCGGGAAGCGAGATAATCCACTTATTAGATGCATTAAATAGTCTTAGTGAAAATGCTTTATGGAGACGCAGGGCAAAACCATTATTAGTCATGATTCACAACCATTATAAGGACATACCCATTCACTCGAGCCATAAAAATGAAATGTTTTCTTTAGATCAATGGGTGAGCAGTGTGGATATTTCTAATATTAAGTTTAATATTGATTTTGTGAATAAACCTAAGCGTAGCTATAATGCAGACCAACTGAAAAATCGATGTGAAGAATACTTGTCTAGCGAATATAAAAACTATTATAGAATATATACAGATGGGTCGAAAGTTAATGACATGTCCGGTCTGGCCATATTTGATCCACAAACAAACAGTGCTATAAAAGTGAAAATTAAAACTAAGATTTCTATTATGTGCACCGAGCTAATTGCAATTGCAGAGGCAATATCTTATATAGATTCCTTTGAGGCGGGATATTATGTTGTTCTATCGGATTCCAAAAGCGCCATTCAACATATCGCTCGGTGCACCACGAGGGTGCGTGGTACACCGATTGCGTACAGCATTTTGGAATCGATTGATAGTCTTTCGGCTAGGGGCAAACATGTCTCGCTTCAATGGGTACCGTCTCACGTGGGCTTGTCCGGTAATGACGAAGCTGATCGTCTTGCCGGAGAAGCGCTTGTGGATGGGATCACCATGGATTTTTTACCATATCACAGTGACCTTTTGACCTTAGTAAAAGAAAAATGTAGGAATAACTGGAAAGAGTATTTCGATGAGAGGTCTCTGACCAAGGGCATTTGGTATAGAACAATACAACCAGGCTTATCTAGATCACCATGGTTTGAAGGATCTAGTATGGTCAGGTCTGACATTGTCACTATGATGAGGCTCCGATCAGGACACATTCCGCTGAATAGCTTTGGCCACCTCATGGGTAAAGTAACATCTCCAAACTGCACGGAATGCAATGTGATCGAAGGAGTATATCACATCGTCGCGGAGTGTGTCCGGAACGAAGCAGAGAGAAGAGCTTTTGTTATTAAATTTAGTCATGAGTTGTTTTTCGTTGGTAGCTGGAATGCTGTTTTGACTTTTCCTCTAGCAGGAAAAGCCAAGGATTTGATTAAAATTGTTAAACTGGGAATCAATCGTAGATAAGTTTGTAGTTAGTAGTTTTATGTGCCTTGTCGAGGGTGGCATAATCATGTTGATTAAACCCTCACTAATAAATAAAGATTAAAAAAAAAAAAAAAAAAAACTTTTTTAGTAACAAAGCTACTCAACCAATAAAATTTAAAAAAAAAATCTATAACTCACTTGTGAGTTATGGCAATGAAAAAGTCACAGTTTGATTATGGGTGTCATTATGTGCCTAATTGCGGTGACCATAGAGCCACTTTATGAGCAAGTGTGTTGAAAAAACCTTTCTACTCGTAGTTTCTCCCACATTACAATAATTCCGACGAGAAAGAACGGATATAAAAGCAGAGTTATGATATTATTCCAAGTCTAATTTACAAAAAGAACATTTCCAACATATGTTAGAGGAAAAGGCCATGTTTTCTCAGAGAAAGGAAAAAGTGTGACCCCAACAAGGCATTTTATTCAAACTGGGAACTCTCGTATAGACGTGACTGTGATACAAATAACCTAGAAAAGTAAAGGTTACTGTACACTAGGGCCAACAAAACATGTACTAGTAAACTGTTCAGCGCGGCAATGCAGCCATTGTCTTAGGCACGCTTCCGATTGGTACTGATTTGGACCAGTTGAGCTATCTTTAAATCGTTTGCAACGGTTTGTAGACAGCTCAACTGTTTCATGTGTATTTTGTAATGTAAATACTGTATTAGTTGTAATTTTCTTTGTGAATAAAAGAATCAAGTAATAGTGCAATATTTACTACTTATTACTCTGAATTTGCATTGTTTCGATCTGTCATTTGACTTTTTTTTATAAGCAAAAAATATTAAAATATGTAAAACAAAAATTGTGTAAGTTACTCTCACTGTTTTCTGTGCTTTTGCAAAATGCTTTTATAGCAGTTTGACTTGTTATCAATTTTATATTGTTTTTTTAATAGCCTCGACCAATGTGAATGTAAAAATTATTGCTCCAAAAATTGCACATGTAAACGCTCCTTTACAGAAGCAATTGTAAACGTTTTTTAAATAGTTTTTTTTGAGAGCCTGTGGGCCTAGGCTGATGGTTTACGTGACGTATATGCGGATGAAACCGCTACGTGATCTACGTGGAATGAAATGGCTGTAACTGGAGTATTGTTTACTATTGAGATTATTCGATTACCTAGTATAAAACAATATATGTTTTTTCTGCTTGAAAACTTTAAGTTCTGATAGACATACATAAGCGAGTGTTGGCCGAGTGGGATTGCACCTCGACTTTCGATCCGAAGGTCGTGGGTTCGAATCCCGGCCGTGCATCAATGGACTTTTCGTTTCGGAAAATTTACATGCGCATTAACACGAGCTTAACGGTGAAGGAAAACATCGTGAGGAAACCCTTGGCTTAGTCAGCTCCGCACGTATTGACCTTGTCTTTCCTGTGGATATGGCTGACTAGGCTGAGAGGATGGTATAGGTGCTGGGCAAGCCTACTCCATCTAAACATTGTCCCAGGCCCTACGGTGTCCCGTTAAGTGTAGGCATAGGTTGCCTCCTGACGCTGTATAAAATCATCTTCAATAGATGTAAAGGCCTATTATTATTAGGTAAGGTAATTAACAGGTGCCTACCTAATTTATGGTGTAGTTAATACCAGACTCATTATTAAACCCGAGTAAAGTATGTCACATCAATATTTTTCCCAAAATAATTATTTGAGTCGACCGACTAACTTATATAAAGTGTACTAATATAAAATATATTGCTCTAGGCATCACATATGACAAATTATTGTATTTTCGTGAACAATGTCTGGTAACACACTACCACCATCTACTATGTAGATGTCGTGTCGTGTAGTAAATCGCATCGAATTAAGCTGTTCACATAGTTATGATCGAACTTCACGTAAGGGTAAGTTCGTTTGATCATTAAATATCGGTAGAGACGCCGTCACCGATATTTTTGTTTGAGCCATTAAAAAGTCGGTGTTGTGCAAATGTCGTTATCGGCCAGTGTGCAAGCTACCTCTCTTACAAGGTCTTTACAAATGAAATCGTAACAGAACGAAGAGACGCCTCCGATAAAAAAGCACTTCATTAGACCGGCAAATGAGATCGGTGTACTTAGGCAAATTAGATTTTGCTGTTTGTAAAGTAAGAAGCTGAGTTTGAATGAAGTAATGGGTTTAGTGACGGGTTTTTAAGATAGGAGACCTGCGGGCCTAAGATGCGCACGCGAGATATTTTGTCATGTCGTCTGTCAAAATGTAAGCATTTTGCACTAGTTTTTGAACTTTTACATTATCTGTGGTAATGTTGTCGACAAAACGCGCCTTGTTATTGTACACTTTTGGCACTTCTTAGTCGTCGTATCTCTCTGAGGACGAGATAATAGTCATGCAGAAATGTCAAAAGTTGAAGATTCAAGGCGCGTTTTGTCGACAACATTGCCACAGATAATGCAAAAATTCAAAAACTGGTACAAAATGCTTAAATTTTGACAGAACGACATGACAAATATCTCGCGTGCGCATCTTAGGCCCACTGGTCTATTACGTAAATGCAAGAAGTAGATAACAATAACAATATAATAAATCGATAACATTTATTGAACATTTATTGAAGATACAGCGTCAGGAGGCAACCTAGGCCTACACTTAACGGGACACTGTAGTGCCTGGGACAATGTTTACCTAAATACATTTTATTTTCAAATGATTTATTTTCATTTATTCACTCACTTACATCTATTTTATTTATGGCCAGTGTCAAGTGAATTATTTGAAATAGCGTATAGTTTTATATGATCTGTGGTATATTGGTATAGCCACAGATCATAATTATAATACCATTGTATAGCCAAGTCGGCTGTCGTTTCTACTGCAAATTATAGTGTAAGGCATATCATGTCAAAATTCACATTAATAACAATCCCATAATTTGTCAAATTCAAAATTTTCGTATTTAATTTATGAGCTATAGCTAAGCATTTGGCTGCCAGCACACCTGGTGGTAAGTGTAGCTGCAGCCTATAGTGGAGCACGCTTAGCTATAATCCACCTATTAAGTATTCTGTGGTATGATGATGGTGATGATGATGAGAAAATTACACACCAGTTTTGCGTACTGGCATGTAACAATACCATTCAACGAAGCTTAATGTATTATGTATCTATTAGCCAACTTTGTAAGTGGAAACATGAAGCTGCAAGTACTTTGAGTGCGAAGTTTTATCTACTTTGTGATTATAATGATGTACGCACTTTGTTGCGAGTTCTGTATATAAATCAGATGATAATATAACTTATTATGAGTTTAGGTAGTTGGAATCGCTGTTTTGACTGAGTTTGAGAGTGATTTGACTTTATGTAGGCGTATGTTAAGTACGCTGAAAAGTAGGCTTCAGTCAGACCGTATTATGAAGGGGCTATTACACTACTTGCCCCAGACACTACAGTGTCCCGTTAAGTGTAAATAGGCATATATATAGGTAGCCTCCTGATGCTGTATAAATCATCTTTAATAATTGTAAAGGCCTATTACACTACTTGATATTAAGCACGCTAACTGATAGTGATGTGACGTAACGAGTTGTTTTTTTTGGAAACTCGAGCTATTTAATGTACATTAATAAATCTAAGTACTAATAAATACTACTATTCTCGTAGTAACTACTAATTTTATGTACAATTCAGACTCACATGTCATGAAAATGCTTGTTGCTTGTTGCATACGAGTCGAAAATGTAGTTCAACATCGGGGAGTCGGCTTTGCCTTTGTACGGCCGCCGAGGTTTGGGCGTCACGCGGCGGAAGACTGTCGGTGGACCCGTCATGGTTGAAGGCTCAGTGTCCGGTACTGGGGGAAAGAAAAATATGACTGAATTTGCACACAAACTCATTTTCATCATTCAAAGAGTTGAGTCATGGTTTTGTAGCTCATAATTATGCTGATTCACTGTTAAGCACTGATCGGAACTCAAGCAAAAATTTTTGTACGAAAATATATTCTTGAGTAACGATTTCTGTATTGGCATAGTAAGCAAGCAAGCAAGCTCGTATGAATTAGTGGCCAACTCTGTTGACAGAGTTTTTAGGCCGCCGTCGTGGCTTAACGACTGCTAGAGCTGGGACCGACACTTTAACGTGCCCACCGAAGCACGGAAGATGAAATGCCTCTAGCGGTCACCCATCCAAATGATGACCGCGCCGAATGTCGCTTAACTTAGATTATAGGTGAAGATTGACTAAGCGTAAGCAAGCTACGCCACGAGCGCTTCGATAGTCAAAATCTCATCTAAAGCCTTGGTCTCGCGATCGTAACGCACAACGCAGCGGTATGCAGCATGCAGCGCCGGACACATAATTGTATGGAAAACGTCTAGTATGGTCTTTTGTTACGTCGCAGTCTGCGTCAGCGGCGAGGAGCAAACGCGGTACTCTGCGTTGTGCTGCACACCGCAGCGTTGTGCGTCACGATCGCGAGACCAAGGCTTAAGGTATAACCTGTGTGGGTGGTCTGTGGCGCGATGGTCGGCGTCAGCACCGCCATCAGTAGCACAAAGCGATGCATACCGCCGCATCCTACCCGCCTAGCAGGCGCTCTGTAACAAACAGAAAAAAGTTTTCTAAAACTTAAACCAGACAGAAAAGCCAAAAACTAAAATTAAAGATATGGATAAAACTAAATAATGCAGATCTACTAAATAAACGATTCTGATTCCGAAAATCGAGTTTGCCTGTTTGTCTGTTTATCTGTTTGTTTGTACGCGGATCACTTAACTACTGGACCAAATTCAACGAAACGGAAGCCTTTTTCCGATTCGGTCCTTTTTAGTCGCGACATCTAGTTTTGATTTTGTACAACACTCACTCTTATGATCTAACGCCATTATTAGTTAAACAGCTAGTAAGTATCTTTATGTATCATGTCGCAGTGCAAAAACAACCAAAGACGCGTATTGGCATTTCCCGCAAACTGATTACACAAGTGCTTTCAAGATACTTCACCAGTTTTCAACGCTTCGATATCCATTTGGGTGTTCAGATGCACCTGCGTCGTAGAGTTTCAGCTTCGATGAAGCTCTGGAGACGGAAATGGCGTCAACTTTTGTATTTTGTTTGGAAGTTCGAGACGTGGGAATAGAAAATGCATTAGAATAAACAAAGAATGTGCAGCTGAAACTCTTAGTTTTTTTTAGCTTTTATTTACTTAGCAAAGAGGTTAGATGTGCAACTGGAATTCTTAATTTTATTGATTGTTATTTATTTAGCTTTCTACTATTACATGACAGGCGTCATGGCTCAGTCGGTAGTAGCTCTGCCTTCCGTGCTGTGGGTCGTGGGTTCGATCCCCACCAAGAACAAACATTTGTGTGTTATAAACATAGATGTTGTTTGTTCTGTGTCTGGGTGTTTCTATGTATTATAAGTATGTATTTACAAAACCAAAAATGTATGTATGTATTCTATCAACCATCTAGTTTTCATCGTACAAGCTTTGCTTAGTTTGGGACTATAAGGCCTTGTGTTAAGTGTCCGTGAATATTTATTTATTTATTTATTTATTTACTAGGCAAATGTGCTATGTCTACCACATCATCGTGAGATTGTGGTTTGCCTATCTTTTTTTTTTATTATGATAAAAGTAATGGAACAAGCTGATAGCTCACCTGATGTTAAGTAGTAACTTCAGCTTATAACAACGCATTACCTCACAGAGCAAGTCCAATGAGGACGTGCCCTGTAAGGCAATGCGCTGCGTCCATCACTCTGAGACGTAAACATCTTGAAGTCTCATGTGCCTGTAATAACACCGGCGCCCTTACCCTTCAAACCTTAACTATCTTTAAGTAATGTGAAAATCTAAGGTAAGAGGAACATTTTTTTTGAGATATCAGTGGTAAAGCAAGCAAGCTCGTATGAGTTAGTGGCCAACTCTGGTGACGGAGATTATAGGCCGCCTTAAGGCCTCAGTCATGGATTAACGACTGCTAGAGCCGGTAGTGTAGATATCATTGGTAGAACAAACCGATGGTTAAATGAATGTTAAATCTATTGCATGAGTCCACAGAGAAAAGTATTTTTGATTTCACCAAACGATTTCCGTCTATCAGATGTCGGTTTGCTATTAGGACGTTTTGCGAACGGGTCGTTTTGCTGACATATTTTTTTTACTAAGTGGTCAACTTTTAAGACCTTGCGATACGGAGGGAAGATGTAAATATTCACAAGACAAGTGTAATTGAATACAATCAAGAACTTGCTCTGATTATTTAATACACATCTTTAGTACACATACACACCTATGAATGTCTCTGAATATGTGACTAACAAAAGACGATGGCGTACGAGCATATAGTTTCAAAGCCTCCGCTGAGGTCACCGCTCTAACTAACTCAGTCCACAGCAAACAAGATTGTGGTAATAGGGGTCTGCAGTGACCCTTCCAGCAGCACTGGATATTTGTAACGTTGTTACTGATGTGGGCGTAAGGACAGTCAACGGCGTGATGATGAGACATGAAGTAATAACCCTTTTGCTTTGCCATGTCAGGTAAAACCTATGAAAACTTCAAAAGGAATGAGCCTTCTATTCTATGAGGTTGCATAGAACATTAAACAACGTTAGTTAACTGAAAATTAACAAAAAACTAAAAACCCTAAGTACCTAGCAATATGATAGAAAAATATGTTTTTGAAATTCTGAAAGGTAATCAACTTATGATGGTGAATGGACAAAATAAACAGTCATGCGGCAAAAATGAATAGCGTGGGTTGAATCTGATGAAACCACGTATTCAATTTTTTTTCTATTATAGCTTACTAGCCGTCGCCCGCGGCGTTGCTAGCGTTCTAGACCCTTTAGGGTGCGACTTTTCAAAATCCCTTCCTTAGTGCACCCCTACACTATATAAGGATACTACCCTCCAAATTTCATACCTCTAGGACTTATGGTTTAGGCTGTGCGTTGATTCTCTGTCAGCAGCTTCAAAAGAGTTTTATATATATTGATGATTGATGATTGATGATTTACTTTTTACCATTACTATACTTTACGACCATTACTTTTTTAGTTTATTTAAATAGTATACCAGATAAAATAAAAAACCAAAATCCAAATCAAGTATCTTGATGTCTCGTCTCAAAGCTATTGTAACTAAATATTAAATTAGCTAAATTAGTAATTTAATTAAAATAAATTAATCATTGTAGCTAAATACTACATTAATTATTAAAATATTAAATGAATTGTTATAAAATTTATTAAATTAGTAATAATATTAATAATAATAATATTAGTAATTAATATTGTAGCTAATATTAGAGCTATTGTGATTATGCAGCAACAGAGTTTAGTTTCTATCTTGATTTCTGCACCACGGGAGCTTCAAGATGAGTTTTGAGGAGTTAACTGAGAAGTAGGGCTTCTCATTTGTTACGTTGCTAAGTTATTTGTAAGATATCGTGTAACATCAAACTTGAAAATAAGTTCGTATTTCTGGCCAACTCTGGTGAGGGAGTTTTTAGGCCGCTGTAAGGCCTCCGTCGTTTAAAGACTGCTAGAGCAGGGGCCGACAGTTTAACGTGACTTCCGAAGCACGGAAGCACTTAGATATAACAGTCACATATCCTAGTTGTGACCATGCAGAATGTCGCTTAACTTAGACAACTTAGATAATCGGTGAAGATTGACTAAGCAAGTTACGACACAAGCGCTTCAAAAATTCAGTTTGAAGATCTTTTTCCACTAAGTTTCTCCACTAAGAAACTAGCATTTTGAATTTTAAACCCCTAAATAAAGTAAGTATGTATTAAAAAGAAACAACATACTCGCACTACACCGAAATATATAATTACAAAACACGAAAAACAGCTACGTCATTAATTTTAACGAATCCTGCAGGAATTATCGCAATTGCGAGCCTTTTAAAAAGAAAATTGGGACGTTAATTTACGTTTTGTACTTCTGTTACAGTCCTGCGTAAACAGCTAACTCACTTCGCTTAAATATTTTTTTTTGTAAAATTTGACATTTGCTAAAAAGTTGAATTCTACTATTTCGTAGCAAGTACCTACGCAGACTATAAAAAAATCGTCGCATGATTTTTCTGCTGTATATTTCGTAGTGTATTAAGCTCGAGCTTTGGTTCAGATAAGCACTCGCTTGATCATTTACAATCATTATTGCTGCAACTTCGATTGTACCTGCTATACAATACTTAATTAATAATTATTAATTTCATAATCTTGAAAAATTACATAGCTAAGAACCATACCAAATAGATCATCTTTCTGACAACAAAAAACACGGTCGGGGGTTAAAAAAAGAAATGATTGTTTACTGTATTAACCCAGCCGATCACATTCAAGCTGTGATTTTTTCATTCGTCTAATTGAATGTTTCATTAATAGAGCTTTGTTGTCACGTAATGTGAGGCGTGCCAATCCCCCAAGGCTATTAGTCTAATGTTTTGCTGTTTCCAAAGAGGTTTTAGCGTATTTCCACGACTCATATTGTTACATGGAACTCTAATCGCTGTCCTGTTAGTGTGGATACCTCCAATTATGCAATTGCTTTTTTTATATTCTTGGACAACGCTCTAGCTCAACAATTCTTCAAGGGTCGGCAACGCGCATCTGATGCCTCTGGTGTTGCAAGCGTCCATAGACTACGGTAACCGCTTCCCATCAGGCGGGCCGTACGCTTGTTTGCCTACTTAGTTAAAAAAAAAAGTTAAGTAAATAGTTATTGGAAGCAGTTGAAACTCACGTTGTAAGCAAATACGACTCGTCAAGGTCCAACTCAAAATCTTCGATTGGAAACGAGGATACCGCGCACTGAATCGAGTTCTCACGTTCTCAATCTCGCTCCAACGCATCTCAATTCAACGCGTTTCAGCTATACTCGACTCGCTTGTAAGAAAGATAAAGATGATAGATAAGACGTTTTTATCGATTCAACGGGGCGATTGTATCGATGTTGTCGCGCGTGAATCGAATGTAAAGAGACAGTGACTGTATCGCGAATGAATCGATGTAGAGCAAAGTTGTATGCGCCATTCTTCCCATCTAGAGATAGGCGGTGGGTACCCAATGTACCCATTTGGGTATATACCGGGTGCATTGGGTATATACCCGGTAAATAACCGGATAAATGGGATGGGACTCCCATCTCACTACTATTTTAAATGTCAGATGTTTGGATGTTTGTGTTTCAATCACGCTGATAAAATAACTGTTGGTCCGATTTGGAATATAGATATTTCGTAACCTGGATTAACGCATAGGCTACTTTTGATCCCTCAAAATCAAATAAATCACACGGACGAAGGCGCGAGCAGAAGTTAGTAGCAAAATGTCTCGCAAAACCACAATTCTTGCTCGAATTAATTCAATTTTGCACTCCATTGTAATTTTCTTCGCGCTATCGATACTGTTTCTTCCATTCGGCTGTAAAGTATCCGTTTATCGCCCTCGTTTTGTAATAAACACCTTTTATCGCCGCTATTTAATTTCACAAGACAATTTCAATTTGAGCTTTGACTGTGCGATAGTCATATTTATTTGGATGAGTAATTGCCGCAGGTAGAACTTTCTGAACACCTTCCAGCTTCTTATTCTACTTATAAATAGAAGCTGAACAATTCGTTCAATTTCTACGAAAGTGTTCATCAAAGTATACCTGACTCTTTCATAAATTAGTAAGTCTTTGAAGACTTAAAATAAATGAATCTTTTCGGCCCGAGATTCATACTCAGTCCAAGGTTAGAAACATAATATACTTAGAAACTTGTATCGTCAGCCAACATTCCTTTTCTAGCCAATTAAAACTCAACAATAATTACTAGCTAGGTAATAAAATATTGACTGGAAATGACATTATTATCGGAAGTATAGGTAAGTAACCATTACCACAGATCATATTAGTATTACTAATTCTTTGGCATTTATTTTCTTTTCTCTAGTGTAATAAAAATGTCAAGTTGCTTAGAGAATCAGGCTTCATGTTTTCTTATTTCATTTAAAAAAAGCAGCTGTCTTTGTCAGGCTGTAACCTTACGGGGATCACAGTTCATAATGTCACAGAAAGCCCGCAGTCAAACAAAATGCGTGTGAGCCAGTGACCACAAGGGGTGAGTGGTAACCACAACTGCGATTTACATTGCCGTCATTGTTTCTGTGTTCGATGTTCGTTAGACAACTCGAATTGGACGAGAAGTCAAACTAAATCGAAAATGTTTTCAGTGTTAAATTGAAAACTGTAATTTCGTAAGTTTCTTTGAGTTGGGTCACATGTGATATTATAATTTTCTGTTTTCTTTCTTTATTTCTCAAGGTTAATGAATCAAGATCAGGCTCTTTGAAATCTTGCTTGTTTAAATAAGTGTTCTAAAGAACACTCACTAAGATTTACTAAAAAGTAATGGCACTGGTAATCTTGCTTTACAAAATTGATTTTTAGTGCTGTGGTGACCGTAAAAGCGCTCGTGGCTAGAATTGCTTAGTCAATCTTCACCGATTGTTTATGTTAAGCGACGTTCTGCGTGGTCACTCTGTGGATGGATGACCGCTAGTGGCTTTCACATCTGAGCGCTTCCGTGCTTCGGAGGGCACGTTAAGCTGTCGGTCCCGGCTCTAGCAGTCGTTAAGCCATGACGGAGGCCTTAAGGAAGCCTAAAAACTCCGTCAACAGAGTTCGCTACTAACTCATACGAGCTTGCTTGCTTTGTGGTGACCCTTATAAATTAGTTTCAAGTGTATTCAGTAAAATCCTTTATAGTTAAATAATAAATAAATAAATATTCATGGACACTTAACACAACGCCTTCTAGTCCTAAACTAAGCAAAGCTTGTACGATGGAAACTAGATGGCTGATAGAATACATACATACATTTTTTTTTTGTAAATACATACTTATAATACATAGAAACACCCAGACACAGAATAAACATCTATGTTTACAACAACACACAAATGTTTGTTTTCGGTAGGGATCGAACCCACGACCCACAGCACGGAAGGCAGAGCTACTACCAACTGAGCCATGACGCCAGTTAAAGTTTGTTATAGCAAAAAAAAAATGACATAGAGATAATGTGGTCAATCAAAGTATTTGCCAATTCTATAAAAGTGAAATCCCTATGTTACAAGCATACGCACACTTACCAACCAAAGCATACAAACCTGAAATTTTCATTACGCTAACAATGTTAGCATTGAAAAAGAAGTTTCCAGGAACCCGAAGGCCGAACCCTTTTAACTTTATTTATCAGAAATGGAACGCGGCTCTCTGGGGAATTCCCCGTTTTACATGACACTTCGTTTTCGACTACCGACGCACGGAAGCGAGAGAGGGTTTGCGACTACCCGCACGTTGAAAAAAAGTGAAGTTTTTTTGACGTAATATTGGTCTTTAGCTTTTACCACGTGTGCGTGAAAAGTTGAATAGATATCGGATACCTAGATGTTTGGTTTAGGTACACAATATGGTTTACAGTTTTTTTAACAACACCACTCCGTTCGTTGTGGATAAAATAATACATTTATTTGAAGAAAATTACAACTAATACAGTATTTTAAATATTCACAATATTTACAAAATACACATAAAACAGTAGAGCTATCTACAAACCGTTGCAAACTATTTATAGATAGCTCAACTGGTTGTTTATTAATTCTGTAAAGTCTGAAATAACGAGCCCTGGTTGATGAAGAGATTAAACAATGTTATACGTAAAGTATAATGTACATTAGGTAGAATAACTATTCCTACACCTAAGACCTAATTTGTAACATATATTCTTGCAAATAAACATAATTATCTTATCTTTATCTTTAAAAGCACAAGCATACCTAAAATAAATACTAGAGTCAAAGTGGCAATGTAATAAAAATAGATAGGAATGTTTTTTTTATGTTGGTAGGCCAACAGGTAGTAGACAAACAGGCATACGGCCCACCTGAAGGTATGAGGTAATGCAAGCTAGATTTCAATATTGTGTGGTGTAAAGTAAACAGTAGAAATAATCGCTTCTTAAAGATTAATAATAAAACACTATAATCTCCTCACGACATTATTAAACAAAGAACGACTGATTAATTCTGTGAACAACTCTTGTCTATAAATTATTCTATTTTACAATCCAATTAGATTCCAAAAACATGTTTCTCTGAGAAATTCACTGTAAGATAATGTAAGTACCTACTTCTATCTATTTACATAACATTATTGAACAAACGAACAAGGAAGCTTGAGATCATTTTCAGTATAACACTATCATACATGGGTTGTAACGAGGTGTGTAATGTTATACTACATACGCAGGAACAAGAAACTGATATGGGTTTGAGTGTAGTGAGATCAGGGTGACAAAGTGGTACTTTTACCTCTGAATTTAAGGTTTATTTTACACCTGACTCATTGTTTTGGATAACATCGATATCTGATTAGATTTATATTAAAAGAAAAATATCAAAGCGGAAATGGCAGTAGTGCATTTTGATGCAAATATGAGAATTAAGAATATTGTACCTATAGTAAAGATTAATTTGTTTAATTAAAAAAAATATCGGTGTCTCAAAGAACCTATGATTTGTTCCATGTTTGACACCTTTTCAAAGTCAGTTTTGAATATCCTAAGGATAAAATATCACGTGATATGTATACCTTACTTACAATAGGTTTTTTGAACCTTTACCATTTATTTAGGCGACTGTACCTCACAAACAAAGAAGTGTCAAAGTAAGTCACCGTACAAGTGACGCTTCATGTTTTGATAAGATACTGACTAAAAGTAAAAACGAGTGCAGTGTTTTAATTGAGAGCCGATTGTAAGTAAGACCGGAAAGGAATAAATATCGTCGTCCCGTATCAGCTGGATATATTCCAGAAATCCCCACTAAGAAATCCCTCCCAGTGGGGATTTCAGTTTTTTTTTTAGAAATTCGACGTAGCTGTGCTACGACGTAGTATGGCTACGACGTAGCACGGCTACGACGTAGCCGTGGGAAATATCTGGAATTTTGCTGCGAGTTACATTCATTGAACAAAATGTACGTGTATGCGATTTATTTGCGCGACTGTACACATTACCAACAATAAGCTGCTAGACATTCTGTTTGTTAACAGATGCTGAAGGAAAACGTCATTAGTTACGTTGTTATTGTACGTGAGCTCTGAGTAAGTTTAAATGTGAAATTAATGGACTTAGTTACGGTGTTTTGTTTGTTTACCGTTCCCTTTAATTAAGTTTATTTGAAAACTTGAAGACATTATTAGATGAATTAGAATTTGCTACTGTAAATTCAATTTAGTTTTATATTGAAAAAGTTTGGTATTAAGTAAACACTTGCTGTTGTATTTTAAACTCTAAGCTTTAAGCTTTAAGCGTGCAAATGGGGTGTAGGTTTAGTGAATAAAATTGGTAACGCTGACACATTCAATGTTTGTTGCAATGTTTTTGTCATTAACCTTTTTATTTTGCCTATGAAGTAATACTAAAAAAACAGGTTATTATTTATCTACCTTATTAGTATCTGCTGGAAGGTGTTTATTTCAATGATCTAACGCAGCGTTTTAGCTATGTTTATGTTGTTGGTTGTTTCGGCATTATTTACAAATACAAATACAAAAAACATTTATTGCCTCGGTAGATATTATAAAAGGTACAAGGTTATATTAACAGTAACTTCGAAGAGGGCAAAAGGGGTAAATTCAGCATAGACTGAATAAGACATAATCCAGCGCTGGTTTTCAATTTACCTCTCTCGGGTAGATCTGCACCGAGAAGTGTTTTTTGGTTTTTTGTTCGAAACTACCACTAATTTAGCTCTAATTTACACGTTTCGGTATACGAATACCTAAAAAAATGTCGAGGCAGTGTTTTTAGCGTGAATCCATACAATTTCCATAAAGTTTCAAGTAAAAACAACTTTAAGCAGATTTTAAAAATAATAGACTAAAATCTGGTTAAAAAAAGCGGAAGTAGAATATACCAATTACAAAATTATCATTCAAGGAAACCAAATAACTACTTCGGTCACGCACACAATAACGATTTCACCGAAACATGATTATTTCTGCAATTAACCTGTCAGTTTTACTTCAACCCTATTCTTGTCAAACCCCAGTCAAGATAGAAAATACTCAGAAGATAAGAAAATAATTATTTTTCAGAAAAGTTTAGAAAAAAAGAAATTGTTATAAATACTTCTGAATTATATTACTACGCAAATGCAAAGGTAAAAAATGCCTTATAATATCATTTTATTTAATAAAATCTAAGTATATCAATAATACAAAAAAGACTTCAAACATTTGTAATAATAGTCGGACACGAAGACGGACACTCATGCGATAAAGTGGTCGTGGTTATGGAGGGTTTGCGATCATAACGACTATAGCGATGCGTCTCTGTTGTTGGCGTTGTGGGAGCTTTTGGTCATGGTGGAGTCTAGGGTACTAGGGGAAAACTGGAATGAGCCTGTGATTTGATCAGATCTCACCATCTTGTGGTGAACAACTATGGGATGTCATGCCCTTCGCTCCGTTGAGTCCATAAATTCAATAATATCTTGCACTAAAGCAAATAATTTTTCCTTCGCTCCATTAAGTCAATAAAGTCAATAATATCTTGCCCTAAAGCAATTTTTTTTTTAATATCAAAATACTAAAGTTCCGCTCGATTCATTTAAGGGTGTTATAAAAAAACTTCTTCCATTACTTAAATGAAATATCAACTTTTTGCGGCTCTACTTAATTATATAAAACCCCTGTGTATTGTGCAAATAAAACATAGTGAAATATTTGACACGGCAAGTTAGCACGCGTCCACACCCTGTTTGCTTACATGGCACCTATTATTACGGCTCTAATAAACCTATTTTTATTTCATTTTATTTAGAATCACAATATTCACAGATCTTAAAGGCGAATTATTTATAAACCCTAAATCCAATAATGGATTTGCTTTAATATAAAAAGATTTAATATAAGAGAGCAGTTATACCAAGTCATAACAACAACTTAGGTTAAGTGTAGTTAATATGCTTTAGCTCTTTTAGTTGATATTAAGTGAAATTGAAACTCAATATATAAAACTCTTTTGATGCTGACAGAGAATCAACGCACATCCTAAACTATAAGTCCTAGAGGTATGGTAGAGGTGCACTAAGAAAGGAATTTTGAAAAGTCACACTCTAAAGGGTCTAGAACGCGGGCAACGCCGCGGGCGACGGCTAGTTCACTACAAAATTCATATTCATTAAAATGTATGGAAATTACCCTTTCTAAACAATCAGTCACTTATTCGTTTGACAGAGATTTGACTGAAACTGACATCGAAAACACTTTTCACCAACGGGTAAAACATGTTTTCATCTAGTTATGACGTCATCTCTATTAAATTAAGATCTCTACCAAACTGAGCATAAAGCACTTGATGATTTCCATACATTTTTAAAGTTTTTCTACCGGTTGAAGAATATAATTACAGGTGTAATAACAGGCACATGAGACTTCAAGATCTTTACATCTCAGAGTGATGGACGCAGTGCATTGCCTTACAGGGCACGTCCTCATTGGACTTGCTCTGTGAGGTAATGCATTGTTATAGGCAGAAGTTACCACTTCACATCAGGTGAGCTATCAGCTAGTTCCATTGCTTTTACCATAAAAAAAAAAAAATTGTTCAAACAACTCAATAGAAAAGAACAGAATTCGTAAAGTTACTAATGTCTTTTCTATGTCTCGCAATAAAAAATAAATGATTGCTACAATTTTTGTGCCGTCACTTCAAACACGCACTTAAATTGAAAGCGTACTTAGCTACAGCATTGTTACATAGCGGCCGTGTTTTAGGGTTACTCACGTGGAAAAGAAAAAAACTTGCGACTTATTAGGAATTAATCCAAAATAAAAATATTTACTTCATTTTTGGGAAGGAAAAATATGGTTATATGTATTTAGATTTGACGCAACTTAAGTAAGCTAAACTAATAAAAATATGTAATACCTATAGTACACTAAACAGTTAAAAGGTTTTAGAATGGTAGGTATAACTAAAACCTTTCTTTGGCCGTGCGTCCGGCATTGAACCATTCTTCGACAAAGTTATACGGAACCGTCAAGGCGCTTGAAAAAAAACACACTTATCTCTACTTATCTGTGTAATAACTTGTTTTATTTCTTGCTTTCTCCGCTTTGGAATAATGTCTGTAGCGAATGGCGATATCACAATCGTGTGCTAATAAAACGCGAAATACGAGCGTAAAGTTAAAATCAGATTGTAAATTTGAGAGTACACAATTTTTATAGCAATAACTTTTTGAATAGAAAAGCTATATGCGAGCGAAAAACGGAAGAGAGTTCATGTCTGACGGCGTTGTATGTCTGTCTGTTTGCCTGTGCTTTTGTAGCTTCGGTTTGAATGCGGTTTTTTGTAAGAAAGCTGGTTCAAAAATCAAAAATCAAAAAATGTTTATTTGGAACAGAAATACAGTGAAGACAATAACAAAAATAAAGCCCAATGATAGCTACAATAGTTGTAAACTGTATCGTAACTATCAACGCCCACCTCCAAAACGTAGGCATAGAGCGTTCCTCATTGGGAATTGTACGGAAAAAGGCTTAAAAAGAAACTTATAATAAAATTAAAATTAGGTAGGTTGGTCTGGAATAGTTTCGTTGACAGCAAGACTAACTTACTTACTTGTTACCATTATAATAATATCTAAAGCTTATTGTGCTTTTAAGTGTACAAGCAACAGTTTTTCGCATATGAAGAATTTTTACTTTTTACTTCTAAGAGGTAGTTACTAAAAAGTTTGATAAGTATCTAAACAAACAAACAAACATTGAGCATTCGGTCATGCATTTTAGAGTTAGCTCCGTTAATTCTTGAAACGCGTGTTCATATCCTATACTAGTCCTACGCCAAACGCCAAAGTTTGTAAGTATGGATGGATGGATAGATGGATGGATGTTTGTTACTCTTTCACGTAAAAACTACTGATCTGATTTGGATGAAACTTAGAATATATATTGTCCATGACTTAAATTAACACATAGGCTATTTTATCCCGAAAAATCAACGGGATCCAACGGGACGCGAACGAAGTCGCGGGCGGCACCTAGTACTGAATATAATATTCTCAACAGCCACATAAATAAATAAACAACCTTATGATAATCAAAGCTTGCGGTCTGCTTAAGATTCACCCCAGTTCTCATCGGAATTGACTTAGTCAAAATGTAATTTTGCACAGACGAACTTACTTTTCTGAATTTGTATAGTGTTGTGACGTGACACGAATTCCTTGACATTGTATTGCTAAGCCACGTAGACATTTCCTCTATTTAAAAAATGTTTATGGTTTTCTCCCTTGGGTTTCTAACTGTATTATTGTTTACAAGATCAGGAAGCCAATCCACAACTTTTTAATATTTGCGTAAAAAACACAGAGTTTCTAATAACATAAAGGCAAACAAAGAAAACCTATGTTGGAACCAAAACGTCTAGACATGATTCTATATACTTTTACGACTGTGATTTTATTTCTTTTCATCTGGTTTGTCTAGTATCTGCCTTATGTATCAAAAGATCTGATAAAAGGTATATCCCAAATAGGAGGCTGCTTTTTTTTTCTAAACTATTAAATTCTGGTCATAATTTTACTTATTTTCTACTAATCGATATATATAAAACTCTTTTGAAGCTGACAGAGAATCAACGCACAGCCTAAACTATAAGTCCTAGAGGTATGAAATTTGGAGGGTAGTATCCTTATATAGTGTAGGGGTGCACTAAGAAAGGAATTTTGAAACGTCACACTCTAAAGGGTAGAACGCGAGCAACGCTGCGGGCGACGGCTAGTAGTAAAATATAATTTCAATCGAAAAAAAAATTTAAGACACTATAACGTCTATTTTCTAAACTAAAACATATAAAACAAGCTTCCTCCAACTACACAGATCAGAAATAGTTATTCGAAGGAGAACTAACATTACACTGCATCGTAGCAATCCGACCGCCTGGTTACGTATCTTGCGACCAGTCTGCGACAAGCGCCAATTCAAACTTTACGCTATCAGTTATCACCAACTGCGTAACAACACAATCAATGGCTTCATGACTGTCTGACTAGATTCTTCTTCTTCTTCTCTTCAGTAATGGCCTGTGTCCGTCATTTCGACAGACAATTTTGCCAATGTCAAGTGTTAAAATTGTAATAAATAAGTCAAGTCAAGTCAGTTGTCAAGTCGGCTGTCGTTTGTTTTGAAAAGAAAATGGTGGATTTTCTCTTCAAAACCTAATACGAATTTTCACATTCAGAAAAACCACTTTACACACTTTTATTCCAATGGCTCACACTTTATATTATGACCTAAGTATTATTGGTTAAAATTCCACCAAAATTAAACAACAATACTCACAATAACACAAGAAAAACTATTAAAATAAAAGTGCTATGTGTCGTTTCAAAAAATGTCAAAACTCGTGTCCTGACTAGATTCAATTATAATTATTCATCGATTGACGCTTGGCCAAACTGTCGATCGATATGACGGACAGAAGTCATAAATGAAGTGAAAAAAAGGAGGAAAACTCGACCAAATTAATCAAACCACAGCCTTTTTCTCTATCAAATATTCGATACCATAAAAGCTCTATAACAGCCATCTTTGCTCACACAAACATTTAGCGACAAGTAAGCGATAGACGAAAACGTCCATTCATTCATCCAGCATTTATGCAATTGACAATTCCACATTTGCAACTGTCGTGCTACTATCGCTAACGCTATATTTTAAGTAACCAGAGAGCCAGAACATTTTCCAAAACATTTCGGGAGCATACGTTCCCAATACAGCGGGGGATAGACGTCCAGTGGGTCACGTGACAGTATCTAGAAGTTTCCACACGGAAAGGCCACGTCACTATCGAGAGGGTTGTTGAAGATTATTTGGGTTAGCGAGGGCGTTTGTTAGAACTCGGTTTTAATCAGTTAGTATACAATAATATGTAAAGAATTAGAGATTTTAAAGAATTTCCAGATTGAATATTTTTTAAAAACTTGTATTTTATGGCTTATTCCTGTATTGGGAACGTATGCTCCCGAAATGTTTTGGAAAATGTTCTGGCTCTCTGATTACTTAAAATATAGCGTTAGCGATTGTAGATTAGTACAATGACTTGCAGGAGAAAAAAAATGCCATCAATGCCATGATATTATGGTCAGTAAATCATCTCGATTCTATTCAACAGGTATAGCGAAGTTAATTGCAATTTCGTATCAAATGAGTACAAGAATCGTAGAACGTCAAATAAAATACTCTGACCTCAATTCTATCCCCAAAAAGTATTTATTACGACTGTCAGTTGGTGCAAAAGACGCTCAGTGCCTCTATCACGAACAAATCTGACAGTCGCCGCGTTAACGTATTCGAGTTATATTGCGCGTCAATGCCAGCTCGACTGCCAACCGTTGTAGTGTCACCGCGCAGTGCATCTCGGATACGCTAGCGTTACGATACGTTTGCGATTGTCACATTTGTTCGTGATCAAGGCACAGATGCAGATGTGATCTTGAGAACTGTGAGTTTGTCATTTGCATTGACAAGCTGCATCGAAAGATAAAACAAAACAGCTTCTAAAGTTTGAAATACCGAGCTTACGCCGAGTTTACTGACGAGTTTGTAATATCCCTGATGCTATTGATCGTTTTCACATTGACACGACACCACGGCACCGACGACACTAAATGAGCATGTATGAACATGTTTGAGTTTAGCTCTCCTTCGTTATTGAAAAGATGAGGAGTGGTAGATTAGCATGGTATGGACACGTAATGAGGAGGGGTGAAAGTCATATAACGAAGAGAGTTATGAATATGAGTGTGGCTGGGTGTGCAAGTAGAGGAAGACCGAAGAAGAAGTGGTTGGATTGTGTGAAAGAGGATATGAATGTGAGAGGAGTAGAATGATGAATGTCAGAGGAGACGAATGATAGGAGTGAGTGGAAGAAGAAAACATGTTGTGCCGACCTCACCTAGCGTGGGATAAGAACAGGGAAATGATGATGAGCTCTCCTATCGTCTAAATGTCGTGTCGGTGGTAGTGTGAAAACACCCATTGTTACACTACTGCAGAAATATAGCTTGGAAACAATTCAATCGAGCGACAGCCGCGGAAATTCAATCCAGTTCCGAGACTGTACTCCAGGGTCATTTTTATCCCGTTCGCGTTTCTCGGGTCATTTTTATCCCTGTCGCATTCAAAGTGTTAAATTGTTTTGCTGTTCAGCTGTTTGTTTCAAGAGTAAAGCTGTTCAGATATGAAATATGAAACTGCAAGCCATGTTCTTACGAAGGTTAGGAATACATTTTGTAAATATATTTAGGTCAAATACTTCAAACAGAGTTCACGGAACTCATTTTATTTAACCCGTTGAGCGACGTGTTCTGTCAGTATCATATTTGTTGATGAAACGTAACTTTTTTTTTATGTTAGTGATTTACACATTATATTAGGTAAATACACATTTATACAATGTCGAAATTAAAAATAAAAGAAAATCAATGTAACTGTCCTTAATTAATGAATTCAATAAATATTGGCCCCTAATCATCAATCATCAATCATCATCAATCATCAATATATATAAAACTCTTTTGAAGCTGATATAGAATCAACGCACAGCCTAAACTATAAGTCCTAGAGGTATGAAATTTGGAGGGTAGTATCCTTATATAGTGTAGAGGTGCACTAAGAAAGGAATTTTGAAAAGTCACACTCTAACGCGAGCAACGCCGCGGGAGACGGCTAGTCAAGTAATATGAACACAGTCGAATTGTCACCATGTGACTACATTACTTAAATATAAATTACCTATACAACTAGAATCCCTAACCAAAAATACTAAACTTTTATCGAACCCACGCCACGGCACGGAAGACAGAGTTAATACCGATATTGGCAATAAATGATCTACTTCTACTTGAACCGTTAAATCATAGGAAAATAAGTCCATTGAATCTATCACCCTCATATTCCACCAAAAACGATCTTAATCATGATAAAACATGTTTCAGGAGTAAAACTTCAAGGCTAAGCCCAATCCGCAAAGCTCGCGTGATTGATCATGGTTAGACCATTTCGACAGACGAGATTAGATCTGTATCTACAGCACCACTTTCTTGCGCTGTCAAATTACAGAAGAGCACGTCGATAATTTCATGCAAATCGTAGGCAGGTTTTATTTTCAATTCAAAAACTATAATTTTAGGTAAAAACAATGACACTAATACACCTGAAGGGTATTTGTTCCATTAAAAAGAAACATGTATACCTAGTGGCTATCTCTGTTCTAGATAGATAGATAGAATATTCTTTATTGTACACCACTTATAAGTAAAGAAAATAACAAAAAAAATACCATAATTGGTAATACGATCAAGTTTTAGGAGGTAGGTACAATGGGCGGCCTTATTGCTTAAAGCAATCTCTTCCAGGCAACCTTTGGATGGACAAGATCTAATACACAAACCACGTTATACATTATAGATTGTTGGAGAAGACCTTGGAGTACATATTTTCATCAGATTGGAGACGTATTAGAGAAAGACCAGGTAAGCTATTCTGATTTATTCAGAGAGCCTTGTCGAGTCGATATCGGAAACTTTCGAATGAGATTTCGAACTTGATGTTTAAAATCTCCTTCGAAACTATCCGGCATCGATCCGACAAGGGTTTCCGAGTGAATAACAATAGCTCTACCAGATCAAAAGTACTCTTAACCGATGAGCTTGTATGAATAACGATAAGGGATTAAAAGTAGTCAAGTAACATTGCAGTTGACTAAATTGTTGTGTAAGTTGCATTGCATAAGGACTGGTCTACAGTTGCCCAACACAGAAAATACTGGAGAGAAGGAAGCTCTTTGCCTTTGTTCTGCAGTGCGACAGTACAGGCTCATCAATCATCATCAATATATATAAAACTCTTTTGAAGCTGACAGAGAATCAACGCACAGCCTAAACCATAAGTCCTAGAGGAATTTGGAAGGTAGTATCCTTCCTTATGTACGTGTAGGGGTGCACTAAGAAAGGAATTTTGAAAAGTCGCACCCTAAAGGGTCTAGAACGGCTATGACGGCTAGTAATAAAAATAAGTTATAAAATATGTCGAGTATTAACCTCTAAATGACTTGGTAACCTTATAACCCGGTGCTATTGGCACTAAGATCGTTAGTTGGAAACATCGGTTTATTGTATTTGTTATCAAGAAATTGGCTTCGTTTGTCGATAAGAGGATAATAAAGTCTGTTTTAAAACATGTATTTTCTTTTGGTAAATAAAGAACAAAGTTTAGTCTCTACGACCCATTAAGAGCCAATATAAAATAATTCTTATTTTTTTATATATTTAGATACTTTTGATAAGCACTTGGTATAAAAGTACAAAGACTACTACCACACTTAAGAACTATAGATTTAAAAAAAAAGTTTTTGACACGAAAAAAGAAGATTACCAAATTTACCAACCTTGTTACCAACTCAAATACAAAACCATTAGATAAGGCACTTTATTTGGTTATAAACAGATAAATATTATGAAACCTTGTTTCAAAAACTTCGGTCAATGAGACCCCACTCGCTTGCAAATTGCTAAAATGTTTTAACTTTACTGTTGTTTTGCGAAGTTTTCGCACTTCTAGAATGTCGTCCGACAAAGGGTTAATTTTTATTGACTAAACGCTTATTGCCACGCGGGTTGAAATAGTTATTGTATCAAATAAGGGATTTTTGAGAATAAAACTCAGAAAAAACTTTTCCAAAAAAGCTACTGTTTTGTTTGACTGAAGAGAAGAGAGAGAGAGAGAGAGTTTGATTACAGATAAACAATCACATTGGAATAAACTATTTTGATAGATTAGCATTGTATGGACACGTAATGAGGAGGGATGAAACTCATATTACGAAGAGAGTTATGAATATTAGTGTGGCTGGGTATGCAAGTAAAGGAAGGCCGACAAAGAAGTAGTTGGATTGTGTGAAAGAGGATATGAATGTGAGAGGAGTAGATTCAGAGTTGACGAATGATAGGAGTGAATGGAAGAAGAAAACATTTTGTGTCGACCCCACCTAGCGTGGGATAACGGCAGGGAAATGTCCAAGTTAATAACTTTTTGAATGTAAGTCAATATTTAACATGGCAGAATGTTGGCCGTCATATTCAGTGGCCCGTTTTATAGCAACCAAGGCTGTTATGAATAATTTAACACGTTAAATATTTGGAAACAAACAGGATAAGTCATTACTGTTTATGTTTATTGTAGTTTGTTGTAGAGTACACAAGGGAACTTATTGCTTTGTTTAAAGGAGATTGTACGCAATCCCAGTGGTAAGTATAATATTATAGACTAGTACTGAGACCTCGTGAAGTTCCCGAAAAAAACAAAAAAAATGTTTTAACAATTGGTTGAGATAAACTTTGTAATTCACACCGATACCGCGATCGAGCTAATTCCCAGTCCTACCTGAACTACAAAGTTATTGAAATCTAAGAAGTGGTAGCTCACGTTATACTGGTATTACCAAATTTACAATTTTCATTATAGCTCAAAAAATACATAACCTAAAACTAGATTAAAAATAGTTTTGGAATGTCTAAACAAAACATTATGATATACCACGTTTTTTTTGTAAGAATTTTTTTTAATTCCGTTTAGACCCCTTAAACTTTACAACCCCTTGATTGATTTACATATCCAGTAAAAGACATATTTTTTAAATTAAATCCGTAGACCTATCAAATTCTATATGTAGATCGGATAAGTGGTTCAAAAGTTATGCTGTAACAAACACACATACATACAAAAAAACCACGATGATTTCCGAAGTCGATTTTCACTTGGTCTATTAATTATTTACAGTTGGAACAGTTGAGCTATCTACAAACCGATGCAAACGATTTATAGATAGCTCAACTGGTCCACATCAGTATTAGTATTAGTATTAATACAGTATTATTAATACTGTATTAGTTGTAATTTTCTTTGTGAATAAATAAACTTTTCAATATATAATTTTACAGTTAAAATATTCATTAATTTACTGTACTTTGATGAAAACTAAACCTATTTTAATTAACAACCTACAGATCTAAGTATTTGAAGAAACCTAATTTAGAAATGCTACATAATTGATTAGTTTTTGTAGTCAAATACCTACTCAGTGGCCTAAAAACTGTTGTCTAACTAAAAATGTTGTTTAATTAGACGCTATCACCTACTTATGTATTTATAAAATCTCATAAGAACTTATGTACCTACTTACTTCAAATACTAGAGTGTACTTACAACAAAAGTAATTTAATTTTAGCGTGAAAGCCCTATGTAAGTCTAAGTACCAACCTAATAGCCGCGTAGGAAGAAGAAATGGTCTAAAACAAAATAGTGTTTCTCATATTTTTAGCAAAGTAGCTATTTTCTCTTTATGAGGACCTTAGCTGCGAGGTACATGAAGAAAAATGTGTTTCATCTCAGATTATTGAACTGTTAAAATCATATCTGACCAAAATATCGCTATCAGCGCCGACACGATGTGAAAATAAGTCTTCTAAAGCTACGCAACGCTAAAATCGGTTGTCATCTCTTCTTCTTTTTTTATGGCCTTTGTCCGTCATTTCAACAGACTATTTATTATCATGCCAGTGTCAAATAAATTATTAGAAATAAAACAAAACGTGACATTGGCGAAATTGCGGGCAACACTGCAAAGGCCATGGACAAAAATTTAAATTATTCAAATGGGGTTTTCCCTTCAAAACTGGGAAACAAATCTCATCATCGTGAAGACATGCGGAAGTAATTATATCAGTGGTAGATATCAGGTTTAAGAATATTTATTTCTTAGAAAAATATTACATATTTACTATTTAGAATTCATTCTATGGAATAAGTTCATAAACTAACAAAAAAATACATTGAATTAAACACATAGTGATACAATTTTACTATCCGTTTTAGTCGAAGAAAGCCTTTTACCATTATTTCAGCCTTGTCGTCTAATCCGAAGCAAAAGACGGTAAATACGTGCGGATCTGACAAGGCTGTGGGTTTCCTCACGATTTTCCTTGAGAGTTTGAAACCACTGGTAGGTATTACGCGCATCACATATTTCAGATAGAAAAATCCATTGATGAGCACTCGACTGAATTTTCAGGTAAGAAAGAGATAGCGTGAAAGAAGAATGAAAGACGACATAACGCGGAAAGCACTTCGGATTTGGACCCATCATACTCCTGGGCAGGCTATACCCCTGGGGGTAGGGTGGGACGAAACCACACCACTATATTAGTAGTGTTGAGAATACATGACCTTCATGACCATGACAATCATTACATGACCTAACTGACACCAACAAAACCAATATACCAGTAGGTAAAGCATTCTCCGTACAGATTTGCAGTTTAGTTTTCATCAAACAATGCTTGCTAGTAACCAAACTCAATACGAAAACAAGGAAGCCCTGGCACATCCATTTGTATCGGCAAAGTTTGGAATACAAAATCCAGTTTAGAACTAACGGCCAAAGAAAACACATTATAGCTTCGAGCTCGTTTGACACTTGAAATTGAACTACCTCTCTACCTATGCTACATACAATGGAGATATTTTTTTTTTATATTTTTTTCTTAACCTATTGTGTCCCACTGCTGGGAAATAGGATTATATGGCAATGGAGATTTAATATAAATATAATATAAGTAGGATTATGTAATAAATCCAAGTTAAAATTATATTATATATTTTCATGGTATTCAGTATATTTCTGTAGTTACCCGAAATATATAAATAAATTAAATTTTATTATTAACCGCAACTTAATAAAGCTTACAAAATCATACTAACTTATTTATATAAAATCGCGACAAAGAACGCTTTGAAAATAATATCCAAATTGAAATATTTATTAAAATTGTGCGTGAATATAATTTGAAAACTTTTGAAAAAAAAATATTCAAACGGATTTGACTATTTTATAATGAAATTCCTAATAATAGTCGAGGATCTTTTTTACCCATCAGTATAATACCTTTCACAAAAACAGAGAACAATGCAATCATACCAACACAACAGTGAAGGGTGTCGAAAAATCTCAACCCTTAATTGGAATTTTTGGCTCTAATTAAAATGAATAAAAAAAACTTTTTGTTCGTAGTCTACTATCTATAGGGTTAATCTATATCATTCAGGTTTTGTTCTATTCATTATCTACCCCTCCAATTATATTAACTTTGTACAATCTAAAAACAGAAAAAATAATTTTATAAAAAACTTTACGAATATTTTCCCTAGTGTCTCTTAGTAAAGTACCACACAAAGACTTGAGATTCTTTTGTCTGAACAAATAAAATGTAGAATAACACAGTGACAATAACATTACCTTAGCAACAAAGTAACAATGGTAGGTTAGTACTTAGTAAAATACTAACAGTGCCTCTGGGAATTGCAAACGTGAAAATTCGAAACGAAATTCTAGCAAACTTATCGTAAATGTCTAAGATAGAAGTAAAAACGCTCTAAAATATTGGTCTAGCATTGGCACTAGAACCTAATCTAGATTGATCTAAGAGTTTATTCTAACAATCATAATATTATCATTTACTTGCCTGAATGTAGGTAGGTACAAAAGTTGATACACTATAATATAATTAGGGCCAGTAATATTTACCTCAAATTGTGCACAAATTATGTACAAAAATTTTATTGATAGAAAATGCACTGCCTTACATCCATTATCAAACATTATCATATAGCATCACACTTCGTATATCACTCTGAGATAAGAATGTGCCTGTAATTATGTACACCAACGCCTACCTATCAAACCGGAACTACAGCAATGCGAGCATCACTGCTTGGCGGCAGAAAAAGGACAAACTTTTTTACAAGAAGTTGAGAAGTTCTACTAACTACGAGTATACAAACTATTACTAGGTACCTTACTAGCTTCGCTAACGTTCACCGCGTTTCAGGAAATCGAAGCTAAGTGGCTGGTAATGTCACTAAATTATAACCCCATTGTCTACTTTGTTGTTGGTTACTATAATGACATAACGAGGGGTTATTTTTCTGTTTCTGTGCATATCAAATTAGACATGATAATACAGAGTCAAGTCGGTTACGGTGAACTGAACATACCACTATCGCACGGCGCCGCACCGTGCCACGGTTCCATGCCGGCTTAAGTTTATTTGTTGAGAAGTATGTATTTAAAAAAAAAAACGTATAAAAGTAAGTTTTCATCGGACTAAAGGGTGTTGTGTGACATGTCCATGTTTTTTTTAAATTTTTATTAAAAATATAAAAGCCTTCGAAACATCGACATGATGTAGGCATCGACATAGACACGAATGATTTTCAAAGTTGAAAGTTAGTGATATGAAATAAATTAGGTCAAAACACCAGGTGGTGTTTATACCTAGGTTTATAAGTCACTAAAACGCATTCCACTATTGTGCACTAAGAACTTCCGCACCTACGCCATTCCACTTATAATAATAATAATAATATAAGCTTTTTTTTCGAGCAACTTAACAAAAGTACAAGATTTAAAAGCTTATTCTAGGACTCATATCAATATATACCGTATCGACTAACATACATACAATATTTATTTATATATAATATGCTGTGTTAAATTAGTTTTATCTTTTTTGTAAATATATGTAAGGTAACGCCTTAGATATAGGTAATCTTATAAGTTACTTTTCTCATAAATAAATACAAAATATACAAAAACTTATTTATTTATTTTAAACTTATATAGGTATACAATGTATACATACCTACCTATGGATACCAATCTATTTTCGCCCTAAAAGCTTCATTGTACATTTTAAACAACCCTTAAAACATTACGTAACCGAAACGCAAATATTTAGGGCACCTTTTCAAAGGTGTTTTTCTAATGCCAAGAGACCATCCATCAAGGGTTATCCGGATACTCGGATCTTTTCAAAATAACGAGCATTTTTTTCTGTTTTGTTAGGATGAAATGGATAGAGCTTATTTTCCCTGACACTTTTTTAATGATGCTCGGAATATTTCGGACAAGAATGGTTTTGGTTTGTATATTTCAATAGATTAGGATAAAACCAGTGAGTAAATGAAGCGAACATTTTGTTTTTTTTTAAAGAGAATAATAAACTCAGGTGCTCGAAGTAGTCCATAGAATTCTTTAGCTATTAATTAAAACTAGAATTCGATAGCTTTGATTAAGAATAAATGTGACAATCGCTAACATCGTAACATTCGAGATACACTGCACGATGACGCCACAACGTTTTGGTCCTCGAACGGTATTAACGCGCGATATGATTCGGATTATTTATCTGAGTTTTAAAATACTAATATTATGAATACAACGATAAGTGGATGAAGTATCAACCCCCGTTTCGTAAGCTCTGCTTTCGCAGCCCGCAAAATACGCGCTGAAATGCGCTGATGACACTATTTAGTCACAGAATACCTATGATTTAGTATGAAAACCGTTCAGAAAACCTGACAGGCTTAAACCTGGCAGGTGTTTATAAAATAGCGATTACTGTAAGTACTGGTTAACATCAGTGACGTATGTTTTAAGTTACCTTTATGATTTGCATAACAATAGAAGGTACGAATCCGCTATAACCCCCTTAAGGAGTAGGCCCTCAATGAATAGGGCTTTACGAAAAAACTAATGAGGTCAAAATACCGAACCTACAAAATTCTAGAGCAAAACCAGGCTATAAGGACATGTGCTGGGCGAAATACCAAAAAGCATTTCCCATTCCTTTAAATAGGAGTACTTTTACATGTAGAGCGAACTAGAAAGGAAATGGGGGTAAAGGGTATAGAGGGCCAAAATGTATATTCCTTACCTAGATTACCGGCTGCGTTTCGATCAATATACGTAATAATTTGTGCATATTAGGTGCGTATCTATATGCGCAATTTTTTTTATTTTCTTTGATGGGCTGGGTCACTCTAGCGAGTGCTAATCAATACGTACATAATTTATAACGAGTGTAAAATGTCGATCCGTGATTAACCTAGATTTAGTATCTATTTTACAATTGAGCTTTTAGGTGATTTGCGACCGAAGCACCGATCGTTTCACAGCGCATGTAACTGGTGCCAGAATTGTCCAAACATTAAGTAATATTCTGACGTTGTAATTGCTACAATATAGTGCTTGGTATTTAATTTAATAAAATACAGAAACAAGCAAAACAGCCCAAGGTCACTAATTAAATTTTAAGTAACTCAATTAGTGCCCGTTTCTTCATAAACCTCTAAAATATTTACCTAATCTCGCAAACGTCGGGGAATCTCCACAGCTAAAATTAAAAAACTTTGACTCAGGCATCACTGCACAACATAGCAGTTCAAACACTCACTTTATTTCTATAGTTCACTGGAAATTATCAAGAAAAACTCGCGTGATTTATGCTTTCAAAGTTCGAAGCGGAACGTCGCCTCCGTCTTGGCACGTCCGCTCAGCTTGGAAGCCAAAGCTGTACTGAATGAATCTGAAGAGTGAAGACTGGATCTCTCGTCTAGGGCGATGCAACATGAAAAAGTACATTGATGGGTCTGTATGAGCTTACTTAAGTTCTTAATCTTGAGAAGCAGTAATCTACTTCATGCTAATGGAGTCGCACCGACTTGCAAATAATAAAGGTATTATTATTATCGTGGTTCAGAAACTATTAGGTAAATAACTTTAAAGCTTGTATTAATAAGTAGATAGGTTATTTGTATCTACTTGAGAGTTGTATTAAGTTATTAGAATAATGTAACTATTTACAAAAAAAAAAACTGATGTTTCTTAGATAGTCTGGTGCGACCGGGAACTTTCGAAAGATGAAAGTCTCAAGAGGTAATCAGAGGCACGTCCGTCGTCCAACTAGTGCTTTCTGTCAATATCCATCAAAAACCCACTTGGAAGAAGGTCTAAAAAACCAAAATTGGTAAAATAAAGAGCGTTGGGACGTGTCTAAAGGTAATACAGGGCGTGATATAAAAATATATATAAAAAATGTAGGGTGGGTTTTAAAGAGGCTATTACATTACTAACTGATAGATAGTGATGAAACGTTACGAGTTGAGTTGGAAAGATAGTACAACCCAAATAACTCAAAAAACTCAACTCATCACGTTACATCACTATCAGAGTGACCACGCTTGACTAAATATCAAGTAGTGATTGAAGTGATGTGTTTTATTTGTATTAGTTTGAGAAGGGAAGCGGATTAAGTAGTTTTAGTACACCCTGTATATTTCCCATCCAACATCTTGACACTAATAAGGTTTCCGTTTGACGAAACCCAAAATACAGTCTGTCTGTCTATTTTCTGTGTTCTCGGTAAATGTGGAATGAATGCTACGTACAGTATAGCTATATGCGTATGAAATCATGTTTTAGAAGTTGCATTGTTATGTACAGAGGTTATGCACATTACAAATGTGCTTTTTACAATACAACTTACGTTTTTACAATAATAATAAAAATAATAAATAAATATTCACGCATGGATGCCCTATACTGCTTAACAAAATCCATTAGTCAGAACTGGCAATAACTTAGTCAGTCATGTGTTTAAAAAGCTACATCCGTATGTATAGTGCAAATAAGGGTCATTTTGGGGTGACACAAACTCTCGCCTCACACCACATCTTTACATTACGGCTCGTAAACTCTATGACATATTTTGTAGACAGGGTTCAACTCGGGACTTCAAAGAGGTGTTTTTTGGGTTCTGAAGTCGACAAAGGAATGCTGGGAAAGAGTGGAAATATTGTGTACTAAAAGTAGTTCTATGAATTAGTTGGACAGGTTTCAGGACCTATCAGGGGGATTTCTAGACTTATTTTCAAAAATCCCCTGTGGAAAAAAAATAGTAGCATTGTGTATTAAGAGTAGTTTTATAAGTAGTCTTCTTTCTAGAAGTTGGACAAGCTTTAAGACCTATCAGGCGATTTATGGACTTTTTGTCCAAAAATCCCCTTCCAGCAGTCTCAGGGATTTTTGAACAAAAAAATCAGAAAATTTCTTCGCAGGGGAACAATCAGGGGTTCTGTGGAATAAGCTCTCAAAACAAAAGAGTCGCTCTTGTTTTTTAGATACGTCCTGGATACGTCCTTTTCTCCCCTGATTACATTCACCGCCGGCAAATCACCCACCTACTCTGTGGATTAGACATTTAGTACAAATTCGCTGTGCCTTTTCTACCTTCCTAATTCGGTGATTTGTACTGTGGTTAAATAGGTTACCGTTTTGCCTCGTCCGAGGGAACCCTATTCGATTTAGGTTTGTTTTATCGACTGTAATATCATGAAATTGAACTTTTAGGATCAATGGTTATGAGAACCAATTTAATGTTTAAAATATACGCAGTGACCATTATAGAAATGACTAGCTGATACCCGCGACTTCGTACGCGTGCGAAACTTTACGATGAACCTAGCAAATGACTGCTTTTAGTTTAGAGAATTCAAGCTGTATCTAAGAATCCACGTCATTGATTTCAATAAAATATAGCCTATGTTTCAATCCGGAAATAGGGCTTCTGGATGGTATAAGTTTCATTGAAACTGGTGCAGTAGTTTAGAAGTGATCCACGAACAAACAGACAAACTCGGAATCACAAGTCGCTAAGGGGATTATTGGAATAAAACCTCCAGAAATTCCCTACGCAGGGGACTCACGCAGGGGAAAACTGGAATGAACAAATAGCTGAGTCAACCTGCCAACTGTTGAAGCTATATAGTTGACGATTTCCAAAATGTCCACTTCTTTAGTAGAAATTCAGGAACTATTTTACTCGAAGGCGTTGTATCACGTAACATAATGTGTTACATCTCCGCGCTTCTGTTATTTATGTGCCAGTAGTCCCACTAAAGAAGCTTGGAATTATACCAAGTTTACCTCACACAACAAAGGTTTTTTTGTCATTTTGAATTACACTGCGTGACTACGCAGTTTTATTGCTAAAGGTCGCGCGCAACACACAAGGCGAGCGTGCAGTGTGAATCGAATATCACTAGTGAATATTTCTTTTACTTTTTCGTAGTACGCTCTGACTCATGGCTCTTAGCTAGGAATAAAGGATAGTTCAGGCAACATTATTTATTTGTAGATGCAACACTGTACTGAGGCCGGGCCGTACCCGAGTTGTCAGACTAGTTTGAACTTTATTTGAAGACTCTAAAGCTAATATTGGGATGACATTACTTTTGATGGGTCCAGAGGCCTTATTAGATTTTACTCTATGACGTCATATCTTGTTTCACCCTCTAGTGAATCAAGATTTCGACGTCATTTTGACGTCATTCATATTAAAGCTAAATCTCTGCCGAAATGAGCATAAAGCTCCAAGCTGTCTTGAATGTCATGAATCTCTCAATTATTTCCATTTGTTTTTGTGATCGATTTTAAACTTAGTAAACAAGTTCAAAAAACAGCCTAGATGTGCCAAACTCTAAATACGGCCTCTTAGCACAACCTCACTGAAAACTTGACCTCATTTTAGTTACTGGCTACTCAATGGTAAAATTGTGCTCAAATGCTAGCCTACACCAAACAATATCCCGAGGCACAATGAATTCATTATTCCGATGATTTTCATTTTAACAGTATGATACTGTTTTATTTGTTACTAGCCGTCGCCCGCGGCGTTGCTCGCGTTCTAGACCCTTTAGAGTGTGACTTTTCTAATTTCCTTTCTTAGTGCACGTATACACTATGTAAGGTTACTACCCTCCAAATTTCATACCTCTAGGACTTATAGTTTAGGCTGTGCGTTCATTCTCAGTCAGCTTCAAAAGAGTTTTATATATATTGATAAACCTCATTTGTACGCAAAAATCATCAAAATACTGCATAACACGTAAAACTAATGCCCGCAATATAACATTGTAATTCAACCGCAAAGCGCGTACTATCAAACCGTAACAAATATGAGTGTAGGCTCAAAAGAGGTCAGCATGAATTAATCTGAAAATTGTTATTACGTAGAAGTTCGAATTACACTGCGTAGTGGCTTAGCAACGTTTCGTAGACATGCGGTGTTGACGTGCAGTGTTACTCGATTATGTTATGTTTACTATCAGATGCTGATTTATTAATCACCTAGTAACGATGGTAACGTTCAGTTGAATACAATATCGGGATTAAAACGATGTATATATTTTACTACCTGTTAGTTCCAATAACACTAAATAAAATATTCTTGGACGTATCACACAACTCCCTCTAGTCTCAAACTAAGCAAAGCTTGTAAAGGATTTAGATTGCTTATATACGAGTAGATTTATTTGTTCACGGCTGACCGCTGGGTTGTTTATAAATATCCCCTTTTGGGATTATTGTTACAACTTTGCATCTAATTTAGATGATTTAAACAGCGTCAGGAGCCACTTTTGACCCATGCGCCTATATGAGACACTGCAGTGCCTGGAACTGATTTAGATGGAGTAAGCTTGCCCAGCACCTACTATCGTCTCAGCGTAGTCGGCCTAATCCACAGGAAAGACAAGGTCAATACGTGCGGAGATGACTAAGCCTAAGTTTCATGATTTCTTCACCGTTTGAGAGTACTTGGCACTGCGCACATTTATTTTCCGAGTAGAGTAAACCAATTGCACCAAACTTATAAAAATCCAGTCAATCAACTGAAATGTCATCAATCATAATGATAATTTTACCAAAACCAATATCTGCCCCTGTATCGTAAGCTCTGAACTGCTTTCGCTACCCAGCATAATGTAAAGCGATGTGGCCACAGATATATGAAAACAAGAAGCTTTTGACGGCAAAAAACGCGTTAAAACGCACTATTTAGTCACAGAATACCTATGATTTAGTATGAAAACAGTTCAGAAAACCTGCCAGGGTAAACCTAGCAGGTTTTTATGAAACAACGATTGCCCCCCTCGCATTTTGGCTCGACGTGAATTATCATTTCGTTAATTGGCTTTTAATTTGTGCTGTTGACATTATAACCATTGAAATTGATTTCAACTTTTGTTAAAACCTCTTTAGGAGAATACTCTTTTAAAATCTACAGAGAATATCATTGCAATTTTTTGAGTAAAAGTGGTAAAGATCACTTTGGCTACTTTTGTGATATTTTTTTATGTAGTCGCTATTGCTTGAAAAGACGTCATAATCAATAAATAATAATAATAATCCTTGGACATATTACACAACGCTCTCTAGTCCCAAACTAAGCAAAGCATAAGCTTATTATAAGAATTAACCCCTTGATTTTAATTTCAAAAAGTTTCTGCACCCACGTACGTATTAAAGTTAAACTATAGCCAGCGACTTGCACAAATCGTCTAAGCACTTCCCACAAATAAATTGAAATAATCAAGTGTGATTGTTTTAGAGGATTGGTGCAAATTATGCAAGCTAATAGGTATTTATTTTTTGGTACTACGGAGTGTTAAACTGTCTAATGTCTATCAAACACAATATATTTCACTAAGCTAGCATTCATGGTTTCCAAGATATTTCAGTTTTTATAGATGACTCGAATTTTTTGTACATAACCGTGTTTAATTTCCTTTAGGTACCTACGTAGTATGAGCGAACAATATCTGTAGATTTCGACCACAAAAGTTAATTACGAAAACCAATCGTCCAACACTGTGGTCCAACATAAAATCAGTACCTACTTACCAGCGTTACCAGTGTCAATTTGGCTTTGATGGGATTAACGAGAACTCATTATGGACGGTTACTGCCAACTTGCATACCAATGGCTTTTTGTAATCCTCAGGGGTTTATGGCAAGCGATGAGGATTACCCAATAATGTGACAGCTTTTGAAGCTGCTAGCTACTGATTTTACCCGACCAAAAAGCTTTTATTGAGATGCTTGACGCTCCATTGGGCGTTTGCATACTGGCCGGTACCGACACCCGATATAAAAAAGTCAGTGAATAATACAACAAAATCTATTTTTATAAAAATGAATTGCTGTTCGTTAGTCTCGTTAAAATTCGAGAACAGCTGGACCGATTTGGCTAATTTTGGTCTTGAATTATTTGTGGAAGTCCAGAGAAGGTTTAAAAGGTTAATAATAAGGTAATAATAATACAAGAGTTTAGGTCTTTTATTTATCGATTGAGGCAGTACGAAGTCAGCGGGGTCAGCTAGTAATAAATAAAAAAATATTGTTGGACATTGAATACTGATCGCGGAGCATACGTACATACGAGTACAGTCAAATTGAGAACCCCCTTCTCTTTGAAGTTTGATAGCATTGTCAACTATTTTAAGATGCTTTCTTATCAAGTTTTTAAAGAACTAAAAAGATCTATATAGCCCTCCGAAGAAGCTTCCCTTCTAGCAAACTTGCATAAACTTTGTAACGTTAGTTTACGACACCCATATGAATTACTTTCATCTTCAAACCTAAAGTACATAAGTTAGTTTAAACTTGTGGGCGAAAGTTTTGGTTTTTAGGCCGACCAGGAGACCTTTGAAGCTTAAGTTCTTTTTAACCCCTGACAGAAATACGGAGGGGGTGTTATGTTAGACGGCGTTGTGTGTCTGTGTATCTGTGGCTACGTAGCTCTACTAGTAAGGCTAAGAACTATTCCAGACCAAGTTGTCTTACAAAAAGTCTTACTGATGGACGTACCTACGAGGTTACATACAAGCAGACAGACACACAACGCCGTCAAACTTTTAACACCCTTTCCTTTATTGTTGGGAGTTTTTTTTATGATATAAGTTATGGAACAAGCTGATAAGCTCACCTGATGTTAAGTAGTAACTTCTGCCTATAACAATGCATTACCTCACAGAGCAAGTCCAATGAGGACGTGCCCTGTAAGGCAATGCACTGCGTCCATCACTCTGAGACTTAAAGATCTAGAAGTCTCATGTGCCTGTAATTACACCGGCGCCCTTACCCTTCAAACCGGAACACAGCAATGCGAGCATTACTGCTTGGCGGCAGAAATAGGTACGGTGGTAGAACTTCCCCGGACGAGCTCTCACAAAGAGCTCTACTACTACTAACTACTACTAGTTTAAAAATATACTCTGTGCTAAAAGCTGTACAACTTTCCAGTTTTGCAACATATTCAAAACAAAAGCTCGACCATCGCTGACCGGAACAAACTCGGAACCCATCGCTGTGTTCAATTACCCGTGATATTTACTTGTGAGCAAACACTATTGAGGACAGCTGGTTTACTCTTTCAGCCTGTTTAGCCAGGCTGGGTCATTCCCAGTTGTTTTCTTTGTTCTTGTACTCTCTTAGTACTTTCAGTTTCCTGCCACTGGAAGACAATTCGGAGCGGTAAGAGTGATTTGTGGTGACAAATGGGAAGGTCTGGGAATGGGAAGGAATGGGACACTGAAGGTGATGAGAACTGCATTCCCAGTTGTCACCACACAGACTCTTATTCCTGTATGCTGATTGACTGCTTAAGCAAAGATCCGGACTCAAGCATAGATTTTTGTATGAAAGTCGCTACTCAAATCTATGCTTGAGTAACTATGTCTGTATCGGCATACGGGCCCCAAACTCACTATAGCTTATATAGATTTTATATAAAGTAAACATGCCGTTTAGTTTATTAGCTGTGGTTCTAAGCTCATAGGTTCCAATCCAGTAGCACTGATTACAATACTGGTTCGAGGGATTCAGCACAAGTTCATTTTAGCATGGAAATGAGAAACAAAACATACGATTGCAAAACGTTTAGATTTACGCACTAAATACTGGTCCCGTCACGGTTTTGAAGCGCTTACGTAAGTGGAGAGGTGCTTTGCTCAGAGAAACAGATCTAAAAGACTTCTGTGCTTGAGGTCAGTGCTATTAAACCGTGCCGGTACCTCTAAAAATTATTTTACAAGTAAAAAATTACATAAAACTGCGATGGAACATCATATTTGTAATCTACTGGTGCTTTTTTATGAAAATAAGTGACGGAATATGATGATCACAATTAATTTTGCCCACGGCTATCAATACCAGTTTGCGGTACATGATAGGAATGCGGGATTGCTATTATGTCATTCACGTCGCATGAATCAACATTATTGATTCAATGATTCATTTTATGGTTGCAATCCGAGATCGAAATTTTTCAGCAAAGCTATTATTACGGTTCGGAGGACACGGTATTATGGTTTGGAACTTTTAATTTTAAATGACGTCAAAAATAGGAGATATATTTTGAAGAAACGTTTTTTTTCAACTCCTCTCTTTCATATTCTTCGTCTTCTTGTCAGGTGTGATTCATTGGTATATTCAGAGGTTACCGCGTTACATCAGATGAACCATCCGCTTCACTTACTCTCATGACATCTTTTGCCCACTAAGGCCCGTATGCTGATTTACTGCTCAAGCATATCCGGACTCAAGCGTAGATTTTTGTATAAAAATCTCTACACAAAATGTTTGAGTAACGATTTGTCTATCAGGATACGGGCCTTAAACACCTCTTCCCACAAAGTACTCACTTAAGTACTACATTTAATTCTGCACGTCAGTTTCCAAGAAACGTTAATTCTCCTAAAGCTTTGGTCTCACGATCGTAACGCACAACGTAGCGGTAATCAGCATGCAGCGCCGGACACATAATTGTATGGAAACCGTCTAGTATGGTCTCTTGTTACGTCGCAGTCTGCGTCAGCGGCGACGAGCAAACGTGGTTTTGTGCGTTACGATCGCGAGACCAAGGCTTAAGGCTTTGAGCTCGATGCAACTGTGAGCTCTACTTACCAAGCTATTTGTGTTTCATTCTCAGCTCTCAGACACTTGTGTCGCTCTCATGTCTTTTGTAAGGTGGGAGCACACTTGACAAACATTTTGAGAGTGTATAATGGCTTTCAAAGCTTGTTTGTAATGCGACATGGTTTTATATCACTGCGAAAAAGTGTATAAAATGTACAAACGCAAAAAAGTACATGAAATATAATTCTTTGTAAACGTCTATAGATATTCTATAGATAGTTGAGCTGGTCCAAACTTACTGGAAGCGAGTAATCCCTGAAACATCCATCTAGAAATCTTTTCTTACTAATTTCCTGTCTTTCTTATTATAACCTACTAGAGTGGGGATTTTTTCCCCTAGAAGTCTACAGCGCTTTACAATTGACGGCATAATATGCTTAATAATGTCTTGTTACTAAAATGACAGATGTCTTTGTCGTTTTGGTTCATGAGAAAGGGATGGCAACAATTTCAGTGTTGTCAAATTTGTTGTGGAAAATGAAACAGCAAAATTGGGCGCAATATTTATTTTTTTGCTTAACACATAGAGACAACTTTATTCACAAATAAAATTAAAACTAATTCAGTATTTACAATACTTACAAAAAACACTAGGTAACTTGAAAAACTTGTAAACTTGACGTAGAAGAGACGACTAAAGTTTTAATAATTACCTTAATTGAGTTTCACAGATGACATCGTACAATAACCCCGCAGTCTAGAGTTTGTATACCTATTGGTAGGTAGTATAAATAGTAGTTTCTCATTATCCACTGGGCAATGCAAAGCCGAACTTTACGCCAATAACGGCAAAGTTATTGAACTCGATATTATTGTTTGCCCGTAACTTCAGCACCTCCCCTAAAACTCTACCGTTGGAAAATATGAGGGCGTCAGAGATTTTATCTAGGAACGGTTTGTAGGGAAATCTTTTGAGGTTGATTTAAACCTTTCAAAGTACTCCTTTCGTGAGTTTGAAAAGCTGCATACTTATTTACCTGAGTATAAAAAGAATATTGAAATGTTTTTTGTAACATTTTGTAAATACAGCATGAAAATAAAATTTTAAAGTTTTACAAGGCTATGGTGTTGATTCTCCTATTGCATTTTTAAATTTAGCTAATTTGACAACACTAAAAATGTCATGTCCCTTTCTGATTACCTAAAATGACATAATATATGGCTATAATTTTAGCGCTGTCAGATTGGTTAGTTTAGAAAAATGAAACAACAAAGTCAACATTTATGTAAAAAGTATTTATTTTCTTATAGATTTTGTTTAACGCTGGCAATTAAATTACCTAGTTATATTTATATAGATTGTTTTTTAACTTCATTTACTCGTATTTCTTTATAACAGTTGAATTTTCTTCCGGATACATTGCTTAGTTTTATTATCTGTGCTCTACTTTTTATAGCTCTACCCCTTTCACAGCCTTCACTCCATGTCAAGTCAATCCGATCCCTCCAATCAGAGACACTCGCACCGGAAGTCAAATGACTTCCTGTTTGTTTCCCAGTAATTGCATGCCGGGTGCTACTCGTTCCGATGAAGCTGTGGCTTCATACTACCACAGACCATATACTATACATACTACAAAGACACAGTGTAAGAAAGTGTGTTTTTCTATTCTTCTTCTTCTCTTCTTCTTCTTCTTCTCTTCATTAATGGCCTCTGTCCATCATTTCGACAGACAATTTTGCCAATGTCAAGTGATATAATTGTAATAATATAAGTCAAGTCATTTGTCAAGTCGGAATAACACAAGAAAAACGATTTAAAAAAAAATCGTGTTTTTCTATTGGTAGGGTTATTTATTTATTTATTTTTGACAGGCGTCATACGCTCAGTCGATAGCTCTGCCTTACGTGTCGTGAGTTCAATCCCCACCAAGAACAAACATTTGTGTACGGCAAACATAGATCTAGTTTGTTCTAGTTTGGGACTAGAAGCCGCTGTGTAAAGTCTATGAATAGGGTGTTTCTATGTATTATAAGTATGTATTTACAAAAAAAAAATATGTATGTATGTATTCTATCAGCCATCTAGTTTCCATCGTACAAGCTTTGCTTAGTTTGGGACTAGAAGGCGTTGTGTTAAGTGTCCGTGAATATTTATTTATTTATTATTATTTTTGAAATTGTATTAAACGCCTTAAATGCGTTTTAATTTTTTTTGTTACAAGACAACATAAATAATACTGCAGAATAAGATAAACGCATGAAAATGCTCATAGGTATACCTAGCAATTTTAGCTATAGTGGATATAGCTATTTGCCCTATTTTTTATTTTTCACGCTATTTGCCTTTGTGACAAATTAATAATCCTGAAAATCAAAGATAGCCCGAATGAATAAGGTAAGTAGGTATATACCGTGCATTAATAAGCTATAGGTACGCTGCTTACAATTGCCTCTATTATGTCTGATGTTTGTTCACTACCTAGAAACTAATGTTTATCTTATGCAAATTCTGAATAGGTACATTATGTATCTACTGTAAACTCTAATTATTGTGGACTCATTTAAATCTCTGTTTTAAATCATTAAAACAGCGTTACGTGCTGTGGGTCGTGGGTTCGATCCCCACTAAGAACAAATATTTGTGTGTGGCAAACATATATGTTTGTTCTATGTCTGGGTGTTACAATGTATTATAAGTAGGTATTACAAAAAAAAGTATATTAAATCAGCAATTTAGTTTCCATAGTACAAGCTCTGCTTAGTTTGGGGCTAGAGGGCGTTGTGTAAAATGTCCAAGGATATTTATTTATTTATTATAACGTTTGCTAAAATTTTAATCGGGTCTTGACTGACCAGCGTCGCAATATTTAATTATAATGACAAAAACATTGTTCTGTTTTCAAAATTTAAGTTCTAAGAAGCTTTCTGTGTCGACGTTTTAAGTAACTCTTTGATATTGTTTTGATGAGTTTGTTACAACTAAATTACTTAAATGTCATGAACATTACAGTCTGTCACACTCAATAGCAATAAATTCGGGTCACTAACTGACATCTTGAAACCGAGAACCCCAACATAAAAACTTTCTATCTGTTTGTTTCTTTAATTAAGAAAAACCTTTTTTTTTTCCTTCAATGGAAAGTCTCTGACGAAGATTCAGTCTGCTTGTCAAACAAAATCACTAGTTAGGTGCCAGCGGTTAGCGGGTCAAATTTATTGCTACTAAGTGTATCTAGAAACACCTTGAATCCTTCAGAATTTCAAACACGTCCAATTAAATGAGCCTTTCATACGACAAACAAAAGAAACGCCCTCAAAATCTTCAGAAACCGTTTAAAATTCAAAAGTTTTGGACCGAGTTAAAACGTTTTTGAGCAGAAGCTTCTATTTCAATTCCCGTTTCAATTTGTTTTGCGCCAAAATTTGCATTATGCCATTAGCGAATGTACCTAGCATGGCCGAGGCATCGTACAGACTAGGATACTAAGTACTAACCTTTTTTGTTAGAGTTTAGATAGATAGATAATACTTTATTGTACGCAAGAACAATGTTTTAGAGACCAACATAGATAGATAGATAGATAGATAGAATATTCTTTATTGTACACCACAAGTAAAGAAAAATAACAACAAAATACCATAATTGGTAATACGTAATAATACAACATAATAATACGAGTTTACTTAACTTAGTTAACTTTAATATCTTTGTCTTTGCTTGAAACATTTTACGGAGGGAGACATAACTAAATATTTCTTTCCGTTGCAATAAATACTTTTTTTGAAAAATTTTTTTTTAGCTTTGTTGGGCGTGATTTATTTAGAAATTTCTAAAAAAAGTATTTGAATGCAAAGACTCACTAACTTCATGCATCACGAAGAGCACCAATTAAAATTCCAAATTGGTGTTGTTAGAATGTTAGAGCTCAATCAATCAATGCCCTAGAATTTGAATATAGAAATAAATGATAGAATTGTGTTAGGCCTATAGTCAATTATTATTGATAAACGTTTATGTAAATCTTTATTCGTGTTATAAAAAAAACTCGATGCAAGCTTAGAATAACTTTGTTTTGTCTTTTTCGATTCACTTTGCTGCTTGTCAATGGAAAAAAACAAAATACGTTGTAGGGGTAACTAATCCAAGCTTACATCGAGGGTATTAGATTTGTAATTACATGATTACATTGACTGTGTGTTTTTGGCAATAAACATTTTTGTATTTGTATTTACAATAAATACGATATTTAAAAGTAGCGTAGCATGTACATACCCAGAGGTGACGAATAAGAATTTGCTGCGACGACGGGCTATGAATGTGACTCATTAGCGGCGCACGAAAGTCGTGCCCAAACGGACTGTTAAGTTAGAATAAGTACATAATAGACCGAAGGTCGTAGGTTCGATGCCGGTCGTGCATCAATGGTTTTTTCGTTTCGGAAAATTTATATGCGCATTAACACGAGCTTAACGGTGAAGGAAAACATCGTGCATCGTCAGCTCAGCACGTATTGACCTTGTCTTTCCTGTGGATATGGCTGACTAGGCTGAGAGGATGGTATAGGTGCAAGCCTACTCCATCTAAATATTGTCCCAGGCACTAGAATGTCGCGTTAAAGTGTAGGCATAGGTTGCCTCCTGACGCTGTATAAATCATCTTCAATAGATGTAAAGGCCTAAGATGAGATACTTTAAAAACAAGACCGGTTAAGTGAGAGTAAAACTCGCACACTGAGGTCTCCGAACCAAAACCTTGTGAGATAAAATTACTGTTTCGTCCCAGTGGAACGAGATACCGATAGTCCGAAACTTAATTTAAAATTAATAAATATCTAGTTTTTTACCTTTTAAGCCTAAATAATACCTACTATTTCGCGGTAATTATGTTTGGAAATACGGTGCTTAATAAGTTTTTACTTTTTTATACTATGCTAGTTAGGTAATTTTTTTTTATTTATATGTAGTAGACAAACAGACATACGGCCCACTTAATGTTAAGCGGTCACCGTCACCTAGAAACACCGACAATACTAAAAGCACTATCGGTGCGTTGCCTGCCCATTTGGCTTTTTTTTCTTTTTTTTTATACATTATAGGCAACCGTTTGACCACAATCTCACCTGATGTTAAGCAATGACGTGGTCGACGATGTAGCACGGTTACCTAGAAGATACCTATTCACTCTACTCTTGAAAACTTCCAAATTATTAACTGTAGCCAAAAAAATAACTAGTGGCATTTTGTTCCACGAAAACGGTCTGATTTTCAGTCCGTGTTCCCTTAATGAAATCAAGGATATTAAATGTCTGTGCATTTCTGCAGTACGCTGGTTCTACTCTACATAGGTACGACTTCTGGTAGTAATAGCACAGAGCAAGCCTGGTTTTAAAATTATGTTTGGTAGAGACAACTCATAAACAATTACCTAGCTAATTTTAAACGTCTTCAAAAAAGGAGGTTTCGTAATTCGGCTGTATGTTTTTTTAGATGTTTCTATCTCCGTCATTTATCAATCCTAATGTATGGGATTTCAAAATTAGTTTTTATGATTTACATAACAATAGAAGGTACGAATCCGCTATAACCCCCTGCCTTCCTACCTGCCTGCCATCGTCATAATCTACCTAATGATTAAGTCGTAAGGTAATTAAATAATTGGTTATTTCTAGTTTTTAAACTAATAAATAATACATCTATTACAGTTATGGTAATTTTACTCTTGGCTTTCTAAGTTTTTTTTTTTTTATGGCAATCGTCCAGAGTTGGACATTTCTGCCAGCGTCCTTTCTAAGAATAGTTACAAGAAAAATAGTTCGCTCGTATTTTCAAAGCTCTGTGAGCACAGATGCAAAGCGCGGTCTAATCTGCATTGCACTCCGTTTGAGGAAATTCTTACAACATAAAATTCTACACAATATCTTTGTAACAAGAAATATTCCTTGGTTAAATTCCAACAGGAATTGCTTCAAGGCATGTCTTGTTTGAAACAAGTTTTCCTTATTTGAAGCTTTTGTTTTAATTGACAATCGCTGTAGCATAAATTACACGGGCACTATGGCTATCTTCTTGAATTCATTCCATTTACTATTTAGTTTAAAAGTTCATTATGATCATCATAATCCTATATCGGTCCACTGCTGGACGTAGGTCTTTCCCAAGACGCGCCATAACGGAGCTTGGTTCTCTAATGCAGTATTTGCCAGCTACATTTCGCAGATCGTCACTCCATCTAGCCGGAGGGCGTCCGGAGGGATTTTAAAGGCGATCACACTGAGCGGATTTTTTGAAAAGCTTAGTCTACACCCAAGTCCGTACTTGCACGTCAAGCTTCTCAAAAAAATCCGCTCAGTGTCTCCATATAAATCAGCCCACACCTGTGCTGGGCGTCAAACGTTTTACACCGGATTTACACACCAAAACTCGTACTACTCGCTCTGAGCACTCATCATTACAAATATTTATCCTCCCACAGTAAAGATATTTTAATAATTTTAGACTTTGCCATTCATAGACGCCCTTCACATCTCGCAAGCAATAACAATCCACTTCAAAATATCAATCAAAACACCCATTACACAGTTCAATGAAAGCTACACACTAAGCCGTTTTCAATACACCCCACACACCGCGCAAGCTATTCTACAAAGTCGGTGCTGTCAAGCGATCGTACGGAACTTGCATCTGACGTGGCACCTGCTCGTTCATAGATTACTTGGGGCTCAAGTCAGAAGCTTCTAGAACAACGTTTTGGATAATAGCGTGCTTATTATTTATCTAAATATATAAAACTCTTTTGAAGCTGACTGAGAATCAACGCACAGCCTAAACTATAAGTTCTAGAGGTATGAAATTTGGAGGGTGGTAGCCTTACCTATATAGTGTAGGGGTGCACTAAGAAAGGAATTTTGAATGGTCACACTCTAACGCGAGCAACGCCGCGGGCGACGGCTAGTCTTAACATATTCTGTTTCTTGCTTCAGTATCAGCCTGAAGAACGTTAAGATAAGAAATATTTATTTGCCATTATTGCTTAGAGTTCTTCAAGTATTTCATTGCGGACACTGATCTATACTAAACAGAATTAAGGTGAAATAATTGCTATGCCCTAACAGGGTTTATGTTTGCTACACTACCATTTGTACAACACCTATAGAACAACATAAATGCAATAAACGATTTGAATTTCAATAACATTTCTTAGTTTTATAAACATTCTCAAAAGAAATCACACCAGCCAGTTCAAACTAAAAATTGGATAGTGTTTTAACCTACAAAAGTGTAGTTCAATGTATATACTTTTCTATTATTATTTTTTTATTCTCGGACACTTAACACAGCGCCTTCTAGTCCCAAACTAAGCAAAGCTTGTACTATGGAAACTAGATAGCTGATAGAATACATACATAAATATTTTTTTGTAAATACATACTTATAATACATAGTAACACCCAGACACAGAACAAACATCTATATTTACAACACACAAATGTTTGTTCTCGGTGGGGATCGAACCCACGACCCACAGCACGGAAGGCAGAGCTACTACCGACTGAGCCATGACGCCTGTCATTACCTACTTACGTACTTTACTGTAACATTCCATGGATATGGAAGAGCGGGTCCTTCCAACACAAGTATTTTTTACATACAGGAAGGTCCCATCATCATCCACAGCCTGACTTCACCCACTGCTGGATATAGGCCTTTCTTTTGATGTACCACTCCTTACGACCCCGTGCCAGGAAGGTCTCAACCTTGTTCAAATTGTTTGTATATCTTGTTACAGAAATAAAGACACTTTGATTTGATTTTTTGAATGTGAAAAAGAATGCAAAGAAATCGTGCTCAAAAAGCTTGATCTGAAATCTTATGTAAATTGAACCAAACCAAAGTTGGAACTAATCCGAAATAATGAAGCTGATTGCAGCATCTTCCTGATTAAAGGTAGGATTAGTCGCTCGAGCTATCTTCAAAGTGCACTCGAGGCTGAGTTTCGACAGACTTCAGTTTTATCGTGATTAGCTAATCATAGGGATGAGGAAACTAAAATACGTTTTAGAGATTCTGCCTACTGCATCTAAACACTGTCCCAGGCACTACAGTGTCCCGTTAAGTGTATATATAGGCATAGGTTGCCTCCTGACGCTGTATAAATCATCTACAGTAGATGTGAAGGCCTAAGAGAGATACGTAGGGAAGAAAGCGATTATTATTTATACTATATAAAGCTAGACTACCACTGACTGACTCACTCATTGACATGCCCTGAGAGACAGAAGGAGTGGAGCTACACCACAATGATGTTCTACGAAAATGTGTAGCAACACCGAGCGAGTAGAGGAAAATTATAGCGGTTCTCGAAATCCAAGATGGCGCCGGTGTTGATTTGCGCGTTCGCAAACTATGACAGATAGAGGGCGTCCGAGCGGTTCATCCGACTGATTGTAGGCTAGTTAGCCCTATAAAGCTATCTTCACAAAGAGATATGCACTGATAATATGTACCTACAGGTGTGAATGTGACTGAATGCAGTAGTAAATCAAGTCCAAACGGTCGGTAAAATATTGAAACCAAAGTAAAGAGAAATACACTGTTTTCAACAAACATTTATTCATGTATCGGAGATTAGAGCAACCCTAGAGTGCAGTGTTGTTCTTCTTCTTCTTCATGTAAGGCCTCTGTCCTCAAATCTCTGAGCATAAGGCCCCTGATGATTAACCATACTATGGTGGGCCAGATGGCAAAAAAAATCCCATCGAGCCCACTCATTTGCATAGTGGGCTCGTTGGGAATTTTTTCTCTATCCGTCCCACCAATGGGCCAGATGGTGGGCTCGATGGGAATAACCCAAATATATAGTTTAGGTGACTTTATAGTAACGTACACACAAGGGCTAATAGGATTGACAAGTGTCGTGGTTTTACGTTAACATTTAAATATTATTTAATAAACAGTAATTAATTTAATAAATTTATTATTTACAAACTTTAGTCAACTTCTATTTATACTGTGGTCTTGGACTTGGCTAATATCTCCATTTGGTTTATCTGGTGCACCAACATTGTATAGCAAATGTCAACCTTATACTACTGATTCTAAGGATCGTAATGCACTGCAAGTGATGAGTTTAGTATTTGCAAACACTGGTAGTATTTAGTATTTACTGTGATGTTGTAACTTGATGAAAATGTATGACGGATAACTTGATTGAGGTAGGTTTGTGAATAACTAGCCGTCGCCTGCGGCGTTGTTCGCGTTTTAGACCCTTTAGAGTGTGACTTTACAAAATTCCTTTCTCACTGTACCCCTACACTTTATAAGGATACTACCCTCCAAATTTCATGCCTCTAGGACTTATAGTTTAGGCTGTGCGTTGGTTGTCGGTCAGCTTTAAAATTGTTTTATATTGGAAAATAACACTAATGTTACACCGATAACTTTATCAAGAAACTTACAGTTCAACAACGGTTAGGTAACAGCTGTTGTTAAATAGTTAAAGATTATACCCCCTATGTTATAAAAGTTAGAGTAGACAATGTCCTGATTACTTATGGTAAACAAGACATAATGTCTACTCTAACTTTTTATAAGATAGACCATTAAAATTCAATAATCACTGTCCAGTTTAACAACGTAGGGTTGATAATGAATTACTTTATAGTCTTAAGTTACAGTGATCTAATCCAGGTACGCGAGACAGGTATACTATGGGAAGGAACCTCAAAAAGAACATTTGGTTCAGCACACAAAATGTGATTTCTCGATGGGGATCGAACTCACAACCTACAGCTCAAAATGAGATACTACCAATTAAGCAGTAAATTAAGCTTTTACAACTCCTGCTAGTCCATATCGTCCCATTGTTGGGCAAAGACTTCCCCCCACTATCTACTTGTCCATATTGTCCCAAAGCCTCACTTCCGCCAGTCTCCATGATATAGATTTTAAAGATAAAGATAAAGATAATTTATTTGCAAAACATGTGTAAATAAGGATGTTGTAGGTACATAATTTGGTGACACAACATGTTTTACCGATTTTGGCGTGCAAATAGAGATGACTCAAAATGTCGAAATCGGAAAAGAGAAATACATAATATTATAACTACCTACCTATATCTTAGTCAACAGTTAAATTACAAATACGTTAAGCTTTTAAAAATAAAATAACTAAAAGCCTGAAAACTCCATCCTTACACAGAGAAAAATGTAAAGTAATTAGAGCAGAGAATTGATCGCTTAAATTGTCTCTTCCAGTTAAAATTAAACTTAACTTAACCATAAAAGAACGTTGAATCGCAGAAGAAAGAAAACTTAATTAATTTTCTTGCAAGGGAGCCGTTCATTATTGCCAGCGGCGTAGAGCTGCGAAAGATGGTTTGATTCTCAGATAGAGGCGAGCTAAGACCTCAATATGAATAAACGTCATACGGAAACGATCCTAAGCAACAGTAGCGTATCTGAGATACACTGCGCGGTGACGCTACAGCGTTCTGTAGTCGATCTGGAGCGGACGCGCAATGTGTTTAACACTATGTAATTTATAAGTAACTAGCCGTCGCCCGCGGCGTTGCTCGTAAGTAATGGTTTCTACCGCTCAAGTTAATTCATTAAATACTAACATATATTATGACTGGAGTACGTTAGGTGTATGTACGTATCGCGGCGACTATCAGATTGCTTTGTGCTCATTCCCTGATGTAAATTGGTCATCCTCTGCCTATTATTAATGTATTACAGCATAGAACAAATTCATTGAGAACGTTCCCTGTGAAGCAATGCACTATGTAGGGTACACTACACTGAAACATCCACTGTTACCTCTAATGCAAAGGCCTGCTTATTACATTCAATAACTTTATACTAAAATTCAAAGTTGAGCAATATTAATATTCTTATAATATATATAATATATAGTTGGTGAGTCTTGACGGGCATCTCTATGATTGAGAATATCTTTATCGCATGTCTTTGGAAAACTTCACAAGAAATCTGTTAGAAATTTGTAACCGATAAAAAGTATTAGCTAAGTTGGAGGTTAACATACTTTCAAAACAATTCGATTGATAATGGTTTGAAAGTGTTCACATAGAGTTGGAGTTCTCAAAGACTTTCATAGCTAATAATTCCCGCTGCTTCTTTGTAAATTTATTTATTTATTTATTACGGTAATAAACCAATTACACTAATTATTTCTTAAATTCTTAAATTCTTTATTGCACACATAAACATATAAACAAGCAAGTTAAAACTAAAGATATGTACAAAGGCGAGCTTAACCCTAATAAGAGTTTTCTTCCAGCAAACCTTTGAGGCAAAGGAGAGGATTAAAATATAGAGGTAGTATTGTGTACCAAAGAAGTATTAGAGGGTATTTCAATGTAAAACTAAACCTACAAACTAATATAAACTACATAAACATAACATATAAATATACGTACCATACTAAACTATATACTAACCTGACATAGTAAATATATATATATATACCAGTATAAATAAATACCTACCTATATATAAATATATACCTATAATATACTAATAATTTACAAAGACAAATAGTGCTCTTTTACTCTGGTTTTGAAAATGTTAAGTGAGGGGCTGGCGCGGATGGCGTGGGGGATTGAATTCCAGAGGTTCACAGCGTGAACTGTGAATGAACCACCATAACGACAGGAAGAGTGAGTACGGGTTCTGAGAAGAAGAGACATGGCTGTTCTGCAGGGCTCACCACGAGGGACAAGAAAATCAAAACGCTCACGAAGGTAGGAAGGAGAGAGAGGATTATAGAGAATGTTATACAGAAAAGATAGAATGTGAAAATCAAGTCGTCGACGGATCGGGAGCCATTTCAGCTGAGATCTAAAAGCAGAGACGTGATCATACTTGCGCAAGCCGAAGATGAATCGGATGCACAAGTTTTGAAGACGCTCAAGCTTGTTCAGAAGTTCCTCCGTGGCGTCCAGGAAACAAACATTAGCATAGTCAAGAAGCGGTAAAAGAAGTGATTGGGCGAGGATAATTTTAGTTATTTATAACAGACACATTAAATTATAGAACTATATATACATACAAGCAATACTATATATACATAAATACTATATATACATACAATTAAGCAATGGAGCGCGCCATGCTCGGTATCTCACTAATCGATCACATACCCAACGTGGAGATACGACGCCGGACCAAAGTTGTAGACGTAGGTATGCGGATCACAAGCTTGAAGTGGAGATGGGCAGGACACGTGGCAAGAAGGAATGATGGAAGATGGACGACAGCGATTACGGAATGGTGGCCAAGGGACGCTCAAAGACCACAAGGCAGACCACCCGCCCGATGGTCCGATGATATTGCCGCTGTAGTTCGGCAGCAGTGGAGAAGACTCGCGCAGGACCGGAGAGACTGGCGTACTAAAGAGGAGGCCTATACCCAGCAGTGGGTGCATACAGGCTGAATAGATAGATAGATAGACAGATTATTAAAACAGTCAAATTAGGTACACATAAGTCATTAAGTAATAGTAATACAATAAAATTCATTCAATTAATTAATAAAAATAAAATTTATAACTTAGTCAATAGAATGTCCTACAAAAATAATTATAATATTATTGCCTCGCAGTATTTTAGGCGTAAAGTCTTTTATCTATCAATAAAACACAAAATGATTAATACTAATTTAGTTTTCAGTAACATTCATCTAGTTTATATTCTACCTAGGTGATGTACCAAAACAAGGCATTGAATAAAAGATTAATAATGTTCTTTACTTAAAAACAAAGTTTTTACGTTTTTTTAAACTGCATAAAAAGTTCCACAATTGCAAGTTTAAAAAAATTTAAGTCCTATTTATTTTTATAACTATCTCAAGAGCCTATGGATTCAATATTTTTCTATTCGAATACTAGCTACTAGCTGTTGCCCGCGGCTTTGTTCGGCTTGGTAGCAGTATCCGCATTATTTGGTTAAAATCTTTGATCCTAATTTTAGACCCTTTAGGAATCGACTTTTCAATATTCCTTTCTTAGTGCACCCCTACACTATATAAAGATACTACCCTCCATACATCTAGGACTTATAGTTTAGGCTGTGCGTTGATTGTCAGTCAGCTTCAAACGAGTTTTATATTGTTAGAAGATAACCAAAGAAAACATTTTTACTTTTTTTATCTGGAATCCATACAATTTGCGTCCCGTTCTCTTTCGATCAAAGTTAAAAAGAATATCTACAGTTTATCTATCTGTGGATTCAAGTCAAACAGTAGGTAGATTCGCTCAGCTAACTTACCGTGTATTTATAAGAAAACTTCGTGTTATCAAGTTTTCTTTGTATAATATAGCAGTTTTAAACTTTCCTCCCTCGTAACTAGGGTTGGCAAGTGACATAAAAATGCAGGAAGCTAGTAGAGCCTTCAAACGAAGCGCTGTATTTTGACGTTTTTCATATCAATAAATTGACGTGTTTTCACGTAACTAAGGATGGCAGAATTCAGAGAGCTGATAGAGTTACTTTCAAAATAAACGTCTTTTGATATCAAAAATTTACATCTCTTTATAGTTTCAGCGTTCAGTTGAGCCAATTAAAAATGAATTAAGTAATAATGTATTTTTATTTTATTTGTTATATTATGGAATTTACAATACAAAATTCGAGGTTATTAAAATTCAACTTTTAGCGTAACCCGAGCAGTTTTATCAGTAATATTACTACAAAAAAATAGGAACCCATGTTATAATGGTAAAACTGGATATTTACCTATTTAATTGGGTTAGATTATATTACAATACTTATTACAATGTAGGTATATAGGTTTCGCTTGACCCAATTCGACGTGGACGGCGTGAGCGTAGTAGAAGAGCACGCGGTGCTTTTCTGCGGCCATAGCGGGTTACTCGGCCGTAGTAACAGTGCAGGGGCCACTATAGTCAACACGGCTGGGATCGCGGAAGAATGCTAACGCGCACTCGCGTCCCCCGGTAAAAGTGCCCGACGGACCGTGAGGTTTTAGTCAGTCCAGTCTGACATAACCTACTGCTCTAACAAGCAATAGGTATCCATGATGGATTTCCTCACGTAAAAAAAAAAAAAAAAAAAAAAAAAAGGTATATAAGTATTCTATCAGCAACCTAGTTCTCATAGTACAAGCTCTGCTTAGTTTGAAACTAGAGGGCGTTGTGTGTAATGTCCTAGGATATTTATTTATATAAAGTAAATGTTTTCTAGGCTAAATTATTTTGTTCCATGATTGCATTTCGACTCATTTCAATCTGGAAATTCCATAGAAATCTGGAATGAAATTTATTAAAAAAGATTTTCGAGCGCGTGACAATGACAACCCTATTCTCTAACGTACCTTTTCGATGGTAAGTTGCTAAAAGGTTATAAACAACATTCAATGAGGTTAGGTAAAGTTGTTGAAGTTGAGCTTTCTTAATACAGCAGGGAGTTCAGTTAAGTGTAGTATATTATAACTTAGTACCTAAAACTATTAAATTTTGTTAAAGGTGCTGGGGTACTGCAGGTCCCAATTTGCATACATTAAAATTTAATTAATTTTTAAATAAATTTTGTTATTTGTAACTTCTCTTGGTTTTATCATAATCTATTATGCAATAGCAGTCATGAAAAGGAAAAATAAAGTAATTACTTTGACGTAAACACCTGTAAATACAATAAACAACATTGAAAAAGACTCATTTTTCGAAGTAAAATGTCTAATAACTAATGATTCCCGCTGCTTTATAATGACATTGTTACATTTTTCAAAGCTGCGTTGTAAGTGTATTGTAACAAACAAAGTTCCATTAATGCAAGTTTAAAAAAAATGTGGGACCTGGGCTCCATCCAATTTGCCCTCGACCCTTTTGTTAAATTTTATTGCGAGCTTCGGGTCATGTATGAAAACTTGAATATCATGGAAACCATGAATCTTAGGTTTTTAATCACTTATACTTAATCGATGGATAAAAGAAAACATTTTGTTTTGTTTTCAGTTATTTTTATTTCAGTGTCAGGAGTCAAGAATTACACTACTCAAAACAAAATAGTCTCAAAATAAGCAACAAAAGGGTTCATTTTCCCTCCACGTTATTTTAAAGCGTGCGTCAAAAACTACCAAGACTAGTTTGTGAACTTGACTTTATTCCAACATAGATTTGACAAGACCTTGGTACTGCAGGAGTCCGGGCTCGTTGCCTTTTTTGTAGAAATCTTGTTGAGAGCACTTGTTCAACCATGCTGCCAATTTTGGATACCTGGAAGAAATAATAACCAAATAAGTACTGGTGTCGATTCTGTTGTTGCATTTTTCTAAACTAACCTAATTTGACAGCACTAAAATTATAGCCGTCTTTGTCGTTTCAGCTTATTAAAAAGGAATAGCGATATTTTTAGTATCCCCTAAAAATGACAGAACTCGAATCTGATACGGCTCTATACCTATAAGTGTCCTAATGGGTTCTAATACTTACGTGCTACTGTCAATTGGAATAAACGCATTCATGCTGCTGATAGTAGCAACACAGCAAATGTCAGCAAGGGTGACGTCATCGCCAGCCAGCCAATCACCAGTCAAAATCTTTTCGGTGAAGTCGTAAGCTTTCTGGACGTTTGCTATGTTCTCTGGACGCAGTTCTTTTTCTCCAGCGAATATCACTGGAGCCTGAAAAAAAAAATGTTGTATTTTCTGAGAATGCCGTTATTAAGCATCAGGCGCAATTTTTCTATGGCCTCTAACTTTTAACTATGGCCTCTTACTTTTCCCGTATGGCCTCTTACTTTTTACTTTTTACCACTTTTTCAAATCACTTCTCTTCAACGTTTTTCAGGGTATAAATAGTGTTATTTTCTCTGTATTTGAGGAGGTACTTACAACTGTTCCACGCATTGCAGGAAACAGAATACCGCTGTCAAAATGCAGTCTCTGGTCCACCACTGCCCTTTTGCAAGGATCAGTCGGGTAGAGAGAGTCGTCTTGACCGTATTTGGTGACCAAGTATGCTACTATGGCATGACTGAAAAAATTAAAATAAAAAGAAATAAACCACAATGAAGAATTTTTTACGTTTTTTCATATAACCTACTTACTTAATTGCCTTGGTATTTTTTTGACTAAAAAGTTTTTTACCTATCTCATGTCTTTTAGGCCTGCATGTAGTATTCACAGCTATCTATGAATATGAGATTGTTTGCGTCAAAATAACGAAATAATGACATTTTTATTGTTTTACCCAAAAAAAAAAATTAAAAAAATTTAAATTAAAAATATTATTATTATTTAATTTTAAAATTTTTTTTTAGTTTTTTTTTTTTTTATTGTTTTTGTACTTCTGCTTCTTGAGACCAATGCGAATCATCTTCTTGATAAATATACCTACATAGGAAAAAGTTTGTTTGTCTGTTTGTCATAGGTAAGCAGCTGAAATTATCTCCACAGCACCAGACTCATAAAATGTCTTGTATCGTTTGTATACGTCACGTCGTAATATATCGTAACTCTGCAACGTGTGATCAATCAAATTGTTTTATCATGTTAGCCCATGTTTTTCTTTATTGTAATAATTTTTCGCTATGAGTGTAACATTTTGCCCGTCGTGTTTTTTTTATAATTTCTTGAAAAACCAACAGCGGTACAAATAGTACATATTTAAAAATGTTTTGGATTTCCACTTCGGGTATAAAGAATTATTAAAATTAAATGTATTTTTTTTTAATATAAATATTCATGGACACTTAACAAGTCCCAAACAAAGCAAAGCTTGTACGATAGAAACTAGATGGCTGATAGAATACATACCTACATATTTTTTTTGTAAATACATACTTATAATACGTAGAAATACCCAGACAAAGAACAAACATCTATGTTTACAATACACAAATGTTTGTTCTCGGTGGGGATCGAACCCACGACCCACAGGACGGAAGGCAGAGCTACTACCGACTGAGCCATGACGCCTGTCATATTATAAAAAAAAATACCTATTACCTATTTGTATATATATAAAGTATTTTAGATTCCCCGTATTTTTTTTATATACTCCAGAAATGCCCACTTAAAAATTCCTACCAGTGGGGATTTCAGTTTTTTTTTTTCAGAAATCCCACTAAGTTTCTTTTTATCAAGATTTTGATTTTTTACCTGTCCCAAATGACAAAATCATCATCCTTGAGCACCGGAATCGTATGTTGCGGATTCATCTGTAACATAACAAAAATAGTGTGTTTATAGTAACACATATACAGAACAACATTAATGTTAACAACACACAAATGTTAGTGGAGATCGAACCCACGACTCACGGCACCAAAGGCATTCACATTCAACTTGCATTTTTTTAAATTTGAAATGGTTTTGTTTATGCTAATGTGAAACCCAATTATTTTCTTGACGGTTATCAAACCCATACAAAGACCACCCTCCGTATCGTAAGCTCTGAACGGCCACGGATATACGAAAACAAGAAGTTTTTGACGGCAAAAAACGCGCTGAAACGCGCTAATGTCACTATTTAGTCACAGAATACCTATGATTTAGTATGAAAACATTTCAGAAAACCTAGGTTTTTATGACACAACGATTGCACCCCACATACCTTCGTAAATTCTTCTTTCAAATGAGCTCCTTCCAGAAGGTTGACATCAACAAAGTTCACATCTGGAATCTGCAGAGCCTCGATGGTCATGAAGACTGCTCGGACGGGAGGACTCGCGTCCAGTTTGTATACAGTTAGCACCATAGTTTATGGATAATTTGATCTGAATTAAAAAATAAATAAATATTCACGGACACTTAACACAACGGCTTCCAGTCCCAAACTAAGCAAAGCTTGTACGATGGAAACTAGATGGCTGATGGAATACATACAAATATTTTTTTTGTAAATACATACTTATAATACATAGAAACACCCAGACAGAGAACAAACATCTATGTTTTTATAACACACAAATTTTTGTTCTCGGTGGGGATCGAACCCACGACCCACAGCACGGAAGGCAGAGCTACTACCGACTGAGCCATGACGCCTGTCGTCGAAAAAGGGTCTTTATTTCCTGTTAAAAATAGATGAACATGTAAATCCTTGTACATTTCCAAATTTTAATGTCTGATAAGCAAGCAAGCTCGTATGAGCTAGTGGCCAACTCTGGTGACGGAGTTTTTAGGCCGCCTCAAGGCCTCCATCGTGGATTAACGACTGCTAGAGCCGGGACCGACAGTTTAACGTGCCCTCCAAAGCACGGAAGCGCTCAGATGTAAATGGCACTAACGGTCACCCATCCAAATAGTGACCGCACAGAACGTTGCTTAACTTAGATAATCAGTTAAGATTGGTTGAGCAAGCTACGCCACGATCGCTTCTGATATGAATGATGTCTGATAGACTGATATCAAGCTGTTATAACCCTTCATTGCAAATAGAAATGAAAAATAAGCAATATGAAAATGCATCACTGCAAGAGATAGGAGACAATTCAGTCTCGGTCAATCGTTGAAAGGAGTTAAACATCTTCCAATTTATTGAATTAATTTACTATTTTGTTTCTAAATTCAAATAAACTTTTACTAGTGTAATCATAGTTTTTTTTAAAGAAAAATTGCTTCTCCGGTATAGCAAAGCGAATTGCATCCACTGTGGTTTTTATCACAGACGATACGGCTTTTAACGTTATCAAATTACTGTATTTCAGATGATAACTTTGATTGTAATCACATCAAGCGATACGGTTCAGTTTGTTCAAAAAAGATAAAAATCAGAATAACTCATTAAATTTACTCATGATTGATAGATAGATAGATAATACTTTATTGTACACAAGGGTAAGGTACGTACAAATCTTAAAAATAACTTTGTATAGTACAATGGGCAGCCTTATCGCTGAAAGCGATTTCTTCCAGGCAACCGTAGCATGGAAAGTAACGAGCGGAGCGGTAACGGAAGGCGGTGCACAAACAATGTAACGATAAAAGCTAAATTAATACGCAATAAAATATACTACATAAAACTTACATAAATAAAAAATTGAATATTATACTAATACATATCTAAGTACTTTAATATTGAAAACAATGCTAAGTAAAATAAGAGCAAGTTATAGAAGGAAAAAGTTAAAAGCTACCTACGTACCTATAATACGTACGTACACATTTGAAGATTGATTATGCATAATGTGGTAATAATGATAGTTCTGTTATAGTACATTATGGTACTAGTGTGGTACATTGGTGATTACCGCGGTCTTAAGAGAGCCGAGGACGGTAATCATCAATACACACGTGTATCATACGACGTTTTTCAACACACTTGTGAATAAAATAACTATAATTTCAACAGTGAAAACGAGTTGTGAAAAATGTTTCGCTAAGGCGGGAAAAATTAATCAGTTTTCCTATGCGCGCGCATTGCGATCGGCCACAGACTAAAGGGATGAGGTTTTTTTTTTTATTTTCAGCGCATAGGGTTATTAAAAATTTTTAAAAAAATCTATAACTCACTAGTGAGTTATAGATTTTTTTTAAAAATTTTATTGGTTGAGTAGCTTTGTTACTAAAAAAGTCTTTATTCAAAAAAAAGATCGTGTTCAATAGAACAAATAAATGAATGTTCCTATTGCATGCTCATTTCATGCAACTTCTTATTTAAATAGATAATTTTAACTCGTACGTGTTTAATAAATAAAACTTTCACTTAAATATAACTTTTGTTTTCTCTGTAATAAAAGAAAACTTTAAATTCCCCATTTTTTACGTGGCAGAATAGGCGCAAGCCCTAAGCGCGGAAAATAAATAAAAAAAAAACCTCATCCCTTTAGTCTGTGGCCGATCGCAATGCGCGCGCATAGGAAAACTGATTAATTTTTCCCGCCATAGCGAAACATTTTTCACAACGCGTTTTCACTGTTGAAATTATAGTTATTTTATTGTTATTTTATTCACAAGTGTGTTGAAAAACGTCGTATGATACACGTGTGTATTGATGATTACCGTCCTCGGCTCTCTTAAGACCCTCGCCTACGGCTCGGGTCTCAATGGTACCTCGGCGGTAATCACCAATGTACCACACTAGTACCATAATGTACTATTAAATGACAACAATTAACAGTTATTTTGGAACCGTCAAGTCATTCTATAATAAAAAACTTAGCAGATAAACAACAGATAGTACCTACGTACACTTAAAACCACTCTCTAGATAATGTTTCGCATCAAAACAGATGCTACTTTAATTATACTATTTTTAAAAAACCTTTGATCTGGACAAAAATATTAGGTAAAATTTATAAGAACTTGTAATCCGACCATACTTTTTGCGAATAGGTAAATACATTTCATTTCATAAAATTCTGAATATTCATGCAATTTTCGTACAAAACATAGTAATAATTGTCTTGGAAATAAAACATAACACAAACAAATATAAGACGCAAAAAACATAGTATGATAGGTACTAAAAGTACCATTAAAATAATAATAATAAATAGATATTCTTAGACATTACACGCAACGCCCTCTAGTCCCAAACTAAGCAGAGTTTGTACTATGAAAACTAAATTGCTGATATAATACTTATATAATTTTTATATTTAAATACATACTTATTATAATAAATAGTAACACCCAGACACAGAACAAACATGTATGTTTGCCACACACAAATTCTAAAACTTTGAACTCTAAACTTTGAACGTGATTAATTAAAATAATTAAAGTTGAATTATTCAATAATGCTCTCCGGACTTAAATATAGTAGTAGTCAAAGGGCAAAAGCATTAAAAAAACTGCGACGCAAATTGCTGCAATTATCACGCGTCAAGGCGTCTCAGTCACCACGGTTTGATAGCTCAAAGCAAATAAATTCACTATTCAATAAGATATACGAGTATTCCAGAAATCCCCACCAAGAAATCCCTACCAGTGGAGATTTAAGTAGTTTTTTCCAGAAACCCCCACTGCTACGACGCAGTGCTGATTTCTGGAATTGTTTTCCAGAAATCCCCACTAAGTATGTGGTCCCTATTAAAAGCCTTTCTTTATCCATTGAAATTGGCTGAGTTTATACTCCTCTTAAGTTCTTGCGATACGTCGCAGTCTTGTGTTTAGCCCAAAACCTACTAAATGCATCGCAATAAATGATTAAACACAAAAAATTCGTACAAAAATACTAAATAGATGATATACGGATAAGAAAGAAATACTTCGATGTCAGATGAAAACCGAAGGAAATATATCGCCAACCACAATTATTTACATAAGGACAAGAAGAAGAAGATAGATAGATAAACATTTATTTCAAACCACCACCAATTTAACAATGTAAAAGAAATAACAGCATTAAAATGTAAACTTAGATCTAAAATAATAAGGTACCTAAAAAAAAGCAAACTAATTGTAAGTAGGTACAGAAATAAGTTATGCTCTGTGTGGTGGTGAAACGGCTTCAGCTCAGCTTAATGCTACGGTATGTTTCCATACAGCAGCGCTGGTCTTCTGCTGAAGCCAGAAGCCAAGAAGAAGTAGATAATAAATACTAGGTACTATATTAAATACACAAGTAAAGAATATCAATACCTTATGCTCAGTAGTCGTGGTCACACTGCGAACGCTAGAGTTGTTATGCACATTAACACACAACACTGTTTGTATTCTTGACCGAGCTCGGATGTAAACCGGTTTGGATGTGGTATGATACTGCTTATTTTGAGGCCCGCTTGTTATCAATATTATCTCATTTAAGCGAGTCAGCATGACGATTAGTGAATAGGCATTATGTAATCAACTAATGTAACGTAATGACAGGCGTCATGGCTCAGTCGGTAGTAGCTCTGCCTTCCGTGCTGTGGCTCGTGGGTTCGATCCCCACCGAGAATAAACATTTGTGTGTTGTAAACATAGATGTTTGTTCTGTGTCTGCGTGTTTCTATGTATTATAAGTACGTATTTACAAAAAAAAAAAATGTATGTATGTATTTTATCAGCCATCTAGTTTCCATTGTACAAGCTTTGCTTAGTTTGGGATTAGAAGGCTTTGTGTTAAGTGTCCGTGAATATTTATTTATTTTAATTTTAGTATAATTTTGTTATATCTACCTATTAGTATGTATTCTTACCTATAGGTTAGAATTATGTTGGTTTTAGACTATTTGATTCCTTGGGCCCTGATCTACAATCAATAATAGTTATCTTTTATATCTGTAAGTGGGGGAGACCTTTGCCCAGCAGTGGGACGAAGTAAGTTAAAAAAACTGTAATGTTCCATTACACCGCCCTCTAGTTTGTCCTGATATGTTATGTAATACTTAGGTACGTACTAATAGGTATGTAAATATAAGATTTTTTGATAAGAGCGCGTATACTAGAACAATCGCACTGATTTATGAATATAAGATGAATACAGGTACCAACCAACAATTAGAAGTAGGTACCTACTTGAAAGAAATTACATCGTTTTCCCCTTAAGCGATCGGCATTCCCCCTGCTACCCCTACCTACCATGAAAAATACCACTTAGAAAATTTTTTTTTCAATAAAAATATGAAGAATATCAAAACTTTAGAACTTATTTGAAAACCTATTCGATGTAGCAGTTGGTATTTCTATTCATGTCTCAGAAACAGGATATGACCACAAACAGCCGGACGAAGATAATAACTGAGCCCTGAGTCTATCTCGGTGTTGTGTTTTCTTGCTATTTTTGGCATTCGGAAACGGATTCGCAAAGTGAAATTTTTTGTATGAAAACCGGATAAGCGCCTCTAGCAGGAGATTTGGGAACTGTTTCTGCGAGTCTATCTGACGTCTATAGACTCGCAGAAACAGTTCCCAAATCTCCTGCTAGAGGCGCTTATCCGGTTTTCATACAAAAATTTTCACTTTGCGAATCCGTTTCCGAATGCCAAAAATAGCAAGAAAACACAACACCGAGATAGACTCAGGGCTCTGTAGGTAGGCAGAGTACCTACTTTATTTCGATTATTAATGTTATGTAAAGTGAAGTGCTCAGTACTATCTGAAAATGTTGATAACGATAACTTTCATAAAAAAACAATGACATGAATTATATAATTACTTGCGGATCTAGGAATGGGAGTGGGAGGGGGGGTCCTGATAGTCTATCTTTTGATACCATCAGAGTTTGAGCAATTACTATCACAAAAGATTTTATAAATGACCCGGGATTTTAGCCTATTTTTGTATCCAAAATCTACCTATTATAAGTTTCCTATGTATAATTACAATTCTTCATGCATTTTTTTCTTTCTATCAAAAATGTCACGCTGGGTTTATACATCGTTGTACTAATAATGTAATAAAACGAATCATTTACAAACAGTTTGACAGCCTAACCATACGGTTTCGATGCGGCAGTGTTTGTTTATAACCGACTATGCAGAGCCTAAAGGAAGGTTATAAGTTGAACCCTCTTTTTACAGTTTTCTTCCGATTGTTTACTAAGGATCATGGATCGTATTAAGAAATTACATATGAGTATTATGTATATTCCTAAACTTTTTGATCGAGTGAGCGAAGCGAACGAGATCTTAGTGACAACTTGGACAAAAATGCTTTGTATGTTTGTTCGACGAGATCTTTTAAACCGCTCATCCGATCTTCATAAAATTTGGTAAGTATACGGATAGTACTCTTAAATTTTACTGGTTTGTTAAATGAAGTAAATCGGTCAAGGGGTCGTGAAGTTATGAGAGTCCAAAGGGAGTAAAAAAAAAACTTATCTAATATCAAGTGTAATATCAACTTACAATAATATCAAGTGGGGTGTCATATGATAGGGTTTTGTTTAGACATTCCAAAACCGTTTTTATTTTGATTCTAGGTCTAATAGTTTTTGAGTTGTTGTAAAAATTATAAAATTGGCAAACCCAGTATAACATGAGCTACCATTTCTTGGAGTTTCAATGATTTTGTACTTCAAGTAAGACTGGTACATAGCTAGACGGCGATTTCGAAGCGATTTGCAAAGTTTATTACAACCATTGGTCAATAAAAATTGGTTGGGTTTTATTAACCTCCGACCATCACGAGATCTCAGTTCGGGGCGAACTACTAGTTTATTAGGTATACATTTGCAATCGTTGTACGTATCTAATTGTAGACTATCTTTTGCGATTGCCTACATTGCATACGGTGTAGTAGGTATTATAATGATTTGTGCGTCAGTACATAGGTAAGTATAGATTACTGTGCGTATACTCACTATTTAAATGAAAATATTATTTGACATTTATTTAGGACGCAAAATAAAATAACAATTACGTTCATTATTTTACTAAACAATACAATAATAATATCACCTCGTTTGAAGGCAACTGAACGTGTAAATATAGGCTCCGTTTGACAGTAACATTAAAACTGTCATCAATTTGAAAAATGGAGAAACATTGGTCACGAGTTTTGACATTTTTTGAAACGACACATAGCACTTTTATTTTAATAGTTTTTCTTGTGTTATTGTGAGTATTGTTGTTTAATTTTGGTGGAATTTTAACCAATAATACTTAGGTCGTAACATAAAGTGTGAGCCATTGGGATAAATGTGTGTAAAGTGGTTTTTCTGAATGTGAAAATTCGTGTTAGGTTTTGAAGAGAAAATCCACCATTTTCTTTTCAAAACAAACGACAGCCGACTTGACAAATGACTTGACTTGACTTATTTATTACAATTATATCACTTGACATTGGCAAAATTGTCTGTCGAAATGACGGACACAGGCCATTATTGAAGAGAAGAAGAAGAAACATTTCATTTGTTTTTCTTCTAGCCTAGAATTAACAGCGACCTTGTTCAACAACGATTCAGCTTTTTAGGATCATTCTTACTTTAAGAATCAAAAATCAAATAAACCGAGTTCATTTTAGATTTTTGGTGATATAAAATATTTAATGTAAAATTACTAATTAGCCTGCTTTTTGGCTAGATCGTAATATAATTAGGGTATAAGTATTATCAATCTGTTAGTACTTACATGTACCTAAGCAAATTTTTTTTTTTTTAAAGATATCAATTTTTTCAACGTTTTCCTACCATACATTTTTAAGGTATTATTACCAAGGTTTACGTCCGATGTTAAACCACTATACCGGACACTGTTCCGGCGTCCGAATGTAATAAATTTCACTGATAATCTGATATTCTCTGCGTTGGCATCGTTTCCACACTAGTGCGACATCTACACGATACCGAGATTGTCATTATCAAGGCCTCTATGATGCTATGTGAGAATTGTTATAATGTGCTGTTTATATCAAGAAAAGTTTAGATACCAGACTTGTATAATGTTGCGTTCACACTATACCGCAGTCGGCAGGGACTTGGGCACGAGCATAGTGTGAACGCTCCCGGCCCAAGTTCATGCCCTTGCTCTCTAATACCGCGTTCACACTATGCCATTGCCGCTGCCGGCATTCATGCCGCGGACTTATCGCCACAGCAACATCGCCTTTATTCTCACCAAGGAGCTAGGGCATTAACTTGGCTATGTTGCTGTGGCAATAATTCTGGAATTAATCGCGGCAATAATTCCGGCAGCGGCATGGCCATGTGTGAACGCGGTATAAGAATAAAGGCGATGTTGCTGTGGCAATAATTCCGGAATTAATTGCGGCATTCATGCCGGCAGCGTCAAGGGCATAGTGTGAACGCGGTTTATCAGATCAAGAATGTTAAGTATCTGTTGCAAGACCTTGCAAGTCATGTATTGGTTCTGTTTTATATTTGTTATACGTATTATTATTAGATATAGGTATTCGGTGTTAATTAGTTTTATCTTTTTTGTAAATAATAATATGTTGCTATATGTACAGATGCTAGCTTATAGGTAGGTAGGTATACAGTTATTTATTTATTTTTATTTATTTATTATTTTACTTTAATTAAACGGGTAACCTATTACATTAATTAAAGAAGAAGGAAAATTAATAAAAGAATCAGGTCAAAAAAAATTACACAAATCAAATAAAAATATAGCAATGTCAATAAAAAAGTCACGAAAAAATTTACATCACAAAAATTACAAATTATTAAAATAAATATAATTCAAACACACAGTCATACATCACGCTCACAAAACCGCAAACACTGTGACAGGATCTTTGCAAATCCATCTGCAAATAAGTCGCAGTCAGGATTAGCGTTCAGGAGAGCGTTGAGCGCAGCGAGAATGCGCGGGATAGGTGATGCGGCTCGTGCGGCGGTGCGACACGCAGGCACGGCAAACAACTTGTGATTCCGACCCCGACAGTAGTTATTCGGTACAAAAAATCGACACATCTCATCACTCAGGTCCGAGACGTCTATCTTACCGTGGAAAACCTTATCTGTTAAGTTACCTACTTTAAAGATTTCTAAATAAATAAAAACCCAATTGTTCGCAACAGGCAAAAAACTTGTATGACGTGAAGGGTCTTTATTCGAAGTAGAGGCGGAGCAGCTCGAAAAAAAATCGTTGTCGTCACCAACAGTGTAAAAGTGTCTATCTAGTACTAAATGTACGAGATAAGCTCCTCGCGATATCGTGTGTCGTGTCGGTGGCAGTGTGGAAACGTCCATCGGCTCACACTGAAATCCCGTATATAATGAAAAATGTCCGCAAGGCAAAAATTGCAATTTTATTGGGAGTTATGGGTGTGGGTTTTTAAAATCATCACAAACGTAGCGACAGTCTATTCAAATATTATATCCATTATAACTGCCACACTCAGAGCCGTACGTTAAAAAATAATTACTGCTTGTTTTCAGCGTTTTCCCATTTTCTGAAGTAGTTGTATTATTATGTTGCTAAATATTTTAATAATAAAATAAACCATTATAAATGATTAAAAAATTAATGAAAAAGGAAGCTACAATTTTTTATAATGTGACATGCAAAATTTAACTTCAGCGCCACCTTTACTACAAATCAAAAACTAAAACTGTTACAGCTAAAGAGGATCCACGTTTTCAATGCATTTTTTGGTACGGTTTAGTTCTTAGTTACTTCTTCTACTCGATGATAGATGGCAGTGCATGACAAAATTAGCGCCATCTATACAACTACGCTAAAAACTTTTCCATTACACTCTACGTATTACTTTCTTCTATGAGCTCGTGAAACGAACTTTTCTTGTGTAAAATAGTTTTGCTACTCGACCACAGATGGCAGTGCATGTCAAAATTCTGAAACATTTCAACCATTGCACGGGTACATCTTTTACAGTACAGCTTTGCTAACATTTTTCTAGTAAATATTAGGTAGGTACTGAAATAAAAATAATAATAATTAACATTATTATTATTATATAGGTAGTAGGTATATTATTAAATACTTACCTAGTTAGGTATACCTAGTTGAATTATGTTACTAAAGTAACATAACCTATCTAAAATAAACTACATCATCAGATTTAGGTACCCATGAGGTAGGTACCCAACATGTTTTGTTTCTTCTTCTTTACCCTATATATGGCCTGTGTCCGTCATTTCGACAGACAATTTTGACAGTGTCAAGTGGTGAATTTTATACAGTCAATTCCTTGTCAAGTCGGCTGTCGTTTGTTTTGAAGAGAAAATGGTGGATTTTCTCTTCAAAAACTGAAACGTTCAGATTCAGAAAAACCACTTTACACACATTTATTCCAATGGCTCACACTTTATGTTACGACCTAAGTATTATTGGTTAAAAATCCACCAAAATTAAACAATAATACTCACAATAACACAAGAAAAACTATTAAAATAAAAGTGCTATATGAGTTGTTTCAAAAAATGTGAAAACTCTACCCAAGTTTTGTTTAGTACCTACCAAGCGACGACTATCATATAAATTGCCAATTAAAATTAAGGTTGTCTCAAAGCAGTGGTAGGTAGGCAGAAACTAAGGTAGTGTACCTAGGTATTTACCATAAAATTGGGTCGCGCGTGTTTTAATTACCTATTCCCTGAACAGAAACTTGACGAGGAAATTGCCTGTTATAGACAATAGAGTAACAGGTGCGCGCTACTCGATATTTTCGGAAAATGTGAATATTATGCAAAAATATTTGGTAATTCTCTGGCCTAGCTATCCTCTTGAGTTTAGTGATATCACTTTGTAGTGTACTACTTTATTTACTTTCCTGCCATTGTTGGTCACCACAGCCAGGCTAATAGCCTCTAAGCCTCCTAGGATATTCACGGGGTTTTTTTTTTAGAAAATCATTATTAGGTTAACGCGAATTTCTCAAGCTCATTATCATCATCATCATCAATATATATAAAACTCTTTTGAAGCTGACAGAGAATCAACGCACAGCCTAAACTATAAGTCCTAGAGGTATGAAATTTGGAGGGTAGGTTCCTTATAATAGGGTAAGGGGCGCACTAAGAAAGGAATTTTGAAAAGTCGCACTCTAAAGGGTCTGGAACGCGAGCAACGCCGCGGGTGACGGCTAGTATTCTATATTATTCTAGTATATATATATATGTATGTATATATAGTGTTATATTATATAGTGTTATACATAGTGATATATTCTAGGTAACCTTGGAACATGGAGTGCAAAATCAAGATTTTAATGTCTTGCAGTTTTTATTCATTATCTCTGATTGTAAATACCTACTATTGTTACTTCGTACTTCATGTTTCAGTCTTCGCATCTCATAAAACGTTGGTACGTAATGAGCAGGCTTAGTGTGATGTTAAAGCATTTATGTTCATATAACATGAAACATTGAAACATGAAGAGAAAATTAGACGATGCTTCTGTGAGCACCTAACCACTGCTCGACAGAACAAAGCTCGTATTAGGAAATCTTACATACCTGCTTGAACTCAGCACGCTCGACGAACCATGTCTTTCAATAACTGATGAAACAATTTAAGTCATTTCAGGGCTAACCTACATAAAGTTACTTAGAATTCATTCAATTCAACGCTCAACTTTAGGTAACACCTGACAGACGTCATGGCTCAGTCGGTAGTAGCTCTGCCTTCCGTGCTGTGGGTCGTGGGTTCGATCCCCACCGAGAAACAAACATTTGTGTGTTGTAAACATAGATGTTTGTTCTTTGTCTGGGTGTTTCTATGTATTATAAATATGTATTTACAAAAAAAAAAAATGTATGTATGTATTCTATCAGCCATCTAGTTTCCATCGTACAAGCTTTGCTTAGTTTGGGACTGGAAGGCGTTTTGTTAAGTGTCCGTGAATAATTATTTATAAAAAAGAAACACAAAAATGGAACCATTCTTTAAAGCTATGTGCGTCATACCTTACAAAATTAATTTAAAAAAAAGTAAATTCGTAAGTCAAAACGGGCAATAAAGTTTTTACTATCTATTTTGATAGTTAGCTACCCCGTACAAAATACAATACACCCATAATACCTAGTCTAAACGGGTCACCGTCAAAACCTATTTTCGGGGGTTTTCTAGTCATAAATTTGTAACTAAAGGTAACCATTAACAATTTTTGTATACTGCTGAATCGCTGAATAAAGAAACATTCTAGAATCCGAAAATCCAAGAAGATACCGTTCACTTTCAGCCGTCAATTAATTAGGAGTCAAACGAATGCCTTTTGTTTTTGCCCAACCGAATTATTCCAGCTAATTTGATCAAATCTGCGGTGAAAAGATCATGGGACTGAGAGGTCGCTATTTTTGGCTTCGTACAGTCAGCATCGAAAGTTGATCACTTTTTCAGAATATCAGATTTATTTTATTAAGCAGTAAATCTATTAAAATGTATTGATCGATTGAGCGAAGCGAACGAAGGCATAATTTTATCGGGAATACTTATCACGAGTTGTCAGTTCGGGGCGAACTACTAGTTTATATGTGTACGTACAGGTCCCGATACGGCTGGGGAAATGGGAGTGCTTTGCGGAGCGAAATAGATAGGGGTAGGATATAATAGGACATAAAGATAGAGATATCCCCCACCAGTTTCGCTATGAGCTATTAAACGGTGACGGGGCCTATAAGCATTTTGAAATCAATATGGAGAACCTTTCGTCACAATCCTAAATCCGACTATCTATTATGCTGACTGTACACAAATTGTCTACTTAGCACTTAGTCCATAAAAAGAAAATCCGAGGTGAGAGTAACTAGCTCCTGCAGGTTTGACATTAAAGAAGGAGCACGAGCATGACTAAGCTAAAGTACCTACTAAGCTAGTGGATGGAGTTCTGAATTACTAATCATTTGAGTAACTGTATTCTTGACCAACTTACAATTTCACATTACTTTGATAAACTGCTAAAATTTTCTTGCCATAGCTTCATTTGACGGAACTAGTTTTTCTTTTATTTTTTTTCCAGAACTTAGCAACCATCTACTAAAATCTGAAACGATTTATCGACTGGACAAAATTTTTCGAACAAAAAAAATATTTTGGTTGTATTGATGATGAAAAAACTTTACAAAAATATATTTTAGTATATTATTTTCATAAACAAAATCACAATCAATAATAATATAACTGAATACTATTTAGTGAAATTAGATATATACTTTTTTTTTCCAACCTATTTCATCCCACTGCTGGGCAAAGGTCTTCCCCAAAAACTTTCAGTTTTCTTTCTCCCGGGCCTCCTCTTAAAAGTTCCAGGAATCCCCCACGCAGGGGACTCACGCAGGGGAAAACTGGAATAAGCCCTTTCCAAAGCGTAGATATCGTTCTGCCAACGTTGTAGAAAGAAACTATTATACAGAAAGGTACTTAAAGTACCATTACTTTATGGAACTGAGTTTCTTGTCCAAAAAGTAACTGTCCACGGTCCCAGTAGCGGTGTTATTTAGCATTCTGATCAACGAGTTGGTTTTGCAAATTGATGTTGGACGTGAGGTGACTTAGAATAGCCTCTGAATCGACCAACAAAACTGTAGACTAATGAGAATTAGACTACTAGGTAGTGAAAAGACAAGGCTCCACATAATCGCTAGATATTAACAACACGGCAGCGGAGTGTTTACAATAAAGCTACTCGTTTTTAGCTTTCCTGAGTACACTCCTTCGAAACCCTTTGATTCATCTTGTGACAACTCACCTATATTAAGATCAGTAACTATTTAGATTAAGCGATTTACATTGTACCTATTTAGAAAGTAGAGTAACATTTGTAAAAGTTACTCTACATTCTAAATAGATACTAAAAATCTCCAGGCATTCATTCAAAGCAAGAAGTTAACAAAACAAAACTTTTCCCAACATTTTTCGACCTATCTAAAAAGTAGAGTAACATTTGCAAACGTTACTTTCTAAAATAGGTACCTATTAACGTTCTAAATATAAATTACTTAACCTGAATAGTTTCTTTGATAGCCTGTTTATCTATTTACGGTTAAAATCTCTAGTAACCTACCTAGAAAGTAGAGTAACATTTGCAAACGTTACTCTACATTATAAAATAGGTATTACCATTCTAAATGTAAATAACTTAACCTAAATAGTTACTTTGATAGCATATTTATCTATTCACGGCTAGAATTAAATATTTATACAAGAGTTATTTTACCAAAAACCAGTAAATTAATTAGATCGTCTCTTGACCTAAAATAAAATAGAAACTTCCTTTCAACAGTTGATAGAAAATAACAAACGTAAACTCAATTAATAGAGATCTTGTGAACGGGTTTGTCTGTAGAAGTAGGTATATCCCAGTACTTAGTACTGTTTTCTTAAAAGAATTATTTTAAAGAGTGCCTACTTACTTCTGTAGAAAACCTCTTTTACAAAAGATCCCTGCTAATACCTACTAAAACTTACTACAGACTACAGTGGTAGATTTAAAGGTCAGTTTACATTTATTCAATCCTAGAATCAGTAGAAGCTCTAGTGTGGAGCAATCACAATTTCAATTTCCTTCAGCAATCGGTAAATGCAATTACTGAGGAAACCACAAGATGAATATCTTCGGTCTGCGGTTGCAAGCCATCTATGACGTCATGAAAGGTTATGCTTCCAATGTAGAAACCTAAGAATGAAAATTTAGATACTCGCTAGAAGAAACTCGTTAGCCTCTGCGTGCAGCCCAAGGGAAATAAATGTTAGCAATCAATCGCGGGGTTTCACTGCGTTGAAACAAAGCTCGACTTTACTGCAATGCTACGTAGCGCAGTGTGATTTGGACTCTTGTAAGTGTTCGCTATCTCGCGCGTGAAACCATGGTCAAACATCATAGTGTGCAGTAAAATGTTGACATTCATCGGTCAAATATTGCCAACTTTTTTCTCACATCCTACCCTTTTTAGCATGGCAAATGTATGAGAATATATTATTATCTAAATGATAGATATAATATCCAATTGTTAAGCCGTTGGCAATTCAATCAGTTTGAATGATAAAGTGAGAGGCTTTCCCGATTTTTTTTCAGAGGAATGTTAGGATTTTTTTTATATAAAATTACGAAAATCCTGTTTTGGATTGAATCGTACTGTCACTAATATAGAGTTTCCTATACCAATTTTCAATACGATACACTCAACAAATTCAAACACTCAAATTGGGACAATATGGTTTCCCTTGAAGACCCCTAAAGGGATTCAGTCTTAAGAAATAAATCAATCTTAACCGATGGAATGGAAGTGACAAATCGTTTCCAAGAATAAACCTGAGGGTTAATTCTCATTATTTTATTAATAATATACTTAATTGAATTTTTTATTGGTCACAAAAGTAACAAAATGGCAGCTCTTGTGATATTATTCATAATAATATCATGCGACATATTATTGGGATATAAAGGTCGGAATACTGAAGCGTCACCCAAATTTAAGCACCACTTAAAATTGCTCTGCCTCTGTTTGACATTACTCATTTGTAAGAGATGGCAATAATTTAAGCGTGAACATAATTTATGTGGCGTTTAAGTATGCGGCCAAAAGAGAAATATCCCTCTGAACTAGTTCAATGAACAAATAGACCCAAATTCATATTATTCATGACAAATTTATGTGATAATTGTAACAACCTTGTGCTTACAATTCTGTAAGAAATATTATGAAACAACAGGTATTGTCAGCATTGTTACCAAGGTAGTAATTGGGTCATCTTAGTTTATTGTAGGGTAGTCGTCATGAATCATTATTACAATTTTTATGAGGAGCTGAGGCATGCCACACGATATTTCAGATTTTTTTTAGGTTGTTTTTTTTTGGTTGTATAGCGTTGTTTAGCTATTACGGTGTAAATTGGCCTCAAAGGGATTTTGAGACTCTTCAGTCTCAAAATCCCCTTGATTTTAAAATTTCGAAATCAAGGGGTTTATGAGACTAACGCATATTTTTTGTCTGAAATACAGTTCCACTTTCACCATGCGAACCGCTAAAGAATGGAACACATTACCGGCGTCTCTTTCCTGATCACTATAATCTGAATGCCTTCAAGGCAAGAGTAATTAAGTGTCTTCTAGACCGTTTTGCTCCATCGTCGGCTTCATCCTCGCTTACCATCAAGTGAGATTTAAGTCAAAAGATGTTCTGTTCAATTTAAAAAAAAACAGTCGAAAGCAAATTCGCGTTCCTCGCAATAAAGCAAAGCAAGCAAGCTCATATGAGCTAGTGGTCAACTTGTGAAATTTTTAGGCCGCCTTAAGACCTCCGACGTGACCCGACAGTTTAACGTGCCCTACGAAGCACGGAAGCGCTCAGATGTAAATGCCACTAACCCATCCAAGTAGTAACCGCACAGAACGTTGCATAACTTAGATAATCGGTTAAGATTGGCTAAGCATTAAGCAAGCTACGCCACGAGCGATTCGCTCGCAATAAATCATCATTTAAACTAAGCAAAAGTGTGTAGTAGTCTAAGCACGATGACAATTTGTAGCCGGATCAGTGGTTATTTAAACCCCAGTCTCTTAAAATGAGGTGACTTTATGACGGGGGTGTATGAAATAAAATGCGTGGGAACTTATATAAATGGAGTTTATTGAAAAATACATCAGATGCACAACCGCTAGGAGAAATTTCAAACAGGAAGAGAGCAAATTATTGCCATTACATAAAAATACACATCGGCTGTGAAAATGTTGCAATAACTTAAACTAAAAATATTACCACGTTAGGCATGGCCTTAGCTGTACATTAACTTATATGTTTAAGAATATTATTGTTCTAAACAGGGGGTGTAAGAAAATAGTGAGTATCAACTTACTTTTTAAAAATCTTTTGATAATCAAAGTATTTTATAGGAAAATTATTAACAACGAAAATTACGACTAATTACCACAAAATCGAAATAGTTGTTTCGATACAATTATCCTACTAATATTATAAATGAGAATGTAAGTTTGTTTGTTACGCTTTCACGCGAAAACTACTTAACCGATCATCATTAAACTTTGTACACATATTCTTGGAGGTAGGTATTAGAAGTAGCATAGGATACTTTGTATCCCGGAAAATTAACGGGATCCATTGGGACGCGAACGAAGGGTATCAGCTAGTAATATATATTTTCTAGTTAATTGAATGTTAAAAAAAATTCATAATGCCAATACTAGTGGGTACAAAAAAATATTATGGCTGGAACCACTTTATAGGAAACCTACGTAGAAGGCTTTATTAAGTCTTGCCTCGACATGTTCGCGTTGTTCCCGACCTTATTAAAATCTTAAAATAGGACACTGATCTAGAATAGAGTACTTGGTATTTGATACCCACGACAAAGGGAATCCTAGTGTGGGTTCAAGTCTATAAAATTACCAACCGGTAGATTTCTACTGGTGTTCTTATTAGGTAGATATTTATGTTTTATTTTTTATGTCCATTTCTTATATTTTTATTTACTTACTTAATTTTATATGATATGGGTCTGTGTACAATGTTTTGTTACCTACCGTGCCTGCAATAAACGAATTTTATTTTTTATTTATTTTATTTATGTACCGACATGGATGCCTGACTTCACTATGCTGTAACCACAAAAGATCATTCGTAGAATCGTTCAATGAAGTCTCTGCCTATTGTCCATTGTATTGTATTCCTAAATGTTATGATTTAAGTGTGTTACTTGTTTTTATGTTAACTAAATTATGAAATAAATAATTAAAATAAAATAAATAAATGAATAATAGAGTGGGAAAATCCTGTTCCATTCAATACACTCAAGAGCAAAAATTCAGGAAAAAACAAAACTTTAATACTTCTCTTGGAAACCATGCTAGCTTAGGGGTAGTAATTATACCCATGCATATGAACGGAGACGCTGCAATGCCTAAATCAAGTCCCAGGCATGACTGGTCAAAAAATTTTATGCACAAAAATAATAAATAAGCTATTTATTTCCCACAGTTGGTAACATTACAAAAATTTTAAAACTATAATACACACTTAATTACTATAATTTTTGGGCACCCAAAGGTGAAATAATCTATTTATTTCCCAGAGTTGGTAACATTACAAAAACCAACGATTTGACTTCAACCCAAAATCGGAGCATCCAAACTATCAATTCAAATCTGCTACTCAACTAAACCATATTCAATTTTACAAGGTATAAAACTTACTTATCAATTCTAGATCCTAAACCTTTGGGTTAGGACTGAAAGTAGCTTAGCAGGTAGCTAGGGTTAAGCGTGGCAGTTGAGTGTGGCCTTGGGATGAGGGTGCTTCAGTTTCCGTCGTCAGCTTTCACAAAGACTAGAAGTTAGAGGCACAGTAGATAATTGCTTACAGAAGTGACACTTACGGCCGAATACTCAAACGCTACTTATATAAGGTTCATGCTTAAATTGGCAGAGAAATATTAAGTGGTGTTTAAATTTGAGTGACGTTTCAGTATTCAGCCCTTATTTTTCTAACTGTTTGACGTGGCCAAGCTAGTACTCTCGATGGAAACGTCTTTATAATGACATTGATAGCAATTGAATTCAGAATTGTCCGCCAGAATTCTCAATGGAAATAAGCCTTTTAAAAATAAATAACAGAAGTGATAGTTACTTACTTAAAATGACGTTTAGACTTAACGAGAATTAGTCAGACTGCGTTTCAGGCACACCCGGATAGAACGCTTAGTTTTTCGTCTTTATAACATTGATGCCGCAATGAGCCAGTCAGTAGGCTCGATAAGAATAAGCCCTGTTTAAAAACACTGAAGTTGAAAAAAAATCTGGAAAATCAAGTGATTTAATGTATCTAAGGTTTTTTTTTTAGTTTGATCAAAATCATTCGATTATATACTTACTACCGCTAAATTATTAAAGCGTTGTCGGGTTTGATTGTCACCAGACGTTTTAAGGTGGGTCCACATCTGATCTTTTGTCCGTACCGTAGCTCCGTATCGTATCAGGGTCGCGATCAAAGAACGCTAGTTTGGACGCCGCCGTACCACCGTACCGTAACCGAACGCGCGTCCAAACTAGCGTTCTTTGATCGCGACCCTGATACGATACGGAGCTACGGTACGGACAAAAGATCAGATGTGGACCCACCTTGAGAGCTTCATTTATTCTTTAGTGACTTTTCAGATTCGTCGTCTATACTGTGCCGGATTTGTGCTGCAGTGAATGGGGAATCCAGGGGTTTATGGTTCATAGTTCTTATTACTGGCCACTGTGGACTCACTGATGAAACATTTTATGGGTTGCTTTTTTTATGTTGCTTAGATTTTTTTTCTTTGGATTGCTGAATGCTGAATATATTTATAAACCGTTGCTTAAGCCTGAGTAAGTATACGCTGACACGAGAAAAACAGTTTAAACAAATAAAATGGCTGAATTGAGTCGTTTTAAAATTTTTACAAAATCAGACAATGAACTGGGTTTCGAAAAAAAGTGGGTACAAGCCACCCTAAGACGACGGAGACTAATGATACTAAAATGGGGGTTATTCCCATCGAACCCACTGGCTGGCCACTGGTAAACTACATGGGTAAAAATTTCCCAACGAGTCCACTATGCAAATAAGTGGGCTCGATGTGATTTTTTTCCCATGGAGCCCATTAGTGGGCCAGATAAATAGCAAAAAGGTATTTGGCCTCTTTTTGTGCAGCACTGGAGGTTTACTGCTCATCATCATCATCCATCATCCACAGCCTGACTTCACCCACTGCTGGATATAGGCCTCTCTTTTGATGTACCACTCCTTACGACCCCGTGCCAGTCTCATCCAATTTTTGCCCGCTATGACAGCGATGTCGTCTGCCCATCTTGCTGCAGGACGACCGACATTTCTGTGCCCGGTTCTTGGACGCCATTCAGTACTTACTGCTAACTCATTTAAACTTACGTCGCGTATAAATCAACATGATAAATATGGAAAATGTGGAATTTGAAGTTTTTTGAATAAATCAAATCTTCTTGTTAGTAAAAGAGCCTTTACAACGGCTTTTCGACGCGCGGTCACAACGCATTTGTAGCAGTACAATCTGAAAACAAGGTTTTATACAGTGACATGGCTAAGCCTTTGCAAAATTATGAAGAGGCAAACGTTACTCCACAAAACAAAGAAGATTATATATATTAAATATATATATTATTATATATATATATTATACTTATCAATATATATAAAACTCTTTTGAAGCTGACATAGAATCAACGCACAGCCTAAACTATAAGTCCTAGGGGTATTAAATTTGAAAGGTAGGTTCCTTATATAGTGTAGGGTCGCACTAAGGAAGGAATTTTGAAAAGTCACACTCTAACGCGAGCAACGCCGCGGGAGACGGCTAGTATATTATATATGCGTGAGGAGACCAAGTCGATAAAAAGTCCAGAAAAAAACTCCTTCCTAACAACGAGCACGTAGAAGGTAGTTAACTGAAATGATAACTAATTACAAAATCACAATTAATAATTTGTTATTCAGCAAAACCACAACGTTCATTTACAGCCTTTGTGCATTGTTTTGCATAATAAAGATCCCTAAAGGTCCCAAGTGACGAATGTATTGCGTTTTCAATGCGTTTGGGACACGTAATACCTATTCGCGTAGAAAATACGCGGTGTGCTAGGCTCCTAATCTCATCGTGTGTGACACGTGACATGAGTTGTAAATAAATACTGAGATATAAAATCAGTATGAATGAGAGATGGGTGAATTTGCTCTTTGGGTCTGGTCCAAGTGTTCAATTTTTTAATGTTTGAAGACCTTCGTTTTTCTTTTAAAATGTCTTTTTCACTTACAATCAAACCAGTAGGTACCATATAATATGTGGTATTAATTGTTGATAACAAATAAGTACATGTACATGTTTTAGGTTATAGATAAGTACCAATAGCTTTGGCAAAATCGGCTCGTTTTCATACATCTATGGTTTTATGAAAATGTCAAAACACAACATCTTTAGGTTTCAGGGTAATGGACGCAGTGCGATGCTTGCAGGGCACGTCCGATGTAGACGTGCTCAATGAGGCAATTCTGGTTCTAGTCAGAGCTTGTTCCATCACTTATTATAATAAAAGAGTTGTTGTTGACCTCACTGATCTTTAAGTGCCTTGATCACGATAAATGTGACAATCGCAAACGTATCGTAACGCTAGCGTATCCGAGATGCACTGCGCGGTGACACTACAACAGTTGGCAGTCGAGCTGGCAGTGACGCGCAATATAACTCGAATACGTTAGCGCGGCGACTGTCAGATTTGTTCGTGATAGAGGTAAAGGTCACAAAATTTTCCCGCTTTTCCCCATAAATTGCGTTCAACAAACATTAATTCTCCCTTCGATTCCTGAATATAAATCCCTACATTACAAGCGACAGGTAAGAAAACAACTTTTATAACTTCGCCAAACGACATATAAAAATCTCAGTTTATTACTGAAATAATATTTTTCTGTTTTCTTTCGCTGATGGCGTTCTCGTACGTTTGATTATTTATTTGATATTACATTTTTATGACTTTGCTTATTTTTATTTTGACACGTTTACACTCATTTTATTATTTAGGTACGTTTTTGTATTCTTACTTTCTCAGCTTTTCCCTTCGTGCTACCTAGAGCCCAGCATAGTGGGTTCGTTGGGATTTTTTTCCCATCGGTCCCACCAGTGGGCCAGCCAGTGGGCTTGATGGGAATAACCCTATTACTTTCACACATAGATTGATAAAAAAATATTTATTGCACAATAAGAGTGCTTCCACCAGAGCTAAGATAAGTAAGCTTACGTTGCTAAAGATGTGTTTAACGTCCGCCAACTATTGAGTAACGATTTCTTTATCACCGTACGGGCCTAACAGAGAGGCCTTAGCAGACCAACAGCCAGATGGGTAGATGATAGCGTTGCCGTACCGGGGAAGACCTGGATGCAAAAAAAACAAAATAGACAAGAGTGGTGTTTGAGGAAGGAGGCTTATGCCTAGCAGTGGGCCACTACAAGCTGCCTATGATGATGATGATATGGGCATAAGAAGATTTTTTTTGTGGTGACCTTTTTTTTTATTACACATTACATACCCGTGTTTTACAAATTGATTCACAGATGTCAGTTTTACGGCTATTGGGCTGAAATAGGTATTAGGGATCGCAATAAAACTGAGTAACATTAATTTGAATATTGGCTACATTGAACGGAGTAGTCATACGAGAAATTACTTTTTTTGGGGCCTTCTAGTCATTTTATTGGTTTTTTGTGACATACATACAGTCACAGAAGTTGGATAAAATGAGTGATTGTTGGATAATAAAGGTTCAATTGGTGACGAACCGGAAGACGCTATAGATGGGCAATCAACAAGAGCAATACAAGATAATAATATAAATAAAAAAAAACTTTATTAGGATATTTTTTTTTCGAAAGCATGGCTTTTTGAAGCTATTACTGAAATTGAATGATAAGAATTCATTTAAAACAGACCTAGGGTTTTTTAGGTAGCAAATTCATAGACAAAAGAAACTAAATTTTAATAGTAGGTGGGTAGGTAACCTATAAAGTTAAGTAGACAATAAAAACAAAATTATGTAAACTTAGAACCATTAATTTGACTAAGAAACTAGTTTCATTAATCCATCGAGTCAGAATCATTCTAACTCTATGCATTAATCAAACAATCTTTAAGTTCTAACTAAAGAGCTACTCAATTCTCAAGTTTATTATTTTACGTTTTCAGACGTAAACTAATTAAGTCGTCCCATAAAAACTGAAGGTAATTTAAAAACCTCTGACCATTGAGCTGTAAATGAACGTCTGCGACCCCCAAGGGTCACTTTTGTGGTGATCCCAACGTGATCCACAAAATAGGATCTAATTGATAAGCTTGACAAATATTTGAACGGACCAAAGTGGATTTAAAATTGAAATGTTTTAAGACTCCTAACATTTATCTCGTTCAATACACTTCGTTTCTTTTTTCGAAATAAGTTTATTGATCTGATCGTTGCCGATCTGGTGGGTTACTCTCGACCACAGTTCCAATCCGGATTCACGGAATTTGACAGTAGTAATGTCATTTTACAGTACAAAATGACACGAGATCTGTAAAAATCCGGATCCAATTTGGAACGGCGGTGGTCAAGAATAGCCCTACTGATCTGCTTGTCTGACGACTCTTGTGGCAGGAATGGTAGTAAAGAAGAAGGTTTTAAATAAAAGTATGAGTTATTTAGTAGGCCTCCTTAATGCCTCTGATAGTTAAAATACGTCTAAGACCGCCCACATTAAAAGATACGCATAAAATATATTTTTAAAAATAAATATCAAACATATGACTGCAATTATCTGCTCTCCAGGCGTTGTTTTTCTTCGCCGTTTCAGAGTACTGGCGGTTATTTCTCTATTGTTCATTATTATATGCAGTCTCATTAATTTCAGAGGGTTGATCACAAACAAATCTGTCAGTCGCCGCGTAACGAAAACCTCATGTATTTGAGACAAACTGCGCATCAACGCCAGCTCGACTGCCAAACGCTGTACAGTCACCGCGCAGTGTACTTCAAATGAGATAGAATTACGATACGTTTACTACTGTCACATTTATTTGCCATCACAGCTGTCAGTCCATTTCGTGCGAATGACAATCGCCTGTCATTGATATTGGCATTCTCCAGTGCGGTGACAATCTGTTTTTAGATCAATAAAATAGCACCTCAAGTTCTGTTTATTTACCTATGAAATTTAAATATCTTCTCTTATATAAAAATGAATTGCTGTTAGTTGGTCTCGATAAAACTCGAGAACGGCTGGACCGATTTGGCTAATTTTGGTCTTGAACTATTTGTGGAAGTCCAGAGAAGGTTTATAAGGTGAATAACAGATATTTTGCTGGAACGTTTCGCACGCGTACGATGTCGCGGGTATCAGCTAGTATCCTAATTAAGTTAATGTCCTTAGAGGGTAATGCAATGAATACAGATCAAAGAAATCGCTCAACGTTTGGTTAAATAAGATTTTTTTTACCTTATTCTCCTAAACGAATTATTGAAATACGCCTAGTAGTAAATTCTGTGACCTTGACAAAAACCAAGCTTGCTAAAAGAACAAGGCTATGCTTTCTTGATGAGAAGAAGTAGGCGTCTTGTTCAAAGAAATTCTTAATGACGTGATCCCTTATTTATATTTTAAAGGAGCCTAAATTTAGTTAGACATAGCTAGAAAGAAAGAAAGAAAGAAGAAAGTACTCTAAATAGCTTAAGCTATTTCTTTAATATAGCTGCTACGCTCGTAGCACGTTACGTAGCACCCTATTACGTAGTACTGCGTAGTAATGGACAGAGCCCGTAGTGTGAGTTTTTTTATGTCGTTTTGCGACAAGCGAGAATCGAGAAACTCGCTTCAGTTGTTGTATGGAGAAAACTAGTTTGCAAATCTGCCGCTAGAGGCGCTTATCGGGTTTTCATACAAAATTACTTACAAGTCGCTTCTCGATATGCGTTTCAACGCATAACAAGATAAAACTCAAACCACGGGGTCTGCGCTACGTTGTCGACACTCAGCTAATATGATACCAACTTGACGAGAAATTTAAGCGAAATAATAAAAATAAAATACTCTTAGATTCTATGACTTTCTTTCGTATTCTGATAAAAATAAGCTGCCGTCTCGTTTCATCACCATAAAGTGACAGTGACAGAGAGTTTTGTAGAGTCACTAATAAATGTGGGTTGTTTATGGTACTATGAATAACAGTCAGTTTATAATACCAAAATGTTCAGTTCCAAGCCGATTCAGATAGTATTTTTAAACCAATATTTATTTATTTATTTTATTATGAAGATACCTAGCTGTTCTTCATGGCCAGTGACCCGATGAATTTACGCGGGTATTTGACATGGGTAGTACAAATTGGCCGTTAAAACTTTGGTAAGGGCTATAATTGAGCGTCAAGCATCAGAAGTTATCGCCTTAATACCTTGTCGGATAGCATTTACAAGTTTCTGTGTACTTTAATTAAGGCGAAATAATACTAGGTGTCCCAGGACTAAGTAATAAATAAATATTCATGAACACACAAAACATGGACGCACCAACCATAAAATAGATAGATAGATTATTAGTCTATCTTATAAAAAGTTAGTGTGGACATTATGTCTTGTTTACCATACGTAATCAGGACATAATGTCTACTTTAACTTATTATAAGATAGGGGGTAGATCTTTATTGTACACCAAAATAAGAGAAAAAAAATGATGTTTTAATTTAAAATAATAATTATTGATAAAATATAAAATTAGCCTAGTATTTCTCCTATCTAACATTATCTACATCTTTTAACTACAAATAAAACTGGTTAAAACTAGGTATATCTAACTATTTATTATATTTTTTATTCAGAAAAACATAATTTAAGCCACTTAAATCCATAGAAAAAAGAACCGTTTCGAATAAAGAGGTTTCATGAAAATCTATGATATTGAGCTCTTAATGATTAAAAGGGGCTATTTGCAATCAATTTTATACTTCCAACCTTTCACCTCGGTATAAAGTAAATTTAAATTGTATGACATTAAGCGCCTATTTGCTAATTGGAATATCTACTAGCAATCACAGGTTAGTGATGTGAAGAGTCCGGTTACTACCTTTTTATTCGGCTAAAATCTGGTCCAAATAGTATGTCACCTAAATTATTTTTAGCAATTCAACGTAACCACTCCCGACTGTTTTAAAAGTTCTCAATATTTTAAGATAAAAAACGTGTTTTTATGTAAAAATCAGCCTAGAGCTATCTTTGCAATTGAAAACTGCTTTAGATAAATTTGTAAAAAGAACTTTAGCAACGAGATTCTATTCAACTTTGTATGAATTTTCCGGCGTTTTGAAGATAGTAAAACAACACTGCTTATTACTAGCCTGTATAAAACCAAGAAACATTTTAAATTGGCTGAATAATAGCTTCTGAGCCAACATGGCACTGGAAAAAGTATTATCCTTCACCGAAAGGTTGGAAGACCCAAAGCACCCATTGCTCGGACCTACCATAAAAGGCCTCTATTTATTCGGGCTCTGGCAAAAAGGCTCCAAACTCCGCACATTCACATACAACTGTGTACTTGCCTCCACTTTCGTGTTCGTTCTCTGCGAGATCGTGGATCTATATCAAGTTAGACATGACCTAAACATGGTGCTTAACAACATGTCACTGACTGTACTCAGTGTTGTTTGCACAACAAAATCTGCCTCCTACCTATTGTATCAAAAAGATTGGAAAGAACTGGTTACTGGTATCTCTCAAGAAGAGTTGCGACATATACAACAAAAAGACAAAATAACTATGAAATTTATGAATGAATACACAAAATACACTAGAGTGGTCACGTATTTGTATTGGGTGATGGTGTTCGTGACTAATTTTCTTTTGATTGTCTCTCCGTTTTTTAAATATATGTCAAAGTCGTACCGTGATAATGTGTCGAGTGGGAAAGAGCCGCTTCCGCAGATTTTGTTCAGTTGGTTTCCATTTGATAACAAGAAAATGCCGGGGTACGCTGTTGGTGTTGCAGTTCACATAACCATGGGGTGTATCGGGTCAGGCGTGTTAGCAGTATTCGATATGAACGCCGTCGCAATAATGTCATATCTCAAAGGACAAACGGTCATTTTGAAAGAGAAATGTCGGAGGATTTTTGATGGTGAAAGCACAGGAGATGCTGTGGACATGATAAAGGAGTGCCATGAGCTACACAATGTTTTGGTTAAGTAAGTGAATTGCGACTGTTTTAACTAAAAAAGCAACTCCAATAAAGACTACTGAGAATCGATAAAGTTGCCCAGATAACTTGAGTTATCACATAGCCTAAAAAAACCTATGTGAGTTGATCTAACTTTTTGTTTTTCCAGACACCATAAAATGCTCAACGGACTTCTATCTTCAATTATGTTTCTCTATGTGCTTGTATGCTCTATCACAATATGCGGGAGTGTAGTGCAATTTACTTCAGTAAGTATTTAAAGTAGTATTTAAAGATAGAGTAGACATTATGTCCTGATTACGTATGTTAAACAAGACATAATGTCTACTCTAAATCGAACTCACAACTCACATCACAGAGCAGAGCTATACCGACTCAGATGACTTCTGGTAAAGGCCCATCAATCAAATCCCCTAAACTGACGTTAAGTGAAGTGTCATTTTAGTAAAGAACCTAGCACAATCTCTTGAAGGAGTCGAGCGAGACGCACTTTGAGTTACAACTGTAATATAAATAAAAATATGGATTTAAAACGGAAATAGTTACACCATAAGTTTTGTCTTTTTCATTGACAGTTTCATATCAAAAGAAACACGTTATGAAACTATGAGTGTTTACGCTTGATAAAATAAAACTATGCGTAGGAAAGGAGGGAACACTAAGATGACGGAAGATAAGGGAGAATGGAGGAGAAGTGCATGTTATGCCGACCCCACCTAGTAGCAAAAAAAAGAAGAACTAGAGTGTCTACGCAAGAGCGTAATCCCGTAAAGCAATCCCGGAACAGAAATTCTGCTCTGTGCAGTGTGCACCCCTGGTCTCAGTAATAATAATTTACCCGCCTAAAAACTCACCTACAAATTGGTGCTAACAAATTTTGCCAAAACCTCAAAAAGCACTTTACTAAGCCAGAAACAACATTCTTGTTCGTTACGTTAAGAAAAAAAAATGTCTTACGTCCCAATTCCCAAATCGCTATAATAAAGTCACAATTTATCCTAAATTGCTTTTTACAAACTCTGCAGATGTAAATTTTTTCTCATATTTCACGGCAGCGAATTAATTTGGTAGGCGACGTTAAGTTACTTACGTTGTTATTGGACTGGAATGTTTTTTTAAATAAATATTTTGGAAGACATTTACAAATCACATTCTTTTCCCGAATTAAGCAATATTATTCTAGTAGCACCAGATAGCTGAAAAAATTGTTAATAAATTCCTTACAAAATAAAAACTATTTTCTGTATTTTTTATTAAACAGAAGCTTAAGTTAGTTTATTAAGTTTTTTATCTTACCTTGAGGTAAGATCGACCGATTTTCCAAATCATAAGCCTTAGATAATAGTCAAATTATTTGGTTTGGTTCTCAAAAATCGAATTAAAGATTAGCGCCCCTAGAATAGAGAGCAGAATATAGTCCAGTGAACCCAAATCATTTTATCACACAAAAACTGCAAACCCTTAATTTTTGAATCGGATTTTGTGAATCAATCTTCCAACTCCAAAAAATCAATAAAAAACTGTTGGGTGCTCTAACAGTCACTAAGCCACGACGGAGGCCAAAAAATCCGTCACCAGAGTTGGCTACTAACTCATAAGAGCTTGCTTGCCTACCCCAAAAAATAAATCCATGAATTTTTTTTCAGAAAGAAGCAACCACATCACAGAAGCTCTGGGTGCTTCAGTACACAGTCGGCTTGATATCTCAATTGTTCTTGTACTGCTGGCATAGCAACGAAGTGACGGTCGAGGTAAAAGCATCTAAAAAGCTTTGATCTAGACTAATTGCAAAACTATTCACTTAGAACAGGGATGTGCTTGCAATCAAAACTACCACTAAAATAGAATAGTGGACACTAAAAAATTTATGATAATTTTCTAAATTTCTAGAAATTAATGTCCAACGTTTTTATTAATTTACTTATTATTATTAATCGATTTATTTAAACTGATATGAATTTATCAAGTTTAAATTGCAAAAATTTTCCCCAAAATCCATTCCGATTTTTTTGCGGTAAATTCATTTTAAATTACAAACTTTGTTTAAAATGTGGGCTCCTTCTAAGATATCCTCGATAATAATGTCTTAAAATGTAGACTCCATATAATGTCTTATGACTTCTAAGTACAAATCCGTGTTGTCTGATCTGCTAATTACGTTTAAAAATTGTTTCAGTCGAGGGTAGTTGACAGAGGCCTATACGAGAGCGACTGGTGGAAGGGCGACAAGACGCTGCGTCGTCTGACATTGCTGCTGGCCGGCAAGCTAGACGCTACGCTTATATTGGACGCTGGGCCATACACCACGTTGTCACTACCCACATTCATAGAAGTAAGTAAAATAGTTATGATACAGCTCTATGGAACGCAATTTTGGTAATGCTGTTAGCGTTGAAAAGACCAGCATTTCGTCCCTATGAAAAATACAGCGTGTTCTGTTTTTGGTATTATCCTAAAATACTTGACAGCTAGTGCATTTAAAGTGACAATAATTTAAAATTTGATGATAGCAAAAATATTTATAATTCTTTATTAACACAACTCTTAGACTATATTTGTTTAGTCAGAATATATATTTTGTTAGGCGTTACAAGTGAAAATAATAGCGATAGTGTAAAATAAGTTTTTCTTTCCACAGATATTAAAGGGCTCGTACAGTTTCTTCACATTGTTTTCTCAAATTAAAGATGACAAATAAAATACCTTTCGGTGATTATTGAAATCTATCAAAGTAACTGAATAACACTTTAATTTTGCAACACATTTTTAATCTTGGCAATAAAGCACTAATTACAATGAATTTCTTTTTTTTTAATTAGCTATTTCTTTTAACCGTTCCTCTCCTTTAAGTTTTAGTTGTTTCATCTAAGTTGAGGTCTTTATTTTGCACACTGTCTATAAGAATAATGAAAATAGCAATATTTTCTAAAATGGTATTATAAAAAGGTGATGTGAACAAGAAGTATGTCTCATGCATAATTTAACATCACGCTGTATAGAAGAAAATAAATGTTGAACACTATATGGAACCATTTTTCAAAAGAATTTATTTATTAAAATATGATGTTCTCTTGGGGATATAAAGACGTCGGAATATAATTCTCTATCTAATATTTTATGCATAGAGCTGGAAAAATAGGTACCTACTAAAGCCGGGTTTGACGAACTCCGAATGACGCTATTCTTTAGATTTAAATACTTCCATCCTTGTATAAAGTATACAGACAGTTTTTATCTTAAGAAAAAAATTGTGATTGGAGTTAGTCAAAACCGGCTTAAGTAGATAGATAGATAGATAGATATATTCTTTATTGCACACCAAGAGAAGAAGAAAAACAATAAAAGAGAAATAAGTTTTAAGTATGAGGTACAATGGGCGGTCTTATCGCTATAAGCGATCTCTTCCAGACAATCTTTGTAAATAAAGTTTTTTTTTTTTTTTCAAATAAAAGTAAGTTATATATAGGTAGTATAGTAAGTTCGTGTGAGCTCCAGCGTAAATGTAGAAAAGTAGCAATTTTTCAAACAAAATGAGTGGTAATAAAAAGCGAAATTACTTTCTTGTCACAAAACAGAAAATATTGAGCAAAATGGCTTTATGGCTAATTTTCTAAAGTGACAGCATGTTATTTAGCCTCATTATATCACACCTTGTTTTGACATTCTGTCCACCCTTATAGCACCCCTATATATCCGAATAGGGCAGCAGTTTGCACTTGATTTTTAATATTACCATCTTCTACTTATATTCAGTTTATAATAAAGATAATTCTTATCCTGATTCGCTTTTAAAATTTTTGTAAAACAATTCTTTATTTGTTGGAACTATTTGTTTGCTTTTTAATGAAACACTTATTTTTTAATATAAAAAAACATGTCTAGCATTTCTACAGTCAAAGATAATCGCTTAACAACGGGAGCCCTCCCGTCTGTAAGTCTGTTCTGTGGACGGAAAATATCACTTAGATTTTCTCAACCTAAATAAAATATATTATCAAAAACTTTACATACCTACCTCGTACTTATTTCTATCAATATACAAACTAACCTGTCAACTAAAATAATATCAACGAAAGAGAAGCAACACTAAAACACTAGTGTAAAAACCATTTATAATTCAGAAAACTGTCACAAAGAAAATGGCTATAAAAGTACAAACATTTCATTTCAAATCAAAACTTCGAGAAGACGCATCGCGCCATGTCTTTTCTAAAAAGCTTAGAAGACCCCAAACATCCTTTATTAGGCCCAACGTTGTGGGGACTAATGAAATGGAGGATGTGGCAACCAAATTCTTCTGGATTCAGCATCAACACCATACATATTCTCGGAACACTTTTCGTCATCACTCAATATGTAGAATTGTGGTTTATTCGATCGGATTTGGAGTTGGCTATGAGAAACTTATCCGTCACAATGCTTAGTACAATCTGTGTTATAAAAGCGATTTCGTTCATCCGCTGGCAGAAGCAATGGAAGAAAGTGGTTAAATACGTGTCTGATTTAGAAATCCGGCAGCTGGAAAGAAACGATGAAGTAACTAACACTGTCATCAGAGAGTATACGAAATATTCTAGACAAGTTACTTACTTTTACTGGTGTCTCGTTACAGCTACAGTTTTTACTGTAGTACTGGCACCTCTGGCCAGTTTCCTATCATCGAAACAACACAGAGATTTAATTCGCAACGGCTCGTTGCCGCATCCAGAGATTCTGAGCTCCTGGTTGCCTTTCGATCGAACTCGAGGATTCGGTTATTGGTTGTCAGTTCTAGAGCATTGTGGGATCTGCGTCTACGGGGGTGGCGTGGTTGCGAATTACGACTCTAACGCGGTTGTTTTAATGACGTTTTTCGCTGCGCAGCTGAAATTATTATCCATTAACTGTGCGAGGCTCTTCGATGGAGATGAGGTGATGAGCTACGATGAAGCTGTGAATAGAATAAAGGAGTGCCATTATCATCATGTGTATTTAGTTAAGTGAGTACACCCTCGTTTTATATAGAAGTAGGTAGTAAAGGTGGGTGTTTTCTTCAGTCTCTGAATAATCCAAAATACGTTCCGTTTTATACGATTTTATCTTTTATACCTTTAATTCTATACTCTTGATAAAATACTAGACTCGAGACAAAAAATCGGGGTCATATAAAAAATATTAAATATCTTAGAAACTATAAATGCTAGTTACATATATTGTATTTTTATAGATGACTAGCATTTTTTTTCTCTCGACTGTATATTTTGGAGGCTTCAAATATTTTTTTGCCCAATATCTTATCCCAAAACGGCACTGACAGAAGCTGATAGAGGCTTTCTCCTCTACATCCACACCATCAGGGGTGCAAGAACATTGCTGCCATCAACCCAAAGCTCTTGGGCTGGCTGGGGTGAGGTCAGCAGAGACAATGCACATTACACCCCAACGCCAATGCATTGCAGTTATGGGGAAATCTCGATCACTAGAATAATTTTTCCTTTCAGATTTGCGACAACCCTGAACTCTTTGTTATCACCAGTAATGTTTATTTACGTGATCATTTGCTCATTGATGATCTGCGCAAGCGCCGTGCAAATGACTACGGTAAGTATTCCAATCTATGCTTTGATCTAAGTCTAGAGACATTGCTAAAGTGTTAAGTAGTTCTACTCGTAAATACTCCCACAGAATATTAATTAAATATGAATGCCTGTGTACTGTATAGTGACAAATAAATACGTATATATACGTATTCTTATGCAACAATAACTTGTAGAAATGAAAATAGTAAATAAATATCATATCATCAATCATCATCAATCATCATCATCAATATATATAAAACTCTTTTGAAGCTGACAGAAAATCAACGCACAGCCTAAACTATAAGTCCTAGAGGTATGAAATTTGGAGGGTAGGTTCCTTATATAGTGTAGGGGCGCACTAAGAAAGGAATTTTGAAAAGTCGTACTCTAAAGGGTCTAGAACGCGAGCAACGCCGCGGGCGATGGCTAGTTAAAAATATTCATGGAAATTTACAACAAATTAGTTGAGGGACTATGGTGAGTGTAATACTAGAATCAGTAGCAACTTTACTTGGATTAATAGTTTAAAATTATAACTGCTCCTTCTATTTAAACAATCAGACCTTAGAATAAAGTGTATTTTCGCATAACTTGTCTATCCTATACTGATCAAACATTTTCTGTTATTTGCGTAGCAATTTGAGCTCTTTGTTCAGAAACTCTAAGTCCTTATTTCAATAGTTGTGTAAATTTTCAGGAGGGCACTGGGAATATGCAGCGTGTTTGGATAGCTGAGTATCTTTTGGCGCTGATTGCTCAGCTTTTTCTCTACTGCTGGCATAGTAACGAGGTTCTTACCATGGTAGGTACTTTACAAGATAATAATACCAAGTGTCTACGCGTCACTACAGAGGGTGCTGCACCGCGACCTTACAAGGCGTTGCAAGCGTCACTCGTCTTCTCATTTGCGCATTCTCGCCAAGACCATACGTGCTCTGCTAATTATTGTATTTATTGAAATTAAACTAAATAAAATTTTAAATAAATATTCACGTACACTTAACACAACGCCCTCTAGTCCCAAATTAAGCAAAGCTTGTACGATGGAAACTAGATGGCTGATAGAATACATACATACATTTTTTTTTTGTAAATACATACTTATAATACATAGAAACACCCAGACACAGAACAAACATCTATGTTTACAACACACAAATGTTTGTTCTCGGTGGGGATAATACCAAGCGTCTACGCGTCACTACAGAGGGCGCTGCAACGCGACCTTATAAGGCGTTGCAAGCGTCACTCGTCTTCTCATTTGCACATTCTCGCCAAGACCATAGGGTGCTCTGCTAATTATTATATTTATTTAAATTAAACTGATGTACTTTTACCAGTATTCTCAATTATAAGCTAGATAGCAAAGGATCCTAAGAACCAGCTAAGTAACGACAATCAGTCTTAGGGCTAGGTAGGCCGCATCATTGCCGTAGGCTAAAACACCAAGTTTTCACGCGGCCTCAGATTACCAAAAACTAAATGCGGCATGCAATAACATCTAGTGTAAGCTACAACAGTAATAAACAGAGCTTTAGTGAATTAATCATAGTATTTCTATAATAATTCGTATTTCCACATCCACACTTATTTTTCATTGTTTTCGACTGACACGTCTCGCTGCCCTCCCTCGTCGTGTCATCCATGAGTCTTCCATTTTCATACACTGCCCTCTTTATAACTCAAAGAGGTTGGTTCTACGCTGCATTGCTAACACTAGTCAATAGTAAAAGAAACGCTCGTGGCTAGGTTTGCTTAGTTAATGTTCACCGATATATCTAAATAAGTTAAACATTCTGCGCGGTCACTATTTGGATGAGTGACCGCTAGTGGCATTTACATCTGAGCGCTTCCGTAGCTCGGAGGGCTCGTTAAACTATCGGTCCGGGCTAAGCCACGATGGAGGCCTTAAGGCGGCCTAAAACTCCGTCAGTAGAGTTGGCCACTGACTCATACTTTTACCCAAACAGGTTAAACAGGTATTTTTTTACAAAATTAGTTTAAACTAGATTAATTACAGACTAGAGTTTTGAATGAGTCTAGTTTTTCATTCCAATAGTCTTAAAAAAAGAGGTGATAACGACGGCGCATTTAATTTACTATCATATTCCCAGAGCAATAAGGTCGAAGACGGCGTATACAGAAGCTCATGGTGGTCACAAACAACGCGCGTGCGCAGAAGCGTGCTTCTTCTCGGAGGCCAACTGCGCAGGCCCATCTTATTCTGCGCAGGGCCATTCACAGCGTTGAACGTAGCTACCTTTGTAACAGTAAGTATTTGAATGACTAGTACAGAATCAAAACATTACCTGGGAGTCTAGTAATTGCTTTTTTGGGTTCCGATCTAGGAACCGGAACTCTTAGGGTGCTTTTCCACTAGACGCAACGTAGCAACGTAGTTTTCCGTAAGCTAAGCTACGTTGCTTATGTATTTAAAATCCAATAGTAGGAATAGCTTAGCTCTGGTGGAAAAACACCTTTATAGTGCGACTTTGTTTTTGTAACTTTTAATTATTGCTGTGGTTTTTTGTTTATCATGGTTCTTTTAATGTACAAGTTTGGCCTAATTTGGAGCTACATTGATAATTTACATGGAGATCAGGCGATTCTGACCCAAAAATTGGCATTTTTTATGCGAAACCAATAATATACTTTACAAAGAAAAACGCGCCCGTACATTATGTTCTATTTAGGAAAGTGAAAATACTTTTCTCTCACTTTGCAGATACTAAAGGGGTCGTACAGTTACTACACTCTGCTGAGCAAGAAAGAAGATTAGATTTTCACAGTTCACTTTCACATTTTCACTATAAAATGCACTTTAACACTTTTAGAACCCGTCAGGGACCATTATTCACTTTTGTGAGAGAGTGCTTTTAGATTATGAGTAAAATGAATATTCCTTCGATTATTTTTGAAGTACGTATCCTTTATTAACTCGATTTTTTGTTATTTAATCGAATCATTTCAGATATTTTTTATAGGTAGGTAATTTATAAAAAAAAATGATTTAATCTATTATCTTTTGCAAAGCAAATTAAAGTAAGTAAGACAGGCGTCATAGCTCAGTTGGTAGTAGCCCTACCTTCTGTGCTGTGGGTCGTGGGTTCGATCCCCACCGAGAACAAACGTTTGTGTGGCAAACATAGATGTTTGTTCTGTGTCTGGGTGTTACTATGTAGGTATTATAAGTAAAAATGCATATAAGTATTCTATCAGCAATCTAATTCCCATAGTAAAAGCTTTGCTTAGTTTGGGACTAGATAGCGTTGTGTGATATGTCCAAGACTATTTATTTATTTTATAAGTTTACAACTTATAAAAAACATAATTCTAGCAGTAGTAAAGTTTTTTATCGCTACGAAAAATCATGCAATTTGAAATATCTCACAAAACTGTATTAAAACTAGCGAGGAGAGCGAGAAATTATTACAATTTTGTAGAAAAAGTTGAAATAAAGTTTGCTGAGACCACTCTGCAAAATTGAAACGGTACATGCAGCAATTTTTATTGTAAAACATGACGGCATTACTGATGAGAGCTTTGGAGCTATCATAATCATCAGCCTGCAGAATATCACAGAGGTACAGATAGGCCTTTCTTAACATTATCATCATCATCTGTCTGACCACTCCTCACAGTCCTACGTTAACAGTCACTTCTTAAAATACCTTTTTAACTAATAAAAACTCAAAGCTATCTGAATTCTCACAGAAAACTTGAATAACTTTGAAATACTTACCGTCCAATAAGACCTTTGGAAATTTATCTTCACTCAGCCAGATCGAAGTAGGTATCTACATTCTTCAAGACAAAATTCTAAGAAGGAAGGTAAAAGTTTCTGTCTTCTTTAATAAAAATAAAATAGGTACCTTTACTAGGTAAACAAAATAGAAAAAAAAATCTTCCTATGTAACACGGACAGGATATAAGTATCAGCTAGATTAGAATCGTATAGTTTTTTACACAAAACACGAACCTGGTTTTTGTGTACTATGTTTCTTTCTATTATAACAATTGTTGGGATCTACCCAGTGGTTCTATAACGCTGAAGGAAAATATCAAGAAAACCCTTAGTCAACTTTGCACGTATTGACCTTAATTTTTCCGTGGAAGGCCAATGGCTATTACATTCCACGAGTACAACAAGGCTTTGGAATAAAGTTTTGCTAAACGCTGTAGCCTTTGCTTAGCGAAAAAAAAAAGAATTAAACTTATTCTGTTATATCTGTAATAGTAGGTACTTTATTAGTAATACAGTATTATAGTTGAGCTATCTACAAACCGTTGCAAACGATTTATAGATAGCTCACCTGGTCCAAATCAGTACCAATCGGAAGCGTGCTAGTTGTATTTAAATTGTGCTTTAAAACAAGATTACAGGTTGGTAGGTTTTTTTTATTTTGCTATAAGTATTTATTTGGCATATACTCAAGATAAAAAGAGATATATCCGATGAACTAACTAGTATCTAAACAAATAAGACATTATTTTACGACGTCCATCGCGTTTTATGTCTCATGTCTGATAGACGAATCAAATAAAATCGAATACGGGCCATTACGAAATCGTAGTGTAACACAAATATTTGATTCAAACAGAACTTCGCAATTGTAAAACTTGCCTAGACTGTCTTAAATGATCGGGAAAAAGGAGCGGACTTTGTCTCCTAACTTTGTAAGCCCCTAATCCGGAAACAGGGTAAGGATAATCGTAAGTGGTCTTTGTGGTAGTAATTATGGTTCCAGTTTGAATACATTCGTTAGGATAATTCAGAGGGGTCCGAAGACCGAAATGAGGTCCAATTACGCTTATTTTGAACCAAATTACAATGAAATACAATAAGAATAAAAATCTAGTTTGCGTCACAAAAACTTACAGTGCAAAATTAAAAATCGAGTTTGCTGCCCCCGTATCGTATAAGCACTCAATTACTTTCGCTGCCCAGCATAATGTCAACCGATGTGGCCACAGATATACGAAAACAAGAAGCTTTTAACGGCAAAAAACGCGCTGAAACACGCTAATGTCACTATTTAGTCACAAAATACCTACCTATGTTTTAGTATTAAAACCTGACAGGCTTAAACATTGCAGGTTTTTATGAGATAACGATTGCCCCCCAGTTATCATGGCTGTGTATCCCAAGGTGGCGTTGTTGTGCAATAACATTGCACAAAGTTCATCATAAATCATTTTGATCCAAACAAGTTTTCCAAAACAAGAGTCTTAAATAGATTTGACATAGCTTAGCTGAAACCCTACTCAATCCAACTCAACGGTGTTTGAAACTTTCGTTACTGAAATTAAAGAAGTTGAGGAAACTATGTGACTCTAACTTAATTTGGACTTTATCTTAAAGAGGACAAAATTCATTATTGTACAATCAACATCATATAAAGGTTCTCTGACACGCTTGAGTAGAACAGAATATCCTCTCTTGGGCTCCCCTACCTTAAATTAAAATGAGAAAATGTGTTATCACTAAAAAATAGAAATTTGTCATTAACACTTAATTACCAGTAAGGTATAACTCACGCTAGTACCTACTGATTTTAAGATACTCGAGTGGGTACTGATTTTGTGCTGCTTGTTGGAACGCCAAGTGTAATTTTTTGCCAAAAGTTTCTTGGAAGAAAATCAGTCGTAAAACAAACAGGGATAATCGAGTATTTCTTACACATTTTTGATTGCGAAAGTTTTCAGAAGGTTACCCAAGGATGGCTGTTTTTACACTGGCATCGACACGACACCGACACGATATCTACGGGGAGCTAATATTGTTATTACTAGACGTTTTGACAGGCGTCACAGCTCAGTGGGTATAGTAACCAGTGGCCTGATGTGAGTTCGATATCCACTAAGAACAAACATTTTCTCCATCTTATAAAAAGTTACTTTAGATATTATGTTCTGATAACGTATGGTAGCCAAGACATTGTCATAATGTCTACTCTAACTTTTTATAAGACAGACAAAAGTAAAAAAATTTATTATGAATATAAAATTATTCTAGTTCCTACAAGCTTTTCTTAGTTTCGGACTACATAGCGTTGTGTGAAATGTCTATGAATATTTACGTCGTATTAGTGCCGACACCGATATTTTTGCTCACGCTACCTACATCGGTATCGTGTCGGCGTCGTTATCGGCTAGTGCGTCCGATGTCGCCCTTTTATTTGCCAGTGAGTTGAACAACAGTATTAATATTTTATGTGTTGACTTCGTATCTTTGTTGATGTTATTTTTACCAAGATTTCTTTTTTATCTTACTAATATTATAAACGCGAAAGTTTGTAAGTATGGATGGATGTTTGTTACTCTTTCACGTAAAAACTACTGATCCGATTTGGATGAAACTTGGAATATATATTGTCCGTGACCTGGATTAATACATAGGCTATTTTTTCTCCTGAAAAATTAACGGGATCAAACGGGACGCGAACTAAGTCGCGGGCGGTTAGCTCTGGTAGTAAATGCTATCAAAAGAAATGTTCATTATTTAGTATTCAGGTGATCAAGGACAATCTAGGGCACATGTTATATATACCCTTTTATTACATTCTCTAGCATAGCTTTAATGCTCTGTCATTGTCACTTGCATGACAACGAAAAGAGATGACAAAAGATTTAGCAGAAGCCATTTAGCTAGCGTAGCTTTAGAAGACCAATATTAATAATTATGCATACTCTTCCTTTGACACTATCGCGTCTGTTCTCTAGCGATTTTAGATTTTAGCCAAGCTCAGATTACCAAATATTCTATGAAACCAAGCTATGTTTTCTCAAATGTAGGTCAGAATATTTTCAAGTCGACCTACCTTATAAGTTCTAGTTGACCTACATAAGTCCCTGTTTGTTCTTTGTTGACCCGTAGAAAAAAACATGGCTAGAATGGCTGTTTTCAAACTGGTCACAGCTTTACTTGACAGGCACATAATAATATTTTTAAAGTTTTAGCTTATCTAGTGACTACAATATGGGGCACTTCAAAAAGGGTGTTTTAAAATTCTTCAAGGGTCGGCAACACGCATTTGATGCCTCTGATGTTGCAGGCGTCCATAGGCTACGGTAACCGCTTCCCATCAGGCGGGCCGTGCGCTTGTTTGCCTACTTAGTAGTATAAAAAAAAGAAAACATATCTGGGCTTAAAAAATACTTTTACCCTATAGAAAGATTATACGGACCGAAGAATAAAAATCTCGGATTATACACAATGGAAGGTGTACCTAATTATTATGACAAAGTGAGTGTCATCGCCACAAAATGAGATTTTGAATAAGGTGCGCTACCTAGTCTGGGAAAAAGAAAGAGTGGGGACAATAATGAAGTTTCAAACGCTTTCAAACCTCGATGGAAAAACCGGGGACAGTTTTTTCTTGGTTTCGCTTTTAATTAAATTCTAAGGTTGACAAAGCAAGTCTTTAGGTAGTTATATAGTGGTACACTTAAAGGTTCTTTGTAACTATTGAGATTTTAATGACCATAATATAGAACACACACAACACACACAACACACATGGCCCACATCATGTTAGGCGATAATCTCTGTCTTTGAAGACGTGCCCTGTAAAACACTGCGTCCATCACTCGGAGACGTAAATATTTGGGACGTCATGTAATTGTGACAAAATACAAAGCAAATTTTATTTCGTAGCAACGATTTCCCCTGTGGCTTCTACTACAGAATAAAAATAAGATCTAACATAGGTACACTAACAATGCATATTCTAGACGGAACTTGTACCCGGGTAACCAGCTGAGTTTGAGAACTCATACCAAACCCTATTGAACTGGCGCCGGCAACATCGCCTATTGAAAAGTTTTGTACGGAAATAGCTCGGAAATTCTGAGCGACTGGTTTTTTGCAAAGTTCAAAGCTTGCTTTTAGAACTTGGGAGTTTAAGATCAAACTATGATTGAAAGCTTTAGCCCTATATATAAGTAGCTACTTATTTTCAGTACCTAAAAATTATGCGGTTACTGCCCCCATATCGCAAGCTCTGAACTATTTACCAACAGATCTCAAAGAACTAAATGGAAACTTTTTTAAACTTAGGCTAAGAAGATGGCTTATTAGTAAAGCACATTATACTTTAGAAGAGTACTATAATACTGAGACTTGTTTCTTTAAAAAGCATTTTAATACAAACCACCATGAGCCTAAAATTATTCTATTTGGCAAATTTAAAATCTTATCTATATTTTGGGCCATTATTTTCAACAAAGCTGAAGAGTGAAAGGCGTATATAAGAGATTATATTATACAAGTTGGTATCGCAAGCTTGGCAGCCTAATGCGTTCAAGCTCTTATTGATTTTATTACAAACATGCAAGGCAGAAAGTTGAACAAGTAATACCTTCCGATAGACTTCAGACGTTATTTTTACCTACCCACATAATATAATGGGATAATGGTTCGATTCAAACATAAAAGGGGGTAGTTTACACCATAATGGGTGTAATCTTATTAAGGTAAGTGCTTACAAACCCCTCAGAAGGCTTTTTACCAGTAAACTTTAATAAAAAGCCTATCATGCATACTAAATAAGTTTCGTTTTTAAATGATTTTAATTATTTTTTTTATGATAAAAGTAATGGAACAAGCTGATAGCTCACCTGATGTATATTGCAGATACTTTGACCAGAAAAAAAAGACAGAATTATTTAACATTTCATCACGTACCACCCCGCCCCTGTTTGGGCGCCAGAATGTAACAGTAGCTTCTAATGTGATAGTAAAATGGTCGACTCAGAAAAAAATAAAGCTGAATTAGCTGATAAAAGCATACAATTTGTTTCAAGGCTAGTTTTAACGAGAAAACACGCCGGAGTAAGCAGCGTTATTTCCACTTCATGTTTTTCAGACGACAAATTTTCAGGTCAACTTGTAAAATTACAAATACTAAAAGCTGAATCTGAGGCTACTCGTTCGTATGTTGTAGCATTGCTTCGACTTTCGTCGATTTTAATTCGATACTCAAATATAAATATTTTATTACAGATGTTATCAAACTCTCACAAACGGAAAAAATACGTCAAAAAGATGTTTATCAATATATATAAAACTCTTTTGAAGCTGACAGAGAATCAACGCACAGCCTAAACTATAAGTCCTAGAGGTATGAAATTTGGAGGGTAGTATCCTTATATAGTGTAGGGGTGCACTAAGAAAGGAATTTTGAAAAGTGACACTCTAAAGGGTCTAGAACGCGAGCAACGCCGCGGGCGATGGCTAGTTTATGTATAAAAACATTAATTTTAAACTCGACTTTATGACTTAAGTCATAAATGTTAGCCTCCTAATATAAATAAAATAAATAAAATAACTTTCAAGCGACCTTAGAAAAAAAGTTATGGGGGAAGAAAGCCCCTTCATATAATCTGGTTCTAATTCACGCCTGATCTGAAATTTATTTCACGATTAGTGAAGGTTTATATAAGTCCAGAATTGGCTTGTTTACAATGTTCCAAACCAAACAAATGGGATGATCGATTAAAAACAAGATTGTTTTTCATATTGAATACACAACCCTTTGAATCCCAGAGAAAACGATAGACACTGAAGCAATCTGTTATACTCAAAGCCATTGCAATTACGGAGGTTGCCAAATCACATAGTTTTTGTAGGGTGACTTGCATAAACTTTTTAACTCGTACTCTTTTGAAGTGCCCATAACCTCTCCTTTCAGAATTTTTATGGTCCTTGATACTGGGGTTATTGAGCTTATTTATTTACCCATTCACATAGACGCAAGTTTTCATTGAATTTCAATGTTATAATATTTGGCGCCCAACATGGGACAGCTTCAAGTTTCTTAGAGGTTATATACGAGTATCGAAGAAGCAGTACCTACTAGGACAACGTTGAAAACACCTTGCAAATAACTCATTAAGTTAAAACGAAAAGCTGGGAGATAAACAATAATTATTATTCATGTTTTGGCGCCCAACGCGGGGCAGTTTTAAATCACGCGACTAACAAAATACATAATTACAACAGAAAGTTTAATGGGGAAATATGAAGGAACAAACAGAACAGAGGAACGTCTAACAACGACAATTAGTGCAAAGTTAGTGATTAATATTCGTAATCGGCAATTTTCTAAGTAACAGCCAATTTTACGAGCCACAACCTATTTTATGAGAAGCGATTATTTTTACTGACCTATTAAAGCCAAAAGGTAGATTTGGAATATTCTGGATAAAATTTGGCGGTAGATAAAAAAGGCAAAAACGATGTTATTTAATTCTGAAGCGCAACACTGGAAAATTACCTACTTACAATTTTTATTACATTGGTTGCTCAGAAATTTACCAACGAAAAGCGACTAATTTAGTTACGGAAATGGGGCGATAACTTTTTTTTATGATAAATAAAAAACTGCCTAGCACTTGAGATCTTACTTCTCAGAGTGAGCAGCGCAGTGCAATACATCACGTCAAGTACAAGGTGTACAAAAACTCACTCAACTCCAATCTTTGAATAAAAAATAAGTTGAACAAAAATACTTGACATTTTTAATTCTGATTTCATTTCAAATAATCATTGATATAATGATTAGAGTAACTTAGCATTCATTTATATATTTCTATGGTATGGGTAGGCCTATAATTTTCTTTGTATTGGGAGGAATGTTTTACATCCCATCTTATCCTTACTTAGCCAGCTGGTTCCTGCATTTTCTTTTTAACGAAACCCCTACTCAACTATGCAAAGAATAATTCATCCCTCTTGGCAAATGGGTTGACTAATTTAGAATTCATGCTATGCATGATAAGTGGCTGCTGAAACGACCCTTGTCGAGTTGACTAATTTTCTAGTTAAACCTACTTGACCTAAGTGTCATAGATTTTTGTGATGGAGCTACCGTTATCGTCAGAATATCACTTTATTCTGGATCACCTTGTACTTTTAAATATGGCTTGTGCAAAAAAAGCATTGTCTATGATTTTTGGGAAAATCATCATTTCCCTGCCCTTATCCCACGCTAGGTGGGGTCGGCACAACATGTTTTCTTCTTATAAATAAGGTTAGTATTTTTGGGAAAATACTAACCTTATTTATTTTAAAAGAATTTTTTTTCATAGGTACTCCAATTGGTCATGCACTTAGCTTAGCTCTAAAGGGAAATCAAATAAATAATTGCATTGGTTAATAATGCTAAGTTCAATTAAGTTAATTTTTATGTTAAATGTATCAGTACCATTATCTTACGAATACCGCTTTTTAAGAAACTCAACTTAAAACTTACAAAATATTGTTAGCTTCCCATTCCTACAGGAGCAATACAAACTTTACTAAACCCAAACACCCAGTGTTCACCAACAAACTAACCAGTCGTTAAACGAATGAATGGCTAATGGGTTTGTTTGCCAAACGCTCAAACGTGTGCTACTTCCTATTGCTTCTATTAATTTATTTCCACTCACTTTACACTCAAACTTGTTTGCAACAATACAATAATTATGCAGATGCTTTGCATTGTTATTCTCTAGACCGCGGAGCTTTGCAATTTTACATAATTACATTCCGTGATATTATATCTTCAAATATGTTGAAATGTGCGAGCGAGAAGGTTGTTTGACGTAACCCATCGCCCTAAAACAAACAGGAGATAATCATTCGTTTGTGTGTTGATAAACATAAGCTCGAGCACTTTAATTAACCTGGGATTTGAATAGCACAAACGACTTGTCTGTCGTGTCGTGTTACCTTGTACATGTTTCACCATGTTTTAGCGAGTTATAAAGACAAAGTTACAGAATCCGACACGGTTTAATAAAGCTCGGTGACAGTTATGGGATTCTATGCAAAGACAAACAGATGTAAAAATTGACTCCTGTGTATTGAATGTCAGCGCTGTCACACCCTGTACTAGTAGTTCGCCAAGAACTGAGATCACGTGAATGTCTAGGTACCTCCTCGTACTGAAAATAAAACCCTAAATTTTGCAAATCGCATCAATACCGCCATTTAGCAAAGTACCAGTCTTACTTGAACTACAAAACCATTGAAAGTCTAAGAAATGGTAGCTCGCGTTATACTGGTTTTTCCTACTATATAATTTTTACAATAACTCAAAAACTATTTAACCTAGAATAAAAATAAAAACGGTTTGGAAATCTCAAAACAAAACCCTATCATATGACGCCCCACTTAATATTTTGGGGCGACTTTTTTTTTTTTACTCTCTTTGGACCCTCATAACTTCATGACTTCTTGACCGATTTACTTCATTTAACCAACCAGTAAAACTTAAGAGTATTATCCGTATATCTACTAAATTTTGTGAAGATCGGATAAGCGGTTCAAAAGAACTCGTCGAACAAACATACAAACATACAAAGCATTTTTGTCCAAGTTGTCACCAAGATCTCGTTCGCTTGGCTCACTCGATCAATTATTTTATACTCTTACATGATAGAACAAAACTAATACTTTCGTGATATTCACGAACGGCAAACCCAGCTGCTGTGAAGATGAACACCTTGCTATGATTCAGCTTTACAGGCTTTAACAGCCTAACTTTCATGTACCAAGATTATTTAGTCGAGCGTGAAGCAGCGTTCAATGTGTGCGTGTGCTCTTTGATGTAGTGTGCCGACTATAGTTGTTTTATTTCACGAAGGCGGTTTAGGTATGTTTGTAGTAGTGCATGCACATACACTAATCGTACGCCCAGTCTCTTTCTATCTCAATACGTCTGAGTGCTGCGGAGTTTACGCACACAAACACAGACAAAACACCTTCGTGAAATAAAACAACTATATTGAAATTCAAGCGCAGGAAAATTGTGATATGTCTCGACAGTCGACATGCTAGATCATGATGCTCTCATTTTAGGTACCTACTTATTAATGTAAGCCGACCACTGTACGTAGATCCATCGCATACCTTCTTTTATCTTGCATTCGTTAGTAAAAGCAGGGGTCTTAATAGTGGTCGTAATTAGCGTGGCCGAGATTTGGGGTGCTCCATTGTTTTTTGTTCTATTTGTGCCTTAGAAACTCATTTTCCTCTTGGCTCTGCCACAGAAAAGTGAAAGTGAACTTATTTGTTTTGCGTGTCAGTTAGGGCTGATTTACACATGTTTAGTTGTGGTAAGTTTGGTTTTAGACGAGCTAAGTTTGCTAAGTGTGTTTGAGTCATCTTAGGGGCATTTTCAGCGTTCAAAGGTACTTACTACGTTTTCCAAGTTAGGAGGTTATAGGAGGAATAAAAACAAAGTTCAAATCTCACTCTTTTTATTTGCTATGACGTTTAGAAACATTTATTTTGACGAAACTGTCTACGATTACTAAAAGTTTTTATACCTCTCTAAGATCACAACAACTTTACTTTTAAATTTATTATTTACAATAAATAAACCAAAAATACTCAATATTTACAACTAGTCTCATCTTTAACAATAATAAAATAAATTATTATGGCTACTTTCACCAACGATTTAACGGATCATACAATATCTATTTTAGCCTAAGTATAATATTTTTTTGCCAGGATCTGTCGTGCTAATCCATGGTTACTTTAACCGTTAGTTGGTGAACAGTGGCGTAAGTACATTGCCTAAGTATTTTGATCTTACTACTACACTCAGAGACGTCACTTAAACACAAGTATTACCTAACTTTGCGGGCCTCAGATTCTACTTATTCGTAAGAGATGGTAATAGACTAAGCATTGATTGTTCTACTATACTATACGTCTCTGAGTGCGACTGTAGCTACTCTTCACTAATACTCTACTTCTACCAGTCTGATCTAACCTTAGCCTTTCAAAGTTTCGATCATTTTCATCTCTATTGCGTTCACATAAGGATTAAACTGATTCACACAACATTTATAACATACTGTGCAGTTTTTATTTATTTAGTTACTATACCTACTTGTTATTTTTATGTTACACAATCAGCAGGTTCTAGGTACATAAAGCTCTTAGGAATGTACAGAAATGAGCACACGTAGACATAGTACATTTCTAAAAGTACCAATTTTTGGCGGAAACGAGAATACTCTAATAAATAACTTTTTATATAAATAGGAAAACAATTATTTAATTAATTGCTTATAATAAACATACTCCAGTCAAACATAGATTAAGTAAAATTCTAAAAAGGACTACGTCAAAATTCCAAAATGCAAAATTCGAAAGTTCTCACTGAAAGCTCTTAAGGTGCATTTAGACCAAACGAGCTAAGCACATAGTAACTTATTTAAGAGCGAATGCTCATACTATCCCTACTCTGTCGTATTCTCTTAGTGTAAAAAAAATACAGAGCCTCATTTCGCCGTTCTATGCTCGTGGCTCTATGGATTATTCTAAAAACGCTCGCGCTAGAGATAGGTAGGTATGTAGGTAGGTAGGTAAGTAAGTAGGTACGTAGGTAGGTAAGTAGGTAGACAGGTAGGTAAGTAGGTAGGTAGGTAGTTAGGTTACATACCCCTCCGGCTCTCCTCGGGTCGCAGGGGATGCGTAAAACATTTTCCCAATGCAAAAAAAAAAAAAATGTTAGGTAGGTAGGTGCATGCGCGTGAACATTCCAGCTCTTGTTATTCTTCTTGCTCGATGGTATTCTTTAGGTGTAAACGCAAACAAATTTTCATTTACACTAAGAGATTAAGAAAAAACGCTCTTGTTCTCGCTTCCCGCTTATATTCGTTTGGTCTAAATACACCTTTACACAATAGAATCATTTGGTGTATCAGATTTAGACAGCAACGGAACACTACTATAGTCTTTTAACCTTTCACCAACCCTCTTAGTACCATTGTCGAAAGAACTAGCAGTGGGTAGCTTAGAAATCCAATTGTTATTACCGATTTTATTTGATTTATGATTGATAGGATCCTTTAGTTTAACCCGTGGCTGTGCGTTCTGACTCGCTGTGTTATGATTTAGGGAGTTGACGTTCAGAGATATGGAGTTTGTAACGCTTAGCTTATCCAATTCTTCTCCATTATCTGTCACTCCGTTTATGAAAGGTTCAGTAGGATCTGACTGCTGCCTTTGCATGCTCAGGGTTTGGAGAAGAGGTTGAGCTTCCTTCTCCAGTTTAGCTATATCTGGGATTTTTTGCTGGAATGTTCCGGAGCCTCGTCTGCTGGAAGACCTAGAGCTTTGGTCTAGGCGGTTTCTAAAGGGAGTGAGGTGTGAAAGGGACCCGCTTTCCGTTGACTGGGTTTGAGTCTTTATGAGAGTAGCTCTGGGTGCGCTGGGGTCAACCTTCTCCCCTTGCAACCAGTATGTGACTAGAATACCTTTGCCCTGCAAAAAACAATGGTCTAACTTAGACTCGCTTTCCCACCTGAAACAACTTCATGTTCTGGGAAGTGGGCGTTGGTAAGTACGGCACAGATTTTTATAACTATTACAATTTTGCCTACGTTTCTCTCTACATCTGATATAGTTCTTTGATCCAATATAGTAATTTTGTTTTTTTTATTCTATTTGTTCAAACAGCACTAGGTACTTAATATTTCTCCTGATATTTTTTATCACTGTTTAAAAAGCAAGATGGTACTATTTTAAACGGTGATGTACTTTGAACAGGAGTTGAGAAGCAATTCTAAGTAGAGGGGAAGGTACCTACATAACCTTTCCTTCACGCTTTTTGTTACTATCTAAAAAACTCTATTTTAAACTAATTGACTTTTGACATAAGTTAAGAGGCGTTGCTAAGTACGGGCAAAAGTTTAAAAACAAAAGTTGTTCAGCGTAATCGCTTACGAACAATTTTAATAATAGCAATATCGTTTTATATTTGATTTGTTATTGGATATCGAGTTTCGGATTGTTTTGTTTGACAAACAACGTATTATGATCTGAAGAGCGCTGAAGGTTAACCAAACACGTGCTCTTCCCAATTATTTTCAAAGTTCAAAGAATAAATATTACATTTATTATAACATTTAAATAAACAACTTGTTTATCTTGAAGGTTTATGTAAGTTTTTATATATCAGCCATTTATCAAATCAAACACTGTTTAACTGAATTTTTACCGATTTAAGAAAAAAGAGAAGGTTCTATCAGCTGTACCACATTGTGTTACCATGTCATATCAAGTCTTGTACTATCATGTCTTGTATCTAGGTGCCTTCAATATTCTAAGCTAGGTGCTTTAGTTTCTTATAAGTTTCATCGAACACCTGGAATTTTTATCTCACCCTATGAACAATAGGTTTTGAATATCATACATTAAGGTCCGTATGTCGATGCAGAAATAGTTACTCAATAGATTTGAGTAGAGATTTTCATACAAAAATCTATGCTTGAGTCCCAGTGGTTGACCAGTAAATCAGCATAGGGGCATACAGTTCAGTAGTAGACGTACCTTCATAGCGACTTCACCTCTGCAGTCCAGCAGGAAGGTTCCATACAGGTCCAGCAAAGCCTTCGTATCTGGAGACACGTGGATCTTCAGGGCTTCTCCGTTGGACTCCATGCGAGATGCTGTGTTCACAGTGTCTCCGAAGAGACAGTATCTGGGCATCTTCAGACCTACCACGCCTGCCACACATGGACCTGTGGAAGAAAACAAAAGTAAGTCGAAAATCTTATATAAATAATATTATACTGAACGCCTTTGTGACCTTCTTACGCTCCTAGTAATTTTTTTATACAACTAAATGATGGTACAAACCTATGGCCTTAATGTTAACAATGCGTTGTCTCATCAAGCACGTCCACTGTGGACGTGACGTGAAAAATGGCAGCCTTTGTAACTTTTATGAAATTTTTAATAATATTTTTACTACAACTTATTAAAGGAATAAAAACATACAATCCTCGCCTCGACTTGACCTGGCAATCGTGCTATGGGTAGTTTCAGTTATCAAAATTACGTCACGACTTCGAGGTCGAATCGAGGATTATTCGAGTTTACAAGTAAGAGTATAGAGCCCCAGGTGTGACAAGCAAGAAACGTAGAGCAGCATTTTTATAATGAAGCCATCAACAGCTTTACAAGTACAGCCATAGAAATATAAATTAATTGAGCAGAGCGTCTCTTTGGTCATTTCCACAAACATAAATAAATGTGACTTCTTTATTTATATTTCTTTGAGTAAAAAAGTGCTGAGTCGGAATGATGAGGTAAATTTATGGAGGACATTTTTCATTTTACAAAGAGAGCAGGTACGTAATTGTTAATTGTGGTCTAGTTATTAAAAATGCTTTGCTGGGTAGTTCTTTGATAGAAGAACAATATTTTTTTAAGTTTTTTTTTGTTATTAGTAACAAAAAAATTCTTAAAAAAATATTGGTACAATGTCATTGTATGTAATTTCTTTATTGTGTGTATTTTATCTCTGTATCTAACATCTGTTGTGTTTAAGGGTTTGAAAATCGATTCCGAGAATCACAATCGAATAGTTCTGGCACAATAAGAGTAATTTGCAACTTAAGTTGCACTAAAGGGCTTGAATAATCCATTACAAAGTTTGACAACGGGATAATGATCCACACTCCAAATATTAGTTTGGTGTCTGAAGTGAAATCATAAGGGACAATATGCCATGTTTATATAGATAAGTTTAAGGGAGATCCAATATCTCAGAGGGAGTTGGGTGTTCAAGCCCCCTTGAAGAACTAGGGGTCGATCTGTTGGGTGGACATCGATTTCTGAAAACATTACAGTTAGGGCCAATGCCTTGATCACGAATAAATGTGACAATCGCAAACGTATCGTATCGTTAGCGTATCCGAGCCCGTAGTCTGTGCATTTGTTTTGACTTTCGACTCGAGTGTAGCACACGCAAACGCATTCGCAAGGCGAGTCATTTTGTTTGGAATTACACAATTCCCAAATCTCCCGCTAGAGGCGCTTATCCGGATTTCATACAAAATTTCTCGCTTTGCGAATGCGTTTGCGTGTGCTACACTCGAGTCGAAAGTAAAACAAATACACTGACTACGGGCTCAGAGATACACTGCGTATACAGTCGAATTTTCCTTGATTTTACATACTGATTAAGATAATTATTCGACACTTTGACTTTGACTTCTCCTTTATTCCACAAAAGTCGAACTCTACCTTACGTGTTTCAAAGTAGGTACCTTCTGCTATTCTGGATTCGCAACTCACAACTTGTTTAACTTCTCAAGGCTCTACGCTTCAAAAACCAAACATCTTATTCCTTACACCACAGCACAACGTGACTAGAATACTGCCATCTGATAGTAGTCAAAGGCTGGCTTCAAGTAATGCATAAGTCGTAGTTTAGAGTGTTACCACGCTGATATTGCAGTACAATATGATAATATCAAAACCTTTAGTTGCAAGAACCGTCGTACTGCGAAAACTATTTGACAATCCGTGTACCACGAATATAAGCATCTGATTGTTCATTTAATTCTTTATGCAATCGGTCCTCCTCCTTCAATCGTATTCCTCATATCTGAGGGTCGTGACCACCTCCAGTCATTATCCTCATCTTAATCTCATCATGCAATCGGTAAAGAGTTAAATAATCTGACTAGAGTCCTCGCTAAGTTTAGAAGTTGTAAACCACAACTGTACTACGTAAACGATTTGACAACTTAAACCTACAACAGTGACCTCCTCTAAAATAACTACTATGTACAAAATCTTGCTGATTTATTACATTGCAGACTCAGCGTGGTCAGACTAGTTTTAAACGTGATTGCATGGTGCTGACATGTGAGTAGAAATTGCTGTAATATTTTTAATTCACATGTCATTTTCAGCGTAGATGAGTTTTTCATATTGAAAAATGAGAAAAAAATTAATTTAGTTTTAAATTTAACATGGTATCTCTTATATCTAGGTCTAGGATCCGGTGAACCCTAGCAAGCTACCTAATGTTGTTTCTTTGTTCACAGACCACGCCTTAATTACTGGACCAATTTCAATGAAACTTATACCATTCAGAAACCTTTTTTTCGGATTGAAACATAGGTTATATTTTATTGAAATCGAAGACGTGGATTTTTAGATACAGCTTGAACTTTCTTAGCCAAAACCCGTTTGCTACGAGGTGCTATATTTGTCACCAGCATACGTTCATCGTATGCTGGTGACAAATATAGCATATTGGTGGAAAGTTTCGCACGCGTACGAAGTCGCGGGTATCAGTTAGTTATTTATCATCATCATCATCATCATCCACAGCCTGACTTCACTCACGGCTGGATATAGGCCTCTCTTTTTATGTATCACTCCGACCCCGTGCCAGTCTCATCCAATTTTTGCCCGCTATGACAACGATATCGTCTGCCTATCTTGCTTTTTTTTAAAGAGGTAATGGAACAAGCTAATAGCTCACCTGATGTTAAGTAGTAACTTCTGCCTATAACAATGCATTACTTTACAGAGCAAGTCCAATGAGGACGTGCCCTGTAAGGCAATGCACTGCGTCCATCACTCTGAGACGTAAAGATCTTGAAGTATCATGTGCCTGTAATTGCTGCAGGATGACCGACATTTCTGTAACCGGTTCTTGGACGCCATTCAGCCAGCGCCTTACTCGACCTGTCATCACCTCGCCTCGTCAAGTGTCCTGCCCAACTCCATTTTAGTTCCGTTATGCGATTCCCAACGTCTCTGACCTTTCTTCGACTTCGAATCGTAACGTTGGGAACACGGTCTAGCTTGGTGCTGGTTAAGTTATTTATAATATTGAAATATCTCACCAGAATGCAGTCCAATCCTCAGTTTCAGTTGATCATGCGGTCGGTGCCGTATCTTGAATCTCCTCACAGCATCGAGAAGTGCTAGAGCCATGCGAGATATCTCGCATGCGTGTCTCGTACCGTTGCGCTCTGGGAGTCCTGATACCACCATGTAAGCGTCTCCTATTGTTTCTACCTGGTAAATTTAAAACTGGTTTTAATTAAACTTCCCATTCGTCATCATCATCATCAATATATATTCAATATAATATATACCTAATATAAAACTCTTCTGAAGCTGATAGAGAATCAACGCACAGCCTAAACTATAAGTCCTAGAGGTATGAATTTTGAAAGTCACACTCTAAAGGGTCTATTTAGAACGCGAGCAACGCCGCGGACGACGGCTAGTAATATTATAAATGTTAAAGTTTAGATGTTTGTGTTTCAATCACGCTGCGACTACTGATCCGATTTGGAAGAAACTTGGAATATACATGGCTCGTAACCTGAATTAACACATAGGCTATTTTTTGTTTCGGGAAATTCGAAGGATTAGATCTACTCTGTCGTGTGAAAACAAGCGCTGGTTGTAAAACCTGCACATGCTAAGATGGGGCCTCTGCAACATTGTATATTTAGGCACAATTCGTGTCCTAAAACGTGTTTAGATAATTGTGTGTTTTATTTTTAAGATTGTGTTGCCAATAATTTTTTTTTTTTTTTTTAAGAAATATCATAGAATAAAATACTTTTACAAAGATGTATGTACGGCAGAGTAGTCTTCTTTTTCTATTTATGGCCTGTGTCCGTTATTTCAACAGAAAATTTTGCCAGTGTCAAGTAAGATATTTGAAATAATATCAGTCAAGTCAAGTCATTCGTCCAGTAGTCTGCTGGTCATAAAAAAGAAAGAAAATCGTTAGTGTTTTGTTTACTTTACCTTATAAACATCATAGTTTTCAACAATACTGTCGAAGCAAGTGTACAGATCATTGAGTAGATCCACCACTTGCATTGGCGTCGAAGCAGCGGAGAGAGAAGTGAAACCAACGATGTCAGAGAAGTATATTGTGACCTGTTCAAATGTCTCTGCTACAACTGACTGGCCGTTGATTAGTTGAGAGGCTACGGACCTGGTGGAAGAGAATTAGTCAAATCAAAAAGAAATAAAGAAAAAAACTTAGATATAAAATGTCTAACAATTTTGATATGTACCTCTACCACCAACAAATCTGCCAGTCGCCGCGTTAACGTATTCGAGTTATATTGCGCGTCAATGCCAGCTCGACTGCCAACCGGTTGTAGTGTCACCGCGCAGTGTATTTCGGATACGCTAGCGTTACGATACGTTTGCGATTGTCCCATTTATTCGTGATCAAGGCATTGATCTGACTTGATTCTACCGTGAAGACGAATAGAAAATGTCTAATTACTAACCGCTCCACTACCAAAGAATAATGTTACTTATTTCTACATCTTCAAGGATCATTTTTGAAACACGATCATCCATCTTTATGTCAGCGTAAAGAAAAACCGCGGTAAAAAGACGTTCTGCCATAAATGACAAAAATGTCTGAAGATCAATGGAAATATTTGGTCTTGTCAAGCAAAAATCGGAAAATTCTAAAGTACAAGAAGCATTACAACTGATAAAAGCTTAGTATTTTGACGAAAAAAATTCGTTCAAAAGAATACTCCATTCTGATCCTAATAACAAAATGATAAAAGCCTTACAAATCCGTCTCGACTTCAGTATTGTACTCAAGTCGACAAAAATGTTTCACCAAAATTACGGTGAACTTTCGTGATCACAAAAAATGTTTTGAGAAAACAATGAGATTTCTTTTCAATATTTTTAAGTGCAGGGACGCAAGATACTTTTGGTTTTATTTTGATGAGAAAATCCAATACCATTATCTTTGCTCTTTCAGTCTGCAATTGTATTTGCACTAAATTTTACAACATAAGTTAGTCACGTACTATAAAATATCAAATATCGATTTTATAATTGAAAAAAGTTGTTCTGCGATAGAGCAATGACTCGTGGTACAGACAGACACCACTGTGGAAAAATTAAAAATTGTGCCTCGTAAGATTTTCATAACTGAAAGTTTACGAAGTTTTCTGCGAAATAATCTTGAGATTAGAGGTTAACCGTAAAACATTGATCGTGATAAAAATAAGGTGCTTCGGTTGGAATAACATTATTCTTCAGTATTTTAGGCTATGTTCTATCGAACTAACACATAAGAAGATTGCTTATTATTAAAACACACTGCTCTGGCAGAGCTTCATGATACCTTGTAGCCGGTTTTAGGCTGTTATTAGATGGTTAGATGTAATGTACGCCCGAAATGGGTACACTGTTGAAACTATTTTTAGAAAAAAATATCTTGTACACAGCTCTACAATAAATGTTTTTTATTTCTTAGAGTGAGAGATATTGGTTTTTAATGCGTAATCTTAATATCTGGTAAGTCAAGTCGAAGAAGTTGCAGAGAGGTTGGCTAGTATAGATAAGACTAGTAGTTTTCCCCGAACTGAGATCTCGCGATGTTCCCGATCAAATTATGCCTGAAATTCTTCAAAATTGGTTTTCAAAGCTCATGAATGTCCTTTTAACTTGGAAATGGCTTCCCCTCCCGTAACTCCATGACCGATTTACTTCATTTTTAAAACACTATCCGTAACCCTTCCAAATTCTGTGAAGATTGGATAAGCGGTTCGAAAGTTTTCGTCGAACAAACATACAAAGCATTTTGCCCAAGTTGTTGCTAATATCTTCCTTCTCATGTGATCAATAAAGAATTGGTACTCACTTTGGTAACAGCTGATAAAGTAGTTCTTCACATTTCTTCTTCTCTTCTAAATAATCTTGAGTTCGCTCGCTAACTAAATACTCCAAATTATTCGCATATTGCTCCATACGGGAAAGCAGGTTATCTAATATATTGCTACTTTCTTGACCTCTGTTGAAGAAAACAAACATGTTTGTGAATAAGTAAAAAATAAGTTTGGGTTATGTGACTTTCAAACAAACTAACACTATAGATAGATAGAAAACTCTTTATTGTCCACCATAAAAACAGGAAACACATGACAAAAAAAATGGGTATGACAATGGGTGGCCTTATCGCTCGAGAGCGATCTCTTTAAAATCATGCATGTTATGAAGTAATATCATAAAATTATGGTACGGAAATTAATAAATGAGTAGGTACAACAAATGATTTCTACACAATAACCCAAGCCACGTGAAACACAATAGCCGGAAAAATTATCTCAACTCAAGCTTGGCTAAAGAGCCCACTGGTGGGCCAGATGGGAAAAAAAATCCAATCGAGCCCACTCATTTGCAAAGTGGGCTCGTTGGGATTTTTTTTTCCCGTCGTCCCCACCAGTGCGCCGGCCTAGGCGGTGGGCTCGATGGGAATAACCCTAAAATCTCAGTAACATTTATGTTTACATAAAAGGTATACATTTTTGACAAAATATTTGAGTTTATTATTAAGGTTTTACGTGCCAAAGCGAATTTCCGCGAAGGAATTTCTTTGTTCAAAGTAATAAAGACCTAAGGGCATGTTAGTTAAAAAAAAAATTGACAAAGGAAAAATTTACGAGCATAAACTGTAGCCGCCCAAAAATTTAAGTAATTCGTAGAATAAAATAAGAATAAAGACTACCTATACTGATTTGGATACTTTTAACAACAATGTTTGAAATTGAAACCTTTTGTTTTAGATAACAAATTACATCATTTACATAATATATAAAGCAAAAAATTTTTTGGACATTGTAAACCTATAGGTATATTTTTTCAATTTTTGTTTTATATTTAATGATTTTTTTGTAATAAAAAAAGCGTATAGGTTTGTTTTGAAAAGTCAAAACTGAACATGAAAAAATACATACAACTTGAGAACCCCCTCTTTTTTGCAATCGGTTAAAAACACACTTCACACCAGTTAAGGCGAAGGGTAAAGCCAGACAACCTTCTCGCTCGCACATTTCAACATTTTTGAAGATAATATGTGCGAGCGAGAAGTTTGTCTGGCTTTATCCTTCGCCTTATTAGTGATATATGTTAAAAGACCACAACCATAAGATATGTACACATTACTTGTTGAGCCTCCTGACGGCCCCCTTCAGGTATGTGAAGTCAGGTCGTTCCACAGGATCCTCTGCCCAGCATCGTCTCATCAGCTCGGTCGCGTCATCGACCTCGCAGGAGCGGTGGTAGGATGTATTTGGACGAAGACCACTGGCAATTACTGTTTCAATTATATCTAGAAGGAAAATTTAGTTTAATTATAATTATCTAGAATTGAAAAGATTTAGAAGGGCTTTGAAGATTTTTTAATTTTTATAGTGTAGTTTGTAATGAATTGGCTAAAACTCAAACAAAGTCCAGAGGTTATGGCAATAATTACACCAAAGTTAATATAATTACCTATTATTTTAGAGCTACGTTTTTCTTTTTTGTATACCTAATAAAATTTTCTAATCTAATTTCCATCGTACAAGCTTTGCTTAGTTTGGGACTAGAAGGCGTTGTGTTAAGTGTCCGTGAATATTTATTTATTTATTAATTGGTACCTACCTGCTAATTTCGTGTTGTGTTGTGTGTTTGCCAAATAAATAATTTATCTACCTATCTATCTATCAAAGTATCTACAGTGGTATAGTATGGTTGAAGGCAGAGTTTCCAGTTTTAATTTTCGATTTTCCCTAGTTTTTTCACGATTTCTTTCTAAAATTCCCAAAAAAATCATAATTCCCTGATTTTAGAAGAATGGTCGTTTCACGTATTTATCACAAAAATGTAGTTTGGTAAAATATGCGGGACGGTATTTGAGTTACAATGCGTGTCAAACAGGGTTTGTTTACAAAACTTTGTCACGTTTCGGCGCAGTGTATACTCAGACCCGTATTTGCTCACTCGTCTGATCCAACTCAAGGTTCCGTTATGACCTAAGGGTCGAGTACTGAAGCGTCACTCCAATTTAAACACCACTTAAAATTACTCTGCCTCTGTTTGACATTACTCATTTGTAAGAAATGGCAATAATTTAATCGTGAACTTTATTTAAGTGGCGCTTGAGTATTCGGCCGTAAGTCACCTATCAGTAAATGAGTGCCATTGTTACAACAGTACTCAGTAGGGCTCCACTGTTACAATTTAGATGAATAGATTTCATAGAAATCATGTAATTTTACCGTACAAAATTACATAGTTTCTTTAAAAATCTCGATCCTTGGAACGGTGGTATGGTCAAGAGTGTAGTTAGCCCTACAGATTTGGATCAAATTATATTTGCAGAAGTAGCCACATTTTTCAGTTACTACATGGCATTTTTACCAGAAATAACAGTCAGACATTATTTTAGAATTCAGTAGAGCATCGAACTAAGTACAATCAATGCAATTTTTATTCCATTTACAACTAATAAGTGCACTTTTTCTGATATATCTTTTATTTAATTTATTGAATCTTTCTAAAGTGGCTTTGTGGGGAAATTGGATTGCGAATGAGTCCGATACCATCCCAAGAGCATTGAGCGGAGATTAATGAATGTTGGCTGGAAGTGACGACTTTTTTAATTTTCGCTAACAAAAAGTTGAATAGGATTGGTTTGAATACATTCCCAATGCTCATTATTTGAAAATCTGATATGATTTTTTATTTTGGTTTCTATATCGCTAAGGGAAATTCAATATAACCGAAGTACTTATCTCTGAAAATAAAAATCTACCTTTAGGTGGCATTTCGACTCCCGGACCAAGCCAGAAAGCCCCCTGGCGGTTCACAATCTCATGCATTATGATCCCAAAGGAGTAAACATCTCCTTTCTGAGTTCCGTCAGGCGGCGGCTCCGACATACGAAGCAATTCCGGCGATGTCCAAAGTTGACCTGAAGGACAAAAAATTGTATTATCTCTACTTAGAAGTAACCAAAAATTAGGGAATGCAAAAATAATGTACCCCTGGTGGGACTCGAACCCACAATCCCCGGCTTAGGAGGCCGATGCCTTATCCATTAGGCCACAGGGGCTGTTACTTGTGCTACTGAAATTAGAAATAATATAGATCTCAATATCTTTAATCATACACAAAAAGTCGGTGTACCAAGAGTTTCATAAGTTATGCCTTTTATTTTGAGAAGTTTTTATTTGTCCTTACCTTCTCCTTTTTACAGTATTTTTTCTCTTTGTCGATTTAGCGTTGTATAACAGAGACAACACTAGTATTTTACAATAATCTTTACAATAATCTTAACAATATTTTATAATGAAAGGTTTTTTTTTATAGATTTTTAATTTAAGACTCAAAAAGTGATCAAAAACTATAGCCAAAACACAATAGCAATAAAAACTCGTAGGTATATTAATTTTTTACGATTTATTCATTCCATAGGAAGAAAGATTTTTTATTGCCACTCTCCGAAACCAATAAAAGCTGATATCTTCCAACAATGATGAACGGCAAATGAAAAAACAGTTTGCAAAAGGTTTTTACGATTTCTGAATAAATACCGCATCCATTTTCACGAAATAAACATAGATAATAAACATTAATACAGCGTTAGAGACAAGCATATTGTCTCTAATATGTCTGAGCCTTGATGTATATAGGTATAAGCTAGACTGTGACCAAATCACTATAATCCTCTCAGTCTAGTCTAATTTAGAAAAATATATGGGCAAAACATGAAAATCTGAAGATTCTATTCCGAACACGACTAACTGTCAACCTAAAGTCAACGCAATAAATATCATTTTCCTTTGCAAGCAGAACGGTCGCTGTTCATGCAAACAAAAATGAAATTTAAAACGTTTACATTAGGTTTATTTTAACATGGTTATTTCCTGCTAAGAAAATACTCACGCGTCCAATAACTATGAGCTCTGGAATCCTTTTCCGATGTCCTCAACGCGTGCAGTCCAAAGTCTGTGATCTTCAGCACGAACCTTGAGTCTACCACGCAGTTGCTTGATTTGAGATACCCGTGGGATCTGATGTCTGTCCCATGAAGGTAGTGCATTCCCTGTAGAACGAACGTATTAGAGAAAACTCCTTACTCAAGCGAAAGCATCTTAAAGATAACCAAGGACAAAGAATCGTTTTTGAGTCAGTTTCTGAGGTCTATGTCTAGTAGCGACTAACAGTCGCTTCTAGCTCGCACATTTAAATATTTTCAAAAAATAAAATCGCTGAAATTATGTATGAAAAATTGCAAACAACAATGTTGTATGCAATACATTGCGTAAGTTTCAGCATAATTATAATTTTGATCCAAACCAATTTTCCGACCAAATACCTAATGAACTTTTAGTGCTTTTAACATTTATTACCTTTCGTGTTTGGATATACATATAAGATGAACACAATATTGTTGTTTGCAATTTTTCATATAATATAATATCAGTGATTTTATATCTTCAGAAATGTTGAAATGTTGCACGAAGTTGCTTAATGCTTATGCAAATTTGTAGGACCAAACGGTGCTTCCTCCATCCACATCTGCCACTTTTAATTTACAATGTTTTTGGTCAAACCAGTGGGCATCGTTCTAATTGTCCTAGCTACGAGTAGATACGTCTTTTAATTCGTTGGTTCTAAAAGTCTTCTAAGGTCATCAGGGTAAGCTTTGATCTTTTACAAGGGAGTAGACAAATCACGGATCAAGTTTTCAAACAAAAATAAACGGCAAACTTGTATTCTAAACATATTTTTCAAGATCACAGTGTCTAGAATCTATTCGCCCCTATCGATTTCCCGTCAGCTCGGATATTATCAAGTTATTGATTTTCAAGGTAATATATTCAAGCCTTAGGTTCAAATTCTTGGTATTTTATGGATGTGATAAACTTGATCATAGCCTCTAAGTGGGCATAGATAAATGGTAGTTCAATCTATTTCAAAAACTAAGTTTCTGAATTATGACTTAAGTTATGAATCAAGATACTATAAGAAGTCTGAATAAAATCTAGAAAATGAAAAAGAAATGTTTTTAGTCCTTTTTATGTTTTTAAAATTTACAACTGAAAGAAACATAAAACCTACATTGGGATAACAATGCATGGGTGGCATTATCATTAAAAGGATCTCTTCCAGACTTGGCAAGTAAGTTAAGCGCGAATGAGCTTCTTGGCGCGAAATTGAGAAAAATTTAATGTCGAAAAAATTTGAACTTTGTCATCTATAAATTTCAGGAATATTTTTTTTTGGGAATTTCGTCTCGTTGGTTTATAATATTGACTGTACAAATATACAATTTGTACATAACTATGAAAATTCCCTTTACACTGTTCCCAAAAGTCCCAAAACAGACATTGGTTTCTCGTTCCATTAATTTATGTGACTCTCCATATATTTGTTTATAATTCAGCAAGTTAAACTCATTTGCCTTTGATGATTCTCCTACGTGATGTAAGCACACATTCCTGGTAATTGAAGGGCTCAAACTCAAATATCTAGGTTTTATGAGGCAGTTTCCTAATAGCTGTGTCCAAAATAAAACATTGGTGTTCACAAATACTTATTTAGTTTAAAGCTAATTTAAAATATTTTTTTGACAAAAAGTTTCAATTTTTTTTATCGGACTAATTTTTGGACTAATTTTTGCTCGGACGGTTATAAAAACAAATGCTTTGTTAAAATTAGATATTTTAAAAGTATTTTATATATTTTTGCGCATGTTAAACCTAATAGATAATATTATTTTCTATCAAACAAAAAACTTTAGGTATCTACGTTCAGAATAAAAGATATCTTCAGTATCAAACCGAGATCTGAGACCAACATAATGAAATCTGAAACGAGAGAATTAATAAATAATAAATATTCACGGACACTTAACACAACGCCTTCTAGTCCCAAACTAAGCAAAGTTTGTACGATGGAAACTAGATGGTATATAGAATACATACATACATTATTTTTTTTTGTAAATACATACTTATAATACATAGAAACACCCAGACACAGAACAAACATCTATGTTTATAACACACCAGTTTGTTCTCGGTGGGGATCGAACCCACGACCCACAGCACGGAAGGCAGAGCTACTACCGACTGAGCCATGACGCCTGTCTATTCTAATTCGTAGAAGAATAAAAGTCAAGTTACAACTGACATGTTAGTTCGTATCTAACATGAATAAAAATGTTCATATTGTGTTCACGAAACGGATTCAAAGGGAATGATAAGAATGTAGGTCAACCGACGACTTTGTGTAGGTCATGGAAAATTGGTAGGTACATGAAGAAAAATCCTTCAATGCAACCGTTTATTGATGAACTTGTTTAGCCCGGTAATGATGATGGCTATAAAATTTTGAAACTGGATGGCTTTAAGCTGGGTTTGGCTAACTCCGAATCTTCTAAATATAAAAAAAAAACTCTTTTGAAGCTGGCTGAATAAGTCCTAGAGGTATGAAATTTGGAGGGTAATATCCTTATGTAGTGTAGGGGTCCACTAAGAAAGGAATTTTGAAAAGTAGCACCCTAAAGGGCTTATAATTAGGACCAAAGATTTTAAACAAATAATGCGTATGCTGCTATCACGCGAGCAAAGCCGCGGGCGACAGCTAGTAATGCATAAGATAAAATACTATCCGTCTCTACTTTGAACGTGTCAAGAACAAGGACAAAAAAAATGTTATCTAAAGAATAGCGTTATTTGGAGTTGAGAAGGAAAATAGTTATGACAAAACTAAGTACTGTCAAAATATCCAATGTATGTATCCGGGCCTTTATTAAGGACAACCATCCTAAATAAAGGCCCGGCTACATTAACTTAAATGAACAAAGACCTTTGCCAAAATGCCAAAAGCTAAATAACTCTCTATACGGAGTATACTATACAATACACGCTTGCGTTTGGCGTGAGAGTTTTTTTCCCGCGTTCTACACAGGAACGAATGCACAATAAAGTGTCATAAAAAATTAAAAATCATTTACCTATGTCAGAGATCCATATTTTGTTAGTTCACGGTACGTGTCAAATGGGTTAGTATAATTACTAGTTTATAATAATGATCTGTGAATTATAATTATTACAATTCTTATTGAGATTATTAGAGCTAGGTAGTAATGTGACTAAGTAGGCATGCTCCGGCAGTTATACCGTTTTACGATGTTATTCGATTAGCGGCTTTTGTGCAAGCCATTTGTCGTCATACATTTGCTTCTTTGTGAGTTTGTCCGTGTAGCCAGGACCTTAAGTTTGGTTACGTAATCGCTTCTAGTAGATAAGGCTTAGATGAAAGTCAGCTGATTTCATGTTGATTAATTTTGTCCAGACTTATCTAGAAATGTAATTACGGAGAAGGAACGGAAGTTGTTTTATGACGTAATAAAACAGCATACTGCCAACACTATGCAAATGAGTGGGCTCGATGGGAATTTTTTTTCCCATCTGGCCCACTGGTAGGCCGGCGCGGCCGGTGGGCCCGATGGGAATAACCCACTTTTACAATCACTGATCTGTCTTGACCATTTGTATCGCCATGAGAATCTACAAATTTGGGGATCCGATCCCGAAAGGTACCAAAACCCTTCTTCGGCATTCCTCTACTTGTATACCCAGCCACACTCATATCAGATTGCTGTATTGTAAAACTAACCTTAACAATATCGTGCATAAGGCTGACTTTGAACATCCAGTCCAGTTTGATCGACTCGTTCTCCAAGATATCCTGGAGTGAGCCTTTCGGGCAGTACTCCGTTAGCAAGCAGCAATGAGGTGGATCGACGCATGCTCCGTAGAACCTACAAAAAATACACTTTGCTTAGGTGAAACCTCAAACATGATCACGTGAGACTGTGTTTAAACGTTTGTAATATGTAAAAAAAAATAAGAAAAAAATATATTGCAGTCATCGTCATCACCAACTCTACGGCTTGGCATAATTTCAGTCTCAAAATGGTGAACTGTACCTCTATCACGAACGAATTTGACAGTCGCCGCGCTGACGTATTCGAGTTATATTGCGCGTCAATGACAGCTCGACTGCCAACTGTTGTAGTGTCATCGCGCAGTGTATCTCGAACATGCTAACGTTACGATACGTTTGCGATTGACACATTGATTCGTGATCAAGGCACAGTGCATCGCCTCACGGGTACGTCCATAGACTTGCTTCGTAAGGTAATGCATTGTTTTCAGCAGAGGTACCGCTCAATATTAGGTAGGCCATCAGCTTGCTCCATAACTTAACCATTTCTTATCGTGACGCGCCGGTCTCATTTAATTTCTCCCTGTCATAAGTAAACCAGGCAATAAAAAAAAAGGGGCCTCAACTGCTTAACCCCAGAGCATTTGCATTTGTGGGTCAGAAACAAAATTCTAAATTCTACCTACCTTGCTAGATGGTCATGCTCAATATCCTTCATCTTCTTCAGTTCCAGAAGCAGCGGTCTTGTTAGATCTATGCGTTGTTTGTCCACAACCTTGATGGCAACCCGGCAGCCTTTGTAGAAGCCACACGGAGTGTACACTTGGCGATCACCCGCCAAAGATGTCGCTTCGTCGGAAAATGTAGTCTGAAAGATAATTGGGGCTATAATCATCAGTATTTTTGAAGACAGGATTTTTTTTTTGGAATTTTTTTTTTGTTACACATGATCAAATGTGTAACTGCAGTCTAGGATAAGGGACGCTTAGCTTCCTATTCAATTAAGCTGTGACATGCGCAACATCTCAGTTGGTATTAACTCTACTACTATGAATTATAAGTATCTATGTATTTACAAAAATTCTCATCGTACAAACTCTGCTTGGTTTGGGACTAAAGAACGTTCCATGAATAATGTTTTTTACAATAAATGTTCATGTTCTATTATATATCGAGAATTATACGGATTCACTGAAACAATTTGTAAACTCCTGAATAATTAAAATACACAGTTAAGAGTATTGAATTTCATTCTTTGACCCATTATGTAAAAGGGAAAGGACCCACGTTTCCAATTCCCGGACTGAATAAAATTAATTATATATTAGTTGAATTTATGTTAGTCTGGGCTTAACATTATCTCCTCTATAACTCATAGCCAGCGTCGGCTGATATTCGGTAGAGTACCCATATTAGCATACATAATGCTTAGTCTGGTTTTCGTTGACAAAGCCACAGATAACATAATAACCATACGCAAAGCTGTGATATTCATAAGAAAAGCTCTTTTATTTTTCTGAAAATATTTTACATATCCAAAATGTTTTTAACAGTTTGAGTCCTTTACACCTACATTTTATTTTTCCATTGAAGTTTAATATCTAAAAAAGCTTTTAAGGATAAAACGTTTTTTTGTGAAAAGTACCGTTAGTAGTTTATATTTGCCTTTTACAATAAAAAAATGTATGTTTTTGATGTTAAAAAGATCTGCGTACAAACAAAAAAATCTTCCAATTTTTGCGACAGAGGTAAAAGCAATTTATACGAATTCCCAAAGAATAAAGGTTAAATGTATCGGAAAGAACGATACAACGGTCTTTTTGTATTGGAAAGGGTACGGATATACGGATAATGGATTTGTTATAGAACTGCCCCTGGCTTTGTTCGGACCGTGTAATTTAAACTAACTAACAACGTAGTATATTTATTTTTTTAGAAAATTACAACTGATACAGTGTTTACAATATTTACAAAATACACATGAAACAGTACTGTAGTGCTATCTACCGTTGCAAACGATTTATAGATAGCTCAACTGGTCCAAATCAGTACCAATCGGAAGCGTGCCCAAGACACTGGCTGCATTGCCGCAATATATTTATTTATATTTCAAGAACTGAGTTTTACAAATTCCTTTCTTCATTCCTATCATCTATTAAAGTCTCGTGTGCGTGCGGGTAAGTAAACTGCCGCTGTCAGTTTCTTTCGAGAGGTCATTATTTTAGCGAGGGAGTAATACAGAGAAAATGAACTCTGAGTGAAACAGAGTTGTAACATTGCTAACACATGAGCTATAAAATTAGGTCGTGTAGTCGGCCGGGTTGCGGTTACCTTTTCTAAAGGGTGTAATGAAAATAACACGGAAGGGGGAATGCTAATTTGTTCTCATGTTTTAGTTTATTAAAGAGAGCATTTTCAAAGTGAAAATTACTGTATTTTCAACACAGGAAAGTTTTTTTTAACAAAAATCTAAATTTTTTGAGTTCTATTATTGTTACCTAACTCTTTCTGGTTTGTTTTCCGCCCCAAAAAACCAGTTCGGACCGGTTTATTGAAGGTACAACAATAATACCGTTACGGGCCTTGTATTATTACAGGCCTACATAATTCGAGAAAATTGTTTAGGCAATACAGATTTCCCTTTCCGGTTTTCCTTTTTTCCGTAATCTCTGTATTGTGGAAATGGGTGTTGGTATAGTTCTGGGTAATGTGATTTTGTATTCAAATTATCACACATTTTATTACGGGTGTGCTCGGTATGGATATGGTTATATGGGTGAAAATGGTTTGCATGTTTATTCCCCGTGACACAATTGTACCCTTAATACGTTTTCCGTGTTTTCTAAACTTTAGTCCCTATCGACTGTAATTGAATTGTATGGAGTATTTTAGTTCAGTGTAATAAGCGCTACCTATAGACGCTGCACTGAACTCCGTACAATTCTAATTACGATAGGCAGCTTGGACCATACAGACTTTATTAACATCCCAAAAATTATGAATCGAGCGGGATTCGAACCCACGATTATTCGTCGCGTGATTTATTTGCGTCATTCCGTTTTGTAGCTACCATTCTAGAACCCACAAATTCTTCTCCAGCCAGTCTCCAGCTAGTCAGAAATGAATGAAATAGCAACCACAGTCCATAAAGGTATTTGACAAGAAGTCCACGTACAGAAACTTACCCCGGTGCTGTACCTTCTCGCCAGCGAATGTAGGCTTCCTCTCAACCTGCCTCCAGGCTGCAGCACATCAGTCCAGCTCACTCGCCACGTCATCATCGCTATTTCAGCCTCTAGTTTGTAGTGTCTATGAACAAAAGACTAGCTTAAAGAAGGTACCAAGTGAGACAAGTCGACGAGTGATTCCACTTAGAGCACTGACTGGTAGAGCACCTGCGCTATTCCGCAAAGAGCACCAATCGATTTTTAAGCTTGGTGTCCAACAATATTCGTAATATTAGAAAGAACTATTCCATGAAGAGTACATTCCTTAAAACTGACTGTGTTCTTCATACAATAGCGTAGGTGTTCTAGCTATCAATGCTCTAAGACGGAGTGCTTTTCGTGGAATGCCTCGGAGCTCAGTGCCTCACAACGTCTGGGCTCAGTGGCGCATTTTGAGAGAGACCTAGGCCATACATAAATTGTTACCTAGAATATTGGGGTAAGAAAAAACTTGTTTTTGTTCTGGCGATGATTAAGAGCGAAGACTAGTAACTAATCGGATATAACTGATCTAAATAAGATGACGTTCTCACCTGTAAATGAACACTGATAGTACAGCCAGGACGACAACCACTGAGCTTAGTATAATACTGAGAATCGCGTACACAGGTAGGGCTGCAACAAACAATATTTTTTTAGGTGCGTTAAATCTTGGTGCGCAAAATGAAACTCCTCTTATTATTGCCCAGCAGTAGGACAAAAGGAAACAAAACAAATATACGTAACGTAGTCCTTTCATTGATTCCCAACGAGTCACACCCAATCTAGAAATGTTTCAGTTTTACTCTAATACAGGATAACCTGAAAATGACGTCACAACTTTACGTCATTAGTGGTTGAAACAAGTTTTCAGCCGAGATGTTATAAGTCATTCTTATTATAGTAAATTTTTTACCGAACTGAGCTGAAAGCTTCTTAAGACAGATGAGTATCTAAAATATCTCGATCATCTGAGTTTAGAAGGCTTCTTTATGTGTATAGGTTCGAGTAATTCATTTAACCCGTGCACAGCCGGGTGGGTTTATAGTAACAAATTAATTTTAACCTCAGAAATGCATGTTTTTGCACGAACATTGAATGAAAAAACACTTTAAAATATTGCATTTTAATAATGCACGCCCTGGTTTTTGTATATTTCACAATGATGCCAGAAACTATGATGTGAAATTATTTTTTACCTAGTATATGCAAAGGTCTACTGCTGAAGAAGAAATAGTTTAAGAAGAAGTGAAGTACCTAGTTTGTTTACCTATACCTATGTTATGTTAAGTAGTAGAAATAAAGGATACTCTATTTATTTATTTATGCAAAGGTCGTAGGTTTGACGCCCAATGAACCAATATTTATGGTGGATCAGATTTCAATTGTTATTACGAGCCTGAGTTGCACCTTTATCTTCTTTAACAGTAAATACCACTTGGGGTAAAATTATTTGTAAATAAAAACCTTTTAGTATACTAAGGAGTATTCCAAGCAAATTTTAGTCGAAAACTCTTATAAGGAGTTAATTTCGCGCTAAATAAACTAAGCGAAACGGGATTACCTTAAAGAGCTTAATAGGGTTCTAAGAGTTATAGATGAACTAGAGTTAATGCCGAAAGAACTTGGGGGCAATTTTTCTCTCATAAAAACGTGCTAGGTTTAAGCTTGGCAGGAATTCTAAACTGTTTTTATTCTAAATCATATGTATTCTGTGACTAAATAGAGACATAAGCGCGTTTCAGCGCGCTTTTCCTCGTCAAAAGCTTCATGTTTTCATATATCTGTAGCCACATCGCTTAATTTGGGCAGCGAAAGCAGTTCAGACCTTGCGATACGGGGGCCGTAGGCTAGCTAATTTAACTATAGAATTCAAACACACGCACGACTACCTATTGTTAGTTCTGCTTTCCGTGCAGTGGGTTGCGGGTTCGATCCCCACTAAGAACAAACATTTGAGTTTTGCCAAACATATTATATGTTTGTTTCTTTTCTAGTTGTTGCTATGTATTTAATTTACAAAAATATGTAGGTATACAGAGTATTTTATCAGCCATATAGTTTCCATAATACGAGCTTTGCTTAGTTTGAAACTTAATGTCGTTATGTTTAAATAAAACATGAATTAAACATGAAGGTCGTATTTAGTAACCATAATATCTTGGCATCGTCTTTTTAGTACAATACAAGGCGGTACCAGTTTTGCTTAGTTTGGTCCTAGATAGCGCTGTAAATGAAGACAAATGGTAGTAAAAACAAAAATCCGTAGCACTAATCGTAGCGACGTGCTACGAATATCTACTGTCGTAGCATCGTAGGTCATTGCTCTGATACTATACCACAGAATAAAATAATTGTGTCCTATGATCTTGCAAAGAAAAATCTTTCATTTCAAAAGTAATTAATTTTTATAAGGATTTACCAGTTCCTTTATTAGGTTATTTCATAATACTTGAGCCCATGAGTAATATAAGCTACTGATCTCATAAAAAGATAATTATCTTAAAGTAAATTGAACCTGCCAATTAAAAATCAATTGAGCGCGTCTTCTAAATCAAATTAGTTAGGAACTGCATTATACTACACCTTGCATCCTCGAGATTTATAATTAATAAGTAGGTATTTTATTCACTTCGTAGTCCACTCTTTATTGTACTGGGCACAAAGCACAACTTCAGAGCCAAAAAAAAATAAAAAATAACAAAACAATTGACTCGTTAGTACCACATCCGGTCATAGGTGGCACCCTGTCGCACCGACGATGTCGCCTCATTCGCTTTTTTTGTGCGGGCATCGAAGCATCGAAGCATCGAAGCATCGAAATACTTATTTTATATGTAAAAATATAAAGTTATAACATTTTGTTAGTGTTCAACTACAGTTTAAATAGTGTATTTGTGCAATGGGCAAAAGGAAACGTAGTTTGTCCAAGAATCGTATCAGGCGAAAGTTGCGTAAACTGGAAAGATGTTTACGACGGTACAAAAGTTCGGATAGCAACTACGACGACACCGGTAAGTGTTTTTTACATTGCACATTTTACTAAATAATTTTACAAACACAAGACGTAGTGTTTTGTGATAAAAGGTTTCATACTTTTTTTCGCTATAAAAAGTTACATCTTTGTTTTTTCACAACTACCCACCATTCTTTTTTTTTAATTTTTATTATTGTGACTTGAATGCAACATTACTATGAAAAATGCATTTTCTTAGCCTAAACAAGAGTGCCTTGGTACTATGATGCGATCATAGTCACGCACTAGTGCTACAATGCGATTGTAGCCATGTTTAGTTGGTACCGTGATGCGATTACGGTCTCTTATAGAATATTTCTAGCAATTCCGTGTCATGACGCGATCATGACCTTTGCCTTGCATTGTCTACAGACAACAACGATGACTACAGGGATAGAAGCCCCTCATACGCACGCGATGAACGGGCTAGCCCCGACGTAGAATTAACGGACTCTGATGGTGTGAGCACTCACAATAATATTCGCTCCACGGTCCATACAGTAGATGTTCACCATGATGCACCACAGATAGCGGAGATTCCGCCACCACCTACCCAACCTGAGGCGGCGGCTCCATCTGCATCAATCGTCGACCCTGTACCTTCGACCAGTCAGCTAGCTGAAAATAACCCCACATCTGAATCCGTCGGCCTACCCGACGACATTCTTGACGCTTTAGGTGAATCGAAGGAAAAACCAGAAGTTTTTGGCCCGATGATTCCGGAGGAAATATCTAAACGTTGGGGGCGTATTCTGTGCGAAGGGTTAAACAAAGATCAAAAGAAGGCTCTTGGCGAAAAGATCTGTGTACCCGAAAACTTTCAATTGGTTAAAGCACCAAAATTGAATCCCGAAATATCGGCAGTTCTGATTGAGTCTACCAGAAATCGGGACAAGCGCCTGGAGGCAGCTCAAAACTACCTAGGGTTGGGAATTTCAGCTGTGACTGCTTTGACATCCTCTCTTATTGAAAAGGATATGGATAAGATGGACATCATCAAACGGTTATCCGAAACAAACCAAATTCTATTGGATTTGCATTTTGAAAACACGATCAATCGAAGAAAACTTATTACATACACACTGGATAAGAAATTCCAGGACGTTGTTCAAGACGTCAAGCGAGACAAAATGCTCTTTGGTGAAAAACTCACAGATAAAATTAAAGCTTCTCAGTCGGCCGAAAGATCAGGCCTCCAAATGAAAAAAGCAGGTACGACCGAAGCTTCCACGTCCAAGAAACCGCCCTATCGGCAGGGAAACTGGAGAGGCCCATCCCGTCATGTTCAGCGTGGGAACCGACAGGGTGGGACCAGGAATCAACCAGCGTACCGCTCCACGACCTGGAAGAGACCTACGACTGCGTCACATCAGTACCAGGACCGATCCAAGGAACAGCGGCCGAAGCCTCAGCCGCAGTCCAAGCAATAGAGGTACCTATTCACTCTGGTAGATTAATGAATTTTCTTCGTAACTGGCAAACAATTACTACCGATCCAGTAATTTTAGATGTGGTTCGAGGCTATAAAATACCGCTTCTTAAACCGGTTTTTCAAGCGCAAGCACCTTCCAATGCTAAGTTCTCTGAATTGGAAAAACTTAACCTACGTCTCGAGATAGAAAAATTACAGCGTATTGGAGCCGTATTACCATGCAATGACATTTCCGGCCAATTTATATCTAAAATATTTCTGGTTCCTAAGAAAGATAACAAGTTTAGATTCATTCTAAATCTTAAATCTCTTAACAAATTAGTTGACACACGTCATTTTAAAATGGAGGATTATCGTACAGCCACTAGACTGCTATCTCCATTGTGTTACATGGCCAGCATTGACTTGAAAGATGCATACTTTCTTGTAGGTATACACGAAACGTCTAAGAAATATCTTAGATTTAAATTTGAGCTTCAAACTTTTGAATTTCAGTGTCTCCCGTTCGGGATTTCTTCAGCACCTTACATTTTTACTAAATTACTCAAACCAGTTGTGGCCTTCCTTAGAAGTAAAGGTCTACTTATAGTTAATTACTTAGATGATTTTTTATGCCTAGGAAGCTCTTATGATGATTGTCTCAATTGTGTATCTGAGACTTTAAAACTATTAATTGTTTTGGGATTTGTAATTAACGACGAGAAAAGTAAACTTCTGCCAAGTCAGTGTCGCAAGTTTCTAGGTTTTGAATTTAATTCGTTTGATATGACACTTAGTCTTCCTATCGAAAAACGCATCAAGATATTAAATTTTGGTCAAGCTATTTCCAAGAAAAAGTACATTAAAATTCGAGAGTTTGCTAAGTTCTTGGGCGTACTTACGTCAGCGTGTCCAGCCGTCCCTTATGGCTGGACGTACACCAAAGTTTTTGAAAGGGCCAAATTTTTGGCTTTAAGGGGATCTGACGATAATTATGACTGTAAAATGATTTTAGATGCAAACTTGGAAAAAGATTTCTCATGGTGGGAACAACACATAATGACTTCTAAAAATCCAATACGTAGTGGTCAGTACACTTTAGAGATTTTTACAGACGCTTCCTTGTCTGGTTGGGGTGTGATGTGTAACGGAGAACGATCGAACGGCTTCTGGGATGCAGCAGAATCTCAATGCCACATTAACTTATTAGAATTAAAGGCAGCCTTTATAGGCCTTAGATGTTTTGCTAGGAATATGTACAATTCTGAAATACTGGTACGTATCGATAACACTGTAGCTATTTCCTACATAAACAGAATGGGTGGCATTCAGTACACACATTTGAATGACATCACACGCAAAATTTGGGAATGGTGCGAGGAAAGACGATTGTTCATTTTTGCATCTTATATTAAGTCCAAAGAAAACGTAGAAGCTGACGAGGAATCACGACGTACAAACATAGATACGGAGTGGGATTTGTCTTCCACGGCATTTAATCAAATAGTAGACTATTTTGGAGAACCAGAGGTTGATCTTTTTGCTACACGGTTAAACGCTAAATGTAGTACATACATATCTTGGAAAAGAGATCCCTCCGCATTCAATGTAGACGCTTTTACAATAGACTGGAGCTCTTATTACTTTTATGCCTTCCCACCTTTTTCTTTGATATTAAAGAGTCTTCGAAAAATAATAAATGACGGTGCTACAGGTATAATGGTCGTTCCATACTGGAAAAGCCAGCCTTGGTATCCTCTGTTTCTTTCCCTGGCATGTCAAGATCCGATATATTTATATCCTAACGAACATCTGTTACTATCTCCTTCCAGAGAACCTCATCCACGATGGAGGACACTTACCCTGGTATCATGCCAGTTATCAGGTCGGCCTTCACGCAACAAAACCTCCAATCAGAAACGATTAATATTATAATCTCATCATTGTCAGAAAACTCCCTTAAACAATACAATGTATCATTGAGGAAGTGGTGGTTATTTTGTCAATCTAGGGCAAGAGATCCATTTCTCTTGAACTTACCTTCTTTATTAGAGTTTATGACTCACGAATACAATGGTGGAGCTAGTTATTCTAGCCTCAACACATGCCGCTCAGCGTTAGCTTTAATTTTTGGTAAAAAATTTAGTGAAAATGACACTGTTACTCGTTTTTTAAAGGGTGTTTTTAGATCTAGACCCAGTTTCCCTAGATACCAAACTACTTGGGACCCTAATATAGTTCTTGATTACATAACTTCGTTTTTTCCCAATGAAGAATTATCATTACCTCAAATCACGAAGAAAACGGCAGTTCTACTCGCATTGTCGACAGGACAACGAATTCAGACACTATCGCTAGTAAGATTATCGAATGTCAGAGTTTCTGATTCTAGCATAGATATTGTGATAAATGATGTCATCAAAACATCGGCGCCAAGTCGCCCAATGCCTAACTTGTCAATTCCTTTTTTTCCTAATAGAATAGAAGTTTGTCCTGCAAGGACACTCTCATCATATCTGGAGGCAACGGCCGCTTTTCGCTCAGCGGCTAATACCGAGCGTCTTTTTCTGACCACTAGGAAACCTTTTCATAACGCGAGCCCTTCGACTATCAGTAGGTGGATAAAGGACGTCATGGGTGCAAGTGGGGTAAATACAGATGTCTTCTCTGCCCACAGTACTCGTCATGCGTCTACCTCGGCAGCTCATCGACAAGGTTTGTCAATAGATCTTATAAAAAAATGCGCCGGGTGGTCGGGCAATAGTTTAGTATTTGCTAAATATTACAATAGACCCTTGCCCTCCAACTATGATGAAAGATCCTTTGCAGAAGCTGTGTATGATTGCTCTCTTGATTCCTAGATCTACTAGTTATTGATTATAAGTAAAATTATTTCATTAAATAAATACCTAAGGAATAACATTTTGTAACTACTACATACCTACCTGTTTTTTTTTTTCCTTATTATTTATTTGACTTATATTTCGCAATGTGCTCTAAATATCCTACGAAGTGAATAAAATACCTACTTATTAATTATAAATCTCGAGGATGCAAGGTGTAGTATAATTGATGGTTAAACAAACTTACCTTGTGACGTTTGACCATAATTATACAAACCTTGCATCCGAAGAGATTTATAACCCTCCCTTACCCAATATTGCTGAACATCAAAATCATACCCCTGACATCATAAGTAACATTGCGAAATAGATTTTTTGCTCTTAAGAAATGAGGCGACATCGTCGGTGCGACAGGGTGCCACCTATGACCGGATGTGGTACTAACGAGTCAATTGTTTTGTTATTTTTTATTTTTTTTTGGCTCTGAAGTTGTGCTTTGTGCCCAGTACAATAAAGAGTGGACTACGAAGTGAATAAAATACCTACTTATTAATTATAAATCTCTTCGGATGCAAGGTTTGTATAATTATGGTCAAACGTCACAAGGTAAGTTTGTTTAACCATCAATTATTCTATGGAATTATACTTTAGTTTACAAGTATGTGAGTAACCAACTTTATCAAAAGTATTAGAGCTATTTGAAAAAGAACTTCTCAGGACTAAACACGAAAAAAAAAACACGATGACTGTTTTTTTTTATACAACAAAATGATGGAGCAATCCGCTCAGCCCACTATATAAATGAGTGGGCCGGCCGGATGGGCTTGATGAGAATAACCCCTTATATCACAGACTATATTATAACTTATTACACCGATGCACTTTACTTACTATCAGAGCCCGTAGTCTGTGCATTTGTTTTGACTTTCGACTCGATTGTAGCACACGCAAACGCATTCGCAAAGCGAGTCATTTTGTTGGGAATTACACAATTCCCAAATTTCCCGCTAGAGGCGCTTATCCGGTTTTCATACAAAATTTCTCGCTTTGCGAATGCGTTTGCGTGTGCTATACTCGAGTCGAAAGTAAAACAAATGCACAGACTACGGGCTGTGAACCTGAAACCTTATCTTTTAAAATATTTTTTCCAAATGCTGATATTGTTGGCTTATACATAAAATATACACTCCTAAGAGCTCGTCAATTTCTTTTAAAACGTAAATGATATTTCGTAATTTTTATTTGCCATCGTTTGATATTATTTATCTTTCACTTGAGATATCTTGAGTTTAATATCGGCATCTTGCCTGAGGTTGTTTAAGATTCTCAAGTAATAATGACTTAAACATTTCAACTCAATTTGATATTATTTACTTAAACTCCTTTGCCTTCGAGTGCGTTTGAGTATTTATTTTGTATATTTAAATTTGCCTTAAACTGTATTACTTATTTCAGAACAATGAAGGTATATAGCTAATTATATTTTCTGGCTATCTATATAGTTAACTAGCCGTCGCCCGCGGCGTTGCTCGCGTTATACCCTTTAGAGTGTGACGTTTCAAAATACCTTTCTTAGTGCACCCCTACACTGTACTCGTATAAGGATACTACCCTCCAAATTTCATACCTCTGGGACTTATAGTTTAGGCTGTGCGTTGATTCTCTGTCAGCTTCAAAAGAGTTTTATATAATAATTATATTGATGATGAATGATTAATAAGTAGAACTGAAATTCCGGGTCATCTATAAAAACTAGAATATCGTGGGTTCCAAAATAACCCGGAATTTATTTAAAGTTTTCACAAATAGGCGTTTTGTTCTAATTTAAAAGTAAACCCTATATCAACCACGTTACCTAAAAGTTACGTCCGGCCGCTATAACTAATTTCAGGGTTGTCAAAGCTTGTGATTTAATTTAAACTAGTTTCTAACTGAGACGGTTTGTTGTCCGTTTGACGAATGAAAAAAATGCAAATTAGAAAATTCGTAAAACAAAATGTTGTACGAACTCTTACTACAAAGACGATTTCTATCATCAATATATATAAAACTCTTTTGAAGCTGACTTAAAATCAACGCCCAGCCTAAACTATAAGTCCTAGAGGTATGAAATTTGCAGGGTAGTATCCTTTTATAGTATAGGGGTGCACTAAGAAAGGAATTTTAAAACGTCACACTCTAAAGGGTAGAACGCGAGCAACGCCGCGGGCGACGGCTAGTCTATCTATCTATCTGTACTATTATAAAACTGTAAAAAAGCCATAAACTAAAATTAAAGATATGAATCTATTAAATATTCAGATGTACTAAATAAACGATTCTGATTCTGAAAATCGAGTTTGTCTGTTCAACTGTTTGTTAATTCGCGGATCACGCCTAAACTACTGGACCAATTTTAATGAAACTTGTACCATTCAGAAGCCCTTTTTCCAGATTGAAACATAGGCTATATTTTATTGAAATCAAAGACGTGGATTTTTAGATACCTACAGTTTGAACTCTCTAAACCAAAATCAGCCATTTGCTACGTGGTTCATCGTAACTGGTGGACAAATATTTCGGCGCATAGTTTCGTACACCTTCAAAGTATGGCCGGGTGTGCTGGCAGCTCATAAAAAATATAGCTATAGCTCATATAAAAAAAAAAAAAGAAAAAAAAAAAACGCGTGTATCAGCAAGTTACCATCATATTATTTTTATTAATGAATATTTTTCCATGCCTGACATAGTCAAGTGTTGAAACAAGCACAAAAAAAATTAAGATTAAAAAAATAGTAGGTAGGTGATTCTAAAATATTTTGAAATGGCGTTACGCCATACTGATTTCCCTAATGGCATTTTGAATACGTCGATGAGAGCACTAAGAGCTATTTAACCTGTTTTATTGCAAGTTTACTGCTCGTAAAACAGAGAATGGCAATCACTTATCGTGCCCACTTTTGTGCTATAGGATAAAACCAATTTAGATATTTTGCGTCATCGTTTTACAAAGCCCGTAGTCTCAGTTTTGTTTAGTGGATCGAAACGCATATCGAGAAGCGACTTGCGAGATATTTTGCATGAAAACCCGATGAGCGCCACTAGAAAGAGATTTGCAAAAAAATTCTCCATATAAAAACTGCGAGTTTCTCGATTCTCGCTTGTCGCAAGTCAACATAACAAAACTCAGACTACTAGCTCTGCTATACCAAAATGTACGGCCTGATAAAATATTCGGCTGCGTTTTTAATTAAGATTTTTCGGTAACATTTTGACCACAAAGGGTTAATCGACTTGGTTAAAAGAGAATGGGTTATTTTCTATGAAGCCTGGACCAAGACTAAAAAGAAAGCGGGTTGACATGACACATAGTGCGTCTGAAAGGGCTTAGAAAAGGCCATTCTTCATACGTAAGAAAAAAATCCGGGTTAATCACTAAAGCTACTGAGGCTTTGCTAATTAGTAACAGTCTACACTGTGTGCGATATGGCAGTTTGAGCTTTAGACTGCAGGCGTACTTGTGGCTCTGCCAGCGACTGATTCAGGTCTCTATTGTCAAGAATTAAAAGCATCTTATTGAGTAAATTACTGTTAATTAAGATAATTTTGTATCGCAGATATCAAGTCTATTTAGATCACGCACCGTTTTGAAGGAAAAGTACGTGTTTATTCTGATCACTAGCCGTCTCCCGCGGCGTTGCTCGCGTTAGAGTGTGACTTTTCAAAATTCCTTTCTTAGTGCGCCCCTACACTATATAAGGAACCTACCCTCCAAATTTCATACCTCTAGGACTTGTAGTTTAGGCTGTGCGTTGATTCTATGTCAGCTTCAAAAGAGTTTTATATATATTGATGATGATTACAAAATACGACGCTAAGGGAATAAACATTTTTTGCACGTAAGCGTTACAAATCGCTTACCTAGATAATAATAGGAAAATGGCAAAGAAAAAGGTTACACGTGAAAAGTAAAATAAGGTTCTAAACGAAATAGACTACAATAATCGAAAAAAAAAAACATGTATGTAATTCACACGTGGTAGAAGTGATACCTTCAAAAAGACTTTCAAATCACAACGATGCTAAAGAAGTTTTCACTTCAAAAAAAGTTGCGAAAGGTGAACGAGTTTGCTCGAGACTTGAACCCACGCGCTACGAGCTATTCTCGATTCGATCCAATCCGTTAGACCGCTTGGCCAGCAGCATACGAAAATTAGGGATTTCTCTTCTCGCTTCCTCACTTTTTCTTTTCATCGACTTACAAAACACAACGGCGCTAAAGAAGTTTTCACTTCAAAAAATATCAGACCTTAACCTTGTTTGAAATGATGAAAGTGAACTTTGACGTTTCATGTTGTATATCACACTCACTAATGTAAAGTGAGAGTGTCGCAAAGCGTCTTTTCTCTAGAGGGTCCACTTAAGTAGAGTGCTATTTACATTTCCGACACCGTCACACTTAAGGGTATTTCTTTTAATTAAACTTTCAGATACTTAGGCCGGGTTTGACCAACTCCAAATAGAACTACACTGTAGATTGAAATGTTTCCGTCTTCGTTTTTGACAAGTTTAAAGTAGATACGGATAGTATTTTATTTGACGAATAGCGTTATTTGGAGTTGGTCGAATCCGGCCTTAGTGATGCAATATATTCTGTAAATATCTTGATAGGTATGTGTTTGTACTGCTTTAGTAGTTGGTATACGATGTAGTTTTAATTTACTAAAATAAAATAATAGAATGAATATGCAAAAAACAAATTACTGTCGTTCATTTGTGAAAATCAACTTATTTCTCTTTTATTGTTTTTCTTCTTTTCTGGTGTGCAATAAAGAATATATCTATCTATCTATCAACTTCAGTTTGAGTTTGATCTTTTATTTTCACATTGTTTAAGTTCAAAAATGTCTAGCAAATGAATTTTGTTGCTGCAAAATTAGTCAGTGTAATTTTCGGTGTTATATTTCTCTCATTACAAGAAAGGAAAAAAAGCAAGAACAAATTCAACCAAGTACCTAAATTACACGCAGAATAGGTAGGTGATGGTTCCAAAATAATGTTCAATATTTTGTACCACACTATAAAAGGACATGGATGAAAAAGATTCCTTTGAAGTCCAAACTATCTACTCTGCTATTCAACAGAAAGTTGTAAAAGGCTCGCTTACCACTTTGTGAAAATGTTTCGCAATTAAATAACTTATTTCTGCTAAAGCAGCCCGTTATTAGAGACATGGGTGAAAATGACATTTTCAAATGTAAAAGGTTTATTTACTTTACAACTTTATGGCTGACTAGCTATCGCCCGCGGCTTTGCTCGCGTGGTAGCAGCATAATTATGCATTATTTAGTTAAAATCTTTGATCCTAATTTTGGACTTTTTATGGTGCGACTTTTCATAATTCCTTTCTTAGTGCACCTCCACACTATAAGGATACCCTCGAAATTTCATACCTCTAGGACTTATAGTTTAGGCTGTGCGTTGATTGTCAGTCAGCTTCAAAAGAGTTTTATATATTTAGAAGATTCAGACACCCATGAGTGGGTGACAAGTTAAGTAGAGTTAGATTGCGCGACATTCAGCAGAATTATGCAGTTATGCCGTCATCACCACGCAGTGTAGCTCTCCTTCGCGTACTATTCTTATGTAAGGAAAGGGTGCTTTTCCACCTGAGCTAAGCTAAGCTACGTTGCTATGGATGTGTGGTTGACAGCCACCAATGGGAATCGGTTTAGTATGAAAACCAACGATCCCTATTGGTGGATTCTGCTGCTCTGCTGCAAAAGCACCCAAAACGGCTGTGATGCCAATTCTTCTCATTTGACAGCACTAAAACTCATCTAAAAATCTTGCTGTCTCTCTCTCGTAAACTGATACAACAAAGACAGCTAAATTTTAAGGCTGTCAATTCAATAACCGAATCTACACCTCAAGCTAAGTAGTCTAATCACATGGTAGCGACGTCTTACTTATGAGTGTGTAAATCCTGCTCTATAAAGGTAATGTTACATCTGTTCAACAACAGGCAATTTTGTAGAAAGCAACATGTTGAATGCCCGTTGTGGAATGAGTCTTGCAACACAGCGTCGACCGTTCCACAAAATAAGGCTTGTTGAAAGATGTTGCTTGTGAACCCACAGCCCAAGGTGCATTTACGCTTATTCAAAAATTTGTTGAAGCAACGGATTGTCGTACGCAACAACTTTCAACATGTTGCTTTCAACTTTGTTGCTTTCCACAAAATTGCCTGTTGTTGAACAGATGGAAATCCACCTTAATACTAGTCTACTTTACACTTACAGTTATCAGGGCAGAGCGAGCCGTCGAAACCACACTGCGGAGTGTCAAGAGGGGGGGTAGTTCGCCCCCCCGCCCAGTGGATCGGCCTGTTTTCTATGAATTGTAGCGAGGAGTTCGCCGCCACGTATGTTGCCACCACCTGGTGATCAGAATCGAGATTGGAAAAGATATATTTTAGTGTAAGACCTAAAAAAACATGACTTGGATGAATTTAATTTAAGCAACATGATCATTCAGCTTGACGTACACTGCTGAAAATTCTGAAATATTACATTATGGCGTAATGTTCACGCTAGACCCAACAGTTCCCAGCAACCTTTACTAGTTCAAGTAACATCTATAGATGCAGGCTAAAGTTTCTTGCTTGTTCTTCTAGGCTCGCGTGGAATTGGCATAGGGTCACGTGTGATTTTGACTAAATATTTGACTGGATTAGTGGACGACGCTTTAGTATTTGCCGGTAGCCAAATATATAGATATACAAAAGTACATGGGCGGCGGTGACTACTTTCCATCAGGTGGCCCGCCTGCACGTCTGCCAGTAATAACATTAAAAAAAAAAGTCGTAATATTTCTTGGTAGGTCGCTACGAATAAATAAATTTACACAGATTAAAAAAACATATTACATAATGTGTATAGCATTTTTTTATTTGCTCAGTTTTCTAAACAATAATATACGTGTTGGTCAGCAGCCCTTTCGGACAATAGCACAGTAATTGTATTTTTATGACCACCATCACGCTGGTCATAATCGCGGAAGTCGTAAAATTATTTCATACACCGAACTTTGCGGGGCTTTATTAAGAACATTCTTCTTCTTTGTCGCGCATTCTCACTTTCTTTGGACATGTGTTGCGTCGAGGGGAAGTCTCCATTGAACGTCTGGTGGTGCAGGGAAAGTTCGAGGGCAGAAGAGCGCGCGGCCGCTCACCGATGAGATGGACGGATCAAGTCAAGGCTGCAATTGATGTTCCTCTGAACGAATGTGCCAGAAAAGCAGCGGTTCGGGAGGAATGGCGGAAGATTGTGAGACGGGCCACTACTCCAATATGACGACCACGACCACTCTGACAAGAGTGATACGACAAAGAACATTCTACTCGTATTGAAAGCCATGACGACAACTTTAGAAGTATAGAACTATAATAGAGCTCTTTGTAAGGTCCGTATGCCGATACAGAAGTCGTTACTCAAGCATAGATTTGAGTAGGTATAAACTTTTATACAAAAGTCTATTCTTCAGTTGGGATCAGTGCTTGAGCTGTAAATCAACAGACGAGCCTATTTAAAGAGTTTGATCGGGAAAGAACTTATACCGCCAAGAAGTGATTTGTTTGAGTCAAATTTTGAGAAAAAATCCCAACTTGTACTACCTTATTATTAATACTACCTTAATTTCTTGTCGATAGTGACATGGATATACGAAGATTACATCATCGGATGTGTCACGTGGACGTACTTTAATTTGACTACTTGTACTAGTATTGTGTGGTTTCACTAAATACAATATTATTTAAATGCCTTGACGAAGATCTTCAAGCATCTTTTAAACTAGTTCCTAGTTTAAACAGAATCGAGATATTTACTTAAGAACAACAATTTTTAATCAACAATACTCAAAGAATCAACCAATACGAACCCTAAAACAACAGGGTAAAGTTGAAATTCACGGAGCAGTTTTATACAAACCAAATATATAGCAAGTTGAAAGAAAGCAATTAAGCTTAGCGTAATTGGAAGGTTTCGGTGAAAAGAGCATTTGTCATTGCATATTGGTCCTTTTTCAGGATTAGTATTGAATTGGTTTTTATTTGACAAAAGCTCATGATATTATTTTGATCCTCTGTAGAGAATCTGCTTCAGACACTTTTCAAAATTATCTGTTCAGAGGATATTCGACTGATATGATAAAAATATTTAGTTATATAGTTTGTAGCTAAATCACGACAGACAGATCAAGTCAATATGAATGAAATTAGGGAAAGAAAATTTTTTTATAGATTACAAGTACATATTTTGGAATTAATACCTACTTGTTAAATACCTCTTATCACCTGAAAATACAGCAAACTAAAAAAAAGTGTCGTCTAAAGCTTAATTCTTGTATTTAGTCAAAAAAAGAAACACTAGCAGACGAAAAGGTCCGAAACTTTTCTTAGGATTAAATTTTAGGGCACGAACTAAAGATTATTCTTACAACACGGGAAATAGAAACAAATAAACAAGACTACGCGTAGGCGTATGTCACTTTTCACACTTCTTCCGATACGAGACCCACGATATCGGCGGTCTATCAGCTGACGTCTATAGACACGCAGAAACAGTTCCCAAATCTCCTGCTAGAGGCGCTTATCCGGTTTTCATACAAATTTTTCACTTTGCGAATCCGTTTCCGAATGCCAAAACTAGCAAGAAAACACAACACCGAGATAGACTCAGGGCTCTGTACTCTACGTGTGCCTCCGAGTACACGTCTCTCACGCCGGAAGTGGACTGACTTATGACGTGAGTTACCGGTATCGGCCAGTGTGCAAAGCCGCTATTTTGACACAGCGTAAGTATACATTTCATGATTGTTAGCAAGACACTATTTTATTGCAGACCCGAGCTAACATGGCAGGGGTTACGTTTATTTCTATTTACATTGTTCCTACTAGTGTACTAAATGGAATACGGTAGCAACGTAGTAGGTAGTCCTCAGGTACTAAACTTCCCAGTTACTTAGTAGCACTACTACGTAGCAACGGGTTAGGCCCGTTCTCACCCGGTCCCGTATTCACCCGGTCCGTTCTACCCCGATTGGAATAAACTACTTCAAGAACAAAAGATTTAGAAGTGAACTAACTGCATACTGAATAAACCATTTTATGTTTCCTTGTTACTAGGATACCCTGGTCCTTTCTAAAGATTAGTACTAAATTAAGTTACTAAACCAGTCTCTTCATATACTTCCTACCTACTAATAAAACCCTTCGAAAATGTGGTTATTTTGATATTTCAAAATAACCACATTAATCAATTTTAAGAAAGTGTCTTGGGCACGTTTTCCATTGGTACTGATTTTGACCAGTTGAGCTATCTATAAATCGTGTGCAACGGTTTGTAGGTAGCTCAACTGTTTCATGTGTATTTAGTAAATATTGCAAATACTGTATTAGTTGTAATTTTCTTTGTGAAAACAGATTATTTTAAAATATCCTTGTAATAAAAAAATGAGCTTCGAATTTAGAATCGGATCCGGTGTTATTCGACTCAACATAAAAAGAACAAATTACTTAGTAGCACTACTACGTAGCAACGGGTTAGGCCCGTTCTCACCCGGTCCCGTATTCACCCGGTCCGTTCTACCCCGATTGGAATAAACTACTTCAAGAACAAAAGATTTAGAAGTGAACTAACTGCATACTGAATAAACCATTTTATGTTTCCTTGTTACTAGGATACCCTGGTCCTTTCTAAAGATTAATAGTACCTTTACGAGGACATTTTGGTGCCAGTTTGTTTTGTTGTTTTATGGATACATCGTAGAAAGGCTAGTTAGTATGGTTACTGTAACTTTTGGGCTTCAAAATATATGTCAATTTGAGTTTCAAACCACACAAGACAAATTTGGTGTATTCACGACGGATTTTGCTTTTTTTTTAGTGTTTTTAGGTACCAGTGTGCTTAGTGTGGATTTTTTATACCACTAAGTCACGCTACCTATATTTTGTATGAAGATTTGAGCAGCGCCCTCAGCGAGAAGTCTACATAACAGTGACAGATTCTGTCACTCTCTGCCTTATCTGGTATGATATGTGGGAATGTTCTAAATTGTCTGGACACACCATTACCTTTAGCCCGTCCTTGAAGGATCATAAACAAGTACTAAAGTACTACTTAAAGGGATGTCTTTAACATGGTTGGGGATTAAAAGTCATGAGCGATATATTAGTTATTTTGATTATGTATCTATGAGTGGATGGACTAATTGGACTAGCTTCAAAAAAGTGTGAGTTAAGAACATGTATGAATTATGCTAACGACTTTTTAGAGATTATCAAAGCTCTAATCATGAAATTAACACTGACCAATTCTGGTGACGTAGATTTTAGGCCGCCTTAAGGCCTCCGATCTTAGCAACTAGTTTAAACTAACCTAGAGAAGTTTAAAAAAAATTAGCAACTAGTTTAAACTATTTACCTAGAGAAGTTTTAAAAAATCTGTTTTGTATTTTTCTTTTAACTTCGGAACGTGCCGTTACTGTGTTTCCAATAACGATAGAAGAACTAATCTTAACTAGATCTCGCTGGAACCTCGTTATTTCGAAGGGAAGGGGATCTTGTTTATTTTCTTAGTGAATGGTTTCGTTTCGAATGTTTCTTGATTGAAGATTGTATTTCACAACAGAATTTAAAACAATTAAAAGTGAAATTTGATCAAAATTTTTTTGTTACTTGAGTATAACAAATACAAAGTATTGTATTCTATCAGCTATTTACTTCCATAGATAGTACAAGATTGGCTAAGTTGGGCGCTAGTTGGCGCTAACTTTGCAGCAACTTTAGTATTACAAAACATAGTATTGTGTTTTATCAAGCTATCCGTTTCTATTGTACAAACCTGGTTTATTAAATGCTGGGGCTAGATGGCGCTATGTAAATTTGAGTCTGGATCAGAGAGGCGTTGTATAACCGCCTAGTATCTAGTTATCCACTAACTTATTCAGTACCTATTATTTTGTCACACAGAAAATCTATCGGGCACTTTACTACATACCTACTATTCAGTCAAGTGCGATCCTTTTCAGAGTAGTGTAACCACGAGTAAAAGAAATTACTCGTAGTGACACTGGTGTAGCAAACCGGTGTGACCACGAGTCCGTCGTCGAAAAAAATAGGTTTTATCAAGAAAACTATATCAAAACAGTATAGATCAGTAGTATCTCCCTTTCATGTGTATGTTGTAAATCAGTCGTAATTTTCTTTCTGAATAAAGTCGTAATGATGGACATAGATGCGCCATAAATAATAGAAGAAGAAGGTAATCGTCTTATTAATATCGTTATAGGTAAGACAAAACAAACGAAATTAGATTTACCCCACACGTCAGTTGATGTTTACGTTCAGCTTCCCTAATTGTTTAGTTTGCGAACGCTAAGTGGATTTATACTTGCGGTAGTTTAGTAATTATATTAGTAACTTGCCTCATGTGCTTTGCTCTGGATAATCTGCAGAGCGATTTGTAACATCTCTTGAGTAAATAAGTAGTTTATTTATAAGTATAATGAAGAAACTTGAGTAACTTTTGACAGGCGTCATGGCTCAGTCGGCAGTAGCATATTTTAAGCCAGTTTGCACATTTAAAATGAATTATCTTATCAGCACTTGGGACCACCTGCCTCCGTATCGTAAGCTCTGAACTGCTTTCGCAGCCCAGCATAATGCCAAGCGATGTGGCCACAGATATACGAAAACAAGAAGCTTTTGACGGCAACAAACGCGCTGAAACGTGCTAATGTCACTTTTTAGTCACATAATAACTATGATTTAGACACGAGTTTTGACATTTTTTTAAGCGCCACATAGCACTTTTATTTTGGTGGTTTTTCTTGTGTTATTGTGAGTATTGTTGTTTAATTTTGGTGGAATTTTAACCAATAATACTTAGGTCGTGGCATAAAGTGTGAGCCATTGGAATAAATGTGTGTAAAGTGGTTTTTCTGAATGTGAAAATTCGTGTTAGGTTTTGAAGAGAAAATCCACCATTTTCTTTTTAAAACAAACGACAGCCGTCTTGACAAAATTAAATGACTTGACTTGACTTATTTATTACAATTTTAACACTTGACATTGGCAAAATTGTCTGTCGAAATGACGGACACAGGCCATTATTGAAGAGAAGAAGAAGAAGAAGAGAAGAAGAACTATGGTTTAGTATGAAAATAGTTAAGAAAACTTGCTAGGCTTAAACCTGGCAGGTTTTTATGAGACAACGATTGAGTACAATCGAACAAAGCTCCACTTTATCCCCACGCAGTGGTTTTAAATTCACAAGCTCGTGCACAGCCGTTTTATATCACAGTCCAAGTTTCCAAACTTCCTCGATGTGAAAGTTAAGGAGACGTCTCTTCCAACACGCGCAACCTCGCATTAATAAAACACTTTTTAGATTTCGAAGTGCTATGTGTATGGTACAAGCATTTAGTTTATTATAAATGGAACGTTTCCTTCCATAGATAGATATTCTTCATTATACACCACTTATAAGTTATCAAAATAACAAAATCGGTACCTTACAAAGTCTTACATAGTTATAGTTAGTATCTTTAGTATCTTTGAATGATTTAAAAGCGCTCATAAAGAACGGGAATGAAAACAAAACTAAATAATTTACAAGAAAATGTAATGGTCAGTTTACCATTTACCACCATTTAATGGTACCTGACACGACACTAACCTAAGCAATTATGAAGACGTAATGATGCGTTCACACTCAGCCGCAGTCGGCAGGGAAGTGGGCATGAGCATAGTGTGAACACGATCATGCCTCTGTCTCGGCTCCCGGCCCAAGTTCATGTCGATGCTGCTGTGGCAATAAGTCCGGAATTAATCGCGGCATTAATGCCGGCAGCGGCATGGGCTGAGTGTGAACGCGCTATAAGAATATGAGCGTGTTTGTTCAGCAGTCGGGTTTTAGTTTTTGAACTTTTTTTTTCATACTCAAGCCACGGTGATGGAACGTCCCCTTACCAAGTGAAATTTAAAGCACATACTCTTGAGGAAGTTTCAGAGTTCGCTCAGACAAATAGGAGATACCATGAGGAACTTTTGAAATATTGCTATCGTTATTCGTAAACTCCTTTGCTTTCGAAACAGGTGCTAAGACAATTAATTAAGGGTTTTACCAAAGATAAGTTACGAAACTTATACATAACTTAGACTATTCCATTTGTACTTAGTTATATTTAGAAGCTGTAGCTAAAACATAACTCAAGAGTAACATTGATTATGACGGATTTTTTTACCACTAGATGGCACTTTTACACAGCTATTATCCTCAAGAGGGTTTAACGTTTGTACAAAAGTGCCATTATATTAACAAGCTCACAAAAGCTTGTGATTTTTCAGTATAAACTTTTGTGTAAACCTTGTTTAATATTTAATTTCACGCATTCAGAAATGGGGTGTACTGTACAGTACATCAGCGGGCCTAGCATGCGCACGCGAGATATTTGTCATGTCGTTCTGTCAAAATGTAAGCATTTTGTACCAGTTTTTGAATTTTTGCATTATCTGTGGCAATGTTGTCGACAAAACGCGCCTTGAATCTTCAACTTTTGACATTTCTGCATGACTATTATCTCGTCCTCAGACGGATACGACGACTAAGAAGTGTCAAAAGTGTACAATGACAAGGCACGTTTTGTCGACAACATTACCACAGATAATGCAAAAGTTCAAAAACTAGTGCAAAATGCTTACATTTTGACAGAACGACATGACAAATATCTCGCGTGCGCATGCTAGGCCTGCAGGTGCTTTGTTTCACTAAAGGTAAACCACTTTTCTGAAATGGTTGGGTTGCTACAAAAACTAGTACAATATTGTACTAAGTAGTTTGGCAATTTGAGTGCTTTCATTAGTTAAAAATAATTAAAGATCTTGGACATTTCACACACCGCCTTTTAGTCCCAACCCAAACTAAGCAAATCTTGTAATATGGGACGAGGACTAAATTGCTGATAGAGTAAATATCATCATCATCATCATCAATATATATAAAACTGTTTTAAAGCTGACAGAGAATCAACGCACAGCCTAAACTATAAGTGCTAGAGGTATGAAATTTGGAGGGTAGTATCCTTATATAGTGTAGGGGCGCACTAAGAAAGGAATTTTGAAAAGTCACACTCTAACGCGAGCATCGCCGCGGGAGACGGCTAGTTTAAGTATATTTTTTTGTAAATGCATCTCATAATGCACTATAGTATAGTGTTATATGATCTGTGACTATAGGTAGAGGCACAAATCATATAATACTACACTAGGTAGATGTAACATAGTACATAACGTACAAGAAGACTTGAAAAAGTAAGTCTTACCTCAAACTTGCTGGTAACTGGATTCATATCGAGAAGCGAGTAAGAAGCCACGCGGTCTCCATTGTCGTTGATCACCACTTCGCCAGTTATACCTTAGAAAAATAAAAGTTAGTTAGTTAGGGCTGACTAAGCCTCTCCTCGCGATGTTTTTCTTCACAGTTTCAGAGTATTACGCAAATCAAACTAAAAAAATCCATTGCTGCACGACCACGTTTGAAGTCACGTCCTTAGGGATCGGAAAATGGGATACCACTAAACCACCGCGCATCGGCGCGGCTTTTTCATGCTAGTATGAGCTAGAATGTGATTTAACTGATCTAAAACTATTTTTACTTGTTATAAAAATCAAAAACTGAAAAAATTATACCTCTGTATAGTTTATGTGACAATATTCATAAACCAACTTGTTTAATCTAAGACGTTCAAATAAAAAAAACTTGTAACTTTGTGTTAATTATGTCCGTAAATTGGTCCCATGTGTAGCACCGCTACGCCGTAGACCTGCTACGATCGTAGGCGATTTTGGTTTCTTTTTCTTTTTTGAATGAAGTTTGTCAGTAGACAAGTGTAAATCTAAATTACATTTTAAAAAAAAGTTACAGCTCAGTTGGTGTCAGCTCTGCCATATACGCTGTAGTTCAATTCTCACCAAGAACAATATTTTTGCGATTTGCATAATGTTTGTTCTGTGGCTAAGCTATCTAATTGCCAGAATACAGAATGCTTTAAGTTGCTTGTATTTTTGTTTTAAAACGCTTTCAACTGAACATTAATTTAAACTGTAGACTTTTAAGTAATTTACACGATGGCAATTGCAACTTAACCTTGACTAAATCCAATTCAAACTATCGTGGAGACCTTTTAACTTAGAAAATGTGGTTTTTATTTTTATTTTATCGTACAGTATTTTTTAAATTTTGCTTCATGTGTAAATACTGTATTAGTCGTAATTTTCTTTGTGTCATAAAGTTTTACTTTACATATGAAACACACTTTAAATTCACATAAGTAGTTCTAACTGATCGGCCCCGGCTCTAGCAATCGTTAAACCATGACAGAGGCCTTAAGGCGGCCTAAATATTTCGTCACCAGAATTAACCAACTTATACGAGCTTGCGTTTTCAAATAGCAATACTGAAAGATTTGTAAGTTATTAGGTTACGAGTAGGTACAAACTCTCACACAGTAATTTGAAGTGATCTTGTTACAACCTGTATAATAGATGAAAGGGGGTGTTTTATTCTAAGCGCACTAATTAACTTCATAGCTGGAGGCTTCCACTTTCTTGTAATTAGTTTCAGATGACAATAGAACGAGAATAGAGGCTCGAGTTTCATTAATATTAGTTACGCCTACTTGAATATATTACGTTTCTTCTTTGTTAATTAAAAATTACATTTGCGTACACAAAAAAAGAATGAAGTTGAGAAGTTATATAAAAAAAAGAAAAATTAAATGATGAATGAATGAACTAATGAATGAATCAAAGAATTAATTAATTTATTAATGAGTGAGTGAATGAATGAATGAATGAATGAAAACACTTTATTGTACACCTTAAAACTAATAAAAAAAATAAAAAATACAAAATAAATATAGCTAATCGCTTAAAGAGCGATTTCTTCCAGACATGATGATGTGGGTTTACCTTGAAAGTCCCTGTTCTTCATATTTCTGATAATGGAAGCTCCGTTCAGCTGCCCCCGTGGATCATCAGTTTCCTCCAAGGTCCTGTTAAGAGCCAGCGCGTAAAGCAGTACAGCATCATAGAAAGCTGCTACGAAGGTTGACACCACTTCACCTTTTCCAAACGTATAGTTGTATTTTGTTGCTGCGAGATCTTTCACCTGTGGATAAGAACGGGGTAATTTAAAAAAAAATCTTGTACCCTAAACTAACACTATTGTATACTCGTATGTGGAACTCAGACAAGGGTAATCCTTTTGATAAAATGTATATCAGGGGAAATGTGAAAGTGGCGGTTGTTATTGAAGTAAAAAAGGTGAGGAGTGGTAGGTTAGCGTGGTATGTACACGTAACGAGGAGGGATGAAAGTCAAATTACGAAAAGAGTTATGAATATGAGTGTGGCTAGGTACGTTAGTAGAGGAAGGCCAAGAAGTGGTTACATAGTGTGAAAGAGGATGTGAATGTGAGAGGAGTAGATTCAGAGTTGACGAATGATAGAAGTGAGTGGAAGAAGAAAACATGTTGTGCTGACCCCACCTAGCGTGGGATAAGCGCAGGACAATAATGATGTAGTAAACAAAAAAAAAATATGATAGTGTAGTTTTGTTAGGATGTGATAAAAATTTGTTTTTTTGAATTTGTTACGTACATACGGCTACACGTCGAGTTAGACACCCAATATACCCATTACGCTACATACAATGCAGAGAATCAATGGAAATGGAGAACTTTATCCCACGAGCACAATTCGCAGCGTTCAACTCCTAATAGTTCAAAGTACAAACAGAGAGCCTAGTACGAGTTTTGATGAGTAAATCTGGTGTAAAACGTCTGACGCCCAGCACACCAGTGGGCACTGATTTGTATGGAGACACTGAGCGGAGTCACCATAAAAATCAGCGCCTATACATGTGTGCTGGGCGTCAAACGTTTTACACCAGATTTACACACCAGAACTCGTACTAGGCCCTATAGTAAGTGAAAAAAAGGAAAAAGAAGACCTCTTAGTTGATGTTATAAAACTCACTCTATCAGAGAATTCCAGGTACTCCTTCTTTTCGGGCGCAGGGCTGGTGACAGTTAGCAGTGCGCTGTACGCTCTTCGTGCTTTCTCATTCCGTTCTTCTGTATCCCCTTCCATCTTCCACGGCTCTTTGGATGACGCTGATGCTAGGCTGTAAAAGAATATCTTTTAGCACCGGAAAAAAAAGTCAGAAGCTAGTTGCCTGCCTTGAAAATATTAAATGTTTAATTTTCTTGAGCTTCTACCAGATATATTAGAGAAAACCAAACTTCAAAAATGCCTAAGAATGGCTGTTTTTACATTGCCAGCAATACGACATCCACACGATATCGCGGACGCTTGCACACCGTGTTAGTGCTGACACCGATATTATTGTACCGTAACTTTCGATATCGTGTACGTAGACATAGACATTCATTTATTTACTACTTGGCACACAACATACAAAACATATAGATAGGTATAAATAAAACAATAATTATAAAAATAACTAAAACAGTGAATTTAAAAGGAAAAAAAACAAATATATACTACAATAACATAAATTGGTTCCTATATGTATATGTACGTCCTCTAATGATCTCATGCCAAATTATGTAGATAGGTATGCCACTTGAATTCATTTTCTATTGCTAATTTGCAACTGCTGAGCTGTGAACAGTCGTAATTATTTTTAGTTTTTTATCGATCGATGAAATATTATATAAATATCGATGACGGAAAAGTATGATTTCAGATAGCAATGTCTATTTCTATCACGGTCAGTCTGCGCAAACGAGCTAGTGCAGTGAAGTGAGCAATATTTCCTCTCGCCTCGCGCGTCAAACTATTAACAAGTCTATTTCGTTGCATGAGGAGTTATTTTAAGTCAACAATATTATTATTGTAATTACTTCCACTGAGACCGAGTGATATTAAAATACTAATCTTATTAAAATATATAAGTAGAAAAAAAATTAAAAAAGGTGTAACTAGATGCTTCTATAACACGTCAACTCGTCACAATAAGCTGGCACAGAAGTGACAACAGCAATTATGTCATGTCAAATTTATTCAGCTAGCTATAATCTGATATACAAGACTGGATTCTAGACCTAGGTAGCAGCGACAGTAAAAATTTTTGGAAGATTGCACCTTATCTCAACCCAGTTAGAGTAACTTTTCTTTTGGCTGACATAAGTTAGCACTGTAGGTAACAGTACTTTTATTTTATAGTAATAAGTAGGTATACCTTGCTTTAATATGTAGAACTTCGTGTTCATTGGTCTAATAACAAGTTATGTATTTATAAAATACCTAACACTAAAAAACTCCGTAGTACTTATTCATCGTTGCTGGTCATCATCAGAGCCTGGAATATAGACTCTAATTCGTCGAACTTATAGGTTTTTACATGAAATAATTGTTTTAAGCTTCAATTTTGCTTTTTGAATACTCTATCAAAATAGAGATATCTATGTTTTCCTTACACTGAAAACTAGATTTTACTTACTTGGAAAATAACTCAATATTGAAAAACACGTATTCTCCAGAAGACACCATGTTGAGGTCATCAGCAGCAAGCATAATTTCCCTCACAGTGTTTGGATTGGCGCACACCACTACGACTGAAACAAAATTATTACTTAATTTATTTAGTTTCGAATTAGTAAAATATTATTTACCTAGTACGCGCTAAAATCCCACGGAAGAGCACAAAGAAGTTTTTTGGCTCATCTAATACGTTATTCGCGACAAGTCTGCAACAGGCTTGAAAGTAATAATTTCTATTACGACTACAGTCGACCGACCTTTCGCAGTATGTACCGTAATGCGTTGTTTTATAAAAACTTTTAGCTGACATGACATACTATAACTGGAAACAATTGGAGAAATCGAAATATAAACTTGTAAAAATAACACAAAAAAATATCACAAAGGGCATGACAAACATTTTATTCGGCCCTCCTATGCCATAACTTACGACAAGGCTGCAACAGACGTAAAATTCGATTACTGCTTTCAAAGTCCTTAATTAGAGAGCAGTATCTACCTAATTGCAGACTCAGGTAATGAAATAACTTAGATTACTATTCAATGTCAAATCCGTAAAGTTAATGGTGTGTGAGTTTTACGGCTTTCATCTTAACTGTGCAGTAATGAGTTCAAAAACTCGTGCCAATAAACCCAAAGCGTTGAATAATAATATTAGTCTGGAAAGCTCCACGCCATTTCACAAAAGAACATACTTAGTAGAGTGAAGTAACTTTTCATATAAACTTTGAAGGGTTAAAGTATTCACAAATATGAAGAAGTTTTCTATGGAACCTACAACACGCTGGTTTTTTTTTGTTTTTTTACATAGTCTCTGTAAATTAAAAAACTTCTGTTTAAAGTATATAAAATGCATCACTTACATGGAAAAAATTACAAAAAAGTTCCTTCACGCGCGCTACTAATCATTGCCAATTTATAGCGTAGGCACTAAGGAAAAGTTAGTAAAAAAAGGTGTTTGTTACACAAAAAAAACACACTTTTTAACACAAAACTCTTTTTAGGGTTAAGCTCGCCTTTGTACATGTTATCTATTTCTGTCTTCTGTTCATGTGTTATTTTAGTGTACAATAAAGAATTACAAAGACTTGTTTAAGTTTCGTACATGTTGAACAATCATTACTTTTGACAGATGTTTGTTAAATCATAGCCGAACACCCGAGGCGTGCCAGAAAATGTAATGGGATAGTAAAAAAGTTGGCACGTTCCTAGTATTACACTGCCAGTATTGAATGCAGCTGGTGTAAAATTATTGTTCTTCGTGGTGCGATGATAATTGCGGTTTTGATTGCTTTTGTATATTTAGATTGGTTCTGAATCAGTGGCCTTCGCAAAATACTGTATTCACACTACCACCGACACGACATGATATTGTCGGATAGCTCATATATTTAGTACAAGACGCTTTCAATCCTTTGTCAAGATATATTATACACAGTGAAACATTACATTTTCTAAAACGGTGATCAAAAAAATAAAAATAAACTGTTTCACAAAGAAAATAACAAGTAATATACAGTTTACAAAATACACATGAAACATTTGAGCTATCTACAAACCGTTGCAAATGATTCATAGATAGCTCAATCACTACCGATCGGAAGCGTGCCCAAGACACTGGCTGCATTGCCGTGCTAATTAGCAATGCTGATAGATAATCACCAAACTCTCGTGATAAATTATCAAAAATTAACTAATCTAATGTCAAATCTCTGATTATCTAGAAAATGGATTGCACAAACACCTGTCAACAACATGTTTAACTTCGATTAACTAACGTTCAATTAAAGATTACAGTTAAAAATTCCATGTCAAATCATTATTCGGTCTTTCAATCTAATTTAACAATACTGTTGACTTGACAGGACAGGCTAGTTAGTGTATCAGAAGTTTGATCAACGTACGGGAAACCGGCCGTTAGTGTCAAATTTAACTTTTAATTCCAATGTTTTGAAACCTGCAGTCTGTATACAGCATGTATCTACAATGGCGACAAAAAATTGACACACGGGTAGAGCTACTTATTAGTATTCATAAAAAAATAATTAAAGTACAGTCAGCTGCACTAGAATGTGTACAATACGTAATTTTCAATGTAGGGCCGCAGCATTGTTATGGACTTTGACGGTTCCAATACTAAATAAATAAGTAAAATTATCAACTGTGTTCATATTTTTTTAGTTTTTATCCTGTAACTGTCTATTGCAGCTGATTGTACTTAATTTTTTTTTTTTTTATGAATACTAATACGTAGCTCTACCCGTGTGTCATTTTTTTGTCGCCATTGTAGATACATGCTGTAGATGTGTATTTGCCTATTATACTTACCGAATGTTATGTAATACAATTGCTTACAAGAAATAAATGGAATGAAATGAGGGTTAAATCTTGGATGCAGCAATGTATTCCTATTCATCCATTTCCACCATCAGATTATTCTTGCATCTGAGACAAATTGCATTTGTGACCGCTTTTCGCGAACAATAAGTTTTGAACATAAAATTAATGATATTCCGGGAAACTAACATTTATCCCGGCAACTTGTCGTGTCGTGCATCACCAAGCGTAGGTACGTAATATTTCATAATTTCATCACGATTTTCAGAAGCTCTGTGAATTTATGCTTCGCAATTTGAATTTTGAAGTTTCAGTAGGAATTATTACACTCGAAGGGTATTTCTTATAATAAAATATGTTATTAAATCTATTGTGATTTTGTTTAGAGTCATAAAGGCATATTGTAACTTGTGTAACTTTTATATCATTACATCTCAATAAACCAAACCAAACTTTAGCAAAATTTATTAAAAAAATTACCATCGCTTATTTAGAAAAAGTACCAAGGTTCGCTACCCATATAAATATTGATAGCACCGAACGACATTGCTCTAAGCTTAACCTAGTTGACTTGCTAAGCTACCAAGCTACATCCGAGCACTTTTCGGTCTGATACAATCTGAATATTGATAGAAGCTCAGCTCAAAGAAACTCGGCATGCCTCGTTTGAATTTTAAATCATCGATATGAGGGAGAGCTTTTAGGGAAGGATGGCCTTAAACGTTCTTCTATCGATGCTAAGAGATTGAATGCTAAGATTTTCTATGACTTTTGTAGCCTTTACTTGTAATTGTTTGTTCATTTGATACTTAACTTCTCACGTAACGAAAATACCTTCAGAAGTAGAAAAAAATCATAAATCTATAAGAAATATAATAAAAAATAACTTTACGGCTGTCTAATAAAGTCGCGTAAACTAAAAACTAACATTTTTTTAGGGTTTTCTAATTTTATATAAATAAACTTTCTCACAAAAAAAACTGCATTCGGATCGGAGCCCTACATTGAAAGCTACGAGGTCACATACAGACACACAGACAGACAACATTATAACAGGCCTTTCAAAATATTAATTAAAAATTATCATTGTTTTATAAAAATATTTTTTTGTACCGATGGATTGAAATCTAAAAATATGATCACAATCTTTCACAAAAATATTCGAACCTCTGAAAAGCAATGTCAATCCCCAAAAAGCAATAAATTAAAAGGGAAATCGCAAATCTCCGAGACTAAACAGATTGCTCGTTTCTTCGCGTGCTAATCCCAGAGGCTAATATTTTAAAGCGCTTAGAAAAAGCGCTTTTTCCTTTCAAAGGAAAAGATCTGAAACGTTCATTTGTTATTCGGGAAAATAAATTCTTTGTTATTGGATTCAAAACATTTTTTAGGGGATTCAGAATAATCCACGACTAGGGAAGAAATTAATCTATACACAGTGATTCACGACGATAATATCGAAAAAATATTGTTAAATAGAGAAGTGTGGTGATAGGAGAGATCCAATATGCATCAAGCAAACCCCCATAACATTCTGCCATTTAGGTAAGTATTTTTTTTTTGTTTATCATCGTGTGACTGAAATAAAATTACAGAGAAAGATTGATTAGTTAAAAAAACTTATTAAATACAGCTGTACTCGTTACTTGTATGATATAGGAATAAATCAACAATTTGCAAGCACGCTTACAAATGGGGTCAAAGCTTCACGCCTCTATCAAACTGTAATCCAAGCTTGATTGATACCATTATATTAACTTTATCCGTTGATTGGGTTGACCTTATCTTGATAACGTTGGTTTCAGAGACAATTCCACCAACATAAAACACAAAACTAAACTAAGTATGAAAGGTTGCAGACAGATAAAAACTACATATTTTTAACCAACTTTAAAAAAGAAGGAGTTTCTCAATTTAGTTGTATTTCTTATGTTTGTTACGTCAGAACTCCGTCATTTATAAACCCATTCGTAAATTGTTTTGAGAGAGAAAAAAGTGAGAGAGAAAAAAGGAAGGAGAAAGAAAAAGGAGAGAGAAAAGTGGAAGATGTTGGGGGAGACCTTTGCCCAGCAGTGGGACGAAATAGGTTAAGAAAAAAAAAAAAAAAAGTTTTTTAACCTGATAGATTCGATTGGCACAGGATCGGAAAGAATGGCGTGACGAAGAGGAGGCCTATACACAGCAGTGGGTGAGCATAGGCTGATTAGATAAATAGATAGATACTGCATGAAAGGATATAGGTAATGAGCAAAATGTGTGACTTTAAATTGAACAAACCAAGGTGACATTCTACGGCATTTTCTAACTATCTATATACGTACTATCAGATTAAATTGAAATAAAAAAAAGGTTTTAGTCTACTCCCTACACGAGACCCTACGATCGCTAAACAAAATGTAAGAAAATGGTATTTTTGATTGTAAAATTTTAAAAAATAACGGTGAACAAAAAACTGAGGCTGTTATTTAAGAAACCTAAGAACTCTGATTCAGCGTCAGCGTTTAATGATGAGAAAAATAAATCTTGATTCTAGGACTTTGATAACTCCATACAAAGCTTTTATTCGATTAATCTATTGATAAAAACTTTTCTGGCACACACTGTGCCAAGAAATTATGATGGATCACCAAAGTTACCGGGTAACTCTAGGAATTTGTTTGACAAAAATAGATTTTGTTAGGTATAGGTAAATCAAACAATATGTGTATTTTTACCTGAATTCGCGGAGCAAAAGAAGGGTTAGATTATCTTTAAACTTTATCAAAAGATTGAATGAGGTGAGTACATGGCAATTATAATAATAACTTAATTATTTAGACTCAATTGAAACTTTAAAAAAAAACTTTATTTAACTTATAAGTAAAACCAAAGTAGTAACCCTAGGTAAGAAAGTTATGGAGTTAGGTTGCAGTAAAAATAAAGTGATTACCCAAATAATGCTAAAAAGTTCTTTATGAAGCATAATTTTTATTGGTTAGTGAGTTAGGTGTTAAAGTGACCGGAGTAGGCAGTTGTATTAAAACAAAAGTAAGTATTCAAATAATGCTAGAAAGTTCTAGAAGCTTATTTCTATTGGTTATTAAATTAGGTACTTATAAGTGTCTGGAGTAGGCAGTTCAATTAAAAGTAAAGTGGGTACCCAAATAGCGCTAGAAAGTTCTGGAAGATTGGTTAGTGACTGGATTGTAGAAAAAGTTAATTTGATACACCCAAATATTCTAGAAAGTTCTAGAAGCGTATATTTATTGGTTAGTAAATTGGTCTAAAAAAGTAATAGTATCTTCACTTGTCTTGTAATTACAGGCACATGAGGCTTAACCCCTGTTTGCCTCAAGTTGATGGACGCGGGGCAGTGCATCGTAGGGCACGTTTCAATCGTGCATGACTATACGAGGCAATGTTTTGCTATAGGTGATGGTTACCACTTAACATCAGTTGAGCCATCTGCTTGTTTCATCAGCTAGTAGTATAAATTAAAAAAAAAACTTCCAAAGAAATCCCAGCATCGCATCGCATTTAATCCCTTACTTACTTCTAGAGTTCAATGAAAGTTTGTGCAGCATTTCCTTGAACTTGGCAGAGGTAGTGTTGAGCTCATCAAATTGTTCCAACACTATGTTCGCCCCTTTTGCGGTTTTCTTCTGTAGCTCAGAGAAAATAGCGCTCAAAGTCATGAAGCAAGGACTGTTCCCTTTGCCGGTGGAAAGGTTATTATTATGATAAAGCATTCCATACTTTCGCCAGTTGAACTCCTGGAACAAATGAGAATTGAATCATTGGAAAATGATCTTTATCTTATACGGAATAAGTTTTGTTAGTGCTGATACAAAATTCTACTGAGATATTCACTAATACTAAAATGATCTTAAATGGTGTCAAAATACTGGCCCCGTATCGCAAGCTCTGAACTGAATAATGTCAAGTGACGTTGCTACAGATATATGAAAACATTTTTTATTAAAGAGAAGAAGAAGAAGAAACAACACAATATAGCACTTTATTTTAATAGTTTTTCTTCTGTTATTGTGAGTATTGTTGTTTAATTTTGGTGGAATTTTAACCAATAATACTTAGGTCGTAACGTAAAGTGTGAGCCATTGGAATAAATGTGTGTAAAGTGGTTTTTCTGAATGTGAAAATTCGTGTTAGGTTTTGAAGAGAAAATCCACCATTTTCTTTTCAAAACAAACGGCAGCCGACTTGACAAATGACTTGACTTGACTTATATTATTACAATTATATCACTTGACATTGGCAAAATTGTCTGTCGAAATGACGGACAGAGGCCTACAAACAAAGAAATAGAAAACAAAAACAAAATAAAATAAAGCAACTTTATTGAACACACATAAACTAATTTACTTGCTAGAACTGAAACCAGAAAATAAATAGGAGTTATAACGAAACACAAACATTAACAAAACTTAATAAAATGCCAGAGGATATAATAATTATTATTAAAGAATAACCATGAATTATTTAAGTATTACCTACTAATATTTAAGTGATGTTATGCGACATTATATATTTATTTGGCCTAATTAACTCAGAAAGTTAAGTTTTTAACTGCCCTAAGTTTCTTCTATTCTTATTTGTCTCATTTTTTTTGTTAAAAATAACACTGTCGAATTTTATTTTGATGTTTTGGATATTCTTTATGTTTTTCTTTACATTGTGTTTTTGTTTTTTTTTTAATTATTAACTTTTATTATTATTTTAATGTATGACAAAAATGTAATTCTCTACTTTTTTTACATTAGCATAAAAAAAAGATTATTGATCTTGTGTTTCGATCTAAAGCATTCAGAGTAGATAAAGCTATAAAAATAGCTTCTGAATATTAACAAATAAACAAAACAAAAGACAAAACATTAACACCCAAAAAAAATTACCTCAAAAATTTTCCTGATGGCAACCCCAGCCTGAGTGTAGCTTCCCATCATTCTGATCAGGGTTTCGTAGCTGGGAGACTTGTAGACGAATGCCTCGGCCTGGGCACCAGCCGTCAGAACTGGTATTTTCCAGGCGCTGGCGTATCTGGCTACTGGTGCAATCACATATTCACAGCCTGGTCCAATGAACGCATCTGAAAATTTAACTCTGTTAAGTCTATGATACATCCATATTTGATAATAAAAAAATAAATAAAATGCGTCACATGATCAAAAAGATTTTGTGCTTAGAATTTGGAGGAACAAATGTATTATAATAAAATTACAATCTGTAACTTTTAATGAGCGTTTTTGCTTTGAAAAACTTATAAAAGTAAAGAAAAAGTAATTCAGATTTCAATCTAACTTACCAGCCGATCCGTTGACATAAAACTCGAAGGCTGCAAGTGGACCATTCACAGAAGAACATCTAGTATCCCTGTAGTCCACCAGGATCTTCCAATCTGGCAGAGGACCTTGTGGACCGGTGATAGCTCGCACGGCCATTTCCAGAATCGGCAGTACTTTTGCCAGTGAAAATATATGTCCTGGATCAGCTGGTAACAGTACCCCAAGCTTAACAACTTTGTCAAGAAACTGACCTCTCTCAGATCCTAAGTTGAAATTTATACTTTTTACATAGTAAGGGTTTGAGGCTAGATCGTGTGGAAAGCCAACAGCTCGCGTATTATCATACACACTATCCATATCAAATAGCTTAGGGTTTTCTGTTACGTTTTGTGTACCATCTTTGTTTTTATAGTAGTCGTAATATTTGTTCAGTTCTTGAGCTTCTGGTATTTTTTCTTCACCATCAGCTTGTCTCTTACTAGATGTTCTCCCTTTCCTCAGATTCTTTCCATGTATTCTATCATCGTGTCTATGCCCATGCCAATATTTGTTATTCTCTCTAGTAATCCGTCTATTATCTACATCACTTACAATAGAATCACACTTAGCTATCACATTTATAACGCACACATAAAAGATGAGGAATGAGAGTAGTGTCACGCTGAATTTCGTTTGTTTCTTTTTAATCTCGAGTGTTTGAGCATCGTCCATAAGTATACAGGGTTTGTCATCTTCTAGGTTTCGTCTCTTTCTGAGATTAGCTCTGTTTATATAGGGTCCTTCCTTATGTCTAAACGTCTGATTTGAAGGGAGTATCGTATGAACGATCTCCACCATCTTATTTGTATTTATGTCATCTTATTGCGTTATTTGAAGCCCCGCACGACGTCGTCTGTTGAAGGAATTGATCGAACTATTAAGGCTATGGGTAGCGCTAACTTCTTAAAGTCTTTTGACGGCACCCATCGCCTTAACAGGATTGATAGTGTCGCCGACGATGATCGTTACCTTTATGCTAAATATGACTTAATGTACAGTACAGTATTTGAATAAATAATTTTAATTGCACTTCCTCGATTACTTCTTTTTTAGTACCCCTGTGGTACCCCTAGTGGTTTTTGTATGAAGAAACTTTGATGACTTTATTGAGTTTTTTTGCATAATTATAGTACCAAAAAATTGCTCCTGATTATTTACTTATTATGATAATCTTTTTAAACCAGTTGGTAAACTAAGTAACAAAACCCGAGAATTTGGTTTGCGTAATAAATCGGAGGTCAATGTTGATTGTAAACAACAAAACTCATAACACGTTTGTGTAAACTGTTTGGCCTTACAAGTTAGGACTAAAAATAGATTTAACAATGTATTCATTATTAATCATTTCTATGAAAATGTTGAAACAGTTGTACATGGAAGAATAGGACGACAGCATATAAAATAATATTTACCATAGATAATTAGATCAGTGTGTTGTACTTGTAATTTTTAAATTTGGTGTTGAAATACAGGTTGAAACTTTTGAAACAACGACTATAATATGAAATAATCCTGGTTTTAATAAACTCGATGTAGGCTTGGAATAGATACATTTAGCTAGATTGCGGTGTTGATGCGACTAGCAAAGTTTATCTTATTGTTGTGAAAATGTTTCTTTTCGTTTTATAAACATGACGGAACATTAGTTCGGGGCGATCTACTAGTGGAAACGACCATAAACATTTGAAATGACCATCATTGATTTGAATATTATGTTTATAAAATTACAACGCCATCTAGTAGCAAACGTCAGTATAGTTTTTAATAACGGTTTTTTTTGTTTTTTTTTCTAGATTGACAGATTTAATGAATCATGTCGTCTGTTAGAGTTTTTAAATATGTTTCATTACAGTTAATCCAGTGATTAGTTAGAATTTAGATTTTATCTTTGCACGCTCTACGCGGCGGCTATGGTCACCGCTTACATTTATGCTTTCATAACGAGATTCTAGCCTAGTAAATACTTCTTAGTAGTCAGAGGCTATCAATTGTAATTGTAGGGCGCCAGTGTAATTACAGGCACATGAGACTTCAAGATCTTTACGTCTCAGAGTGATGGACGCAGTGCATTGCCTTACAGGGCACGTCCTCATCGGACTTGCTCTGTGAGGTAATGCATTGTTATAGGCAGAAGTTACCACTTAACATCAGGTGAGCTATCAGCTTGTTCCATTACTTTAATCTTAAAAAAAAAAGAAAAAAAAAATGTCACTAACAATTTTATTGTTATAATAATTTAAATATTTTTTTATGTATGCCATGCCCCATAACAGTTATCTCAATTGAAAATTAATATTATAATAGTTCCATTGACAGATGATGAATGGATTCATAAATTTTGTCGCACGATCATTGGTCGATTCATCATCAACTTTTTTATTTAAATAAATTAAAACTTATTTAGAAGCTATACAAAGACTCGTAAAACTTGTTTGTTGAAGGTAAGATATTAAAACATTTTATTGAGTACGTGATGAGTAATCTTATTGTTGTTGTTCCATTCAAGAGAGTTTTTATTGCATGATTAAAATTACCACCGCATGCAGCTCAGAGTCAAAATTTGGCGGCTATTAGCTCGCTTGCGCAGCTTCTTATAGCAACAAATAAGAAAAAGAAAACAGAATCGTACACACGACGACAGATCAACCTATAGACTCATGTAGTCTTGTCCTGATTCAACAAAAATTTTCCATTTTTTCAAACTGAAACCTCATCAAGACTCAAGCATAGAATCTTGAAAATCTTAAGATGTTTAACTATGTAATTATGTCATGTTTAAAAATGGAACCTTCATTCAGTTTATGGACATTAAGATTAATTCTCTATTTCATTTCGCTTTCCTGCCAGCTGTCATCTTTCTTATACACGTATACTATTCTAGGTCTTTTACATTTCATCATCATCATCCACAGCCCGATTTCAACCAGGAAAACTGTTTGCAAATCTCCCGCTAGAGACTCCTAGCCGATTTACACACAAAGTATCTCGCAAGTTGCTTCTCGATATACGTATCGATCAACAAAACAAAACTCTGACTACGGGCTCAGATTTTGGACACCATTTCTTTTACATGTACGAGCATTTCATTCGTCCAAAGGAAAAATTCGGTATTCTTTCGCCAGAATTATTGAAAGTAAATAAATAGTCAAAGATATTAGAACACACGGAAAAACTCATTTTGTTGACATAGTTTGTACTGTCATATATAGTCGAGTCACGTCTCGCCACAAAAAGAAGCACGTATAGGTACAGCGGATGTGTACTTCATGATCTCTATTTAGGGCAAGGATTGTAGGACTTATTGATACAGTGTGTAGCACACAGCTCCTGGAAACAGGGAATAACCGTTACTGTAAGCCCTTGAATCAAAGCAAATGAATTACGAATGCGCATATTTTTGCATGTGTGTTAGTTTTAGTTTCAACCCTGTAGAGTGTAGAGAATATATTATTTTCTATTTTTTTTCTGAAAGTTTTATATACATCATTTAATCTAAATATATAAAACTCTTTTGAAGCTGACTGACAACTACGCATAGCCTAAACTATAAGTCCTAGAGGTATGAAATTTGGAGGGTAGTATCCATAAATAGTGTAGGAGTGCACTAAGAAAGAAATTTTGAAAAGTAAAGATCCAAACGGCAACAGCTAGTATATACATAATATATAATATATTCTTATATATCCTTGGCCATCCTTGAAATTATTACTGTGTCCAATTGAAAAGCCAAACAGTCTACTAGTAAAAGTCTTATTTGTGTAGTTCTTAGTTTGCCTGTTTGGCAATTAGATTTTAACATACTTTTATATTAGTAATAAATTTTACATTTTGTATGCCTTTTAATTTATTGTAATTCAGCCAACGGAACAGATGTATTTTAATAAAAGATTGATTGGGTAGGTACAGTCAGCATCATTAGTAAATCATAATGAGACAGAATTTCAAAAATGTCTTCTAACTGAATACTAAGAACTTTTCATTTTCTAACAAATAGTTAAGAAGTAAAAACTCTCTCATATTATACTAGAAAAAATATAATTATAGCCAACAGTACACTATTCTGAAAGATTCTACTTCTGATGCTAACTGTACAATTCAGAATGTATTATTCGAAACATGTTATAAACCGTTTTGTTTTTGATTTATAAAACAACGTGTTTTAAGATTCTGTACTGCAGTAATAATTAAGTTTAATAAACTAGAAAATGCAATGCCTTTGACTTAAAATATATCTCCGGATAGTAATTTCAAGTGATAAAATTTTATGAGCACTAAATGTGATAGAGTCATTCGCAAGCAATCAGTATGCATAAAAATAAATTAGTCAAATTGGGAACCTCCTCCTTTTTTGCACGTCGGCTAAAGATTGAAACAGTCTGTAGTGTGGCATATTTATGGTTATCTATAGAACGTTTAAAATCTTACATCTCTATTTATGGTCTAAAAATGTTTAAATACTAGCACCTACAAGTAAAAGTTTGATACAAAAAAATGGTTTTAGCTTAAAATTCTGATAAAAACTCATGCATAAGAAGCTTCATGCTATATTTAATGTAACTTATAATAACATTATTATAAGTTAAGTTAAATAAAGCATACTGTTTTGTTCAGTTTTACATAAAAAATTCTGTCATTTTTTATTTCATTCCTTAAAGTTAAAAAAAAATCATCACTATAATCTTAATTAATTATTAATTAATTAATCAATTAAATCACTATAATAATATTTGTTGTCAAAAACTCATAAAGTCATAATTCATATTATTATATGGCGATTAGGGTCGATAGGGGATGTCAGGGTGTTTACATTGGTTTCTCCCACACTCTACTAAAATAGCATGCAATATTTATATTAGGTCCTAATCTAATCAATAAATTGTAATGTCACAGAGCTCAAATTCACTATCATCCAAATTTTTTTTTTTTTATGATAAGAGTAATGGAACAAACTGATAGCTCACCTGACATTAAGTGGTAACTTCTGCCTATAACAATGCATTAGCTCACAGAGCAAGTCCAATGAGGACGTGCCCTGTAAGGCAATGCACTGCGTCCATCACTCTGAGACGTAAAGATCTTGAAGTCTCATGTGCCTGTAATTATTGTATTATGTATACACAAATTCACTTTTATTCAACATTTATTTTAATGTATACAGAAGTTTGAAAAAGCATGCCCCAGTCCCACGTGTTCGTTTTATTTTTGTCTAAATTAAAATAAATATAAAACTATAGGTAATTTAGAAATCGTAACTCATTTGAATTTTTACACGACAAATTTCAGTCAATTAAGTTGTAAGTCATCATGTCTGGCAGTTTCGAAAAAAAAACTCGTAAAACAGTCCGAGTATTATTAGTTTTAAGTATCGTGACTAATTAAGGAGAAACTACCTAAACATACCCGCTATGTTTAAGGTTACATGTGCACTAGACGGTTAGACAGCCAGCCCGGGGCTGGTTATTTTTTTGTTGCATTTTTGTTCAAGCTATATTTGAAATATTTCATTATCACATGACTTATTAAATTTAATAAAATTGAACCAAATCAAAAATGTTCTTTAAAACTATCAATTGAATCAATTGAAAGGGCATTACTTTGCAGTTTAATTATCCACTTATCATATTTAATCAATTTAAATGTTGTCATAACTCCTGACGTAGTACATACAATTTTTTATTCACTTTTCTAATAGAGATTTTATATTAGTCGACCAATGCAACGTAGTCGCTAAGTTTTGGTTTTCGTTCAACTTTAGTAAATAGTTTTATACGTATTTGATTTCGACTAATTGCCAGTCAAACAAAAATAAAAAAACAAAACAGTTTTCTTGTTTGTCTAGCTAGTAATATTATTATTATTATTTTGCGTGCGGTGTGTGTTATATTATAAGTAAGAATGTGTAATTTATTGTTATATTTCTGCCCTAAAACTATGTGTGTATAAAATATTTTTTTCTTCCAATCTCTTTATTTTTATACAGCACCCCTTGTTTTATATCTTAAAGTCCTTTCCGTCCAAGGTTGTCTGGAAGAGATCGCTGCATAGCGATAAGACCGCCCATTGTACAATTAATTTAAGTTTTGTTTTTTATTTTACTGTAATTCCTAGGTTAAGGTGTGCAATAAAGTATTTTCTATCTATCTATCTATCTAGCTAAAATAAAAAATACACATGAATAAAAACTAATGCAAATACTCCAAGTTCGTATGACCATCGTAGGTAGACACGTGACCATGACTTCGACACACCTCAGTTTCTAAAAATAGATGACTTTGTGGTGTATTTTGGTAAATAATACCTAAAGCTAGCTACAATAAACGTACAGTGTGTAAAACAACCGAAATCTGAACGAGTATGGGCAGTACAGCCCCTCATTACCCTTTTATCGACTAGCTAGGCTCTTAATCGGAAGAATGCTAACGCGCACTCACGTCCCCCGGTAAAAGTGCCCGACGGACCGTAAAGTTTTAGTCAGTACAGTCTGACATAACCTACTGCTCTAACAAGCAATAGGTATCCATGATGGATTTCCTCACGTATAAAAACAAAAAATTAAAAGAAGGCTCATAATTATAAAATTATGGCAGTTTGAAAATAGAGGCATCGTCTTCAGAGGCACTCTTTAAGTTAAAAAGCTTATATCGACCATTTAGGTTTCATAGGTATTATTTGAACTTTTTTGATCGACATACCTCGTCGGTAATAGCTCTGCCATTCGGGCTGTGAGTTATGGGTTCGATCCCCACCAAGAACAAACATTTGTGTGATGTCAAACAAGTATGTTTGTTCGGTGTCTGAGTGTTATTAGTATTCTATCAGAATTTTATTTACCATAGTACTAGCTTTATTTAATTTGAGACCAGAGAACGTTGTTTGTACGATTGCCTGGAAGAAATCGCTTTCAGCGATAAGGCCGCCCATTGCACTATACAAAGTTAGTTTTAAGATTTGTACGTACCTTACCCTTGTGTACAATAAAGTATTATCTATCTATCTATCTCTGAAACGTCTAAGAACATTTGTAAAAAAACTAAAAATTTTATAAAATTATTTTCACGAACAGTCTTCTCGCACCTTGTATTGTGCAAGAAGAGGCGTATACGCACTGGCGTGGTAACACCATAGACGTGTAGTTACCATGTTAGTGTGCAAAGGCCACGACACGGTTGGTAGTCTAGTAGACGCAGCAATATGAATGGAGAACCCCCTCCTTTTTTGAAGTTGGTTAAAAATGGCTTTTCCTCTCCAATACGGTGCAAAGAAGATACATTGTTTTATGTAATAAAAAAAGGTAACCTGTAAGTGGGAACACAAAAACTTATCATAATTATATTATGGAAAAAAGTTGTGCCCAAATAGGTATGTTAGTGGACCAATTTTGACAGGCACAATTATGACATTTCCCTTATAGGCGATTAGAGGAGGTAAATCTATGAAAAACTATAAATAATATAAGATTTTATGAGAATCACTCCTTCGTACTAAGTATCAACAAAATAAAGGCCTATTCATAGTATTTATTTTTAGCATGAGGTCAATGAACAGAATAATTTTGTCAGTTTTAAAGTGAGCCATAAAACTGGCGTGATATTATTAATAGCTTGTGTTCTGATTTTAAATGAGATAATATACAAACGATTTGGCATAAACTTTGACTTTACAATGTTGCTTAGCTTATACACCAAATAGCGTTTTTTGTAGGCGAAAATATTGCTTTGATACAAGACGTGCAGAAAATCGTCTCATAATCGAATACCGAAACGTTGTTTTTAATCTTATCATAATTTTAAAGCGGGTCCTAAATCCAATTCCTCGAATAGTCAAAAAAATCCTCAATTTTAATAGGTAGTTAAAATCGCAAATCATGGTATGACAGCGTAATGAGTTTTACGCCATCGCGTTACATAATATCACAGTAACACGTAAAGGGGTCCAAAATCCGATTCCTTGATAGTTGATTCTCTAAAGCTAATAAAATGACAGTGTCAAAATAAAAAAAATCAAGGTTAACTTGAAACTTTGAAACTGTGTTTTTATTTGTGAATCACAAATTGTGATGCAATTCAGTCTCATCAAATTATATACCGGAAACAATAAGTCAGATTTAATCTGGCAAAAAAATTATGATATTGGTTAATATAAAACGAATCGCAAAATATTTTTGTGCTTTGCATAAAACTCTGGTTACAATGATTGACATATTAACCGAATATAGAGTAGTTTTTAATTTGACTGATACATGTCATTTTTTTGTACTATGTCTAAGTATGGTTTTTGACTAAAACTTTTGCCTTCCCTCGTCGGGTTAATAAGTGACTGATCAGTAATACGCAAGCCAAGGATTAAATTTTGAGTACTGAGTACAAAATCCCTCAATCTTGACGGTGATTTTTTGCAAAATTGAAAAAAGAAGAATAAATTATTTTTAAATTTGATTATTGGAAATCGGTACAAAGTCGGGGCTTTTCATCATAACCCATAACTTATGATTAACCTTCACTACGACTGGATTCCAGATATAATACAAAATCTTTTGTGCCTCGCGTAGATCTGCGACCCGGCATACCAAAGGTTAAGAACCGGTTTAGTGTTAACTGCTATAATTATTTCCCATTTTGAAGGTTAATAATATCAATACGTATATCAGTTAATAAAATGATTCAGTAAAAAATATACTAATAGATATTGTTGAATATTATACGATTAATCACACCTCTTTTGATGATTACACGTTTTTTTTAGCTAAAGCTTTTTTTAATGAATAATTAATTTAATTTTACCTTTGAATATGTAATAAATAACCATATTTAATCACATAGGGATTATTTTGAAACATCCAGCTGAGATTCTTTTTTTTGCGTATATCTTGGTAAAACGTACTGAGCCCATAGTCTGAGTTTTGTTTTGTTGATCAAAACGCATAACTATCGAGTAGTTACTTGCGAGATATTTTGTATTAAAATCCGATAAGCGCCTCTAGCGGGAGATTTGCAAACTATTTTTTTTTTCATAAACTGCTAGTTTCTCGATTCTCGCTTGTCGCATAACAAAAAAACGCTTGTTCAACATAACAAAACTCAAGCTACGGGCTATGTGCTATCGAGCGTTGTAGCATAATAATATGAGTTTACAATAAAATTGTCGAATTTATTCCTTCAAAGGAACGCTTTATTATATATGTATTTCTTTTAGAACTTTATTTAAATAAGAATTAACTAGTTCACGTTCTTTTTTATCTTTCTTTGCTAATCGAAATTAATTTCTTGGCGTGGCTTGCCGAGACGTCGACACATAATCGTATGGAAAACGTCTAGAATGTTATCTTGTTCTATCGCAGTATGCGTCAGCGGCGAAGAGCATACACTGCGTTGAACCGCATACCGCAGCGTTGTGCGTTACGATCGCGAAAAGTGTAACTCGTCCCCTAGTTCTAAAACCAAACAAGCAAAAGTTACAACCAATAACCTATAAAGAGCCACTAAACCATCGAACCATAAAACTGACTAGTAGAAGTTACACAGTTTTGCCATCGTCCGCCCGTTTCGAAATGATGACAACAATTAGGTCACAAGTCAACATTGTAACAAAATACCTATTACAACATTAGTGTAATAATAACAATGTAACCGTATCCAGCGTAATTGTAATTATATTGTGCAGGTCAGGGTAAAATCAATTACAAGTTACTGAAAAATGTTGTATGCGCCGTTAAAACCTTTATTCGTGGATAATGTAGTCGTAAATACTATTATATACATTTGTAAAATTTACAAACCGTACATACTCTTAATAAATATTGCAGTTTTTTTCTGTAGTATTCTAAAACAGAACATTATTATTGGATAGGTTTTTTTTTTCGCATCGACCGGGTGCGGAATATATGCTGCGTTCGATGACTATGGCATTGCCGACGTAGGCAGTAAATCAGCGAAGCTCAAGTGGGAGTGGGCGGGCCACGTATGTCGGATGCAACCTGAGAAGTGGGCGAAAATCGTCACTACTTCCATAAAAAAAAATCACAAGAAAGAAAATTTAAAAACTAATCTATCATAAACCATTGCAACAATGTTACTTTTACATCTCACTGCAAAAGTACGTAGGTACACAAAGCGCGGTCAAATAAACATTATATTGGGATCATAAACGTTTAATAGGGCTTATACCGTTCGCTTTTTAGTAGAAACTGTTGCAAGACGACATTGTAGGGTAGTTCAGAAGCTAGCGCTAGATGTGGTGCCTGTCTCAGGCCACCGGTGGCTGTGGCCGGTGACCCGTGTGCGCTCAGCCTTCGTTTTATGTTGTGAGTTAGACTTGTGCGTGTCGTTCCGAAATCTAAGTTATTTTAGTTACCTATCATTTTAAAATATCACCGGTCATTTGTATATCTAATTAAAGTCAGCCTACACTGAATCTGCAACACATAAAATATGATAGAAAACCTATAGTTGGAAGCGCTATAAAAAAATTGCCTTTTTCGTAGCTAGTTATTAAAATTAAAGTTATTAAGAGGAAACAAAAGGTCCATTTTAATAACTAGTTATGAAACAGTGAAAGAAATTGCCTTTTTCGTAGATAGTTATGAAAAACAGTTATGAAAATGGACCAAAGCCTTATAAAACCTGCTGCGAAAACGATTTGACAGCCTACCGATGCAACAGAAAAGTAACTGATTTAAAATAATAACGTACCATTTTTGGTATTGCCCATTACTTAATTGCAGACTTAGTTTAGCTACACTCTAGCATTATAGACACCCCGCGGTTTCACCAAGTGCCAGGCCATTATGTTATCTTTATATCCTTTCCTACTTAGGACATAAAATGCGTAGTTTTAACCGGCCCTAACGGTTGAGCTGTTTTTGATAAAACTTGAAATTGATAAGGCTCCTGACCTGGAACAACATTATAATTAATTGCACTACTTTTTATAAGTAGAAGATGGTAAAGTATCACTAGTATCATAAAATAACATTATCAGACTTTTTCGATACCATTTTTGTCAAAACACCGAAAGAATGGAAATCGTTTTTTGAAAGAAAAAAATCAATAGGTGCGGAGCCATGCCGTAAAGTTTTGCCCGCCCTGATGATTTTCTTTATAGAAATCTATGTCGGCCTCTTATCCAATCAAATTCGGCAATCACTAAAAGAAAAATCGGATCAACTTTTTTTTCAACACACTTTTTGTGGTGTCTCTTATGGCAACGCATTTTGATTCATAATTCTACACTCAAATTGAAGTTATTTTACTTTAATTTTTTTTTCAATCTACGCAAAGAGTTTTGAAATTACTTTAGGTCACATAATATTATGATAAATCAATCATCAAAGTTACGAGTATCATCATAATTTCACCAAATTATGTATATATTTTTTACCTACTGTATTATAAAAACTAGATTGCTGATATAGCACTAAGGCCCGTATGCGGATTTAATATCAAGCACTGAACTTTATTTTACTGATTAAAGTTCAATAATTTGAAATTATTATTATTAATTTGAAAGGAATTTAAATATAATAAATGTGTACAAACCTAATTTAAATTAAAATTCCCGTTATTATATTCATTATTTTTTCCAAAATAATTATTCGAATCAATATAACATTTATATTGTATTTCTCAAGCATACATTTTTGTATGAAAATGTCTACTCAAATATATGCTTTTAAACACTAATTTTTTTTTTAGTTATAGTTAACAGTGAACTAAGTAAAGCCATATAAAAAGTATATTAACTATTGACGATGTCGGTCATATTCATCATCATCATCATCTCAGCCCGGTATCACCCACTGCTGGGTATAGGCCTCCTTCATGTTATGCCAGCCTCCTCTGTCTTGTGCGTGCCGCAACCAGGTGTTTCCTGCTACCTTTACGATGTCGGTCATATTAATGTGCTTTAATTTTAAACAGTTATTAAGTTTTACAACATAGATAAGATATTTTTGTAGGTTAGGTATTTGATTGATCACGGCATAGACAGTCAACGACGAAACATTGTTTTTGCGACATTGCTGCCGTCGAAGTTACTGGGGCGCAATCGTTGTCTCATAAAAACCTGCCAGGTTTATAGACGAGGCAAACCTCCTTCAGTAGGGAGTGACGGATGGCGGTGTAGAGAAAATATTTAGATTGTGATTGAGTCGTGACAGAGGAGAAAAATAGATTTGGTTTTCAAAGTAAAATAATTTTATTTAATTTACTTAGCCACCTTCTCTTCCCCATAATTAACAAATAGCCTGGCAGGTTTTCTGAATTGTTTTCATACTAAATCATAGGTATTATGTGACTAAATAGTGACATTAGCACGTTTCAGCGCTGTAAAATACTGTACTTTTCATCCCTGGCTCACTGATACACCGAGCTGGTCTTCCACCGTCCTCCGTCCGTGGCCGTACCCGTCGGCTAACTCCCCGACCCTCTCCGTCTCCCGCCCTCACGTCGGGAGACATTGACACTTGACAGGTCGGGAGTTTGACACTGACAGTTACCTAACCACTCGTGCACGTGAGATAGGGTAACACATCTACTGAATAGATGCAAACACTACAACCGCGTTTTTTGCCGTCAAAATCTTCTTTTTTTCGTATAGCTGTAGCCACGTCACTTGACATTATATGCTGGGCAGCGGAAGCAGTTCAGAGCTTACGATACGGAGGCTGAACTAGAAACTGAACAGTACTCACCACCCAGCGGTAGAACCACTTATGTTAATAAAAACAAATTGATTGATCACCAGCGATTTCTGTAAACTGTTTTTTGATCAACGACTTTTTTTTATTCAATAATAATATTGATTGATAGCCTTTAGTTATTAAAATTAGAATCATCTGACACAATATCTCAAAACATTTTTTGAACAGTAGAAAAAAATATTTTTAGACATTTCACACAACGATCTCAAGTTTAAGTTCAAATTCTTTATTGCTTTCATATTGTACATAAAGGATCTTAAATAAATTAAGTGATAACTTCCAATATGAACTCTGATAGAACACAAATAATAATAGCCGCTAGGAGACAAAACTTATACTTCTCTAGTCCCAAACTATATAGATCGAACCCACGACCACATAGCAGAAGGCAGCGCTATTACCGACTGAGTAGTGACGCCTATCAATACGCCTTGAGCTTGAGATTCTACTGATTGAGCTATGATCCAGTAAAACCGACTTGACATAATTTCTATCGATATTCTTATCACGTATGTTACGCGCATTACCAATCTGATTTAAATATGATACATCTGTGGCAACGGGTGTGGAATAAAAAGTACAATGAATCAGGACAATTCACGTTTTTACATCAAAAATGACTTAAAAATGGTGCAAATGAGACTAAATTATAAAATTGGTATTCTGCTTCAACATTATTCATAAAATCATCATATTCTGATTTAATTTAGTAGTAGTAGAGCTCTTTGTGAGAGCTTGTCCGGGTTCAGTACAACCACCGTACCTATATTTCTGCCGCCAAGCAGCGATGCTCGCATTGCTGTGTTCCGGTTTGAAGGGTAAGGGCGCCGGTGTAATTACAGGCACATGAGACTTCAAGATCTTTACGTCTCAGAGTGATGGACGCAGTGCATTGCCTTACAGGGCACGTCCTCATTGGACTTGCTCTGTTAGGTAATGCATTGTTATAGGCAGAAGTTACCACTTAACATCAGGTGAGCTATCAGATTGTTCCATCACTTTTATCATAAAAAAAAACCACTTAACGTTAGGTATATTAAAAAACAATAGGGTCTGTTTGCACAAGAATTAAAACGTTTGCTTTGTAGAATACTAATTAAGAATCACATTATTTCGAATATTATGTTTAAGTGGATGCAGCGGATAAACAGCAATAAGTATTTCTAAATAAAGAATAGGAAAAAATGATAAAAGCTTACGGCTTTTATTGCGGAACAAAGCTTAGGAATAAGTTTATTTTTGGAACAGAAACAAGGCACAAGTTAGCCTTCACGTCCTTTGATACCTATTGTCAAGGAGATACAAGTAAAGCAGTTAATAAGGTCACAAGAAAGATAAGTTACGTATTTGATATTTCCTTGTATGTAAATAAGATCCTTTTTATATTAAATTCTTGATATATTGCTAAGAAACTTCACGAAGATGTTTATACGGGTACCACAATACCAACTTTTATACGCACTTATTCGTTTAGGAATAATCACATTTTCGGAACTTCAAAGTATCCTCAAAAGATATAAAAAAGATATATATCGAAGTATTTTCATTCATCCTTTTTAGGTTCTGATCCCCTGGGCCTCGGAATTCCTTGTCCGTCCGTCCGTCTGTTACAAACCTTATTATTTTACCAGCTGTCTGATCTGACTATCTGTACCTACTAGCTTGGTTAAAATTTTTGATTCTAATTTTAGACCCTTTAGGGTGCGACTTTTCAAAATTCCTTTCTTAGTGCACCCCTACACTATTTAAGGATACTACCCTCCAAATTTTATACCTCTAGGACTTATAGTTTAGGCTGTGCGTTGATTGTCAGTCAGCTTCAAAAGAGTTTTATATATTTAGAAAGAACAGATATAATTTTTAGCCTTTACTTATGTGTGCATACTAAAAAAAATAGCCTTCCTAAATTTTTTGCGAATTAAATTTATAATAATATTTTTGGACTTTTCATATAACGCAAACGTACACGTTTGGGACTACCGGCTCGAACTAAGTAAAGTTTGTATTAAGAGAATTATATTGCTCAAAAAGTTTTATATTTGATTATATAAATATTATATCGACAGGCGTCATGGCTCAGTCGGTAGTAGCTCTGCCTTCCGTGCTGTGGGTCGTGGGTTCGATCCCCACCGAGAACAAACATATTTTGTGTGTTGACAACATAGATGTTTGTTCTGTGTCTGGGTGTTTCTATGTATTATAAGTATGTATTTACAAAAAAAATGTATGTATGTATTCTATCAGCCATCTAGTTTCCATCGTACAAGCTTTGCTTAGTTTGGGACTAGAAGGCGTTGTGTTAAGTGTCCGTGAATATTTATTATTATTATTATTATATTGATTTGAATAACTATTCAGAAAAAAATAAGTGAGGTCAAAAATCTAAAATGACACAAATTAATGGTGTTTTAACTAATATTTGTATAATAAAGACAATTTTAATTTAAATGAGATTTAAATATTTCTAATAGGTATATAAATTACCTTTCAAATTACCACATCATGATAAACATAATCTGAATAATAGTCTTTATTATTGAAATTCCGATCAAAATCGCGTAATTTACAGTTGAAATAAGACAAAAACCTATATCACGTGGTTTTTAAAAATAGCTCTTTACAGTCAGATGAATATAAATTGGTATTACTATAAATAAACTAGGACAAAAAATGCCGGTAGACCGGTTTCTATGATGCTGTTTAGGGTTCCTTAATACAATACGCAAACCTAATGGAATCGCTGCCAGACCGTCTGTCAGGACGTTTTGCCAAAAAAGGTCGAATACTGATTAAATCATTTGAAATTATTAAATTTTAAGCAGTAAAATAAAATCTGTCACTAATAGGAAAAACCACCGCCAGCATTTGTTTTTTTTTAATTTGCCTGCTGTTTTTTTTTATCTGCCTGCGTGCGTTCTGTCATGGTCTACTCACAATATGATGGGTAATCAGATAGTCAAGAGAGATCTGAATCAAGTAGGAATGTTCACACAAATTTTTTCACACATTTAATTGTATTATAACTTTAACTGTTTTCTCCTTGTGAAAATATACTTTATATCATTCCCCCTCTAAAAAGCTTATTTTATTCACTGAAAACAGTGAATAAAAAGCACTTTTACTCACTGTTTTGGTGTTTGAATTTAGAACACACTAGTATATTTGATCTACATCTAATTATTGATAATCTAATTATTGATTGGAGGTTGTATAGCCAATGCTTTTTTTTTCTCGTAGTCATGGTATAAAGTATAGTATGTAACTCTTGAATAAAACGGATTTATACCGAGGGCCATGAACCACTTGCGTCGTTCAGGATTCTAACAATTGAATCACTCGCTATTCATTTATGGCCCTCGCTTTAAATCCGTCTTTTATTCACTAGTTGCATAATATACTATATTATTTTACTTTTTACTATCTGAAACCTTTTATTGAGTGGTGCGACACAAACATGGCAGTTTTTTGTTAATGGAAGTTTTCGCTTTATTTTTAGCATAGTAATAACAACTATTCATCTCAATTTCGAACGTTTGATCCTTATCAGTTGATGGTCATCTTTCTAAATGCCACATATTAAATTCAAATAGGTTTCTTTATTATCCACTTCTTGAAATAGAATAGCCTAGGAAGCTGATTATGAAATCTTGAACACTAACCATGTTACAACGCCTGCTAAGTCTGCTAAGTTGACATACAAGAAAACACACAATCAAAACAAATTTTGATTCATTTTCTATTGTAAAGAGATACTTGGGCCCGTAAGCCGATACAGAATTCGTTACTCAAGCATAGATTTAAGTAGAGATTATACAAAAATCTATGCTCGAGTCTGGATCAGTGCTTGATTAAATCAGCATACGGGCCTTAGACCTAAGGAGATAAATCAAAAAGATACGCGATAAATATTCGTATAGTTATTTTGCCGATTTTTTTAGCTAATACTTTACCCAGTCACAGATTATAATTATAATACTAACCTAGCCGTAGTTGTGAGCAAACTATTTTTTATTTCCTAGGACAGTACGAAATCGTACAATGGCAATCTGGCTACAGCCTTTAGCAACGTTTTCGCGTGTTTTGTCTCATTTTACTTTTATTTAAGAGAAAAAATAAAGTTATTAAAACAACTGAGTTGTGTGTTCATAAAACAATAATTTGTATTAATGTTTAATATGGTTATCGGGTGTTTTCTATTAGCAAGTCATTATTCCTATTTTTTTCATAACGGTAAAAGTGACGGTGGTACTTAAGAAGCTTCTCGCTCGCACATTTCAACATTTCTGAAGATATAAAATCATTAAAATTGAATATGAAAAATCGCAAGCAACTATGTTGTGTGCAATAACATTGCACAAGGTTTAGCTTAAATATCATTTTGATCCAAACACGCTTTACAAATGAAAAGTGGAAAATAACCTAAAAACACAAAAAAACGTTTTTTGGTCGGAAAACTTGTTTGGATCAAAAAGATATTTATGCTAAGCTTTGTGCAATGTTGGTTGCGATTTTTCATATTCAATTTTAATGATTTTATATCTTCAGAAATATTGAAATGTTCGAGCGAAAAGTTGATCAACGGCTGACAGCGTCTTAACAAACATAAAAATAACAACAAATTGTTAGGGTTCCGTATCAGAAATGATGTCAAAAAAAATCCTTTTTGAAACCTATGTGTCGCGCCACCGGGCGTCGCCTTCCGTTTGTCATTTTGTCATACTTATATATTTTTAGCACCTATTTATTAAGTTTAGTTGCTTGCTAATCTTGCTATATTACGTAAATTTATAGCAATTCGTTGATAAAATAAATAAAAAAATAAAGAACTTATATTTACTTTGAAAATTACTTCGAAAAACTGTATTTTTCATGAGGAATTCTACATGTCTTTTGTTTCTTTTCTAAAAAACGGTTAAATAGAAAATCAACGTAATATCTAAGGAAGTATTAAAAATAATCTAGTTAAATGCTAAAAACAGCGCTGTTTTTGGCATCTTTTTAAACTGGAATAAAGCTTATTATTATTTGCAAAAAACATAATTACGAAACCCTTTGTGCATGAACCCTACTCGCACATGACCATAGTCTTGATTATAATCTCTAGTATCTAGAATTATGATAATCGCTTTTAGTTTTTGGAACGAATAATAATAATGAATTGTTATTATTATTATAGTTTAGCCCACACTAACGTGCCACATTTTTTTTAAGTGAATAACTGAACAAGCAGCCCACCTTTTTTATGATAATAATCAATAGAACATGCAGGTTGCCCACCTGATGTTAAGTGGTAACTTCTGTCTAAGAAAGAAGAAAGAAAAATATTTATTTTGTTATTTTTAAAATTTACAATGTTATAGTGAAACTTAAAATTAAAATAAAATAACAAAAACATATCCTGCCCAGGCGCTGGTTTTCAGTGGCGTCAGTTGTGTGCATGCTGTAGGTACTGCAATCTATTATAATAAAATTAAACAATAAACTTAAAATGAGTTGGTAGGTACAGATAAAAAGAAATATAATTTTGCTACAAAGAGTAAGATAGGTAAGTAAAAGTAATTTAGGTTCAAAGGTATATATCAGAACATAACATAACTACAATAAACTAAAATTAAAATTAAAACTGGACACTAAACGGCTGCTTGCTAGTGCTTTTTGTGATTGCAATAATAACTTTTTTAAAGATTTTCTGAAAGAGGTCTCAACAATGCATTACGATAAAACCATTTTTATCGAATTTTGACGATTCTAAATGTCAAATTATGCGATCGACAAGAACGGTACTTGCACTGCAGGTGTCATGTTAATTCGGCCGGGTTGTATAAACCTTGACGTTTAAACCGTGACTTTCTTTAGTCCCCGTTCTGGAAGACGGAGTTGGGACGAGTTTTGTCATTTTTTGAAACGACACATAGCACTTTTATTTTAATAGTTTTTCTTGTGTTATTGTGAGTATTGTTGTTTAATTTTGGTGGAATTTTAACCAATAATACTTAGGTCGTAACATAAAGTGTGAGCCATTGGAATAAATGTGTGTAAAGTGGTTTTTCTGAATGTGAAAATTCGTGTTAGGTTTTGAAGAGAAAATCCACCATTTTCTTTTCAAAACAAACGACAGCCGACTTGACAAATGACTTGACTTGACTTATTTATTACAATTTTAACACTTGACTTTGGCAAAATTGTCTGTCGAAATGACGGACACAGGCCATTATTGAAGAGAAGAAGAAGAAGACTGAGTTTGTTTTGTTGTCGGTACTGCAGAATATAAAATGTATCATTTTATCAAAAGATATCCAATTTTAGATACAAAACTTTACACAAACACCTACTGCTTCTATTGAACTGTGACAATCGAATTATACAGAATGTTTGTATAGGACCGAATCTGATACAGGCGTGTTCAAACTCGACACCTTCCAGTAGATACCCGAAAGAAGCAACAAAGGCTTTTGTACTCCAGAACAAAGCAGTTTGAAACGACCGTACTGTGTTCTGTGAATTGTAATAAACACAGAACACAGATGACTCTGTTCTGGGATGTAATGTAATGACAGGCGTCATGGCTCAGTCGGTAGTAGCTCTGCCTTCTGCGCTGTGGGTCGTGGGTTCGATCCCCACAGAAAACAAACATTTGTTATAAACATAGATGTTTGTTCTGTGTCTGGGTGTTTCTATGTATTATAAGTATGTATTTACAAAAAAAAAGTATGAATGTATTCTATCAGCCATCTAGTTTCCATCGTACAAGCTTTGCTTATTTTGGGACTAGAAGGCGTTGTGTTAAGTGTCCGTGAATATTTTATTTTTTTATTTTGAATGTAAAACTGAAATTATTCGATATCATGCCTTTGGAGAAACCCTAGGAACCTACAAAAGATTTGAGTATCAACACCTCTGAGGATATCCCTGGGGCCTTGGGATTAACCAGTATTTTTTATACATAATCTTCGATCGACCTCTGCAGTCTGAATGCGGATAAACTATTTTTTGCTTTATGTCCAGTTGCTACGATTCAAAATCGTTAAATTGAAACTAATTTCCGTATATTTAATGGAGAGGTATATTCGAAAACAGCCTTGTATAAAACCCGCTGTTTCAACAGGTGGTTTTGATTGATATAAATAGAATTTAAAAATAGAATTGGATTTTTACTTTTAACATACTAGATTCCAATCAAATTAATTTATGTATGTGATTGCGGTGTCATGATAATCTGCCAGTTATTAGAGATCCGCATGTGGACATAAAAACGGAACACATTTTGTTTATTTATAAACGATTGGTTTTTTTTTATGGTAAAAGTAATGGAACAAGCTGATAGCTTACCTGATGTTAAGTGGTAACTTCTGCCTATAGCAATGCATTACCTCACAGAGCAAGTCCAATGAGGACGTGCCCTGTAAGGCTACACTGCGTCCATCACTCTGAGACGTAAAGATCTAGAAGTCTCATGTGCCTGTAATTACACCGGCGCCCTTACCCTTCAAACCGGAACACAGCAATGCGAGCATCGCTGCTTGGCGGCAGAAATAGGTACGGTGGTAGTACTGAACCCGGACGAGCTCTCGCAAAGAGCTCTACTACTACTAAAAAATAACTTGGGCGTCTACTGAGCCACGGTTCAGTATCGTAGCGCTCTGGAAGAGTTCCTTCAAATACCCTATCGTCGAATGTCGATCGTTTAAGTCCTCAGCACAAATAAAATGTGACAATCGTAAAGGTATCGTAAATATACATAGACTAGCTGATACTCGCGACTTCGTACGCGTGCGAAACTTTCTACCAAAATATCTGTCAACCAGCATACGATGAACCTCGTAGCAAATGACTGCCTTTGGTTTAGAGATGTTATGCTGTATCTAAGAATCCACGTCTTTGATTTCAATAAAATATAGCGTATGTTTCAATCCGGAAAAAGAGTTTCCGAATGGTATAAGTTTCATTGAAATTGGTCCAGTAGTTTAGGCGTGATCTGCGAACAGACAAACAGAGAAACTTGATTTTCAGAATCAGAATCGTTTATTTAGTAGATCTGCATATTTAGTTTATCCATAATATCTTTAATTTTAGTTTTTGTTTTTTTACAGTTTTATAATAGTATAGATATATACACTGCTCGGTGACGCTACAACATTCGGCAGTCGAGCTAGCGTTGACGCGCGATATGACTAGACTACGTAACGTAGCGACTGTCTTTTCGTGGTTCCTGGTAAGTTTTCAAATGGACACTCATGTCGCGAGGTGCGACTCACACTTGACTTTGTCTGTACAGTTTTATGATGGTAATTAAATGTTTTTTTAGGTCCCGACATTCTGTATCCACTCCACTGTCCAAGTCAATGTTATCTGATTTAATCTGTTGAAATGCAGACTTCATATCTTGCGCTAAAAACCTAACCGCAGGTAGGTATTAAAATATAATTAATTATGTTTAATTTTAATCCACTGGTTTGATGGATATACCAAAAAGAGCAGCCCCCGTATCGCAAGCTCTGAACTGCTTTCGCTGCCCAGCATAATGTCAAGCGACGTGGCTACAGATATACGAAAACAAGAAGCTTTTGACGGAAAAAAACGCACTGAAATGCGCTAATGTCATTATTTAGTCACAGAATACATAGGTATTCTTGACGGATTTTTTGAGAAGCTTGGTCTACACCAAGCCCTTTCTCGCGTGTCGAGCTTCTCAAAGAATCCGCTCGGTGTCTCCATACCAATCAGCGCCCACTGGTGTGCTGGGCGTGAGACGTTTCACACCCACACTATACACTGAAAACTCGTACTAAGCCCTCAGTACGAGTATACTAAAACGATATTAGTCTCCAGAATCTCATATGAGCGAAGCAAAAACTTCACTTTTCTCCGAACTTGTCCACGGAATGTCTTGGTAAAAACGTCTTGACTTAGGAAGTAGTATATTATGCTAAAATGGTCGAGGATACATAAAAATTCGGCCCAGAATAAAATAAGGATTCGAACCTCCTTATTCATAACCGTTAACGCCGAGATAGTTAGTATACCTACCTACTTCCTTCTGCTAACGAAACTATGTTAGAACATTTTGACAGACCATTAAAAAAATATCTTTATTTAAAGCTATAAAAAAAAATCCTTGGCAAAAACTCGACTCCTAGCAGCTTTTAAAAAACGCAGAATTTCGCAAATTAACAAAATCTCAGGTAGAAGTAACCAGATGTAATTAGCAGAATCATTCTTTAGCGTTTCTAATAATATGTTAGGGCAGTTGTAATATACCTACTTACCTACATAATAGGTATTTTTATAGAGTAATGAAATGTGAAATGACTTTGAGTCAACATTTATTATGCGGAACAGCCAAAGAGTGGAACTCGTGCTGGCGTATGTGTTCCCAAATGACTATAATTTGGAAGTTTTCAAGAGTAGAGATACCTATAGATACCTAAAAGATACCTATTCAAGGTAAACGTGCTACATCGTAGACCACATCATCCCTTTACATCAGGTGAGATAATGCTCAAACGGTTACCTATACTGTATGAAAAAAAACATACCTACATCATCATACGACCAACTAACCGGTACCTATTAGTTATTTCTATATTATCATGTAGATAACTGGTAAAAAAACCTCCTTATTCATCTGTGACAAAGCTAATTTTAGCAGCCCACAAAACACAAATCAATTTCCCCAAAATGTCTTCCAATAACCCCGGCTCATGGCGCCCCGCAATCTTATTGTCACACTTGCCAATGTTTCGGCGAGATATAAGGGTAGGTGCGGACGATACAAAAACTTGCCCTGTTTCTTGTGAGATATAGGGATTAGACACACGAGCTGGTTAAGTCATGACTAGTTTGCGGTTTTGCAGTATAGGAGATATATAGATTCTAAAGCTTCACTATATTCGACGTCATCCTTAGGGTACAAGCTCACTTACACAAACTCAGTACCTAACTTGTATGTCGTTATGCAAAAGTACTTTTGGTTTTATAATTGTACTTATGACGTCACCGCGACGATGAGTATTGGAAATTCAACTCCTCAGTGCAGTAAATGAGTTCAGCGCCTGTAGGTTACACCGATTTTCACGAAGAGAAAAATATGCCAATTTGATCCTTTAGATTACCTATAGTGTTTGCTTGTACCTATCTAAATAATTACGGTATATAAAATGGACTGCACAACGTCACCATTGAATTACATACCAATGATCTTCTATGTAATCAAATTTTCTAATAAAAATCATCATCAATCATCAATCATCATCATCAATCATCAATATATATAAAACTCTTTTGAAGCTGACATAGAATCAACGCACAGCCTAAACTATAAGTCCTAGAGGTATGAAATTTTGAGGGTAGGTTCTTTATATAGTGTAGGAGCGCACTAAGAAAGGAATTTTGTCACACTCTAACGCGAGCAACGCCGTGGGAGACGGCTAGTAAGATAATAAAAATCTTTGATTTTGCAAACGCCCAAAGTCAAACAGTTATTAAAAACTAATGCTAAATCTAACATGTAAGTAAATACATAACCAACAATAAACGTATACAGAGAATAGGATGAAGTAAGATGATAAAAAACCTACTTACAAATTCAGTCGGCAGGTTTTTAGGGCAAAATTATTTTTGGTTTGGCGGTCATGTAACAGACGGAAATACTTGTTAGCGAGTTATTAATATAATGGATTGCAATTAACAAACTTTTGCTTATCATAATATTCCCATGGATTGAGATGTAGAAGCTAAATTTATTTTTTAAATGTGTTTTTAGATCAGTTCTTTTTTTTAAATTTTTAATTTGAACCAGTTGAGCTATAAAACGTTTGTAATGGTTTGTAGATAGATCAACTGTTTCATGTGTATTTTGTAAATATTGTGAATATTGTAAATACTGTATTAGTTGTAATATTCTTTGTGAATAAACTGATATCTTTTTTTAGACATAAAATATTCACAAAAATATACATGAAACAGTTTGAGATGTTTAGATTAAAATAAACTACTGGTTTTTTATGTTTATACCCCGAATTACGAGGTTCTAATATTTTTCGAACCCTACAATTTTGTTATTGTTTACTTTACGTATAACTAGGGCGCACATATACATGAAACGAGTGCTTCCTCGTTCAACCCACAATTTTTCTACCCAATAGGTATTTTGCCTCGTTCGACCCAAAACGTTTGATTTAAGTTCCTCTTTCAACCCACACCTACTTATTTCCAATTTCTATTGTTTATATTCAACCACTTACCTACTAGAAAAACACGAAAACCACACATTGCTTTAGTCGGTTAGGAAGCCTAATTAGCCCATTAGTAGACCAATCGACTATTCACTGTACCTACCTCAAATATCACGGAAAATCCTTCGTCGTTTTGCAAAGATCCGAGATTACGATGCAATTTATTCTCAGCAGCCTGGTAGGTCAGGAAGGTCGCAAAATAACTAGTCACTGCATAATTTAGATTAAAAATACATTACTGGTTTCCTTGGCTGCATGGAATAATCCAGTTTGAAGCTGTTTTTATAATACTGCAGTCGACAGCAAAAATTTCGGGTCATCTGAGCCAATAGAGAGTGAGAGTTGCCAGGGTACGTAGTGCAACATAAATGTCGAAAACCAACCATTCTCCACGTTTTTCACTTTTTAACCTACTTTAGAAACGAAGGAGGTTCTCAATTTAGTTGTATGTTTTTTTATTTTAGTTTAGCTTAGTTTGAGAGTAGAGGGCGTTGTGTACAATGTCCACAGTTTTTTTTTTAATTGATTATATGCGTAGATATTAGTCATTGGTCAGTATGCATTTTAATCGCTTGGTTTATGCGTCATTCTGCGAATTGCACATTGCAGCGGCACAATATGAGAATTCTTAGTTATTGGTCATTATGCGTCGGAATGAAAATGGAGTTTAATTCCCACCTATAAAGGATAGTTTAGTAGGTAAACTTGCTATGATTTTGTTTTTAATTTTAATGTAGGATTTTATCACGTTGGCCTATTTTGAACCATCTTCAAAAAAAAGGAGATTCACAATTCAGTAGATTTTTTTTGTTTGTTACCTCAGAACATTTAATTTTATGAACAAATTTGTTTTTTTTTATCTGAAAGGGTATACCTACCTACTTCCAGATTAGTCCCATAATCTTATATATCCATATCCCATAATTTGTATTTGTATTCTATCATATTTATATGGAAATATTTGTTCACTTGTCAAATCAAATGAGACCTTAAATATTGACGATACAGTTCAACTTCTTGGTTTATATTTGCGTCTTGCTGTCACAATGCGATACATTTCTTAAGGAACTATTAAAAAAGTAATTGTAGTATTCGTAAACAAGTTTACTCGAGTTGCGTGTGTGAAAGGAGCTTTCTCTTTCCTTTGCCTTTTAAGAATCGACCTAATTACAAAAGAATCAGGTAATAGTATTACCGGTACTACTTTCTTGTGTGAATCATAATGAACGTTAACTATTTACTTATTTTACTACTTTTTGATTTACTAGCTGTCGCCCGCGGCTTTGCTCCCGTGGTAGCAGCGTACACACATTTTTGAAATTTTTTAAAAATTCTGAAGCTCGTGTCTAGTCATTTTATTTGAGGTATCTATGTACCAATTTTGAAGGGTCTATCATGTACGGTATATTAAAGAAACGCATTATTTAGTTTAAATCTTTGACCTTAATTTTGGACCCTTTATGGTAAGACTTCTAAAAATTCCATTCTTAATGTACCCACCCCTACACTACATAAAGATACTACCCTCCAAAATGGTTTAGGCTGTGCGTTGATTGTCAGTCAGCTTCAAAAGAGAATATTATATTGATTCACAGAGAAAATTACGACTGATGCAGTATTTACAATATCCTACCACTATTATCCCATCCCCATGATCATTGATGAAAGGGTACGAAGTCTGTTTTTCCAGATTTTAAACTAATAAATAATTAGATTTGACAAATAAACTTTACAGATTAACCCAGTCCCGTCGGTCGCTCTAAGCTTTGGTCTCGCGATCGTAACTCACAACGTCACAATGCTGCGGTATGCGACATGCGGTGCCGGACAAATAATCGTATGGAAAACGTCTAGAATGGTATCTTGTTCCGTCGCAGTATGTGTCAGCGGCGAACGATCTTGTTGCCTAATAAATGAATCTTTTTAGGCAGTGGTTACTACTTCACATCAGGTGGGGTATCGGTGCTATTAGTAAAAAAAAACAATGCCAATTTTTATAAAACTAATTTCCAAAATTTAATTATAATTATCTCAGTTAGTAGATAGGTACGCTATGTTTCTTTTCTACAGCAGTGTTGCCAAAGTCGTGCATTAATAGAGGCGCAAATGTTTTTTTTAAACTAAAATCAATTTATAAAGAAATAAATATAAATAAGTGCCAGCCAACCATAAAACAAGGCTTTCACAAATACATCAGCTATAAACAAACAATATAAAATAGCAGTTAGTATTCGTTAGTTATTCATCAAACCCATTGATATTCCAGCGACTATTTAATTTAATGTCAAAAGTAAATAAAAAATTTAAATTATGATCTGCAATCAATAATCTAATGATTCATTTATCAAGAGTTTCTAACTTTATATCTCAAACGATATCTTAAAAAGCTATAAATTCTTCAGATAAAGATATTATGTTACTGACGTACGCATTTGAGAGTGGAATCCCAAAACGATCAAAAATGGAGAAGTCAATCACATCTACAAGAACTTTGTAGGTAGGTTTTTTCCGTGTTTTTTCTTCATCTTCTTAATTCTTGTTCCATCATTTAGTTGTATAAAAAAATTACATGAGGCTATTATAATTACCATTATACCATATTAAACCTATACCATATTAAATACTAAAGTCTACAACAATAAATGTAACGGTATCATCATCAATATATTATATAAAACTCTTTTGAAGCTGACAGAGAATCAACGCACAGCCTAAACTATAAGTGTTAGAGGTATAAAATTTGAAGGGTAGTATCCTAATATAGTGTAGGGGTGCACTAAAAAAGGAATTTTGAAACGTCACACTCTACAGGGTAGAACGCGAGCAACGCCGCGGGCGACGGCTAGTATGAAAATAAAACAAAAAGCACGTCTGAAAGCACCTTTATGATGATCCAATTATCCAGACGATGGAGCCTCATCATGTCTTCATCTCGCTGCCAAAATGCAAAATGTACAATTCAGGTGTCTTACTTAATTACCGTGAGGTTTGTGCTAGCACTCTAATTCGACTCCGCCCGATTCGGCTAGACGTTAACGGTGACGTCCAAGCTAAGATTTTTTTATTTTCCTTAAAATCAGACAAAATATTTGGAATATATATATTGTTGACAGAGTCATGATTGACAGAGTCACGTGACGAAACAATAGACGACATAGCGTCATCGCTTCTTTATAAGCGAGTGCAGGCTGACGGCAGACCCTCTTTGCAGCTTGACATTGGACAAGGAAACATCTCGAAAGAATTTCATTGAAGAGAACATTATTTTGTTTAAAGGGCACGTGAGCCATCTTTCTTGTGGAATAGGTTGATTGATTTAAGTGGAATTCGATTCGGTGTGATAAATAGTGATAGGTAAAGTTATCTGTTTCGTTCTGGTCATAGTTTTGTTTCTTTATAAGAGCTTTGTTCGCTGTACTAAAATAAACTTAGGTGGATGTTCCTTTTGTTTTCTTAAACCGCTCCTGATCCTAGGACCTACCTAAGATCAGAAGTGGGATAAGCTAACCACAGATTTTGCCCACAAAATACAAACCAGAACGGAACCGTAACCCGCACTTCAAACAAAAGAAAATCGTTCTTGCTCTAGATTGTTCTGTGTGATGTGAGATCTCGTAAGTACTTTTCTGACTGTCTCTTTTGTATAATGACGCGAAGTATGTCGCGTAGTCGGTCGAGAAGTCGCTCGAAAGATGGTTCACGTGTTCGGGCGCGTTACCGCTCGCGGGCTTTGTCTTGTATGAGGTTCCGGGGTAGCTCGCGTCGTTGTAGTAGACTGCGATCTCTAGTCTAGGGATCGAACTCTACGACGCAATAGGGATAGGACGCTGTCAAGAGCCAGGTTTCGATCACGGTTATCGAGTGCTGACTACCGTTATTGCCGACGTCGTTCCCGTTCTCACAGATCACGAGATAGCTGCAGCCATATGATGGACTACCGTCGGTATTGCTCGTCGGGTCTGCGTCTTGGCAGGACTGAGTGAGGAGTTGAAAACGCTCATCGTGATACGTGGTATTGACAGCGCTCAAATACGCGCGGCCGTTGCTAAGGCGGAATTGACAGCTGACAAACTTGTGTCATTCTTGTCAATCTATTCAAAAACCGTAAGTTCGACAATGTTAAGCGTTTTCAAGCTTTCAACAACAGAAGAAGATAGCTCAATAGCAAAGATGCACACTGAGTGTGCTGATGTGTGTACTCCTAGCATCCAGTGTGACGTCCGAAATGGTTGCACACCATGAAGTACACAGTGATAACATGTATGTACCCCGATCCAGATCAACACAGTCAAGCACCTAAGTGGCTTGAGTTACGAAAAAGGCTGCGTGTTGACCATCAGATGACGAATCGTTTGAAAATTTATGGAGGTCACCTGTTTACGAATGAACATGTCAATGTGTGGGTATGATCAGCATTGGTCAGGTAAGCCGAACGTGTCCAAATTCTTAGACGTGGCACTGATAGTTTTTATATGCGCTTTGTCTTTGACAGAGTTCAAGCTACGCGCTTGCGGGCTGTTGTAGCGTGCTCCTCGCGCGCTGGTGCAGCGCAGCTCCCGCTGTGCGCTGCTGTCGCGCGGCTTGCGCCGTGCTCCTGCTGTAGCGCGCTCCTCGCGCGCTGGTGCAGCGCAGCTCCCGCTGTGCGCTGCTGTCGCGCGGCTTGCGCCGTGCTCCTGCTGTAGCGCGCTCCTCGCGCGCTGGTGCAGCGCAGCTCCCGCTGTGCGCTGCTGTCGCACGGGCTCCGCCGTGCTCCTGCTGTAGCGCGCTCCTCGCGCGCTGGTGCAGCGCAGCTCCCGCTGTGCGCTGCTGTCGCACGGGCTTGCGCCGTGCTCCGGATGTAGCGCGCTCCTCGCGCGCTGGTGCAGCGCAGCTCTCGCTGTGCGCTGCTGTCGCGCGGCCTGCGCCGTGCTCCTGGTGCAGCGCAGCTCCCGCTGTGCGCTGCTGTCGCACGGGCTCCGCCGTGCAACTGCTGTAGCGCGCTCCTCGCGCGCTGAGGCAGCGCAGCTCTCGCTGTGCGCTGCTGTCGCACGGGCTCCGCCGTGCTCCCGATGTAGCGCGCTCCTCGCGCGCTGGTGCAGCGCAGCTTCCGCTGTGCGCTGCTGTCGCACGGGCTCCGCCGTGCTCCCGATGTAGCGCGCTCCTCGCGCGCTGGTGCAGCGCAGCTCCCGCTGTGCGCTGCTGTCGCACGGGCTCCGCCGTGCTCCCGATGTAGCGCGCTCCTCGCGCGCTGGTGCAGCGCAGCTCCCGCTGTGCGCTGCTGTCGCACGGGCTTGCGCCGTGCTCCTGGTGTAGCGCGTTCTTCGCGCGCTGGTGTCGAGATGTGGTTTTGACGGTTTTTATACACGCTGTTTCTTTGACAGGGTGCAAGTTCTGCAGCTCTACTGGGTCACGCTCTCTTGGTGGTGTCTGGTTTGCGTGTTGCTGCTGGGTGCTGGTGCTGTGCCCTGGCATGCGTGTGCTGCACGTCCTGCAGCGTTACGAGCTCTCGCTGCGAGGATTCGATCGCAATTGTCTTATGTCTAACTAAAACATTGCTTACGTTGCTGTCGCTGTCTATTCTCCTTATTTAGGAAGGTTCTCTTACATAACTATGTTCTGGTTAGATAGGTACTCGTAAATTTTGCTTCACACAACACATAGGGTTAGGACTTTCAGATAGGCACGTCAGATAGCGAATGGTTGGTGGCAGTGACGTATGTAATGGGGGTAGACTAAGATGAATTGGGGGATCGGCAGACCTGCGGCTGGTGTGTAACACTGGGCAGGTAGACTATTCGGTCGTCTGTAACAGGGTGGCACATTGCGTGTTGCCCTGAGTCCAAATGGTTGGACTGGTCCCTGACGAGGGACAGCAGGATCCGTGGCGGGTAAGACGGGTGAAGAGGACTGCAGGATCCGTGGCGGGTAAGACGGATGAAGAGGCTGGCTGATCTCTACGACGACGGGTGGCCGAGCAGAGCGGCTCAAGGCAGGCGCAGACACTGCGTTGGCTCATCGCGAAGGAGAAAGTAACAGGGCCCTATATTTTTCATTATTTGAGACGTCTCTGAGGGAAATTTAAGAGAAGGAGGTTACGAGATGATGAATGATGTTCGATGTATAAATTAAATGCAAGAGCTATAGTGAACGGAGGATGAAAAACTAAGTAGGCAGTATTGAAGATACTGAACGCCTATTTTACACTTGTTGTTCTTTCGCAGACGATGATGGAGCTGATGAATCTGATAACAGTTCATCAATTCCTGCGGTACAGGAATCAAGCGCTCTGTTTGCCATGCCTCTGTTAGACGCTGAACCCGAGGCTGGGCTAATGAGGGCAGGTGGCGCTGGTTCCATTGGCTCCACTCCGCATTCCCGGGCCGAGGACGACCCTTCGTCAGGAGAGGCCGTGTTGACAGAGTCATGATTGACAGAGTCACGTGACGAAACAATAGACGACATAGCGTCATCGCTTCTTTATAAGCGAGTGCAGGCTGACGGCAGACCCTCTTTGCAGCTTGACATTGGACAAGGAAACATCTCGAAAGAATTTCATTGAAGAGAACATTATTTTGTTTAAAGGGCACGTGAGCCATCTTTCTTGTGGAATAGGTTGATTGATTTAAGTGGAATTCGATTCGGTGTGATAAATAGTGATAGGTAAAGTTATCTGTTTCGTTCTGGTCATAGTTTTGTTTCTTTATAAGAGCTTTGTTCGCTGTACTAAAATAAACTTAGGTGGATGTTCCTTTTGTTTTCTTAAACCGCTCCTGATCCTAGGACCTACCTAAGAATATATTATATTTTGAGTGATTTACGTGGTACCTAAGCTCAGATTACCGAAGTTTTATTTTTTTGGTTTAAGAAAGTTATTTAAAAATGTTTCCATATTTGGTGGGAGCAGGCCCAGGAGAGAGAAAAGTGGAAGATGTTGGGGGAGACCTTTGCCCAGCAGTGGGACAAAATAGGTTAGGGAAAAAAAAAAAAAAAAAAAAAATCTGGAAATGGTTCCTTTGCTTTTCAAACATTTATTTCGTTCTTCTGCTGCACCAACGAGGTCTTCAAAAAGTTCAATCATAAAAAATATGTTAACTTTACATTTTGTTACGTTAACGAATAGTTCAGTTCCAAAAAAAAAAATTGTGTATATGGTTACGACATGTTCTGTCCTCATGCTCCAGAGTCATAGGTACGCCACACTCTTTGTCTCTCAGAACTTGGCCTTAGCAGCTCCGCAGACCCTTATTCTTGGCTCTGATTGGTGGAAAGTGAGGAGTGGGGGTGTATTGCTGTAACTTCGGAGATACAGAACAGCTGACTACAACTTGCCGAATCGAGTGGTTTTGTATCAGATGGCGTTCTTAGTACCCGTGAAGTTTATGCTAGAAGCTGACGCGACTTTATAGCCCCATTCTCCATTTTAAATGTTAAGTGTTAAGCAGAAAAGTCCAGAAAATTAAAACTGAAGCTTCTTACCAAACAAGTTACTGGTAGATGATGATTACTAAAAGCGATCTCTTTTAGACAACTTTAAAATGGACAGGAGATCAAAGGTTATTTGCTATATATAGTCGTTGGTTTTATTAAAGTCGCTAGTCGTTGGTTTTATTGGTTATAAAAAAAGCATTTAACTTTACAGTTGGGTCAGAAGCTCATTAAAACTAACATATTGGCAGTTGCATTTTTATTTCAATCAATTCGTTAATTTAGGGTTCAATAACCTTTTAGGCCACTAAGCGAGTAATATTTCGAAAAAATAAGTATCTAATTAGTAAGCGAACACATTAATTAGTAAAGTTGCGCCAACCAAAACCTTCATAAATATTTTATTATATTAAAAATGCGATTATTTTTTTAGTAGGTAAGTTATTTATTTTATTTTTAATCTAATAGTTCCATAAAAAAAGTTGTTTATAAGATAAGTCGGAAGAGGTTTTACTCTTTATCTATTTATGTATTTAAAATTGGAATAACTATTTATGTCAATACAAAAGATAAAACACAATCTCAAGACAGTTTTATTCCTAACAGAGATACAGCCTAGTGATCTTAATTATAGATATAATAATATTAAGAAGGTGCAAGAGCTCACAAGCTGAGTTAGTACTGTAGTGCAAGTACCGTTCTTATCGATCGCTAAAGTCGATAAACGTATCGAATCGTATCGTTCCATGGTAGTACGGATCTCTTGTCAAAAGATCCGTACCTACTCCCAAAAATAAGGTCAGAATTTATCGAAACCATTCGTGCACTGCTGCCATGATTTACTAGTTTACTGTCAGTATCACTGTTAATCACTTTCGTTTGTCAGAATCAAAACATAGTAAACATACACCATTGCCAATTCGTTAAAATTTAACGAATTTGTCTACCGATCGACTAAGTTGGTAACGTACCCGCAACTGTCGATAAAACCATTTTTATCGAATTTTGACGATTCTCAATGTCAAATTATGCGATCGACAAGAACGGTACTTGCACTGTTTAGTCACAAGCGCTCTGTCACAGCACACCTTTGCATAATGCTATTTCTAAAAATAAAACTATTGTGTATTATTATAGACAGACGTTGGCACTCGATATTGTTCGTACTAGGAAGTAATTTAGTTAGAAATTATAGGTGACGCCAATGTATCGCATTGTTTTGCGTTGACGCACAATCGGGTATTCCTAAATGATCACAGTATGTAAAAATTACAGAAATTTAGGTAACTTTTAAATTTTGAATAACTAAAAATAATAGTTATGCATTTTTTGATTGAATAGTCTCGACCTGATTTATTATTTTTGAAATTGTTATGAACATCATTTTATACACAAGTTATAAACACAATATTGAACTGCTCCAATATTGTATAATCGGGCGTCGAATCCGTGATCGTGGCACCAACTGTGCTGAAATATCGGGAAATAACAAAACTCACAAAATATCATGATATTTTATATTCATATATTCATCTTGTGTAGTATTGTATTTTCTATTCTATGACTATACTATTAATTCCTTTCGGCTGCAAACACTAAAATTATTGCTACCTGTTTTATATAGGATCGGCGAGTTGACCCTCCGACCTCTCTGTTAAGAGGGATTGGTCACCATATTTACACTACATAACAGCCTTTACTACTTCCGTGCATAATATTTTACCTCTGCCACCTCAAATCTAAAACCCTCAAGTGATAGTGATCGTGTAACAAAAGTGAACTTTCTAAGGACATTAGGTACTTGTAAGTAAATCTAATAAAATCTGTACACACCTACCTGCCCCTATTTCCTTGATAGGATCTTCCAAAATTAAAAGAGGTAGGTCTCTCTAAAATTAACTTGTGGTGTTCAAGGACCTCTACTAATCCTTGTAACGTTACAATTGGGCTTCTAAAGCTGAGCTAATTAAAATGATTGCTAAATCTGTTGTCCTCTCTTTTCGTTGTCATGCAAGTGACAATGATAGAGCATTTTCTAAAGCCGCGCTAAAATAACAGTTGGCGAAGCTCCGGGCTAAAAAGTAGCCTATGTGTTAATTCAGGTTACGAACTATATATTGCAAGTTTCCCAGCTGTTGCCGCGAGATTAAAACACAAACATCCAAACATCTGAACTTTGACATTAATAATATTAGTGGGAAGTGGATGGGTTTACCTAAACTTACTCAAAAAGTTAATATTTTTAAGTTGAATGGTTGCGAAAACGCTATAAAACCAACCATTTTCAATCTAGCTATTGTTCTAGGCTTGATCGCGTGAAAATAATGCTGTATTTTTTTAGTTTGTCCTAATTTGTACCTTAATTCTGACAGTATACGGTTGAAAATGTTGATATAGCGTAACAATACCCGGTAGTATATGGATTAGTGCTACCACAGTACAGAATGCATGAGAGGAGATCGTTTCATTAGTGTGTATTGTATACTGTGTCGGCAATGCGTGAAGCCTCGTTTGAACGAACTTGAATACTAAAAAACGTCATGGACATTTCACATAACATTTGACAGGCGCCATGGCTCAGTCGGTAGTAGCTCTGCCTTCCGTGCTGTGGGTCGTGAGTTCGATCCCCACCGAGAACAAACATTTGTGTGTTGTAAACATAGATGTTTGTTCTGTGTCTGGGTGTTTCTATGTATTATAAGTATGCATTTACAAAAAAAAAATGTATGTATGTATTCTATCAGCCATCTAGTTTCCATAGTACAAGCTTTGCTTAGTTTGGGACTAGAAGGCGTTGTGTTAAGTGTCCGAAAATATTTATATTTATATTAACACCCTCTAGTCCCAAACTAAGCAAAACTTGTACTATGGAAACTAGATTGCTGATAGAATAGGTACTTATTTCCTACTGGCTAATAGTTTTGTAGGACTTGAAGAAGACAAATGCATAAAGGCACAATAGGTAGGTACTTCACTCTCTAAATACAAATACTTACTCAGGTATACCGCGATTTAACTATTGCCAGATTTGCCAGTCTTGCTTGATATACAAAATCGTTGAAACGCTAAAAAATGAAAGCTCACGTTATACTGGTTTTATTTAGTTTACAATTTTCCTTATAGCCCAAAATTTAACTCAGGACAAAAACTAGTTTTGAATGCCTAAATCGCACACCTCTCTTGATATTTTGTACGACTTTATTCCCTTCTGAATCTTTATAACATTACAACCCTTTAGCCGATTTAACTTACACCTAATTAGTTATTTGTATTGCAGATCAAATTGCAACATTTCAATGTGGAAAACGTAAAATATTCAAATAATTATTATAGCACGCAATATAGAACCGTCTTTATTCTTACTTTAATAATAGAACATAGGTGATGGATAATCAAACAGATTAAATAGGTAGGTACCAAGAAGTTAACCTTCTAAGATGAGATGTTGCTTGCGATTTCATCTAGGTACATTAATTTTACCGTTGCAGTCTTTAGTTAATACTAGGAAACTTAAAAAATCTTAACCATGTCTTTTCTGCGAATCTACCCATATTTTTCAAATGTTTAGGTAAGTAACGTAGTTTCGAGATTCAAATGATTTAGTTAGTAAACCGTGCAAACGCGCCTCCGTGAAAGTAATCACAATGAAAATCAGCCAATATGCTTTGATGTTTGAAAACAGACGCATCCGACAGAATAACTAGTCAGTAACTAAAAGAGTAAACGCGCCATCGCTCATAGGTAATACTTTGCTGTTTCGGTTTTTTGCTATAAAACGTACTTTGTTAACTTTTTAAATCAATATACTTCAAACAAAATAGACGTATTTTATTTTATTTCATTTCTGAATAGAAGCTAGTCAACTAATGGAAATGCGAATGGTTAGTTCAGTAACTAATACGTGTTAACGCGCTTCTATAAAAAATAATCACATGCTTTGATGCATTTTTCATTAGAGGCTTCTTCAGCTAATAGGTGCGAATGTTGGTCAGTAGTCAGTGTTTAGTCAGTAACTAAAAAGTGTAAATGCTCCTCCACGAGCATAATCACAATGAAAATGAGACAATTGCTTTCGTATTTAAGAACGGAAGCGACCAATTGATATAAAGACTAGTTTATCAACTCATTTCCAGAGTTGTACAAAAAGGGCCTTTTTGTACAACTTTTACGTTCCACATGGCTTCAGACACTTAGCTATATTAATGATGGACTTGAGTCTCCTTACCTATAACTTTTTTTATTAGTGGAACAAAAAGAAAATTCTTGCCTTTCGTGTCTGTGGTACCACCTACTATAACCCAAGACTTCGTTTTGTTTAAAAAAAAAAGAAAAAAAATCTCTACTAATTATTTTCCGCCGATCAATAGAAAAAGACAAAATAAAATGACGGTAGACAAAAGCGTCGTCGTGGGCGAAGTCGGCCGCGCTTCAGAAATCGTAAAAAGGATTTAGTCTTACATGACTCACTATCGACTAACCCATTCCGCCCTTGGCCATGACCGAAGCTCAGCATTATACGCCGTAAACACAGCACAAACAAATAAACTCCGAAAGAGTGAGGAAAAGGAATTTTAAGGAAGAAAACAAAATATTTTTACGGCATAAATAAATCAAAATAAAAGAAAATTCGGTAAGGAGATGACAATACACTCGAGAGTTAAATACCGGGTCATCTTTATAGGTGAATAAAGAAATATCTTGGAAACCCTGTGTAAAATACTGTATTTTATATCCTTGGCTTACTGGTACACCAAGCTGGTTTCCACAGTCCTTCCGTCCGTGACCGTCTCCGTCAGCTTTCTCCCCGACCCCCTCGTCTCCCGCCATCACGTACGGATGACATTGACAGGTCGGGATATTGACACTGACAGTTACCTAACCACTCGTGCACATGAGACAGGGTAACGCATCTACTGAATAGATGCAAACACTACACCCTGAATGCTAGTTTAGTCAAGTAAATTGTGTTGAAATGACAAGTTACTAATTTACATTTTTAGAATAATTTAGTTGTGATATATCTTTATTGAATTCAAATAATTGTTTGATTGTATTAAAAATTTCAAATTGAGTGACGCCACCGGATAGATTTGTCAACTTTTTTTTGTATACGTACCTAATGCATATTTTTATATTAATAATGAAAAAAAATTCAGAACCTCTTATCTCTGATGTTTATGGAGCCAAATTTGAAATTGCTAAGAACACCTATAGGTATTTTCCAGAACCAATAAACTCTATTTTGACCAAGGTATGGATTAGATCTTTTTTCTTAACTACGCCCAACAGATCCTTGAGTCTCAAATCGGACTTAAGTATTTTTTGAACATACGACTCTATTATTAACTTATTCTTTCGCCAGACCGTAATGACTTTGATTCATTCATGATAAGAAATACAGCCGAAGCGGTATTTTAAAATAGATACGATGACAATCTATTTTAAGACGCTATCTATCGATCAGTTTCAGATGTATGTATGCCTCTATGGTATGCAAAGTAGGTATATCTACATCAAAGACTTTACAAGTAGACAGACGAGTTCTACGACAGCGTCACTGCACCAAACAATTGCGCAAAATAGAAATAGAAATAGAAAAATATTTTTTTTGCAATACAAGAAAAATTTAACATAAGTAGGTAGACTAAACTAAAACAAGACATAAATAATAAATAAATAAAAGAAACCAAAACGTTGTTAAAAGAACACCTAATTATAATAACAAAACTAATCAAAGTGCTGCAAAATGGATCCTGACTCAGCATAAAGACTATTCTACTTACATCAAATTATCTACATTATTCAGGAAAAGAGGAAAGAACTTGATAAACCACACCTGCTGCTGAAAAGAGACAGACACTTGGACAGCAGAGCCGTGCGCGGGCGACGCTGATTGTTGCGCGACTAAGTAAATGTCGGGAAATTACTTTACTTTTCTCTTGCCATTTATAGATCGCGGGTAACATACATACTTCATTATGTTTGTATTCGTAACATAAATATGTGAAAATGATTAGCTTCAAGGTCAGTAAGGTCTGCCAGACAGCGGTCAAAACATAAATATGTGAAAATGATTAGCTTCAAGGTCAGTAAGGTCTGTCAGACAGCGGTCAAAACATTTTTGACAGAAGCAAGGTCTTCCGAAGTTATGAGGAAAAATGAACCTGTTTAATCAAGTTATGATGATATTGCACAATGTAGATTTTGAAGCCCATAAATGTACAAAAAATAGTACCTACATTTTTTATAGTATAATTACTGATACATACAAATATTTTGTACACAGTTATAGATTTTGTGAGAGAGAATAAACGTTTAATTTATTTATTTAATAAATAAAATAATAATAATAATAACAGCGCTGTGTACCAGCGTTGTAGCAGTAGGTACACTTGCTGCTACAACTTATGCTGAGTGACGACCTATTTTGTTGTCATATATTAGATTTTAATTTTTATTGTGATTTCTTTGCTGTAACTATGCATGTTTCTTTATATGACTCAAAATAAACATTTTCTATTATATTCTATTTATAATTTCATCATCATCATCATCCACAGCCCGACTTCACCCACTGCAGCTGGGGAAGTATAGGCCTCATTTTGTCTGTGGCACTCCTCACGGATTTATTATTTAGAACGTAGTAAAAGTACACTTTATTAAAGCATAAAACTGAATTTGAAAATGTACCGTGATATAAAACTGTTTCATAAACAAATAGCTATTTTCTAAAATTAAATATAGATAAAAGACCCAAATTGCCAATAAATTATAGAAATGTTGATAAAAATATTAAATTATACAATATATCATCGTGATTTTAATGTATAATGCAGTTGAATTTAACTGAATATTAATTATTAATCTAATTTTCTCTAAATGTATTAATTAAAAACCTTTTTTTTCTGAATGCACATAAAAAGTGCATCTCTATTCTACTTAATTGGCTATAAATTATGAAAATGTCAATAAAAATATCAAAGTATTTTTAAATTAACGATAAACCATGTTTATTTTATTAATTAAGAACAAAACATAGGACATTAATCTCAATTATAAAGTCTGTCATAGTTATTTTAATGTATAATGCATTCGATTTTTATTGTTCAAATTTATTAATTAGGTTTTATTTGATAGTTAAAAAGTAAAAAACTAAATGGACTTTCTTTTAGAAAATATTATCCTAATTAATTTATTTTGTCCAGTAATCTAAAAATAATTCTTCATTATTAATTTTGTTGCTATTCCATGCCGTTTAAATTAATTTAGATGAATGATTTTTTTCGAAACTTTAATTTTAGTTAATACGTAATAAGGAAGAAATCGCGTTATGCGATAAGACCGCCGTTTGCAGCACATTTGCCTGTTGAACTGTCAGATTTTTATTTTATTTTTTTAATAATTATTATTATTATTTTTAGATTGTACAAAAATTTAGCTATAAGTGTTCTCTATAAGATCCTATGGTTTAAATAAATGAATTAAATTGAATTTGATGTCGACAATATAAAAGAAAAAAAAAATTTATATATTGAAGAGAATAGAGAATAATTTATTAATACTTGAACATCTTATACGGAACAAATAATAAAATGTACTTGGTACTAATAACTTATAAATGTACGGTACAATACATCCACTAAGTATTATGTACCTATATAAATAAATAAGAAAAAAATTCTTGACGTTCGATCGATTTTTCCAAAAAAATACAATGAAATCTAAAAATTATATAGGTAGTAGATACTTAAGATTTTTTTATTTAGCTTGTAGATTCCACCATTTAATATTAATCTAAGTATATTTTGTTATTTTGTAGGTATTTATTTATGCTATGCGAATGAAAATTGTGAAGCTGATAACATCAGAATCTGATGATATTGATTTAGATCTGCTAAAGACAGTTGAGGTCAACGCATTACGCAAAGTATGCAATAAAGTTTTATGTAAGTATATAATATCCTCTAAAATTATAATCAAAATGTTTTAATAGGTATGTATGTATAATAGGTATTTAATTTGTATCTACAAGAGCAAAAGACAAATCGTATGTAGGTATACACTGGCACTCTGTAGATGGAAATATTAATAATACTATGAATTATTATTATCTAATGCGGATATTATTATTAGTTCAATTTAATTAGATACTTAGGTGCTTATCGTAGGTCTCTGGTTTATTTACTAATGTTTATTATTGAGGTCATGTTACTGTCGGTCCCGTGACAGGCGTGAAGCCACGACGGGTGCCTTAAGGCGGCCTAAAAACTCCGTCACCAGAGTTGGCTACTAACGCGAGCCCGCTATGCAAATGGTTGAACTCCATGGGATTTTTTTTTATCTGACCCACCAGTGGCACTGCCGGTAGACTTGATAGGAATAGCCCACACTTAGGAATTAGGAAAGTACTTTTAATTTTTAAGTTATCTTTTAGATATAGAGTTATACATGATCTACTGTCATATTATTATGAATTTATGACGCATGACAAACTTATCAAAAAATTATTTTCTGTTATTTAGTTTTTATCAAAATAATATACATTATCCACTTATAATTTTTTTACAAAGTATACCCATGTACTGCGAGTGTAGAAAAAATACATTTTTGAAGGACTTTTTGTCATTGAACTCATGAAATACACTTACCTAACTTGTTGGTTCTACTAATCAATTATTTTGTACCTGTATAAGATTGTGATTAAAAATCTGTGTGATAATACAAATAGCAGACAAAATGTAATTTTTTTAAGTAGACTAATTGTACAAAAACAAGATGGGAACTAGATTGGTAGAAAAAAAATTCTTTAATATATTTTTTTCTGTAAATAAATAAATAAAATAAATATTCACGGACACTTAACACAACGCCTTCTAGTCCCAAACTAAGCAGAGCTTGAACGATGGAACCTAGATGGCTGATAGAATACATACATACATTTATTTTTGTAAATATGTACATACTTATAATACATAGAAACACCCAGACATAAAACGATGTACTTATTGGGGATCCAACCCACGACCCACAGCACGGAAGGCAGAGCTAATACCGACTGAGCTGTGACGCCTGTCTTATATACTTTAGGTATGTACAATGTACATGTACCTATTTCGAAGTGCAAAATACAGCAAAAAAATAAAAATTGACCGTCCCAAGGTTGCAGCTCTAAAGACTCGGAAATTCTTAATTTAAAAAATAATAAACCGATTATATATTTTTTGCAACGGTCGTATCTGTCACAGAATATCAAAATGATATAACTTATAATAAGACTTGATTCTGAGTCACCACGCAAGTTAAAAACCATTTGCTTATTTTCGCGTAAGACTACAAAAATAGGTACAGAGCACTGTGTAGCTATGTTATCGGCGAGTATTTAAATTCTTTTGTATCGCAATTTACATAAATACAATTCAACAGTTTAAACAGCTGAATACAACCAAGAAAGATAGGTAACGATCATCGTGTGAAGAATTAATTTAATCGAAAACGCTCGAACCGATTGAAGAAATCCAAAAATGCGTGAGCACGAACACGGTTTCACTTTAATTTCATTCGCAGTAAAATACTATCACTGTATTTTTCTGTTGTTTGAAAAACTACACTCGCGTTCGGCTTTCCCGCGTAAAGGACAGTGAGACACGTGCGCCCCCTACGTTTCGGATAACAGACTGACTTGACATTGCGAATGCCAAGTCACAGTCGACGGGTTAGCGAACGATTTTTCTTAAATTTGTAACCTTTTCGACCGGTTTAGCCAAAAATAACACGAAATGTACAAGATACAAGCCTTTTATTATTGCTATAATTTTGAAAGCAAATTGTACGCAATTTAAACAGTATAAAGATATTGTGATTTTAAGGCTCTTGTTTGAAGAAAAATGCTTGTGAAATTTTAATTGAATTTGTGGCAAGAGTGATTTTTGATTGAAATTCTGAATTATTAATCAGATATCCGGTAAATTCAAGGTCTCTGGTTTAAAAATAAACGCATTAATTAAATAAACAAAGTGTCTAATCTAAAACTGAACTCTTCACCATTTTATTTTATGATATTATTTTTATTTTTATTCTTAAACTAGCTGTCCGTCCCGGTTTCGCACGGGTATTTAACAAAAAAACTCAAATTTTACACCTTGGCTTACATTATTGGAGTTTTGGTAAGGAACATTATTGAAAATATAATATAGCTTATCTATGTCACCCGGGGATAGTGTAGCTTCCCAACGGTAATAGTACATTATGGTACTAGTGTGGTACATTGGTGCTTACCGCCGAGGTGCCATTGAGACCCGAGCCGTAGGCGAGGGTCTTAAGAGAGCCGAGGACGGTAATCACCAATACACACGTGTATCATACGACGTTTTTCAACACACTTGTGAATAAAATAACTATAATTTCAACAGTGAAAACGAGTTTTGAAAAATGTTTCGCTATGGCGGGAAAAATTTCCTATGCGCGCGCATTGCGATCGGCCACAGACTAAAGAATGGGATGAGGTTTTTTTTTTATTTTCCGCACATAGAGTTTGCGTATGTTCTGCCACGTACAAAATGGGGAATTTAAAGTTTTCTTTTATTACAGAGAAAACAAAAGTTATATTTGAGTGAAAGTTTTATTTGTTAAACACGTACGAGTTAAAATTATCTATTTAAATAAGAAGTTGCATGAAATGAGCAAGCAATAGGAACATTAATTTATTTGTTCTATTGGACACGATCTTTTTTAGAATAAAAACTTTTTTAAGAACAAAGCAACTCAACCAAAAAAAATCAAAAAAAATAATCTATAACTCACTAGTGAGTTATAGCAATGAAAAAGTCACAGTTTGATTATGGGTGTCATTATGTGCCTAATTGCAGTGACCATAGAGCCACTTTATGAGCAAGTGTGTTGAAAAAGAATTTTTCAAATCTGTCCAGTAGTTTCGTAGCCTATTCAATACAAACATACAAACAATCGAATCTTTCCTCTTTATAATAGTATGGATATAGATATTTTACGATATCGATAATATTAAAAAACATCAAAGCTAGTGTGTCGCCGGCAGTGGGGCGCAAGATATACCGGTACTCAGGGTGTCAACTGAGAAACATACGGCCAATGTGTCAAGGATTTCTTCTGCATCTGACCCTTGAGCCAACCTTCTAACAAGAGCTTCTTTAGATGTTAGTCGAGGTTCTTTGTTATCAAGTACCTCCATCACGAACAAATCTGACAGTCGCCGCGTTACCGTATTCGAGTTTTAATGCGCGTCACTACCAGCTCAACTGCAAGCCGTTGTAGTGTCACCGCGCAGTGTATCTCAGATACGCTAGCGTTACGATACGTTTGCGATTGTCACATTTATTCGTGATCAAGCCACTGATCGTTTATCGAAACGTCAAGTGGTGAATTTTATATAGTCAAGTCTTTGTCAAGTCGGCTGTCGTTTGTTTTCAAGAGAAAATGGTGGATTTTCTCTTCAAAACCTGAAACGATTTTTCACATTCAGAAAAACACCCTTACACACATTTATTCCAATGGCTCACACTTTATGTTACGACCTAAGTACTATTAGTTAAAATTCAACCAAAATTAAACAATGATACTCACAATAACACAAGAAAAACTATTAAAATAAAAATGCTGTGTTGTTTCAAAAAATGTGAAAACTCGAATCATGTGCAGGGTTGCCAGCCCGTAGTTAACCATGTCATGTCATACGTCATACGCAGCGCACGTAGGTTTTCATAACATGTCGTAAACACACATCGCGTTCAACATTCATTTTAATATGTTTTTGTTTATGCTTGTGTTTTATTGTTTGCAACATAAACACTGTTTTCGCTGCATTAATTAATAGTGTATTGTACAGGTAAGTATAGAAAGTACCTAGTAATTATTAATTACTAGCTTTCGGCCTTTTTTTTAGAACGGACTAAAATGCTTTTGTAATCGTCTGACGATTGCTGACAGCGTTACCGGACTACTGGTGAGTGCTGAAGGCTCTCGACCATATCAAATGGTTTAGCTGGCAACAAACGAGCTTCCGCCCGCGACTTGATACCACTAGATATAGTGATGCAATGCATTATTATAAGCAAATGTTTAGACATGAACCGTTCACACAACACCCTAATCTCAAACTAAGCGAGGCTTGTACGACGTAACCACTTATTATAAGGTGGTCAGTTACTTTCCGTTGACAAATATAATAATCCTTTATATTAGGTTCTAAAGAGTAGGTACAATAAAAAAAATCATTCTAACAAACGAGCTCAGGGCTAAACTAACCACCGAGTGGCGTCCACATGAATCAAGACGTCGTGGCAGACCAAGAACAAGGTGTCGGGATGAAATAGATAAACACCAGCCCGAATGGATCATCACAGCGTTGGATCACACAGCGTGGAGGGAAGGGGGGATGCCTTTACCCAGCAGTGGGACATCGAAGGCTCATAATAACAATATTTCTATCTATAAATTGTCCGGAGGTTCCTCCATCTGTACCCTTGACCACCGGTAGCTGGGGCCATGCCTCGCTGCTGGCAGCATTCTAGTTTCTAAGTGTTTTTATAATATATATGTTTATATTTTATTATAATATGTTGTATAAAAACTTTTAAATTAAGATATAAAATAAATATGTGAATAATAATATTTCTATCAATAAAACATTTTTTTATTCGTGAGGACCTCTAATTGGATCTGTATCACGGTCTTCCATAAAAATAAATTAATTAATTAAAGCTTCACACAGATTAAAAACGCACTATTTCTATGACGTAGGCATTAACATTTTTACCGGTTCATCCTCTTGTTTTGTTGAAAGGTTAAATCGTATTTACGAGTACGAATGGTTTTATTTAATAGATCTTTTACCAACGACTGGCAATAATAATTAACGCTCAGCGTAAAAACCTAAGAGGCACCTAGGTTTTATTTCGGTTTTATCCTTAGAATCTACTAATGGAAGGTTCTGGAAATGCTAAGTCTGGTTTTAGTAACAAACTGCTAAAGAACAGAGAGACCATTATTATACCGTACTAGCCGTCTCCCGCGGCGTCGCTCGCGTTAGACTGTGACTTTTCAAAATTCCTTTCTCAGTGCACCCCTACACGATATAAGGATACTACCCTCCAAATTTCATACCTCTAGGACTTATAGTTTAGGCTGTGCGTTGATTCTCTGTCAGCTTCAAAAGAGTTTTATATTATACCGTATTTGTAGTAAATCCTCATGTAGTCGAACAGCGAATACCTGAGTGGAGACCGCGTTTAGGCAAGCGTAGTGTAGGACGCCCTCCGGCTAGGTAGGGCGACGATCTGAGAAATGTAGCGCTAACACTGGATGAGAAGAGCCGAAGACCGGCCTCAGTGGCGCGTCTTGGGAGAGACCTACGTCCAGCAGTGGACCGATATAGGTTGATGATGATGATAATGATGATGATAGGTTACGGTAACCGCTTCCCATCAGGCGGGCCGTACGCTTGTTTGTCTTCTTTGTTGTATAAAAAAAAATACCTATATATTGTAGGTATTCGGAAATAGTTTTTCTACACCCTATACTGGGTAAAATATCAATACAAATAATCGGCAATTTATCCTGTTTCTAGCAGAATCATTAACACTAAACAAAAAGATATACCCACCTAGCACGTTTATTTTGGCAGGGCGCCAAAGTGGGCTACTTCTTATCACTTTGTTTTGTTATCGCGCCACAAATCATTTGTGGTAGGTATTTGCTGTTTACGTATAAATAAACAATGGCCTATTCTAGATAAATAGATCTGTAGCCACCAGTGGTATAGTAAACCAGTCAATCTCAAGGTTGTGGGTTCAAATCCAGTCTTGCATAGGTATATTTTTTACCTATCAGCAATCTAGTTCCCATAGTACAAGCTTTGCTTAGTTCAGGGCTGAAAAGTGTCGTTTCATATGTCCGAGAATATTTATTTTTATTTCAAAAATGTGTTTGCAAAATTCCAGTCGTCTCAAATGGAAAACGGTGATAATATCCCCAGCTCAGCCATATCTGCGGACGATGGGTTAATCCCTCCTCCCCCTTCGCCCCTGGATACGCTAGTGAGTGTCAATGATTTGATGGTCATCACAATCACAATACGATCGCAAAATCTAATTCAACGCTGTGATTGCCAAATCATATTTAGAATTGTGTACCTAAAATTTGTTTTCGGTAGGTATTTGAATTGGAAAAACAATTGGGATTTGGTCAAAATAAAACAAACGATTGTTATTTCTTCTACTTCTTCTTTACCCTATTATAGCCTGTGTCCGTCATTTCGACAGACAATTTTGACAGTGTCAAGTGATGAATTTGTATGTATAAGTCAAGTCATTCGTCAAGTCGGCTGTCGTTTGTTTTGAAGAGAAAATGGTGGATTTTCTCTTCAAAACCTGAAACGACTTTTCACATTCAGGGAAACCACTTTACACACATTTATTTCAATGGCTCATACTTTATGCTACGACCTAAGTATTATTGGTTAAAATTCCACCAAAATTAAACAATAATACTCACATTAACACGAGAAAAACTATTAAAATAAAAATGCTATACCTATGTTGTTTTAAAAAATGGCGTATGATTTTACAGGCGTATGAATAGGTGTTGTGTAGGTATACATTATCATTCTCATTGCAAATAAACTTTCAAAAAAGTTGTAGGTGCTGCTCCCGTATCGTTAGCTTTGAACTAGTTTGCTGCCCAGCATCATGTCAAGTGACGTGGTTAATAAACGTGTACGGTTTCACCGCGACATTTGGCAATTGCGCACGCGGCAATTTAGTTTAGGTTGCACGCGCTGCATTTTTACCACATTTACATTTATACACTTGAGTACGGTTTTAACTCGCGAACAGGGAACACGCAAACACCAAGGAAGGATTCGCCAACCTTTACCTTGTAGTCCCTTAAATAAACTAATTACCTGTGAAGTTCGTGTGTTATTACTTTGCCGTGCTTAGTGCTCGTGATACTAGTGAGTGCCACATAAACAACATTCATCTGTAAGGGTACAAGTAAGTCTAACTGGACGAAACCCTTGGCCCTTACAAAACGAAAACAAGAAGCTTTTGACGGCAAAAAGCGCGTTGAAACGCGCTACTGTCATTATTTAGTCACAGAACACTTATGATTATTTTAGTATGAAAACAGTTTATAACAGTTTTTTATGAGACAACAATTGCCCCCTTGCTGTGCGGTACTTGCTATAATACCTATATACACTCATTTGCAATCATTGATTCAAAGTTCACTATCGTTCACCAAATTCAACAATTCGGTCTGGAATCTTCAATTTTTCAAATGTCATTGATAAATCGAGTATCGTATTGACGTACTCACAATACGAACCAAATATTTAGTCACGTAGCAACCCTTGTTCAGGCCTCAAGTGGACAGTCAACCCATGTCGCTGTAATTGCTACTAGAGGAGCCTTCAGAGGAAATATGTGACTACGACGTAATGTGACATGCGAGGTAAGTACCTTATTACCTAGCACCTGAGTTTGTTTTTCTCTGAAAAAAAAACGCATTTATTTTTACAGTAGTTACCTATCCAACTTAAGTACCTACCTACCGAGAATACAAAGCCACATGACACCTATCGTCTCTTGCCAGTCAGTGACGCGACAAACAGAGTTCATCGCATCATAGGTTTCCTAGCAATTTAACAATATCTAGATACTAGCTCTCGCCCGCAAGTTTGTTCGCTTCTCGTTTGATCCTGTTGATTTTCCGGGATAAAAAGTAGCTTGTGTTACAAACATACAAATATCAAAACTTTGACATCTATAACAGGTAGGTACTAGTGGGATGGGATGGGATTATTTCGGACCTGTTTTTTTTTTGTATCGGTACCTACCTACCAGAGGTTAGAAGAAACTATAAGGCATACTCAAATACAAGACCTTTCTTACTTATAAGAATAACAATGTACATTTAACTAGAAAAGTTAGTTAATCCGATCAAAAATCCATCACAATTTAAACGAAAACCAAGCCGGAACGCGAAAAATCCCATTTCATTAGCAATTTCATTAAAGCGGCCTCGTTAGTCAGACTCGCTGCTTTGCTTGCAAAAGTACCTACAGCATTTAATTGCTTTGTTCCGAGCCTTGTATCTATCATCATCATCAGCCCACGTTTTCTTCCATTTTTAATCCTCTAGTAAAGGCTCTTTGTGAAAGAGTACGATCTTCAGTTCCTCAAATCTGAATACATTGAGAAGAACCAAAGGTTTTAAACTGCAATTATGCCTAAAATTTCTCAAACTGATGAATATACACATAACCTTCAAACGGGTCTACCAATTTTCACCAAACATAGCTAGGAAACATCCCAGATAAAATCATCTTTCTTACAAAAACAAACCCTATTAAAATCAGAGCAAAGTTTCAGTTACGAGAGCACAGACACGCAACGACGACAATCTTATAACACCCCTCCGTCTTTCAGTCGAGCGTAAAATAGCAAATGGCTCAGGTAATAACATCGATCAATTATATTTCTCTACTTATTTCTTTCTATACTCATCCATTACTCACCGAGCACGTCAACTAAGAAAGCCTCTAACATTCACCGTCAAAATATTTTTAAGTAAGTACAAGTAGGTACTTAAAACTACTTAATACAGCTGTAAGTAACCGTGAACGACGGATACAAATAACGTTTCCTTTCAGAGAATGTTATTCCGTTCGAAAGAATACAAACAGACACGTTTCAAATAAATCTTAGCGTAAATCCTAGGGTTTTTAAAAAGCGGATGGTAACTTAAAATGAACTCAATTAATTGGTGCGTAGCGAAATTTAATTTAATCGCATTCTCCCATCGACTGTACATTTCTTTAAGTTTTTCTGTTTAAATTTGAACCGTATAGACCAGGGTACGAATTGGATACAATGTATGGGATTTCAAAATTGATTTGCATAACTATGGAATATTAACCCATTAATCTAATAATCCGCTATAACCCATTATTACAAGCGTAAATTCTATTTTCAATCGTCTTATAGATCACAACCCGCAACTTCAAAAAGAAATCAAAATGTGGTATTTGTTATCCAATTTGAAAAAAACTGTGAGAAAAAAAACGCTGGAAACCAGAGTCCCGAGTCTGTGCATTTGTTTTAACTTTCAAATCGACTATAGCACACGTAAACGCATTCGCAAAGCGAGACATTTTGTTGGGAATTACACAATTCCCAAATCTCCCGCTAGAGGCGCTTATCCAGTTTTCATACAAAATTTCTCGCTTTGCGAATGCGTTTGCGTGTGCTACTACTCGAGTCGAAAGTCAAAACAAATGCACAGACTCGGGGCCCAGGCCGTAGTTATGTAACTTATATATTTTTCTCTAGATTTTTTTGTAGTTGACGGTGGTTATAAAACGGTCGTCTTTATTTGGCGACTTGTAGTTCGACAGGTAAACAGGTTTTCGTTCAAGCTTGAATTGGTACCTACGACATGCGGAGTTTTCTGAAAGATAAAATCAAAGTTTTCTAAATGCTGAAAATATTTCTTAAAGATATTTAAGATGATTCGGTAAAAAATGTTTTATACTGAAAAAATTTGCATAGAACGTAGAACTTTGAATTTTAGCAGACTCAATATTAACGATCTCATGTAACGATTAAAGACTGGATTCAAATTTGGACCAAAAGACGTTCCTCTATTAGCTAATTCCAAAAAGAGAGTACCTTCAAAAAATTTTCAAAACCAAATATGGTTAGTTCTTGAGAACTGACTGTAACAAAATGTCGTCAAGTTTTGAACTCGTCATATTATCTAAAGCATTTAGCCTAAACTGTAGTTGGTATATAAATAATGCAGCTAATTCTAGTTTCAATATATCATGCAAATCACGGGTTGCTGTCGCCGACGTGTCGCAAATACGACATACATGCAAGTACGACAAAAAATGTAGGCAAAAAATCGGCCATTGACGTCACGTTCCTTTTAGACGTCAGTGACATCAAACTTCAAGATCTTGGTAGTAAATGAACCAAAATATAAGGAAAAGTTGTTTTTTTCCTTCCGTACTTAAAATAAACTACATTTTGCTACAAGGACAAATTTTTGGTCCTTGTAATAATAAAATATTCTTGGACATATCACACAACGCTCTCGTCCCAATCTAAGCAAAGCTTATACTATGGGAACTAGATTGCATATAGAATACTTATATATTTGTAGCTGGCAAACACTGGATGAGAAGAGACGAAGACCGGGCTCAATGGCATGTCTTGGGAGAGACCTACGTCCTACCTACCTACCTACGAGAGATACCCTTGTGATATCCCCACCTAAAATTACTTCTTCCGCGTTCGCCATTGTTCTAAAAATCATTACAAGACCAACCATTTCGTTTTATATCGATAAAAAAGATAAAGATGAAAAAGCCAAGCACTCAGAATTATTGGATTATAAACGGCAATCTTTTTTTCCAGCTTGCGTAATCATTTCCCTCTCTGTGGTCCCCGCCCACCCTATAATCGTAAATAGGCAGCAGACGGTCAATGTTACAGACAAAAATATGCCTTACTGACTGACTAGACTATACTTACTGTAGTTGACTATTTAAACTATATACATTAGACGTAATTCAATTTCAAATTTCAGATTCAAATCGTATATTGCACTTATGTTGTTTTAGAGATGTTGTACAAAAGGTAGTGTATCAAACATAAACCCTGTTAGGGCACAGCAATTTGTTCAGGTACAGATAGGCACTAGGTGGCATATTTATGTATCTATTTTTAAATATTTTAATAATTCTCATCTAGAAACTCGTGCAATGAATAAAAACAGTTTTTTATTAAATACTTTTTTAACATTATTTTTGAAGTAGTGAAGTGGTTGCAGTAAAATAAATTGAATTTTTAGTTGTTTTTTGCGCTCAGTCTTATCTTAAATTATAATGAATCCAGACATCGCCGACGACATAAGTTTCCGGCAATCAAAGTCTAGACAGAAAAACAGACGAGGCGGTCGCTAACATGAGCAACTTTGCGCCGTTTCATGCACTTTTCTTCTACCCATTGTTACCTCATAGAGCAAACCTTTCAATACAGAATGATCACGACAATAATTTTAAATAGCCTAACAAAACGCTGGGTTTATGTTTCTTAAATGCGTGAAGCCAGGGACATTTCTAGTTTAGGACATAAACGAAAAACGACGGAATCATTCCCTTATATAAATGGCGGTGATGCAAAGGCGTTACGGCATAGCAATAAGTGACCTTTGAGATAAGCGAGATAAAGTTTCATTATCCTTTGTCTGTTGTTTATGGGGAATGTTCGGAACCACTTTGAAAGTTCACGGGAGTTGGTGGTGTAATCGAGGTATTTTTGCATTCTAGGGAAATGGAAATAAAGGGTCTTTAGATTTTTATAAATAAATAACTATAGATTTATTTATTTTTAGAAAAGGTTAGGTTAGGGAGTACACTTAATGCTAAATACCAATATTTCATTTTTTTTTACTTTTTCTTTTTGTATAGTCAAGGAGTTGACTCCTCGCTGTAATTAAGTAAAATATTAATTATAGGTTGTACATAATGTAGGAAATAATTCTTATAACCTGAATTGTGCTGAAAAATCGGTGAAATGCGAACCAAACGTGCAAAAATCGAAAATGCCTTTCCCAGCCAATGTGGAAAGATGTGGCACCTCACTCTCACTCGTGCTAAAATCAATGTCCAAACGATATCGGGTGTTCTCCTTGAATCAGATCCAACTCCTTGATAATAAAATTAGGTAGGTACGTAAGGGTGCTGTTCTAGGACGTGTAAAATAATGTAAAACGTGAATCTGTGCTTTTTAAACTCTATTGCGCGTGTAAACCTATGCAATACATGTATCACCGAGTCTATAAAGGCATTGTATTCCAAGCAAAACCCCAATCACACGAACTCACTAGCGAATTCATTTCCAACTTGCGTCAACAGCATTTCCTCGTAGCTCTGATGGGAAAGCAGTTCCCATCCGAAAATGCTTATGCCAGCGAGTATCATGTAGTTATGGATAGTTGCCGCTAGGAAGTAACCTCCCATGTCACCAACGGACGATTGAAAGGCTGGCGTGTCGTAAATAATAATACCGCGATTCCATTCGAACCTGTTGGAAAACAACGCCATCTGTTGTCGAGTAGCTAAACTTGAGGAGCGCGCTATCTATCAGCGAATAGATAGCACTACTTCGCTGAAGCCTTTGTTGCTTAGTACTTAGACCGAAACATAGATGGCGCTATAGAAAAACTTACTTGTATACTTCATGCCGAGGTAAATTTTCAGGTTTTCGGTAGTGTTAAGTCCGGCGTCTGACGTTGTGTCCCAAGGGGTGTAAATAATTTCCTCCTTCTTCAGAAAGTTAGCGAAGGATTTCATCATGAGTAGGCAGGTAGATTTTCCCGCTACATGGATTTGCGCCTCGGGTTCGTTGATTAGCAGCAGTTGCTTCCAGTTGTAGCTAGATGGCGTGGAAATGAAAACGTGTTAGCAAAGCCACTCTGTGATACAAACTGTGCAAGGACTTTACAAAATGAATTACATATACTACGTATAGTTAGTTACCTATCCTAACCTACTGAAAAATTACAATAATTTTAGGTTGGTGGTGTAGGTGTAACTACCTAACACTAAGGAAACTCAGGACATTGAGGATGTACCTAAGTAGGTAGGTAGGTACCTAATCTAGGTATAAATCTAAAACTGAAAGCCGCTACACCCTCTTTCCTTTACGTGAAATTGCCTTACAGGGCATGTCCTCATTGTACTTGCTCTGCGAGGTAATGCATTGTTATAGGCAGAAGTTACTACTTAACATCAGGTGAGCTATTAGCTTGTTCCATTACTTTTATCATAAAAAAAAAACGTGAACGACTCATACCGGTCGCTAATATTATTCTTGAATGCATGAATAAGGAAGCTTCTTTTTATACGGCTAAAGCCCCATTATGCTGATTTATTGCTTAAGCACTGATCCGGACTCAAGCATAGATTTTTGTATGAAAATCTCTACTCAAATGTATGTAGATAATATGCTTGTTGAGTAAATGGGTCAATAAATTTAAAAGTGCCTCATAACTTAAGCTAAAACCAATGTGTAATAAACGTTATCTTGTATCTTATTTATTTATTTATTTTATTTTATTCATCAGCATACGGGCGTAAATGTGGGACGTTCAATTTCAGCTTAGGCACGGACTAGGACCAAATTCTAGGCCGTCTCTAGTAGGTTCCGGTACTTATCTAACTGCCTACATGAAGATAGGTTAGAGCTTCATAAGTCTTAGACAATTATACCCGAACAAGGCACTCATTCGGTATCACATAATCCAAATGAACGCAGATAACGTTATTGATGCCCGTGAAAGCCTCCTCGACACTCGACACTCTATTTTTATACCTTTCGAGTGTTATACTTGAGATAAGTAATAAATCATTTCTGTTTTTACCAAAAATACTCAGGGTATTAGGTAAAAAAGAACGAGTTTTATTAATTTTATTATTGTTCATCGGCTAGTAGTCAAAAGAAAAGTTTGAATATATTATATAGAATACTCTAAACCACTGAGACCTATTTGATAAAAAAAAACATGGACATAATTTCACCCAACGCATTCTAGTCCTAAACTAGGCAAAGATTGTAGGAATCTGGATTGCTCACAAAATTCATAGGTAAGTATTTTTTTTTTGGTGATAAGGTAATGTATAATTTGTTTCCGTTCACCATCTATATCTCTTCAAATTTTTTGAATTGATTAGTTAAGTACCTAAATAGAAACCGTGACCAAAATATTTACCTTATTCCCATCGCATTAGTTAGGCAATCAAAACACGTTCTTTCAAACTAAAGGCCAAAAGAATATCTTTTTTAAAAATTCAGACAAAACTCCCAAAGTGAGACAGATTTCAAAGAAAGTTTGTAATTCATTATTCATTACTTTAAGAAAGTCTCAAATAATTGGATCGGAAAAATAATTTTAACGAGATTCTAATCTATGCTAATGTAATTTCAATAACAAATTCCGCTGTACGTATTCACCCGTCTAAAATTATATTGGAGCAAGTTTTGAAGTCGGTAGGTGAGAAACCAATGAGCATTTGCACACAACACGACACCGACACTACACGATATTAATATTATGTCGATTAGTGGCTTCTAGTATCGTGTCGTTGGTAGTGAAAAAACAGCGAATAATGAAAAAGTTATGGAATATGTTAGAGCAGTTTTATTAAACATATTGGTGGTTAGGTATGTCATGAAGGGAAGAAAGTAATAACAAGTAGGTATGTCTAGAGATGTACTATAGAATATTATTGTATGTGTGTGTAGATGCTTTTGATGGAAGGAAAAGTTGAAGAAACGTGGAAGTAAGCGGAGAACAGGAAAAGACTAATTTGGCTCAGCAGAGGTAAGAGATATTATTAGAGAAAAAAAAAACAAGTGCCAAGGGATGAGAGGAAGGACTTATTTGGCTCAGCAGTGGTAAGAGATATTATTAGAGAACAAAAACCAAGTCGTACCAACCCTACTTCTAATATTTTGGCAGAATCAACTTGGAATAAAGATTTATTTAAAAAATTCTCGAACCCTTTTGTATTTTTTCAACCCCTAAGTAAGTAAATAGGTACCTAATTATTTATTCCGTCCACAGGGGCTTACAATTTTAATATTCAAAAAATACTCAAAAACATATTTATTTTTACTTCTCTAACCTTACGCCTCTACTTACTACGAATAATGGATATTAAAGAATTCACAAATTCATGAAGGAAAGGCCAAAATTGTTTTCAGATTTACTTTGGCCTAAGAACATTTAATACTTAATAAAAACATACGCATGTGAAATCTTTTTCTAACATAATATATAATTATTACGCACTCTCACCGCTACCCAGGCATCAAACAATAACTTATTTACAATGTTCACACAACACAAAAGCTTTGTCTTCTAATCAGCTTCTGCCCGGAGCTATGCTGCCATGGTTCGTGGAGAAAAATAGCCCCTCTATACTTGTGAATATTATTACTTTGAAGTCTGAAAGTGCTTTGTGCAGCCAAACAGATATAAAGACTTGTGTTTCACAGTCAGCGCTAGTAAATCGCGTCGGAACGTGTGTAGGTGTGCTTATTTATCATATACCGCATTCACACTCAGTTCATGCTACTGCCGGCATTAATTCCGGACTTATTGCCACAGCAACATCGCCTTTATTCTTTCTAGAGCAAGGACACGGACATGCCGGGACAGAGGCATGATCGTGTTTGACTATGCTCATGCCAACTTCCCTGAAGCTGAGTGTGAACGCAACATAACAGTCAGCGGTGATAAACCGTGCCGGGACGTATGTAAGTGTGCTTATTTAGCAGATATATTATTAGTTTAAATACTTACTGCCTCATTAGATCAATGATGAAATGCGCCAGATCTTCAAACCCCATGGGACCAGCTCGCACCAGCATATAGAACTCATCCTGGCAGGTCGTCTTCGGCTTCACGAAGTCGAAGGTGAAGCCTCCGGTGGTGACGATCGGCATACCTGTGCTTCCGAGGAACTTGGTGATCCGGGCCACGGAAGCTGGGTAAGAAAAGTTACTGTTAGGTTTTTTAGCTGAACAAGAACACGTGTTAAAAGCTAAATCAATATATATATATATATACTTTTTTCGTATATAAAACTCTTTTGAAGCTGACTTAGAATCAACGCACAGCCTAAACTATAGATCCTAGAGGTATGAAATTTGGAGGGTAGTATCCTTATATAGTGTAGGGGTGCACTAAGAAAGTAATTTTGAAACGTCACACTCTAAAGGGTAGAACGCGAGCAACGCCGCGGGCAACGGCTAGTGTCCTATATTTCTTCAGAGTTGTTAGTTTTTGATTTCTAACGAATTATTTGTTATGGTTGAGGCACAAATAGTAACAAATGATCACATTTTATGCTTAGAACCAAACGTTAGAAATAGCTAGTAAGTACATTGTGCGTGGATTTAGATTGCGTACACAAATTAATGATGTTATTAGCGTGGATTGTTGATCGAAGTTACTAGCGAATCAATTTCAGAAACCACATTATTCTGTTCTAAATAGCACTACGTATAATGTGTATGTATAGTTGTTTTGGCTAATTATTAGCTCTGAATAATGAGCTTTTAGGTTAATTGGTTTCAATATTAATTTGGTAATTAGATTGTTATTTTCACTCATTTTCATTATTGTAGAATTTCTACGCGACCACAATGTCAACATAACAAAACAAACAGATTTTAGTGGAAATTGCAAGGAAAAGCCAGTGTGGTGTACGGTGGCAAAATAATAAACTCTATTTCATTGTAATAAAGTTGATAATGCGTGGAGTTGTTAAATTCAGTGATTTTGTAGCCCGTTTGTATTTTTCGTAGCATCGAACTACGCGTGGCTCGTAGGCCGTAGCGCGTGCTACGCTGCTCGAAAGGGGCTACGTGCAAAAGGTCGCCTATAATTGTTTTTTGTTTACCAAAATTTGTATCTTTCGGTAAAAAAAAACAAATTTTATACCGAAACTGAGGGCTAGAAGAAAACAAAGTCATCAATTCCCAAAACCCAATAAATATTTGTCAATAAACAAAGATCACAATACAACGCTTTGATGTTTTTCTAATACCGTTCTCATGTTCCATTCAATAGGGCCTAAACACACGCGGCGGTTCCCACGCGCAAATTAAAAATAGAAATAAAATGTCCATCTATTAAAAAAATATAAAGCACTTACCGTCATTCTATTTTCTAACGGGTTGTGGTTTAAACGAACCTTTTTGGGTTTCACTTTACACCTTGGCATCTTTTATATGAAAAAAATAATGGAATTAGCTAATGGCCCACCGGATATTATGCAGTTACATCTACGTATAACAATACATTACATCACAGAGTAACTTCTGAAGGGCGTGCTTCGTGAAGCAGTACATTGCGTCCATCACAGAGAATTTGTCTGTAATTATTTGCAAAAAAATGCCATGAAAACGTGTGTTTACCAACGTGATGATTTTGAGTGTATATAGGTTCCTAATCCCTATCAACCTTCTTCTTCTTCTTCTCTTCAGTAATGGCCTGTGTCCGTCATTTCGACAGACAATTTTGCCAATGTCAAGTGTTAAAATTGTAATAAATAATCAAGTCAAGTCATTTCTCAAGTCGGCTGTCGTTTGTTTTGAAAAGAAAATGGTGGATTTTCTCTTCAAAACCTAACACGAATTTTCACATTCAGAAAAACCACTTTACACACATTTATTCCAATGGCTCACACTTTATGTTACGACCTAAGTATTATTGGTTAAAATTCCACCAAAATTAAACAACAATACTCACAATAACACAAGAAAAACTATTAAAATAAAAGTGCTATGTGTCGTTTCAAAAAATGTCAAAACTCGTGTCCCCCCTATCAACCTATATTGATAGGTTGATTTTGACTTACGATTTAATTTGAATCTGCTTGATTGTAAAAGAGTGAACATGGTGTTACTATTTCAAGGTTAGTTTTTAATAAAAAAAAATTATTCACAAACAAAATTACAACTAATACAGTATTTACAATATTCACAATATTTACAAAATACTTTTTTTAATTAAAATAACTAATTTTTCGCCCGAATACTGAAACGTCAAAATTTAAACACCACTGCTCTGCCTCTTTTTACCTTATCCATTAGTAAATGATGGCAATAATTTAGTACCGTTTTATTCATGCGTTTTGACTTTAAAACAATTTCAAACAAACTCTCACTCCTTTCTATATAAATGGGAATCGAAAATGATCTCCCTGGAGATTCTTGAACAGTATGATTCGATCAAAACCCAATTAGAAGGACCACTTAAACGGTTAATTCAATTTTATTAATCTAAGAGGATAATTTTATTATTCATTCCTCTTTTAGTAGAAATAGTTTATTCCTATGTAATTGAAGCAATGTACCACTACCTTATGAATATCGTTATAAAGCCTCCTCGATACAGGCTTAGCCTAGTGAGGAGACTGACAGGTACTCTCAGTCCATGTTTTTTTTTTTTTGTCTGAGAAATTTGTAAAAAAAAAAAAAATTGAATGAATAAAAGTTTTATTTTACTAACATTTTAGATAAAGATAGATTAATTATTATTATATACCTATATATAAAAGAATATCTTACATCTCAAAAAGAATTCCACGCGGACAATGTAACGAGCTTTTAGCAGGTAAATCATAAAACCGTAAAATGTTAAACAGAAAGTCGTACCCACCGGAGATTTTAAAATTAGATTTATCTATTTTTTATGTCTTTCTTTGAATAAAACTCGAAAAGTTTGAAATAAAATTTTCTTTCTTTCGCTATAATTTAATAATCTTCAAACAACCAAGACATCAAACCAAGGACCTCAAGACTTGACAAAACTTAATATACAGTCGAGATCACAAATTCCGGGTCATTTATAAAAACTTGAATATCTTGCAAGCTATGCATACTAGCTTAGTCAAATAAATTATGATTTATAGACAATTATTTTAATAATCTTTAATTGATTTGATTGCATCCATCATCATCATCAACCTATATCAGTCCACTGCTAGACATAGGTCTCTTCCAAGACGCGTCATTCAGCCCGGTCTTTGGTTCTTCTCATCCAGTGTTTGCGCTACATTTACAGATACAATTATATGTATTAGTTTATGCAGTTTATGTACCTTCGTATTTATGTTTATTTAAGATTAAGATAGGTTCATGTAAGTTTTGGCTAAATTGTCTAGTAATATATCCCTATGCGCACTACCCTAATAAATTGTTATCCTCACTACCCAAAGGTTAGCTGGTAGAGAATGCTATTTTAGCATTAAGTTCGCCTGTATACACTACTTTAAGTTGTGCAATAAAGAATTTTCTATCTATCTATCTATCTACATTTTGCAGATCGTCGCGTCACGAAGGCGCGAGCATAAGCTAGTAGAGTATAAATATTCTTGTTTGCCTATGTTGGTATTAGATATTATTAATTGTAGTCTGTGGCATCGCCTCGGGCAATAACATTGATACATCTAAAACACTTTGTTAGTTTTACGATCCATTTCCCGAGAACTTTTGCAATTAATCTGTATTATTGTTTGCTGAGGTAAACTTTCAGGGGATATGTACTTCAGGGACGGGACAATCGGGCTTCCTTCCGCTTCAGCAAAAACCTCTGGGTGTATCCAAGGGTGGAATCGAATTTTTCAGATAAATCATAAGTAGTCTATCGCACTAGCGATTTGCTGGCGTTTCAGCTGCGTGCTCGCTGCGTTTTTGTAGATCTCGGCAATTACATAAATACATAAGTAGGGAGGTAGTTTTAGAAAGAAAAGTTTAAGATGTTTAAGAATTTCTCGCTTTGTGAATGCGTTTGCGTGTGCTTTACTCGAGTCAAAAGTCAAAACAAATCCACAGACTCGGGGCTCTGAAGAATTTTGTATTTCGTTACATAAAACCCGTTTTCGATAGTAATTAAGTAGACTGTATTATTTCTTTTTTCTTAGTTCTAACTATAGACAAATTACAAGTTCGGATGTTTGCATTGAACACTATTCACTAAAAGTTTGCACCATAAAAATATTATATTTTTATTTTTATTTATTTATTTATTACACAAATGCTTAAATAAAACTTACAGTCTAAGACCAAAACGTTTTATGAGCCATAAGAGCATTTATTATTTTATCTGATTCAATCCATTTTCTTCAATATAAAACATCTTTGGACTCGATAGTAAAATAATTGGAGAAGATCTTGCGTTTAACCATATTTCTTTGCTTGCTTTTTTAGTATTTCTAAATGACATACGTGCCTATAAGCAAATTAAGCTAATACGTTACTTACTGAGGTGGAACAAAATGACAACGTTTCTTACTCACTCAAGTGCAGGGTAGTTTTCTAACAATACTTATATTGCGTAGGTATTATTATTAAAGCGTACACAAAGTACGTTTTGCTGAACATTTACATAAAAATACACGCGAATATCACGTTTCATCGACAGGAAAATATAATAGGCACTCGTAAAACTCATCATCAATCAAACGACATAATAATGTAGATCACAAAAATATTTGTAGATACATAAATAACAGTACAAATACAATCCTTTCAAAGTATTTTTAGATGACTTCAAAAAAGAGGTTTTTATTCGATTAAGGTATGTTTTTTTTTTATGTTTGTTACTTCAGAACTCCGTCATTTATACACCGATTTAAAAAAATATTTTTTAACTGAAAGGGTACTAGGGCAATAAGGGTATTAGTTCTATAAAATTTTATCAAAATCGGTTCAGTTTGATTTTTTAATAAGAATAACTGGAAAAAACACGTCATCCACGTATCTTGCTTTCCAATGGTGTTTACGATCTTTACTTTTCAATGGTGTTTACGATCAATAGAACAATCCCAATGTCATCACTATCATTGATGATAAAGCTATATCAAATTGAAGTCGGTTTTTCTATTCCATTGCAGAGTTAGTGTTGTCAGATTTTTCTATGTGAATAGACTGTAATCAACGTCAGTGCTAAAAAAAACAAATATCCGGTCTCGTTGGAAATAAAATTCATGAAACAAAAATCACTGGCATGAAAAGTTTAAATTATTTGCTCAGAGAAAATAAACTGTACGCTCTACAACATTCTGTCCAAAATTGCATGGCGTAGGGTTCGTTGGATGGTGATACGCAGCGTTGGAGATCGATCAAACCACGATTCCAATTTCAAATAAAATGTTGCTCATTTCTGCAGAATGTTTTATTTAAAAAAAATTACAGCTCTGAATTCAATTTACAGCTGCCCATCGAGGTTGGCCATCACTACACTGTACCCTGTCGTTCCTGTCAGTTTTTAGGGTTGTCTCAGCCAATACTTTGACAGGCGTCATGGCTCAGTCGGTAGTAGCTCTGCCTTCCGTGCTGTAGGTCGTGGGTTCGATCCCCACTGAGAACAAACATTTGTGTGTTGTAAACATAGATGTTTGTTCTGTGTCTGGGTGTTTCTATGTATTATAAGTATGTATTTACAACAAAAAAAAAATGTATGTATGTATTCTATCAGCCATCTAGTTTCCATCGTACAAGCTTTGCTTAGTTTGGGACTAGAAGGCGCTGTGTTAAGTGTTCGTGAATATTTATTCGTGAATATTTTTTAATACCATTAGCTAAGTACCTAAGCGAAGTTCCGAAAGCGTGGAGCGAGATGCGCGGATTTAGTTAGGGTGCTTATAAAAAAACCGATACTATCTAGTGGTCACCGGTTCAAACCGGTGCTCTGCGATACTTCCGACGAAACGCAAATATGTTAGAAAGCTCTTAGAACCAAACCAGCTGCAAAAAAATAGAGGTATTTTCAGCGGTTTTACCCTACAAGTAATAACTTATAGGTGCTAATTGCTATATATCTATTTTTCCGCTCAATATTTGCATAAAAAACTAAGCAAAAATTCAACGCTTTTCGATTTCGCTATTTTGCTTAACAACCCTAAACATAAACACAACAATGTTTTTTCATTCAATTTGAAATAACTCGATCCGCCCGCGGGTGAGTTTGATCCCACGGGAGTTTCTAAGAATTGTATTGTCTTCTAGAAACACAATAGTCACTTATTTATTGGAATTGAACACCAAAATGAATACAATATACGTAGTTGAGCACCATACGTAAAATGTTTGTCAGTTTTCTTTTTCGGGTGCCATTTTAAGTATTCGATCGTAGTCAAGTTGTTTGAAAGTGAAAAGTATATTATAAATCATTTTTCATGTCTACTTACATAAGTACACCTATAATACTTTTTTTTTATAAAGAAAAACACGTTTTGACAGCTCGGGTGACACAGATGTCACCCGAGCTTTCAAAATCATCATTATTTGTTTGCTATGTCTTTTATGTTAGACAACAGAGGCATATTTTCTGACTCAAAAATTATTACAATAAGCCAGTATGTTGTGTTTTTGCTCGCTCTTGCTTGAACGTTAAAGCTCGTTTGTTTGGTTCCGTTCGCCACCGTTTTTTTTTCTTTCGTTTGGCCTCTCTGTACCCAGCCAAACGCTAAGTATCACTGCCATTTGTCTATGAAACTGAATGCTTACTGAATTTATTAATTACTTAGGATATTGTACATTCAATATTCTGAGGATATACATAGCTTAAGTTACTACCCACATCAAGAGATTCATGTCTTTGAGTATGATTAAGTCGTAATATCTTCTAATATTCGCATATTTCTAACCATTTCCAGTTATAGAAAGTAGAACCTTATTCTGTTGACTGATAAAACATAATTTTGTAGCAAGTCGCAGAAACAGCTCTTCTAAATGACTGTTTGACGGAATTGTTAGCTTTTTAACTTGTTTGAACAGAATCAGAGACGGTTGTCTAGCGCGAGTATATGTAAAATGAGTAAAAGAGACGAGGACATAATAAGGGAGACCGAGGAAAAATGGCGGACTTTTTCAGAGCGACTGTTAATTAACTATTTCATTCACGAGACATCCTGCCGACATAAAAAGTGAGATTCAAACTTACAAAACACTCTTTGGGGTATATTCATATTGGTCTTCTAAAGCTGAACTAGCTAAGATGGCTGCTAAAATTATTATCTCATTTCGTTGTCATATACCTACCTAAGTGACAATGACAGAGCATTTTTAAAGCCGGGCTAAAATGACAGACGAATATGCGATATATTCCAGAAATCCCCACTAAGAAATCCCTACCAGTGGGGATTTCCTTTTTTTTCAGAAATCCGGGGATTTCTGGCGAATGTCAAAAACTCCTAAATCATTAGTTGGACAATCTTAAATTGTTTAACTTATTTTGCTGTCTGTACTAAGGCGAAAAACTGATTTATGGCCAACCTTTTTTCACAAGATAAATCATAGCGTATTGAACTTTTCCCCTTACAAAAGGCTAGGTAAGGTACTTACGACTTACCTTATAAACACCGGGGTAAATTTTTATACAATACTAGCTGTCGCCCGCGTCTACGCTCGTGGTAGCTGCATACGCATTATTTGGTTAAAAACTTTGATACTAATTTTAGGGTGCGACTTTTCAAAATTTCTTTCTACACTAGGTAAATATAAGGATACTACACTCCAAATTTCATACCTCTAGGACTTATCCACTGCATATAACGCCAGAGCACATCCACTGAGGATGCATAGATCTCGCAGTGCTATGCATCACGTGCCCTGTGATGCATAGCACTGCGAAATCTTCCAGGGGTTAAAGTACCTACCTATAAATATGAAAAAGTTTTTGTAAGAAGCTATTATTGCTAGCGCGTAAAATGAATAAGCTGTTTCATTAAAAATGTATGAAACAAAAGTTAGTTGAATGTTCATTACATTGATATATAATAGGCCTTTACATCTATTGAAGATGATTTATACAGCGTCAGGAAGCAACCCATGCCTACACTTAACGGGACACTGTAGTGCCTGGGTCAATGTTTTAGATGGAGTAGGCTTGCCCAGCACCTATACCATCCTCTCAGCCTAGTCAGCCATATCCACAGGAAAGACAAGGTCAATACGTGCGGAGCTGACTAAGCCACGGGTTTCCTCACGATGTTTTCCTTCACCGTTAAGCTCGTGTTAATGCGCATATAAATTTTCCGAAACGAAAAATCCATTGATGCACGGCCGGGATTCGAACCCACGACCTTCGGATTGAAAGTCGAGGTGCAATCCCACTCGGCCAACACGGCTTCAATTTACATTATAAGTATTTATATTATTAATACATTAATAGATAAGTACTTTAAAATCATGAAGTTTTCGGAAGTGGTCTTCTTACGCCCTGTATTTCGTAGGTAAAAAGTAGCTAAGCTATATATAAATTTTTCTACTTTCGAAAAGTGTTTCGGGTAATCCAATAAGAGCCCAAATGGTAGTTTGAGTGAGTGTTTTTCCAATATCTGGCCTATCTATGTATATAGATACATTGGGATATATTGCTAATGGGATATATTCTCTTAAACAGCGTTGGCTAAAATGGCTTCCAAAGCTTTTGTCATCTTCTTCTTCTTTTAGTTATTACCTCTGTCCGTCATTTCGACAGACGACGGAGTAAAAATAACCTAATTTTTTTTTATGTTTTACCAAATAAATGATTACTGATGACTTTTGACTGAAAACTGACAGTTTCCATGTCAGTCATGAAATCCCTTTTTTCAACCTATACGGGTGATTCGAGTTTTCACATTTTTTGAAACAACACAGCATTTTTAATTTAATAGTTTTTCTTGTGTTATTCTGAGTATTATTGTTTAATTTTGGTGGAATTTTAACCAATAATACTTCGTTCGTAACATAAAGTGTGAGTCATTGGAATAAATGTGTGTAAAGTGGTTTTTCTGAATGTGAAAAATAAAGAAAATCCACCATTTCCTCTTCAAAACAAACGACAGACGACTTGACAAAGACTTGACTTGACTTATATTATATAAAATTCACCACTTGACACTGGCAAAATTGTCTGTCGAAATGATGGACACAGGCCATATGGGGTAAAGAAGAAGAAGAAGAACCTATACGGGTTATTATGTTACATTAATGTGAGCTTCCTATTTCCAAATACATTGTCGATCTACCCACAAACCAAGAATCCCACGGAACTTAATTTCAACTCACATTTGGCGACTCCCTTTGTATATACCTCATGTACGATTAGTCGGAACTTGGGACTGTCTTAAACAAACTTCGTCGGAACCTCTCGAATAACCTCGCAAACTTGTATCAAATGCAAATACAAATTTATTTATTACCATATCCAAATTTATCCAAATTTGAATATCCAAAATTATAATACTTATTACTTTAGACAAGCTAAGTGGTCTAGTTTTATTTATATAAGTATTTATGTGAAGTAGGTCCTTATCGCAAACGCGCCCCCTACCCCCGCGAATTTTGGCGGAAGGTGTTTTTTTTTTGACATTTCGAAACAGGTATCTGACAGGTTAATAAACATGTTCGAAATCAAGGTAGAACCCTGTATTCTGTGTTAGTTTTGTTAAAACATCATTGCTTAACATCAGGTGAGATTGTGGTCAAACGGTTGCCTATACCTATTGTATAAAAAAAAACTGTGTTACAGAAGAAAGTCAAAGCTATTGACTAGGGATAGGGATGAACTGGCGGAATTCCGCGCGCGTAATTTTGTTCTACGGCACTATAATCGAAATTACGCGAGCTAAATAATTTTTTATTCTTAGTGAAACTTAAATTTAAAACTAAAACTTAAAACATGTGCATATAGGCGAGCTTAACTCTACAAAGAGTTATCTTCCAGACTTTAGGATGAGAGATGGGAAAATAGAAGTGTGTACGTGTACAACACAAATCGATAGAAGAATAGCAAATAAATAACATAAACTTACTAATAAATTAACTTACATGCAAATAAATAAATAAACCATAGGAATATGCGAGTGGAAACCAGTTTCTATACGTGAAAACTTGTAAGTGGCTTTCGAATAGCTCATAAGATGCGAGTAGTAGTACCTCTGTTTGTTTTTGCTAAAATAATTACGTAGATCCTTCACGATCAACTCCGCCGGGAAAAAACGTCAAAGATCCACTATTGAACACCTATAGGGGCCATCTCCACGAGCAAGAGAATCGCGCCGATATTATGGTCGTGCAACGTATCTATTTCTGATATATTCCAGAAATCCCCACCAGTGGGGATTTCAGTTCTTTTCGAGAAATCCCCACTGCTACGACGTAGCATGTCTACGAACTACGTCGTAGCAGTGGGGCAAAAATCGGAAATTCCCACTGCTATGTCGTCGTAGCAGTGGGAATTTCTGATTTTTTTTTCCAGAAATCCCCACTAAGTATGTGGTCCCAATTAAAAGCCTTTCTTTATTTATTGAAATTTACTGAGTTCTCTTAGAACGTGTCTCCATACGGCGATGTTATCGCAGTTAAATATTTCTCTATCTATCTCTATCTATCAGCTGTTATAGTTTGTATCGTCGCGATTCACTCGCTCGTGGAGATGGCCCCCTGATGTGGGTTGTATTAACCGGAAAATTCCACTTAGCACATCGGCAAGCAATCAACGGAGTAGGCTCGGCTTGCGTAGTTGGCGATGGTGTTTTTACGTACGTTAAGTAAATAATGTGGAAAGTAATGAGCCTAGGGAAGGAAAATGGCGCGCCATGGGGTTTTGCAAGCTGTCAGAAAATAGTCTTTCACAAAATACAAATACAAGTGCGCTACAAATCGAAACGAATAATAGAAATCTGGTTATTTTAGTCTAATAATTGGACTAATAGTGCCAATAGTCCGGTGTAACAGATATACAGAGTACAGACTACTGAGGCCGCCTGTATCAATAGTCCTAAGAAAAGATGGATGGATTGCGTAAAAGATGATTATGCATAGGACAGGAGTAAACACTGAGATGATGGATGATAGGGGAGAAATGAAGAAAATAACATTTTGCGCCGACCCCACCTAGTGGGATAAGGGCAGGAAGAAGAAGAAGAAGAAGTTGGATTTATAAAATTGTAGAGCAGTTAATATTGAAAGATATTGAGCCGAATTTAATTTGACAGCACTTTATCGTGTGAAAGAATATTTAAGTGCCAAATCAATCATGTATCGAAAAACTATTACCTACTTTGGTAGGTTTCTTAAAACACACGACCATGAGCTCTGTATTTTATGATCATTACTTATAGGTATCCCGTAGTTTAATTATGGTTTATTATAGTTGTAATGCCACTAAACCCCCGTAAAAGCCCTTGATAATTTTATAGAGAGCTTCGATCCAACTTCAGACATAACTATGATAGAGCGAAAGGGAATGCTCTGCTCTACCTCGGCTTTTGCCGTTTGAAAATCTCACATTCATTGTGAAATAATTCGTATGTATAAAATATGTACGTTGCGCTAAAAGTAAACCACATATACAACATTCAACATATTTAAAAAAATACGTTTTATGAAAACGTTCCATATAACTTATATAGAATCACAATCACAAAGGGCTCTACCCATAAAAATAAGAATAAAAGTCAATATGACTCTTATTCTAAATTCGTATTGTAAAACTGTCTAAAAGAGATGTTATCATGAATAATCATCATCTTCCAGGTCTTATTCCACGCAAAGTGAAGTCAGTATGTCATATTGATGCATAATTTACTTACTCTTATTTGCTCATACTTTATCATGACGTCATCTTTTCCAATAACGACCATAATGCTTCAGGTTACGAAACACTGTTGATATTATATTCTCTTCTCTGAAGCGACGGTTAAGTGCACTTTGAGGATCTGCCTGTTGCCAGGTTGTTATTCTATTCTATACTAGCCGTCTCCCGCGGCGTTGCTCGCGTTAGAGTGTGACTTTTCAAAATTCCTTTGATAGTGCACCCCTACACTATATATATAAGGATACTATCCTCCAAATTTTATACCTCTAGGACTTATACTTTAGTAGGCTGTGCGTTGATTCTCTGTCAGCTTCAAAAGAGTTCGCCCGCGGAAGTGTGTCTAAGTAGGTACCTACTTTTATCAACAGTTGGTCAGTATGCAAATGCCCTACGCGGTGCCAGAAAGTCCACTTTCCGCACCAAAATAATGCTGTTTAGGTAATCTTTAGCTTCTTACTTTATCTATAAAAAAAAAACAAAAAAAAAATACAGACTAAACAATCAAACTAATTCTCATGTCGATCACTTCGTATACAATATTGCTAAGAGCCACTTCTTCTACCTTGACTTTGATTACAACATTGTACGGGTTAAGTTTACATAACGTTGATTCTGTGTTAGCTCTATCAAATTATCTTTGTGTAAACAGAGACATAGAATGGCTCAGTGTGATCTAAGTTCACCCGAAGAATAACATTTACAACCAGTTGTACATAGGGGAAATAGCGTTCGGTTGTACTAAGGGGAATTTAACTTCCCGTTGGTGTAACCGGTTGAACATTCTGGTTGTGTGATGGGTCAGTGAGGATACAATAAGGTGTAATAAAAAACTACTGAGCGGCAGTACTTCTCCGGGCGAGCTCTTTTAGCAAAGCTCAGTATTTTTAGTAAAAAAATCTCTTGCTCTCTTGTTAATTAACTCGATTCAACTTGGAGTAGTTACATCGTGTTTCGTCCTTTGCATTGACAAGCAGATCCACTTTCGCTCGAGACAAAACAAGGTTTAACTTATACAAGCTTACACAGCGCTAATGTATAAACATTCCTAAACTAAATAGAACGAAGCCAGCAAGATCTTGATAAATACAAGGTGCAAAAGGACTTCTTGAATACAGGTAAATATATTTCACCTGCGAAAGGGTTCTTGCAAATAAAGAATAAAACCCAAACTAATATTAAATAATAACTGTACCTACTTAACTAAATACTTTTAACAAGATAAATATTATTACTATTTTTTATATAACCTACATTTTTAGGCACCACTTACTAACTTTTTTGGCAAGAAATAAAAGGCTTTTTTATTTTATTTTTTATATTTTCTAAATAAACGAATTTCTAGAATGCCTTAGGCGAAAACAAAATTGTTTTACCCAAAAGGGTTTCATGTCTGTTTTGGACATGTCTACTAACGAAATAATACAGTTTTATATCTTGAAAAAAGCTCTAGGATGTTTAGTTTTTTCAGACTTGTTATTATTTACATTTGTGTGTGGCAAATACAATTATGTTTGTTCGATATCTGAGTGTAACTATCATCATAATCATCTTTTCAGCCCGTTTGCACCCACTGCTGAGTATAGGCCTCTTCTTTATTACGCCATTCTTTTCGGTCCCTTGCGAGTCTTGTCCAGTGATTCCCAGCCAGTTAACTATGTATTTATTTTATGTAAGTATGTAAGTATTTACAACAAAAATGTTCAGGTATAAGTATTATATCAGCAATCTAGTTCCCATAGTACAAGCTTTGCTTAGTTTGGGACTAGAGAGCGTTGTGTATAATGTCCAAGAATATTTATTTATTTATTTAAAATCTCCACTAGGACCCACGCAGTATTATTAGGTATTCTGTGTCTCCTCGAGGGAAAGTTCCAACTCTGCATTTGACAGTAGGCATCCTAGTAACTGAAATGTTAATTTGAGAAAAGCTGCGGAGCCAAAATAAACTTTAGGTTTATTTTCCTTATTTTCAGAGGATTTTTGCAGGTTCTCAGAATTGATTTAATTAATTTAGCTACCACTTTTGTTATTTTGTGAGCCGAGCACGCATTAATCAGCAGTTTTCAGCTTTTTGAAAAACTTTTCATAAGAGTTCGTAAGTTTTTTTTCATGGATGCTTAAAATGTGTGAATAAACTCCAGTAGCTTTTTAATAAACTTAGAGCTAAAAGTAAAATCAAAAACCGTCTTATTTTTTTGTCGGTTAAAAAGGTTTGAACCTTTTGAACACGATTGATAATAAGACAGATGGAAGACACTTTGTCAAACTTACGAGTATCTCAATAACATTAACTTTTTACCGTTATTGGCATAAATATCATTTGAAGTTGACAAATGAAATCTCGTTGATAAATTACATCGCTGGGGACAGAATATAGACGTGTTCACACGCTGGAACAAGCAGTTTGAGACGCTGGTATAAACCGACAATAATGAATAAAATAATAATAAAGACAGGTATATTAAGTCTACTAAATAGTATACTTAATTCACCTAGGTGACTTGGGCTTGGTGAATTAAGTAGACGGCACCATAGAAAGGGCTCTGAAATCCACTGAAATCAGAAAATGCACAAGACTACTCTCGAAAACTGTATATTGATAAAAAGTCAATACCAACTTGTCAAAAATGTATGATGGAGCAGTGGGGGCATCGTTGTCTAATGAAAACCTGTTTAAGCCTGGCAGGTTTTCTGAACTGTTTTCATTCTAAATCATTGGTATTCTGTGACTAAATAGTGACATTAGCGCGGTTCAGCGCGTTTTTCGCTGTCAAAAGCTTCTTGTTTTCTTATATCTGTAGCCACGGCACTTGACATTATGCTAGGCAGCGAACGCAGTTCAGAGCTTGCGATACGGAGGCAGCTGGTTATTTTTCGTGCTATTAGTTTCTACTGTTTCTACCATACAGGGTTTTATTAATAAGTAGAAACTAAGTTGAAATTATTGTGGTTTAAATGCATTTTCGTAATGTTGTTTTTATCTGAACAAATTCAAACAAATATCACCTTTTTGCACGCCCAAGAAGACTGGTAGACAATCCTCTTAGCATTATGTCCTCCTAGCACTACTTGTTTGTGTGAGATTGTTAAATAAATAAATAAATTAAAATCACAGAAAAGTTCGTATCCCAAAGTTTTCAGGATTGATCTTACTCCTGGTATATTACTTTGTTGTCAAAGTTAGATACCTAAGCCCAGCTTTATTGTCTGATGTACCTAGCAAGATGCGGCTACGAGCTGTCTGTATAAAGGCTGTCAAGGGAATCCCTAGGGTAGTGCGGCTTTCCGTCAGCCTTTGTTACACAGAAGCCATTTTTCTCGCTTCATCGGAGATGAGACGTGAGAGGTCTACGCTGTGTGTTCAGACTACGTAAATAAATCAATGGATATCATCATCATCATCATCAATATATAAAACTCTTTTGAAGCTGACTGAGAATCAACGCACAGCCTAAACTATAAGTATGAAATTTGGAGGACAGTATCCTTATACATATAGTGTACGGGTTGACGACCCATCTGATGCCAAGAAAAATTATTGATGGCAAGTGGTAACCACTGCCCTCACTAAGCACATTCACGGAGATGTGCCCTGTCATGCATTCTATTGCGCCCATCACTCTGAAGTTGTTAAGTCTCATGTGCCTGTAATTGCACCGGCACTCATACCCCATACCCTTCAAACCGAAATACTGCAATGTGAACACCACAGCTTGGCGGCAGAAATATGTACGGTGGTAGTACTTCTCTGGACGAACTCAACTCTTTCACAAAGGGGTCTAGGTATCTTAGTGTGTACGTACACGTTGTTTCGTATTCGTTATCAAAGAACTCGTGGGCTCAGATGATCATAAAGCGCGGCTTTTTGCTTAGCTCGTAATGTTACTTTGTGTTACGGTTTGATACCACTTCAAAATAGAAACCGCTGATATACGATTGAAATATTTATAGAGTTTTGGTAAAGAGTCTGGGGCTAATTGGATGGAGCCCAGGCCCCACCTATTTGTTTAAACTTGCAATGATGGAACTTAATTTGTTACAGTGAATTAACAATACAGTTTTTAGAAATGTAACGACTTCATTAAAGTGCTGCGGGAATCATTAGTTATCAGACATTCAACTTCGAAAAATGCCGCTTTTCAAAGGTTGATTATCAAACGTGGGTTTACGTCATAATAATTACAAGTACTTTATTTTAGATTTGTATTATCGCTACTGCATAAAACCAACAAATACTTTATGAAAAACAAAAATAATCAATCTCGATATTAAATGTATGCAAGGGACCTGATATGACGAGAGAAGTCGCGGTGCCTGCTTATGTAGATGTGAGGCAGTTTTTATGATTCCAAGAATATCCTTCATCATTCTTGACATTGAATGTTCTCGTTATCGTATTCATGAAATCCTTACCTAATCCATGTATGAAAGTGTCCTGTTACAAATTGACGTCAAAAAGGATTTACGAGGATATAAAGGGGACTTACATTTACCTGGTGGATAAAGCCTTTTAGTATCCAATTTGAAATTATTCCCTGCGTCAGCCTTGACATCAGCTTATTGTCTTAGAAAAATGAACCATATGGCACAGGGCATAAAAAGAAAACTCCCATAAACTGAAAGTGGATGCACTTGCACGCACCACATATTGTCAGCGGCAATAAGATGTAAGTACTTACACAAAAAATTTTTTGAATACGTGCCGATTCTTCAGATTGTAGCTCCACAAAAACTTCATAAATATGAACCTCCACCCACAGCAAGTTGACAAGTTACACTTTAACCTTCGTCTGGACATCATCATCAGCAATATATAAAAAACTCTTTTGAAGCAGACTTAGAATCAACGCACAGCCTAAACTATAAGTCCTAGAGGTATGAAATTTGGAGGGTAGTATCATACTACCCTCCAAATTTCAATTTTCTGTCCAATTTCAGGATCAAAGATTTTGACACGAGTTTTGACATTTTTTGAAACGACACAGCACTTTTATTTTAATAGTTTTTCTTGTGTTATTGTTAGTATTGGTGTTTATTTTTGATGGAATTTTAACCAATAATACTTAGGTCGTAACATAAAGTGTGAGCCATTGGAATAAATGTGTGTAAAGTGGTTTTTCTGAATGTGAAAATTCGTGTTAGGTTTTGAAGAGAAAATTCACCATTTTCTTTTTAAAACAAACGACAGCCGACTTAACAAATGACTTGACTTGACTTATATTATTACAATTATAACACTTGACATTGGCAAAATTGTCTGTCGAAATGACGGACAGAGGCCATTATAGAAGAGAAGAACCATAAAAAAAAACCTACATTAAACATGTTTTTTTATATTTCATGTTTAATATAGGTTTTTTTTATGGTTGTTGTAATATGATGATGTTTATAATATAGGGTTACATAGTCGCTAAGCGACAAAACCCTTCAAAGAAAAAGAAAAAAAAAAGAAAAAAAAGAAGAAGAAGCAGTATGTATACTCTTTGATTATCCACAAGATCAAGAGATAAACTCATGAGAATAACTAAGATTTTGTAATAAATCTTGAATCTGTTCATCTCCCAAAGCGCTTACATTACGTTTTATTATGTAAATGAGTGAATTTCTCGTAATTTCAGGATCAAAGATTTTCAAATCAAGCTGTTATATAATACTTATTTAATTACATACATTTTTACAACAGTTACAGTCTTTTAGCTAACGTAAAGTAGAAAAAAATATGATATTTGTGTTAAACCGAACAGATCATAACCTTGTGCAATGTTATTGCACACAGCATTTTAATTACGATTTTTCATAAATAACTTCAGTAGATATCTTTGGAAATGTTGAAATATGCAAGCGAGAAGTTTTTTGACGCTATTACTTATCAGATTATTTTGTGTTAGCAACTTCAGGACCAAATAATGATGTTAGACAAAACCCTGAAACTAAAAATGATGCAATCAGGCACAACATACTCCTCATAGTATTCCTTATATTATAGGCTGAGAGGATGATATAGTACACTTTATTCCCTGCTACATATTGTGAAGTAACGAGTCCCTTATGACAAGTACCAGCCGTATTATCGACAGGCCCTCCATTAGTGCTCAAATTACATATCGTGTATTGGACCCCTGTTAGAATAAGAATGACGGGATCCTCGATTCCTATGAGTTTTTCCTTCTGAGATCCAATATTATATTTAATTGGACATAATTATTGTATCTTGTACAAAATTATTTGATAGGTTGGAAAATCCAAATGTATAAGTTATCATTTTTATTGTTTTCGATATTCCGAGTGTCTTCCGAAGCAAAAAAATCTACGATAGGTATACATTATGGCGAAAGTTTTCCAAAAAAAAATTCTACACTATAGTGGATAAAATTTATTGGCATACCTTAATGGGAAATAAAATATCTAGTATGTAGTGAAGTAATCTAAAGAATGACAGAACATTTTGTAAATAAGTAACTCTCATCTAGGAAAACCTGTGTTGTGGATAGCTTAGTCCGGGTTAGTCTCATAATCGCCTTTGAGCCGTCCCCTTCAAGGAGACTAAAGAGTCTTAAAATCCCCTTTGAGGCGAATTTACACAGTAATAGTAAATAATAATTAATAGTAATAGTAATAGTAATAGTAATTTACCCACCGACCTCAAAAAAGTGTTGAAATAACGTGGGGCATGCTTCAGCCCCTAATAAATTTTTTAATAATGATTCATGTCGATCACTTTCCAATCAACTAACTCTTTCGTATTGTGTCAATTGAGTTGGGTATGTAACCATGATGTTTTATAAGTATTACAAACTAGCAATACTTACCCAAAGCAAAATCGCATGCTGGCCCAAAAAAAACATGCGTGCAGTCGTTATAAGCGTCAATGGCCGATATCACTGCGTACGCGGCGTCACAGTCCGTGACGTCATACGTGAGCCACTCAAACTCAATCCACGACGGGAAGACCTCCATCAGCGCCTTGTCTTGCATAGCCAGCTCGAGGACTGGCTCCACCTGGAAAAGTTAACTTGGATATATTCATAGTTATTTCAGTTTCACACGCCACGCTACAAGCGAAGCTTGCTTAGTTTGGGACTATAGAGTTTTTTGGGAGAGGATTTTTTTAACTAGGTATAATTTTTTTTTGATCCCAATTTTATTTACCGCCAAATTTTTATGTTTTTAATGCCAAATTTCTTTTCGACACCAAACAATCACTTGTTTCAATTTTTTTTAACAAGGTTACCTAGTAGGCCGATTGGGATTGCACCTCGACTTTCGATCCGAAGGTCGTGGGTCAATGGGTTTTTAATTCGGAAAATTTATATGCGCAATAACACGAGCTTAACGGTGAAGGAAAACATCGTGAGGAAACCCTTGGCTTAGTCAGCTCCGCACGTATTGACGATGTCTTTCCTGTGGATATGGCTGACTAGGCTGAGAGGATGGTATAGGTGCTGGGCAAGCCTACTCCATCTAAACATTGTCCCAGGCACTACAGTGCCCCGTTAAAGTGTAGGCATAGGTTGCCTCCTGACGCTGTATAAATCATCTTCAATAGATGTAAAGGCCTATTACCTAGTATTATTAACCCTTCTTAACCTTTTTTGGATAAACAATCATTTACCTATTTATACTCGTATGCGCGCACGGAGTCGCGGGTAGATAGTAGCACTGTTGCTCATTTAAAATGTAATCAGTGACATACAGAAAATAAAGATTTATTTAAACGGTCAAATTTTTAACCATTTGCCCAAATTGTTTTTTTTTTATTGCAATTATTATTACAATTTTTTTTATTTGTGTACGTAATGGCTTAATATAATATAATCAGTAGAATTATGATGAGTTGATCAATCTGATCATCATAACTACGACAAATTAAAATCATGGTTTGAAACGTAGTAGGTACCTACCTACTCGCAGTTTTGTTAAAATTTGGTTATTGAGTACCTAATGGTTTCATAGATAGGTAATCACTAAAGTATGATGAGCTCAAAATCCTAATTGGCTGCGTATATAATATTTTTTATTATTCAAATTTGGCTTTCCGTACTCTCCACTCGCATATTTTTTAACAAAATTATGAGATATTTTTATTTAATTCCTGCTATATTTGTGTTAACTGAACTATGTCAACCGAAAAAGGTAAGAACATCATTCGCCCGAATACTGAAACGTTACTTGGATTCATTTCATGGTTAAATTATTGATATTTCCTACGGGTAAGGTAATTAGAGGCTTTAATTTTGAGTGATGTTTCAGTTTTCGGGCTATTGAGTACTAAAATATCTTGTGTTGGTTTCTTAGGTGTTGACTTTCAAATCAAAAATCAAAATAAAATAAAAAAACTTTATTTTTATTCTTGAAATATGGACTCCTTAATTGAGGGTTCTTCTTCTTCTCTTCATTAATGGCCTCTGTCTGTCATTTCGACAGACAATTTTGCCAATGTCAAGTGATATAATTGTAATAGTCTACGTCAAGTCAAGTCATTTGTCAAGTCGGCTGTCGTTTGTTTTGAAAAGAAAATGGTGGATTTTCTCTTCAAAACCTAACACGAATTTTCACATTCAGAAAAACCACATAATGTAACATATATTTTCAGGTACAATACATTAGTACTGAACGTCCACAGATTATATTCTTCCATCCAAAGTATGCATCTTATCTAAATGTGACGGCTCGACGCCATGGACGACATAACCCTCTTTATTACGTAGGATTGAATTTCGTATCTCTTGTTGAATTTAATAATAGTATGTCGGTAAGTTTTATTGACCCTGTAAGTGTAGGTACACGACAAGTAAACTATCTCTACTTAAATCTATGCTTGAGGAATGATTTCTCTATCAAAATAAAAGTCTTAAGCCCGTATGCTGATAAAGAAATCGTTATTCAAGCATATTGGAGTAGAGATTTTCATTTTGTATACTTTTACTATAGTGATCCTTTATAAAGATATATCTAGGTACCTACCTATGTATCAATGTAGATTGACACTTTCTTTCGACTCGACTGCACGCCAGTATGCCTTTATTTATTTTATTTAATACTTTATTGCACAAAATTATAAATGTTTAGAAACCAAAATATTCTGCATAAGTTTAATTTTTTTCAATACATTAAGTATCCTACGCCAAAGTGCGCGATAAACGAACTACCTATAACATATATTTTTACAGGTACATTTTTATTTTTATGAGTTACTGACAAATAGATACCGAAGAGGATTTGTAGAGATGCACTTCTTGCTATGTGACATGCTTAAGGATAACATCTTTGGCACAGCAGTAAGAACAGCACTGTATCCAAAATCATGCCCTCTTCCCCCGGTAAGGACTTACGAAATCACTCACTATTATATATCTTTACTATTATAAAACTGTAAAAAAGTCAAAATCTAAAATAAAAGATATGGATAAACTAAATACGCAGATCTACTAAATAAACGATTCTGATTCCGAAAATCGAGTTTGTCTGTTTATTTGTTTGTTGGTTCGCGCGGATCACGCCTTAACCAATGGACCAATTTCAACGAAACTTATACCATTCGGAAGCCCTTTTTCGGATTGAAACATAGACTATATTTTATTGAAATCAAAGACGTGGGTTCTTAGATACAGCTTGAACTCTCTAAACCAAGAGCAGACATTTGCTACGAGGTTCATTGTATGATGGTGACAGATATTTTGGTAGACAGTTTTGCACGCGTACGAAGTCACTGGTATCAGTTAGTATGTTTCAATCCGGAAAAAGGGCTTCTGAATGGTATAAGTTTCATTGAAAAACGACGGTTCAAAGCCTACAAGTGTGTTCTTGACGTGTTGGTACGTCTGTTGGTACTAGGTTTTTTTCTTATGATATAAGTAATGGAACAAGCTGATAGCTCACCTGATGTTAAGTAGTAACCTCTGCCTATAACAATGCACTACCTCACAGAGCAAGTCCAATGAGGACGTGCCCTGTAAGGCAATGCACTGCGTCCATCACTCTGAGACGTAAAGATGTTGAAGTCTCATGTGCCTGTAATTACACCGGCGCCCTTACCCTTCAAACCGGAACACAGCAATGCGAGCATCGCTGCTTGGCGGCAGAAATAGGTACGGTGGTAGTACTGAATCCGGACGAGCTCTCACAAAGAGCTCGTCTACCTATTCTATTTTTTAAACAGTGTTTGTTTTTTCTAGGGAATATATAATATGGCCAATATGACAATCCCGTTTCGTAGCGTACCTAAAAATTTTCCTTTCACAAAAGGCCGGATTTACGTCAACATTACATTGACTAAAACTGAAGTGCTGGTCATAAGTGGATACATTGACATGGAACTTAAAGAAGCACACCTAGAAATATAAAAAAACTACCCGTCTTCCGCGGCGTTGCTCGCGTTTTACCCTTTAGAGTGTCACGTTTCAAAATTCCTTTCTCAGTGCACCCCTACACTATATAAGGATACTATCCTCCAAATTTCATACCTCTAGGACTTATGGTTTAGGCTGTGCGTTGATTCTCTGTCAGCTTCAAAAGAGTTTTATATATATTCATCATGATTCATGATTGATGATGATAGTGCGTGGAGACCCTCCGCGCGGAAGAAGTTATACTTCGAGTGCCACGCATTCACGATGCGTTGACATTATCATGTTGCGAGTTATTGACCCGTAACAATCATCCGCAACATGATATTGTACCGCAAATAATGCACAACACGATAATTCAAAACATGTTTTGGTTTATTTGTCGCGTACTATCGGGGTGTACTTTATCGTGGTATGAATTATCATGCTGCGTAATATATATTTTAATGAAAAGAAACTACTCACATGCGTTCGAGTGAAACGCATTCACTCTCGCTCTGTCTCTTTCTATTCCCCCGAATAGAAAGAAACATTCTATTCCCCCGAATAGAAAGAAACAGAGACTAACGTTTAACGCGTCAGTTGGAAGTCGCATTAGAAGTATAACTTCAAAAAAACCCACCTACATCCACAAGTCGAATTGAACCATCATCATCAACCTACAATACCAGTCAACGGCTGGACGCTGGATGTAGTAAATATCTTTAGTAATAAATAATGTTCAGAGTAAAGTCGAAGCGTCAATTTAAAAAATTACACAACAAACCGGACCCCTATCTCCACAGGGTTAATTCCACGAACGCTCTAAAGTTGTGCCGGATATATTACGTTGCATCCGTCACAACGGATGCAACGTAATATACACATTTCTATCAATAAAAAAAACACGTGAATTCGGTCACGCGTTAGGTTGAACGGGTGCTTCTTCGAGCAGCTGTGATGGTTACGTATGTACATTTTTAGATTAACGCTTCGCTTCGACTCGCCTTTGCGTCTGCCTTAACCCTAAGAGCGCATCCTCTGCATGCACTAGGTATAAGGTAGGTATTTTGGAGTTAAATGGTATAGGGTAGGTTTATGCTATTAATACCTTTGAAGATGAAGGCGCGATCTAGATCATAAACGCAACCAATTAAAACTATAAGCCGCCTTCAAACATCAACTGTAATTACGTCAACGGCGCTCTCCATGCATATTGTGTGCAAGAACCTTTAATGCCTTGTTTAATTAAGTTGGCTATTCAAATCACCGTAACTGAAACCAGCCAGGAAGACATCATCATCATAGATAGATCATAGAAAACTCTTTATTGTACACCACTTTTACGGAAATTATAAAATAAACACAGAGTTCATTATTCTTATGTGAAGTACAATGGCCGGCCTTATCGCTATGAACGATCTCTTCCAGGCAACCTTTGGATGGACTGGATTTTATATGAACAAAAGTGACGGTGTAATAAAAAATACTGCATATAATTTTTTTTACATAATCATCATCATTTTAGCCCGTTTGCACCCACTGCTGAGTATAGGCCTCTTCTTTATTACGCCATTCTTTTCGGTCCCTTGCGAGTCTTGTCCAGTGATTCCCAGCCAGTTCTACGATGTCATTTGACCATCGGGCGGGTTATAATAATAATAGGCCTTTACATCTATTGAAGATGATTTATACAGCGTCAGGAGGCAACCTATGCCTAACTTAACGGGGCAGTAGTGCCTGGGACAATGTTTAGATGGAGTAGGCTTGCCCAGCACCTATACCATCCTCTCAGCTTAATCAGCCATACCCACAGGAAAGACATCGTCAATACGTGCGGAACTGACTAAGCCGCGGGTTTCCTCACGATATTTTCCTTCACCGTTAAGCTCGTGTTATTGCGCATATAAATTTTCCGAATGAAAAACCCATTGATGCACGGCCGGGGTTCGAACCCACGACCTTCGGATCGAAAGTCTTGGTGCAATCCCACACGGCTAACACGGCTATGGTCTGCCTATAAAAAAACTCAAAAAAAAAAAAAACATAATCAATGTTTGGAAACTATTTAGTGCTACTTACAGCAGCCAAGCAAGCATCGTACGTCGTATTCTTGGGCAGAAGCAATGCTGCTCGGATCTTGCAGTTATCTTGAGCATCGCAGACCTTGTCGCAGTCCCTGTACCTGGGCTCTTCGCCACGACAGTTCTGGCAGTTGCCAACACTCACTACCGCAAAGAATATGAACCACCGCACATCCATATTGTTATATTGACGCTGGCATTTTTTTTATTTCTAGATTTTGACACAATTTTATCACTGGCTGTACAATCTGTCCCTTGATCACGAATAAATGTGACAATCGCAAACGTATCGTAACGCTAACTTATCCGAGATACACTGCGTGCTGACATTACAACGGTTGGCAGTCAAGCTGGCATTGACGCGCAATATAACTCGAATACGGTGAACGCGGCGACTGTCAGATTTGTTCGCGATAGAGGCACTGGACATTTACATTTTCGAAAAGGATTAAATAGTTTTATCGATCTTAATATTCGCTATCGATAAACACTAAATGTCACATCACTATGCTGGTAGGGCTGCCACGAGATGCAAAAATCTGTAACAAAATTTCATTTTGTATATTATGATAATTTCTGCAATAAAGTGATACAGGATTCATATATTTTTTTAGATTCTAACTAATAAACTAAGAGTTATGACTGAAATGTTTACTGAACGTCGGCTGTCTGTCTTCCTACAGTGTAGGGTACCTACTTAGTTTAAAATTGACATTTACATAATGGTGTGGTTTTTCATACGTTTATAGTACCTAACTAAAGCAATATCATATATTACATATATTAGTTACATATATAGTATTATTTATTATATATTGTAATAATTTGTACCAAATTTTTGTGATGTTAATTTTTTCGTGACTTTTTATTGACTATTGCTATATTTTTATTTAATTTGTGTAATTTTTATTTGACCTGATTCTTTTATTATTATTCCATATTCTTTAATTAATGTAATAGGTTATCCGTTTTAATGAAAGTAAAATAATAAATAGATAAATAAATTACATAATAAATAAAACTAAATGAAATAATGATAAATAATAACTACTAATATAGTTTCCATAGTACAAGCTTTGCTTAGTTTGGGACTAGAAGGCGTTGTGTTAAGTGTCCGTGAATATTTATTTTATTTTATTCTATTTTATAATTATTATTCATAATAAAAAAGTTCACATAATTATCTTTCTTTTAAAAAATATTCCTATTTATAATCAAATTGTATCCCCAACTGTAACTATTTGTATCCATGACATTAACACATTAAAATAATTTAATCTTTATTATCAAAAGAAATCACGTAGCAGGTATCTATAGAACTATTTCTAAAAATAAATTCTTGAGTGATTGATTTTATCTTGTAATCCATAAAAAACATAGCTGCCGATAACAGCGATAAATAGCTGCAACTACTATTGTTAATATATATTTCATTTTATTATTTTATTTTATTTTTATTTATTTTAAGCAGCGATGCTCGCATTGCTGTGTTCCGGTTTGAAGGGTAAGGGCGCCGGTGTAATTACAGGCACATGAGACTTCAAGATCTTTACGTCTCAGAGTGATTGATGGACGCAGTCAATGCATTGTTATAGGCAGAAGTTACCACTTAACATCAGGTGAGCTATCAGCTTGTTCCATTACTTTTAGCATAAAAAAAGAAAAAAAAATATTTAGGAAAACTAACAACTAGGTAGTTACACAGTAAGATGATAAACATAATACAGGAATCCATAATGATTCAAGTACACTGATGGCCACTGATTCATTCAAGGAACCTTATTTTTTCAACAAAAAGTCAGTAAAGTAAACCCCAGAAACCATCGAACATGGATGCGACACATAGCACTTTCATTTTAATGGTTATTCTTGTGTTATTGTGAGTATTTTTGTTTAATTTTAGTGGAATTTCAACCAATAACACTTAGGTCGTAACATAAAGTGTGAGCCATTGGAATAAATGTGTGTAAAGTGGTTTCTCTGAATGTGAAAATTAGTTTTCAGGTTTTGTAGAGAAAATCCACCATTTTCTCTTCAAAACAAACGACAGCCGACTTGACGAATGACTTGACTTATATTATTTCAAATATATCACTTGACACTGGCAAAATTGACTGTCGAAATGACGGATAGAGGCTTTTTTTTTTTTGTTTTTGTAATTGGCGTCGCACTGTTTGTGGGATAGAGGCTTATAGGTATAGAAGAAGAAGAAGTTTTAAATCATTTGATGAAAAACAGGATATCGTAGAATGTGACTGACAGTTTCTCCACACAAGAAAATTAAAACTCATAGCTTGGTTTGTTATTATTGTACGCTAAATTCGTTCATCACAAATCATAGTTAGCTATGTTCCGTTTAATTGCGTACATTTATCAGCTATTTATAAAACACCTTGGAAACATAAAACACTAGCCTTGATACTAATAAACTAGATGTACGCTTGGAAAGTTACACCCGGTCTTATTCCAGAACGGGGACTAAAGAAAGTCAAGGTTTACCTTGACCTAAACCTTGACGTTAACGTTCAAACCTTGACGTTTAAACCTTGACTTTCTTTAGTCTTCGCTCTGGAATAAGACCCACCGTGTTTTGTCTTTTTATTGACGAGCTGGTGGGTTACTCTCGACCACAGTTCCATAGATCCATAGATTTTGACAGCTAAGTACAAAACGACACGAAATCTGTCAAAATCCGGATCCAATTTGGAACCGCGGTGGTCGAGATAGTCCTACAAGATTCAAATTCGATCGAAAGAGACCAAACATGTTGCTTAAATCGAGTTTATTAAATCATCATCAATATATATAAAACGCTTTTGAAGTTGACTGGCAATCAACGCACAGCTTAAAGTATACGGCCTAGAGGTATGAAATTTAGAGGGTAGTATCCTTATGTAGTATAGGGGTGCACTATGAAAGGAATTTTGAAAAGTAGCACCCTATAAAGGGTTTAAATTTAGGATCAAAGATTTTAAACAAATAATGCGTATGCCGCGGGCGACTGCTATATAGTATCTTCATAAATGTTACATTGTGATGTGAGAGCGAAAATTCTCTGACGCTCGTCAAATGTGTTTTTTTTATAAAAAAGACAACAACTTGTGATAGCGACTATTGCTGTCACCATTTGCAGTTTTCGAAATATTCTTTTGATAAGAATAATCTCTAAGTACTTTTATCTATCGTCTCAAGAGGCTAACCTACTGTTTTTACTGAGCATAGATCCTTATTGGATTCTCTTTGTGTCAAATCATATTGATATTGTTCTTGAAATATGTATTGTATTTACAATAAGTAGATAGAATTCGGTTTGATATACGCAAAACTAAAACGACTGAATGAATGGTACAATGAATGAATGATATGACAAATAAAATTCAAAAATATCTTAAAAGTATTTAATAAAAAATGGTTTTTATTCATAAATATGCCACCTAGTGTGCACCTCAACCATTTGCTTTAGAGTGTGACTTTTCCAAATTCCTTTCTTAGTGCACCTCTACACTATGTAAGGATACTACCCTCCAAATTTCATACCTCTAAGACTTATAGTTTAGGCTGTGCCTTGATTGTCAATCAACTTCAAAAGAGTTTTATATATTTAGAAAAAGATAGATAAATCTAACCTACCTTACTCATTACCATGTTATAACTACCGTGCCGCTAAAATACCTTGAAACACAAACATTGTCAGACGTCTTCTAAATTATTACTGCAGTGTTTATAATATTGCAATCATAGCTCAAATTATACTACAGACACAAACTCGAAATGCAGACGCCTGCGTGAAGACGACCAAGTCAAGACGGCCTGCGGTTGTTAGATAGATAGATAGATATATAGATAATACTTTATTGTACACAAGGGTAAGGTACGTACAAATCTTAAAACTAACTTTGTATAGTACAATGGGCGGCCTTATCGCTGAAAGCGATTTCTTCCAGGCTTCTTCCAGTTGTTACTTGGAAACAATTTGTTCAGTAGGTTTCTGCTTGAAATAGGTGAATCCTTGTATTATCACAGTGCAGTGACCATTGTTAATAATGGTTATTTAAACTTGAGCTGAGATACAGACGGAAAGACAGAGAGTTAAACACCGGAATGAGACCATTTATAAGTGCTCCATTCACACTATGCCGCAGTCGGCAGGGACTTGGGCAGGAAAGTGGGCACGAGCATAGTGTGAACACGATAATGCCTCTGTCCAGGCTCCCGGCCCAAGTTCATGCCCTTGCTCTCTAGTGAGAATAAAGGCGATGTTGCAAGTCCGCGGCAATAATGTCGGCAGCGGCATGGGCATTATTGGGCATATTGTGAACGCGGTATATAGTACGTACACTGGAATGGACATGATTCTTCATGTGAAGAAAGCCACAAGCAGAAGTTTGTAGTTAATATTGTTATTTTCCAATCGACAGGATTAATCATTTTATTAATCCCATACTTTTAGCGAATACATTGAAGAGCTTAATAAATGACAAATAATCTATATTATTTTATGAATCACCCATGATTAGCAATGTACCGTGACGTACAAATATTTGGATTAAAAATAGTTATTTATAGATACAAAAGAAAATGAACTTTAATACAACCACAAGTCTTTACAACTTGACTACAATCGCTTGAGAGCAATGGGAAAGAAAGACATCTTCTTATCGTAAAGTTTTATACCCTCTAGTGACTCGTAGAATGTGAACGTGTAGTTGTCCTGCATGCTTAGTGTGTTTGTTTTACGTATACTAAAAAGTTGACGAAAACTTTATTTTTGTATAGAAATTGAGTAGCGCCCCTAGCGGGTAATTTACGAAACTGATGATTCTCCATACAAAATTATAGTTTACGTGACTTCTATACTATTATAAAATTGTAGAAAAGCCAAAAATTAAAATTAAAGATATGGATAAACGAAATATGCAGGTCTACTAAAAGAACGATTCTGATTCCGAAAATCGAGTTTGTCTGTTTGTTTGTTCGCGGATCACGCCTTAACTACAGGAGCAATTTCGACGAAACTTATAACATTTGGAAGCCCTTTTTTCGGATTGAAACATAGGCTATATTTTATTGAAATCAAAGACGTGGATTCTTAGATACAGCTTGACCTCTCTAAACCAAAAGCAGCCTTTGACACGAGGTTCATCGTATGCCGGTTGACAGATATTTTTAGGTGGAAAGTTTCGCACGCGTACGGAGTCGCGGGTATCAGCTAGTTGTAGTAATATAAACGTCAAAAATGTACACAACACACAAAAACTAGAACAATCAAAACCGGTTTCACAAAATACTACCTATTTAATTTAAAAATTATATTTGCTAAGTAAACAATCCAAAGCCGTGTTTGAGGCGTAAGTAAATATTGATTGCATCAACTTTATTAATAAAATACGTAAGCAAATATTTAGATAAGTACTTATGAAGTCTATTTTTGTCTTTAAGTTCAAAGAATCTGTTTTAAAATAATTTTTAATGTAAATTTTATATAAGTGAGGGTTTTATAAAATTGACAAATGATTAAAACTATAGAAACATTGTTTTTTTTTTTAAGTTTTCTCAAAAAGATCGCCTTGTAAAAAAGATATAGATACTACATAAAACATAGTAACTAAAAGATACGCTTCTGATAAATGTAACCTTTTATCTCTGATCATCAAGATGACTATTTTGAAAAACATGAAGGAAAAATACCGAATTGATAATATTGATACGACACCAGATAAATATACTTAACATCTAAGAAATATAATGATGTTAACTAGAGAGGAACTCAAACACAGTGTCGTTTTTCTTCTAATAATTCTGTAAATTCTGAAAAGTTATTCTCTTTGATCAAAGATGGAGTATTTAAACAGTGCTATATTTTGACAAAACAATTCCACTTTTAGAAGGCACAAAGGTTAAAAAAATAAGTTCAAAAACTACAACCCGACTACTGAAAACTCACGCTCTAAAAAAAAATGAAATAATAAAATATTTTCATCTGAAATTGTTATCAACATAATGTTTAAAGGGTAGCCTGTGGTCAAGTTAATCAACGCTCAGTCAATTGACATCTCTTACCAGCATAATATATCTAGGCTTCTATATCTAATCTCGGAATCTCTTAGAATTCTCTATGTATTGCAGAAGCGTGTCATTATGACTAGCTTAACTACACCACGATCATAATATGAAAGCCTTTGTTCAATTTCAGTTCATTCATAAGCCTAGACTAACGAGGGTATTCAAAGATCTGTAAGCCACAGATCATATAATACTGTTCTAGTGTAAACCCTACAAATTGTATCACATAACTCTTTTTTTAGTACTAAGTTTGCCAACATATTAACTTTTTTTTTTTTTCTGCGATCTTCATCTAACTAACAGTTAGATAAAGATCGCAGTCACTGTGAGAGGTCTTGTCATATAAGTTTAGTTTCAGGGACTTAAGCCTGTCCCCTCCCCCTCCCGCCTATCCTTTTGAACCCGCTAGGGACTCTCACAGAGAGATGCCAAGCGAAGCGATTCATATTAATATATCATGAGGCTACAGATTATGTTAAACATTACTAAGACCCGTATACAAAAATCGTTACTCAATAGATTTGAGTAGAGATTTTAATACAAAAATCTATGCTTGAGTCCGGATGAGTGCATGAGCAGTAAACCAGCATACGGGCCTAAGAATTGTTAGTTTGCTACGCCTCGTAGCTCGCTACGAAATTCGTAGAGGCGCTTTTAGACCTCGTAGCAAACTGTTGAGCTTCCGTGCTTCGGAGGGCACGTTAAACTGTCGGTCCCGGCTCTAGCCGTCGTTAAGCCATGACGGAGGCCTTAAGGCGGCCTGAAAACTTCGTCACCAGAGTTGGCCACTAACTCATAGACGAGCTTGCTTGCTTACTGTTTCTCAATAGTTTTATTTACTCTCTCGAGTAAATAAAACTATGTACTGTTGCTCATAAAACATATTGCATACTTAAGATACTTTTATTGCATCTGTGGTCTTTTTAATAATTTTTCTGTTAACGGATTTCAATGTTGAGCGAATCCGACTAAATTAATATTAGTTTTGAGGTAAGATGACACAGTTTGAAAAATATTTCTGGATGTATTATTGACCGACTTCAAAAAAGAAGGAGGTTCTCAATTCGGTTGTATTTTTCTTAATTAGACTCGTGACTTCTATTTCGGTTCCGATTCCTACAAACCTTTAAAAACTCCGACTGCAACTTCGGTTCCGATAAAACCACCTCCGTAACATCCAAAGGCTGTCTGGAAGAAATCGCTCCCTAGCGATAAGACCGCCTATTGTACGTAATTGTATCTTATTTTCTGTATAATCTGTCTCGCATATTAATTTGTAAGGTGTACCTACGTACAATAATGTATTTTCATTCATTCATTATTTCATTCATCCCTAGTTACGATGACTAATCGGAATTTTTTTATGATTACATGACTTGCTTTTTATTTATAAATTGAAGAAATTATGAAAGTTTCGTTGGGCACGAATAATACCTATCTATTTTGATACATTTATCGCGATTATCATTTGTTATCCTAAAGCAATATCAGTGGAACGTCGCCTCCTGAGTGTTGATAGCAGAGTCACACTGGTTAGAATCCGTCTTATATATACTACGATTATTATCCTACCTAGTCTCAAACGATGAAGGAAAACATTGTGAGGAAACCCGTGGTAAGTTTAGTAAGTTCGAACGTATTGACTTTGTCTTTCCTGTGGATAACGCCGACTAGACCTAAGCTTTGGTCTCGCGATCGTAACGCACAACGCAGCGGTATGCGGCATGCAGCGCCGGACACACAATTGTGTGGAAAACGTCTAGTATGGTATTTGGTTACGTCACAGTCTGCGTCAGCGGCGAGGAGCTGCACACCGAAGCGTTGTACGTTACGATCGCCGAAACGCTAGAGGATGGTATATGTGCTGGACGAGTTTACTCCATCTAAAGACAGGTCCCCAGGCCCTGGTGTCTCGTTCAGAGGTATATGCATAAATAACGGGTCCTGACGTACAGCGTCATGTGACGTAAATCATCTACATTAGATACAAAGGTCTGATTATTACCTAATAAAAAAGTTATGGTGTTTGTAACTCAATCAAGCTATAAGTAAAACGGGATAAAATTAACAAAAACAGAGCTTTATGGTGATTGTATTATCTTTTGATACCATGAGCACCCAGCTGATTCTTTGACCTAATAAAAATAAGAATATAGCCTAGTCACAGATCATATAATACTATAACTCAGCGAATGAAGAGACAAGTAAACTGACATTTTGATTGTAATTCGGATATTTACTTTTGTATTTTAGAAAAGTAAAAATACTTATGCTTAGAAGTGTGCTTGGAGATTCCAAGCCAAGCGAGGTAACTAGGCATCATTTCAGAGTGAATGGCTTAGCAATTGTTTCATTAATATTAAAAAAATAGCCGAGTGAAAAATGTATAGGTACGTAGGTGAAAACATCAAATTGAAGATCTAAAGATTCCGCTCGCAGCTCTAATGTATAAAAACACCTGTGCTAGAGAACAGTGACCATACATAAACAATCTAAATAATTCTCACCTTTCAAACAAACTGTCTAAACTTCACAACATTTACCTTGCACTCTAAAAACAATTGAACTAAAACGAGATCGTCAACTTTTCGCGCGCGTTTGGAGAAGAAAGAACGGGAGACGCACGTCCTACCTCCTCGACTGTCGCGAACCAACTGATTCGATTCGGGCCACCCTTATCAGCATAATACCGATAATATTATTTTAATACCTGAAAAACGTTTGGCACAGATTTGATTGCTAGTATAGAATAGATATTTTATTAGACGTTACTGATGTACTAAAGCGTGCGACAGTTTTCATTGTGATCTTTTGTGTTTACGCTCTAGTTTCCTAAAGTGCGGTAACATTCTGGACAGGCGTCATGGCTCAGTCGGTAGTAGCTCTGCCTTCCGTGCTGTGGGTCGTGGGTTCGATCCCCACCGAGAACGAACATTTGTGTGTTGTAAACATAGATGTTTGTTCCGTGTCTGGGTGTTTCTATGTATTATAAGTATCTATTTACAAAAAAATAAAAATATCTAGTTTCCATCGTACAAGCTTTGCTTAGTTTGGGATTAGAAGGCGTTGTGTTAAGTGTCCGTGAATATTTATTTATTTATTCATATTACGGGCGCTCGCACCACCGTCGTTCACCGTCGTGCACCGTCGTTCTAAAATCCAATCTTATTTGTTAAAAACTTATTTGTTTCTCACATCAAGTCTACTGTAGTGCGCGCTTATTGACGCACCAGCCGTTAAAAAGCAACTTATAACGTAAACGTAGGTACATGGAAATGTTTAGAGATTGACTGATTGATGAAAAAGTTTATTGACGAAATGTAGAACGTACAAAGTTTGTTATTATTATAATTATTATATTTACAATTATTATAAATCGAAATAAATAGCAGACTCTACTTATTTTTACATGATAAAATACAGACCCGGTCATACTAAAAGATTACGTCTAAAGCCTCCTCTACACGTCAACAGACGAGTCCGCGGACTCTGACAGATGCATATACGCTGATGAACTTCCACGAGCTGTCCACACGTCTGTAGCTCGATCAGTCTATGTTCTATGTTCGTTCCGAAACCCTTTGATGCGTGCCAAAAAACCGACAACAAACGGATTCGAGGCGGACGCATCTGCTGACGTTAAATACCTACCACAGACCCCCAAATCACCCCCTCTATACGTCGGCGGACGCATCCGCAGATGCATCTGTTGACGTGTAGAGGAAGCTTATTATATTTTACGCCATCGTGACTTTTTTGAAAGTACGGTGACAAGCAATCCTCTATTTTATAGTTGGAAAGTGACCTCTATCACAACTACAACCGTCCACTGAGTACGAAACACGCGATTATACGGACGTCACAGTAATGACAACAGAATTATTAGAACGTTTGGTTAGAAGTGTTTGACGAGCACTTTGCTTCCATTATCTGGTATTTTTATACGAACAAAGGTACCGGTACTATATTATTTAGTAGATAAATAGAAAATACTGATTTAAGTTTGTGCTTCATTACCTATAACTTGTGAATGTATGCTGAAGTTTTAATTGAGACTCAAACGTAAGTATATCATATATCGTATTTTTGATAGTTTTTAAAATTATTCAGTTTGCGAAACCAAAAAATTCTGTGCTAGAATTTTAAAATTAAAGTGTTAATGTTTTTTTAATTATAAAGCGCTATTCAGACGGCACCATTTTACTGCTTTTTTAGTGTCAATATCAATACAATGGAATCGATTCGCTTGTTGCATTTTTCTAAACTAACCTAATTTGACAGCACTAAACATTTTGCTGTCCCTTTCTCATAAACTGAAACGACAAGGACGGCTATAATTTTAGAGCTGGCAAACTATGTTAGTTTATAAAAATGCAACTAGCGAATCGATACGAATAGTAGTTTGGCAAGACAGTGTCTACTTTCAATACTGACATAAAATACAACATACAAGGAAATGTTTATTGGAACACGAGTTTTGTAATTTTTTGAAACGACACATAGCACTTTTATTTTAGTAGTTTTTCTAGTGTTATTGTGAGTATTGTTGTTTAATTTTGGTGGAATTTTAACCAATAATACTTAGGTCGTAACATAAAGTGTGAGCCATTGGAATAAATGTGTGTAAAGTGGTTTTTCTGAATGTGAAAATTCGTGTTAGGTTTTGAAGAGAAAATCCACCATTTTATTTTCAAAACAAACGACAGCCGACTTGACAAATGACTTGACTTATTTATTACAATTTTAACACTTGACATTGGCAAAATTGTCTGTCGAAATGACGGACACAGGCCATTATTGAAGAGAAGAAGAAGAAGAAATGTTTATTGCCCTCATATTATGTAAGTAAAATGTGTTTTTAATTCTTCAGTGCCGTACCTACGAGTATGTCTGCCATTTTTCATCTAAGAAACTCGTATCGTGTGAATAACGCCTCACGAACTTGATTTTATCTTCAAGTGTTTTGGCAATATTTATTACGTTTCAGAAGTAAATTGGAATTATGAATTATTATTTACAATTCATTTTGAAGTGCCTTTGTCTAAATTAATAAGTTCATTATACAGCCCTGCCTGTTTCGAGTGCCTTTGTGAAAGTCTTGTTTATTGTTTACGAAAATAGAATTTTCATATTTTAGTCAGGAAAGGGTTCTACACTGAGAAAAAATTACGTAGCCCGGCTACGTAATCTAAGTAGCAAAATGACCCAGCATGACGTCAGTAGGCAGCACCATGTCGCGTAAGTAGAATGCTGTAAGTAGGCCGCACCAGGAATTTGTCATGGACCGGGCTACGTAATTTCCTGCTGGGTTCTTTTGCTACTTATATACGTAGCATGCAATCTTCACCTGCCCTTCATTGTATACGTACTGTACTTGTTCAGACTACATAGAGCATGGTGAGTCCTACTTACGTAAAGGTGTGGACTACTTACATCACGGTGTTTCCTACTTACGTACGTGTTCAGCCTACGTACAGTAATGGCTCCGACTACTTACAACACGGTGTTTCCTACTTACGTACGCATGCAGCATACGTACAGTAATGGCTTCGACTACTTACAACACGGTGTTTCCTACTTACGTACGCATGCAGCATACGTACAGTAATGGCTTCGACTACTTACAACACGGTGTTTCCTACTTACGTACGCATGCAGCATACGTACAGTAATGGCTCCGACTTTTAAATCACGGTGTTTTCTACTTACGTACGGGTTCAGCCTACGTACAGTAATGGCTCCGACTACTTACAGCACGGTGTTTCCTACTTACGTACGCATGCAGCATACGTACAGTAATAGCTCCGACTACTTACAGCACGGTGTTTCCTACTTACGTACGGGTTCAGCCTACGTACAGTAATGACTCCGACTACTTACAACACGGTGTTTCCTACTTACGTACGCATGCAGCACACGTACAGTAATGGCTCCGACTACTTACAGCACGGTGTTTCCTACTTACGTACGGGTTCAGCCTACGTACAGTAATGACTCCGACTACTTACAACACGGTGTTTCCTACTTACGTACGCATGCAGCACACGTACAGTAATGGCTCCGACTACTTACAGCACGGTGTTTCCTACTTACGTACGGGTTCAGCCTACGTACAGTAATGGCTCCGACTACTTACAGCACGGTGTTTCCTACTTACGTACGGGTTCAGCCTACGTACAGTAATGTCTCCGACTACTTACAACACGGTGTTTCCTACTTACGTACGCATGCAGCATACGTACAGTAATGGCTCCGACTACTTACAGCACGGTGTTTCCTACTTACGTACGGGTTCAGCCTACGTACAGTAATGTCTCCAACTACTTACAACACGGTGTTTCCTACTTACGTACGGGTTCAGCATACGTACAGTATGGGCTCCGACTACTTACAGCACGGTGTTTACTACTTACGTACGCATGCAGCATACGTACAGTAATGGCTCCGACTACTTACAACACGGTGTTTCCTACTTACGTACGGGTTCAGCATACGTATAGTTATGGTTCCGACTACTTACATCACGGTGTTTCCTACTTACGTACGCATGCAGCATACGTACAGTAATGGCTCAGACTACTTACATCACGGTGTTTCCTACTTACGTACGGGTTCAGCATACGGACAGTACTGTAAGTACGTATGCTGAACCCGTACATAAGTAGGAAACACCGTGATGTAAGCAGTCGGAGCCCTATATTACGTACACTACACTCTATACGTTAACAGTAAACACCGTGCTGTAAGCAGTCAGAACCCGTAAATTACGTATACTAAAACCTGTACGTAAACAATATACACAGTAATATAAGCAGTCGAAGCCCTACATTACGTACACTACACTCTATACGTTAACAGTAAACACCGTACTGTACGCGGTCAGAGCCAGTACAGTAAGTACATATGTAATAAAAATAATAACTAATATAATTTTAATGAAATTATACATTTTATTCCTTAACGTTGTATTCAAAACATAAAATTACAATTTTCCGATGGAATATCTACTATTTTATACCTCTATAGCATTATACTAACAACCTATAGGCTTACCTACTTTATTAAAAAAAACTAATATACTCATGTATTCAAACGTTACATTGTTTTAAACAATTACATTATTTAAACAATGTTAAACAACTTATGACCATGACTGGGAATAGGCTCAAAACTACATAAGCAGGAACATTTACATAACATATGTAACGTTACATTATTCTAAGCAATATCAAACAACTTATTCCCAAGATCAGAAATATAACAATTAATTAATATGATAGCATTATTCTAAAAAATGTCAAGCAACTTATTCCCATGACAGTAAATAGAAGTTACATAAGCAGGTAACCTACGTTACATTATTCTAAACCATATAAAACAACTTTCCCAAGATCGGAAATATAACACTTATTTAAAATGACAAAATTATTATTAGTTTATTATGTGAGTGACTAACAAAGATGGTTTTAACGCAACTTTTTTTTACAGTAGTAGCAAGTAAACATTTTAATTCTCAGAATTGTTAAGTCCTAGGTGAGTCAACCAGTGAATTGACTGTCTGTGAGTTTTTGACAAACTTTGTCTTTATGTCGAAGAATCCCAATTGGAGAAAGAACCATACCTCTGCACATTCTTCAGGGTAACATGCCCCAGTTGATTGGAACCAACAAAATTTTCAAACACACATTTTTTTGTGTCTCTGGGTTATTCTCTGAAAGCACAAAAATAAATTGTTATCAAAAAGAATAGTAATATTTTTATTTCACTATTTCCATAACTGGATCAAAGTACTAAAAACAAACACATTTTAAATATTACAATCAGCCAAATGTTCAAATACAAAAACTACATCCGCTTGGAATATTGCCTTTGGGTAGCATTTTTAATTATTTAGGTGTACCTAATGACTCTGTAAATGTTATATCAAAATAGCTCTAATATTTTGTCTCTTGTCGCAAACTCATAAAACATTCACATAAACCTTACATATTTTCACACAAACTTTCATCCCTTATTCCCTATTGTTATTTTACACCCTTGAGGGTAAAAATAAGTTTCAAGCTTCTAACTATAAAAATGACGATACTTCCATACAACTTTTCACCCCCATACAACCTATATTTCACATTAAAAAGTAGCTTACTTCCTTTCTCAGGCTATAGACTATCTGTGTATCAAATAACATTTAAATCGGTTCAGTAGTTTTGTAGTTTTGGCGTGAAAGCGCGACAAACAGACAGACAGACAGAGTTACTTTCACATTTATATAGATATTAAGGTTAGAATAGGTAAGAAGCAGCTAATAATGTAGTTATAAAAATAACTTACACTAGATCCAATGGTTGACGAGCTTGGTTGCGATAATATATCCAGATCTGTATGGAATGAAATTTTATCTGGGTCAACAATCTGAAATATTTAAAGAGTAGTTTTAGCAAAAATCCAAGTAAGTGCTGATGTGAAGGTATAAATCCGTTATTTTTTTCTTTCATGTCTGTTTCTAAAACCCTGATATGTTTTGTTAAGGTAGGGTAAAGTAAAAGGCAGACAACCCGCTCGCTCGCACATTTCAACAATTTTGAAGATATAATATACCTAACTAAATGTAATTATGTGAAATTGCAGAGCTTCAGGGTCGAGAGAATAACAATGCAAAGGTTCAATAAAAATATCACATTGATCCAAACAAGTTTTCTAACCAAAAAATGTGCACTTTAATTTATCGCATTGGTTATAAGTTTTTTGGTTGGAAAACTTGTTTGGATCAATGTGATATTTTTTTATTAAATAAAGTTATAAAGCATAAAAATTATTAGGTAGGTACTTACTGCAAACATAAGCTTTTCAGTAGATTTCTTTTCAATAAAATTTCTAACTTTTATTCGATCCCCTATTTTGGGGATAAGTTCTTTCAGTTCTTCAGCACTCAGAAGAGTTAATATTTCCCAATTGATGTTATTTTCTGAAAGTTTTAATTTAAATTAGGTAAATGCAGTTTACTATTATTGAGGCCAGGAACTGGTAGGTAGTTACCCAAACAGATTCCACCTAGACTAGGTTCAGCATCATAAAGCTCACACTTTTCGGCACCCACAAACCACAAATGTAGGATGGCCCATCACCCGAAGGATCGAATACATTCATACAACTGTGTGTTAAGTTGATAGATGTAGAAGGCTTAAAATAGCTCTTTCTAGAAATCTATGGAGTGACCTATGTCCAACAGTGAATTTCAACAGGCTGATATGATGATCTCACTACTGACTCTTCTAGAGAAGCCACCAGGTTCTTTTCATGGAAGTAGATAGGAAGGTATATAATTTTACTACAGAGCAGTAAGACAAGCTCTTTTCACAGTCACAGCACAGTAGGTATAAAATAACGTAGCTTACCAGTGAAACATGCGTGAGGCGCCTACCTACAACCTACAACCCTACTACGACGACGCGATACAACGACGATAATTACCTAGGTACCTACGTAGGAACGTACGACTTGTATGTAAGGGAACCGAGGGAACAATAGATTCATTACACTTACCACGAAAAACATCTTCCAAGTACTGTCATTTTAGATCTGATAGAAACTCAAGATCTGTTTTGTCTTCCATTTTCCTATGTAGGTATAGGTACCTGTTGTTTTTGTAGTCAAAACTTGCGTCTGTTTGTTACACTGACTCAAGAAAAAGTAGGTACTCCGTGGACTCAAGTTACAAAATATTGAAAGATGTGCATCAAAATGTGCATGTGCAACACCGGCTAGGTACGAAAATGGCGTCACGGCGTCCGCCGAGACCGGACCGAGCGACGCTTAGTGTTGCCAAATCTAACAGTCTAACCGGATTAAAGTCGCAAAACTGACGATAGGTACCTACAGCTCATGGATGAAATCTATGCCACAGCTGCAATCTACATAGCCTTAAGTCGCCAAATATTTTTTTTTAAAGTAACATAGCCAAATTTGCCATCCAGGTAGTCTGGTTTGGCTACCTTTTTCGACTCTCTTACTTAGATAGGTAGGTACCTAAGTAAACTTAAGGAGATAAAAGGAGAAAATGAAGAAACACGAGTAGATATAACATGAGCAAAAAATATACACAAATTTAGTTTGGTAGTTTGTTTTAATTAGTTGTAGTCTGTTGATCTTTAGTATTGTAATGTTTTTTCAAATTATTTTTTTTATTCAATAATAATTATATTAAAAGAGGTAAGTTTTACTGAAAATAGAAGAAGGAAGCGAGTTTCGTTTATTCGACTGAATGGAGTCTTCTTTATTTGATAATCATAAATTAATCTGGGACTGCCGCCGTAGCATTGGCAACACTGACTCTTTTGTCGTCCGCGGCTTGCTACCTACAATAGTAAGCGTATACATTAAAATACGTACCTAGCTTGTTTCAGCCAATCAGAGATCAGGTATTGTGATTGGGAAGCAATGACGCTAAGTGACGCAATAACAGACAAAATCCGGAATACTGAAACGTCACTCAAATTTAAGCACCACTTAAAATTGCTCTGCCTCTGTTTGACATTAGTCATTTGTAAGAGATGGCAATAATTTAAGCGTGAAATTAATTTAAGTGGCGTTTGAGTATTCGGTCGAAAGAGATTTCAACTTTCGCCTGCGAATCGATCATCTGCGTATACCTAAGTACTTTGGTAGATTATCCACAGTTAGCACCTACTTAGTACCTAGGTACCTAGGTATGGGTACTAAATAAATACTTAGAAAGAAAAGAAGAAAGAAAAACTTTTTATTGGCCACACTTAAAAATAGGAAGGTACAGGTACCCACATTTAGGTAGGTAGGTACTTAGGTATAGCCTAAAAATTATGAGTACCTAAATAGGTACATACGTAAACAATAAAAATAAATTACTTCACCTATATTAAGTAGCTACTAGCTGATACCCGCGACTTCGTACGCGTTCGAATCTTTCCATCAAAATATCTGTCAACCAGCATACGATGAACCTCGTAGCAAATGGCAGCTTTTGGTTTAGAGAGTTCAATCAAGCTGTATCTAAGAACCCACGTCTTTAATTTCAATAAAATATAGTCTATGTTTCAATCCGCAAAAAGGGCTTCTGAATGGTATAAGTTTCATTGAGATTGGTCCAGTAGTTTAGGCGTGATCCGCGAACAGACAAACAGACAAACTCGTTTTCGGAATCAGAATCGTTTATTTAGTAGATCTGCATAATATTTAGTTTATCTACCTATATCTTTAATTTTAGTTTTTGGCTTTTTTTACAGTTTTATGTATATAGATAGATAAAATATTCTGGTGGGGGTACACACGTAGGTGGTACGTACATGTTCGATGATTTTGGTCGATCTCGAGCAAGTACAAACGTGTGTACCTACCATGCAAGTGCATGTCCGATGTCTAGACGCAGGGTCGAGCTGTATTTGTAGGTAGGTAACCTACATAAATACTTCCAAAGTTTTCTGCGTAATATCTCTCTTTCGTTGTCGTGATACACGATGTTGGTAGTATATGTGTTTACTTGTAGGTAGGTTAACCAGTTTTTGTTAACATCATGCTAAAGGTATCTTCCGTGTTAATAACATGGTTGTAATTACTGGATGCGTAAAAAACGCATCTAGGTACCTACCTTCACTACCTACCTACCTACGACCTACCTATAGATAGGTCACGTATCTATCATCGATGTAATAAAAATGGTACCTGGTAATAGGTACCTTACCTACCTAAGTCATCGGACTGATACCCAATCATCATGGTATGACCTGATACCTAGTAGGTTAGGTACCTACCTAGTACCTAAGAGAACCTAGGACAGGACCTAGGACAGAGAAAAGGTAAGCAATGGTAGGTAGGTACACTAGGTATACTTGGTAGGTGAGATACTTACTACGAATATACTACTTAGCTTTTTGTGAAATTATTTGACGTTTTCTGAGATAGGTTCCATCGGAACTGTTATTTTGCCTAGGTACCTAGGTAGTAAGTATAAAACAATTTTATTACGACAACTGAGGGGGGGGTCATCACATTTATTCGTGATCTTTGTAGTATAACTACGTAACGTAGGTAGTTAGGTATTCCATATCTATACCAACTACCTACCTACACTGAAAATGGACCTTGTTTATCATTTGTAAGTAGTCGGAGCGATTACTGTACGTATGCTGCATACGTACGTAAGTAGGAAACACCGTGTTGTAAGTAGTCGGAGACATTACTGTACGTAGGCTGAACCCGTACGTAAGTAGGAAACACCGTGCTGTAAGTAGTCGGAGCCATTACTGGACGTATGCTGCATGCATACGTAAGTAGGAAACACCGTGTTGTAAGTAGTCGGAGACATTACTGTACGTAGGCTGAACCCGTACGTAAGTAGGAAACACCGTGCTGTAAGTAGTCGGAGCCATTACTGTACGTATGCTGCATGCGTACGTAAGTAGGAAACACCGTGTTGTAAGTAGTCGGAGACATTACTCGCTGAACCCGTACTTAAGTAGGAAACACCGTGCTGTAAGTAGTCGGAGCCATTACTGTACGTAGGCTGAACCCGTACGTAAGTAGGAAACACCGTGCTGTAAGTAGTCGGAGCCATTACTGTACGTAGGCTGAACCCGTACGTAAGTAGGAAACACCGTGCTGTAAGTAGTCGGAGCCATTACTGTACGTATGCTGCATGCGTACGTAAGTAGGAAACACCGTGTTGTAAGTAGTCGGAGACATTACTGTACGTAGGCTGAACCCGTACGTAAGTAGGAAACACCGTGCTGTAAGTAGTCGGAGCCATTACTGTACGTATGCTGCATGCGTACGTAAGTAGGAAACACCGTGTTGTAAGTAGTCGGAGACATTACTCGCTGAACCCGTACGTAAGTAGGAAACACCGTGCTGTAAGTAGTCGGAGCCATTACTGTACGTAGGCTGAACCCGTACGTAAGTAGGAAACACCGTGCTGTAAGTAGTCGGAGCCATTACTGTACGTAGGCTGAACCCGTACGTAAGTAGGAAACACCGTGCTGTAAGTAGTCGGAGCCATTACTGTACGTAGGCTGAACCCGTTCGTAAGTAGGAAACACCGTGCTGTAAGTAGTCGGAGCCATTACTGTACATAGGCTGAACCCGTACGTAAGTAGGAAACACCGTGCTGTAAGTAGTCGGAGCCATTACTGTACGTGTGCTGCATGCGTACGTAAGTAGGCGGATTACTTACATCGGTAATTATAATGTAGCAAGCTACTTACAATACGTAGCTGTCAACCTTACTGTACGAAGGCACTAAGATCATTCATGTACCTAAGTATCTGTATACCATGTAATAGTATGTTTTTAGTAGCTTAGGATGGTTAGTTACTGTTTCCATATTGTACGCAGGTAATGGCTGTTGTAGGTACTTATTATACTGTTAATGTACCTTACCTACTCTGCTATTTACGGCACGTAGCTTTCAACCTTATTCTTATTGTACTTAGGCAGCTATATAGGTTTTAAAGTTATTTAGATACCATGTCATCGGCTACTTAGACAATTTATCCATCAACCTTATGTAAGTAAGCGCAATACGTAAGGTAAAGACTGAGTGTAGCCAAATGCCGAATGAGTGCGGCATACTGATATAATGCAGTCGGTTACTTATAATACGTAGCTTTCAACATTATGCAACAAGTAGGCAGACTATGTTTCATGTTGTATAAATACCTCGTACTTAACTAAATGAGTCGGCTACTTAAAATACGTAGCTATCAGCTAATCCTTTTGTTTAAGTATGAAACCCCGTTACATACGTAAGCGACACCATTATAAGTACTTTTCTGTAATACCATTATGCGTAATGGCCCTGCCTATAAACGTGTACGTAGGATTCAACATTAAGAAGTAGCCGGAACCATTGTTAAGTAGGTAACACCGTTATTAAGTAGTAAGTTGCACACACATTACAAAATCGGGTCATGTAAGTAGCTTTTTTCTCTCCGTGTAGGCATACTTGGCCATTATTACATGTACACTAAAGCACCGGTGCGGAGGTGGTCTAGTAGTAACTACCCCATCTTCCGATCGTAATGTTGTGGGTTCAAATCCCGTTCTGTACCAATGTTGTCCAAAGGTGAAGAAAAACATAGCGAGGAAACGCGGCTTAGTTAGCTACGCACGTATTGACCTCGTTTTTCCTGTGGATGAGGCCGACTAGGCTTAGCTTAGTTGGTGGTAGGGTAGTCGTCATGAATCATTATTACAATTTTTATTAGGAGCCACCCTACATTGCAACACTTTTTTGAGGTCGGTTGGTTGAGCTATTACGGTGTAAATTGGCCTCAAAGAGGATTCTGAGACTCCTGAGTCTCATAATCCCCTTGATTTTAAAATTTTGATTTCAATGGGATTATGAGACTAACCCGAGAGGATGGTACTGGACAAGCCTACTCCATCTAGTGGCGAGACTCAAGTTAGCTGCCCTCCATCCGATGCTCTGACTGATGACATCGTGAAGATCGTGGAGAACTGGTGAATGCAGAACGCTCAAGATTGTTATTCCTGGAAATCTATAAGAGAAGCTGATGACCTGTAGACGTCTACAAGCTGTTAATGATGATGACTGACCAAAATATATTGCCACAATTAATCACTAACTAAATTAATATATTGCGGTATCAGTATGGGGATTTGGTTATCTAAAAGTGTCAGATACGATAGAGTTAATTGAATATAGTCTGAATTGCTTTACTAACTTTCATAAGTGCTTTTATTCAATTCAAATTGAATATGCAAGGTACTTGTTCGCTAAGGGATTAATTAAAAAAGTTATAAAAATTGGTTTTGGAGTCCAATTCTTTTCATTCCTGTACTAGGCAACTGCTTCGGAGGGTACGTTAAACTGTCGGTCCCGGCTCTAGCAGTCGTTCAGCCATGACGGAGGCCTTAAAGCGGCCTAAAACCTCCGTCACCAGAGTTGGCCACTAACTCATACGAACGACGACGACGACTAGGTAAGAGGCTCATTTTTAGGTTGTCACTTCACCTTTTTACAAAAAATAGAGCAGAAGGTAGACAAAGAAGAAGAAGGAAGGTTGATTTAAAACAAAACAGCCCATAGATAACTATATTTTAATGTTATCAGACTTAGGGCATACTTTTCGTGTAGTTTTTATATAAGTCGCAAAGATTATTTACTTCTCCACAAACTTCGACCCGCTAATGCTCGAACTTGTGAATTTCTAGGCCCTAGAGGAATGAAGATTTGGGCTTTTGAACTAGTAAGTCAAACTATCAGAATGTTAGTTAAACATGACGCAGAATCGGCAATGGTTATCATGCAAATCATGGCTAAATCTGTGTAATAGAAACTTCTGTGTACGCGAGCATTGGTTAGCAAGTGTCTATATCTACGGATATTAAGTAGTCAAAGGCACACCATCAGCTACTTTTCTATTGGGGATGCTCACTTAGTTTATCATGTTACCTACTTGATATTCTATAGCGAGTTCTCGACCCGCGTCTCCGAGATTTTGCTGAATTTGACTTTGATGGCATCTGTGTTCATCCAACCTTAAACCAATCTAAATATTGAACAAAGAGGTAGACCTCTTTGTGCGTTCGGTTGGCTGTAATACTAATTGGCACTTCATTGTAGAAATAGATAAACATTTAAGGGCATTCTCGTATGGTGATTTGCTCAAACACTGATCCAGACTCAAGCATAGATTTTTGTATGAAAATCTCTACTTTAAATGTACGTGGAGTAACGATTTCTGTATCAGCATACGGGCCTTAGTCTCATACTAAGGAGAGCTTGTATTACGGGAACTAGATTACTACTAGAAAAATACATAGTAACACCCAGATAGAACAAACTACTATCATCATCATCAATCATCAATCATCAATATATATAAAACTCTTTTGAAGCTGACAGAGAATCAACGCACAGCCTAAACTATAAGTCCTAGAGGTATGAAATTTGGAGGGTAGGTTCCTTATATAGTGTAGAGGTGCACTAAGAAAGAAATTTTTAAAAGTCGCACTCTTAAGGGTCTAGAACGCGAGCAATGCCGCGGGCGACGGCTAGTAATAATATATAAAACTCTTTTGAAGCTGACAGAGAATCAACGCACAGCCTAAACTATAAGTCCTAGAGGTATGAAATTTGGAGGGTAGGTTCCTTATATAGTGTAGGGGCGCACTAAGAAAGAAATTTTAAAAAGTCGCACTCTTAAGGGTCTAGAACGCGAGCAATGCCGCGGGCGACGGCTAGTTTTTTCATACAATTACACAAATATTTATTCTCTGTGGGGATCGAACCCCGCCCACGGACCCGTACTCCTGTAAAACAGTGGTCCCAGACGCCGTGCAAACCCCTTGTTACTTCTTCACTACTTACCTTGCTTTGATACTTAGTATTAATAGTGCCATTGCTAATGAGGTAATCCACAGGAGATTTTTTAATATGCGTTTAATCAGCCAATAAAAATAGTAGTGTCACGGGAAAGTAAAATTTACCTTCACTCTACTAGTAGTGCCAAGCGGTAGTGCCTAAGGAAAGAAACGACAAAATAGTCACGTGGTAAGTTTTCCAAAAAAGATGTTTGTTGTAAATTAGTTTTTGATTCTCACAAAAATTGGCTGAAAACCAAGATCGTTATATAAAAATCTAATTTAAGCTCCCGATATGTTTTTGTAAAGCCTAGAGCCCTCCAAAATCCACAGGATATCAGCTGCTCAGGGAACTTTCACACTCTCACCGACACGACATTCAATAACACCTCTTTGAGTGTCATAGGCGATATCACTTCTATAGATGTAAGGGAGTTGTGGTTTTAAGTCGGTACGATATCGGTGAGTGGTAAATGAATTCAAATGTACTCGAAAGGCTATAGAGAACAGCTGTTTACAGACTGCTACCGACGACACGATATCGGCAGAGAGCTAATCTCATATATTTAGTACTAGACGTCTTATACCGTCTGTCTTATACCGCATTCACACTATGCCCATGCCGCTGCCGGCATTAGTCAACGCCAATAACGATATTTTTGATCGAACCACTGACATTTCGGTATCGTGTATCTCGGTATCGTCCCAGCGTGTAAGCACCCTAAGTCGGTTTGTATAGGCGTCTCATTACGTGCCATTCTAGATCTGAGATAACATTTGGTAGGGATGTCTCTGCGGTTTTGTAAGAGAGTTTTAAAGTCGTAGGTACGAAACGAATGCTTTATTTAGTTCTAAGTTTAAGTGGTGACTGGGTTGTAAACAGACTTAAACAGACAGTTAGTAGTAGTAGAGCTCTTTGCGAGAGCTCGTCCGGGGAAGTACTACCACCGTACGTATTTCTGCCGCCAAGCCGCGATGCTCGCATTGCTGTGTTCCGGTTTGAAGGGTAAGGGCGCCGGCGTAATTACAGGCACATGAAACTTCAAGGTCTTTACGTCTCAGAGTGAGGCACGTCCTCATTGGACTTGCTCTGTGAGGTAATGCATTGTCGTAGGCAGAAGTTACCACTTAACATCAGGTGAGCTATCAGCTTGTTCCATTACTTTTATCATAAAAAAAGACCTAGGTACAGTCAGCTACACAAGTCGATTAAGATATTTTCTCAAAATGTCATTAGCCGTCTTATCATTGAAATTAGTATTCTTAGGTAGGTCCTAGGATCAGGAGCGGTTTAAGAAAACAAAAGGAACATCTACCTAAGTTTATTTTAGTACACCAAATTCTTATAAAGAAACAAAACTATCACCAGAACGAAACAGATAACTTTACCTATCACTATTTATCACACAGAATCGAATTCCACTTAAATCAATCAACCTATTCCACAAGAAAGATGGCTCACGTGCCCTTTAAACAAAATAATGTTTTCTTCAATGATATTCTTTCGAGATGTTTCCTTGTCCAATGTCAAGCTGCAAAGAGGGTCTGCCGTCAGCCTGCACTCGCTTGTAAAGAAGCGATGACGCTATGTCGTCTATTGTTTCGTCACGTGACTCTGTCAATCATGACTCTGTCAACACGGCCTCTCCTGACGAAGGGTCGTCCTCGGCCCGGGAATGCGGAGTGGAGCCAATGGAACCAGATAAATAGTGATAGGTAAAGTTATCTGTTTCGTTCTGGTGATAGTTTTGTTTCTTTATAAGAATTTGGTGTACTAAAATAAACTTAGGTAGATGTTCCTTTTGTTTTCTTAAACCGCTCCTGATCCTAGGACCTACCTAAGATCAGAAGTGGGATAAGCTAACCACAGATTTTGCCCACAAAATACAAACCAGAACGGAACCGGTATACCCGTACTTCAAACAAAAGAAAATCGTTCTTGCTCTAGATTGTTCTGTGATGTGAGATCACGTAAGTACGTTTCTGACTGTCTCTTTTGTATAATGACGCAAAGTATGTCGCGTAGTCGGTCGAGAAGTCGCTCGAAAGATGGTTCACGTGTTCGGGCGTGTTACCGCTCGCGGGCTTTGTCTTGTATGAGGTTCCGGGGTAGCTCGCGTCGTTGTAGTAGACTGCGATCTCTAGTCTAGGGATCGAACTCTACGGCGCAATAGGGATAGGACGCGGTCAAGAGCCAGGTTTCGATCACGGTCATCGAGTGCTGACTACCGTTATTGCCGACGTCGTTCCCGTTCTCACAGATCACGAGATAGCTGCAGCCATATGATGGACTACCGTCGGTATTGCTCGTCTGGTCTGCGTCTTGGCAGGACTGAGTGAGGAGTTGAAAACGCTCATCGTGATACGTGGTATTGACAGCGCTCAAATACGCGCGGCCGTTGCTAAGGCGGAATTGACAGCTGACAAACTTGTGTCATTCTTGTCAATCTATTCAAAAACCGTAAGTTCGATAATGTTAAGCGTTTTCAAGCTTTCAACAACAGAAGAAGATAGCTCAATAGCAAAGATGCACACTGAGTGTGCTGATGTGTGTACTCCTAGCATCCAGTGTGACGTCCGAAATGGTTGCACACCATGAAGTACACAGTGATAACATGTATGTACCCCGATTCAGATCAACACAGTCAAGCACCTAAGTGGCTTGAGTTACGAAAAAGGCTGCGTGTTGACCATCAGATGACGAATCGTTTGAAAATTTATGGAGGTCACCTGTTTACGAATGAACATGTCAATATGTGGGTATGATCAGCATTGGTCAGGTAAGCCGAACGTGTCCAAATTCTTAGACGTGGCACTGATAGTTTTTATATGCGCTTTGTCTTTGACAGAGTACAAGCTACGCGCTTGCGGGCTGTTGTAGCGCGCTCCTCGCGCGCTGGTGCAGCGCAGCTCTCGCTGTGCGCTGCTGTCGCACGGGCTCCGCCGTGCTCCTGCTGTAGCGCGCTCCTCGCACGCTGGTGCAGCGCAGCTCTCGCTGTGCGCTGCTGTCGCGCGGCCTGCGCCGTGCTCCTGGTGCAGCGCAGCTCCCGCTGTGCGCTGCTGTCGCACGGGCTCCGCCGTGCTCCTGCTGTAGCGCGCTCCTCGCGCGCTGGTGCAGCGCAGCTCCCGCTGTGCGCTGCTGTCGCGCGGCTTGCGCCGTGCTCCTGCTGTAGCGCGCTCCTCGCGCGCTGGTGCAGCGCAGCTCCCGCTGTGCGCTGCTGTCGCACGGGCTCCGCCGTGCTCCTGCTGTAGCGCGCTCCTCGCGCGCTGGTGCAGCGCAGCTCTCGCTGTGCGCTGCTGTCGCACGGGCTTGCGCCGTGCTCCTGATGTAGCGCGCTCCTCGCGCGCTGGTGCAGCGTAACTCCCGCTGTGCGCTGCTGTCGCGCGGCCTGCGCCGTGCTCCTGGTGCAGCGCAGCTCCCGCTGTGCGCTGCTGTCGCACGGGCTCCGCCGTGCTCCTACTGTAGCGCGCTCCTCGCGCGCTGGTGCAGCGCAGCTCCCGCTGTGCGCTGCTGTCGGTTTTTATACACGCTGTTTCTTTGACAGGGTGCAAGTTCTGCAGCTGGGTCACGCTCTCTTGGTGGTGTCTGGTTTGCGTGTTGCTGCTTGGTGCTTGTGCTGTGCCCTGGCATGCGTGTGCTGCGCGTCCTGCAGCGTTACGAGCTCTCGCTGCGAGGATTCGATCGCAATTGTCTTATGTCTAACTAAAACATTGCTTACGTTGCTGTCGCTGTCTATTCTCCTTATTTAGGAAAGTTCTCTTACATAAGTAAAATCTCGTTAGATACACACAACACATAGGATTAGGACTTTCAGATAGGCACGTCAGATAGCGAATGGTTGGTGGCAGTGACGTATGTAATGGGGGTAGACTAAGATGAATTGGGGGATCGGCAGACCTGCGGCTGGTGTGTAACACTGGGCAGGTAGACGATTCGGTCGTCTGTAACAGGGTGGCACATTGCGTGTTGCCCTGAGTCCAAATGGTTGGACTGGTCCCTGACGAGGGACAGCAGGATCCGTGGCGGGTAAGACGGGTGAAGAGGACTGCAGGATCCGTGGCGGGTAAGACGGATGAAGAGGCTGGCTGACCTCGACGACGACGGGTGGCCGAGCAGAGCGGCTCAAGACAGGCGCAGATACTGCGTCGGCTCATCGCGAAGGAGAAAGTAACAGGGCCCTATATTTTTCATTATTTGAGACGTCTCTGAGGGAAATTTAAGAGAAGGAGGTTAGGTACGAGATGATGAATGATGTTCGATGTATAAATTAAATGCAAGAGCTATAGTGAACGGAGGATGAAAAACTTTAAGTAGGCAGTATTGAAGATACTGAACGCCTATTTTACACTTGTTGTTCTTTCGCAGACGATGATGGAGCTGATGAATCTGATAACAGTTCATCAATTCCTGCGGTACAGGAATCAAGCGCTCTGTTTGCCATGCCTCTGTTAGACGCTGAACCTGAGGCTGAGCCAATGAGGGCAGAAGGCGCTGGTTCCATTGGCTCCACTCCGCATTCCCGGGCCGAGGACGACCCTTCGTCAGGAGAGGCCGTGTTGACAGAGTCATGATTGACAGAGTCACGTGACGAAACAATAGACGACATAGCGTCATCGCTTCTTTATAAGCGAGTGCAGGCTGACGGCAGACCCTCTTTGCAGCTTGACATTGGACAAGGAAACATCTCGAAAGAATATCATTGAAGAGAACATTATTTTGTTTAAAGGGCACATGAGCCATCTTTCTTGTGGAATAGGTTGATTGATTTAAGTGGAATTCGATTCGGTGTGATAAATAGTGATAGGTAAAGTTATCTGTTTCGTTCTGGTGATAGTTTTGTTTCTTTATAAGAATTTGGTGTACTAAAATAAACTTAGGTAGATGTTCCTTTTGTTTTCTTAAACCGCTCCTGATCCTAGGACCTACCTAAGAGTATTATATATAAAAACTACGGAGTAAAATAGTCAAAAGCTCCTAAAACAAGATGGATTTAATTGTTAATCAACTAATGTGGCTGACTGTCCCTAAAGGCCCAGCAAGTATGCAGCAGGTACCACGTGGTTTAAAAGACTACTCTGCAAAAAGTTTGTTTAAAAGCTATAATAAATTTTAATTAAGTTTGCCTCAAAAAAAGAAGTTCAACAAAGCCTGCCATTTTGTGCTCTTTAGGATATCCCAATCAAATCACAATCATATTTTATTAGATTTCAAGAGAATTAATCGTCCATAATTTCAAAAGTTACAAAAAATATATTAAAAAAATGTTTTTATTGATAATGTACTGTGTATAGTTCAATTTTATAAAATGTATAGTAAGAAAGTACTTCGATACAATTTTATCTCCAAGTAAAAAAGGACTCTTCACAAAATGCTCCCATCACTATTTACCAATCTTATGAGATTCCCTCAAATTGCCCCATTCAAACCAACCACTGACCGGAAACGCTGAAATCAAGATCCAACACAAACTTACATAAAAGGTGTAGTAATACAGACATTTATATATTTACTGAATTATCGATAACTTTACCGCTTAGCCACTTTTATGAAGATGCTGAAAATTCTCAAATCCCTCTGAGTTGAAATCGTTAGTTAATCTTATTAATTATATGTATTTCTACCTATCGAAGCTATCAAAGCCAAGGATGTCATCCCACCCGAAGGACCAATGACAATTTGTCAACTTGAACATTTTCAATTTGGAATCGCGGAGATGGTTCATATTCTGTATTTCTGGAAATCTTACTTACATTTATATCAAATTCTGCTTCATGGCTCAGTCGGTAGTAGCTCTGCCTTCCGTGCTGTGGTTCGTGGGTTCGATCCCCACCGAGAACAAACATATTGTGTGTGGAAAACATAGATGTTGTGAGACACACACACAAAATAATTATTGAGTTAGCAGCGTTGGGACAACTGAGCGGGTTAAGTATTACTACACTTTTCAGGAATCCGTGAAATAAATTCAGCGGCACGTCTCGTCTTAAGATACTAATTGAACGATGTTAGATTAAAACTAAGTAGATACCTACATAGTAGAGCTATTTGTAATAGAGCTCGTCCGGGGAAATATTACCACCGTACCTATTCCTGCTGCCAAGTACATTGCTGTGTTGGTTTCAAGGTTAATTAGTCCGAGTTTGAAGGATATGCGTGCCGGTGCTTTGGTACGCACATGAGACAACTTTACGTCTTACAGTGCAATACCACGTAGGATACGTCCTCGATGGACATTGTCTGTGGATAATGCAATTGTGATAGGCACTTATAATCAGGTGCAGTTAAATTGCAAACGTATTTCAATGAAAACAAAATGAATAAATTAAAAAATAATTATTTATTTATTTATAAAACTTTATCAACAATGGCGTTTCTAATAAACATTCCTATTGGAAAATATCTTTTGAAGATATTTTACGTAATTAATTACATATTTATAAACTAAAACTAAACAATAGGACGGTAGGTAAAGAACAATCTAATCTTACCAGAAAAATTGTTAAATCTATTACAAAAAGTTGCCAAAATGTTTAAAAAAAATAGTGTTACAAAAAAAAAACACGCGCACGAGTGTTGGATGCAGTGCTAGGTCTCACAAGACACGTTCTCAGTGGACGTGCTCTGTGAGGTAGACACTGTAAAGCGTTAACCTCTACATTGGGTGCGTCATCTGAGAGCACACTTTCTGATAAAATGTTGGTTCGTATTCTTCTGGTTAGATGCAGCGGGAAAACTACGCTATTTACAAATGGCACAATAAATAAAATAATAGTAATCTTATTTATACAAAGGAAAATGTATAAATTTACAAATTGTACATTTATTAATAACTAAAAAGTTAATTCTTAATCATGATTAACAATACTAATTATGTAACCCAAAATAAAAACTAAAATTGTAAGATACATATAATTTGATATATTTTATATCATTGTCATGTACTTCTTTGATAATACGCACCACAGTTTTCCTACTGCTTACCACTACACTATGACCGAAGCAATGTACCACTACCTTATGAATGTCGTTATAAAGCCTCCTCGATACAGGCTTAGCCTAGTGAGGAGACTGACAGGTACTCTCAGTCCCTATGTTTTATTTGTCTGAGAAATTTGTTTTATATCCAATTAATAATTCTAGTTTTTTTCGTACTGTTTAGTTAAAAAAATTATGGATGTAATTATTTTTCTCTGTAATAAACTTTTTTTACTTTTTTTACTTTTACAGTGCTGCCAACTTAGTGCTTTCAGCGCTTAATCTAGTGTTTTTGACATGTTCAGTGCAGTATCTGAGAATTTAGTGCCTGAAAGATAATCTAGTCCTAAGTATTTGGATTCGTGAATGAGTATAGTGCTTTTTTACAGTTCCAGAGCACCATCATTCGATTTTCGTAACAAATCTTTTACACAGTAGCAAATAGCTATTTGTAAATAAATATATTTCCATTCATAAGTAGGTATTTGCAATTCAAAGATTTTTATTGGCCATTACTGAAATTTTTCCGTAATAAAAATACCCGAACGGAACTGAAGAACCATTTAATGGTTTCCGTAACAAGAGGGCGCTAGATACGTCAGTCTGTTTCAATCGTCTTGACAAAACATAATTAGGTTACAAAAATAATGTAACTCTAAAGATGGCAACCCTATTAAATTTATAATACCTATTACCATATTTGGTGAAGTTTCATTGTTTAATTTAGCACACATATTGGCACTTTTTTTTTGCTTTTTTTCATACTTCCCACTAGTGGGATACACCTGGTAGGATAGTTGGGATTGACTCAGTTTATAGCGTACCTAATATAGGTACTTAGAAAGGGTCTAGGACGAATTAACACCCAATTCTTACAAGGCAATCTTTATCAATGTTTTTTTTAATAAAAAAATAAGACCACATTGTGAACATCTACCTTTATTCAAGTCGGTTAAGACCACAGCTTGGCATGCAATTACGCTAAAGCCTTGTCTTTACAGATAGGGTGTTTGCACACTAGCCGGTACCGACATGACCGTAAAATATCGCTGACGGTAGACAACACTGTGTAAAAGCGTACTAAATGTATGAGAGCTCTCCAGCGATATCGTGTATTGTCGTGTCGGGTGGCGGTGTGAAAACGCTCATAAGGTCTACTATCGTAAAACAGCAGGTAGAGTTTCAGAAATAGGCACTCAACGTTTATCGCTACAGTAAAACTCAATTTTAGCCTTTACGCCCTTCCTGAGAATTTTGTGTTTAACTTTTGTTTCAAAACTTTTGTAAGAATGTTTTTTCGTGAATAATTTTTTTCAGGTAATTTTGACCCCGAATTTAACCTTTACTTGATATCTCTATATAACAAATGTATGCTATGTAAGTAGTTAGTTGTATACAGGGTGTCTCTGAATTTATGTCAACCCGAAAAGGGTTGTGTTGAGTTAACCCTTATGTACCTACCACAAATGTTAATTTAATTGAATTTGTGTTTTTAGGACATTTAAAGTGTGTTTTCTGGAAATTATAATGAAACCTTCCTGGAGGCTTCGCAAGGTATGTGGCTTACAAATAAATGTAGCATTCGTAAACGTATCGTAAAGTTATCCGAGATACACTGCCCGGTGACGGTGCAACGTTCGGCAGTCCAGCTGACGTTGACGCGCAATATGACTCAAATACGTTTAGGTTAACAGTCACAGAGACAACGTATTCGAGTCATATTGCGCGGCAACGCCAGCGCGACTGCCGAACATTATAGCGTCACCGCGCAGTGTATCTCGGATACGCTACCTTTTACGATTGACACATCGATTCGTGCTGAGGGTTTATTAGACAATCTATAATTTATAATACCGCGTTCACACTATGCTTTATTCCTACACCGCGTTCACACATGCCCATGTCACTGCCCGAATTATTGCCGCGATTAATTCCGGAATTATTGCTACAGCAACATCGCCAAGTTCATGCCCTAGCTCCTTGGTGAGAATAAAGGCGATGTTGCTGTGGCAATCATTCCGGACTTAATCGCGGCATTCATGCCGGCAGTGGCATGGGCATAGTGTGCACGAGCTATTAGTAAGATAGACTGCGCGAAATAAGTACATTATCGATGGAAAGAGCAATAAAAATGAGCGCAATTTATAAAAAATAAAAAAGTTCTTCACGATGAACGACCGACGCTTCTGTATAATATGCTAATCAAAGGGTTATTCCCAGATGGGTTTGTTTTTCTACATTATGTATAGAATTACTAGAGCGGGCAATATTTTTATTTCTTTCTGTAAATAATACAGTTTTGTACAAACCTATTTATTTATGCTATCCTTACATTATACATTGTTTTATTTGTTTTGTTTTTGCATTTTTCTATGGTATTGATCTAGAAGTAACAACTTCAATAATAGCACATATCATATAATACTATACAATAGTTACATGCCACATTTCGGTGCGGAAACTAGAAATCCTGACTGATATCTCTCCATAGGTCTTAAAGACATCAATATATGTATATGTATTTTGTTTTATATAATATAAAACTCTTTTGAAGCTGACAGAGAATCAACGCACAGCCTAAACTATAAGTCCTAGAGGTATGAAATTTGGAGGGTAGGTTCCTTAAATAGTGTAGGGGCGCACTAAGAAAGGAATTTTGAAAAGTCACACTTTAACGCGAGCAACGCCGCGGGAGACGGCTAGTTCTGTATAAGCAGGAAAAGACCGTAAAAAAGTTCATTTTTTTAATGTGTTTTTTTCTTTTTTCATTGAGCTTATGGTGTGGTTGGAGTGTTTTGGATATTCAACTGATTTCGTTACATTTGCAACAAACCTTTATTTACAATTGTCAGCACTTTTGGTACCAATCTAAACGATCTCCTTTATGAATCATAAGTAAGAAAGTACTACATATATTCGAAAAGAGAAGATCTTCCACGCCGAGCGAGCTTTGGCTCGGGGTCCAAGGACCAGATGGTAATCGGTACTATTACTCTTGTTCAAACTCCGTGATAACTTCGTTTGGCACGATCTATAATGTACCAGCGCCATCTATCGGAATCCAGGAGCAGTTTTCAGAGTAGTTCACACGTGCGTGCTAGATGACGCTACAGTACCATCAGCAAAACCCAGGATTAGTATGCTCAATGACACATCGCTTGCAGTACTTCTTGACCGCTCTGTACCCTCGTAGCGTGACTGGTGTGTCTTGGATGTTCAGTTGGCATAGTCCTCGGCAGTAGTACGCGACTGCTTCTAAGCCGTCGTCGCCGACCAGCTCGCAGCCACGGAGGGCGAGTTTCTTGAGGTTTGGGCAACAGCGGGCTAGGATCTGGTGGAGAGAGTTAGGAAGTAAGTAGGTAACAACATTACTTCAACTTTATCAATTGGTACTCAATGATATGTAGGAAAATCATAAAACAATTCACTTCGTCTATGCCATCAAGACGAAAGTGTGTAGAATATTAATGTAGGTTTTTTCAGATACCTTAATCTTGATGACGCAAAGTCTTAATAGGTACCTAACAACCTTTCAGGGGTATGATTCAAAACCCTCTTGAGTTTTGAGAGTAACCTTTATAGGTAGGTACCTACCTACTTCATTCAGAAACTCACCTACGACTTTCAAGGCATGAAAAATTTCAACCAGCTAAAAATTCTTATAGTTTACCTGTAACCCAGCCTCAGACACATCCGTAGCCCCCAAGTCGAGGGCCCTCAGCCGAGAACACCCCCTGGCCACGGCTTCCACTCCATCATCACCCAAAGCACCGCATCCTCGCGCGTTCAGATACCGCAGCTTATAGCATCGACGCGCCAGAGTTCTGACACCGGAATCTGATACCTGGGGACGAGGGGGTAAAGTTATTTTTTTTATAAATAACTACAAGAATAATATTTAATGTTAATACTTCTTGACACCCGATACCCGATGGACAGACATTGTTAGGAACACGGGAAGTCGATGGATGGAGAATCAGAGAAGGCGGAAAAGCATTATTTCTGGAAATTAATGGGTGAAGCCTCGGATTAGAAGTCTCCTGAGCCTCCTTAGAATACTAAAAATGTAAAAACTTATTTTTCATAATTCATTCTCAGAACCATCCGGGCTGTATGTTAGACCACCAAAAAATATTTTTTCAAGTATTAGGTAGGTAGGTAACAGGTATGGGCAAATTTCAGAAAAAAACATAAAAACCATAACTCGAAAAAAAAAAAAAAAAATAAAAAAAAAAAAAAATGTTACATAAAAATTGGGGATTACATAATGGGGTATTTTCATGTATAGGGTTTCTTTTGACGTCACTATCTGAACCATCCTGTTTCTGATTCTAACAAAGTCATCAATCAGAGATTGATGGCGGTGACCGCAAAAGGCTAGGTACCGTAATAACTTAAGGATCTAAAAAGGTACCTATAGGTAACGTGAAAATTTTAATCAAATTACTCGTTTGTAAACTCAGAATATCGATCGATTTATCAAGCTATTTACGATCAACCTAATTTCCTAGTCATTTAACTTCACGCGGAACGCGAATTACTCATTTCTGCTTCATAAAGTAAGATCCTTTTTCAATCACATCCCATTTATTTCTGATCAAATTCGAGAAAAACAATAAACTTCGTGAAAATAATATTTGCTTTTCAGACCATTGGGGCAGAATGCCCATACGCCATTTTTCTGTTAGATTTCTTTATTTTGTGAAGGATTCTAGACATAATAAACATAAAAGACAAACAAAAAACAAAAAAAAATCTTCTAAAGCTTTCTAAAGTTGCACTAGCTAAAATGGCTGCTAAATCAGTTGTCAAGTGAAAGTGACAGAGCATTAAAGCCGCGCTTAAGACATATCTCCCTCCTTCACTTACTAAAAGATTGGTAAAAAAAAGTAAATTCCAATTAACACTGACATTCGCAAATTCGAACAGCCACAAGAAAAAGAAGAAGAAGACATTTGAATAAAGAGAGAGAGAGAAAGAAAGAGAGAGAATCGAACTACAGTGCTAGCTACAACTATGCTAGAGCTATGAGGTCAAGTGGTAACAGACTGTTCGTTCCGTAGGGACCCGAAATAACATTAACCTAAGTTCCGGGACCCAAAAACAAAAACTTGCTTGAACTATAAGTTAAGAGGTTTATGACAGGAACACGTTCTGTGTTTTCCAAAAAAGATACACTTATAGAGAAAGTAGCTGAAAATTTAAATTATTTGGCTAAAAAAATATTTATATAGTAAAAATTGCAACGCGATTAATTAATGCTTCAAAGGATGTTAGACCCAGGTTTTTAAGCCATTTACAATATTAATTCTTTAAAATAGGAACCTATACTATACCTACGCGTAAAGCATAAAAAAGAAAAAGAACTAAAAAGCCATTTTCTACATCGAGTTAACACAGACTTTACGCCAACGAAAGATTTGACTTGATTTTCGTGACTAAACTTTTCATGGGTAATCACGAACATAGTTACAGGAACCTAGGTAGGTAGGCAATAAAAAAATAACCTATTTTTATGTTTCCCACAGCTTACCTGAGTACACTTAGCGACAGAAAGGTATCGCAGCGCTTGCCCTAACTTGGCCAGCTCGTACAGTCCGAAGTCCGTGACCCCGGTACAATCAGACACACTGAGCTCCTTCAGCGCGCAGTATGCTGGTATCCATCTGACGCCCGCATCTGAAATAACATTGTGTTCCACGTAAATGCTAAGAAGCTCAAATAGCATGATTTTTGACAGCACAATGCTCAGATTCCACAGGTTTTCGGAAAAAAAAGGCTTCTTTAACACACATGAGCAAACTTTCAGCGTACGGGATATTACGGGTCTTAAGTTTGCGCCAATATTTGGCTGGAGGTAGGTTAGGTAGCTACTTGTGATTTGATGGCAAGTCTTTTTTAATGATTTTTAAGAGGCATTTTGTAGATCTGTGAGTAGATGCTTCTAAGAAACTAGAGTACCTACCTTACTTCTAAGAACAACACCATATCTTTCAAACGAAACCGGTAGATACTTTGCCCCAATCATTTTAGTTACCACCCTGCTACTAAGCAATTCAAATATTTTAGGAAGATTTCCTGTTCTGGGAAATCTTTAAATAATTAAGCAAGGTAAAAATAATATGAATAATTAACTCTTTCATCTTTCCTGGGAGTTGACTGAAACATCCTTTCTTTTAATACTCATCAGGATTCAAGAAAGCGTTAGACGTTTTAACCGTTTAAAATGTAAACATTGCTGCATCTATGGCAATGATTGTATTCACAGCACCTGGTTCCTAGTAATGTATAGCGAACAATTGAAAAGGGTACTAGAACTGGTTACCAGCTTATACAGCGTTAAATTACAAGTGCTATGAGTCAAGCTCGGGAAAGTAGATTAATAGCATAATTAATAGGAAACTTTCAATGATAATTTCTATGTTAACCTGTTTTGTAAGTAGGTATGTAGTATTATATAGGTAACTTACTTATAGTTACATTCCTATCAGTGTAAATTACGAATTAATTATTATTATCTACATCCTGAGCGTGAAAGCTATCTTAGATAGTTCTTATCGTATCGAACTGACGGCGAAACGCCATGGGAAATATCCACTGAATATCTAGACCTCCCCTAAGAATCAGAGCTATCGATCTTGACTTCGAAACCTTTATAAAGTCATCTTTCTTCAGCGGCGGTCAAAATAACTCAGTGCAGAACTTTAGTCAGTGTCCAGCTTAGAATATTGATTTGGTGATCAGAGTGTTGAAGACAACAACTACGGTTGTAGAGTTGGAGGACTTTTGTATGCAAAAATAAACCTCGCCTGGCGCTTACGAAACCATAGCACTCGAACTCGATTTTCGACTGTTGATTTCGAGTTTAGTTTTTTGTTATAACGAGTTTCATTTGCAACTCGATGACGTTTTTGTATGAAGCTACGATAGGCCATACAGAAATATCCAAAAAATCTGAGAAGTGCTTGAAAATGGGAACACACCTGTGACTAGAGTGCACCTCCGTAAATACAAGTACTGCAGCGAAGGACAAGTGTGCAGCATCGCACATAATCCCGCGTCCGTCACGTTCCCGCAGTCTGTGAGGTCCACGTACTCCACTGGAGGTCTTCGGGCACCAAGGCGGGGTTCCAGCCACGCCCATTCTGGCCAGTCCACGTTTGGGCAGCCTAGAAAGAGTGAGTGAGTTTGTATGAGGCTTTGGCGCACACCTGACTACAAGACGGTTTCGTCGTGTACAATTATTGACGTGAAAATAAATATTCTTTTAAAAAGTATGCTGTTAAAAGAGGTTTTTTGTTATAATGTTTTTCTTCATACGCTGTTTTCGTTATAACGACCCGAAATGCAAAAGCATTCACTGTAATAAGTCGAAGTATTAACTGGAACAATACTGTGGTGTGGCCAACTATGTATGGGTGTTTCTATGTATTATAAGTATGTATTTACAAAAAAAATGTATGTATGTATTCTATCAGCCATCTAGTTTAAATCGTACAAGCTTTGCTTAGTTTGGGACTAGAAGGCGTTGTGTTAAGTGTCCGTGAATATTTATTTATATTTATTTATTTATTATGGTGCCAGAGTTTGTCCACCGTGGCTTAATGACGCTAAAGCCGAGATTGATAGTTTAACGTGCCCTCCGAAGTACCTACGAATGCGGTCAGATGTAAATGTCAGTAACGGTCACCCACCTAAATAGAGCTACTTTTATTTAGTACTAGCCGTCGCCCGCGGCGTTGCTCGCGTTCTAGACCCTTTAGAGTGCGACGTTTCAAAATTCTTCTTAGTGAACCCCTACACTACATAAGGATACTACTTTCCAAATTGCATACCTCTAGGACTTATAGTATAGGCTGTGCGTTGATTCTCTGTCAGCTTCAAAGGAGGTTTAATATATATTGATAGATGATGATGATGACTACTATGCTTTTCAATACGTGGTTTCCATCCTTCACTCAAGTTTCCTACCTTAGTAACAATTATTTTCTTGGTACGTTGTACAGATAATAAATAGACAAACTAAACCAATAAACGTGAGCACGTTTTCATCAGTAAAGCTTAAACTAGTTTAAAGTGTAGAACAATATTATCTAGACTTTATGTATCTTTCACTAGTTATGTTTACTTACGTTACTCCTGTTATTTTAGTTCTAAACACAAGATTTACTATCTATTTTAACTGATTCTAACTTTCTAGGGTGAAAGTTTAGTAGGTAAGGCTTTTTGTTTACTAAAATTTTAGCTCAAGTAAACAAAAGCCATTGTACCTAGCGACACAGGCACTTATTGGTAAGCAAGCAAGCTCGTATGAGCTAGTGGCCAACTCTGGTCATCATCATTTCCCTGCCCTTATCCCACGCTAGGTGGGGTCGGCACAACATGTTTTCTTCTTCCACTCACTCCTATCATTCGTCAACTCTGAATCTACTCCTCTCACATTCATATCCTCTTGCACACAATCAAACCACTTCTTCTTCGGTCTTCCTCTACTTGCATACCCAAGTGGCCAACTCTGGTGACGGAGTTTTTAGGCCGCCTTAAGACCTCCGTCGTGGGTTAACGACTGCTAGAGCCGGGACCGACAGTTTAACGTGCCGGAAGCACGGAAGCGCTCAGATGTAAATGCCTCTAACGGTCACACATCCAAATAGTGACCGCACAGAACGTTGCTTAACTTAGATTATTGGTTAAGTTTGGCTAAGCAAGCTACGCCACGAGCGCTTCACTTATAGGTAACCACGTAAGTCAGTCTACTCCCTGCAAATGGAGAGGGGTGAGTCTATCCTATTTAGGAAGTAATCACTGAAGGTGGAGAGCCAATTCGTTTTCAGAGAACTCATCTAAGGGCTGGTTATTTATTCAGTGCGTACTTAGCTGTAGAAGTACCTAAGTATAAGAAAAACATTCGGATTCAGCTGCTGGAGGCTAGGATAACATTTATAAATAATATTGAGATCGTGATAGCAATTTTGGTTTACTTTCATATTGTTTCTTTTTGAATTATTGTGTAATGACATAGAAGTGGAACGCCGTGTTGAAAACACCTGGAGGAGCTTCTGGTCCATGAAGTCGCTGATAAAGGGTAACCAGGACATTATGGGTTAACAAAAAAAAACGGTAACCTAATACCTAATTTGTTATTGAAACATTTTTTTGTTAGTATTTATTTCCTTCTATTCACAGTATTTAAGTAGGTGCCTATCGACATAATAACTTTACATGCAATTGAAGTCCACTCATGAGTGATCTCGAAGCTGCGAATTTAAGTCAAACTTTTTTAATTTTATTATAGGGATCTTAGCCTAACCCTAAGGGAGCACGGGGCTATTATTTATTCAAAACCTAATCGTCGAGTATCCGACCTAACCTCTCCAATTTAGGCATTCATCTGTCTCGCAGAGGGTTGAAAGAAGGAGAGGAAATTTGTTTATTTATCCCACTCAAACTCACGCGTCCAAGCACACAATATAAAGGTCGTAAAAAAAAAAGAGAGATTTAAAAGAACCTTGTATTGAATGAATACTGATCAAATCGATCACAAACTCCACCATGCATGACCAAATGCTTTCGCAATGACACCAATAGGCCAATAGAGACGCATCTCTAGAATCGTTATTACCGCAAACCCTCCATAACTTCGACCACTCTATCATGAGTGACCGACAAGAAAAAAGAAGATTGAACGAATGATCGGGAGTTTTAAATTTTTTGTTAAATTAGCTTGTTATTGGGTTTGGTTTGGGCAAATATAATCATTCGTATTGGATCAAGACCACGCATATAGAACTCTCGAAAGAATCCACAAACATGACGAAATGGAACATGTTTCTTCAAACATCCTCAAACACAACTCAAACATTCAATCTTGCAGTTTGTTGGTGCAACTCTGCAAGTATGTGTACGTACTAGCGAAGCCAACACACTGCATCCGATGTCCCATATTTGTAATGCATGACATCCAATTTTCTAAACTATATTTCTCACACAACTCTTTCTGGAAAGGAACATTTCAATAGTACCTATTACATATTAGGAATAACTCAAATATTTTTATTCCCGTTTATGTCACTTTCATCCACACTACGAGGCCACCCCATATGGGGGGGTTACCGGATTCGAGAATCATGATACCTTAGGGTCTAGACTGAACAGATAGATCACCACAGCGCGGCACACCCGCTCGGCGGTTGAAAAATCCACCATATAGCCTTCAAAATAAATGATAGCCGATGTTTGCTGCCGTGGTAATGGGTCCAGACCTATAGCCTACAAATTAAAATAGCGCAATTGGTCTGCTAATAAGTAGTCAGTGTAAGTTTATCTCACATATTTTGTATGAGCATCGTATACATAAATATGAGTAACCATCTTCGCTGTGCTGTGCTACAAACTCTGCAAATACTTCAGTTGCAGGGAGAGCCTTACCAGTAAGGTCAATATGCCTCAAAGCAGCCAGATCGGTGACGAGAGGGGCCATCGACCGCGCGTCTATGCTACTAGAGGTAGTTACGGCCAGATGAGTCAGGTTTCTGAAGGTGGCTGCTAGTAGCTGAGCACTTGCTACTGTCACCTGCAAATTAAAAGTCAAGTGTCTAGAACAGTAAATTACCAAGCTTTACTACCAAAGATATTGTATTCATGTTTGAAGAAATAAAAATTGAATAATAAAGATAATTATGCAAGAAAATTATCAACGCATGTCACGTGAACTAATACTATGGAAGTATTATTGATGCGGTTTCCAGGTCTCTGGTGGAAACGCAGTCCGTTATTTTAATTACCAATCGACATAAAAAATTACACAAAAATCTGAATAAAAATATTCTTACAGCACAGTTCTTAGCCCTCCATTCCTTGACAGCATTAACACAGGGTCCAGCTCTCGCACCAGCACACCGAGCAGCCACTTCCAGAGGACCTGCAGCTCTGATCCTCCTCCACGCTTCAGGTCTGGTGGTGAGCCTGGTGACCAGTCGAGCCCAGCGTCGGCAGACGCGGGCCATCCGGCAGAGGTCTGATACCTGGAAGAGGATAAGAAAACTTCAACCCGGGTCTTTTCAAGGCTAAAATGAATAGGTGTCTTCTAGACTATTCGCCTTCATTATCGGCTTCATCGTCATTTACCATCAGGTAAGATTGTGGCTAAAGGACATTTTATTAAAAATTTTCAACCTAGAGTATGATTTTTCTAGCTCTATTGCATGGTTATCATCATCAATGGCGTCTTTGGTCGTACCAAGACATCGGCCAGCCACTAAGGTACTTATGTGTTTTTGATTTTCTTATTTGATGACGACGATCGATCTACGTGTAGATCTAACGTCAGCAAAGTTGCTGGTTTAAAAATAAATCCTAAAGCCGTTTGTCCACCAACGCCGGCACAAAACATGTCCACACCACTGCCGTCACACCGCGCCTTTCACGTGTTTTTTATTGCCCTGGTAGTGCATTACCGGTGCCGTGCCGGTGCCGGAGTTGGCTGACAAACGACCTAAGTCTTTTAGAATGGACCCGATAATTTTTTGTGAAAACCTTCTAAAGAACAATTTTACGAAATTCTAAGCGCTTATTTAACCAGCTCGTGAATAATCTCACCTCGAGATAAGAAAGGATCTTAAGCCACAAAGCATCATTGAGGGTAGCATCCCTCTGATGCTGCCTTCGTCTCGGTGGATGCCCTTCAGCGAGGGTGTGGTACCCCTGATCCAGGCTCAGCTCGCTGAGGTCTGCAGCGAGGGACAGTGCTGGCTCGGGAGGTGGTGGGGGGCGCCGCCGAGCCCCTCCACATACTCCAGGCCCGGAACAGCTGCCAGTTGACATCTTTAGACCCTGAAACAGACGAGTTAAGTTAGAAATACATATATAATTCTAATTCTAAGCGGTACAGCTGAAAGTTAGGTATAGGTAAAGGATGATTAAATTAGTTTGACGCGCTATAACCTCAGCCCCCGAATCGCAAACTCTCAACTGATTTCGCTGCCCAGCATAATTTCGAGCGACGTGGCTACAAATACCTACACGGAAACAAGAAGATTTTGATGACAAAAAACGCGCAGAAACGCCCTAATGTCACTATTTAGTTACAGAATACCTATGATTTAGTATGAAAAAAGTTCAGAAAACCTGCCAGGCTTAAACCTGGCAGGTTTTTATGAGACAACGATTCCCCCACAAAATACTGAACCCCTGTAATGTTACCTACCTAGCGCAGTTAGAGGTTTTAAAAATGACAGTTTTAACGCTCAGCATATTTTCGAAGAGTGATCGCTACATTTACGAAAAATTTCACGCACCTGTGCTCTTCGCGCAAAACCATTCCAGTTCGTCTTATATATTTTTATCGCTTACAAAAAACTCGATCAATATAGAGTAGGACTATACCTAGATAATCTAGATATCCATTAAGACTTGCTGACCTTATTTTGCAATCAAACGTTTATCTTCACAATGGAGGGATAAATCAAACGACTGTGTCATTTGCACCGCTGATTCGTCTCAACGTGGCATTATGGAGGGACTAGTTTTTGCCTATGAATTTGCCTGAAGTTTGCGTTGAGCCTTGCTTGTGAGCAAAATGTGTTACTACCAAGCTTGGAATAAATAAATAAAATAATGCTTACGTTAATTATATTTATTTATTCTGGAAACAAAACAAGACTTTTTTTACGCTTAGTTTGTTTTTAAATAGAATCACATTAAAATCTCTACAATTTGTAAATAACAAGTCTTCTAAATACTCCCTCTTTAAAAAACAAAAAACAATGTAACGGGAAATGCTAAACCGACTCTACCATCAACACCTTCTAATGAATAAAACAATTTAAAAATTATCGCAAATTTTATTTCCATAGCCAGTGGCCATCGATATATTATATTAAATAGATAAGAGACGTGGGAGCATATTAAAATAACAATTAATTATAGCCATTCAGCACCCACGCAAAACATTAAAAATTATCGATATAATTTGGCGAAACCAATCGAATGACGATAATTGGGTCATTAGTTTTGCATAGTAATATAATTAATACCTAGATAATTATTATAATCTCATGAGAAAATATATTTTACTGTCATTTTAATCATAAAAACTATACTAAAAATCTTATCAAATGTCTTCAATGTTCAAATCAACGTCTCTCTAATAATACGAGTACCTTTATAAGTTCATACAAAGGGGTCTAATTGAAATGTAACACTATAATTAATCCAACCTCCCCTTTTTTTTCTTCATGTACCAAAACCTATTTATTAGGCTGGAGAAGATAATAAAAAATGTCCACATTTTTCGACGAGATTCTTCGGCACAAGATATATTTGACAAAACTGTCATTTCGGTTTGGAAAAATAAAATACGTTATCAGAGGACTGCATCCGCACACGGGTTTTATTTTCTTTATATTATTATGCTAAAAGAGATTCGTCATTTTTATGTGGAGAAAAATAGTTAGTACACTAAACAAACAATTTTTCCAAACAAAAATAATCGACTCACTTTTCGCGACTTATCCAACTGAAACCAAGTCCCCAGGCTCTGGTCAAATGTACTTAAGATGAAGTTACATGAAAGCTCTTGTTCAATTTCGTGCCACATCACAGCTAGGTTGGTTGATCAGTACCATTGGCTTCAGCATTCCAGCCCACGCTCGCCCTTGGCAGCCAGAAGCTATCATGATCAGCACCTCTCACTCGAGTCACAACATCGCCATCTTTATTGCTAAAGACCATGCAATAAGTTTAGCATTTCAATAAAGCAATGTAGGTAGTATTTTCGGAGCGTCGCAATCACACGCGTGCCCTTTGCGTTATCTCTTAGTATCTATTCTATCTATTGTATTTATCTATTGTGACAGGCGTCACGGCTCAGTCGGTAGTAGCTCTGCCTTCCATGCTGTGGGTCGTGGGTTCGATCCCCACCGAGAACACACATTTGTGTGTTGCAAACATGGATGTTTGTTCTGTGTCTGGGTGTTACTATGTATTTACTAAAAAAATATATAAGTATTCTATCAGAAATCTACTTTACATAGTACAAGCTTTGCTTCGTTTGGGACTAGAAAGCGTTGTGCAAAATGTCTGTGAATATTTATTATTATTATTATCATTCTATGGATATCTCGTTCTTCATCAAGATTATTGATTTTGCGGTAAATAAATAACATTGCATTATATTGTCCCGCCAATAGCCACAGAGTATAAAGGGGTTTAAATCATAAAAGCGCACGCAATGTCACAAGATGTCGCGATAGAAAGTTATGTTCACTGTGAACGTTATTTATAGAATCGTAGGATTATCATGTAATTTGCTTAGTTTGGGACTAGAAGGCGTTGTGTTAGGTGTCCGAGAATATTTATTAAAAAAAAAAAAACAATTGAAGCGTAAAAATCATTTTTGAATCGTGTAATTTCCATTTTGTGTACCCTACCCATACAATGTCACAACGGGTATTATTGTGTAATAAAAACTACTGTAAGGAGTGTGTTTAGTCCAAAAAAAAACTATTTTTGTGACAAAGTATTCGACCTACTATAGGATGACGTTTTGAATGGTTGTTCGATGATAGATAGGAAAAAGGAATGTCGTAATAAAAGATGTAGGTACCTACCTATATTAAAAATTCTGAAACTTGAAAAGTAATAATTTTTTTATAAATAAAAAGCAAGCAAGCTCGTATGAGTTAGTGGCCAAATCTGGTGTCGTATGAGTACAGTGCCTTCTGGTAAGATCGGCGTAATAGTAAGTCCGGATGCCAAGCAATTCAGTGATATTTTTATATGATAATTGCTTAGTTAATTGATTTATCCGGACTTAATATTAGGCCGATCTTACCAGAAGGCACCCTATACGGTTTCACACATGGGTCGGGGCAAAACCGGAAAAAGAAATTATTTGCTTTTTTATTTAAATTATTGTCTAATATTAGTTTTTTCAGAAATATCTTAATTGTAATGTGTACCCTAATGCCTTGAGCAGTCTTATACCTAACTGATAAATGTGAAAACCGTTTGAATAAAATATATCGTTCAAAGTAACCAGTTAAGACCGCCCCTATTTAACCCAGACATGTCGTGGGAATTTAAACCACAATACAGCAAACTTTATTACCCATACGGGTAATAATACTGTCACCCTTATGTCTCAAGCGAAGTGGGTTACCACTTACCACTGAATCAAAAAGATGAGTACACATATTTGTAAAAAAATACGACTAATACCAGTATTTACAAATTACACAATATGAAACAGTTGAGCTATCTACAGAACCGTTGCTTTCATTGTATTTTTTTTTATTGTAAGATTTTTTATTAAAATGCAGCCTAACCGCTAATAGCTATTTCTTTCATACACTTCAAGATATTTATAATAATAGAGACGAGAGCATATTTTTTTAATATACTTACCTACGAGTAACATTCATAAACTAAGCATATCTGTACCTCTATCACGAACAAATCTGACAGTCGCCGCGTTAGCGTATTCGAGTTATATTGCGCGTCAATGCCAGCTCGACTGCCAACCGTTGTAGTGTCACCGCGCAGAGTATCTCGGATACGTTAGCGTTACGATACGTTTGCGATTGTCACATTTATTCGTGATTAAGGCACACAGCCTATAGTCGAAGTTTTGGTCTCTTGATATTCGACAAATATTTTGTTCATCAATACAAAGTACCGAATCACCCTTTTTTGAAAAACAATTGCGAATAATTTTTTGCAAATCCACACGCAAATATAACGTACAGACTAAGGCGGTTCAGCGACTCTTGTACTGCTTTATGGGAGAACGAGGCAAAGTACACCATAAATTTTGATAGCTATCAAGGCAATTGCATAAGTGGACTAGAAAATAGAGTTTCATAAATTGAGAATTATTTAAACGTGTACAAAGGTCGTTTCTCAGTTTAATTACACCGTCAATATCGAACCAGAGCCATCGGTTCAATACGTAATGGTCGAGGCATGTCACAAATGTCAAAAGATATAGTCTATCATAGAGAAATGAAAATAGCTGGGTAGCTTTTGGAATTCGATTTCACAAACCAAGAAGTTGAAGTCTTTTTATCCTTTCTATATAACCCGCATGACAGATCCCGCGCTTTTTTATAATATAATATTGTTTCCCTAATTTTTCACGTAAAATGGCAAATGCACAAACAGTGCACTAAAAAAAAAAAAAAAAAGAATTTGAATTCGATTTGAGTTATGTCATTTTTAAGAGATGAGCAATGTCATTTTTTAGAACACTACTTAGCAGCAATTTCATTTTGAATATAAAGTAGTTTTTGAATATTGCTTCAAAAAGATAGATAGATAGATAAAACTTTTTTTTTTAATATTAGTTTATTAGGTACCTACCTACATGCAGCACTTTTTGTTTTACTAATTCTCTGTAACCTTGATCATTCCTTCAGTGCATTGAAAGAATGATCAAGGGTGACTGTACAAATAATACTTGAAATCTAGCATAAAGTGTGAGCCATTGGAATAAATGTGTATAAGTGGTTTCCTTATACGATGAAATTTGTTTCCTATTTTGAAAAGAAAATCCACCATTTTCTCTTAATAAAAAAACAAAAACCGACTGAACGAATGACTCGACTTGATTCAATACTTATTTCAAATGAATTGAAACTTCTGTCAAAATCTATGGATGCAGATTGGAACTGTGGTCGAGAGTAGCCCTGTGATTTAGCTAACATCGTCCATTAGACTGTGGCATTGTAGTAGGGATACGTGGGCAGGTGAAATACAGGGCTATAGAGGTTTAGTGCCCGAGCCAAAGGTATTTACGGGCTTTGAACAAATTACACTAATAATAATAGGTGCCCAATTAGGCATTTAATCAATGAATAAATGGAGAGGGCGGATACTTGTTTCCAAAATATGATAGGGCCTGCAAATAATTTATTTATCGTATCTCAGTATTTTAAGCTTTTATCATCATCATCAATCATCAATATATATAAAACTCTTTTGAAGCTGACAGAGAATCAACGCACAGCCTAAACTATAACTCCTAGAGGTATGAAATTTGGAGGGTAGGTTCCTTATATAGTGTAGGGGCGCACTAAGAAAGGAATTTTGAAACGTCACACTCTAAAGGGTCTAGAACGCGAGCAACGCCGCGGGTGACGGCTAGTATAACATATAAAATACTTTTTTTATAATTCATATAAATAAGATATTATTATAAATCGACATATTATTATTATCATTTTCATAATTATTAATATTTTTTTTAATAAAATAATTATGTTCAAGCATAGATTTTTGTATGAAAATGTATTACTTAAAATCTATGCTTGAGTAACGATTTCTGTATTGGCATACATTCCTGTGACTTCTCCGTCCTACGCTCCATTTCCCATTTCGTGGTCGCCTTCGAGAATCTAAATTTTTTTGATACTTCTTATCCTTAGAACCAATAAGACCAATCTCTAGGTCTTATTGGTCTCCCACACTACCTATGTTCTTTAATACATTTTAAAATCTCTGTCTTTACCTATTACAAGCTAACCTAAACCGCACTCGTGCTAAGATCCCTCTGTAGAATTTGCATTTAAAGGCGTTGCTTGGTAACTATTTGATGTAAATTACTTAGTAGTTGCCAACCCAGTGTCCGTGAAATTGTTAGCGATCATAATCTAATGAAACTGAATTCGATTAAAATTCAACTCTGTATATTGGCCTGGTGTATTCAGAGCTTACAATGGGGCATAAAATGCGGGAAAATTTTACACTTGGATTACTAATTTGGATTGGTATTTACTCATTTGGAGATTTTAAGTCTACTACAACATTTTTCGTATAAGAAATACCATCGAAACCAGGGCAGCCCTTAGGAATTAGAATCAGAAGGAGTGCGTAATCCAAGTGGGTAGCGACCCACTTTGATTAGCTTCTAGCCCCTACACTGATTTCGGCACAGTCGAGTCGGCGCCGGCTATATGACACTACATTCCTGCCCTAATTACAGGCTTACTGTGTTTCACAAAACTGTTTTGCGAAATGGTTTCTCGTGGAGATTTCATACGTTCTTTCAAGTAAAATTCGAGGAACCAAGCTGGATTCTTATGCAACATAGATTCTTAGGATTGCCACCACTTTTTATTATTTTATTTATAAGAAAAGTGAGAAATACTAGCCCCTACGCTGAGTCCAATACAGTTGAGTCGGTGCCGGCTATATGATACTATATTCCTGCCCTAATTACGGGCTTATACCGAATGATTTTGCGAGCAGTTTCACGTGGAGATTTCATGTGTTTTTTCCAGTAGCATTCGAGGAACCAAGCTGGATTCTTATGCAATCTAAATTCGTAGGATTACCACTACTTTTTATTATTTTGTTCATAATAAATGTGAGAAATACTAGCCCCTACGCTGAGTCCGGTAAAGACGAGTCGACGCCGGCTATATGACACTACATTCCTGCCCTAATTACGACCGTGGTCGCAATCGCGACCAATGCATGCCGTTGCAATTGGTCACTGGCTTTTAAAAGTAGCTATACTTAACAAAATGCAGCAAAATGTTTTAAAACTAGACATGTAGTTCTCTGTATGCTGCCCACACTGACCACGTGAGAATTTCATGCATTTAAAGTACCTACCTAGTATTTGAAAATGTAAGCAACATTCGCTTACTAATGTAGGTAATCCCCACGTTCTGAGATCACAATAAGGCAAAAGCGACAACGTCGGCAAATACAGATATTAAGTACAATAACAAAACGACAAAAAAAACATTTGTTGTCAAAATTAGAATCTACAACTTCTTCTTCTTCTTCTTCTCTTCGTTAATGGCCTCTGTCCGTCATTTCGACAGACAATTTTGCCAATGTCAAGTGTTAAAATTGTAATAAATAAGTCAAGTCAAGTCATTTGTCAAGTCGGCTGTCGTTTGTTTTGAAAAGAAAATGGTGGATTTTCTCTTCAAAACCTAACACGAATTTTCACATTCAGAAAAACCACTTTACACACATTTATTCCAATGGCCCACACTTTATGTTACGACCTAAGTATTATTGGTTAAAATTCCACCAAAATTAAACAACCAATACTCACAATAACTCAAGAAAAACTATTAAAATAAAAGGGCTATGTGTCGTTTCAAAAAATGTCAAAACTCGTGTCCTCTACAACTTCTTTACTTCTGGGTTTATGACTTTTGGATTGGCTATTAAAAATAAGAAAAATATAGAAAGTGACGTTTGACAATCATAAAATAACCTAACCTACTTCTATATGGCGATTATGTAACCATAAATAAAATAAGAAGAAGAAGTGATAAAAAGTTTGATATGAACTTTCATTATGTTTACGACGACCACATTACGATTAGGTTCCCTGTTCAAAAAAAACTCACTTGATATTGATCATAATAACATTTCGTAAGTGCATGTGCCAGATGGTATTCGATGACTGAAGCACAGATCATATAATACTATCTAGAGTAATCGTAATAATTGGCTTTTAAAAAAAGGATGCTAAAAACATCCATTGTTCTCGTTAAAACGAGCTTCATTATTAATCATTTTCAGTATGTACATAATGAATATTTTGGGATAAGTACCTAATAATGCTTCGTTATAATCATTTATTTAAATCTGCTTTCATAAATTAATTCTTAAAGTAATGGAATAGAGTCACTACTGGGGACTAGTCTCTGTAGAAATACCTACCTACTCATGTTTTCGAACCAGTCTGAAATGGTCTGAAAAATATGTAATGTCAATCACTGTTTTAGATTAGATTAGAAAATTCTTTATTGCACTTCTAAAAAATCGTACAGAGGCGAGTTTAATGCTATTTAGCATTATCTACCAACTAACCTGGGCCATCATAAGCCAGTGATTGACATCTCCTATATCGCTCTCACACTTCCATGAAACCTATTTTCAGTATCTATCCGAATTGCAGTTACGTACGTTACATGACGGTCAACGCTTCGAAGCATCGTCCACCCACGACTCTCCCGCGGCTACATGCAATAACAGGCGAGTTTTTTTTTTAATATTACCCACTTTATCGCCAGAAGCAAGACCAATAAGGCCTCTTAATACCCGCTTATGACTATCCTCTAGGTAAGTGCCTTCATAACGTTTTGTTTATAGTTGAACCTGCCCTACTTGGCTTGAAGCTCTTGAAGGATGTTGTTTTGTTATTCATTTGGCGCGTGTCGATGTAGGCAACTCGAACTCTCTAAGGATAGACATCGGAAACTTTGTTTGTAGAAAATTTGTTTATTTTTTATTCATTGATTTGGTAATTCGAGCAACAAAGTAAAGGGTTGCTTTTCTAGCTTATTTTGAGATGAAATCCTACTAATATTACAAGCGCGAAAGTTTGTGTGGATGATTTACTCTTTCACGCCAAAACTACTGATCCGATTTGGATGAAACTTGGAATATATATTGTTCGTGACCTGGATTAACGCATAGGCTACTTTTTATCCCGGAAAATCAACGGGATCAAATGGGACGCGAACGAAGTCGCGGGTGGAATCTAGTAAACTCATAATGAAGCTACAGTGATCCTAATCAAGTATACCGAGTATTCCCAGGATAGGGCTTCTCGGAATTACCCTCGTGAGTCTGCTATTTCTAGTTTTCCGTCCAGTTTTGGAATCACAGAACACTTGTCTTATTAAACTCATAACGTCGTATAAAATACTATCTGCCTCTGCTGTTTTATGCATTTTAGGTAAACTGTTTCTTAGTCATAATAAAGTCTAAGTACTCGTAATAAGTAAAGCGTAGACATAATGCATTTCAAGCATTTTGCTGCTTAGACCTTACGCAATTTAGGTAATTTACTAATCAGACAAAAAACGTTTTAAGTCTTATACTTACTACTTTGATGTTTTGCGCTTAGATGACCCGCTCATGAGTGCTATTTGAAATATTTTTGTCATTATTCTTAACAGATTAAGTTAAGAAAAATTATGAAAATATTTTAATCTATAGAATAGCGGTATTGGGAGTTGGTCTAGTCTAGCCTAAGTAGGTAGAGGTAGGTAACGAGTAACCTATGTATCCTTTGGAGGTCTTAGAGCTTATACAAAAAGGTTACAGCTTTCATAATTAAAAAGGTTTTGTTCCGTTTGCTCTCCCCTAACCCTCGTACTTCGTGACCCTCAGGTCGCGTTGCGGGAAAATGGCCGACGTATACAGGGTGTTACCAGACCACTTCCGAAAACGAAAGGGGGAGCTACAGCACACCAAAACCCAACCAAAAAAAAAACAGTTATCCTGAAAAATAATTATAGCCGGAGAAAACAATGTTTAAAGATTTGTATTTATTTCGCCAGCCCGCAATGTACGCATTCACGTAGGTAAGGTCGAGGCGTAGTACTATTATTTATTCTGTGTCGTAAGTGCCTACTAACGTAGGTAGGTACCTACTATGTTTATTTATACCTAATTGGAATAGTACCTACTTACCTAATTACGCTGTAGCCTCGGTCAAACTAGAAATGGCTCTAACTGAGCTCCTCCTCGTTCATGGCACAGTTGAGCTCGCCTGATTGTTGCCTGATGAACGCGATCCAGGAATAAAGGATCCTCGGCACTTCTCGCATTAAGGTCTGAGAATACTAATCTAATACGGCTTCTCATTTCTTCAGCCGTATCGCACCCATATTCCCTCGCACGAAACATAGTAACTAACACTCACTGTTCTATCTAAAATCTTAACAAAAGTATCCACCTACTCTAAAAGTAACTCTAAATTAACACATAAATTAATAAAAAAACACACACTCATAAACGAACTAAGTACCTAATTAACTTAAGTAGGTAATTAATGAAATAAAACATAAAAAAACAACTCTTTCACGCAAGGTATGCAATTTGTATGCACCGCGCACAAGTGTCCAGTACGAATATCAAACACGAACTAGGTAAAAATAAATCAAAAATAAGCAAAATGATAGAGAGTAGGTAAATTGCGCCAAAACAGCCCTTTGAAAGATGCCGACAGAGAAAAAATAAGCGCCAGCGCAAGCTCGGTCATCAATCTGTTTTGTGTTCTAAATGAGTAATTTTAAGGTTCAGACTTCTATTTCGCTACATTTTCTTTTGACTAAGTAACGACCTGCCTATTTGTAGATAGGTACCTACCTACTAATTATTTAATGAAAGTAGGTAAGTAAGTAAACTAAGTAGGTATTAGGTATCTGATGTAATGTTTACGATTATTTATGTTTATGACACAATGATTTAGTGCTCTGTCATCTAAGTCCTTCCCAAAACCAAAGTACCTAAGTACTTTAATAGGTACCTACTTAAGTAATTAATAACGTATAGCGCCTAGTGTTGCCCCTCTGCTCCTCCATCCCCTCTACGCTGCCGTCCCTCCGCGCGGGTAGCTGAACGCCTGGCTCACGCCATTCGCGGGGCGCCCCACTAGTCTCAAAACAGTCTCTGAGCGGAACGGTCGCTCACGCGCGCGCCGGCAAGGTAGCAAAGTTCCGACGATGTATTTCTATGTGCAAAGACGAAAAGTAACAATATCAGTTTTCTATTCCAATTCTTATACATCAACCTATAAACGTAGAGAAAAAAAGGTAGTAGGTACTACTAAAGGTGGTAGGTAAGTACCCTTTATAAGAAGTGGGTTGTTTTTATTATGAAATCATGAAATTATTACAAAGCTACGATTTCGATTCTCTTTGATTGTAAATACTTAGTAAAGTGTTTGCGTATGTGTTTACTCAGATGCACGCTTCATCCAGGTAGAGCCTAAACAACCTATTGGTGCATAAGTTCTTTCCATTATGTACCTGCCTAGATTAGGTACTTGCAATTTGTTTCAACTTTGTGTTTTTGCAGTATCTAAGATTCTGTAGTTTGTAGAAATAAGGCAGGCTGGCTGCCTAGGTAGGCTACCTAAGTAGACGCAGACGCGGGCACTAGGTAGGTATAATACCTACCGTTTGTAGTCGCGCTTATTATTTTCTATGCTTGCGTGACGCGACCGCGCGATAAAGACGGGCGTCTCTTGTCTCGCTCGCACGTCGCGTACTTGAATGACCCGCGGTGAACTCTCAGCTGTTCATGCTGTAGTAGAGTGGGCGTAATCTGCGTGCTGCGTGTATATTGCTGCTTTATTTATTTTATTTGTTTTTTTGCTTTTTTAAATGAGATAATTAGGTAGATATGTCTTATTATGTTGTACTGTGTGTATGTAACTAGAAAAAAAATTAAAAGGAGATAGTCAAGTCAATTTTTTTTTTCGCGATTTTTTTTCGCTTAATGTTTTCAGTTTCATGGTCTGATTGGAACCTCCAAGTTTTCGGAAGTGGTCTGGTAACACCCTGTATAAAGTAGAGAGCCACAATGCATCAATGCCTGCTCTGTACACTACGCTCACGTTTACAAGAAAAGCAGGTTGCCGCCAACAATGGCAGCAATGAACCTCAAAATGAAAAGTAAACATTACTTTAAAATCGTGGTAGCTCTAGTTTCTTGCGACCAAGCATTGAAGAAGAAAACTGGGTATTTTCAAACAGCGCCATCTAGTTAACTTCGCAAGATTGAGCTTTCCCTCTAGCACAGAAGATACTATAGTAGGATCAGATCCACCTTCACACCGCTCTGTCTTCATTAAACACCTTGCATTTGCATCTAATGTAGATGATTAATACAGCGTCACGATGCCCCTTTAAATAGGACGCTGTTAGAACCTGGGACACTGTTTTAGATGGAGTAGTATTGCCCAGGACCTATACCATCCTCTCAGCGTAGTCGGCCTTGCGGAACTGACACAGTCGTGGGTTTCCTCACGATTTTTTTCCCACACCGTATGAGAGCACTTCTTGGCAGCAAATAAGGATCACCTTGACGATGTCAAACTCTTTTACAATCAGTTTAGAATTGAAACAGGTACGAGTAAATATTATTTTAGTTTTGTTAGAACTGCAATGCTCATGTTAAAACTGCTAAGTAGTAAGATAAAAATGTCGGCACCGACACAGACTCCTACCCTGCTTTTTATTTGCAGTTCTAGTGAAACTGCTCGGTAAAGTGCTCGGAAGAAATAGAGGAACCCGTAAATGGCTGCAACTTTGTATGGAAGTAGCAACTTGATTGAAATATTGCATACTAAACTGACCAGTTAGGTCATAAAGAATGGCGGATTATAAGAATTATCTACGTAAGGAATACTAAAATGGTTATACTTAGAAATGGTTGATTGACTTACAATCAACTCAGCACGATAGATCTTGCACTTGCACGTCCTAGGCATAACAATGTTTATTACTGAAGAAGAAAAGACCAATCTAAACTGAGCGCCTTTCTTTTGTTTGACGAAAAAGAGATAAAAATGATCTCTAGATTTTTGTCATAAAAAAACTAGCAGTTATTGGTAAAGACCATGATCGTTGATCAAGAATAGGTATAAAAATATATGAAAGAAATGTAGTAGGTAGGTATAATACATTTCAACAAAAGAATACAATAATTTAGGTATTTCGAGTGTTTAATAGATAATAAACTTTATAGCTTTTATTTATTTGAACTTATATTTATTATTGACTATTATGCTTTGTATCCATTATACCAAACCAATAATGCTTTAAGATTATTATTGCCATAATATGCTATTTAAACTTTTAGTAAGTATCTAGCAATATACTTCAAGTTTAGACTTTTTATTAGAATCAATCATTATTGAAATTATACATTTTTAATTTAGATATTTCTAGGATACTTATACCTAATATTTTAATACCAATCAAGAATTAATACTGGCATTTATAATAGACAAATTTATTACGTGATCCATAAATATCACCTTTCAATTGCACAATTCTAAAGATACAATCAATGGCAAAAATTTGGATAACAGTATGGTATTTTTTGTTTACAGCCCCCGTAGCGGTAGCTCTGAACTGCTTTCGCTGCCCAGCATAATGTCAAGCGATGTGGCTATGGCTACAGATAATTATACGAAAACAAGAAGCTTTTGACGGCAAAAAACGCGCTAAAACGCGCTAATGTTACTATTTAGTCACAGTATACCTATGATTTTGGATGAAAACAGCTCCGAAAACCTGCCAGACTTAAACCTGGCATGTTTTTATGAGATAACGATTGCCCCCCCGATCATTTTATTATTCCTAGGAACCTAGCTACTAATGTTTGCTATAGGTAGGTATTTAGGATAAAAAAAAGTCCTAAAATGTATTTTACAAACAAAGTTAGTTGACGACTGTCTCACCAGATGCAATCGACGATGTAGCATACCTTAGTAATGTATTCTGCTGTTCGCTGTCAATATTTCTGATCGAACTTCCGTGCCGCTACAGAAAATAAAACTGCCTCCCATACTGGGGCTAATGGCTTAATGTCGTTGACTGTACCGTATGTGTTTTTCAACATTTTTATAAGTTTACACCGTGATTTACAATGTTGCAAGTTCTGGTTTTGGTAATTCGAGTCGTCGGTCACGTTGACATTTTATGTGGGAAACCAATTTGCGAAACTATGTATTCCAATTTATACGGTTTTGAAAGCGATAGGAACAATAAAATTTAGGATCCTATGAATTTAATATTACGTCACATCGTATTCGGACGTATCGAGCCAAAAAGAGAGGTGGGATCAAATGAATAATGGATATGCTTAAGATCTCTGTACTTTAAAGAAATTGGATTTTTTCATCTAAGTATCTACTTACATTTTAAATCAAGTTCTTTAATCTCAGATATATAGAAAACTAATCAGAGCCCGTAGTCTAAGTTTTGTTGATCGAAATGCATAGATCGAATGCGAAAAGCGCCTCTAACAGGAGATTTGCAAACTATTTTTCTCCATACAAAAACTGTCTTTCGATTCCTGCTTCTCACAAGTTTTTTTTTTTTTTTTTTTTTTTTTTATACAATATAGGCAGCCGTTTGACCACAATCTCACCTGATGTTAAGCAATGATGTGGTCGACGATGTAGCACGGCTACCTAGAAGATACCTATTCACTCTACTCTTGAAAACTTCCAAATTATAGTCATTCGGGAACACAGACGCCGGCAACGAGTTCCACTCTTTGGCTGTCCGCATAATAAATGTACACGCAAAGCGTTTAGTGCGGATAGGTGGCATATCCACCATGAACAAGTAAACATAACAAAACTCAAACTTAGCTCAGGTGAGGTATACTACACTACCATGCCTAATTTAACCTTCTTTCGTCAAAAAGTGTATCCAAATCTTAAGGGTTAAACATTGGATGCGACCTTTAGAATAAATCATAAATCATCATTTATTCATATATAGTTAATACACGTCAGAGTAGAGTTAATATTAATATTGGTTAGGTACTTATCCTAAATAAGTAATTTAACAACATTCAGCATTAAACGTTGTTTTAGATGGTTTCCGGCTGATGATGAGAGCTATAGGTAAACTTGTTACTTACATAGGTACTATTCTCCACAATTCCTGTAATTACATGCAACAAGCCGTAGGTGGCGTAGGTTTTCCGATATTAAGATAAATTACCCGATAAATTTCACACTAATCTCACAAGTTGTGACTCATTACTTTACCTGATAACCTTTCGTAGGTGTACGCAGACTATTTGTCGTGTACAAATATTTTTCTGTTTAGTTTCGATCTCGTAATACGTACGTATTGTAACTATGATAGGTCTTTAACTCTTTATTGTTCACCACAGTAACAGTATACAGGAAAAACATAACTATACCTATACCTATTATATAACAATAATAGGTCTATACCTATTATTGTTTATAAATAGGTAGATATCTTGATAAAAGATACAAAAATACCCTTAGGAGTTTACAACGTAACTCATCTTTATCTCAGATTTGCACAAAACTATTTTTGATCAAAAATTATTGACTACCTACATATTATTTTGAGTAAACAAAGTCATAAAAATATCTGTATACCTACTCAATGGCTTTGCAAAGTTTTGCCACGCTGCGGTGTAAAACTTTTGATGGTTATAAAATGAGTTTTTATTTAAACAAATGAATTAAATCACTTATATTTAATAAATAGCAGTTTTCATCCTCTTATCCGCGATAATCTGACGTTTATTTCAGTATTTAATTAGTTATGTATTTACATAAGCTTTAATACATTATTAAGTAAGATACATCGTTATTTTAATGTTTCTATACTTATACGACCTAACTTGTTTAATGAAGATATGTGTATTTACTCGCATCATATCTTTTGGTTTAACTCTGCGTTTGGGTAGGCACAACTTTGAGAAAGAGCTAAACCGGCGAATTCAGCTAGGCTGGGCAGCGTTTGGGAAACTCCGACAGGTCTTCTCGTCACCCATACCTCAATGTCTGAAGACGAAAGTCTTCAACCAATGCGTCCTACCTGTCATGACCTATGCTGCCGAAACGTGGACACTGACAGTAGGGTTGGTCCACAAGCTGAAAGTCGCTCAGCGAGCTATGGAGAGAGCTATGCTCGGAATTTCTCTGAAGGATAGAATCCGGAACGAGGTTATCCGACAGAGAACCATGGTGTTCGACATAGCTCAGAGGATTAGTAAGCTGAAGTGGCAGTGGGCCGGCCATGTTTGCCGCAGAACCGACAATCGTTGGAGCAAACTAATACTCGAGTGGAGACCGCGTTTAGGCAAGCGTAGTGTAGGACGCCCTCCGGCTAGGTGGGGTGACGATCTGAGACATGTAGCTGGCAAACACTGGATGAGAAGAGCCGAAGACCGGGCTCAGTGGCGCGTCTTGGGAGAGACCTACGTCCAGCAGTGGACCAATATAGGTTGATGATGATGATGATGATCTTTTGGTGTTGCTTTTAACTTCGTGGTTTAAAATTTATAGGTCTAGGAGGACTAGGGGGCTAGTTTACGCTTGGCAGGTTTTCTGAACTGTTTTCATACTAAATCATAGGTATTCTGTGACTAAATAGTGACATTAGCGCGTTTTTTGCCGTCAAAAGCTTCTTGCTTTAGTATATCTGTGGCCACGTCGCTTGAAATTATGCTGGGCAGCGAAAGCAGTTCAGAGCTTACGATATGGGGCCTGGTAGGAAAAGAAATGCGGTTATCATAATGCGTCCCTCGAGTAACATGACCTTCTATGCCATACTTTTGTAACATTCTTGATCAAATCACCCAACCGAGACTGAACTGTCAAGAATTCTTTATTGTACACAAGAAAATCAATACAGACTGCTATTACTAAAGTTATGTACGAGCTTAACCCTTAAAAAGAGTTTTCTTCCAGCAAATTTTTGAGGCTAAGGAAAAGTTTTTTTTTTATGATAAAAGTAATGGAACAAGCTGATAGCTCACCTGATGTTAAGTAGAAACTTCTGCCTATAACAATGCATTACCTCACAGAGCAAGTCCAATGAGGACGTGCCGTGTAAGGCAATGTACTGCGTCCATCACTCTGAGACGTAAAGATCTTGATCATGTGCCTGTAATTACACCGGCGCCCTTACCCTTCAAACCGGAACACAGCAATGCGAGCATCGCTGCTTGGCGGCAGAAATAGGTACGGTGGTAGTACTTCCCCGGACGAGCTCTCACAAAGAGCTCTACTACTACTAAAGTTTAGTTAAGATAAAAGGTAGCATTTGAAATTTGTATATACAGCATGAAATTAAAAGACTTACATATTTCTAAGAATACCAGCGTAACTGTATCCTGAACCAACCAGCAATCGTGTCTCGAACTCGATACACAACTCATGCTAGAAAACCACGATCGATCCTGATTCGATTTTCGTGACGCCCCAGCCGCGGAACAACGTATCTGATGAAACCTAACAATGTAGGGATAAATCAAGATCGCTAATCAATACGAGATCGAGCCGTTCCCACGAAATCGATCGCGTGATTCGCCATTTTGACAAGAGTCTGAGTTTTGTTTTGTTGAGTTGTGAAAAGTGATTCACCATTTTTCTATGGAGAAAAATACCTACAAGTAATAACTATATTTTTGATACAAAATTGACAATAACTTTTCCAAATCAACAAAACTCAGATTAGTTGTTGTGATAGGCTAAGATTGATTTAAAAAAATGGTTGGTCTAGCCTAGAGCGCTAAAGTTAAGCTTCTGATCTGAGCTTCGATACAAGATACGCATAATAAGTGTTACAATTTGATCTTCTTAATAGTAGGAGGGTCTTTGAAACTTTTTGAAACTTATTTTAACTTAAACTTATTTTCAGGTACCTATCGCAAAATCGCTGGCGACTCACCAAGACGCACTGGCCAGCGTGGTGTTTGCAGGATAAAACCCCTCTTTATGATAGAGGAGGCCTATACCCAGCAGTGGGTGCATACAGGCTGAATAGATAGATAGATAGATCGCAAAATAAACGTTTTGGGCGCTTATACTTAGTTACTAAAGTTCCCTAAGTTAATAGTTTTCTGGGCTGATTTAAATAAAACTTAAGAAACTTTTAGATATCTGTATACCAATAGAATAATGATAGTAGAATAATTAACTCTGTGTTTATTTTATAATTTCTATAAAAGTGGTGTACAATAAAGATGTTTCTAGCTATCTATCTATCTATCGGCCAAAGATTATCATACGCCCAACCTAAAATTTTTGCAAATCGACATAAATTCAGTTTTATAGACAACGGTGTTGGTCCAAATGGTCAATTTATCATTTTGGCCGAATCGAATAGAAAGGCAAAGTATAGGGTCCGAACTCCGAATCAACACGCGATTCGATTCAATCGCATTGCTATTTTAGCATTGAAATGGGCGGTGACGTAAGAAATCGCTGATCTTTTGAGATTTCGTATCGGAATATCCCGTTGAATATTATTGAAAAAGTGTGATTGAGCATTTACCGAATTCTGTAAAAAAATTCAACGATGAATAAAGAATACACAGGGTTTTCGATACTGAATAATAAAATCTCAATAAATGCCACCAGATAGGTACTTACAGACTTCGTAAAATACAGATTCCAAGTCGAAGATTTACCTAAATCTAGGCTTGAACTTTTTTATACATTATTTAAAAACTTTAAGAACGGCATAACCTAAGAGTTAGAGTTTCTTTATTTGCTTGAAATAGGTACACAACAGGCGGTAATAGTACATTATGGTACAAGTGTGGTACATTGGTGATTACCGCCGAGGTGCCATTGAGACCCGAGCCGTAGGCGAGGGTCTTAAGAAAGCCGAGAACGGTAATCACCAATACACACGTGTATCATACGACGTTTTTCAACACACTTGTGAATAAAATAACAATAATTTCAACAGTGAAAACGCGTTGTGAAAAATGTTTCGCTATGGCGGGAAAAAATAATCAGTTTTCCTATGCGCGCGCATTGCGATCGGCCACAGACTAAAGGGATGAGGTTTTTTTTTTATTTATTTTCCGCGCTTAGGGCTTGCGCCTATTCTGCCACGTAAAAAATGGGGAATTTAAAGTTTTCTTTTATTACAGAGAAAACAAAAGTTATATTTGAGTGAAAGTTTTATTTATTAAACACGTACGAGTTAAAATTATCTATTTAAATAAGAAGTTGCATGAAATGAGCAAGCAATAGGAACATTCATTTATTTGTTCTATTGAACACGATCTTTTTTTTGAATAAAAACTTTTTTAGTAACAAAGCTACTCAACCAATAAAGTTTTAAAAAAAAATCTATAACTCACTTGTGAGTTATAGCAATGAAAAAGTCACAGTTTGATTATGGGTGTCATTATGTGCCTAATTGCGGTGACCATAGAGCCACTTTATGAGCAAGTGTGTTGAAAACTAAATTTTAACTAGATCTATTATTTCGCTATTTTAAGATGCAGGCTAAGTTCTCATGTTGGTTGTATTTTCATTCGTAAGAGCTATAATGTTCTGTTCTATAGTATTATACAACTTTTTTGAGTTAGGAAGTCAAGGAGTCTCGATTCATGATTGCACCAAATTCCATGGGCTCAGCTCAAACTGTAATTTTTTTAGGTCGTGAGAATTGTTCTCTTCGCATAATTTTAAATTGAGTGACCATAACTGATTACATTACCACGCGTTCACGAACTCTACATTATCTTATTTGAAACCACGTTTTTACAACTTTTAGTAGTAATTGATAGCCTTGGGTTTGTCAAAGTTAAAATGCTTTTTATTAAATAAAATCGTAAGTAGTCCATGGGTGGCGTTGACTACTTTACATGAGGCCTGCTCGTCTGCCAGCTATGGCAAAAAAAGTAGACGTAAAGTATAAATAAATATATTCACGGACACTTAACACAACGCCTTCTAGTCCCAAACTAAGCAAAGCTTGTACTATAGAAACTAGATGGCTGATAGAATACATACATAATTTTTTTTATTTTAAAAACATACTTATAAAACACAGAACGAACATCTATGTTTACAACACACAAATGTTTGTTCTCGGTGGGGATCGAACCCGCGACCCACAGCACGGAAGGCAGAGCTACTACCGACTGAGCCATGACGCCTGTCAAAGGGTAGTAAGGTGTGTGTTTTTGGAAAGTAAACTATGAATATGTGGAATTTATCTGGGACATTTTGCAAGTGTCAGTCAGTATACTATTGCAACAAACTAGTGTTGAAGTTGGTACAGTCGATGACAGAACAATTTCTGATTTTAAGACTAAAATGCTTTGGCAAAGAAGCTGTTTTCTTGTTAACTTGACTCTATAATCAACTAAATGCAGCGCCCCCGCTGTGACAAACATAGCCTAGCTGAAAAATAGATTTTTACAGTCGTTTATGAAAAACTTAATAAATGTATGGGAATCAAGCAAGTGACTTTTCTTCAGATACAATTTGGATTAGTTTTCTACGTCAATTTAGTTATATTTTATTTCAAATTTCAAATTCAGAAATAAAATAACATAACAGAACTTTTTCCAGGGCGTTATTCTACTAAATTAATACTAAAAACACGGTATTCAAACTTAATTTCTAAATAATACTATACAGACAGAAGTAAATAATATCTCTAAAATAGGAGAAAATCTTAAAAAGCTATTAAAAAGCTGATCGTGTGCATTAAAGCTTTATTCTTGTTTTGTTTTGTTCATCGAAACGCATATCGAGAAGCGACTTGCGAGATATTATGTATGTAAATCCGATGAGCGCCTCTAGCGGGAGATTTGCAAACTATTTCACCATACAAAAACTGCGAGTTTCTCGATTCTCGCTTGTCGCAAATCAATATAACAAAACAGAACGGGCTCAAATAATGTTGAGATTTAACTGTCGGCTCCCTTTGGGCTTCTTGAAAGGCAGCGGTGCCATGTTTTCATTGTTGTAAAGATCAAAGAGCTTGTAGCACTGACTGTACTAAAATATGGTACCGTTGTACAATACTAGCTGTAATTGACACTTGGTTTCAAACAGGCCACAGTTTTGCAAAAACCACTTACTACTAACTATGTTTCAACAAATAACAAGACTTGGTAGCGAGTTTGATACCGACAATATCGACATTTAGTTCATTCGATAGAATAGGCTGTTTTGTTTACTTAGTAGGTACCTAAACTTGGACGAATCGTCCAAGGACCTACATCATCGATAATAAAAAATATGTAACACTGCGTTCCAAAATTACACACTGAAAATCTCGTTTTGTATAAAACGCACCTAAAATTTTGATTTCCATTTCATACCTACATTGTTAGTTTTTCTTTAGTACGCAACTAGTTCGAGAGTTTCGCCCTAGGAGCTCACTCCATAGCTAGCTCGTATGAGTTTGTGACCAACTCTGGTGACGGAGTTTTAGGCCGCCTTAAGGCCTCCGTCATGGCTTAACGCCTGCTAGAGCTCTGACCGACGGCTTAACGTGCCCTCCGAAGCACGGAAGCGCTCAGATGTAAATGCCACTAACGGTCACCCATCCAAGTAGTGACCGCGCAGTACGTCGCTTAACTTAGATAATCAGTGAAGATTGACAGCACGAGCCTAGCCACGAGCGCTTCATAAGCTCCATAAAAATCTAAGACGAGCATTCTTCAATCTCATAAGATTTTTTTTATTTGTATCTCTCTCTTCCATAGGGTTCTTCCATGGAGATAAAACGGTAGGAGTTTTTTTTTTGGGTTTGTTCTTGAATATCTCATCAAAATCTTAAAGTAAACTTATTCATAATTATTGTACACCAATGAATTTTTCAGAAAAATAAGTGCACGTATGCAATATTTAACAGTGTTCTCATAAGGTAAAGAAAATATTGTGTAAAGACGGGCACGCCTTTAATAGTGAAGCAAGTGTGTCATTCTGGATAGTATTCATAGGAAACAGAAGTGGCAATGAATACACAATCGAGTTGAGGCATAACTCGATCATTTTCTGGTTATTCGCCCAACAAGACACATGCTCGTAAGCTACTGACTAACATGCTAACCAGTATAGAGTTCATAATTCGAAACGTCTTTTGATTGATCTTGCTTGTAAGAATGTTTTTATCCTAATTCTATGGTAACTAGGTAGCTTATTATGTGACTTCTTTATTTTTCTTGACTTCTTTATTTTGTCCACTAAGAATGTGAAAAAAACCTGCATAGTAGAGTTCATAATTCGAAACGTCTTTTGATTGGTAACTTGGTAACTAGCTTATTCTTAATTCAAAATCAATGTGACGTAGTGTTGACTTCTTTTGACTATACTAAGAATGTGAATAAAACCTGCATGGTAGAGTTTATAATTCGAAACGACTTTTGATTGGTAACTAGCTTATTCTTAATTCAAAATCAATGTGACGTAGTGTTGACTTCTTTTGACTACTAAGAATAATAAAACCTGCATGGTAGAGTTCATAATTCGAAACGTCTTTTGATTGGTAACTAGCTTATTTTTAATTCAAAATAAATGTGACGTAGTGTTGACTTCTTTTGACTACTAAGAATGTAAATAAAACCTGCATGGTAGAGTTCATAATTCGAAACGTCTTTTGAGTTATTCAAAATCAATATGACATAGTAACTTCTTTGGAATAGTTTTCACCTAGGGTTTTCACAAACAAACATATCAAGATGAAGAGAAAATAGGAGATCTCACTTATGTAGGTACCCTACGTACAGCATAAATTTCTAATGAGGTTGAGGTCTACCGTGCCTTGAAATAACCATCAAGAGCCTATATTTTTCAATGAGTATCAAATACTTTTTCCAATTTTCTGTGTGGTTACTTACAAATAATTTCCCCATTTCCTGGGAGATTCTGGGTAGATCCATAAAAGCTGGTTTTACCATTTTTTTAAATATTTTTACTTAAGTTAAGTACCTAGTTCAAAGCTTGTAAATATCACCTTGAAATGCTAAAGTAGACATACAACTAAATTACAAAGTAATACCTACTGGAGTATGTATGAAAAGCTATGAATTCCAAGAACCACATGAATAGCACAAGAATTCTGATGAAAGTGCCGTAAACACGAATATTTTACCAGAGTACGGGTATTCTGACGAGAATAAAGATTTTGTGAAACTTCGCAGTAAAACTATCACAAACACAGTTATGTATACATAAAATGTAAACGAGTTATGGATAGGTATTTTGAGGCTTGAATTCTAGAGCTAAATTCAAACATGGAGTTTTTGAAAGAATCTCTTTAAAAACTATCTCATGTTTAACCTACATCATTATATTCTTACCTGCTAGGTCTTTTTCCTCACAGATTTCACGTAGAGGATGTTTTTCAACATCTTTCACCTCAGAACACGTCCCATATCCAGCACTAACTTAGATATAACTTATACCACTTAGCACAAGCACACATAGTACCACTCAAGCACACACAAGTAATTCAAGCTGGAAGGCACTGACGTTTGTAGATTGATGAATAATGTCAAGGCATTTGACACAGAAAGGGTCTAAAGTATCTATAAAGCGTTTGATGACCCTAAAAGTTGCTTTGGAACTGAGCGTTCGATGCAAAACTGCGCCCGCGCCGCGGTATGCGGCTGGGTGTGTGCGTCACCCACACAGATGAAGCTGCACGGTTTTTGTCGAATGTCCACAGGGCAAGTAACGTTAGCGGTGATGCGTTGTAACTTGAAAGTTGTTTTAAGTTTAAGCTTAAGTGGTATTTTTAATTCTTGGTTGTAGCACTTCTGAACACATTAATCAGGTGACCGATAAATGACTGTGACTAACATTTTTATATACTATCCACTGTTTTAAGATATAATATACATAATTATATATACTAACCTGACAGTGAACACAGTTTCTTAAGCTTTAAAACCCCATAATTGTTACTAACTAAACTAAACTAACCGCTCTAAAATTATAGCCGTCCTTGTCATTTCAGTTTGTCAGAAAGAGACGGTAGGTAATATTTTTAGTGCTGTCAAAGTGGTTTAGTTTAGAAAAATGCAACAATACCCATGAATGTAAATGCTCACGTAAATGGAGTCGAAGCTTTAGTTAACACAGCTCTACCTAAGTTTAGTTGTAAGAAAGAGGACCTTTGAAACCATTTAATAGCTTTTATCATCACAGCATCTTTATTTTATTGAACATAATAATGGAATTTATATCCTCATGTGTGTCATCGAGATCGATTCAACGTTTTCGCTTAGCCTGTCAGTTTACCTGAAATAAATTGAAATTGAATTTTTTTTCCGAGTTGCAACGCTTGGACACCAAAACTCAGTTTTTCTTGAAAGCTGCTGGTCGATGTCCCGCTAGCGCGACTCGAGCTTCGATGTCGTCCTTTTCTCACTTTTACTCACTCGTACGTTAGAGCGAGATAAACGTAATTCCAGCAGCAAGTTATGGTTTTGCAGAACTTGATGTGGAGGTACCAAGGTATTTCTCGGGAAAGTATGGCAGTCGCTTTGGAAACACCCGAGCGAATTAAAAAGTTTTTTGTTAAGAGGAGTTTCATTTGTTAAGTGTATTTTTAATTTGGTAGGATAAGCGATATTACCATTCGGAGTTTTATAGGAGTAGAGGTCAGTTTGGTAGAGCTGTAACTCTCCCACTTTGTTTGTAGTGCTCTAGCGCTTCTGTACTTAGCACGTGGTTTTCCAACGGACTTCCTTTTTTAAATACACTGTCAACATTCATTTATTTAAGAAATCCTTAAGTATCATAACTGATAATAATTGTAAGTACCTACGACCTAGCAGGTACCTCTAAAGCAAATATACAAAAAAGATAAAAATAATTACATAGAGTTTCAAAATGAAGGAGAAAATTTATTAGAACAATTTTAGGTATAATGAAATTCAAAGTCAAGTCACTATTTGCGATTAAAATCATAAGAAACAATTCAAAGTATAACTGCTGTTGCATATAAGCATGACAAGAAAATCAATAAATGACCCGACTATATGACGTATAATCCCATGCACTACGATCCGGATTATTGAAATACGAGCGATGCATTCAGAGTAGTCTTGTAATATAATAGTACACTTTCTGTCCAATAATATGAGGTTGTCCCAGAGTAAGGTTGTAATTTCTTAAACCGATGATTTAAGTAAAAAAAACACTTGCATAATATAATCAACTTTTTATTTCTTTATTTTGTACATACTTAAATCTTATTAGGTACCTAACTGTCTTGAAAACAGTAAAAAATAGTTATTCGATATTTAACTAGTGCCTAGCCTACCTAGACTTGTTGGGAGCACGTGGAAAAACTTTTTAAAAGAGACTAAAAAATAATTGAAAATAATTGAATTTTGAATTATTTAATGATTATAACTTTATGTCTAATACAAGCAGTGGCTAAAAACAGAATGAATCTTATCTAATAGAGCATCCGTTGCTCGAGCTCGCTGCATCAGCAAATCGTTCGCCGTCTGGCCGTGTGAGCGCGCGTGGGCGTCAATGCACAACAACAGTAATATGCCTACTCTGCATTAAAGATGGAACGACTGGATGATACAAACATAACTCTTCCCTCCGTAAGTTCGAGATTATCCGAGGGATGAGGGTTATCTCGAGTTTCCCCCAAAATACAAGTTTTCTTAATTCTACGCTTAAATGCTACCACTAAAAGACAAATTACTACAAGGGCGTAAAACACCATATTTCCTATGTTAACACCTCTACAATCTAGAGCACTATAATTATTTTCACTATCACTATTTTCACTTCCACTTTTCTGCAATAATTAATTCAGGAACTGGACGTCGTCGGCAAGATCAATTCCGTCGAGATTGATCGGTTTTATCAGATGGGCTTGATGTTATTTTAGGCAAGTGGCTTATTGGGAAGTTCCACAAGTTCCACAAGTCGTTTCTTGTCTAATCTCGTCCTCACAATACTTGGTAAGTAGAGTATCGGTTTTCGCGTAGATAGCTTTTACTCGTTCATGGTGACGGGGATCGAGTGACAACTCGAGATATTTGTACAAAATTTCATAAGTCCGGTAATGCAATCATCTTCGATCGGTGGCAAAGCGTCGTTCTCAAAGCACAGGAAGCGGGCTTCGTCGACTTCGCGGAATGACTGGGAGAGCGATCTCGTTTTCAACCCTTTCACAAGGAAGTAAGGGTATTTGGGAAGGATCAGTGAGGTAAAGTCATTGACTCTATTCTGGACAGGTAAGGGAACTAATTTAAAATAGTTATAAACTTCGTTTGTAATCAAAGGAATGTGCATAATTAGCTTTATCTGATTTTGTTTTATATATGCCTTCATTTCTACACATTGTTCTATTTTTAATGAATTTTTTCAATTTATTTAACAACAATATTAACTCGTCCATGTCTACAATTGATTGGTGTAACAACTTAACCTTAGCGAAAGCAATAGCCGTTTCAATCTAATTCAGTCTGATGTAAAGTATTTGAAAGTTATGTATATAAATGTTATAGATGTGAATAATTTTGTTGCTGGCTTGTAATAACTTTGATTCATTTAAGCTGCGATTAATATCTTGAATACTTTCCTCAATCTGAATAAAATAGTTTTTTGTAGAGTTTGATATTTTTATAGTTTGTTATATTTATTATTACGTACCCACCATTTCGGCAACGATTGTCATTTTATTTGATACCGCGTCTTGTATAGTCTTTTCCTGATTAATGAACTTTTCGTACATTACAGTATCGTCATTTTCAAGATTAACTGTTATTATCTTAATCAATGAACTAAGTGGATTTAATAAACCACGCTTAGATCTTACCGATGGAATCAATTGCTTACACTTTTTAACAGTCGTATTCATGATATAATCTGCTTGTGGCTCTACTCCGGTAAAGTTAAAAGCTTTGGTGTTAAAACTGCCTGCTTCTTGTCTTTTCAATCTTATACTTTTATCAGGTGGAACATTTCTCTCTATAACTCCGGTAACCTGAGCTTTCCGGTATCGGAGTTTATCTTTACCGCGTCTATTGTTTCCTTCTTTATTTAAAACTGTATCGCCTACATCTATGTCAAAATCTTTCTCACCTCTACATAATTTCTCTATTACAGGTCTCTTTGCATGGATTATTTTGTCTGTTAAATAATGTTTTCCGTCAGTTGAAAATGTGTCTATGAATAGTTCTTGGAATGGCTTACTTTGCGTTTGTGATAGTTTTAATTCAGGTTTCAATGGTTTACGGTCTCTAGATAAGTCCTCAACCGATAGATCATCTCGATTCCAGGTATGCACGAGTACCTGATTCTGCTTGGTGTCTACAGCCTCTTGTAATTTCGGCATACCATCTGTGTCTAAGTCCTGGGTTGAGAGTACCGTGCTGATACTAGGGTCATCGCGTTCTTTTGCAGATGCAGGTACGGTAGTACTGCCTACAGATGACTGTGAGAAGGGGGACCTACGACCTTCGTCAGTTATACTTTTCTCCGAACAAGATGATATTGGAGATAGCGTTCGCTTGCGTGGTATAGAGGCGCAAGAAGCACTTTTTTGGTCTTCATCTAACCGTTCCTTTTCATCTGTCAAGTCTTTAATATGATGCTCGAGTTTCTGTTCCGTCTTATCTAAATTTATTATCATCGAAACGTCATTTTTTTTACGTAGAGCGTTGAGTCTTATTTGGTGCAAAGCACCCGCATTACAATATTGCTTTTCTTCTTTATATTCAATGCCGTTATCTTTCAAAAAGTTAAATTCATTATTTTTAATCACAGTAACTACAAATTTATTTGCGTTTAGTTCAGTTGTTCTTGCGGAGCACCTAACAGGATCACTAGGCATACAAACACCTTTCTTACCTTTCTTTACCTGTTGATATTCTAATATTGTATCACCATGTTGTGAGTTAGTGGGTTTGACTTTTGTTTCAGATGGTGGTGAGATACAAATTTTGGAGGGTAATTTTAAAATACTGTCACAGTAATTTAAGCTTATTACTTCACCGCATCCTTGGAGGCTGTTTTCCTGATTTTCCGGATGTACGACTTTCGGACAGATGTTTTCCGGATATGCAAAATTTGTCTGATATTCATTCTCTACATTATCATCGTACATATAACCGTAGTGATACTTGTTGTAGTTAGAACTATATTCCTGACTAGGTGTTGGATCTTCCGTATAAAACAGATCGTTCGCGATCATATTATGTCTCACCGGTGGCGCTGTGCGCATCGTGACGTCAGAATCTTTCAGACTATGGTCATGAACTTGAGGTTGTATACTGAATTTACTATAGTTTCCTGATTGAGGTTGGTTCTGAATACCGAACTTAAAACCTTGCTGCTGGTGGGGAATACCAAACTTATAACCGCCATACTGGAACGGCGCGTGTTGCGCAGGGGCCTGACCGATATTGTTTTGGGCTGTTCCAAATCGATAGCCTTGCGTGGGCGGCGCGAATTTCATTTGCTGGATAAAGTTTGGTCTAAACCCTCCTTGATTTTGTGGGAATCCGAATTTGAAATTCCTCTGAGGCAAAGTAGGTCCATAGTTGTTACTTTGAATCGAGAAATTTGGTGAATAGTCTTGAGCTTGAGGCATAAATGGTGGTGGTGGTTTCGATGCAATTTGTGAAGTTTGAGAATTTGGTACTTGTAACGAAGTATTTCTTAGAATTTTGTTTTTAGCGTCGTATTGGAATTTAAAATTAACTTCTTCAGTAACAATGCTTAGAGCCTTTTCTAGGGTAGAGCACCCTTTCAAACGTACAATACGAATCATGTCTTCTGGGAGGTTGTACAAGAACACGTTTAAAGAGGTGTTGTTGTACACTATCATTTTTGCTGCCTTGATTCCTTCATCGGTAAGTCTATTTACTTTCGCGAACAAAGAACTTCTGACTTTTTGAATTCTATGACAAAACTGTATGTATGTTTCACCTTGCTTAAGCTTTAAAGTTTCAAGTTCAATCGCAATACAATCTTCCGATCGAGGGTCACCGAAATGTTGCGTAAGAAGCTCCTTAAGCTCTTCATATGACTTAATATTCGGGTGGTCGCTAAGTAGAGTCGCAGCTCTACCAGTAAGTCTACTCGATATCGCATGGAATAAGTATAAGTTCTGAGCAGAATCTCCCTCGATTTTACTACCACTGAATACATATTCACACTTTGATATAAATAAGTTCAATATGTTTTCTTCCCCGTCATATTTGGGGATAATTGACAGAGTTTCTTTAGGCAATGCCTTAAATCCCATTTTTATTTTATAAACTAAAAATTATACTGATTGACCTATTGATGTGCTAGCCAGTTTGCCTATTTTAGTGCAACTAATTCTACTTATGGTTTACCGATTGGTGTGTAAACCAAAATGCATATATAATATGTGCAACTTATTCTATTTGATTCACCTATTTATGTGCAAACCAATTGCCAATTTAAGTGCATATTATAACTACACATATTAATTACGTCTAACAAATCTGCCTATTTAAGTGCAAATTAGTTCGCCAATGTAGTGCAAACAAAATCAGATAAACGAAATTAATAAGCTCGACGATTTATGTCCGAGAAAAATGTCGGAAAAGACACAGGAATATGAAATACAGGAAGTGAAAAAGTTTACTCACAAGCTGCTCGATCCCATGTCCTCCAGAAACTGCTAGCCACTTTAATTCGCACGCTTTACCAAAGTCGTATTTATTTGGTTCGTTTCCACATCCGCTTAAAGTCGGTTTCCGTACGAGTTTCTACTTCCGTGAGATGTACACGGCCGTAGATTTTCCGGGAAAATCGTGGAAATCCTACCGGCTGCGCCAGACTTGTTGGGAGCACGTGGAAAAACTTTTTAAAAGAGACTAAAAAATAATTGAAAATAATTGAATTTTGAATTATTTAATGATTATAACTTTATGTCTAATACAAGCAGTGGCTAAAAACAGAATGAATCTTATCTAATAGAGCATCCGTTGCTCGAGCTCGCTGCATCAGCAAATCGTTCGCCGTCTGGCCGTGTGAGCGCGCGTGGGCGTCAATGCACAACAACAGTAATATGCCTACTCTGCATTAAAGATGGAACGACTGGATGATACAAACATAACTACCTAGTACCTATGTATAGTTTTATTTCTACTGTAATGTGCCCTATATCAGTCCAAAAAGGTCCTTAATGCATATACCTCTTTCTTTGCCTTTTTTTTAACGTAATGGCAACTTTTCACTAAGTTTTTTTTTAGAAGTTCGTGACAAAAAAAAACACAATAAAAAATAAAGAATGCATAATTACAAAGTATAATTTAAAAAAAGTTCTGTCCCAATATAACCTTCGATGAATAATAAAACGGTACGACATGGGACATTCCTCATTTTACGTCCCTTTCGCACGGGTGAAATATGATGGGGGTAAAAGAGACAGGTGTCTGAGGAAACACTCCCTTATCGTCCATTCCAAGAATAACTTTCCCATAGATTGTACAAAGGAATTGCCAGTTGAGCGGATTTTGGATAGATCTAACAACAATAAGCTTGTACGAACGTGTCAAATAAAATAAACCCTTAGGTAACAACCAGCAATGTTACCTAAGGGTTCTTCTTCTTTACCCTATATGGCCTAGGCTGTGTCCGTCATTTCGACAGACAATTTTGTCAGTGTCAAGTGGTGAATTTTAAATAATATAAGTCAAGTCTCCGTCAAGTCGGCTGTCGTTTGTTTTGAAGAGAAAATGGTGGATTTTCCCTTCAAAACCTGAAACAATTTTTCACATTCAGAAAAACCACTTTACACACATTTATTCCAATGGCTCACACTTTATGTTACGACCTAAGTATTATTGGTTAAAATTCCACCAAAATTAAACAATAATACTCACATTAACACAAGAAAAACTATTAAAATAAAAATGCTATAACTATGTTGTTTTAAAAAATGTCAAATTTCGAATCTACGTAAGGGTTATTTTGTAGTATACATACCAAAGAAAATATGGATGGATTGTGGGAACGATGACATAAATATGACAGTAAATAACATCAAGATGGTTATTTTCTATGTCAGAAAACTGCCTGCCACAGCCCCGAACAAATAATTTAAGTTTTAGAATTTACTAGTGGTAGTCTTCTGATGACTCTTACAGCCAGTAATAGCGGGAATAGAACCCGCACCTTCTGAGTCTCCTTCTGAAAGGTCACAAAGAGGAAGAAAATGACTCAAGTTGTTTAAATAGATATCCATCTAAAATTATAAATAGAAGTTGGCAACACCGAAGAAGGCTAGTGTTAGGAATGCAAAAAGTTTATGTGCATTTTATACTCGTTAGTAAGAAGGTCCAGTCTAGTTACAAAGGCTCTTTGTGGCTTTGACGAGGTTTTATAAATGTGCGTAACACACTAAAATGTTATACCAACTTACTTACAAATTCCTGGATGATATAAAAAATATATTAAAGCCATTTCATTTCAACTCTAACTTCTTGGTTTATGGCAATGGTAAATAAACGATATAATACCCTTAATCATAACAATTTGCACTAACTCAATACATTGTTCACAGAGTTACGGGCAAACGTTACGTAAACCTAGTATGTGAGTTACACTGCGCGTCAACCATAACTCAAAGAAAGAAATCGCGATGCCAACACGCAGTATGCGTCAGACTATGTAATATTTACGACACGCAACGACTTTCAGATTTATTCTTGTTTGGCCCTCCTCATCCGTAAATTCATAATTTTTATGTGATTAAGCCAAGCCTAAGTTTTATTCTCAAACAAGGCCCTTACTTACATCCAGAATCCAAATGGCTGCAATTTGTATGCAACTTTGCAATTGTGATCTTGTATGAAATATCAGACTAGCATGTTGAATGGTCTTAGCAATAAATTCCAAATAATAAGGTCGTTTCGATGCAGTCCCTCATTCAGCTAGTTTGTATTTCTGATATATAAAATGTAGGTACCTACTTTTAATCCAAGCCCGTTACTTTACAATAATATACTACTTTAAGATTTCTATGAAGGCACTGAATTTAAAAAACATCTAAACTTGCTAGAAAGTAACTTTTTCTCTCCCCATATTTCATTTAAAAAAATCAAAAATACTTGGTACAAGTACATTTTCAGAAAGATTAAGAACTCTAGTTTTCGAGATCATAAATAATAATAATAATTAGTGTAATTGGTTTATCACCGTACCTACTAGTTATTAAATAAATAACATTTCCTGTGCATTCACATAGGGAATGGGAATAATAGAAATTTTTTAATCATATAAAATATCATTATATTTTATAATTATTTAAAAATTTCTATTATTATTTGTTACGGAACTTTTAACATGTGAATTTTGAATCACACTTTGCAACATCTGCATTTTGCCTATATTTATTTTGATGTGGTCGAATTTTTCCATTTTTCTACATACAAAAACCACTTCGATCCAGGATATTTAAGAAAAAACTTCTACGAGTCACTCCTCAGTTTTTAAAGTCAGTTCCCCATTCGTGGAAAGACGACGAACGTGACGTCACGTAGCCGTCCCTAATCGTCGCCTAATTAGCGCATTTCCTTAGGTCCGATTATCTCTGAAGCAGGAATGTGTATCCGCCCATTCAATTGAAAGTCAAAGTCACAAGAGATAGGTATGTGATACGTAGAGTGACTATTGTAAACCATGTCATAGAGCCTGTTGCGATATTTGACTATAGATAATTTATAAGTAAAAAAACTGCAAAAACAGACTTCAATTTGATACGACTTCATCATCAGGTGATGATGATGATAGCAGTTCATTGGGACAGTTTTATTGATCGTAAACACCACAGAAAAGCAAAATACGCAATGCCGTGTACGTGGATGACGTGTTTTTTCCAGTTACACTTATTTAACTGCCAAACTACTGAAAAAATACAACCGAATTGAGAACCTCCTCCTTTTTTTAAGTCGGTTAAAAACGTTTAACTAAACCCATAAGTATGTATCTATTTATTTTTATTTTTATTAATTTAGTAGACATAGACATAGACATACATTTATTCACTAACATGGCACACAACATACAAAACATATAGACAAGTACAAATGAAATAATAATAATAAAAATATCGAGAGCACTGGATTTATGCTGCCTATATGTATGGTGCCTGCCACAGCAGCAAATGGGTCCTAGCTCAGCAATTTGCCTACTGTTTTAGCAGTAGGCGCTGTTATTCTGCTAGGACCATGACTGTCATAGGACCCTGTGAGAATATATAAATAATGGAAGCTAAATGTGTATGTGTCCAAGTGTATACTGTAATACGAGAGTGTGTGTGTAAAGTGTATATAAAATAAGATAGTGATAGAAGATGCTACTCAGGTAATAGTTATAGATGGTATAATGTGCGTAAATGTAGTAAAACGGGAAATGTTAGTGTAGGTGGGGGTTCTTCTGATTACTCAAGTCTCTTAAGAGTCAGGGTTTCACAGAAGAACCCCACATGAGGGTGTGTTTTTTTATACAAAATAAATAAGAATACTTAGGATTAAATGAAAATACATATAAATAACCTATAAAACTAGCCGGTAAAGGGGGCATCCGTACCAGGCAACCCAGTCTTTTGCTGTTCAATAATAAACAACTTGAAGTGCTTTTTAAAAGTGTGTTTAGACTTTATAAGCCGTAAAGGTGGAGGGATATTGTTCCAGCACTTGGTTGCTCGGTAACGAAAGCTGCCCCGAAACGCCACTGTTTTATGTTTTGAATAATGCAGCATGAGCGTTCCTCCGTCTCGTACTGTACTTGCTTTGACTGTGGTCAAGTTTTGAGAAGAGGTATTCTGGTGTTTCAGACGTCATAAGTCCATGCACTAACACACCTAAGTGGAGAGCCCGTCGCGAGGCCATGTTCAATGTAGAAGACTTGTTCAAATATGGCGTGACGTGTGTTCGCGGCGGGATGTGGTAACAAAACCTACAGCATGCGTTTTGAACTCGCTGTATGAGGCGGGTAGTTTTAGACGTGAGACGTGGACCATACACCAGATCTCCATAATTGAGCTTGGACAAGATCAGGGTTTCACAAATTTTTATTCGAACATCCTCTGTAAGATAATTTCTGATTTTATAAAGTAATTTTAATCTAAAAAAACATGATTTCAATAAACCTAGTATATGACCCGCAAACCTTAGTGAGCTATCGAAAAGTATGCCCAGATTTCTCGCTTCATGGACTTGTTCTATGCTCTGACCGAGTATGTTGACATCCATAGTACAATTGCTAAATTCAATGATCTGCTTCTTTGTGCCCAGCACTAAAAATTTGGACTTCAAGGGGTTTAGGACAAGAGCGTTATTGTGAGACCATAGAGCTATACGACCCAAATCATCGTTTAGTTTAGCTAACTCAGAGGATACTTCCCGTGGTCGCATAGGCAAATACAATTGAACATCGTCAGCATAAAGATGGTATTTACAATGTTGTATACCCCAACAGATGTCAGCACTGTAAATTATAAAAAGTAGAGGGCCAAGAATAGATCCTTGAGGAACACCGCGATTTACAGCCTTTTGTGCAGATGTTAATTTAGATCCATCCTCTCTAGTGACCTGAACAAATTGAGAGCGGTTACTCAAGTAGCTGTCAAACCATTTCAAAGATGCAGCATCAACCCCATAATACGATAGCTTAGATAAAAGTAGAGGTATATTTAGAGAATCAAACGCCCTTGAGAAATCCAACAGCACCAATACTGAGCCCAGACCATTGTCCTGCTCAACAAGAATGTTATCAACTACATCTAATAAAGCTGTAGTGGTACCCCTGCCTTTGCGGAAGCCAGACTGCACGTCAGGTAAGACATTGAACCGTTCCACGTATTTACTAAGTTGATTATAAACAACCTTTTCAACCACTTTAGATAATACGGGAAGAACGCTGATAGGCCTAAGGTCTTTTAGAACGATTGGGTTCGGCACTTTAGGTATTGGATTCACTGAAGCTATTTTCCACAAGCTGGGAAATTTTGATGTTAGGATAGACTTATTAATAATTTTGGTTATCAGCGGCAAGGTGTGTGGCAGGGTAAGCAATACCATATCCATTGAAAGTCCATCTACTCCGCGAGCATTTGTTTTAATAGACAAAAGAATTTTAGCGATTTCCTGCTCATCAACTGGCTGTAAAGAAAATATGTTGTTGCTGTCGTGTTTATTAAATTCAAAATAAGTCAAAGTAGATATTGGAACAGAGTCAATGCCAGGTACGTCCAGAAAATGATCATTTATTACCACAGGGTCATTAAAGTGGTCAGGAAGATAGTAAGGATTTGACTTCAGAGGCCTCTGCCCGAATAAATGTGACGGTCGTAAACTCGTACCCGAGATACACTGCGTGGTGATGTTGCATCATTCGACAGTTGAGCTGACGTTGACGCGCAATATGACTCTACTTAACGTAACACGGCGACTGTCTATTTGTTCGTGCTTACCCTTGGACCAATGCTTACGTCTTTGCACGGTGGGTGAGACGCAAGAGCAGTGGGTTTGATTCCTAAGACGACATATTATTTTCATGATTCTAGAATATTCTGATTTGATAGTTTCTAACACCCACGCACGACCCAGGGAACCCTATTGCGGGGTCAGAGTCAAGACGTAAACGTTAGATATTTACAATTTTCTAATTAATTTTATGATTAATACTGATATTTCTAAAATACTAAAAACATTTAATAGACTGTTTTATCTTTTTATACCGAATTACCTATGTAGTGTTTCCCGAGCTAAAACATAAAATCAAAATTACGTAAAATGTTATAAAAATTATATGACTAAAGCTTTAGCCAAGCAAGTTACATAATCTGAGATATAAAATTATCTAAACATTAAGAAACATAAAAATAAAGGGAAACAATAAATTAAGTTAATGAAGAAATGCGTTTATGTCTTTTGTATGTGGCTTAAACATTTTAATGTACGACGCCACCGGGGACACGGAATATAAATAATATTCGGAACCAAATCCGTTCAATAAATGCCTAAGAACCAATGATCTTTTATGTGAGATCCATCGTCGGGCGATATTCAGAATTAAAAAAAGCTTTATGTATATAATACTATTAGAAAATGCGTAAAAGTACACAATAATGTTCGGCTTGTGTTATGAAGACCAATGTGAGTCACTCGTCAGCACAAAACTGTTGTGCCAAGATACCAGAATACTCAACAGTTAGTATAAAATATTCCTCAGTACCGAAAACACAACTAGATGTCGCTAGTAAAAATAACAGAATCCTGAATCGCGCTGACGAAAACGCACGGCTCTGAATGAGTTCCCCTTGGTAGCGTAGTGAAATCATACTTACCTGGCACAGGGGACACCGTGATCACAAAGGCGGTTCCCCCAGAGCGAGGCCTATTCATTGCACTGCGAATTGGGTTGACCTCTGCGATTATCCCTAATGTGGATAACTCGGGTGCGTTATTTTTGGTAGTGGGGACTGCGTTCGCGCCGTCCCCCTTAATTAAATTGGTCTAAAATTAAATAGAAAATGATTCCATTCTAACGTGTTGATAACCAAACACAAAAGAAATGTTTGTATTGTAGTAATTAAACTTTGGTAGGTACTTAGGTACCTAGTATATTTATACATAGTTAACATTAGTCGAATACGTATACATTTTAAAACATACAGAGCAAGCTTAGTAATGCATAATTTTAAACCAGTTTTCAAAATAGAGAAGGCCTCTAATCCTAGGAATAGAAAAAAAAACCGTTAAGGCTGCCGCGCCATAACACATCATAGTGTCAAATTCCATGAATATTGCATGTTTGTCTAAGAAACCCTGAGGTTGTTCTAATTAACAAGTGTGAGGTCACAAGAAAAACATTGTCCGGCCTTAATTTTACTAGCGGTCCGAAACAAGGGCTTTTTTCTTCGAAGGGGTAGCCTGAGGCACGTCTTCGAAGCCTTTGGCTTTTAAAAGCACATGCCCACAGTCACCATTCCATTGACAGGTTGAGTGGAGAACATGCACCGAAAAGCGCAGCGTAGGACGGACTACAAGATGAAAAGATGACCTAGTCACTGTCGTAACAGCTTAACATCACGTGGGCCATCTGCTCGTTTCGTCATATCAAAGAATTTAGGACGAAACAGTAGTAGAAATATTAATAAAAAAAGGTGCTTTTTGGTCCCAGTGGAACGAGATACCAATAGTTCGAAACTATTTGCTCTTTTATCCTCATAGAAAAAGAAAATAAAAATGACAATTCAATTCATAATATTAAATTACCTACTCGTTGTGGATTAGGTACCCTAGGGAATTATATTCATGAAAAAAGGTACCAAGTGCCAACCCGACACAATCAATATCCGATACGCACTTCATACATTACTCCCAGACCCTTCGATGTCACTTCACAGTTTATTAACCCCAATTTGTCTTAAATACAGATCCTGGAACTTTGTCGCAGTAAAATTTTCAAGAATCCGTTACCCGCTGTAGGCTCTTACTATGACAAGGTTGTAAACTGTTCCGAAACATTTGATCCATAAATCTGTACATTAAAAGCTTGCGTGTTTTGTCTGCCTGTTTGTCACTACTAGCAGTGTGTAGGATAATTTATCTACCAAATTGAGCAATTATATAATGTGTAACTAATTATTCGTAGTAAAGTGCTACGATGGTAAGCTACGCGCTTTTCAATTTTAGTGCAAAAGACATGAACGCGCTCAGTACGCATGCGCTAACTAAATATCAAGGTGTATGTACCTATATCACAAGACATTGCGTAAGATGCTGCATAAATATTTGAAACATAAAACAGATACAGGAAAGGAAATATGTAAGTGTTGTCTGAAGCTCAGATGAAGAGAAATCTGAGGGAAAGGATTAAAAACTTTAGCGCAAAAGTCTGACATGAGTAACATCACAGTGACGAATCTGAGTTTAGTTTTCTTTTGCAAATCAAACATATAGGTAGGTAGATATAATTAATAAATTGGTGAAAAATGTTTCCACGAAAGAAAAGTCAGGTAGATAAATAAATCTGAACATTTAAAGTGTCAGGGAAAATTAAAATTATTTGGAAAAAGCAAAGTCAGATGGTACTCTAGTTAGTGAATAAGGACGCGGGCACACGATTATCTGTTCAGGCAGCTGGATTGCAGTCATCTGTCACGCTGTGAGCGCCGCCTTAGCAACAATGTTGCAACACGCCTGTTATTGTATTGCAAAAGCTCAGTGTACCAGCTACCTAAACCGATAACGTCGTTTTGAGTTCCACTGCGCTGTGATACAGCTGATCGGCAAAAAGCTGCTAAAAACGCACATAAGTGCGAGCAGTGTAATTCAAATGCAACTATATACCTATATAGATTGATTAGAGATGCATAGATTATGTTTTTAGGAAAGAACTTGGGGTCAATCGTCGTAGGAAAAAGCATAGGTACAGCTGTGTAAACCAAATTAGGTAGGTACGAAGTAACAACCATTGGCGCTATATAACTATGTGGTTCCGCGTTGCACACAACATTGCAAACAACTTTATCCTACTTCGTTGTAATTCTGTACAACCCGAATAACTTTGTTTTAATTGTTTCAATTACAAGCCACTTGAAATCCCAACTGTGGTCTCGTGAACAATTATCTCCTGCTTTTGAAACTGGGACTGCATTCACCAGCCGCTGACCGGCAGCAGTCTAATTACAGTCCGAAGATATTTGTACTAAGTAGCTTGACAATGTTGAATGTGCAAAACTGTGGCTATGTGCGGGCCACGAGAACTGACGAGCATTTATGAGGGGATATGAAATAATACAGGTTTTTCTCGTGCAATATGGCGTGTTATTTCGTAGATCACAAAATTACTAGAAGAGCACGGCTAGTTACCCGAGCGGCATTTTCTTTTTCCCCCAACAATCCCCGTTCCTCTCCACTCCTCTCACCATAGACAATTCTACATTTGAGCGAGTGTGTAGATATTTACTGCATGAATCATTATTATTAACAACATGGATTATATTCTGTTGTATAGGTACAAGCTGAAGAAGTTTACTTAATTAGGGATGTAATCCATAAATTTCGAGCAGATGATAATCGATTTCGAGCCTTTTATGTACCTATATCTGCAAATTTTCCGCGTTCCTCAAAAGTTCGTCAATCCTACAGAGGCTTTTTGATCAGGAGGAGCGTCCATGGATGAAATTTCTAGTTCACAATCCTCATTCGAAGAACACTTCGATATTTCCTGGTAGGACGTGGAACCCTAATAATTGAAGGGCTCTAAAATAATTCGAGAATTCAACTTTATCATGTTACACGCAGCGTTTTGTAGTTTTATCGATAAACTTGAGTAATAAACTGTTATGAGTTAGTGGTTCGGTACCCATCTTATCTTCATCTGCATCAAAGGACATGTCAAAATCGGCTTTTAAAAACACAAATTCCTGAGTGAACCGAAACGGAATGATTCTCATTTTGTCGATACTCGTCTTTATTTTCAGAAAGTTAGGGTTGGTTTCTGCCTGGTTTGAGGATGTTTAAGTGTCGGTTGTACTGGGGCTATCAATCATGTAATGTGACGTGGGATTATGTTATTCATCCCTTTATTATGCGACACTTTTGCCGTGATAGTGTACATTGCTGCTTTATTTAAGACAACACTAGGCTTAGGCTTTCCAAAGCATCCATTCCTGGTTTTCCACTGTTAAAAATTACTTTGGGTCGTGGCCGTCGTGGGCGAGTAATTAGTTACCTACCACTTGTATCGTAGTAGGCAACTCGAATTGGTAGGTAATTCATTTCGAGTTACGTAGGTAGGTACTCCGACATCCGCAGACCCAAAACAAAATCCACAATTCTTCGTAGGATTTAAATTCGAAACCTTTTACATGAAGATGATTCGATAATAAAATAAGAAGACCCTAAACAGCAATGGATACGAAACATGTTGAAGTAACCGTTCTCCTAACAAAACAAATCGTGACGTTCTAAATGTATGTCTGCCACACACAGAGCTTTTAAGAAATACCCATGCCATTTGTTTCTCTAATTGTAAGTAATTTTGTAGACTATACTACATACATACCTACCTACGTCCATGGCGTAAAATCTTCATAGGATGGCATAGAATTTACGAACGAGAATGGCGATGTTGCTGTGGCAATAATGCTGGCAGAGGCATGGGTATAGAACGCGCTATAAAATATGAATCAGGCACTCCAGCGTCCAACCACTGAAGTACATAATACAGTTCTATAGGTTGCTCTACCACTCTGCGGCTTGCGTGATTTGGTAATTATGAGGGTCGATTCCTTAGAATGCTGACAAAAATATGTCGCATGAATTCTTTTGTAGTGACTCTAAAAGAATCCCTTGGGAAGTTCAGAGTAAATGTAAAATTCTTGGATTGCTCAGAATTTCAAGGAATCCGTGAATGCGACAAATTATTAAATGAATTTTTTGAGCAGGATGTTTTAATTATTTTTAGAACTTCATTATGGAAAATTGCAATGGGAGTTCTTTTTGTTAATTCTTGTAAATATAATTCCCTACCTAGGTAATTAGTTAAAATTACGAAATGTTACCAATGCGAGAAACCAGTACCTAGGTAAGTATACCTAATATAGGTAGGTACCTAGTACCTAAGTGGTTTTGTCTAGAAACACAATGCGAATCACTGGGTTCTTGTTCTTGGGTACATATACCTACATAGGTATTAGATAGGTACTTAGACTACTTAGGTAGACTAGGTAGAGGTACCAATTGAGCAGTGCCCAGTAGGTCATTGCATTGGATGGCGCCCGACGGGTTTTACTCTGTAGGTAACCTAAGGCTATTTACCCACGGTTTATATAATATTTTTATGATTTTGGTAATGGCTAGGAAGTTGTAGTGCTCGTGGTTTAATAGCAACCACGAACCTGAAAGTGAAGCGTAGGACGTCTTCAGCTAAACCGACGTAAAAATAAACCATGGTAAAAAATCGTGGTTAGAGGTTACGGGATTCAAAGGCCCAAAATCGGTTAATTTGTTTTAAAAGCAAACGTGCCTAGTGTACCTACACCGTCGACAGAATCATAACAGAGATTGCGGTTAAACTTTTCTAATGTACTTATAGATATACCTACCTATTTAAAAAACCATAGGTAACGATTTTCTGGAAATATATGTGAAAGGCCTGTCTCCAGCAGTAGACTTCTACGGATATATATAGATGATGGTGATGAACCCGTGTTTATGGAACCTTACGAGAGTTGTATTATAGTCCCAGCAGTTATGCCACAAACACCGTTGCGTAACACAAAGCTCGCGACGAACTTATACCTACCTAATCGATTGCTCTAGAGTTGAAAGTAAAAGCATCTATCATTGATAGTAGGTACCTACCTACCTAAGTTAGTTGACAATGTTGACATCAATCGTTTCAATGTTTTGTGAGACAATCTTGGTACCAATCCAATGGCTATTATAACAAAAACGTCATTGTTCTGTTCTTCAGTCTGAGAGCGGGTGACGCCCTTATCTCACCGAGATAACCTAAACCAAATGTGTGTTAGAATTAACTAATATTCTGTGGTAGAATCTAGATCAATCGTAGCTGAAGTATTTTCTTGGCTAATTTTGTTTACCACCAGCTGCGCCGCAACCTTGTTTGGCGTCTTTGTAAAAAAAAAACATGTCGGCTACCCGCAGCGCAGATACTCAGGGTACCCTGGTAGGTACTGCGCTTTGACATCGTAAAGCAATAAACTTATGATATACCGCCTTTAGCTACATGAAACAAAACGGTTCAAATAAAGACATAACTTCTCCAGTCCGGTTTGAACGATATTAAAATTATGGAATAAAGTTTTAGGGCTGTACCTAACCGCCTACGTGATATGATATTTTTTTGGAATATATGTATGTAGGTACTCTCAGCTTGGGCAACCCGTAACATAGTAGCTAACCGAAAGTACAGTCAGCATTAGAAAATCTTAACTTTTACAGTTATTGTAAACTAATTTTTGAAGCAGAGTAATAAAACGAAGCAATTCTCATAGAAAGCAAGTTTTAGGCAATTCTAAATACATATAACAGGTGCATAATGCAACAACAAGTAGCGGGACACAGAATTAAATAAGTATCAATGAGGTGTACCTATGTATATGAAATAATACACAACAGCTTTATAGGTACTTATAAATATCTACAATTTATTAACAGAACAGTCTTAACCAATTTAAATCTACCTACAATATTTACAAAGGAAACCATCGTTGCGCGCCATCTAATCTTATAACCTCCCCATTGAGCATGGGGTTTTCCACAATGCTGGTGACCAGGTGTGCAAACTCCTCAGGCTTGCCCAGGCGTGAGGGAAAGGGCGTCATACGTTTTATGAATTCAATCATTTTCTCGGGAAGGTAGGTCACGAGGGGCGTGTCAAATATACCTGGAAAAAGATTATCTTTATACTATATAATAAAGCTACACTACCACTGACCACTCACTGACATGCCCTGAGAGACAGAAGGAGTGGAGCTACACCACAATGATGTTCTACGAAAATGTGTATCAACACCAACTGAGTAGAGGAAAATTATAGCGGTTCTCGAAATCCAAGATGGCGCCGGTGTTGATTTGCGCGTTCGCAAACTATGACAGATAGAGGGCGTCCGAGCGTGTCATCCGACTGATTGTAGATTGGGATTTGGGGAATTGGTGAAAAAAAAAAAAAAAACAAGATGACGGCCGCGCAATTTCGATTAGAATTTTTCGACTTTTTAGGGTTGTCTTTGGCGGATTACTTTGTTTTACGAAACTCGCAAGTTGGCAACACCGACTACGGAGGTGGGTAGCCTATATCCTTGAGATTAAAGAAAAATTGTGACTTTTTAAAAATCCAAGATGGCGGAGTCTGTGGTGGCCATTTTGTAAAAGCCATTTTGGTTTTTGCTAAATTTTCAAAACCATTTTTAGGGTAGATGGCAACATTTTAGGGGGTCGAGTTGTACCGAACGGTTGTGTGTTTTGTTAAGGAGTTTTGCTTGGTTTAGAAATTTTCCCCATTTTTCGGGTAATTTCCGAGATTTTCCCCAAAAACATGAAAAGTAGAAATAATGACATTTTGAATAAAGACTTGGACTGCATAGGAGCGTTGGCCTCCCCCGAATGACATTTGACCATTTTCGTTACTTTTAGTTGGCAACCCCGAGAGACTTGCAACTTTTAAGTTTTTGGGACTTTTTGACTTTGGCGCATTACTTTGTTCTACGAAACTCAAAAGCTGGCAACACCGAGTATGCAGAACGATAGCCTATATCCTTGAGATTTCAGAAAAATTATGACTTTTCAAAAATCCAAGATGGCTGACGGCGTGGCGGCCATTTTGTAAAAAGTTTGCGATTTTCGAAAAAATCACGATTTTCAAACCGGAATATCGGGTAGTTGGCATCCCCCAATCGAGACGGAATGTATGGACCGGTTGTGCAGTTGGTAAAGAAGTGTTGCTTGGTTGAAAAATTTTCCCCATTTTTAGGGTAGTTTCCCCGCTTTCTCTCGGGAACGTGAAAAGTAGAAATAACGACATTTTGAATTAAAATTTCCACTTGCTGGCAAGATTGGGCCCACCCAAATGACATTTGATCTTTTTCGTTCCCTGCAGTTGGCAACCCCGCATGCTATAGGAGTTTGAATTTTTCAGTCAGACCCGACTTTGGCGACTTAATTTGTTCTACCAAGTTTAAGGTATGACTACCGTTTTTTCACTTCCAGGTAGCTTGTATCCTGTATATTTCAGAAAAATTATGACATTTCAGAAATTCAAAATGGCCGCCGTGTCATTTCCGGTTTTCGAAACTTTAACCGATTGACTTCGTTCCAACGGGGTATCCGAAGGTGATTGTGGACTTTGAATGGAATTTTACTTTTATTTTTATTTTAAATGCGTTTTTATTGCAATTAAGGGTGGGCATTCCAAGATGGCGGCCATGTAGATTTTTTTTGCGAAACTTAACCGATTGACTTCGTTCCAACGGGGTATCCGAATGAGATTGAGGGGTTTATAGGAGTTAGTAGGGTTTTTAGGGGCTTTTGATATAAATACGGCATAAAAAAAAAGACGCGAGCTGCTTGCAGCTCGCGCGCAACGCAACCACTAGTTATATATATAAAACTCTTTTGGACTGACAATTATATTAAAAGGGCTTTAATATGGCTAGTAACAAGTAACAAACCTGGCGCAACTGTGACCACTCGGATTCCTCTCGAAGCTAGATCCCTAGCAATAGGCAGCGTCATGCCAGCTATCGCCGCGGTAGACGCTGCATACGCTGCCTGTCCTATATCACCCTCGTATGCTATCGTGGCTGCTGTGTTAACAATAACACCTCTCTGTCCGTCAGCGTTAGGTTCATTTTTGCCTATCACACCTGCTGCTAGACGGATTGTATTGAATGTGCCTACTGTGTTCACCTGAAAGATTTGGGAAAGTAATTAAAACTAGATTGAAACCGCTGATTAGAAAACATTTGTTTCTGATCTAAAATTTCTTTATTTAGTTTCATTTTTGTGTAATAGTGTAATAAAAAAAAACATCACCCAGGTCCAATTACGCCCCATACAATATAAAAAAGTGTAGTTATCTACAACTTACATTGACAATTCTGCTAAAGTGTTCCAATTCACATGGCCGGTCTTTATGAAAGTTGTATATTTGGTGTGTACATGACTGCCCCGCACAGTTCACTAGTGTATCTAGTCGGCCAAACTTATCTTTGGCTATTTCTAGTGCCTTTTTTACATCTGCCTCTGAAGTTATCTGAAAAGATATTAATTAGAGTTTATAGAAGAGCAGTTTTCGCTGTTATGTCTATGTCACAGTGTTAAAATGAAAATTTATGAAAAAAGTAATAAACTTAGCCTAGCCCACGTTAGGCTGCAGGTATATGGGTGTACCTATCTCAACATCCTTTCTTTCAAGCCTAAACTTCACTTTCAAAACTCAAAGATAAGTGAAGATTGTTTGAATGTTGGGTCTTTGCAGGCCATTTAGGGACTGTTGCGGTTCCATGAATATCCCAGTATAATGTATTAAGCCACAAAGACGCAACTGACACAGAATAAATAGGATAAAATCAACTTACACAGCCCGTAGTAACTACAACATTGTCACCAAGTTTCCCGGCCACTTCCTTAGCCCTCGTGCCCTGCACGTCAAGGATGACCACTTTCCCGCCATTCTTTATCAATCTCTCTACTGTAGCCTTCCCTAGTCCTGAAGCTCCTCCAGTTACAAGGCTGACCATACCCTGAGGATTCGGCAGGTTATGTTAGGTTATGTTTACATTTGGAAACTTGTACTAAATTGCTGTGTTATTCACCTTCAACATAATTGTATTGAAATTTGGAATGAGTTTTATGTAAAGATATGAAATAGTTAATGAATAAATGCAAAACCTCTTGAACCAAACTTGAACTTCAAAATTGGAGAAAGGTAGCTCACGCAAGTCGCGCGTATTCGCTCGCAGACTTGCGCATCTGTCTCTTTCACTCACGCATGTGGCGCAACGCAAAACGAAGAGATAGATAATGCCATAATTATTTTATGCTAAAATTAGCTAGAAAGAAAACAAAACTAAAGAAATATTTTTCTTCTAGTTGTGTTGTCTATGCCAGGCCAATTCAGGCCATGCCAGTAGCATAGACAAAAAAATTAATGAAAAGAATGTTTGTTTTGTGTGGTTTGTTTGTGGGATAAAGGTTTGGATATAGGTGTTCGGTGTTGCGGCTTGTGCGTGAATTTTGATAAACTTACCTATTTCTAACAGAACGTATTGCAAATAAACTTCCGGCAAATAAGGCCACGAACCATGGCAAAAGTTGAGCAACCGCTATTCGTATTACCAAAGAAGAGAAATGGAAAAAAAATCAATGGCAATGCCGGCCATGTAGACCACATAATTACCGTTCAGGTAATTGTTACTAGTTACCTAAAATACTCACCAAATCGAAGCATTCTCTTTAGAAAACACTATTGTTACTTCTATTTGCATCATCTAAAACCTAGTTTTTCTTTGAGTAGTTTAGTTTAGCCTTACCTTCTCGTTACAGGGGTCAGGAGATGAAGCGCAAGTCAAATACAAGAATGGATTGTCTCCAGTTACTGAACATGACAGCGGTATTATACAACCTTCATTGGAAAACCTAAAATCAAGCATGAAAATAAACCTGTCCATCATCAATGATGCCAACACTGAAGACTGCAATGAAAACCAAGATGATACTGAAAAAGTTCACATCCAGAAAAATGGATATCAAGCTTTATCGACCAACACCAGCCGTGAGCTGATAGACTTGTCTCCAATCTACGAAAACTCATCTGATGCTTGTTCAAGCCTCGGAGACTTGAGAGAAAACGAAGAAATACAGAAGAGCTGCAAAGTTCTCAACGAAATTAACGAATGCGCTTCAGCGACTCCCAACAGCCTGTCCCAAACGCAGTCTGAGACCAGCTTCGAGATGGGCAATCTTTCTGATAGCCTAAAGAGTGCAAAGAAAAAGAAAAAAGTGAACATTGTTACCGATTCACAGGATGGAGACAACACTGACTCAGAAATCACTGCTCTGAAGGTGGAATCGGAATGTGGATCAATCACCGAGGATTGCTCCCTCACCGACTCCAAAGAAAACTACTTGACCATGACTGGAACCATAAAACGTGGCAAGAAAAAAGGTCAGCAGATTGATGTGAAACTGAATATTTCACGTGAGGAACTTGAAATCATTGAGGCTGCAATCGTAGCAGAGGAATATGAAAAGATAAACTTATCCAAATGCTCCCTGCGGAATGGACCACACATTTTTCTATTCACCTTGATCTGCTTGCCGTTTGTGGCTATGATTTCTGCCGGATACTCATTCTACATCGGTACTTTGGCTTGGTATAACATATTTCTGAATTTATCTGACACTTTTACTTGGAAGACTTTATTTCTGCCAATTGTGGTGGTTTTGTATCCATTTTTAATTGTGATTTTGAATGTTGGTATTGGAGTGTATGCAGGCATAGTGCAGCTTACATTCAGCAGCGCCAATTGGTGGATGGGGGTGTGTGATTTTGAGAAAGGTTTTTACGGATGGCTTTGTAATGCAATCGGTATGTCCGATTGCAGTCCGTATGAAGTGGTCATTCTCATGGATGTTAAGTCTTAAACTAATGTCTATTCAATATAATCTAGTCACTGCCATTTTTTTACATAGAATAAGTATTTATAAGAGAGATGATCTAAACAGATTACAGGAAATGGATGTATGCATTTTGGACAGGAAATATGGAGGTTTTATGAATTTGTAGTCAATACTATACTCGGCATTGTTTGTTGGATTAGATAAGTCGCTCTTGCATTTATCAGTGTTTCTAGTCTAATTAACAGCTTAGTTTATGTCTAATCATAGCAGTTTAGAAGTTTTTACATATCTCATATACCTAATTAGACATAGGTTTTTAGTTGTAAGTGAAATGTAATGGACTTAATTATTTTTTTTTGGCCTAATTAATATTGCAAAAGTATTGATGCTCATTACATTATTATATGAGTAAAGCTTTTGCTTTGAGGCCAAATTATATAGTGGATCTCAATCTTATAATAAGCAAATAAAAATATTGTTTGCAAATCAACAATATACAATTTATTGCCTATCTGCTTGTAGGCAGATTTCTTTTTTGATAATATTTTATACTAGTTTTGTCTAGAATCTTTACACTTTATGCATAATCGATTTGATAGTATAGAAGACTGATGTATCCTAGTCACTATTTGTGGTTTGTCAACTCTACACAATAAACATTATTTTACAAAAACCGAGGTTTTACTATAACAATCTACATGTTCATAAATAATAGGAGGCTAAACAATCACACAATTAATATTGTCTCATGATGTATCCTTGGATTCACTTGGTTCAGATTTAGGTGGCGCCTGTTTGAATTCAGTGTCTAGCCGTTCTTTGGCTCTCACTATTTTTGATTGTAAGTAGAAGGACCCTCCTTTCGCCTTGTCGTTCATATTGAATAGATGTTCATAGTTCTGCTTGATTTTTTCAGGGTCTAATTTTTCTAGGTTGAGGATTTGCATAGCTTCTTCAAGCGAGAGGCCCGTAGAGGCATTAGCAGCGGCTCTTCTAGCACCCTCCGGTCCACCACCGGCCCGCTTGGCTGCTTCTTGTGATGCGGCTATCTCTTGCTTTAGGGCTCTTGCGAACGCTCGGCCTACCACTTGGGCACCCAAAACTATGATTTGTGCGATGTATTTAGCCATTTTTTACTCAAAAAGGGTGAAGAAACAACTATTGACATTACGACATCGGTGTTCGCTCGCCGTGTTTTTTGAAAGGAGGGAAGGGTACAAAAATAATGTCAGTGAAATGTCAGATTTTAAGGTTATTCTGCATTCATTCAACATCGATAAAAATCCAAAGAGAATCATCGATCAACTAACCCTATTTTAAAAGAAAAAAAACTGATCAGCTCTTTTTTTACTTTTTTAATTTTAAGCCATGTAGCTTTTGTATAGAGTTCAAAATCGGTTGCGTATGTAACATTTACTAAGTAAAGTGAAGTTAGCTTCAAGCGTTTGGCTCGGCAGTTATCCGAGCGAACGAAACGAATGTCGCCCGTGTTTATCATTCTACGAGGTCGCGCGCTTTTTTTGACAGGATTTGTTTGGTTTCCAATCCAAAGATTTTCTTCCAATTTTCACTAATTTAGCTGCGAAGTCATATTACTTTTGTTTTTATTCCTGTTCCTATGAATAGGAATTTTCCGAGGAGTCACGAGAGAAGCAAGTTACTTTCATAAAGTACCTATCTAGGTACTTCTAGGCTAGAAACATGGTAAGTTTTACCTTTAGATGAACTCACATCCTATGTGTGAATTACATTTCTGTTTCACATATCACAATTCCTTACCTTACTGTTCAGTAATTAGTTACTCCTCTAATCTAGTTTTATGGGATCTTTTACTGATTTTTTTTCAGAGTTCACCAGCACCAGATACACCGTCAGATAGAGATGGAGCCAGGTCCCGAATGACATCGCCAGCGCGGGATTATGAGCCGTTTGAAGATGAGGCTGGGATCCTCGGAGACAACCCTCAGGAAGAGGAAGAAGATGGAGAGGAATTGTTTGGTGATAATATGGAGGCGTATGTATTTGTTATTATTTACTACACAGTCTGCTTTGCAGGCTTAGAAGTAGGTACTTAATCCAGGTCATCAATCATCATCATCATCAATATCAATATATATAAAACTCTTTTGAAGCTGACTGAGAATCAAAACACAGCCTAAACTATAAGTCCTAGAGGTATGAAATTTATAGGGTAGTATCCTTATGTAGTGTAGGGGTGCACTAAGAAAGGAATTTTGAAACGTCACACTCTAAAGGGTAGAACGCGAGCAACGCCGCGGGCGACGGCTTGTGGACAATATACGAGTATATTCCAAGTTTCATCTAAATCTGATCAGTAGTTTTTACGTGAAAGAGTAACAAACATCCATACATCCTTACAAACTTTCGCGTTTATAAAGTAGGATTTAACAACCACAAACCTGACATCTATATACCCCCCCACCCATATTTGTTATAAAGACATGAATATCATCAGCTGCAATCAATAGCCACACTAGACTCCGTACCTTTATCCACAGAGATTACCGTCCAATGCCTGGACTAGATAGATACGATAACGAAGATCTAGATGATGAGAACTATGATGCGATGTCTATTGGAGACCGCGCCGCCGCAGAACAGGAGTTGCGGCGCCGTGATAGAGATGAAGGCAGAACTCGCAGAGATGATATGGATTTACTGTATGGTGAGTTTAAGAGAGTTGGTCCTAATTTATTACAGGTCCTAGATGAGTGTGTTAAAAGTTTAAAGGCAATGCACAATACTGAAAACGAAGAAAACCGCCTATGCTGGTATGGCCATGTCATGTGTAGAGACAAGGAACACATGACGAATTAAGTCATCACATAAGAAACAACAAAAAGAAGACTAGGCAGACCCCCGACTAATTGGCTTGGTACAGTCCATAAGGGCCTCAAGACAATGGGCTTGAACCCAGATGTGACAGAAAAAAGCACTGTATGGCGCATGAAAACAAGGAGGGCCGACCCCAAAAGAAATGGGACATAAGGCCAAGATATAGAAGAAGAAGAGCACAATGCTGAAAACAGTGTAGACTGTTGACTCTTTTACATATTTGTATTTGGTTCTCGGAGCTTATCGATGACTGCGACTTTTATCATTTCTTCATTCTTCTTTTGCAGTTACAGAACATAATAAAATGTTGGTTGCATGGTTTATATATATTTTCTACCAACAGATGAATCAGACGATGAAGGAGGCGACGCCCCACGAGCTAAGCGTCGTCGCGCGGCTGAGAAGGCAGCTATGGGCGACCACGAAGCCGTGGAAGAGGGTATCGAAAGTATTGAGAATCTTGAAGATACAAAGGGATATACAACTAAGGAGTGGGTTTCTATGCTCGGGCCTAGAACTGAGATTGCTAACAGGTTTGTAAACACGAATACTAACGATGTAGGTACAGGTGCCTATAGATTTGAAATTTGTAACTTGGTTAGACCAAATTAGATGAAATCTCTAGGCGTTTCTGAAGAGCTCGCTCCCGTTGATTTTCCGGGTTAAAAAGTAGCCTACGCGTTAATGCAGGTTACAGACAATATTCCAAGTTTCATCCAATTCAGAGCATTAGTTTTGGCGTGAAAGAGTAACAAACATACATACATCCTTACAAACTTTTGAGTTTAGAATATTAGTAGGATAGAAATATAAATTGTAACCTTGATTCTGTTTCCAGGTTCAAAAACTTCCTCCGCACATTCACAAACTCAAAGAACCAGTTTGTATACAAGGAACGCATCAGGCGAATGTGCGAGCACAATCAAGCGTCGTTTCACGTGGAATTCGACGTCCTCGCCAGAAGGGAACAAGTGCTTGCATACTTCTTGCCTGAAGCGCCTTTTCAAATGCTGCAAATATTTGATGAGGTAAGTGTACACAAAATCCAGTTTGTGTACAAAGAACATACCCTTGGACAATCCTATCCAAGGAATATTGTTGTAAATATGTAGTAGGTACACAAACATAATGTTGTAAATAGTAAATGTGAAATGTATTTATTCGCAAGAAGTATGGTCGGAAGTAGGTACATAAGAGGTCGCTCGAATCGTCTAAAATTTAGACTCTAAATACATCCCTGATGGTGAGTATAGCAAGCAAAGGCTTTGGGCTATAGGGCTTTGCTGTTTTAATTAAGTAAATGATTTGTATTAATTTAACATGCCAAAGTTATGTCATGCAACAAACTGGTTAATAAATGAAATATCTGTTGGTTTGTAATAGGACTGATGTTTGATAATCTGAGATTAGCCCATACCTTAGAAAATAACAAAGATGTTGGAATCACCAATAGGCTATTGCATCTTGACATATTCATCTTCATCTTCAAGGACCATTGCCGGTTTCGAATTTATTTTTGAACTAGCCGTCGTCCGCGGCGTTGCTCGCGTTCTACCCTTTAGAGTGTGACGTTTCAAAATTCCTTTCATAGTGCACCCCTACACTATATAAGGATACTACCCTCCAAATTTCATACCTCTAGAACTTATAGTTTAGGCTGTGCGTTGATTCTCAGTCAGCTTCAAAAGAGTTTTATATATATTGATTATATAATGTTTTAATTTTTCTGTATACATGTGAAATACGTAAAAACTTTTATTATCTTTCCACCAACAGGTAGCCAAAGACATAGTTCTCCAAATATTCCCGTCATACGAGCGCGTCACCTCAGAGATCCACGTCCGAATCTCAGACCTACCTCTCATAGAGGAGTTGCGTACCTTCCGCAAGCTCCACTTAAACCAGCTCGTCAGAACTGTAGGAGTTATTACCAGTACAACAGGGGTCTTGCCTCAGTTGTCTGTGGTGAAATATGATTGTAACAGATGTGGGTACATCTTGGGGCCATTTGTGCAAAGTCAGAATGCTGAAGTGAAGCCGGGATCTTGTCCGGAGTGTCAGAGTTCTGGACCTTTTATGGTAAGATTTTTTTTACATATTTCTATTCTAGATAGTTTCTCGACGTTCCGTGTCTAGGTGTTACTATGTATCATAAGAACGTATTTACAAAAAAAAATTATGTATTTAGTCTATCAGCAATATAGTTCTCATAGTACAAGCTTTGCTTAGTTTGGGACTGGAGAGTGTTGTGTGATATGTCCAAGAATATTTATTATTATAGGTTTCTAGGTTTCAATGTTCTACACATTTCTCATACAGGCCTCATAGCTCAGTTGGTATAGCTCGGCCTTGTGACAGCTCTACTGTGCTGTAGGTTGCGGGTTCAATCCCCACATGGAACAAATATTTAATTATAGATAGATAGATAGATATATTCTTTATTGCACACCAAGAAAAGAAGAAAAACAATAAAAGAGAAATAAGTTTTAAGTATGAGGTACAATGGGTGGTCTTATCGCTATAAGCGATCTCTTCCAGACAACCTTTGGATGGACAGAAGCATGTCGATTAGGTAAGAACGGGATTATGTGAGATTTTAATTTGTCACACAATTTTTTTTTCACGCTTCCTATGGACACTTATATTATTTTGTAAGTGAAAATCTACTATGTAAAATGAACTCAGTCACAAGATAATTAAAACTCGTTACGTCACAGTGATAGAGGTAACTTCCTCAATAGACGTGCTCTGTGAGGTAACCCTTAACTTCAGATGAAAAACATTAGTCTTCTTTTGTAATGGTCATTTAGTGCATTAAAGAAAATTATATAATATGTATGTATTTGTCATATTATTAGGTAAATATGGAACAAACAGTATACCGAAACTACCAAAAAGTGACCATCCAAGAGTCACCAGGCCGCATTCCTGCTGGTAGAATCCCAAGAAGCAAAGACTGCATATTGCTATCAGATCTGTGCGATAGATGCAAACCTGGCGATGAAGTGGACCTCACTGGCATTTATACTAATAACTATGATGGATCACTCAATACTGAACAGGTATGTAATCTGATATAGGAGTGCATATTATCTTATCAATCTTTGGACCCCGTTAGACACTCAGAAATTATTTTGAATAGGTACCAGGTATGTACAATGAGATCTGAGAAAATGTCTACTATGTCTGGGAATAAATTTGTGACCCTATCTAATATCGATATTTACAACACAAGTCTTGCGCGACTTAGAACAAGAATTACTTGCACAAGCCAAAATAAACACAATCATTTTAAATTTTGTTTTAAAAAATATAATCTTTAGCCAGTTCTTAGTATACAATTATTTTCAGGGCTTCCCCGTATTCGCAACTGTCATTATCGCGAACTACATAGTAGTGAAAGACTGCAAGCACATAGTAGAATCTCTAACTGACGAAGACGTCGCTAATATTGTGAAGTTATCTAAAGACCCGAGGATCGGGGAGAGAATTGTTCAAAGCATCGCGCCTTCTATATTCGGACATGATTATATAAAAAGAGGGCTCGCTTTGGCGCTGTTTGGAGGGGAACCGAAGAATCCAGGTATTTAAATAATGCTCCCGATTCTGTTGTTTCATTTTCCTAAAGTTAAGCAATAAAATTGTTGCCGTCCCTTTCTCATGAACTGAAACGACAAAGACAGCTATCATTTTATTTATTGTTCTGTCAAGTTAGCCTAGTTTAGAAAAATGCACCAACACAATCGGAACCATTGTTTAATAAGTAATTAAATTTTAAAAACTTTTTTTAACAAAAGTTCTTATTCTTTACACAAGAGTAAAAACGAATTATTCAAAACTGAAATAAGGAATAGTTATTACCGGCTGTTTTTAGCTTATCAAGTTAAAAACACTTAAAGATTTTACTAATACTGTAAAACAGAACACTATAGTGTAGTATTTCAATTAATAGCTACATTTTTACACACCCTAGTAGGGTAGATTTACATTGATACAATAGTACTTTATAAGACATTTACACACACATGTAATTCTGCAAATCAATATACTTTGACTTTAATAACACTTGGCAACTAGACGGCAGGTCTTTAAGTCTACAAAATGTGTTATATAAAGTTAATTTAAAATGTTCACAGGAGAGAAGCACAAATTGAGAGGTGATATCAACGTCCTGATTTGCGGCGATCCGGGAACTGCCAAATCGCAGTTCTTAAAGTACACCGAAAAGGTAGAAACTAGTTCGCCGCGAACTAAGATCTCGCTACTAGCAAAAAAGAAAATAAAACACATAAACAATTGGCGCAATATTCCAAATAACTACCACGAAAATAGATATAACCACATTAACCACAAAATGCAATGTCAGATAACAGTATGGCCTTTATATTTAGTGCTCTAAAATTAGATTTATGGGATTGAGACCTAATGGATTCACTATAAGGTTTGCATAAATTAGTAAGTAGTTTAGATGTTATGTTTTTTTGTATATACATCTACATACTTTATTTTGCAGATAGCTCCCAGAGCTATTTTTACAACAGGCCAAGGAGCTAGTGCTGTGGGACTGACTGCTTACGTTCGGAAGAATCCTACTACACGGTAATTTGAATCATTATCAGCCTGAAAAAGTATTATTTTGTTCATTTTACGAAACGCGTGTTACAAATAACTTTTTTCTCGGCTATTAGATGTTTTATTTCAAAAATTCCGTATAAATCGTTTGCAATGGTTTGTAGATGGCTCAACTGTTTCATGTGTATTTTGTAAATATTGTAAATACCGTTAAAATTTAGCTCAGTTATAATAAAAGTTGAAAATATAAAAAAAAAATTTCTTCCTGCATACAATTTACGAAGAATCAATCTTTTATTCTAAAATCTTAAGCTTAGTAAAACTCGAGTACGAAAAATGGAACAAATGAGGTAAAACCATAATAGGGCCTCTAAACTATATTCCAAGTTTCATCCAAATCGGACCAGCAGTTACAGCGTGATTAAAACACTAACATTAGTGAGATATAAGTATCTACATCCTGTGTATGAATAATACAATAAGAAAAGTGTCAATGGACACATTCTTAGACACATTCTTAAAAGAAGGCTCAAAAGGCAAAAACCTTTTGAGCTAGTGTAATGTGAACCAAACAGTGATATGTAGTGTGAGTGCAAACTAGTGCCACCTAATAAGAACACAACACCAAAGTGTCTTCGCCTTAAGTAATTGGAGACAATAAGAAAAGTGCCAATGGACACATTCTTAGATTAGTTTATATTATGCTAAAAATTTATGTCAATGTAAAATTACTAATTAGCCAGCGTCGTGGCTAGATCGTAATATAATTAGGGTATAAGTATTATTTATTAGTACAGGTACGCTAACTAAAAAAAAAAAAATCCTGTGTATGTTTTCCACAGAGATTGGACACTAGAAGCGGGCGCGCTAGTGTTGGCCGATCGCGGAGTATGTCTCATCGATGAGTTCGACAAGATGAACGATCAGGACCGCACCTCTATACACGAGGCCATGGAGCAACAGTCTATTTCTATATCTAAGGCGGGTATCGTCACATCGCTACACGCTAGGTAAGTTTACCTAAGTACTTAATTTTTATATGAATTCAAATAATATTAATTACTAGCCGCGACTTCTTACGCGTGCGAAACTTTCCAACACAATGTCGGTCAACCAGTATATGATGAACCTCGTAACAAATGGCTGCTTTTAGTTTAGAAAATACAAGCTCTATCTACGTCTTTGATTTCTATAAAATGATGTTTCAGTCCGGAAAAAGGGCTTATAAATGGCTTATAAGTTTCATTGAAATTGGTCCAGCAGTTAAGGCGTGATCCGCGAGCAAACCAACAGACAAACTTGATTTTCGGAATCAGAATCGTTTATTTAGTAGATCTGCATAATTCGTTTATCTATAATGTTTAATTTTAGTTTTTTAGATTTTTTACAGTTTTATAAATAGTATCGAAGACTCAACTTTAGTCAAGGCTCTCTTCGATGTTATTAAAACTATTGACATTAACAAAATAAGTAAAAAAAATATTTGAGTTCTTGAATGCTATAAAATTCTTAAAAATTATATCTAAGATACGCTAAGTGTAATCGAATCATAGTTCTTTTTTTAGCAGCCTTGTACCTTAATTCCAAACTTAGTTTGGTAACTCTAGTTATATTTATGTTAACTTTCAGATGTTCAATAATAGCAGCGTCGAATCCAATCGGCGGGCGCTACGATGCATCGCTCACATTCTCTGAGAACGTGAATCTGTCGGAGCCGATTCTATCTCGTTTTGATATACTCTGTGTTGTTAGAGACGAGGCAGATCCCATGCAAGACGCTCATTTGGCCAAGTAAGTTTCCTTTGATCGCAATAAGGTCCATATTCGCATTTACTGCTCAAGCCTCGAGGCCCTAGGTCGATTACTGATTTATTTATTTGTTGGAGAACCAACAGCTTTTACATATTGGCATAGACAACAGTTTAATTATAGAGAGCCGAACTCCAGTATCGATTTTTTAAGATGTATGAGAGTCTACTTAAACGTAACGCTTCTTTATCAGAACACGAGCCTAAAAGCGTAAACTAAAAATCAGATAATATTATTGTATCGAAGCTATAGTTTTTTTGAGAGATTTTTGTAAAGACTTGACAAGTATTTACAAAAATCTCTCAAAGAAACTATTTCAGGATACGAGCATTTGTTCATAAACACTAAAATCAATAAAATAATTGACAGGTTCGTAGTAAGTTCGCACATCAGACATCACCCAACCCAACGCGGCACAGTTTTGGAAGACAACAACGCACCTGACCCCGAATTCGGAATACCACAAGATATGCTCAAAAAGTACATTGTGTACTCGCGCGAGAATATACATCCTAAGTTACAGGTTAGTTATTTCCAAATCAAATCAAGTCATTTATTTGCATAAAAATATGGTAATTTATGTACAAAGATGTAAAAGTATAGATAAGTGCCGCTTATTTTTACCAAAGAGATTGGCGTCCGACAGACTTTGTTCAATTGCGCGCTATCAGTTGTGAGTTCTTCTTCTTCTTCTCTTCAGTAATGGCCTGTGTCCGTCATTTCGACAGACAATTTTGCCAATGTCAAGTGTTAAAATTGTAATAAATAAGTCAAGTCAAGTCATTTGTCAAGTCGGCTGTCGTTTGTTTTGAAAAGAAAATGGTGGATTTTCTCTTCAAAACCTGACACGAATTTTCACATTCAGAAAAACCACTTTACACACATTTATTCCAATGGCTCACACTTTATGTTACGACCTAAGTATTATTGGTTAAAATTCCACCAAAATTAAACAACAATACTCACAATAACACAAGAAAAACTATTAAAATAAAAGTGCTATGTGTCGTTTCAAAAAATGTCAAAACTCGTGTAGTTGTGAGTTCGATCTTTACCGATAACAAAAAGTAACATGGTTTGACAGGCGTCACAGCTCAGTCGGTATACTCTGCCTTCCGTGCGTGAGTCGTGGGGTCGATCCCTACCGAGACCATAAATTAGTGTGTGCCAAACATAGATGTTTGTTCTGGGTCTGGATTGGATGCAATGATCTTCTATGTAAAAAAATCTTTGTCCGGTTGGTATGATAAAATATTGAAAGCGTGTAAGAAAAGTAGCAATATTTCTTTAGTTTGAAACATAATAAAAGTGATTTTTCAGAATATGGACCAAGACAAAGTAGCGAAAATGTACAGTCAGCTCAGACAGGAGTCATTAGCTACAGGCAGCTTACCTATCACAGTGCGACATATTGAATCCGGTACGTGCTCATTTATTTATGAGAAGATAACTTTAAAAAAGACTAGAATGATGTTTAGCTATAATAATTTTATTACGTGAGGGGTTGCCTTGATCACGAATAAATATGACCATCGTAAATGTATTGTAACGCTAGTGTATCCGAGATACACTGCGCGGTGACGCTACAACGTTCGGCAGTCTAGCTGGCGTTGCCGAGCAATATAACTGAAATGCGTTAGGTTTACCTAACGCGGCGACTGTCAGATTTGTTCGTGATCACTTCTCAGACACGTCCATCGTCCACTGAGCGTGCATAAAATGTCTATTCTATTAGCAGTAAGTATAATGTTTTTTTAATACATTTATACTACCTATGTAATGTATACATCAGCAATCTAGATCACATAGTAATAGTTGGAATAATATCGATCAATATTTATTTTTACCCTTATTTAGTGATTCGTATGAGCGAGGCCCACGCTCGCATGCATTTACGGACGCAAGTAAACGAAGAGGACGTCAACATGGCGATACGCACCATGCTCGAGAGCTTTGTCGACACGCAGAAGTACAGCGTTATGCGGGCTATGAGACAGGTTCGTATCTAGAATTATTTTAAAACTAAGTGCCGCCCGCGACTTCTTTCGCGTCCTGTTGGTTCCCGTCAATTTTTCGGGATAAAAAGTATCCTATGTGTTAATCCTGGTCACTGACAATATATATATTCCAAGTTTCATCCAAATCGGATCAGTAGTTTTTTACGTGAAAGAGTAACAAACATCCATCCATTCGTACTTACAAACTTTCGCGTTTATAATATTAGTAGGATAGTAGGATAACAAAAATTTTGGATTAAAGAAATATAGCAAAGGTAAAGAGAAACAAAAGCAAGTTGCAATAGTTATAAAACACTGTGAGTTATCTCATAATATCAACATTCATAGTAACGCAGTACGCACCTGAAGTTTGCGAACTGCTCTTCACAGGGTATTGTAAATTGTAACTGCTGAAATGATAACTTCATGACATTTGTTCCGAGATCAAACATTTGTGTGTTGTAAACATACATGTTTGTTCTGTGTCTGGGTGTTTCTATGTATTATAAGAAGGTATTTACAAAAAAAATATGTATGTATGTATTCTATCAGCCATCTAGTTTCCATCGTACAAGCTTTGCTTAGTTTGGGACTAGAAGGCGGTTGTGTTAAGTATCCGTGAATAGTTATATATTTATATATTGATACTGCAACCATACGCTATTATACTTATCGGTCCACCAACAACAAACATGTAATGCTAATGACGAACATGGATGTTTGTTCTGTTTGTGTTGCTATTATAAGTATGTATATAGAAAAAATATAGAAGTATTCTATCAGCAATGTAGTCCCATAGTACAAGCTTTCATTGTTTTTTTTGTGCAGACATTCCAAAAGTACCTGTCCTACAAAAAAGATCACAGCGAGTTGTTATACTACATTCTTCGGCAGCTGACCATGGATCAGCTGGCGTATATGAGAGGGTTACACAACCACTCGCAGCCTACTATTGAAATATCAGGTTTGTACTTAAAATTGTACATTGAAAATCACAAGAATCTCTTTTATAATCTAGGTGATCTATGAGAAGGTATATCTATGAGAATGCCCCATAGTTAATAGGTCATACCTTGTACTAATATTCTGTGGTCATACTAATTCAATTCATTTATTTAAACCATAGGATCTTATAGAGAACACTTAGTTAGGTCAATTTTTGTACAATTTAAAAATAATAATAATCATTAAAAAAAATAAAAATAAGATAGTTCATTAAAAGTTGTAAAAGTAGGTACTAATAAAATTTTCTGCTTTCAGAACGAGACCTCATGGAGCGAGCAAGACAAATAAACATCACAGATTTGAAGCCGTTCTACGACAGCAGGATATTCAAAATTAACAACTTCAGTTATGATGTCAGACGGAAAGTTATTATACATACGCTTCCTGACGCACCAGCTTCTTAACGTCTTCAGACACAGTAGGCTTCCTATTGTATGTACTATGAACAGTGCATGTTAGAAATCTCATCAGTAAAACTGGCTATAAGCAGTTATGTATGTAATATCTGAAATTCTGAAGTGTAGTTTTAAGTGCGATACAGCCCACCTCTTTTATAAAATAGTTTTTTTACGTTTGCGCTCGTGGTTTTTCATCCCTTGAAAAACATGAAGAAAAAGAAACATGATTTGTAAAAGTGGTCAGGTACCTATTTCAATTGTATGTTTTCTTTTTCTTTTTCTTGACCTACGGATCTCTGAGAGTGAGGCAAAGTAGGTCTAGGTATATTACGGCGTTGGCTTTTTTTTTTATGTACTCATAAATGAAACTCTTTGTAGGGCTGTTATAAATGATTAGTTATAATGTGCCTTGATTAAATCGCATTTTAAGGAAAGTACAAAATTGTTGAATGTATTGATTGTCATAAAACATATAAGTTTTTGAATAAAATCTCAAATCATGACTAAATTGCGTTTTATTCTTGTGTCCTACATACGCAGGTAGACCGTACCTATAATCAGAGCACAAGACACAACATAAGACACTAAATTTTCGTTTTGTTTGGATGAGAAGGTAGCACTAAGAGCTCGTTCCCACTTATCGGGTGTCGGATACGTAAATTAATCGGAGGTTCCAGTAGCAAAGCATTTTGTCGGCGCCGACACAAAATCGGTTTCCGACAAGTGTGAATAGCTTAATATAAAATGCTATGCTACTGGAACCTCCGATTAATATACGTATCCGACACCCGACAAGTGGAAACGAGCTCTTAAGTAGGTACACATTGTCATGTCTCACAAAACCAATAACGCCAACAAAGAAACTAAAGTAGATTATGCTATAAATAATATATGCTGATGTTTGTGTGCGCACTCCATTAGCCCAACAACAAAGGGCTAATCGTCGCTAGAGCCTTCGCTTTAGTAGCCTCTACTAAAATCGATAATGTAAACACTAACCTTGAAATCTTCAAGGTTTACAACATAGCTACCTAAACCGCCTGATAAATATTTGATGAACCTGCCTACGCCGAACTAAACTAGTATGGATTAACGGGCACTTACCTTACCTACCTACCTAAGCTGAAAATTACTTGGGCAAAAATCTTAAACATAAAATAAAACAATTATACACATCAATTAAATTATATTTTATCAAATTTCTGTGTTTAATATGAATCAAATCACTACAAACAAAAACATTTTACAGTCTTAAGAATATAATACTACCGTCTATGACATGTCTAGTTTTAATTAAAATAATCTAACTCTAAAATATCGATTAGATCAATAAGTTAAAGCAAGTTTTACAAAGCATTGAGATAGACAACAGTACAACATCTTATAAGAATATAATCCTACAATAAAATCACACCAACTCTATTAAGCTTCTTACTTTCTCGAACATCAACACTCACTTTTGTATTCAGGTATTTACATTATGGCCCTTATAAAGCAGTAAGTGTCTCCGCCAAATATAAACTGCATGAAAATACCTGCATATAAAATGAATCAAATCATAAAAAATCTTAAAAATAAATACTTAAAACATATCTTTTTTTTTAACCTAGTACAAAATGAAATTTGCAAAAAAATATTTAACACTACAATAAATTAGGAAAATATCTTCTAATTTAAAATTTGCTATCCATTTAGTACTACATTGTAACGTTTTATTTATGTTATGGGAGCTCCTTAGAGAGCTGAAACTCAGGGCAGTACTTACAGATATACTATCCTTCCATAACATACAAAAAAACATCTCGCATCTAAATTCACGACAATAATTAATTAAAATCCCATACAGTTAAGTAATATGTATTGGACGTAGTTTTATAATAGTCAAACTCCATTACATATTTCATTTGTGCTTATTCACTATCAATGAAGTTAGAATGTTGAAAAAAAGATCTTAAATCAATACAAGTTTAGTTCAAATGACCAGCATTAAAAGAAACGTGCTAAAACATACATAATATATCTACAGAGAAACATAATGTCAACTAAAGCATCCATGCACACATACTTTTTCTGTCGAGTAAAAATTTACCCAACCTTAGTAAGAGTTTTTGTTGAAATTCGCTCAAACTAGATAACTGGACTAGTAAACAAAACGTATATGCTTTAGTAGACAGTCTGCTTAGTTTATTCCACCTTGACCTCAAATGTATTGATTAAATTGTTTTAGATTGAACCAAATTGGTATGAAACAGAGTAATGAAAGATACCAAAAGTCGGCCAGTAGACACAGATAGCTCATAGAATTTTTTTAAATTGATTAATAGTTATTTTGTCTATTGTCTATTAAAAATAAAATATTACGGGTCAAAACTGGAATAATTGTTTACAAACCGACCATATTATGTTTCTGGGCTGCCGCTGGTTTTGTTAAGTACCTACTGCAAGATCTAGTTAATATACCATTAATGAGAATTGAATAAAAAAACAAAGTACTTAACTTTGCCTCTGTGGTGGTTATCATGTCTCATTTTAGATTCATGAGGTACCTACAGAAGATAGAAATATGGTTTAGCTTTCAATTAGGTGTTTGATGAACATAGTCACTTTTTTCGACAAATTGTAATCGCAAATTACAATCCATGCGACTTAGCTTGAAACTCCTCTGGAATGGAACTCCTCCTCTTGCATGCCCCGTGGCACCTTGCACTCGCCTTGGTGCGGTCAGTACCGATAGCATACCATCATGACATAACAGCGTGAAGTTTTTAGTTAAAAGTTGCATGGGTTGTATAGATTGCATTAAGATTGCAAAGATTCGCAGACTGTATTGTACTTAGGTATAACAAACCAGCTGAAGCCCAGCCACCTGTCAAAGCTTAACAGTCACTCCCTGACCCGGAGCCGGAGCCACTGCTGCTGCTGTCGCTGTCACTGTCGCTCTCAGAGCCACTGCTGGACCCACTGCCAGAGTCACTGCTTGAGTCATCTGATGAGCTGTCCGACGAGTTTGAACAGTCCGAGCAGTCGGCCTCTACCTTCTTCTTTTTGTTTGGTATTTTGCAGCTACCATTGCTGTGAAAAAAATATATTTAAAACTTAAATTATTTGCTAGCTGGTAGTATTGGAAGGTGCTCTAACTAGCTGGTGCTGAGTGGCAGCAAAAGAATTTAATGGTATTACATGGAAATGAAGGTAGTTCTGAAAAACGTTACAGTTAACAGATCTTTCAAAAGGTTATTACCAATGTTGTTTAGAGAAATCTAGAATTTTGAAATCAGATGAATCAATGAACAAAATACTTTTAGAGGATTTGTTGTAAATAGTTACATAGGTAATAAAAACACAGCTGTTGTAAATGCAACAGGTCTATTTTACCTGCAGGAGCCTTCTTCCTTAGCCTTCAGATTCTTCTTGAGCACTTGCGTACGCGATGGACGCATCAGGACCTTGCGTTTTCCCTTGCATTCGTAGCTCCAGTGTCCATACTCCAAACATTTTTGGCATCTTATACCTTGCGGGAAGGCAGCAGCCAGCGCCGCTTGCCTTGTGAAAACGGTAGATTAGCATCTCAAAAGCGAGAACAACTATGAAGCGAATAGAAATGAAAGAAAACTTACTTCTTCCTATCAGCTTGGTGTCTGTTGTACGTTCCCAGCGTCATTTCGAGATTTCAACGCGATAAACTTCTCAAATAGTACGAAAACCAGATGAGGGTATTCAGAATTAGATAGCACTTCGATGTCAAGGAACTGGCGTTCTCGAGAGCTTTTCAAATGCAAATGAAGTTATTTTCAGAAAAATAGAAAGAAATGCATCTCCAACTATTTTGCTTTTTTGCAAAAAAAAGCACGCGCGAGGCCTTGACTGTAAAATAGACAGACAGATAAATTAAAAGCAGTCAACGTCAATGTCAAAAAATCAAGGTGTCGAACGGCAAAACTATCTTCCACTCCATATTATGGTTTTGTTCCAAGTTTTACATAAACTAAGACATGACATTGACGTTACACCATTACGTGGACTTCTGTCAGTGGTTTTTTTTCAGCAGTCTGTTTGTATACGTGCGGATTCCGTGTTGTTTTTCTGAAATAATTTTTAGTTTCGTAATATTTATAAACCCAGCCTAGCCGGTATTTGCACTGAGATGTCCGCATTTAATTTAGCAATAATAAAATGTCGCACTGGTATTGGAAAGCGGTCGTTGTCGTAGTGATAGTGAAAACATTTTTAGTTTGTTATCTAAGGGCTGACGATACGGTGCAGAAACTGCCTTTTTGTAATCCTACAAATCCCAATGACGGACCTGTCTATAACGAGTAAGTTAATGCCTAGTGTGACGCAATGTATCAATGTTTATACACAGAACTAAACCTGTTTGTGTAGGTAAATAGTTTACCTATCGTCACACAATAACTACCTACCTATCGTTAGACAAGTACCTACTACACACCTACTAATCTTTTTTCAATAATCAAGGACACTGCATTCATTCATGTTTGCAACTTGTTTGGGATTAAAACTTGGATAAGTTCTTTGTGGGTATTAGATATTTGGCAGACCAAGTAGAAAAATTAACTTTATTAGAAGTTTATACCTCTTTTGCAAGTTCAGACAAGTTTGCCTGCAGCGCTTGCCACAACTGATCCTTAACATTACATTACCTATGTTATGTCCATACCTATTTCCGTAAATAGGTTTATTTAGCTTTGTATCAAGCCGTGTACAATTTATAAAACTAAGGACTAAACATAATATCTATCCTTTGTGTATGTGTCCCACTCAAAAACAAAATCTCAGAGCACTTCTAAGATCTTCGAGTGTAAAAATGTCCCTAATTTAATTATGAGCTTACAAGAAGTAAATTATATATAATACTAGCTCCTGATTGCGGATCCAAATCGGACCAGCAGTTGCAGTGTGATTGAAACACAAACATCTAAACTTTGATATTTATATTCTTCCTGCCAATGATTTAATAGCGCGTGCACACTATGCTCATGCTGCTGCCGGCATGAATGCCGCGATTAATTCCGGAATTATTGCCACAGCAACATCGCCAAGTTCATGCCCTAGCTCCTTGGTGAGAATAAAGGCGATGTTGCTGTGGTAATAAGTCCGCGGCATGAATGCCGGCAGCGGCAATGGCATAGTGTGAACGCGGTATTATATTCATATTCACTTTCCAGTTTGATGATAGTTAGCACCCTGGATGGGAAACTGACAGCATTCTCAACACAGAACGGCATCAAACTATGGGATGTGGAAACTCAGCCATTGCTCTCTTCAAATCTGCATAATATTGAAGTAAGTGACATTACAATCAATGAGACATTAAGGACATGTTACACTGTCAATATTATCATACAATCTTTAGGTACGATCCAAAATCGTACGAGAGTATCGCGAAAATATTGACAGAGTAGTTTTAAAATCAGCGAAGTTATCACGATGATCATGATCACGTCACGATCCTGTAAATATTGGCGGTGTAACGTACCCCCAATACCGTAGAACCGACAATCGTTGAAGCAAGCGAGTACTTGAGTGGAGACCGCGTTTAGGCAAGCGTAGTGTAGGACGCCTTCCGGCGAGGTGAGGCTACGATCTGAGAAATGTAGCACTAACTAACACTGGATGAGAAGAGCCGAAGAGCGGGCTCAATGGCGCGTCTTGGGAGAGACCTACGTCCGGCAGTGGACGGACTGCTACAAGTTGACGATGAAGAACATCACCATCATCATCATCATCAACCTATATCAGTCCACTGCTGGACGTAAGTCCCAAGACGCGCCACTGAGCCCGGTCTTCGGCTCTTCTCATCCAGTGTTGGCCAGTTACATTTCTCAGATCGTCGCCCCACCTTGCCGGAGGGCGTCCTACATTATGAAGAACATATACCATTGAAATTGTGTTTTTATTGACAGTGTAACTCAGATACTTTTAGGTTTGCATAACACAACGATTCTCGTGGTAACCCCCGATTAATTCTTAATCAATAATACTTGTTGCGATTGAGAAAGTTTTACAATGGTTTTTGTCTGGTTCTAGTTGACAACGGGTGGTAAATGGGTGCGTCTGGTACCTTCCCTTCGAGGGACATTGTACAGTCTTAGCGGAGAGACCATAGAACCTTTGCCGTTTGATGCTGAGCAGCTCTTGTCGGCCTCCTACAAGTATAGTGATGATTTAGTGATAGCTGGTAAGCCATTATCTGTTCTAAACTTGTTCATCATCAACCTGAAGAAGTCCATTGAATCTATTCCGTTTACCAGAAAAAACTAGACTATTCACTGATTTTTTTGAAATTTTTTGTTACTTTAAAATGACGTCAGCCGTATATCAGATGTTTCTATACTGCGTCTAAATAACTTCTTCCTGAATGGTAGCGTCTGTTTGGAAGACCATTTGAGGAGTAAGTAAAAAAAGCGAATTATGACCATATAAAAATTACTCGCTAGTTTTAGAATTCTCAATTCTACAAACTAATCGTTTAGGTATTTATTCTGAATTATTTAGAAGTTCAGTCTTCATTGTAGTTTGGGTTTGCAGTGCAGAGTAATTTCGTATTATCTAATTTGTTTGTACCTAGCCAACCACCACTAATATACCTAATTTTATCGCAACTATTTAGGTAAACACGACGGTACTTTTACGATAAAAATATATAAACGTTGTAAGCTTTGTAAAGAGTGCTTCCTCGTTCAACCCACAATTTTTCTACCCAATAGGTATTTTGCCTCGTTCGACCCAAAACGTTTGATTTAAGTTCCTCTTTCAACCCACACCTACTTATTTCCAATTTCTATTGTTTATATTCAAATAAATGACACAGTGAAACACCGAAGTAGTAGGGTCAGCAGACAAAAAAATTGTAGACATTTATTATGAATATTTTTATTTTAAAAAATCAGTCATTTATTATTCAACAGAACAGCTTACACATTTTAAATACAGGTCTGGCAAGTAGATATAAATTTGAATAATAAACAATACACACCGCCACACTGTATCTCCACCACTGTTTGCTCTTTTTTTATAAAACTTATAACCATCGTGCATTAAAATTTGTCCGCCACGTTTTGACTGTATAAAGTTTAAATTGTTCTCACTATTCGAACTTGGACTCGCCATATTTGATGTGAACCTTTAGGTTAGAAGTTCTAGGAACTACTAACAGGTGTGACAGGTAAGATAAAGGAGTAGAAAGAGACCTAATGATAAAAGAAAAGGATAGGCATAAACTTACCCCAATAGATAAGAAAAACAATGGTAGTCCTTACCGTTGTTGATTGGATTATCTATTGTACAAATAGTTCTAGGAATTTCACGTGCATTTGTTTGAAGAGACCATAAACATTGTCATAAAATATTATTACCTCCATATACGTAATTTGAAGCTACTGTGAGTAATAATTTCAGCAAGTTCGATCTTTGATTAATAACACAGTGTCTGTACTGTTTAGAATACACTGTGACTGAGATTTTTGGATTGGGTAGAACGAGGCATATGTTTTGGGTTGAACGAGGAAAAATAAGATTGGGTAGAAAAATTGTGGGTTGAACGAGGAAGCACTCTTTGTAAACACACGAATAAAACCAAGATACTTATGTTGTAGTGGAATAAAAAACTGTCCATTTTCCATTCTAAAAAAAACGGTTTTAAAATGTCTAAATGAAGCCCTATTATATGACACCCCACTTGATTTTTTGTACGATTTTATTTTTTTTACTCCCTTTGGACCCATATAACTTTACAACCCCTTGACCGATTCACTTCATGTTTCAAACCACTAAAACCTAAGAGTACTATCAGTAGACCTACCAAATTCTGTGAAGATTGGTTAAGCGGTTCGAAAGCTATGCTCGAACAAACATACACAGCTGATTTGCCCAAGTTGTAACTAAGATCTTCGCTTCGCTCACTCGATCAACAAGCATGACTAATGTAACGCAAAGTATGATTTCGTGTTACTGATAAGTTGTTATGGCATACAAATATCTCGCAGTCATAACCACGTAAAGATAACCAAATCACAACAAACAGAGTAGATATATTGTAGCTAAAACATACTTACAATATGGGACACGTAATAACTTGAAAATTGGTTAATCCAACCAATTTTAGATTAGATTAGAAAATTCTTTATTGCACTTTAAAAATCGTACAGAGGCGAGTTTAATGCTATTTAGCATTATCTACCAACTAACCTGGGTGTAGTGTGGAGATGATGGTAGTGCTTCTAATGTAAAACTTTAAACTTAATTAATTTTAATTATTTTTGTTAATTTTCAAAGTAACACAAGAATAATTTGCTAACAGCATCACGTTATAAAAACTTCATTGAAATAACTCTAGTAATTCTAGTTTCGGACTACTGGTATCTCGTTCCACTGGGACGAAACAATAACTTTCAACTTCATTAATACCCCCTACCTGAGAAGTCACATAATATCATACAATTTTACATCTAGAAATTATTAAATTAAAACAGGACTCCCGAAATTAGTTGTATGTCCATTTCAATAATTTTTTTATATAAGTTCTAACACTTAGATAAAAATAAGTTAGAATAGTATAAGATTTTAATGTGACGTCACAAAAATTAGAACCCCAACCACCCCTTGTCACATAATGTCACACTTCGTCGACCCCCTCCCACCCCTTAACGAGTGACGTAATTTATGGATGACCCCATCTTCTACAGGTGCCAAAGAATCCGTCTGGTACGGAATAGACGCAAACACAGGCGGGGTGTTATACGAGTGTGGGTCCAGTGGGTGTAACAATGAGCAAGCAGCCACCAGCGCTAAAGATATCCTGGTGCTGAGAAGGCATTCTAACACTGTGCGAGCTTTAGATCCGCGGTTGGGGAACGAGAAGTTAGTATCCCTTGCGAGTTCCACTAATATTATAAACGCGAAAGTTTGTAACGATGTATGGATGATGTTTGTTGCTCTTTCACGCAAAAAACTACAGATCCGGGTTGGATAAAACTTGGAATATTATAAAATATTGTCCGTGACCTCGATTAACACGATTAGGCTACTTTTATCCCGGAAAATCAACGGGACGCGAACGAAGTCGCGGGCGGAAGCTAGTGTCAGAATATTTGTGAACTTTTAAAACCCAAAACAGGGTATTGAATGCTTAAACTATGCGATCTGATAATGAGGAAATCAGAATTCTAGCTCGATTATAGAAAAAAAAATAGAAAAATCTTAAATCATAAAAAGAGAAAGCGCTCTTGGTGTAGCTTGCTGCGACGTTCTGCGCTGTCACAATTTGGATGGGTGACCGTTTGTGGAATTCACAGCGCTCAGATGTCAATTCCAATAACGGTCAACCATACAATTGTGACGGTACAGAATGTCGCTTAACTTAGATAATCGGTGAAGATCAACTAAGCAAGTTACGCCACGAGCGCTCTACTTACCTTTGGAAATATCTATGTTATAGATGGAACTTCAGCGTAGCGGAACACCAGTTAGCTCTAAGCAGGGGGGAATGCGTGGGGGCTGCTGCCTCTGGGCCTTCGCCCCCTTACCAAGTGGCCGTGGCGCTCCATGATGGAAGGCTAGCGCTGAAAGCCCCCGGAGGCAGTCAGACGATATGGCAACAAAAGGTGGGACATCGGCTTGCTCCATCATTTAGTTTTATAAAAAAACTAGTCGCCCATGGCGTTGCTCGCGTTCTAGACCCTGTAGAGAGTGACTTTTCAAAATTCCTTTCTTAGTGCACCCCTACACTATACAGGGTGTTACCAGACCACTTCCGAAAACGAAAGAGGGAGCAATAGCACACCAAAACCCAACCAAAAAAAAAATCTGTTATCCTGAAAAATAATTATAGCCGGAGAAAAAAATGTTTAAAGATTTGTATTTATTTCGCCAGCCCGCAATGTACGCATTCACGTAGGTAAGGTCGAGGCGTAGTACTATTATTTATTCTGTGTCGTAAGTGCCTACTAACGTAGGTAGGTACTAACGTAGGTCGCTCGCACGTCGCGTACTTGAATGACCCGCGATGAACTCTCAGCTGTTCATGCTGTAGTAGACGTAATCTGCGTGCTGCGTGTACATTGCTGCTTTATTTATTTTATTTGTTTTTTTGCTTTTTTAAATGAGATAATTAGGTAGATATGTCTTATTATGTTGTACTGTGTGTATGTAACTAAAAAAAAAATTAAAAAGAGATAGTCAAGTCAATTTTTTTTTTCGCGATTTTTTTCGCTTAATGTTTTCAGTATCATGGTCTGATTGGAACCTCCAAGTTTTCGGAAGTGGTCTGGTAACACCCTGTATAAGGATACTATCCTCCAAATTTTATACCTCTAGGACTTACAGTTTAGGCTGTCTGTTGATTGTCAGTCAGCTTCAAAAGAGTTTTATATATTTAGAAAAGTGACTGCAATTTATTTTTATATCTTTTTTTAAAATCCTTTTATTATTTGTTCCAGTTAGAAGCACCACTGGCTGGTATATGGCGTCTTTCCAGCGGAGCCCTACAAAATATAGATGTACTCTGGGAAGCGACACAGAGCATCGCCTCAGGGGGCATCAGACAACAGCCTTCTTTGTACATCGGAGTGCATGAACGACAGGTGAGTAGCAAGTGTTACTGTGTGTTAGTGTAACAAATTTTAATGTAACTGTGGTAATTGTTATTGTAGCAAGTGTTACTATTGCATGTGTTGCAGTAACAAGTGTCGGTTTAGCAAGTGTTGTTATAGCAAGTGTTAGCTGGGCAAGTGCTACTGTAGAAAGTGTTAGCTTGGCAAGTGCTACTGTAGTAAGTGTTACTGTAGCAAGTGTTACTGCAGCAAGTGTTAGCTTGGCAAGTGCTACTGTAGTAAGTGTTAGCTTGGCAAGTACTACTGTAGTCTGTAGTAAGTGTTACTGTAGCAAGTGTTACTGCAGCAAGTGTTAGCTTGGCAAGTGCTACTGTAGCAAGTGTTACTGTAGCAAGTGCTACTGTAGCAAGTGTTACTGTAGGAAGTGTTGTGCTACTGTAACAAGTGTATAGCATATTTAAAATTGTATTCTTTACATGTACTTAAATTACATCTACAAACTAACTTGTTATAACTATATTATGTACAAACAATGAGTAAGCATACGGCAAAGCACTTTCTAGGCTTTATATATTTAGTAAAGTTTCTTGTATTTGTGTCTTATAAATAGTATTTTTCTACATACAGCTGTACGTCCAAGAAAGTCCACTTTACATGCCGAAACTCGACACAGCAGTGGCTACGACCCCAATGCCGTGGAAGCTGGTATCGGCACGACCGCAAATAGGGTCTGAAACAGCATTGCAGGTCGCCGAAGATAGAAACGCACTGACTAAGGTCATGTTATATGGACCTACTGCTATGGTCGGTAAGTTGAGTTAATTCGTCCTTGGTTGAGTTCAACCCTACAATGTAAACTATTTAAATGAGACCACTTCTTACGAAGTTTACAAAATCTATGAAGCATGAATACAGTACTAGTTTTTTTTGACCGACTTTAAAAAAGGAGAAGTTTCTCATTTATTTATTTATGTTAAAAAAAAATGCTACATGTTAATAATGCTCATGTTGCTACCTCATGTTTGTTACCTCCGTCATTTATTTACCGATTTGAAAAATTCTTTTTTATCTGAACTGGTATACTTTCAGAATGGTCCCATAGAAGTTTTATCAAAACCCGTTCAGTAGTGGCAGTTAAGTAAGAATAACTGGAAAAACACGTCATCCAAACATCCATCTGTTTGGCGACAGAAATATGTACAGTGTACTTCCCCGGACGAATTCTACACAAGAAGCTCTACTACTAGTTATATCTTCCAGGTGACTACGGCTTCTTTCTCTACCTCCAAGAGACCTGTGACCAATCAGTGCAGGTGTCCGAAGATGCCATAGATGCTGAGACATTGAACGCCAGCGAGGAAGACCCTGGACACCACCACATCCACGTCCACGTGTACAGCCTCTGGTTCTGGTGGAAGGAAGTACTCCTCATCGCTATTAGTAGTGCTTTGTTGATGAACCTCATGATTTGGCCAAGGTATTTTATTGTTTTATTAGGCAGGGAGAAGAGCATAGCTGATCTTCTAAATATATAAAACTCTTTTGAAGCTGACTGAGAATCAACGCACAGCCTAAACTACAAGTCCTAGAGGTATGAAATTTGGAGGGTAGTATCCTTGTAGTGTTAGGGTGCTAAGAAAGGAATTTTGATTGGTCACACTCTAAAGGGTCTAGAACGCGAGCAACGCCGCGGGCGACAGTACAAAATTAGTTTGTTGTTTGTATGTTTTTATGTTTGTTCGTCGAGATCTTTTGGAGTAATGATTTCTGTATCAGCATACGGGCTTTAATGTTGAGGCTTCAGTGCTATTTCAATTCCCCAAACGCTGGTTTTTGAACTCCTTATTTCTCTTTTAGATTCTTCGCCACAAAGCTGCCTTCTACAACTCCCCTCCCTATAAATCAGGAGTACATAGTGGTAGAACGACATTATGAACGTCCCAGCCCCGCGGGACCTGAATACGTGTGTCGATATGAGAGTGACTTCACACCACTACGCTGTCTCGGCAAGGGCGGGTTCGGTGTCGTATTTGAAGCACGGAATAATATAGATCATTGTTCGTATGCGGTTAAAAGAATCACTCTGCCTAGGAAGTGAGTATATTTCAAGTATTTCACTTTCATGTTTTCTTAATTACTCTTGTAATTTGACAGGTGTCAAGAGCTCAGTCGGTAATAGCTCTGCCTTCTGTGCTATGGGTCGTGGGTTCGATCCCCACCAAGAACAAACATTTTTGTGTAGCAAACATAGATGTTTGTTCTATGTCTGGGTGTTACTATATTGTACTATATGTATTTACAAAAAAAACTGTATTATAAGTATTTTACCACCAATATCTAGTTCCCATAGTACAAGCTTTGCTTAATTTAGGACTAGAGGGCATTATGTGAAATGTACTTGAATATCTATTATTATTATAACATGATCGCATATTTTCAGAGAGAAAAAACGCGAGCGCGTACTTCGCGAAGTGCGTGCGTTGGCTAAGTTAGAGCACGAACACATTGTGCGTTATTTCAACGCGTGGGTCGAACAGCCGCCGCCGTTGTGGCAACAACAACGGGACGCTATGTGGATGAGGTAATAAATATATTCAAACTTAGTCGCTCTTAACTGAGCTCTCACCATGTTTGCAACATAATGAAATCAAGACTCAAATCATCCTAGAACCCTTTTTTGGCTGAAACTAAGTAAAACTTGAGGCAAAATGGGGTATTTAGACCATATTGCTGAAATAAGTACTTATTTACGTATGACAGGCGTGATGGCTCAGTCGGTAGTGGCTCTGCCTTCCGTGCTGTGGATCGTGGGTTCGATCCCCACCGAGAACAAACAATTGTGTGTTGTAAACATAGATGTTTGTTCTGTGTCTAAGTGTTTCTATGTATTATAAGTATGTATTTACATTATAATATACTAGTAGTTCGCCCCGAACTGAGATCTCGTGGTGGTCGGAGGTTAATAAAACCCAAACAATTTTTATTGACCAATGGTTGTAATAAACTTTGCAAGTCGCTTCGAAATCGCCGTCTAGCTATGTACCAGTCTCACTTGAACTACAAAATCATTGAAACTACAAGAAATGGTAGCTCACGTTATACTGGGATTGCCAATTTTATAATTATTACAACAACTCAAAAACTATTAGACCTAGAATCAAAATAAAAACGGTTTTGGAATGTCTAAACAAAACCCTATCATATGACACCCCACTTGATATTATTGTACGACCTTTTTTTTTTACTCCCTTCGTACCCTCATAACTTCACGACCCCCTGACCGATTTACTTCATTTAACAAACCAGTAAAACTTAAGAGTACTATCCGTATACCTACCAAATTCTGTGAAGATCGGATAAGCGCTTCAAAAGATCTCGTTGAACAAACATACAAAGCATTTTCGTCCAAGTTGTTACTAAGATCTCGTTCCCTTCGCTCACTCGATCAATAATACATTACATATATTGTAATGTTTCGACATATTATTTATTTTTGTTTCAGAGATCTAGACGTATCGCTGGTAATGTCAGACGAGTACACAGCCACGTTACCGCCGGTTCCAGATAAAGGCAGCGTGATGCTAAACCTACAGCAACCGCTCGATAACTGTGTCGACGCACTCGACTATGAGAAGAGGTTACAAGCACCTTCTAAACGAATTAGGTATTTTAAGTAAATAACAAATACTCATGGATATTTCACACAACGCCATCTAGCCCCAAACTAAGCAAAGTTTGTACAGTTAGCATCTTCGCAAAACAACATCTTCTCAAATCCTACTAATATTATAAATGCGAAAGTTTGTGAGTATGGATGGATCTTTGTTACTCTTTCACGTAAAAACTACTGATCTGATTTGGATGAAACTTGGAATATATATTGTCCGTGCCCTGGATTAACACATAGGCTAATTTTTATCCCGAAAAATTAACGGGATCCAACGGGACGCGAACGAAGTCGCGGGTGGCACCTAGTAAATAAATAAATATCATTGGACATTACACACAACGCGCTCTAGTCCCAAACTAAGCAAAGCTTGTACTATGGGAACTAGATTGCTGATATAATACTTAAATACTTAACAACATTTTTTTTGTATATACTCACTTATAATACATAGTAACACCCAGGCATAGAACAAACATCTACTCGTATGTTTGCCACACCCAAATGTTTGTTCTTGGTGGGGTTCGAACCCACAACCCACAGCACGGAAGGCAGAGCTACTACCAACTGAGCCATGACGCCTGTCTGTAAATTATTATGAGATTATTAAATTTTTCGTATCATAATTGAATTAAAACTTCCGTTTTTCAGATCTCTTAGCTGTAGCGATTCGTTCAGCATTGTATTCGACAACGAAGCCCCTAAAATGACGTCATCAAAAGACTCACCAGCACGGAGTGTTCAGAACAGCAACGTCACCACTAAAACATTGTCTAAAAACGGACCCACTGATGACGATTCTTATGTGGTGTTTGAGAACTCGGGAGGTCATGTGACCTCAGGCCATGATGTGTCAGGTCATAATCACTCAGGTCATAATCATTCAGGTCATAATATTTCAGGTGAGTTAATATAGATAGATAGATAGAAAATTCTTTATGCACAACTTAAGTAGTGTATACAGGCGAACTTAATGCTAAAAATAGCATTCTCTACCAGCTAACCTTTGGGTAGCGATGATAACAATTTATTAGGGTAGTGCGCACAGGAATATATTACTAGACTAGCCGTCTCCCGCGGCGTTGCTCGCGTTAGAGTGTGACTTTTTTAAATTCCTTTCTTAGTGCACCCCTACACTATATAAGGATACTACCCTCCAAATTTCATACCTCTAGGTCTTATAGTTTTGGCTGTGCGTTGATTCTCTGTCAGCTTCAAGTTTTATATATATTAAAGACAGTTTAGCCAAAACTTACATAAACCTATCTTAAATAAATAATATAATATCTATACTAGGATTACTTTAAAATATTTTATAAATAAGGCACATAGTATTTTTTTCCTACCCGTACAACCATCTCGAAATGGCACTAAGTGGAGACTAACTTTCCTCTGACAGGATCAGAGACCTTATTGTGCTCTTATTGCGTTTCCTATCGGGTTCTTTCTTTTTTATAAAAATACTTAACTTTAAGTTTACAATCCACATAGTACTTACATTATATTATTATATTTCATTTTCACGTAGTAATTTGAATGAAATTTATTTAATCATATTTTAGGTCATAATAGCTCGGGTCATAACAGCCCAGGTCATAATATGTCAGGTCATAATACCCATAGCCCAGGTCGTTCAGGCCAAGATCGCGTCAGCTCGGGGTACTCAGAGGCAAGGCAGAACTCATTCGACAAGAGGCTGGAGAGAGTTAAAGAATGCGATTACAAACCTGAAAGTACGAGTTGTAAGAAGAAAAAGGTAAGTTTCTATGAAAACAAGTATTAAAAAAAAAAAGTATTGCAATAGTATTGCTTCTTGTTTATGTTATTAACTTTGATGTGTGTGTTTTAGTGGCAAATAAACGTATTATCTATCTATCTATCTAAAAAATAGTACCAAATTCTGTGAGACTTGAAACAAAATTGTCAATTTTTTGTCTTTAAAAACACTCTTAAAAAGTATTTATCCCTAAAATAAAACACGCCTAAAAAGTATTTATCCTTAACTCTATGTCGAATCTTTTTTATTAATTATATTTGCAATATCTACAATGAAAAGCGTATGAAAATAGAACACGTTCAAAGGGGCTATTACACCACACGATATTGAGTCAGGCATATTGAAAAGTGCATTGTATAAAATGTCGTTACTTTTTTCTAACGTGAGTCTATTCATGTGATTTCTAGATTCAATTCAACTCAAATAACTCGAGTTTGAAAAAACCTAACTCGTCACACACATCACTATCAGCTTGACTAAATATCGAGTGGTGTAATAAGGCGTTTAGAAGTAGGTAACTTACATTTGAAATGTACCGTAGACTGTAGAATCACACACACACCTTCACCCTTATTGAGACAAACATCTAACAAAATGTTTTATAAACACTTGTTCATTTCTAGAAAGGTCATACCCGTCACTGGTCTCTAGACATGGTAGTCAAAAATGATTCAAAACTTCCCGATAATGCTTCAGTGCAAATGTACCTTTACATACAAATGCAGCTGTGCCGCAGAGACAGTTTGCACGACTGGCTCAGGAACAACAGGACTGTTGAAGCGAGGGGCGCTATGGTACGTGTATCACTTTATCCTATTTGATCGAGTGAGCGAAGCGAACGAGATCTTAGTGACAACTTGGACAAAAATGCTTTGTATGTTTGTTCGACGAGATCTTTTAAACCGCTCATCCGATCTTCATAAAATTTGGTAGGTATACGAATAGTACTCTTAAGTTTTACTGGTTTGTTAAATGAAGTAAATCGGTCAAGGGGTCGTGAAGTTATGAGGGTCCAAAGGGAGTAAAAAAAAAGCAGTACAATAATATCAAGTGGGGTGTCATATGATAGGGTTTTGTTTAGACATTCCAAAACCGTTTTTATTTTGATTCTAGGTCTAATAGTTTTTGAGTTGTTGTAATAATTATAAAATTGGCAATCCCAGTATAACGTGAGCTACCACTTCTTGGAGTTTCAATGATTTTGTAGGACTGGTACATAGCTAGATGGCGATTTCGAAGCGATTTGCAAAGTTTATTACAACCATTGGTCAATAAAAATTGTTTGGGTTTTATTAACCTCCGACCATCACGAGTTAAATGTCCATGAATAATATTATTATTTTTCTATTTGCAGGCAAAAACTCTCTTCAGTCAAATAGTATCAGCCGTGGAATATGTCCACCTAGCAGGCTTAATCCACCGCGATCTAAAACCCAGCAACATTCTGTTCGCCCTCGACGGTAGGGTCAAAGTGGGGGACTTTGGCTTAGTTACCGCTATGGGGGACACGTCCAGTGATGGGGAAAAACCTGACGAAGTAGATGCCTACCATAGACATACCTATCGAGTTGGTAAGTACGAGTAGGTACCCGCATAACTATTTCAGATGAGAATATTTTCTTGTTTCAATACTTTTTCGAGCATTTTTCGAAATATTTTTTCTACACAGGTACACATCTGTACATGTCCCCTGAGCAACAGCGAGGGCTTCCATACAGTTACAAAGTGGACATCTACTCACTTGGACTAATTTTGTTCGAGTTGCTACAGCCGTTCGGGACCGAATCCGAACGAGTTTCTTGTCTCATGAACATACGGAATGATTTGTACCCAGCGCATTTCCATCAAGAGTACCCTTGTGAGGTAATATCCTATTATATACTATAATAAAACTACAAAAATCCAAATTTAAAATAAAAGATATGGATAAACTAAATATGCGGATCTATTAAATAAATGATTCTGATTCCGAAAATCGATTTTGTTTGTTTGTTTGCGGTTCACGCCCTAACTACTGGACCAATTTCAAAGAAACTTATACCATTCAGAAGCTCTTTTTCCGGATTGAAACATAGCCTATATTTTATTGAAATCAAAGATGTAGATTCTTAGATACAGCTTGAACTCTCTAAACCAAAAGCAGCCATTTGCTACGAGGTTCATCGTATACTGGTTGACAGATATTTTGGTGCAAAGTTTCGCACGCGTACGAAGTCGCGGGTATCAGCTAGTAACCAATAAAAGTTTCAATAAGTCGCGTTTCCAACATTTTAAAATTATGTTCTGTTTTATAGTTAACTGATAATCCACAGTTTCTTAGTACTTTTAAACAATATTTTCCAGACGAAGGTGCTTAAGCTGATGCTAAGCGAGGAGCCAGCACATCGTCCCACAGCGAGCGGCGTGAAGGCACGGGCTCCACTCTACGAACACACTGAGGAGAAGTACCATTTCACACTACCAGCTATGGCAGCTGCATAATTTACTTGTATTTTTGTGTTCCGGCCGTTTTAAAAAAACTGAACACATTCGGTCTCACTCCGGTGTCTATCTGTCACCTCCACGCTAGCTGAACCGTAGAAGCTAGAGAGTTGAAATCGCACCCACGCGGTTTTGAAGGTATATGAAAACAATATTCTGAAAATTAAAGACTATTAAGGGGGGTAAAAGGGGCTATGGAAATAATAAATAAATATTCACGGACATTTAACAAAACGCCTTCTAGTCCCAAACTAAGCAAAGCTTGTGTTATGGGAACTAGATGGCTGATAGAATACATAGGTAATATACATTATTTTTGTAAATAAATACACCCAGACTCAGAACAAACATCTATGTTTGGCCAACTCAAATGTTTGTTCTCGGTGGGGATCGAACCCACGACCCACAGCACGGAATACAGATATAACTACCGACTGGCTTAGTTTAAAAATAAAAATGTTTTTACCCTTATAAGTGGGGTCTCTAATGAAAGCTTAGAACTTAACTAAAAGAGCCTAATAATGCCCACCAGTGGGCCACAATTGTTGGGCAACATGAAAGACATACTGAATCACATTGTAAGATTATGGTTAGTTTTAGGGAATGTAATCCAGTGTTATTGTTCATTGAAAATGGATTGTTATAAGTGAAATCATAGAAAATACTGTTGAATAACTTAATACATTAGTTAATATAAATAATAAAGCAATAATTATGTGATGTTACTGTTCGCAGAGTCTAAACTTTATTCTTCAAGAAAATACAATTCAATTCTCATTTTTCTACAAGTATTTTTTCTGTTACGTGAACTTCCCGCTAGAGGCGCTGCTCAAATCGTAACACAAACTTTAAAGTATAATAAACACGTGTAAGCTTGGAGTAGTTACACCGTGTTTTGTCTTTTGCATTGACAAGCAGATTCAAATTCGATCGCAAAAGACAAAACACACTCAAACGAGTTTATGAAGAACAATAATTATAAACGCGAAAGTTTGTAAGGATGAATGTTTGTTACTCTTTCGCGCAAAAACTGATCCGATTTGAATGAAATTTGGAATATACAAATACAAATTCTATAATCCACAATGTATATATGTATGTATTCCATGACCTGGATAGACATATAAGCTAGTTTTTATACCGCAAAATCAACGGCACGCGAACTCTTCAGAAACGCCTAGTAGATTTCGCATAGCAAATTACACTTCTAATCCTGCGCAGACGAAGTCGCGGACACCAGCCAGTATAATATAATAGATAAAGTTCAGACTCCGTGTGCTGATGGTAAAAATGTATTTATAGTAATAATTGAATTATTATGATTTTTATGCTAATTATTATGGCTTCAACTACTTAAACACAGCATGGAACCGCACTTAATTGTTGATGTCAAATGCATTTTGAAATAGCGAATAATGTCGGTTTGATATTTCCAATATTTAAAACTTTACGATTGATAATCTCAAATCGACACGTTGAAGGCAAAATGTAAGATTAAAAAAAAATATTGAAAATTGTAAGACTGGATTGTTGGGTATTGAATGTTTGTATAATGTTTTGTATGTCTGTATTTAACTCTGCTATATGGATAAGACTTGGAGTCATATTTGTAGTTTCCGGCATTTGTTATGGCATATGCTTAGGATGATTTTCTTTTACTGACGATTTTATTCTGCAGATGTAAAATATAACTAAATAGAGATATATCTCAGCTTTAAGCTGTATTTATCGCATATTTTAAAATCTAAAAATACGCTCCTAGGTAGACTCATGTAGCTAAAGTCGATGCTATTGTAGGAGAATGTAATTAATATTATTTTAAGAAATTAGAATGTTTGGTATGTACTGTTGTACTAATGGTGGAATGTAAGCTGTAAGTGATAATATACTATGATATTTTAAATGAAGCTGCCTTTTATTTCAATTTTAGTAAACAAAAATGCTTCCTCTTCTTTTATTTATGGCCTCGAGTGTTTTTTAATCTGTCAAATTAGGTATGGGCTTTGCATTCGTGGGCGCAACCCCATAAGTGAGATATTATTATTGTATTTTCAGGTTCAAATAAATAAAACCAGTTTGTAACTATCAACAACTTTATATAAATTAATTATCACAATATTATTATTACACAGTAACTTGCATTCTCAATTTTATAATACTTGATGAGTTAATACTATTTTATAGTTATACAATTTCTTCAACTAATTTCACATAAGTCACATCAAATCACAAAAGACTCAAGCTAGCGTTTCTTTTTTGTATTTTTTAATTTTTACAATACAAAATATACAAAAGCATTGTACTGAGTGTACAAAATGTTACAACATACATATTTTACCTTCAAAATAGTACGAAAAGTGTTCTTTTCAATGGACTTTATACGACATTCTAAACGTATATTCATATAATTTAGAGGCAATTTTTAAACCATCCTCAATAATGCTCATTTACAAAAAAAAAACAGTGCATAGAATAGGATTTCCTGAATCACTAGTGTCTTCATTCACCGCTATACTGCGGGCGTTATATTACGGGACCGTCATCTTATTGTACTTAACTTTAAGCGAAATTCAGTGAACAAACTTACAATTAACTTAAATTAGAATTGGTCAATTAATTAACAATTTAATGTCAACATAGTTGTTACGATTCTTAAATATCACATACAAATAAGACGAGATTATTATTAAAATAGGTCGTATTCACAAACAAACCGATTTTATATGTAAAATGACGCACAACTTAATTGTGTCATTATTTGTGAATACGGATATTAGCCTTACTTCCTAAAATGAAGTCTTAAAAAAAATGACAATTATATAATGCTGTCGGTACATCAAGTGGAAGCGCCCTGCGCTGGGTTTATTTTATAACAAATCTATTGATTATTAAATTAAATTAAATTAATTTATTCTCAAAAAAGAATACAAGTGTATTAATCAACCAGTGTTGATAACAAAATATCAAATAAAATGGGCTGTCAAAGAAAAAAGTTCACCCTAACGACGCGGTTGTATACTTCTTTACTGTAAGATCCTTTGGAGCGTGTCTTACCCTCGAGTTCATGAACACTGTAGAAGTTCCTATTTAGTCGCTGTGCCTTGCGAATGTTAGTTAAATGAAAGTTTGGTGGCCCGTTTAGCCTCTGTTTATGAATTCGAGGGTAAGGGTGGTAGTCAGAGACATCCAAAAGTTGCATTTATAAAATCTATTGCACAAAAATTTCTTTGCAGGTGTCTAAATCTGGTTCTATCTCGTGAATATTATCAAATTGCAAACTATCGTCAAAAACTGTCGTCAACTCTTACCAAAACTGTGGCTTGTATAGTTGCTCTGTAAAAAATCTGGAGTTTTCCCTTCCTTGACGGTTCTGAGCGCTTGTAGAACCCTCGCTGTGTCTAGCTCACTTTCAGAAGCTTTTTCATTATCCAAGCATAGTTCTGTCATTCTACCATTAAACTGCTCAATGACTTTCACTCTATAATCTATGGTTGAGGCCACAGGATTGGCTGTCAACCATAGATACTCCAAACACGGCAATTTGCAGATATGCTGGACCTCTTCAACATCCTCAACTAAATTGCATCCTAGATCCAAGCTTTCTAACGAGTAGAGTCGGGAAAAACCTTGTAATGAAGATACTTTGTTTTGTGACAAGTTTATTTTAACTATGTTGCCTATTTTTGCGTGCCAGTTGTCACATATTGAGAAGCTGTTCATGGCTAGGTTTAGGACTCTCAGTTCGTGAAGGCAGGAGATATCACAAAGCTCTGTAAGACGGTTTGAAGTCAGGCTGAGTGTTTTGAGTCCCGGCACCAGTTTTATAGCCCAGTCTATTTTCTCTATGTTGTTACTTACGAAGTTTACTTGGACGAGCTTATTCCATTTCTGAAAAAAGAAGTTATTTTTTAATGCACATAGCAGAAAGATATAATTTGTTGTTGCGTAAATAAAAAAAAAGATTAGTTGTCGTGCCGTAACGACTGAACCAATTTGGATGAAACTTAAAATAAACATAGTTCGTGATATCTTACGCAGGCACCACGCGAGCGAATAGGAGTAGGAAACCGTCTAATAATCTAAAACGGAATCCCCCGAACCTTTTTTTTACATTGACGCATATCCGGATGTTAAAGAAATGATCCATAAAATCGAGGAAATAAGTAACACTTATGAATGAATAAAATCTTAAGTTTTTTATGAGTACAATTTTCTGATCTTCTTGGTTTTAGCACAGATCATATAATACCAGGTTTTAGGTATGTTAGACAAGAAAACTGACTCAAACGACCTATTTAGAAATGCAATAAAACCAGTTTTAGCGATAAAACCGTGACACACATGTTGGGAGGTCATCGAGCAACGAGATAGTAATAACTACGAAACCTAATCAGCATCTGTTTTGTGTTCAATTTGCACGTTCACACTGTATCCATCAGTACACCTATAACTCCATAGCTTGATACCAATCTAAGCCGTAAGCAACTGCTGAACTTTTCCAAGGTAATGAGTCGGCTACCTTTCATCTTGGCGCACTATGCTATTGATTTTGTCTGACAATATTAGTGGCCTATGTTTCATTTGGTTGACTGCACTGCCGAATACAAGAACATTTAGGAAGGACACCATATTATTGACCCATCGTTCGAATGAGTTAGTGGCTCTAGTGGCGGAGTTTTTAGGCCGCATATTACACATTTTATTTTCGTGGTTTAATGGCGCGTTTAGATTAGGCGGCAGTGGGCAGTGAACTGAGCAGGGAAGTAGACATGAGCTTAATCTAAACACGGTAATGCCTCTATCCCGGCTCGTGCCAGTCGTGCCCATGCCCTTACTCCCTAATAAGAATAAAGGCGGTGTTCGGGAATTAATCGCGACAATAATACCGGCGGCGGCATGAGCTAAGTGTAGACGCGGTATAAAACATAGTACCTATAAAATATAATTCCAGCGGGCCTAGGATGCGCACGTGAGATATTTGTCATGTCGTTCTGTCAAAATGTAAGCATTTTGCAGCAGTATCTGAACTATTGCATTATCTGTGGTAATGTTGTCGAGAAACCGCGCCTTTGAATCTTCAACTTTTGACATTTCTGCATGACTATTATCTCGTCCTCAGAGAGGTACGACGACTAAGAAGTGTCCAAAGTGTAAAGTTGTCGACAAGGCGAGTTTTGTCGACAACATTACCACAGATAATGCAAAAGTTCAAAAACTGGTGCCAAATGCTTACATTTTGACAGAACGACATGACAAATATCTCGCGTGCGCATCCTAGGCCTGCAGGAATGCACTGGTTTATTTTAGAGTATTCTCAGTAGATAGAGCGAGTATTTGTTTCAACTTACCTCAGTGTCAGCGATGCTAGAAGGATCTTTATGCAGGATATCGACCAGCAGGAACTCATTGAGAGAGCTCACACTCGCTATCAACACTGACAGATTCACAAGCGTCTCTCGTAAGGATCCTGAAAAGCGAAGTTAGTTTAGTTGAATTGCCATTTCACCATTCATAAAGAATAATACGTGTGTTAATTCGTCCAAGAATAATTCCTATAGGTTATTAAAATAAGTGGGTAGTTATATTCTGTGCCTAGGAAGCCATTTGTTTGCTCTTTAGTGAAAAAAAAATATCTCCTCAGCCACTGGTTAATTCCAAACTTTAAAGCCTCTACAGTACTGAATTGTTTTTTTTTTTCAGTTTATCTCTATATTTTAATAACCATGTAATCAAAATATAACTTTAGGGCATAATGTTTTTGTTGAGAAATATATTATGATATCTCTTAGATTTTTCAAAATAGCAAAGTTCTGTTGTTTGCGTCATAAAATTAATAATCAGGTTTCTTTGTCCATTCAGCGCAGTAATCAATGTGACCAACGTTACGCGATCGTCATTAATGTCGCTAATCTGAACCAAGATTGATAAGAATTACGCTAAAAATATAATCGACTATGAATAAGGATAATTAACATTTCTCAAGGTCCAGCTACATCTACAAAACTATACACATTTAAAATCCATCTGAGTATTGAATAGGACCTTGACTGAAACCTGAGTAAATACAAATTTCCGTTTACAAGTTACAATAATGACACCTGTTGGTACATTAATGATCTACTAGAGGGAAGATATTTATGAAATGTTACGAGGTAGCCAATTCGATATGGGTCTGTTTCAGAGTATTTTAGCCTTACCAACATGTGAGGTGATGCTCTATCGGCACATTTTTGAGTTACTTAGTGAGCCGTGAAATAGCATAAGATACGATGGAACTGAACACGCAAAGTTCCTTAAAAACCAGAAAAAAAAGTAATGGAGACTAACGACTGTGACGCAAGAGCCGCGGGTTCGATTCCGCGACGAAACTAATGACTGGTTAGCTTCAATCTCTAAAATCTTCCTTCATCTTACTTAATCTAGAAATAGGTACTTATTTGTTTCCTGTCTAGCTGTGTACAGCCAAGCACAGTTAAAAAATTACAAGTAGAATAAAAAATTAATTAGATAATCTTACCAACACTCTGTATACAGCCCATCGGCACACCAATGATCTTCAAATGCTTCAGTGACTTAAACGACACAAGATCGAACGGCAACTCATTGGGTACAATGTTGCTGGTTCCGAGCTTGTCATAGCTGCCTTCGATGATCAGAGAGTGGATCTGCGAGCAGTAGTCCAGAACATGGCTGAAGTCGCACATCTTGTCCGTCTTTTCCATCGGGGGGCATGGCATCTTGAGCCTTTCACTGATAGCGTGAAGCTGCAAATAAAATGTTATTCTCTAATTACCTCTAATTACAATTCTCTACTTCTCTCTATCGGACACATGGTCAGATAAAAGAGAATGAGGAAAACAGATCCCACCATCAGATGGTCATAATAAATGCATAGGAGAAAGAGATACATACATATATATATATATATATATATGGGCTGAGAAGAGGGAGAAGGAAGAACTCTGAAGAGAGAATCTGAGGAGAGGGAGAGAGAGAGAGCTGGGATTGTTGCAAGGAACAAGATCTGCACTGACGTCTTTGCATTGAGGTGTTCTAATTATCCCTGTTATAATACCCCTTTCAGAAATGACATGTATGTGTAACAACGTAGGTATGTAAAAAAAAGTATAGGCCCATGTAATAAAAATTATGCAAAATATTTACACTAAACTATTATCAGTATCTACATGACAAGATAACAAGGAGTACCACGGAAGCCATAATAAATAGATGAAGTAGGTAGGTTATAATCACACTCAATGTCATGCGGTACAGTAGGTACGTAGGTATGTATGTCCCCTCTACCTACCTACTGGGTTTTATAAAGCAATACTTTTTTTGTTAGGTAGCTTATTTTAGTGATTGATGAGTCATGGCAAAACTGGTTGCATTTTCCTCAAAACTTTAGATTTCATGTATTATAGATTAAGTTGGATGCTGTAGGTGCCTATTTAGATGGGTACATATGAAACGAACCTCCAAAGGTGTGAATGTGTGCGAATTCTCATTCTGAAGCAGCATATCACCCTCCAGAAACAACTTCTTAGCTAAATCTTGCAGCAGAAAGAATATATCGTACAAATGGAAGTCCAGGAAGTGAGCGAACTCGGACGGCATCGTCAGCTTCAGATAATTGAATACATTTTTCAAATAATCGTGCAGTGCTTCGCGCCTTTTCTCAACAAACTTCGGAGTCTTGTTTCGTATTACTTTCTTGGGCGGCAGCAGCTCTCTCGCGACTCCATAGTCCGCGACGAGTCGGTCGTGAAGCTCCACAAAATCACTGAACCGATGATACACTTCCCAATTCACAGAGCCCACGGTAACCGTAATTTTGTAATACGTAACACTATCTTTTGTAGTGGCCTCGTCAACACTCGCGGAACTGATCTCGCGGTGAGTCACGAAAGAGGACATGATTGCAAACACGAGAGTTTACAAACGTGGATGGGAACGAGCCCTCTCAATGATTTAATTGAATTACGACAGCATACAATTCATCAAATCGTGATCAAATCATCGACACAACACAACACACACACCTGCACAACACAAATCAAATGAAAATGATCATAGTGGTAGTGATGTGCGAGGCGATTGAGTTCAAGACTCGACTTGAGTTGAATTTTCTGTTGAAACTCGAGTTGACTTAAACCAAATGCTCTCGGTGCCTAATCGGCTGCGAAATGTCATCACAATAATTGCAGGCAACACTGCAAAGGCCATAGACAAGAATTGAATTGAATCAAAGGCCTTATACTTTTATAGGGATGAAATGGAAAACGAAATTCACCAATGGGTGAAACGAGTTTTCGGACAAGATATTATAACGTCATCCCTATGAAAATAAAATCTGTGACGAACTGAACATATGGCCCCTGGGTGTTTGTACGCTTCAACTTGAGGGTTAATTTGAGTCTCATACTTTTTGCAAACTAGCATCGAATTCTCTAACCACATTAAGCAACACGTGCGTACGACGTACATAATGTGGTTAGAGAAATTGATGTTAGTAGTGAGAGCGAAGTGACTCGAGTTCGTTCGAACGTTCGTGCAACGTTCGAATGTTGCAACAATGTTCGTACATCACCTTAATGAAAGTGACAGAAAACAAACGAATGACAGTGACCGTCTGTTGATGTCAATGTCAAAGCCATAGTTAAGTCAAAGTCAAGTCATTAGCGAAATTGTGTTTCGTGCCTTCGTGCGTGATCTCGTAATAAAAATACGATAAAAATGTCTTGAAAATTAGAAATAACTGCTAAAATTGTACTGATAAACTTACATCCTACTACTACAAAATGCTAAGCAGATTTTCCGATGTATTACAGACCGCTGCAGACGTTGTAAGTACCTAGATTAAGTACCTGCTATGTTATCATAACAATTGACCAAGGTGATTGCCGACTGGACGTAGTTCTAATTATTCATTTATTATAGCTGGCCCCACCGCCGACTCGGCTGGAGGACTTCGAGTACCATTGGAAAATGATACTCAACTTTTACCAGACTTATGATGATAGCACCAAAGTTCATGTGGAAAACACCAGAATACCACACCATTTACATCAAATGCTGCAGGTACCTACTCTTAGTATACAAAACCAAATACTTATTTCGTTATCCTATCAGTTCATTCGTTTGTATGAATTATTGGCCAACTCTCGTGACGGGAGTTTTTAGGCCGCCTTAAGGCCTCCGTCGTGGCTTAACGACTGCTAGAGCCGGAACCGACAGTTTAACGTGCCCTCCAAAGCACGGAAGTCCTCAGATGTAAATGGCACTATCGGTCACCCATCCAAATAGTGACCGCGCAGAAGGTCGCTTAATCGATAATCGGTGAAGATTGACTAAACAAACTACGCCACGAGCGCATTATATCCTTTTTGTAAAATTATAATATTGCAATGGTTGAAACAATTTTGATAAAACTTTGAATTTATATTACAATAGTTAGTGATCTGGATAAGCATACTGTTAGTAGTGTGATATGATGTGGGTAAAACTGCAGATTAAAACGGTTTAGTAGTGAGCATTGAGGCTAACTTTCTCATTCTACATCAGATGAAATCAGTGATTAATTCTTTTACTTAATTATGGTAAATGCTTCATTTGCTGATTCGATTTCTACAAAGCTGCTTCCCTAATAACATCCAGATCCTGTTAAGATATTCATTATTTAAAATTAAATGAAGATAATTATGCTGATAAGATAATCAAAACTCAATAAATAATACTTAAATCATTTTTTTACTTACCCCCAACTTCAATTTAGTGTGTCGCACACTAAACTGATGTTTAGTGTGTGACTCACTAAACTGAAGTTACACTAAGAAGAATACAAGAACACTAAGTTCAGGGTTATTGGTTATTGAGTGTGTGATTTGAGCCTACGTCATGTATACTTAAGTTACTCTATTTTGTGCTTGCTAGTGTATCCTAATGCTAATGCTAAGATGTGGACTTCTAATAAATAAGCTACTAATACAACACCCACAGTTGATAGTTGATGAGGAGAAAGAACAGCAAGGTGGTACAGTGGGTCCGTGTTTGGAAGCAGTCGTCCAAAGATCAATATGCATGTTGGATGCATTAACAGCGTTGGCCGCTGCAGATAGGCCTCCGGGGGCAAGGGCCCTGGCTCTGAGCACTGGAACTGCTCTGCTGAGGCGGACCCGACAGCCTTGTGTTAATAGTGCTCATGTCTACCGGCCATTGCAGGTATTCTATATTATTTACCTAATACTTTAAAAAACTATTATTTATTTATATTTTTTATATATATTTGGGTAGGCTTCTACCGGGATGCTGCTAGTTTTGCAATATAAATAAATATCATAATGCTCTCAACTTTATTTAATAATAACTCGTATGTGTGTACCTAGTTTGTTATTAGTTAGTTTACTTATTGAATAAAAGTAAAATAGCTTCAGCTATGAATTTATGATACAAACTTTTTATCCAACTGTTAGATTATAATGGTGTTCTTATCTTATCATTTTATTCTAAGACTAGGTTAGAGTACAAACCTAATCTTAGTCGCTATTTACAAAAACAATGTATTCTATCTATCAGCAATCTAGTTCCCATACTACAAACTTTGATCAGCTTGGGACTAGAGGGCATTGTGAGAAATGTTCAGTTATATTTATGTATTTGAAATTTCCAGCGAATGCTTATCCAATGCAACGAAAACCCAGCATCACCCACCGAAAAGGAAGAAGTTGAACTACTCCTCACATTATGCGGCCTAGTCCGCCAAGAACCAGGTCTTGCCAATATCTTCACTACCCCATTCGTCGAAGACAAAACCTCCTTACTAAGCATACCCGAAGACATCCAGAAACTGATCCCGATTAAAAGTAAAAAAGCCACACCAAAGAAAAACCCGCTATTTGAAGTTGACCTACCTCCAAATCCATTACAAAGTGTATCTATAATCCGGACAAATTCAAGAGACGATTATTACCATGTGTCTAGCACTTCTATGGGAGATGACAATGGGTCTGTGAAAAGTCATAAGACGGTGTATGATGATAATGATAAGTTTTTGCTGATTGATCTACTGCTGTCTTATTTAAATAGTGCTGTAAGTTGGAGACCATATACTCTGATGGACGGGCGATATACACACACATGATGTAAAATATCTAAAGACTAGAAACTTGAAATTTTGTTAGGTCATTTTTTTACACCTTGGGTTACATCATTGGAGTTTTAGTAAGGATCCCTAATTTTTTTAAAAATATAATTTAGCCTATGTCACCCGGGGATAGTGTAGCATCCCAACAGTGAAAGATTTTTTTAAATCAGTCCAGTAGTTTCGGAGCCTATTCATTGCAAAGAAACATCGGTTCGATTAGATTTTCATTGAAAATAGTCGATTCACACTTAGATATTTTTTGAGTATAGCAGCCTAAAAGCAGTTTTCAAATTTCAGGATAACCAAGTGGTCCTTCGAGCCTGCGAAGGGATAATGATAGTTTCCTCATTACCGGAAGACGATATAGCTAATCTTGTCACAAGCTGTAGTCCGGCCTGTGAAACTATTATAGACAAGCTAGCTGCCAAATATAAATGTTTACCGGCAAATATTGACCCGGGGGATGTCGACCATTTGAATATTACTTGGGCGTAAGTATTATTAAAGATCTACCTAAACTGGCCTTGAATCTGCGTAACGAATTTCTTGCTCAAACATTAGAAATAAATAAATATTCTTGGACATATCACACAACGCTTTCTAGACCCAAACTAAGCAAAGCTTGTAATACTTGTAATAATAAAATATAACTTGAAGTAATATTTGCAGGTATGTGGCGCAAGATTTTGGTGATAAGTCCTACAACAAATTCCACGGGTACAGAGAACTGACGAGTTTCTTCTCCTGGCTCGACTACTGTGATACATTAATGAAGGTATTTACATCATCCTATCATACTAGATTGGAAAGTAGTATATTAAGTGGACGGGTACTTACTGACAGACTACTTCTCTCTCGCAAACAACATACTTTAATCCCTCTATTTCGCCCAGTATACTTCAAATTTTATTGATTTAGGCCCGGTTCGACTAATTCCGAATAACGCTATTAATCAGATAAAATACTATCCATCTCTACATTAAACATGTCATGTTTTTGACATGAAAATAATTTAGGAAGAAAATATTTTAATCTAATAACATTATTAAATACTAGCTGGTGCCCGCGACTTCGTCAACGCAGGATTAGAAGTGCAATTTGCTTTAAATCTTCTAAGCGTTTCTGAAGAGTTCGCGTCTCGTTGATTTTCCGGGATAGAAGTAGCCTATGTGTTAACCCAGGTCACAGACAATATAAGGTGTAACATAATTACCCTATAAGCCCGAAGGGGGTGTAATCAGACCGACCACCTGAGTGCTTAGACATGTGCAAAGGGTCAATAAATCTCAATTGAAATTTCCATACAAAAGTACAACTTTTATTATTCTAGAAATTTGCGACTACCCTCCCTACTGCGTCGCACACACACGCTAGTTGTGTGTAGGTACATTATAAGTAATAGTTACGAGCTCATTTCATGAATCTCTCTGAAAAACTCTGAAATCTCAAAAGTCGTAGAACAAACTGTTCGCCATGACCTGTAAAATAACCCCCTTTCAGACCTAGGCCCTTACTTATGACAGACGAATAGTTCAACAGTTGTATCAAAGTCTAGCTCTGTCACTGTTTGATAACCTGTAGGTGACAGCAATAATTTAAACAGCTGAATAAGCGATCGTAATTAAAGAAAGAAAGAAAGAAAAATATTTATTTTGTTATTTTTTAAACTTTACAATGTTATAGGGAAACTTAAAATTAAAATAAAATAACAAAAATGGCCACCACTCAGCATGGTGCCAGGGCAGGATATGTGAATATCCTGCCCAGGCGCTGGTTTTCAGTGGCGCCAGTTGTGTGCATGCTGTAGGTACTGCAATCTAATAATATTATAATAAAATTAAACAATAAACTTAAAATGAGTTGGTAGGTACAGATAAAAATAAATATAATTTTATAGGGTAATTATATTACACCGCATACATCCTCACAAATTTCGCGTTTATAATATTAAGTAGGATTATTATTAACTTGTAGGAGTGCCACCCTACAATAGCGGGTCACCTGTCTCGTACATTCCGCGTGCAGTTCCTAGAGGGTGCTGCCGAGGGCGGATGCTCACAGGCGCACCACGCGGCGCTCGTCACCGCGCTACTGTCCAAGTGTCTCCGAGCACTCGACTCTACACTACTCATTAATGGTCAGTAGAAGCCATTCAATAAATATTCTCGGACAAATCACACAACACTCTCTAGTCCCAAACTAGTATAAGATATGTTTATTTGTTAGAATATATATTACAGAATAGGTCTTAAGTGTAGAAATAGTGCATTAAATTCTACCTAATGGGCATGCAAATACTTATAATTGGATTAAATTAAGCAATGCTTGTACTATGGGATCTAGATGTTTATAAGTATTTTATCAGCAAAATATTATTTATTGTGTTATTTTGTGAATATTGTAAATACTGTATTAGTTGTAATTTTCTTTGTGAATAAATTTGATGTCAAAGAATATCTATAACTAGCCGTCGACCGCGGCGTTGCTCGCGTTCTTCCCTTTAGAGGGTGACATTTCAAAATTCCTTTCTTAGTGCACCCCTACACTATATTAGGATAGTACACTCCAAATTTCATACCTCTAGAACTTGTAGTTTAGGCTGTGCGTTGATTCTCTGTCAGCTTTAAAAGAGTTTTATATATATTGATGATTGATGATGATGATGTTTATTTGTTTAATACTAATATTGTTTGTTTGTTTACAGAGTTTTCTAACTGGCTAGTGGGTGACGGCGAAGCATCAGAATGGCCGCTACTGCACCAACTTATATCTAACTGCCTCACGGAGGACCACGATCTCACTTTGGAAACGCTCAAGTTTTTCGAGGTATATCACACATACATATTAGAAATGTCAAAGTTGTTGTTTGGATGTTTAGATGTTGGATGTTATGATGTGTGTGTTTCAATCACGCTGCATCTGCTGGTTGAATTTGGATGAATCTTGGAGTCTTCTATCATCATCATCAATATATAAAACTCTTTTGGAGCTGACTTAGAATCAACGCAATGCGTAAACCATAAATCCTAGAGGTATGAAATTTGGAGGGTAGTATCCTTATATAGTGTAAGGGTGCACTAAGAAAGAAATTTTGAAAAGTCGCATCCTAAAGGGTAGAACGCGAGCAACGCCGCGGCCGACGGCTAGTATATTATATAGTTCGTAACCTGGGTTAACACATCTGATTACTTTTTATCCCGGAAAATTAACAGAATCAAACGGGACCATCCATCACGTACTTGGAAAGATAGCTAAAAAAAAAACATTCAAAATGCATGTTTGTCAAAAATGTATGAAACAGATAATCAACAATAATGTTGTAAAACAATTGTTATCTCTCACAGAGTATAATAGAAAAGGGCACAGAGCACAGTATCCATAGACTAGTGCTCGCCCGCGTCATCTGTCGCGGGTACTGCGCGCCACAACCACCACTAGAGGACGACGAGAGAGACAGACTTAACGACGTACCACTGTGGAGAGAACGAGAGAGAAACAAGTACGTTACTTACATTATTATCCTATTAATATTATAAACGCGAAAGTTTGTATGGATGTATGTATGTATGTATGTGTGTTTGTTCCTCTTTCACGCAAAAACTATTGATCCGATTTGGATGAAACTTGGAATTATATATTAACATTAATATACAGTGTATATAGGTGTTTTTAAAGTTTTTAACTTATATATTTCGTTTATTAGAGAGGCAATGAAGCAACTACAACACGAAGATCACGTAAACGAGCAAATAAATGATATCCTTACGCATGAGGGAGTCGACACGAGAGACCATGAGGGAGGTGAAAGCATACACAGGATTATCAACAGGTATATACAACTATTAATAATTACATACCCTGTAAATTACATAATAGGTTTCTTCTTCTTTTATTTATGGCCTCTGTCCGTCATTCCGACAGACAATTTTGAAAACGAAATCTATCACTTCAAGGAAGTCACCTTAAACACTTGTTCCAATGGCTCATACTTTATGCCACGACCACACGTGTTATTGGTTAAAATTACACCAAAATTACACAACAATACTCTCAATAACACAATAACTATTAAAACATTCCAACTATAAGTTTTTTCTGCGATAATCTACGCTTTGCATACTTGTCGTGGTCGGACTCTACTTCTAAAGAGCCAATAAGGTGAAAGATCTTATAACTGACGAACGAAAGTGCTACTAACGGACGCTCATAGCCTAAGAATAATTTAGGAGGACTAGACAATTAGTTTCCCGAACTATATAACCTAGGAATTTCAAGGAAAGAGTGAAGGCTACAGTTACACTTATCATTTGGTGTACTGGCAGCCAAATGCTTAGCTATAAGTACTTCATAAATAAAATAAAAAAATATTATATTTGGTGAAGGGATTTTTGTTAATTGACACTTGCTGTAGTTTGCTTAAATCACATTCTAGGCGTCTCAAGAGGCTAAAAGCGCGCATTGAAGAAATCATGGCTGACAACTGACCCATGCCGAATATAACTTCCATATAAATAATAATAAATAGCACTAATATTAATATAGATCTAATAATTCTTACATAATATTAATAATATGGCTTTAGGAACAGCCAAATATTACTTCCATATAAATACTTAATATAAATAACACTAATATTAATAAAGACCTAATAATTCATAAATAATAATACGGTTTTAGGAATATACAACAATACAAGCTATTAATAATATCTATACAAAATCATGTTGAAAAATTTAATTAGCCTTATATTTATATTCGGGTATATAACTTTTTTCATATTACTAATTTCATAATACATATCAGTATGTAAATTGTTCACATATTTTGTTAAAACAAAACCTAAAATTCTGGCTTCTGGCTTTTTTTTTTACAAAATAACTTGTTCATATTATTGTTAATATTGAATTTTGTCTAAAATCGCGCGGTTTTATGTATCAGAGCTCCGAATAACGTAAATCCTATATAGTGTAGGTGTGCACTAAGAAAGGAATTTTAAACGTCACACTCTAACGCGAGCAATGCCGCGGGCGACGGCTAGTAATATATATTATTTACAATAATATGATATATATTAATATCATCTTAAAAGGTCTACAATGTCTACTGATTTCTTATAGAATTTAATATAATCTCAACATCGGATTATGAATTAGTAATTAAAATGAAATAATGTACAAAGATAGGCCATTTTACTTTAAGTTATTTGTAAATAAGATTATATTACTTAATTTTTTAATAAGAACGAGATTTAGGATATAAATATTGCTCAGTATGATTTTTTAATTATATATATCGTATTCAACATTTAATTTTAATGATATACCGAGTGTTAATTTCAAAAACGTCGTCGGCTGTTAAAGTAACAAGAATGTGAGCACGAAACACCCTGTACGCCATAAAAAAAAAACAATTACACTGTTACAATAATCGCCATAACCGTGTACCTAGAATTTATTTAAGAAACCAATAAAAGTAACAATGTTGGTAAATCTGATCCATGCTATCTGTGATGTAAAGTTCAATGAACTTAGCCATTCAGTAGAGAGATTGTGTACAACAAAGTTGTTGAAGTAACAATGGTTGTTGTATACAATAAAGTTTTTAAAGTAATATTTGTTGTTGTATACAATAAAATTGTTGTAGTAACATTGGTTGTTGTATACAATAAAGGCTTTGAAATATTGGTTGTATACAAAATGGTTATTGAAGTAACATATTTTGTTGTATACAATACAGTGGTTGAAGTAACATTTGTTGTATACAACACAGTGGTTGAACTAACATTAAAATTTGTTGTATGCAATAAAACTGTTTAAGTTACATTCGTTGTTATATACAATAAAATTGTTGTAGTAACATTTGTTATTGTGTACAATAAAGTTGTTGAAGTAACATTGGTTGTTTGACTGCAGTTTCCTGCTGTTGCTGCCGCGTGCTATACTGTCGGACCCGGTCGGCGCCGACTATGAACATTATATTCACGACGCGCATAGGCATTATCAGGTATTACTTACTGATCCAACTTACACCTCTTTTGATAAATAACTACCCCAAAACACCTTTTCTGTTCATTCCACACATAACATGCCTTGTTTTGCCGCTAAATTCTTTTTTGACTTCATTTACTGATCAGTTTTGAGTGAATGAATGAATAATTTCACAAAAGAACGGGTTTTTCTAAAACATCGTTGAAAGTCTTACATAATCACGTCTCAGTTTTAACTCGAGCCTAACTTTAGGCCGAGCCTAGCTAGGCCGGGTCTAAACCCGCGAAAAATCCAAGATAAATCTGACAACTTAATGACACCGTATATGTTTTTGACAACTCTAAAAACTTAGTCCGTAGTCTTGAGTATTCATTTACCCCTTTATTCATATTCAACTGTCATTTTAGCGCGGCTTTAAAAAATGCTCTATCATTATCACTTGCATGTCAACGAAAAGAGACGACAACAGATTTAGCGATCATTTTAGTTAGCTCAGCTTTAGCAGACCAATATGAATATATCCCTTATTGTTTTAGGAAAATTTAGCAATTTTGATTGAGAAAAATTATCGCTTTGTAAGTGAAATTAAAATTATTTTCTCCATACAAAAATGAATACCCTAAATAAAACCTCTGTCACACACCTTTACTCTTTTTACCTACTTGATCAAACGATAGTCTATACATTTTAGCCCATGGATGTGCTCTGTGAGGTATTGTATCGTTATAGGCAGTGGTTACACTAACATCAGGTGGGCCATCGGCTTGTTTCATCATTTAGTTGTATAAAGAAATAACGATATCTTGAAAAAAGCAAACATATATTGTCTCGCCACGGAAATCGAACCCGCTTGCACCTCAATCGTTTACCTATCCATGGAGTTGTCGAGGAAATGTGACCAGCATGCCTATGATGCGCACGCGAGATATTTGTCATGTCGTCCTGTCGAAATGTAAGCATTTTGCACTAGTTTCTGAACTATTGCATTACGGTACGACGACTTAGAAGTGTCAAAAGTGTACAATAACAAGGCGCGTTTTGTTGACAACATTACCACAGATAATGCAGAAACTGGTGCAAAATGCTTACATTTTGACAGAACGACATGACAAATATTTCGCGTGCGCATCCTAGGTCTGCAGATTAACTTCCAAAAGCATGATGCAAGGCTCAAAATCTTTCAGCTGTGGCTAGACATAACGTCATCGTTCCATTGGCCAGAATACACCGATAACACGGCCTCATCGACACACAGCTACGACAGCAGACCGGAAGCGGACATACCTCACGACGAATTCGAAAAAAAACATTCCGACGAAGAATTCGACGAAGGACCATTTTTCAAAATGATTTTCAAACTTCTTTCTAACATGCCTTGTCAACCTTACCAAGTGAATTTACACCTTACCTCGATAATCTCAAAGTTGGCTTTACTCCCGCATCCAAATATTCACGAGTATTTGTTAAATCCAATGTTACCGACGGCTAAGAAGACTCAGACGTTGTTTAAGACACTGCAGGATTTGGCAAAGAGATTGACGCTTGAGATACCGAGATTAAGGAACTATAAGGCTGTGGTTGAGAATATCAGGCTGCAATTGATGAGTGAGGATCCCAGCTATGATGAATCGTGAGTATATACTATTTTAAATTTTACTTCGAAGATTTTCATACTCATTTTAGTAAATTGACAGGCGTCATACATAGCTCAGTCGGTAATAGCTCTGCCTTCCGTGCTGTGGGTCGTGGGCTCGATCTCTGCTGTTTGTTCTATGTCTGGGTTGCGTTGGGTGGTATGTATAAGATTACAAAAAAGAAAAATATGTAAGTCTTCTATCAATAATCTAGTTCTCATACAACAACACAAGCTTTGTGTGTAATGTCCAAGGATATTTATTTTATTTATTTGAGCTTCCGCTTGTAACTTCTCGTCTCGTTGGATCCCGTTGATTTTCCGGGATAAAAAGTAGCCTATGTGTTAATCGAGGTTACGGGCAATATATATTCAAAGTTTCATCCAAATCGGATTAGTAGTTATTGCGTGAAAGAGTAACAAACATCCATACGTACATCCTTACAAAATTTCGCGTTTATAATATTAGTAGGAAGTAGGATATTGTTAATACTGTATTCGTTGTAATTTTCTTTGTTATATACCTTTAATTTTATAAACTTAAAACAATATATTATCCACAGCACCGACCACAATCAACTAGTGGAAAGTCTTATAGTCCTCGAGGAGTTCTGCAAGGAGCTGGCAGCTATAGCCTTCGTCAAGTACCAGCATTCAGTACTTATGCACAGATAGCTTCGGGATAAATAGGGTAGTTAATTTAACTTATACACTGACCGGTCTGACTGCTAAGTATAATGATAGTGGATCTCAAAAAATTTGCTTGTAATTGTTTCATACAATAGCATTACATATAAATCATCTAAAACTGAAATCGGGGGTTCAAATTTGCTCGTAATTGTTACACCTATGTGAGCGTTATTAGCGGCTGGTTGACAATTGTTACACATTACCTAAAACATCTAAAACTGGAATTGGGAATAGTTTAGCGGCTGGTTAACTTATCAAGATAAAATTATTAAACCATAAGTATAGTCATTAATATTGTAATTATTGCAACTATTTTTTATTTATTTCTATTAGGTACCTTTATACTTGGCGGTCAGACCGCTGAATATATTTCATTACCCTGTTTTGTAGTTAACCGCATTGAATGTTTGCCGAATGTTTTTGAAGTTTAGTTTAATGTATGATATTGGTGTCGATTCTGTTGTAACATTTTTCTAAATAAACCTAATTTCAATTTTGCAAGCGTAGATTGTAAAAAATGTGGTCTACTCCACATTTTTTACTCGAATTTATTTACTTACTGTGTTTATTATTGTTATTTATGTAAATTATGCACATTTAGGGTACTATAATATAAATAAATTGTAATTATTATTTGTAAAAATCCCAGTAAAAGCTGCATTTAACCATTACAAATTAATTTTAGAATAAACTAGCTATTTTAGATTAATGTGTTATATGTTTGTGCACAATTTTCGTTTATTTTCATAAAATTTTATAAAATCTAAATCATGTTTCTAGTACATTGATTTTTTTTATCGACTAGACCAGATAAATAAATGTTGTAAACATATTTATATTTTGACTTAAAAGTATATAAATATGATTAGTATTATTATTTAGAGAACTAAAACGAAAATGTCTTATTTTCGAGTTTTTTAAAAGAATGTACTTATGTTAATCAAAATTCAGTATTTAATAACACGTTATATATTGCTGCGCCCTCCCAGGGCAGCTATTTATATAAACCATGTATGGTATGCATATGCAATCAATAAATGAATATATTTTAAAAGGGGTGCCTTACAACTGTACTTTAGTTATTCTAATACTTCTAGTCCATTTTATTTAGTAGCCAACACAATGGTATTGTATAATTTCTTTTGAAAGTAGACAATCTTTCCAAGATTGTAAAACTCATTGGGGTAGTCAGAGGCAAGTATTTCATAGCACAAGTATATTTGTACAGTGAATATTTATTGTTTTTAGTAACATGAAAGTATGCGAGTCGACATTGTTACCAAAAACCCGACGCAAGCTCCGAATATGTTGGTTGTAGGTTTTGGTAATGGATAAGTTGAATTCATCACAATTAAATGTGACTATTTGTTACGTTACTCTGTGACTATTTGTTACGTTACTCTGTGACTATTTGTTATGTTACTCTGTGACTATTTGTTACGTTACTTCGTGAATAGTCACAGAGTAACGTAACAAATAGTCACATAGTAAAGTAACAGATAGTTGTTACTTTACTATGAGACTATTTGTTACGTTACTCTGTGACTATTTGTTACGTTACTCTGTGACTATTTGTTACGTTACTCCGTGAATAGTCACAGAGTAACGTAACAAATAGTCACATAGTAAAGTAACAGATAGTTGTTACTTTACTATGATACTATTTGTTACGTTACGTTAACGTATCAGAGTAACATTGCTTGGAAATAGCAGTTTACTCGGATACGTTACAATTATGTAATGTTACGATAGTTACATTTTTTTGTGCCAGAGTATGCACCGATATCTCACCCAACGACATTTTGTTGCACGTTATCTAAACTATACAGCATGTATCTACAATGGCGACAAAAAATTGACACACGGGTAGAGCTACTTATTAGTATTCATAAAAAAAATATTAAAGTACAGTCAGCTGCACCAAAATGTGTACGATTCGTAACTTTCAAACTAGTGTCACCGTATTGCAATAGACATTTACACGATAAAAACTAAAAAAACTATGAACACAGTTGATAATTTTACTTATTAATTTAGTATTGGGACCGCCAAAGTCCATAAAAATGCTGCGGCCCTACATTGAAAATTACGAATTGTACACATTCTAGTGTAGCTGACTGTACTTTAATATTTTTTTTATGAATACTAATAAGTAGCTCTACCCGTGTGTCAACTTTTTGTCGCCATTGTAGATACATGCTGTATACTACTAGAATAGACTAGAGATGAACTACCTTTGGGTGGTGAGGCATACGCTGAGTCGAAACCCGTTTGCTGCTGTAGCACACAAACACTTGCCAGCTTACCTAGCTACCTACCTACTCAATCCACTCATTTCATTTTTCTTTCTGTGTAACTTTTATTTCTTTGTAGTGTTGTTAGTCTAGTTCTGTGGGTGTATTTTGTGTGTTACTTTATAAGCAAATAAATGTCTGTCTATGTCTAGATGTACATATTCGAATTATTTAGCACAAACCGAATACAACCTACATGTAATTTTGTTATTGCTAGAAATACAGATTTTATTATATTGTATAGTACCTACCTATGCCTGGTGAGTAAAAATTAATAAATTATGTTTTTAAGTATTGAATATTGGTTTGTTTTGGTAATTTATCTACTAATAGGAACTGAAAAAAGCTGTCCGATAACTTAGCTAGAGGATTTGAAAAGTTTTTATATATAATAATAGATTCTTTGAAACTACTTAGGATGTGAATAAAACTCGAAAATAAAATGCATAAGTGATTATATTTTTATATTTCTTCTCCAAAATTAAATAATACGCATAAAACATGAAATAACCAAAAGTTGATAAAACTATTTACAATGGAACCCAATTTCGGTTTTATAGGAAGAAAAGTAACATTTCAAAATAAGAGCATGTTTTGTCAAACCAAAACCTAAACATTACCACGTTAGATTATTTTTATATTTTATAAATATAAGTAATATTATTATTAATAGTCTCATTATAGTGTTTTAAAACTCAAATCTTTATTAACCGAATTTTCGATACTGAATATCGCATGAAATATGCGACTTTGTTTAATAACTTCATACCACGTTCACACTATGCCCATGCCGCTGTCGGCATTCATGCCGCAGACTTATTGCCACAGCAACATCGCCTTTATTCTCACCAAGGAGCTAGAGCATTAACTTGGCGATGTTGCTGTGGCAATAATTCGGGAATTAATTGCGGCAATAATTCCGGCAGCGGCATGGGCATAGTGTTCACGCGCTATAAGAATAGAGACTCGAAAAGCTAAGCTCCTTCAAATTAGTACTTCCCTCCTATAAAACAGTATTTTTCTTACATTTTTACACATCTCACAACAATATACATAAAATAACATTCATTCACTTGATCGTTTTGTCACGGCAAGGAACCTACTGGCTTCATTTGAAGCTAATTTTACCAGTGAAAATCCAAAATACTTCAGAAAAAAACTTGTAAATATAGCAAATCCTTAGCCGTAGATAACATTTGTCTCAACTAAAACTAAATAATTTGATTTTATAATATAACTATGGATTCAAATGAGAATATTGTACTATTAGGCTTATGTTCTCCAACGTATTAACCAACCGATAATAGATGGTTAATAGAATCGATTTCATACAGGGTGTAAGAAGCCAACTACCAAACATTTTAAAAAAAACCCCGTTATTCTTTTCTTTAGAAGCATAATCATACAAAATGACTTTATCTCTGATCGCAATTTATTTTATATCTGATAAAAAATAAATTTTGCTTCAGCAGTAAATCTAAAAAAATTGTTTTAGTTGAATTAAATATTCATGGATATTTCACACAACGCCCTCTAGTCCCAAAGTAAGCAGAGCTTGTACTATGGGAACTAGATTGCTGATAAAATACTTTAATATTTTTGTAAATACGAGAGAACAAAAATCTTAGGCACACACAAATGTTTCTCAGTAGGTATTTTTAATTTTTGGGAGTAATCTTTTTACAACTTGTATAAAATACATTATATCGTCAGTAACTCTACCACGAACAAATCTGACAGTCGCCGCGTTAGCGTATTCAAGTTATATTGCGCGTCAATGCCAGCTCGACTGCCAACCGTTGTAGTGTCACCGCGCAGTGTATCTCGGATACGCTAGCGTTACGATACGTTTGCGATTGTCACATTTATTAGTGATTAAGGCGCAGTTTGTGTTGGATAACGGCCTTAGTGTGCATTCACTCACACATAGAGGAAGCTTAAGGATATCAAAACCATATCTAGCTTCTATTTATTAAATTAAAATGTCACATTGATTCTTATCTCTGCCTAACTTTTGTATGAAAATATTTATTTTAAAAAACTCATTCGTACATTCATGAAATTAACTGCCTTATTCACAAACGCTTGATAGCTTAGTGTATTGCCACGGTCTTTTAATAGGAAAGTTATTTCTAAAGCACCTTGTTTACTAACGTGAAAGTATCATGCGATTATGAATAAGATGGTTAGGTAAAATTTTACCAACCTCTGTTTAGGTACACCAATTTTTCTTGATAGTTTGTCAGACACTGTCATTTATTTTAAGGTACTGACCAACGTTACGAGGTGTAATGTAACATTCGCATCGAGCATGTTACGCATCGAGCATGTTCGCTGTGTTCTAAAATCGGCGTAACATGCTCGTCAAAACTCTGTGATCCGCTTTCGGACAGTCAAAGGATTCGCCAAAAAACCGACAGCCGAGTGGAGACCCCGAAACACGACGCACTGACTGCACGAATGCTGGCTGTGTAACATGTTACATTACACCTCGTAACGTTGGTCAGTATCCACCTTTAGACCATTTATTTCTATTGGGTATTTCTCTAGTCGAATTAAAAACTTTATTTTGTACACAGTAATGTATAGCCAGCTTAAATCGGTTATTTTTGTTAAAATCAGTTACACTGGCAAGAATGCTCTTATAGCCTTAATACAAAGACAGTTCTTGTTAATAAGTGGGTTTTTACTGTCATTGGATTTCATTTATAATTTGTTTTACTAAACCAGTCGCAGAGACAATTTATTCATTTAAACTACATAAATATCTACCTAATTATCTAAATGTGATTTAATCTTTAAAAACCTATTCAACAGAGTTATAAATAGGTATATATAAATACAGCCAGTTAACATTATATGTAAGGTTTAAGCAGAAACTGTTTTTGTATGAAAAACGTTCAACAAAACATAATGGCAGCAATTCGTTTGACATTAAAATAACTAAGATTAATTAAAATATCAACGTCTTTATTCCTTTCACAATAAAGTTCAAATAGATATCAAAAATTCGCTATGAAATAGCAGAAGTAGTCACCTATTTTTAAGGACACCTAACTGTATCAGAAAGTACGTGACTTGTATCACTAATGAGTGGGCTCGATGGGATTTTTTTTCCCATCTGGCCCACTGGTGGGCTCAATGGGAATAACCCATGTTAAGCGACGATGACGCAAGACGGTCTATAAGACACCTATTCACTCTTGCCTTATCAGTAAATCAGTTTAATCTGTGCCGTAGGTGTCAATACTTGGTATGTAATTATTTTTTATAAAATATACCAATCTTTTGCTTAAACCTCACCTGATGGTAGATGGTCTCGAAGACACTTATTCACTCTTGCCTTGAAGACATCCAGATTATAGATAGATAGATATATTCTTTATTGCACACCAAGAAAAGAAAAAAAAAAATAAAAGAGAAATAAGTTTTAAGTATGAGGTACAATGGGCGGTCTTATCGCTATAAGCGATCTCTTCCAGACAACCTTTAGATGGACAGAAGCATTTCGATTAGGTAAGAACGTAGTGTAGATATCATTATTTGTACTTTAGCGTGAACAGAATAAAAACCATTTAAATAAATTCAAGTTAGATTGATACCAAGCGAATTGCGCACAGATTTTAGAAAATAGAGGAAAAATCATAAAATAACATCTCAATGATGGACTAGTCCGGTCTACCGGTAAGTTGTCCACACTGCTAAAGTCAGAACTAGGAACCGTCCAATATAAAGTATGCTGATTTACTGCTCAAGCACTGATCCGGATTCAAATATCGATTTTTGTATGAAAATCTCTACTCAAATGTATGCTTGAGTAATGATTTCTGTATTAGGATACGACAAAGGATTTATCATTTTGAGAAAATTGCTAATTCCCCAATTCTGTTCTTTCAGGGCCCAATACTAAAACGTCACTCAAATCAAAACACCACTTAAAATTGCTCTGCCTCTGTTTGACATTACTCATTTATAAGAGATGGCAATAATTTAAGCATGAAATTAATATAAGTAGCGTTTGAGTATTCGGCCATCATTCTCCTAAACTAATTTGACAGCTCTAAAACTATTGACATCCCTTTGAACTGTAACGACAAAGCAATACAGCCAGTGTCTTGGGCACGCTTCCGATTGGTACTGATTTGGACCAGTTGAGCTATCTATAAATCGTTTGCAACGGTTTGTAGATAGCTCAACTGTTTCATGTATTTTAAATATTGTAAATACTGTATTAGTTGTAATTTTCTTTGTGAATAAAATTTATTTACTTAACGACAAAGACAGCTATCATTTTAGTGTTGTCAAATTAGTTTAAGAAAATTGCATTAACAGAATCAGGCCCAATATCAAATGTAGTTTTTTTTCACGTGATGAATATCTCCCTCTACGCTTTAGTAGACGCGTTTAAAAAAAAAACAAAATATAAAAATAAATAATATTAAAAAGTTGAATATGACAACAAAATACCTAACTTCAGCAGTTATGTACCTAAATGATTAATTCAAAAATGCGCTAATCTACATTACTACATACATACATATACATACAAATGTGTTCACTATTTATATATTTTTCTCTGCGGAACTATCACCATTTCGATATCTGAAAAAAATGAAATTAAAAATAGATAATTGTCTGATTGGCCTCCCAGCTCAGTATAGCAGGTCAGTCAGCAGTCAGCCTTCCGCGCTGTAGGTTATGGGTTCGATTCCCATCGAGTGTCATAGACTTTTTTTTAACTATTTCGAATTTTCGTCGAGTTTATTGATATGAAGTGACCCCTATTCTGTTGTATTTTTATAAAGAAACATACCACTAATATTTTTGTAGGCCAAAATTTTCGTGCTGTCCAAGTTTAGAAATTTTCCAAAACTAAACTAATTTGACACCACGAAAATTGTTGAAACAAAAAAATCAACAATCAGACTTCAATGACTAGACCGATTTGGATAAAATTCAGCCAGCGTTAATAGTTTTTATTATACCTAACAGTAAAACTAACAGAAACTAGTTATATATAATTTGTAAGTTTAAAAACCGGAAAACCCGACATTAATTAAGTCACAGGAAAGCAAAATAACTACGATTTTGAAGTAGGTGAATAAAATGATATAGGTACCTTGTTATATTCACCACCAGGAGAAGAATGGGGACTTGTGTTGGAAGCGTTGTTGGAACGAATCGAAGAAACGCGTCGACGCTGTACCACTCTTAGACCTGACATCAAAATATAACAGTTACTGGAAATTATCAGTTTCATCAAAATATAACTGCGGATTTCTGAACTTCTTATCTAAAAATCCCCTGATTTTGAAAGACTACTGAAATTAGTTGCGTAATACAAAACACTACAAAGCCTTAGAGCGGTGTAAAGGGGCTGGGGCAAATTGGATAGAGCTTACGTCCCAATTTTTCTTTAACTTGCAATGATGGAGATTATTTGTTACAATGCAATGCAGTTTATATAAAAGTAACCGCTTCAATAAAAAACAGCACCAATCATTAGTTATTATACGTTCTATTTCAAAAAGTCCGCTTTTCCAGTGTTGATTATTGTATTTACATGAGTTTACATAAAGAATTACTTTATTCTGCATTCTTATGCTACGCCACGATACATTTTGAAGACCAACAAATACTTATCAAAAATAATCAATCGCGATATGAAATATACTCAAATCGAGACCGGAAATGCCCCATTACCTTTACTGTAGGATTATTACCCTACAACTTTAGATGATAATTAATGATAAGATGTAAAAACTGATAACTGCTTTATTGATAATATTTAATGAATACACGCGACCACGGTCAAACGCATACTGAGGGCCTAGTACGAGTTTTTAGTGTATAGTGTGGGTGTGAAACGTCTGACGCCCAGCACACCAGTGGGCGCTGATTTGTATGGAGACACTGAGCGGATTCTTTTAGAAGCTCGACATGCGAGTAAGGGCTTGGTGTAGACCAAGCTTCTCAAAAAATCCGCTCAGTGTCTCCATACAAATCAGCGCCCACTGGTGTGCTAGGCGTCAGACGTTTCCCACCAGATTTACACACCAAAACTCGTACTAGGCCCTCAGATACTTTTAGCATATCCAATCATAAAAATGCACCGCATGCAAAGGCGCTAATGTGCAAATTAAGTAAATTGTACATTTACCAAGCATTTATTTGATTAAGTAACAAAACCCACAGCTTTTAAGAATAATGGTAAGCAGATACCCACAAACTAATTTACATTCTAAATACAATAACATATTAGCAAAAGTCGACCACAGTCACTAGATTAGTAAGGTTAAATATTGTTAGTAAAGTATATTTACCCTGCGTACCTTTCGACTATGACAGCGGGCATTTGTACCAGCTGTACTGGACTCTTGTTGTCCTTGAGAGCTTGTGTTAAATTCAACAGTTGGCCGCGCATTACTGACATCTGACGCTCAAACAGACTCCGGTCGAAACCTTTGTCTTGCTAAAAGTAACATTATAATATTTATAATCTATCATCATCATCAATATATAAAAAAACTCTTTTGAAGCTGACCGACAATCAACGCACAGCCTAAACTATAAGTCCTAGAGGTATGAAATTTGGAGGGTAGTATCCTTATATAGTGTAGGGGTGCACTAAGAAAGGAATTTTGAAAAGTCACACTCTAACGCGAGCAACGCCGCGGGAGACGGCTAGTATATATATAAAACTCCTTTGAAGCTAACAGAGAATCAACGCACAGTCTAAACTATAAGTCCTAGAGGTTTGAAATTTGGAGGGTAGTATCCTTATATAGTGTAGGGGTGCACTAAGAAAGGAATTTTGAAAAGTCACACTCTAACGCGAGCAACGCCGCGGGAGACGGCTAGTATATATATACATATATATAAAACTCCTTTGAAGCTGACAAAGAATCAACGCACAGCCTAAACTATAAGTCCTAGAGGTATGAAATTTGGAGGGTAGTATCCTTATATAGTGTAGAGGTGCACTAAGAAAGGAATTTTGAAAAGTCGCACCCTAACGGGTAGAACGCGAGCAACGCCGCGGGCGACGGCTAGTACTATTATAAAACTGTAAAAAAGCCAAAAACTAAAAATTAAAGATATGGATAAAATAAATACGCAGATCTACTAAATAAACGATTCTGATTCCGAAAATCGAGTTTGTCTGTTTGTCGCGGATCACGGCTAAACTACTGAACCAACCAATTTCAACGAAACTTATACCATTCGGAAGCCCTTTTTCCGGATTCAAACATAGGCTATATTTAATTGAAATCAAAGACGTGGATTCTTAGATATAGCGTGAACTCTCTAAACCAAAATCAGCCATTTGCTACGAGGTTCATCGTATGCTGGTTGACAGATATTTTGGTGGAAAGCTTCGCACGCGTACGAAGTCGCGGGTATCAGCTAGTTATTTATAACTATTGTTCAATAACTTACTTTAAATAATATGTGGAGCTCATCACATAGTTCCTGCACGAAGTTCATATCTGACAGCAGAGGTAGGATCAACTCCCTGAAAAAAAAAAAAACCAAAGTGTTATTACTGAAACGTGAGAGGAGTGGACGTGCACTGTAAGGTACCTAGTACAATTACTATAGGCAAATGTATGTATATGTGTAGTGTAGGTATATATTTATATTAGTTGTTGTATGTGGATAGGTTAAATAATATTATGTATATTCCATATAAATTATATAATACTGATTCAGTATTAACTCCTTTATGTAAGTATTTATTTCTTACTAGCAGTCGCCCGCGGCGTTGCTCGCGTTCTGGAACCTTTAGTGTGACTTTTCAAAATTCCTTTCTTAGTGCACCCCTACACTATATAAGGATACTATCCTCCAAATTTCATACCTCTAGGACTTATAGTTTAGGCTGTGCGTTGATTCTCAGTCAGCTTCAAAAGAGTTTTATATATATTTAGAGATCTATCTATAGGCAAAGTTAGAAAGCCCTAAACCGCGACTAGATAGTTAGCAGTGTGGCACTCACTTGGTCTCCTGACTGAAGGGCAGTTTGGCCTGTGGCAGCCACGCCCAGTGGTACGGGTAGGCTCGCCACGAGTCCGGGTGTTTGAACGGAAACGCGAGTCCGTTGTCTATGGCTGCGATCCGAACCTCGCAGTTACCCCATTCCTGACAAAACATATACTGTTGTAGGTCAACTAAATTCTGTTTTAATAAAACAAATCCTTACTAATCATACTAATATTATAAATGCAAGTTTGTTTGTTACGCTTTCACGCGAAAACTACTTAACCGATCATCATGAAACTTTGTACACATATTTTTGGAGGTATTAGAAGTAACATAGGATACTGTTTATCCCGAAAAATCAACGGGATCCAACGGGACGCGAACGAAGTCGCGGGCGGCACCTAGTATTATTATAAATGCGAAAGTAACTCTGTCTGTCGCGCTTTCACCCCACCGATTTAAATGAAATTTGGTACACAGATAGTCTAGAGCCTGAGAAAGGACATAGGCTACAATATATTTAATGCAAAAAGAGGGTTGTAAGGGTTTGAAAGAGGGGGATGAAGTTGTATGGAAGTAATTAAAAATGCTACCAAAAGACATTATTCCACGTGGACGAAGTCGCGTGCACAGCTAGTTTGTAATATAATACAATATAAATTATTTAATTAACAAAAGTTATGAATAAAGAGATGACTTTTTTTAAAACGGCATTGTTAAAAAAGTTTAATGTTGGGACTTCACTTCGGAGGGCACGTTAAACTGTCTGTGCTGGCTCTAGGAGTCGTTAAGCCACGACGGAGGCCTTAAAGCGGCCTAAAAACTCGATCAAGAGTTGGCCACTAACTTGCTTACCGAAGGTTCTGTCATATCGATATCCTGTCCGGCAACGGGCGCGTCATATTTGATAAGCCAGTTGTCATTCCCACGGTCTGTGTTCCGAATTATATAATCTAGGACTACTAGCCGCTCGAATTGAAGCTGGAATCTGGAAGTAATTAGTAAAAGTAAAAACCAGGCTCTTTTAACAAATATAAATAATATCTTTCACCTTTATTCATATTCAACTGTCATTTTAGCGCGGCTTTAATAAATGCTCTATCATTGTCACTTGCTTGACAACGAAAAGAGACGACAACAGATTTAGCAATCATTTTATTTCAGATTAGCTCAGCTTTAGAAAAACAATATGAATATATCCCTTTGTATCTTATCTACAGATTTAGTGACTGTTATTTATAAAAGATGTACTCATAAAATGTAAATCCTGTAATTGACTTTAGGTTTAGTTTATAAGTTTTGTCTGCATTATTTCTAAGAGCTGTGGATTTTCTTTGATAAATAAAATAAATATATTCTAATTTGGATTTGGACACACTGAGATGTTGAAATATTCATGAGCAGGCAATTTTACTTGCAGTCAGTCTCTGATATGGAATACAATATTGTTAGTTCGTCAAAATTGTTTATTCTGCAAACTTATTCGCGGCCTGAGTTAAAACTTTATTTACTTTCTCATAACATGCGCGGGCGGCGGGTCCTGTTCAAACCTCCTGAGCCAGTAATCAGCATCCTTGTACCCTTCTACGAACAGCTGGAACGAACCCATCTGGAAACACATTATTCATAATAAATAAATATTCATGGTAATTCAAAAAATTCCAAAAGAAATGGGTATCGGTATTCTATCAGTAATCTAGTTCTTTTAGTACCAGCTTTGTTTAGTTTGGGACTAGATGGCGTCGTGTGAAATGTACTTTTAACTTTTAAAAGTACAAATCCTGTTCGTACTTTGTTGTAGATTAAGAACCAAACTTATAAAAGGTGAGTAGTTGATTAAACTCTAGCTCTCTCACTGTTTGACATTGACCTTACTGTTAGTAATTTTTTGAAACAAAACAGCGTTAGCTCTTTTATTTTGATAGTTTTTCTTGTGTTATTGTGAGTATTGTTGTTTAGTTTTGGTGAAATTTTAACCAATAACTTGTGGTTGTAACATAAAGTGTCAGCCATTGTAATAAATGTGTGTAAAGTGGTTTCCCTGAATGATAAACTCAGTCTCCAAGTTTTGAAGGGAGAATCCACCATTTTTCATTTCAAACAAACGACAGCCGACTTGACTTGACTGTTATTATTTCAAATATTTCACAAGACACTGGCAAAATTGTCTGTCGAAATGACGGACAGAGGCCATGAATGGAAAGAAGAAGACAGAAATAATTTAAACAGCTGAATAAAGTTAGGCAACAATTATAAGTAAGTTATTGTTACCTTAGGCGGGAGGCCCATCCTATTAAACCGTAGATTAGGAAACTGCTCGGTGATGGCTCGCTTCAGCCGTGATCTCTCGCGATCTATGCGTAAGTAGTTAAACGTTTCTGATACTAACTTAACCACCTGGAATAGACGACACAAAAATTGAATAAGTTACCGCTTGGTGAGATGTGTCAGTATGTATTTTTTTACTACGAGTGTTCTATAAGCAAGATCGTTCATTAAGCCATGACGGAAACCTTAAGGCGGCCTAAAAACTCCGTCACCAGAGTTGGCCACTAACTCATACGTAATGGTCACCTAACAAACAAGCTCGTATGAGTTAGTGGCCAACTCTGGTGATGGAATTTTTAGGCCGCCTTCTGGCTTCCGTCGTGGCTTAACGACTGCTAGAACCGGGACCGACAGTTTAACGTGCCATCCGAAGCACGGAAGCGCTCAGATGTAAATACCACTAACGGTCACCCATCCAAATAGTAACCGCGCAAAACGTCTTCCGCATCACGATTGCAAAGATTTATTGATAATTTTTTATTTATCGTTACTCAAGCATACAAGATTTGAGTAGAGATTTCCATACAAGAATCTATGCTCGAGTCCGGATCAGTACTAGAGCAGTAAATCAGTATACGGCCCTTAGACATTGACATAGACATAGACATTCATTTATTTACTACATGGCACACAACATACAAAACATATAGATAAGTACAAATGAAACAATAATAATAAAAATAACGAAAGCACTGAATTTAAAAGGAAAAAATAAATATATATACTAAATAACATAAATTGGTTCCTATATGTATGATGCCTGCCACAGCAGCAAATGGGTCCTAGCTCAGCAATTTGCCTACTGTTTCATTGCTATCAGATTTTTTCCAACTTCAAGTTAATTTCACTTGTGTTGAGAGCTGGAGAGGTCAGACGCCCATTTTAATGTCTCACGTTATCGATAACGGCTATACTGATTTACTTTTATCGTAGTTACAAAGTATAGAAGTGCTATTTAATAACTTTGTTATAATAACAATTCATTAAAAAAACTGCTGGTTTGGTGCGTATTGTATTTTAGTTGTATAAATAGTTGATTAGGTACCTAGAAACTTTTGCACGCCAATCTCTTTGGTAAAAATATGCGGCACTTATTTATACTTTTACATCTTTGTACATAAATTACCATATTTTTATGCAAATAAATGACTTGATTGATTGATTGATAGTAATATTTGAGTATATTAATAATAATAATAAAGAACTTTATTTCCGGCAACTTAAGAAAAAGTTGACGTAAAAGCTTATTCTAGGATCCATATCAATTACCTTAGAGACTAAGATACATACACTATAAAAAACTTATTTATTATATTATATTGACTTACCCGTGTTTTGGGCACGATGCGAAGCCCTATCTTCGAGTCGACGAGACTGGCACCTGCCTCAGAGAGGTACCCTTGGTTAGGAATAAGGCAGGATCGACCAAAGCAGCACGGACAGCATAGCTTGTGCATCCATTTTGTCCATTTCGGGTTTAGCCGGCCGTATGGCTCCTCGTCTTTCGGTTTGAATACGCCTACCACTTTCTGTAAGCATAAATAATAGCATTGATTTAAGTTTTTTTTTCTCAATAAGTACTTAACCTTTTTCTAGTTTTTCTAGTTTGATGAATTATTTATGGTTTGCCACCATAGCCAACTATGCCACAATAGGCGTACAATAAAGTATTTTCATTAATTCATTCACAATATAATTTGGAAGAGTGTTTATAGTTACAAAATAGAAATTATGTAATTACTAGCTTCCGCACGTGATTTCGTTCGCGTCCCGTTGGATTCCATTGATAAAAAGAAGCCTATGTGTTAATCCAGGTCACGGACAATATATATTCCAAGTTTCATCCAATTCGGATCAGTAGTTTTAGCGTGAAAGAGTAACAAACATACATATATCCATACCTACATCCTTACATACTTTCGCGTTTATAATATTAGTAGGATTTAGAAAATTCAGGTGCTAAATAGTGCACCGGGAGATTTAGGTTCAAATCATAGTCTATGGTTCGAGCACAGATTATCTAAACAATCCCTTGGCCGATGTATAGGGTGTCCATAACTTCTAGGAAGCAATACGGGACGGGATGGTCAAATACAGTGACAGTCTCATATATACAGGACGTATGTCTATATGAGACTGTCACCCTACCTGTCATCATACCTGGATATGGACCTGGACATTTTTATACTAAAGGAAGATCTTATGATAATAGCAGAAATGTATCAGACGCACCAAATGAGAGGATAAGGTCTTGAAATCTCTCAACCCCGCGAATGAAATTTATATATGCTCGTTTGTAACTAAACTTGCAATAATACAAGCTTACTGTAAACACTGAGCAATTTCAAAGACTATAATAGGCTTTAAAGACATCTCCAAACATTACTTTCAACCGCTTTAGTATTTTCACAAAAAAAAAAAGAAGGTTCTCCATTCAGTTGTTTTATGTTCATTACCTTAGAACGCTCGAATATCAAAACGTCACTCTTAGGGCTTTTGCACATTATAACATATTTTTACACGCTTTATATTAGCTTCACTTGTATGTTTGTAACCGACTCCTTTGGGCGCCATTTTAACCCACTTTAAACGACCAGATTTTATTATTGTGTCTTATGCGAAATGTCAATAAGACATTCAGTCGCTTGATTGTTTGTATGAGACCGTACATATTACAAGATATTTTTTCTTACGTCGGATAAGACACGCGCCATACAAAAATTTTCTAGTCTTGTGTTCGTGTCTTATAATGTGCAAAGGTCCTTACCCTGCCTCTGTTTGACATTACTCATTGGTAAAAAATGGCAATAGTAGCATTCAATGACTCCCAGGAGGCTTATGGTCACGTTGTGTTATTTACAAAATATATCTAAGTATTCTATCAGATTCTCGCGTTGTGTGAAATATCAATCAGTACGTACATATTTATTCATTAGCAGTCAATATAAGCCCTGTTTACGTTTATCCGGTGGCCTTACGAATGCAAATACTTGTTATTCTCATCATGCGTTATTCTTGGCTACACTGCCAATTTATATTGTTACATATCACATCATCAGACCTTATGGTAGGTTCCTTTTACATTCTGCAGTGTTGGGTTTATCTTGATCAACTGTAAGGACATTGAGTCCTGAAAACGATCTTAAATTCATGTAAATTGGGCAGGCTACGCCCGATAGGATTACAGAAAAAAAGTCTTCAGAGTAGAATGAAAAAACGATTTGTGCCTTGGTCACGAATAAATGTGACAGTCGCAAACGTGTCGTAACGCTAGCGTATCCGAAATACACTGCGCGGTGACACTACGGTCGGCAGTCGAGCTGGCATTGACGCGCAATATAACTCGAATACGTTAACGCGGCGACTGTCAGATTTGTTCGTGAGGTACAGTAACGACTATCCAAAGCTCTCACTCAGACGTTTTTCTTCTTTTTATGCCCATTTATGTATGCGCCACTTCTTTGGCCATTGTATTTCTACCACAGAAGAAATAAAAGAGTTAGAAGGGGCATACCTAATAGCGTACTTCGTACTTGGAGCATACGCTCAAATTTCCCGGAAAATACGCCATCGCCCTGCTTAGTCGCTCGCAGAAGTCGCCGAGTTCACAACGTAAGCATTGAAGATAATATAGATTGTACTTACACTTCCAGGATTTTTGACGAAGTATGAACCACTGGAGCCCTGGTATATCCTCTCGGGGTAGATTCCGTTGTCTATGGCCACCTCAGCTTGCCATAGCAGCTCGCTGAACTGTGGGTCATCTGTTGAACAACGAAATATTTGTTTTAGCCAATCTGGATGTAATCCTGGGAAATGAACGAAGATTACAAGTCATTCTGGCCGCTTTCGACTACGGAAATATTATTTCTGCTATTATGACTATGATGCGTGCGTGTTAGAGTGTCAATCCTACATAAGGTGGTAACCGTGGTAAGATATGATGATGGTATTATCGTAGATGACGTGCGTAAGAAGACTGAATCTTGAGACCATGACTGATCGCAGAGAATGAAGGAAATGATGATAATGAGGGATAGAAATGTCCTCACGAATATTCAAACAAGATATCTAATGTCGATACGAGTAGTGATAGGAGTGTACGTAATCATTATATTTCAATATTCTACGAACACCATATTGCTTAAGTTGTTTACACCTTCTGAAACTATACTATAAATTATTATAATAATATGTACTCGTATTAGTAATTCCTTATCGGTCAGCGCAGACAAAAGTAAATAAACAAAGACAGACAAGATATTGATACCGAAATATCAAATTTTCCTAAAGGGCTGGGCCGTAAACATTTAGATATTCTAATAACAATAGTGCTCTATAATCTTAAGGTGGGCACTGACTAACGTTACGAGGTGTAATGTTACATGTTACACAGCGAGCATTCGTGCAGTCAGTACATCGTGTTACGGGGAAACCAGCGAAAAAGTATGAAATATACAAAAACAAACGAATAAATATAAGAATAGAATAAAAAAATACACTTCGTCAGACTGTCATCGCGATTAGTACGACCTACAGTATTAGTACAGTAATAGAAGCCTATGCGAAAGTGACATCATAAATTGTGTTACTGCATCATAACCAGTCTGCTTCCTATAGGGACAAATTCCATCCAATTTGATAAGAAATACCAACAATTTACGCATAATGTAAGTTACTTTGTCACGGCAGATCAGCTACGATGAAAACGTCCTTGGCCCAATGCGTAATCTGAAGACATTTGAATTAAATCATTTTACGTAAGTTGAGAATTCTTTTAGGCCGTAATTTATACAAATTAATATGTTTGTGGGTGTGACGCACGATCACCGCACGATACAGTATAGCAATAACCTAGCTTCTACGCTTCTGATTTTTTTAATCACTAATAAAGAGTAATTACTCGTACTATAAAAACGACAGATTTAATTGTTTTTTGTTTGCATTGAATATGCTCCAAAACTACTATACCGATTTGAAAATTCTTTCACAGTTGGGAAGCTACACTATCCGCGGGTGACATAGGCTATTTTATATATTTTTTTAAATTAGGAATCCTTACTAATACTCTAATAATGTAACCCAAAGTGTAAAAAATGTCGAAATACGATTTTTTTGTTAAATACCCGTGCGAAGCCGGGATGAGCCGCTAATAGTTCAATGAAAACACTTTGATATATAAATTCCAAGATTTTATAGACTAGTAAGGACCTATTACAAATTAAAGACTCAAGTTTCGAGACTTTCCTTGAGAAGTTTTACATGTTCAAACTTTTGACTCAAAGAATCCGGTTGTGGTATCGACGTAGTCTTCTCTTACTTGTGGTTTACTTGTTCTAGCGTGAAACCACAGTGCTAGCTGAGGTGTAAGCAATCTAGATCGCATCTCAGACGTTTGTATCACAGTCGCAACATTTCGCACAATGTTAATATATAGGATAGGATAGGATAGTGGAGAACTTTTAAACCGTCATCGATCACTCACAAAGATGCACGATAAGATACATCTGTTTGTTAACAAGAGTCATTGACATAAAATGGGAAATGTTGTGTGTTAGTAATTTGTGTCAGCATGGAGAGTTAACGGAATTTATTTTAGTAATTTGAAACATATTATATAATTAAAGGTAAATGCACTGTACCTAATGTAAAGATTGTTGCAGTACTTATACCTATCTTAATCTGTAAAGTATATATAGAAATAGTTAATGGCAATGATATTGAGTCACTCATCATAAGACTAACTATAGGGGCGTATTTTCTTACCATTTATTATTGTACCTACTTGTATTTCTAAGCGTGTCATCAAGTACTAATAGGTGCGTTTCTCGTAACCAATAAACTAATTGGAATTCTGAATACTGTACTTATACTTATAATAAAATTCACATTATATTATTACTAGCTGGTACTCGCGACTTCGTCAACGCAGGATTAGAAGTGCAATTTGCTATGCGAAATCTTCTAGGCGTTTCTGAGGAGTTCGCGTTCTGTGGATTTTCCGGGATAACAAATAGCCTATGTGTAAATCCAGGTCACGGACATATTCCAAGTTTAATCCAAATCGGATGAGTAGTTTTAGCGTGAAAGAGGAACAAAAATACATACATCCTTACAAACTTTCGCGTTTATAATATTAGTAGGATTATCTAAGCTATAATTATGATTAACCTACATAATAGCTTATATGGTAGACTATTCTATCTAATATGAGTGCACCCTTTTGGGCGCTGTAAATAATTACATTTTGAGGTAAATATTTATAAATAGAAATTGAATGCGATTTTATAACAGGTAATAACAGAATGTCAGAACAAAGTTAGTTTGTTAATAAAATAAATGTAAATATGTAATATCTAAACTGTCTATGAAAAATTTATCATCTAGCTTCCGCACGCGTCTTCGCTCGCGTTCCGTTGGATCCCGTTGATTTCCCGGGATAAAAAGTAGCCTATGCGTTAATCCAGGTCACGGACAATATAAATTCTAAGTTTCATTCAAATCGGATGTAGTTTTTGCGTGAAAGAGGAACAAACATGCATCCATACATAATACATACATCCATACAAAGTTTCGCGTTTATAATAATTAGCACGATATGTCAAGTTAATAAAACATAGGTCTAAGCAAGCATTAAGTTAATATTTCAGTTTGTTAAATATTTTTAAAATAAGTATAATATAAGCAAGCCGTCATCAAGAAGAGATTGAAGATATAATATCTAACCCTGTTATTAGTAAACTTGGTGTAGGCCTGGAGTAGTTATCTACACCATGTTTCGTCTTTTGCATTGAAAAGCAAACTCAAATTCAATTGAAAGAGACTAAGCATGTTGTAACCATTCGAAGCTTACATCGAGTTTATTAATCTTCTATCTTCTTCTTATTCTAAATATACAAAACTCATTTGAAGCTGACTGACAATCAACGCACAGCCTAAACTATAAGTCCTAGATTATGACATTGCACTAAGAAAGGAATTTTGAAAAGTCCTACCCTAAAGGGTCTAAAATTAGGATCAAAGATTTTAACCAAATAATGCGTATGCTGCTACTACGCGAGCAAAGCCGCGGGCGACCGCTAGTACCCATATAAAAGTTTTAAGGTCATCACAGAACCTTGAATTTAATTGAATCTTAATTTTGCAGTTGATCTGAAGAATAACTGTTATGTTTATGTATGTTTAAGACTCTTTTTAATATTTGCATAATAAAAACTTCTACCTGTAACTACCATCAGATAGATATTTTTTTTTAAGGTATCTACTCTACCTACCTTCCTTATTGTATATTTATTCTGTCTTTAATAAATAATGTCTTTAATGTCTTTAATGTCTTTAATATCTTTAATGTCTTTAATAATTTAAATAAAGAATTGTATATAAAAAAATTATAAGTTCATGAATAAATAGTTTGAAAAAAAATATCAGCAGGTATTTTTAACAGCAGTTCATTACCTTTACAAAAAAATATGTGTAATTAATTAACACTAATAAAGTTTCTTTTTCAGTTTAAAATTTTTGCTAATTTAAAGGCTAGCTTATAAAAAATGTCATTAATCATTTTATACAGTGTAGGAAGTAATCTTAAGTTATTATTAAAAGTTACAACAATAGGTATTTAATTTTTCAGTTGTTCTGTAATTCTTTAAAGATTTTATTTTATGCATTTTGGAATGCTTTAGCCTGCCTATTACAATAAAGTACCTACATTAAATTAATAAAAAAAATGTATTTGGCAATGTCTGCCAAATACAAGTCACCATCAGATGCTCATCACTTTTTCAGAACTTCAAACCACTTTATTGTTGGATCTAATCATAATTTCTCATGTATTTTTTTATTTATTTATAATTAATCTTTATAATAAACAATAAATATACTTGGAAATTACACACAACACCCTCTAGTCTCAAACTAAGCAGAGCTTGTACTATGGGAACTAGATTGCTGAATAGAAAACTTAGGTATATACATTTTTTTTGTGTTAACACTTATAATACATAGTAACACCCAGACGCCGAACGAAACATCTATGTTTGCCACACACAAATGTTTGTTCTAGGAGATAATCAAATCCACAACTCACAGCGCGGAAGGCAGAGCTATTACCACCTGAGCTGTGATGCCTGTAAATTTTTAATTTAATGCTAGATTTAATTCATAAATCATTTTTGAAAACTTTGTCTCTATTACTAATGATGTTGATCATGCTTCATTCTAATGAGATCTGAATGTTGTATAATTTTTCCTTAGACTCACCAAACACCCAATTTACATAATAAACTTGTTTACCTTTATCAACTCTGAACGAATCCTTCAAACTATTGCACATACAAAAAAACTTGCACTTTGAAAGTACATAAGGGCATAAAGATAAATAATAACACCTTCTTTTATGACAAACTAACATCCGCCCAAGACTCTGTTTGCGTCCTGAATCGGATCTTCCATGCAAAAACTACTAATCCGATTTGGATGAAACTTGGAATAAATAATTGCTGTGACCTGTGGGTTACTCTCGACTACAGTTCCAATCTGGATCCATAGATGTTGACAGAAGTCGTGTCATTTTTCCGTATAATATGACACAAAATCTGTCAAAAACCAGATCCAATTTGGAACAGCGGTGGTTGAGAGTAGCCCTACTGGATTAACACATAGGCTACTTTTTATCAAGGAAAATTAATAGGATCCATCGCGACGCGAACGAAGTCGCGCGCGGAAACTAGTTAACAATCATAATGTTGTGCAATTTGTAGATATTTCAAAATACCTCTGAAACTGTCAAGATAAAGCTTGCATACCTACTAATAAATCTACTCAATGGTACTACCATATGGAAAACCTATTTTCCTACAAGAAATGATAAAACATGTGTTGATATTATATTGAATGCTCGTGTTACATCTAATATATATACAAAATAAAATAACTTTGACTTACTGCAATCAAAGGGATCGCACATTTCAAGTTGTCCGTAAAAACTTTACAGAAACAATTTCTAAATTTTATTTCAGTATTGCACATACACCTACACATCACTGAAATATACTATCTGCTACTGAATTCACATCAGTTGCAATACACAATTTCTTACAACTAAACAAAGTGAAGTTGGTGCGATCGATACAAGTGTAATTTGGTTTTTGTAAATGAGAAATCATATTTTTCGTGTCAAGGGAATCTTCGTGCGTCATAGTAGGTACCTAAATATTACACATCTCCAAAACAGATGTTTACAAGATATAAAATACTAAGGTATTGTGTTTGCTTTCTCTACAGAAGCCATACACCAGCTTTGTTGAAGTCATACAAAAGCAAAAATATACAATAGGATAATCAAATAGTGTTCGGCAGCTAAATACGATGCGATGTCGTCTTTATCAGTTAATTGGGAAGAGGTTGTAAGTACGTAGATAGTAGAAATCGACTTGCCTGGAAAGTGATTGTAGGAAACCTCGAAGTCGCCGCGACCGCCAAGCAGCGGCTGCGACTCTCGATTCACGCCTGGAGAATCCAGGTTGCCCTCGAACCCGACCTCTGGCACTAAACAGATCTCTTCTGAGCTACTGGATAACGATACCACACCGTCATCGGGCGGTATACTCAATGTGTTCGGCTTGTCGAAGTCGAGATTCAACAGAGTCTCTTCCGTACTCATGAGTAAAGCTAGACAGTAAAACTCTACTGAGCCTCATTTATTTCGTCTAAATAAATCTCTTTGTTTCACAACCATTCACACAAACACTTGGATTTCATTCAGCAAGCAAATGAATTGACCATAGACTAAATTAAAAAGCAGAGCACGATGACATGACAGCTGAAAATTTGACATCTAACCATAGACTTATTCCTCTACAATAGTGCATACAGTACAGGATTCATTAGATTTTTACCGGTTTTTTAAACGACTTAGTCGATTTTCATGATTTTTCGATCAAATAGTAGGTAGTTGAACTTAAATTATGTAGGTAAATAGTGTTATGAAGTTGGTGATCAATGCTGTGCCTGCAAATCCGCTACCTTGACAATGTGATGAAGTGGAACATGCACCTATAAAATTATTCACTAGAGAATGATCTATCGGATCCTTGAGAATCGGCATAGTCACTAGATTCCTTGTCTGAAAATCCTTTATCCGAATACCCACGTTTTCCGAAGATTCCTCTGTGCCTATCATGATGAAAGTGGCCTTTATTGAACCCAGCACCCGCTTTAAGTTTGTACCCTGACCCTTTCGCACCAACTTTCTTTATTACGCCACTAGTTTCATCATCTTCATAAAACACTTTGTCCTTTTTGAATTCGTCTTTATGATGAATTCTGTGAAATCCTCTTGTTTTCGTCCCTTTTCTGTACTTCCGATCTTCATTTCCGTTTATTCCAAGAGCTATTCCCGCGAAGCCTTCTGCTTGTGCGTAAACCTCGTCGTCATCATAAGCTCCTTGATCATGAAGACCAGCAGATTTGAAAAACTTCTCTAAGTCTGCAATGTTGTGTTTGCTCTTGTCTCTTTTGTTTGACGCAGTTTTCTTCTTATACCCTAATGTATCGACGCCAGTTTTTGCTTGACCTGATCCACTGGTTGTTTTCTTATCAACTTCATCTAAAAGTTTTGAAAAATCGTCCAAATCCTCTTCTTCGACTTCGTACTTCAGATCAGCTAGGTTAGTGTCTAGTTTATCAAACTCTAGAGATCCTAAGCCTGACGGAGCAGATTCAACTGTCCAATATATGGTCAGCGTCAGTAGCCAGCACAAATTCTTCTGCATTGTCCTAATTTTTTGTCCCGATTACTCTTGAGTCTTGCGCAATGCAAGAAGGTTACGACACTGACATACATGCACTGTTGTTCGTTTTATATAGCCTTTTGATGAAATTAGCAAGCAAGGATAGTTTTTTTCGAAGATGAGTGGTTGATGAGGTAGGTTTGTCACAGTTCAGCGGGTATGCGTAATCGGTGCAACGATATGGATCGATCAAGGTCTGTACTGCACGGCCGTGAATGGTAATAACAAGTTCATAGTTTGTACTACCTAGGTATATATATACCTAAAATGTGGTTCCCACAAGGCATGCTCCTATATACTATTTCTTATAGTTTTTACGAACTTACCTACCTACCAACCCACTCATCGTTTGGTACTACGTACTTAGCATGGTCGTCTTTTTTAATATGAGATAGATTATAGAATGTCCTTTGGCCACAATCTCACCTGATGGTAAGTAAAAACAGTAGGTACTTCAAGTAGATAGGTACCTGCCTACTTGCTACCGTATCAGTATCAGTAGGTAACGGGATATTGTAGGTTTCACTGGTCTTTGGAACTGTGCTGAAACATCGGGAAACGGTTTTTAGTGAAAGCTATGTTCAGCTGCTACAACAACATACGTTCAAAAGTTTCCTAGGTAGGTAGGTACCTACCTACATTTATTGCAGGTTAGTCATTGTCTGGTCAGGATGGGTATGGACTTACCTATATTCTTAGAGCTAGAGCCAATTACATAAACAGTAGGTAAGACCAATATTTAGCAGTAGGTATGTTAGCAGTAAAGTCTTCCACCGTATAAACCTTCTTTAAAAGCTTAGATCGAGTTGTAAGCTTGAAATAATACCAGTACCTACCTACTTAACACTGTGTTTTGTCTCCTTCGATCGAATTTGAATCCGCTTGTCAATGCAAAAGACAAAACACGGTGTAACATTCCAAGCTAAGATCGAAGGGTTCGATGTTTCGACGGTTTACGAACGTGCGGCGCAGAAACAGTGGTTAGTCGTCGAAGACATTTTCGGCACAGGGGACTAGCAAGACCATAAAACACAGAATATGATATATTATAGTTCTGTGAGCAAGACATAACACATGATAACACATACATACCTAAGTATTACGTGGTAAGGTAGGTACACTGCGGTAAAAAAATGTTTGCTAGGCCTCACACTGGTGGTGTGGGTGTGGGTCTGAACAATCATCATCAAACGTACTGTTACAGTTTACTACCAGACTCATTACAATCGGTGGATGGAGGCCCAAAATAGTTCTCTCTCGACTCTATGGGAGAGGAATAACCAGTCAAACCCAATATTCAAACCTTTGCGATTGCGATTAGATGAAATAATGAATGTTACTATACCATGGTACTATGGTAGATATCAGTGGACTTCTACAGATTGATATGATGATGCCGATGAAAATTGGATTAAGCCAGGTAAGGTGGTTCGTTGCGAAATTGAACCTGATTTAATTCATGTGTGTTCTGTAGTAATCCAAGTAGGTGCCATTTATCGTCAGCCTCTTTCACTGTTCGTCGTTTTTTAGCATCGAAATAAGTAGGTACCTACCTAGGATGTCTTTAGTAACTACTTCTTTTATTGTTATTGGTTATCATAAGTGAGTTACCTATCCTGAATTCAACTTTGTTTGGATCGGGAGCACAGACTATTATGATGTAGGTAATTGGGAAATTCTTGAGTAACAAGTAATGGAACTATTTGTAGTTAAACTGCGTCAATTTATTTGCGTTACAAAAGTATTACATCGTAATCATATCAAACATAACAAAAGCATAGAAATAATTAAACTATCAGTTATTTACAAGATGTTAGTAGTTCTATTCCTCATCGTACTCCTCGTCATCGTCATCGTCGGCGTGCGCGTATTCTTTTTCATGACTGCTTCCTCCTTTCTTTTCATATTCATCTTCCTGATTGTAATGACTGTCGTGACCTTCCTCTGCTGAATGGCCTGCCTCGCCTTTGTCAACATGTCCCTTAGAATGGAAGCCAGCTTTGCCAAAAGCTCCCTTGTCGTATCCTGCAGCATGTTTACCTTCTTTCTTGTGACCACCTTCTTCGGAACCATGATGACCCTTCTCATAGCCATGCTTGTTGTAATGCCCACTGTTATCAGCAACATCGTAAAAGTCATGGTCTTTCTTAAACTCGTCCTTGCTGAAGACTTTGTGGTATCCGGTGATATCTTCACCTTTGCTGAAGTGCTTCTTGTGACCGTGGTCTCCACCTTTGTAGTTTTTGCCAGATTCGTGGTGTTTTCCGTGAGCATCAACTTCGTTATGGTGAGAGCCTTTCTCGCCTTTGTTCTCATCGTGGTGGCCTTCCTTGTGCTCCTTGCCGTAGTGTCCGGAGGCGCTCTTAGCGTGGTGTCCTTTAGAGTTGTATCCTTTGCTTCCCTTTTCCCCGTGAGCTGCGTGATGTTCTTCTTCATAGTCGCTGCCAGCTCCTTTTTCATACTCGTGTCCGGGATCAATATCGGCATATTCTTCTTGAGACTCCTCGTCATCGTCTTCGGCATCTTGGACGATGATGGGTTTAGCCGCAATGTAGGGTAGTGGTGCAGGTGCGAGACCGTATGCTTCGAGTGCCAAGGGTTGAGTTATGGGTAGAGGAGGAGCGAAGGCGTGCGGCTGTTGGTAACCATGAGCTCCAACTTGTATCAAACTCGCTGGGCCATTATTATCGTTTCTATAGATGTAGCTCGTCGCCGCCGGAGCGAACCCGAGCTGAATCGCCGATGCAGTTGCAGCAGCGAACAGTAAGCTGATAAATGTGTTTGTCATCTTGAGATGTGTACCGGACTGGTGCCTGTGCTGTAATAATTTAATAAGCCCGTTGCCCAATATTTATATCTAGGCTAGAGACAAAAGAACCGTGAGTGGACCTCTGCAACCATGTAACAAATTACTTATCAGACGAGGTTATAGGTGACAATGAACATTTTAATTGAAAAAAATTGTCAATGAAAGATTGACCGTTGTGCAATATTGCGAGCACGTCGACCGCAAGATACCTAGAAGAGTACTACGCTACGTGGGGTATGCAAAAAATCAGCGCATGATTTGACCGCGCGGGTCAGCCGCAGCGCAGGCCACAAGGTTAACGCTACAAACACATCCCTTTCAACATTTGCGTGCTCGGCCTCGATATCTTAATATGTTACACCCTGAGTGATCCCGATTCTCGATAAGTAGGCAGGTACCTACCTCTTTAAACCTACAAGTTATATTACCTAAAAAATATGAACGATTATCGATTTTTTGTTGACAGGGGAAATGTGCGTTTAATGAAAAGCTATTTAGTATCATCGGTCCTGATCCACTTGTTCCTACCAATCAGAGGGGCATCAGGGCACGGCATAGAAAATCGGCAAGGTAAAGCTTTGGTCTCGCGATCTTAACGTACAACGCTGCGGTACGCGGCTCAACGCAGCGTGCCGCGTTTGCTCTTCACCGCTGACGCATACTGCGACGGAACAAAATACCATACTAGACGTTTTTCATACAACTATGTGTCCGGCGCCGCATGTCGCATACCGCAGCGTTTTGCGTTACGATCGCGAGACCAAAACTTTAGGAGGGTGAACTAGGCTGAGGAACTACGTAGATCCTCAGCCTAGTAGGTACCAGTTTTTTTCAATAGCCTTTATTTAACAACTTAATACTAATCTAATCTAAAATATTATTTTTATATGACAACGGTATACCAGTACCAGGACCTAATAAGCTAGAAAGAGCTGTTAATTCTATCTATTTATCTAATTGTCAACAACAATAGGTACCTAGGATACTACATACCTATATGTAATTATGGAAGAAAAGGGTAACCGTGATAAAATGTCAGCTACTCTCCATTGCTCCTTATTATTTTTGTCTTTTTTTTTTTTGTTTTTTGAAAAAGTAATGGAACAACCTGATAGCTCACCTGATGTTGGTAACTTCTGCCTATAACAATGCATTATACCTCACAGAGCAAGTCCAATGAGGACGTGCCCTGTAAGGCAATGCACTGCGTCCATCACTCTGAGACGTAAAGATCTTGAAGTCTCATGTGCCTGTAATTACACCGGCGCCCTTACCCTTCAAACCGGAACACAGCAATGCAAGCATCGCTGCTTGGCGGCAGAAATAGGTACGGTGGTAGTACTTCCCTGGGCGAGCTCTCACAAAGAAGGAACGGCTGCTGTTTAGCATTTTTTTCGCGTTCCGTGTTCGCTCGCACATTAGTGATACCTATTGATCCTCTAACCATCGAAGTTTTTTGTAGTAGTAGACCTACCACCTACCCCAAGCCCCCTTCCAAAAGCTCGAGGTACACCCAAGAATACTTATGAGTAGGTGTAGGTAGGTAGGTAGTAGGTACCTACCTACTTTCTATAGGTTGCTGTTTTTGAACCCGCGCCTTTCTAGAGCAACCTTATTAGCTATCTACCTACTACTACCTAGGTACATACGTATACTACCTGTAGTATAACCATGGACTGTTTTATTTTTTTTATTTGAATTTACTCCATTTTCCATCCAGTTCCTAACGCCTATGACCATTAAACAATTCCTTCTTACCTGTTCGATAACTTATATGTACCCATCGCTGTTAAATTAAATTAAAATTAATTACTACCTATGTGTATTTTGTAATACCTATTTGTGAATATTGTAAATTTATACCTACTGTATTACCTAGGTAGGTAGATAGTTGTAATTTTCTTTGTGAATAAAATTATTAGGTACCTACCTACTCCATGGTAGTCCATAAATTAAAGCTCTTGACTGAAGTGTTGAATTCGTACAAGAACATTCAGCATCAGCTTGTTAGGTGACCGCTGGTAGTACCTACGGCTTCAAAACTTGGCGCTTACGACCCTGACGTACCTACGTAAGAGTTACCATTATGAGGTGCATGAGAAAACCGAGTTGGCAAGGGCACCCATAGCTTGTAAGACAACGGGAAATTAGGCTCGTTTTCGAAATCGATGGACCGATGACATTTGGAAGGTCAGAAGTCAGGACTTTACTTGCAATATATGGGGGGAGGAAGACTTCTACGGGCTGCTGGTGATGGTTCCATTTACCACACTGATTTATAAACGATAGAAAGCTTTAAGCGTTCCGTAGAGTAAGGCTGGAGGTATGATGGAGTTTGTAGGTCGATCTCTTTAATCCCTATTAACGCTTACATTTTTAGTTCTGGTTGTCTGGATGAGATCGCTATCAGTGAGAAGGCTGCTCCACTTCCTTTCAAAATTAACTGGTACCCATTATTTCTTTTATAGAATTTATCTAGACGTTTGCTTACGGCTTATTTATGATCCACTCTCATTATAGAGAGACTCTGTCATTGCATAACAACGTATCAGTTAAATTTAAGGAGAGAAAAACATAATATTGGTTATGGCTTATCCTTATAATTTTATTTTTTATGTAACTACCTATTTACAAATACCAAAGTCAACAAAATAACAAGAATTAACAAATCAGTGCTTGACTTCGTAACCGAAGCCCTTGCCCTTGTTATGTCCGCCTTTAGCGCCGAAATCTTCGAAGTGATGATGAGAGGACTCTTCTCCTTCCTCTCCTGAGTGGGCAGACTTGTGTTCATCATCGGATCCCTTTTCAATATAACCACCTTTTCCGAAACCACTTTCATCATGCGCTGATTCATGCGAGCCTCCCTTCTTGTAGCCACCGGCATGTGATCCGTGCTCAGCGTGTCCATTCCCATATTTGTTGAAGTCTCCTTCATGCTTTTCTCCATCATAAAAGTCGTGGTCTTTCTTGAATTCGTCCTTATTGAAGACTTTATGGTATCCATCGAGTTCTTCCCCTTTGGTGTGAGAAGCTTTGTGTCCGTGATCTCCTCCTTTGTGTCCATGGCCTTGCTCGTAATCCTTTCCATGTTCATCGGCTTCGTCATAGTGTTTCTTGTGGCTACCTCTTCCTGATACTGAGAAGCTCTCGTATTTCTCTGTATGATAGTCTCCGGCGCCCCCTTTTCCGTATTTGTGGCTTTTGGTATATCCTTTGTAGCCTTTGTCTCCGTGTTCGTGGTGTCCTTTAGATCCGTAATCTTTCCCACCTCCGTGCTCATAGAGTCCATGGTCAAAGTGTCCTAGTCCGTGGAAATAATCAGAGAAACCTTTATTATCATCGCTTTCTGAACCGTATCCTTTAAAAATCTTCCCGTAATCTTCATTCGCAATTCCTTCGATGTGATCTTCGTCGTTTTCGTCTGTCTTCTCAACTACGGGTATAACGTAAGCTGCGCTGGAGTAGGAGGCAGCCTTGCTTTCATCTTCATTGCTGTGGAAGGGTGTATTCGCGACGGGAACAGGTGCTTTATAAGTTTCAGGTTTCTCGTATAGCTTGGACAAATGCTCCATGACTTCGCTCTCGCCCATTTTGACGACACTTTCGGGCCCGTCGCTCTCTTTCTTATAAATGTATCCAGTCGCTGCAGGCTGAAGGTCAGAGCCGGTCGTTCGGACCATGACCATCCTTTCTACTGTTTCTCGCATTTCCATGCAGGAGCCGTACGCAAACAAAATAATTATAAGGGAGATTTTCCGCGCCATGTTTCAGGTGCAAACGTTAGCTACAAGTGCAATAATGACGACAAAGGTCAAGAGTAGCACTTATATAGCGAATATAATACTGCATCGAGCATTGACATTCATAAATGGGCCGACTCGAGAGCGCTCTCTAGATTGAGCAATGGTCTTCTGTGTCAATGATAATGAAAAACCCTGTATTAATTTAGACGGTGCATTACTCCGCGTTCTAACAGACGACGCGGCACTGACAAAAAAATATGCATTTGTTTACTCGTACCTAGAGAGTGGTACCTACAACGACTACAACACACCAAACAAGTCGCAAAAATTGGGAATGACCCTGAACAAACTTTTTGGACGTAGTGCAGCCCTTGTGGATCCTATAAAGATTCAGACCTTAAATGTTGTTGGCTTTAAGTACATACTTACCTACAAGAATACTCTTATTTTCAGTTGGTAGGTAGGTACAATTATGATGAAAAATAGGTATAATTTAGGTACATTTTTTATTATGAAAACCGAAGTCTTAGGTTCTAAATAAATTAAAGTTATACGTACCTAATAGATACATAGTTGCTACATCTGCATTGAGTTAGGAGCAAAACATGATAACCTAAAGAGTACGATAATTGGAGAAATTTTTCACTTTCTTGTGGATCTTCACAGAGTTTGTATTTTTCTGGGAACTTTTATTCGTTTTATTCGAGTCTACTTCTTTATCGAATCCCATAGAAAGGCGTTTCTTTTTAGTAGTAAACAAATTTGTGTTTTCCTCCATCGAACCCATCGAGATGAACCCTTCCTGTTCATCGAGCGTGTCAGGGTGCATCCTATAGAATATAGCGTAAGGACTGTCTTCAGGCTCTATGTTTTCCTCATGACTCCCGATTCTGGAAAACTCCTTCGTGTTCTTACGTTCGAAGTTAATCGGTTTGTCTTTACCGACAATGTATTTCCTTAAAGTGTCAGAGAGATAGTTCCGATTACCTTTAATTATGTCGTAATTGTGAGCATTGTACTCGGTGTCTCTCTTCCTGTATTCCCCTTTAAACTTTTTGTCTGGTACCTTCTGCGCCATTTCATCGAGCACTCGCGACATTATTTTAGAATTTCGATCACTGTATGCGTTAACCTTCTGCAGTGTCTTGTCAACAACTACCGAGGTTGGTATCTTCTGGTAATTTTCATCCTGCCGATGCACAGAGATCGCCGTTATCTGTGGATTGTTCATCCTGACGATTTTTTGAGGATCACTGGATATCTGAGCTTTGTGGACATTCACTTGCACGAAGTTCGGCTTAGTGTCATATCTGTTGTGATCTTCATAATTGTGCAATTGGAGACTTTGGCTGCGTTGAGGCATTTGAGGATGGTAGTCTGGGTTGACGGGTTGACGGGACCTTTGAAAACTTAAATGTTGTTGAGTGCCCTGGTTGTCGTTAACACTTCCTACTTGATTTTTGGGAGCCAGTTCTTGATGTCTTCTCATATCACCGACAATCTGTTGAGCCGGTTTTGTCTGCTGATGGATCGGTGCGTCTGTAATCCACTGTCTTGCTTGAACTTCTCCCCTGCTGCGTTCAACGGACTGGTATGGTTGAAACGATAGTGTTTTCTTGACCTTGAAGTGTGAGTCGACTATGTTCTCATTTTTATGCTTGAGAGTGCCTCCTGCGAAATGGCGTCTTTGCATTCCCCGCAATCCTCGTCGTTCGCTACTTCTGCCAGAGTTTTGCACCGACACATAGCCTGCTTTAGGACTCTCATCGCTTATGTAGTATGCCAACGTAGGGCAGATACCGATTATAAAAACTCCTAGCACACTGTGCAAGATCTTCATCTTGCTCGACTGAGGCTAACTGACCTACATCAGAAGCGACATCCTTTTAAATCGCTCCTCAGTATTTAGTCGATTGTTTGTTTTGAATCTGAGAAAACAAACAAATACACTGTGTCTATCTTACTGAATCATTTATTGATGTCAACCAAATGTAAATAAGCACTCTATTTGAAGACAATTACTAACAAGGTAGGCAGTCAAGCCCGATTTAGTTAGAAATAGAACCGGCTTAGAAATACATGTTTCAGGCGATTAATCTCTGAAAATTTAAAATGTCAACTTTACGAGTCCAAAAAACATTTTTTTGTTTATCTTTCCTCACAAGGATCCTTTGGGCACGCGGTATGTAGGTACATAGTAAAGTACCTATGACTTTTGAATTATGTCAAGAGACTCTTTGTTACTTTGTCTCGATGTGGCATGAACGGTCTGTGCCTAGTATGTAGTAGCAATTTCAGATTTTGTGTGTTGTTTTTACACTTTGTAGATAGGGTAAACAAACACTTTATAAAATTAAACAAAGACACTAGAATGTATCTATCGTATCGATATTTGCTACGTTTTCATCTCTCCGAATTAATCTCTCGTTGCATACCTATCTCACAGTTAGCAAAGCAATTCCATCAAAAGAATTGAATGAAAATGAGTTCAATCTGATATGATGATGAATGATAATATCACACACATGTTATGATAATAATCTATTGGTCACAGCAACTCTCATGGTCTTAAATTGTCTACGTTTATCTAAGTAAATAATATTTATAAAACAATGTGTGTTTTCATTCAATGTTGAATCAAAACTAAATAGCCAGTCAAGATAGTGTAGTAAGGCGAGAAAGTTCATCATGAAGTTCCAGTTATTAATATTCATAATAGGATTATTCAACGCTATGCCAACCGATGGGCGATTGATCCAAAAGAATAAGACAAGAAACGTAGAGGAGACGCAGACAGAGAAACCGAACCCATCCATCCGACTTACAAGAGACATTGAAAATTATTCTTTAACAGGATTTTCTAAAGAGGAACCAGTCCAAAGTGAAGAGTTCATAAGTTCTTACAGAAAAAAGGCAAGATTCTTCTTCAATACAAAGGCACCAAAGATCCAAGCACAGAAGAAAACGCGAATCATCAGAGATTCCATGGAAAATATTAAGCCTGAGCCAAAGAGTAAGAATGTTAAAGAATTTAAAATACCTACAAAACCAAAAGCAGTATTGGTTAAAAAACCAATACCGAAATTTCACGATAAAGATTATGATGATTTTCAATCAAAGATGACCAATAGTCATATAATCACAGATTCCAGCGACCACGAAGACGAAGACTTTAATTTACAAGATTACGATTTTGATACCAATCATGATGAATTTTCTAGTGGAAGAAAACATTTAGAACCTAGAATTACGCGAATTAAGAACACGGAATTTGAAACTAAACAACCTGATACGAAACTCGTCAGTAAAGTAGCGGTACCAGACAGTATAAAGACAGTTACTATTTCTAATAAAAAGGAGAGATCTGCTGAGCAAAACTGGAAAGTATCCACTGATAACAAGAGAGAAGTCGATTACTATGACGATATAACTACAACAAAAGCAACAGAAACAGTTACCAAGACCCAAGATGATGAATACAGTGACGAAAATGAAACTATTAAAGAATTTGATCACAAGAATTCATCAAGAACTCCTAGATCGTGGAATGTTAATTTGCTTGGTCAACAATTTAACAACCCAGTGTCGAGGATCGTTACAAAGTTCCTGAGTGTTTTGCCATTGTTTCCTGAGTTACCTAATTCTTATCAGATCGAGCCGGCGAACCTGGAATCCAGTGAAATAATGGAAGACCCACTAACTAGGAGGCATTGGTTATTAGACTTTTAATATTGATTAAATATTTTGTACAATAATTAATGTAAACTGGGGAATACTATTATTGGTTTTATTAAAATAACTTTGAAAAAGTGGTAATAAAAAGATACGATAAAATACTTAACTTTTTTATTTAAAGAAAAGATACAAAATCTTAATAATTAAAACATTCATTCGTCCTATAAAACCTTCTTAGTCTATGTTAAAATTATTTGCATTGAGTTCCCATAGTTTTCGTACAGATTTTCATTATTAAGTTCAGCGCAAAAGAAATTGTGTGCAACACAATTTCTATTGACTTCGTAGGTAAGTATTTTAGGTACAGGTACATCAATGTTATATTCTGTAATGATCAGAATAGTCAGCACTGTTACTCATTGCAGTTTGTTTAGCGACGTCTCGATATCTGTCAAAATTTCCATCAAAGCCTTTAGTATTATCGTGCCCAGTATGATTATTTTCAAATCTATTCCTTTCTGAATCTCCTTCTTTCTTAAAAGTATTAGACTGATTGCCTAATGCTGCCACAGCATGTGATGATAGAAGAGCTTGAGAGCCTCCGTTGTGAGCATTAGCACTGCCCTTTTCCTCAGATTTAGCACTGTTATTGTTGTTATTAAAGAATTCTTTATCGACCTTATATTCATCTTTGTGATAAATTCTATGAAATCCCGTTTTTTTCTCGCCATTATCTTGATTTTTTTTCAAAACGTACATTGAATCTTTTTTATTGTTTTCCGATCCAAACTTATTGGTAAAGGAATCTAGGAAATCTTTAAATTCAATATATTTTTGATCATTTTGTCCATATTCTGTTTTATCATTTGCTGTTTCTTTATCGCCCTTTTCATGATTACCAAAGTCATGATGGTTTTCATATCTTTTTTCGGTGTCGGCGTCATTGCTTAATTTCTTTATATCACCATCATATCCATGATGTATATGTGAGGTTGTAGTTCCATGGTCAACAGGTGAATGATGATTGCTTTCTAAACGACGCTTTCTTTTAGTATACTCGTCTGCATCAAATTCCTTGCCCCAATGTATTCCTTTAAACGATATATGATCACCATAATTGTTTTTATCATAGTTATAGTCATTTAAAACGAATGAGAAGAAGGGGTCATGTCCCGTCATGGGATTATCTGTAGTTTTTTCCAAATAATACTCAGTCGTGAGAAAGGGAAAACCTTTAAAGGACTGTGGTACGTCATCGGAGAGGTCTTCGTGGATTGGTATAACTCTAGCCGTATCTACAGCGTAGCGTTTGTCTTTTGCTTTTTCTACTTCAGCTTTCATTTTGATGTGTTCGTAATCATACGGACTGTGGTGGTACGAAGGCCAGTTATCGTAGACACCTCTGTAGCTAGATCTGATGTCGTCATCATCGCTATGATACTCTCTGCTGTCATACCGAGCTATCATTTCGTTCATGTAATCAGGCTGGTATTGCATAGCTGACTTCAGTCTCTCGTACATCACATCGCTTTTAATTTTCGACGGTTGGAAGTTTGCATCGTATTTCGATTCCGCTTTCGCCATAGCATAGTCCAGATCTCTTTTTCTCAACGTAGACTCGTACGGTTTGAAGGACTGCTGCATGAAATCTATCGGATGATACTGCATTGGGTAGAGAAAGTTCTTTAGTTCACTGTAGTTTTCTAGCACCGGTTCCCTGGTACTATCGCTGCCGAACATGGATAATGTCCCAGCGTCGTTGTTCACTTGTTTGTATACGTAGCCGGTTTCCATCGGCGCTGAGGAGTCTGAGTTGGATTTCCTCGATATAAAGACGCGCTGCATTTGCGTCTCTGACGTCACATAATATGTTGTGGTTATAAAACACAATATTATTAAAACACTCATAGTTCGGTGATGAGAGAGCAGCGACGTGCATTCGCAGTCTGCGGAGAAGTGGACTGGAAGTGGGTTTTCCCAGTGATGTTTATATTAATTGTTTATTATTTCCGTTTGCCGGAAAACAATATTGAGACAATGGCGGGTCAGACGATTGAGAAATATCCCGCGTCTACAATGCAACTGGGTGAATTGTGATTTTCGAGAAATTTAATGCAAATGTCAAACTGTAAACTGGTAGGTAGGTTACCTTACCTACAGAGTTTGATAGAATTTAATAGGTACCTATCTTTTTCATACTCGAACAAATGAACACATTAAGTAATTCGTCCAACTTTTCATATCATCGTGTCTACCAACCTACATTCGACTAGCTTATAGTGCAAAGTGCTCGACGTTATACCTAGGACTACTTTTTACCTATGTACTTTAAATTTATTTACCTATATACATCGATGAATCATCGACGAACGCCAAAATTACAAAACATAAAAATTCCTTTCTTCTGCAACTAAAGAATGCACTCTGCGCGCATTACAACTCCATAAGTTATAATTTGAACCTTGACCCCTCAAAATACAAGTCGTCTAAGTTTCCACTACGCTAAAGCGGCTCCAATCATTGACCACTTAATTACTAGAATCAATAACGTTCGGTCACGGTCCTAGTCAGACAGTAAGTACGCGTCCTTCAATTTGTCACGTGTATATTGAGCCTACTTACAATACGGCGGCGGATTTTGCCAATCGTGAAGTTAGCAGTTTTTAAGTTCGTGAATTAGGTGCATAGAAAAATATACTCTTTAAAAAGAGATTATGTGGATTAGAGGTCTGTCAATTTTAGGGGAAACATAAGCACTTTAATTATAATTGTTTTTCTTGTGTTATTGTGGGCATTGTTGTTTGATTTTGGTGAAAGATACTTGTGGTCGTAGCATAAAGTGTGAGCCATTGGAATAAAAATGTATTAAAAATCCACCATTTTGCCTTCAAAACAAACGACAGCCGACTTATCGAATGACTTGACTGATATTATTTCAAATATTTCACTTGACACTGGCAAAATTCTCTGACTAAATGGCGGACAGATGCCTTATAGAAATGTGTGTAAAGTGGTTTTCCGAATGTAAAAATTCGTGTTAGGTTTTGAAGAGAAAATCCACCATTTTCTTTTCAAAACAAACGACAGCCGACTTGACAAATGAATTGACTTGACTTATTACAATTATATCACTTGACATTGGCAAAATTGTCTGTCGAAATGACGGACAGAGGCCATTAATGAAGAAGAAGAAGAAAAATGATTACCTACCTAGGTACCTACTTATTTTTGTTTCGTTATCGATAGTTGGTTTTTTTTTAATAAAAGAGTTTATTAATCAGAAGACTTTATTGTAAATCGATTTAACATTAACGTTATACAAAAATAATATTCTAATATTCCTAATATTATTTTGTACAGATAAAGCCTCGAGAGGCGTTCCACCAAGGACAGGCCACATAGATGCCTAACTTAATAAATTCTGATTTTGAAAATATTTTTTCTTTATTTTTAAGTTTTTTTAGTATTGCCCCGATTCTGTTGTTTAATTTATCTAAACTAACCTAATTTGACAGCACTAAAATTGTTGCCATCAAGAACTCAAGAACTGAAACAGCAAAGATTACAGCAACTATAATTTTAGTGCTGTCAAATTAGTTTAGAAAAATGCACCAACAGAATTGGGCCAATTGACTAAATATAATTATCGTATAATTACCTAATTCATAAATGATGCTAGGTGGAGCATAAAATGATGAAAGAATAAGCCATATCATAATTTTAATGGCGAAAAAAGGCATGCACTGTTAAAAATATATTTGTGTATGTGAATATGACATTTTCTTCTGCTAATTTGATGTAATCTTATGTAAAATAAAATAAATAACACAAAAATATAATATAATATTTTTATTGAAGTTATTGTTTCATAGTGGACGGTTTGATAGTTAATAGTATAATACATATTGAATGGTCTATTTATTATAAATATACATAAAATATATAATATATAAACTTTAAAAAATTAAAGTATGATGCAAAAAATATGGTTATGTGCATACAATAAACAATTTTGATGGTTTTTATTATAAAAGCAACTAAGATTATGAATAATATTCATTATTCATTTTATCGGTGTATTTTTCAGATCTTTGGCTAACTTAATTGGTAACCATTTTAACTAAATTGTGAACAACAGATTAGCGACTAAATAGTATGTTTTATCCCTTCCAGGAACTTCATAAAGCTAGATTATGCGATATATTGCAACAAAAAACAATTAAATACAAAGCTAAAACAACCATGAGTTAATTCTAAACAACAGCCATTCCCAGAATCTCTAATTTTACCTTCCTATGGTAAATTACCATAGCGACTTTGTTCACAAATATGTATTGACTCTATCTAACTGTGGATTTCCATCAAAAAACATTCACTATGCAAATATTTTTATCTGTTTTCTTGGGCTAGCGTTTCTACCAAAGAACCTGTGTGAATTGTATGTAAAGATCTGAAGATTGGTCGGTGCTAGCGTTTCCACTATAATACATTGTGTGAATTGCATGTAAGGATATAACTATTTGTTCTGCATTGCGGTGCCACACCTAAGTGTTGCGAGATTTGTACAACACAATCTATAAAAACAATCTGCAAAAGATTCTGAAATGTCAAACATGCACAAGGGTTGAGGGTGCGGTGGTAACGCAATTCAACTTTTTTTTACTATTTACTTATATAATTTTTAGAATAATTTAGTCAGTTTAATAGGTACTTACTTGTAAATTGAAATAACATTGGTAATAAATTAAATACAAATTCATTGACAGAATTACCGAGTATTTTCATGAGCTGTGAAAAATCACGTGCGAGATTAAACTAAGATTTTGTAAATTTTACTATTACGAGTGCATATGCCACGGATTTAAATTTATTTTAGTTAAATAGAAATGTTTTTAAGTTTGCTTGCTTGTTAAGTTTTATTAAACCCACTCTCGAATTTTCAACTTATTACTTTTCCAAATTTCATTCTCTTAATTGACGCTTCAGATGTACAAAATTAACAAAAATATTATGAATCTTACGCGCCCAACGTATTTCCGTACAATATTAAGGACCGAATTCTAAAACAATACTCGTATTTTTTTAAGAATACTAATTAATAAGTAGCTCTACCCATGTGTCAATTTAATGTCGCCATTGTTGATACACGCTGTATATCTTCTTCTTTTATGACTTATTTTATATTGACAAAACTCTAACTTGCAAATGTAAGTTATCTAATTATACGAAATATAGTCCACTTCTCTTCAAAACAAACGACAGCCGACTTGACGATGACTTGACTTATATTATTTCAAATATATCACTTGACACTGGCAAAATTGTCTGTCAAAATGACAGACAGAGGCCATAAATAAAAGAAGAAGAAGTCTTATTTTTCTTGAGAGAAAATAAGTGGCTTTTCCCTTCAAAATCTATGGGAAAATATACTCGAGCACCACATAAAGGTTTATTTTGACAGATTTCAATTGACAAATGCCTCAAAATCTACGCATGAATCTCGATAGAAGTTTAATCTCGATTTATGAATGAGCTAACATTGATTTAGAATAAGGCTTACACATACAGAGCAACGATTTGTAAGAATATAAAATGAAATCATTTCTACCTATGTAAATTTATCTTACTGACGCCAAGAGGTTTAGAATCCTATTAGTTACAATTTAGACTAGAAAAAAAGGCACAAAACTCCCAATGAAACTAATATTAGTCACAATTTGTACCTATATAATAGTTAAGTTATTATTGCACTCAAAGTTACTTAAGTTATCAAAGAAACCAAAGTTATGAATATATTATATAAAAGTTATTAAATATCGCTTGTTTATGTATGTTTTTTACCTTTATATTTTTTGCTTACTACATTTAAAACACAGAATTTTGCAAAGTTTAAGAGGATAGTTTATATCTTTATATTTTCTGTATTATGTTATTTTTATATTAATAATAAAAACTAAAATAAATACATACTAATATTTGGTATTTACAATACTATAAATTTTACATACTTGCATATCACTAACAAAAAGAAATATTATATACTTTTTATTTAAACTTTGAGACATTTTTTATTTCAAAATAGTGGCATGCAATAAACAAATAGGTATCATACCTAAGAGTAAACCTAAGTTAATAAAATAATTATATAAGTTTTTACGTAAAGACGTAAAACCAAGGTAAATCGGAAAAAATACACGTACCTACCCCTCTAGCACATAGCTTAACTGTTAAAATACATAAACATAGTTCATTTAAAAGAATATTTTAATATTAACGTTGTAACGGTTAACTGATAAATAAACTAAAACTCTTTGTCCAAAACAACTTTTATATACTTAATTATTTTTTAAATTTTATTACATTTTTATGACAGGCGTCACAGCTCAGTTGGTAATAGCTCTGCCTGCCGCGCTGTGGGTCGTGGGTTCGAGCCCCACTTAGAACAAACATTTGTGTGTGGCAAACATAGATGTTTGTTCTGTGTCTGGGTGTTACTATGTATTGACAAAAAATTATATAAGTATTATATCAGCAATCTAGTTCCCACAGTACAAGCTCTGCTTAGTTTGGGACTAGAGGGCGTTGTATGTAATGTCCAAGGTTTTATTTATATAAATTGACACAGCCGCCACAATTTTTCAAATTTTGTGCCAATTCAAATCACTGGGGGCTTCCCAAGTTACTTACAAAGAGGCACTGAAGTATTAAGCTAGATGAATCTTATGACACATAGACATAAGGACCAAAACCTCTTGAGCGACATATTCGACTACATATCTCATTTTAAAAATATTTATTACCACTAAATAACGTACGTAGATTTAAATATTCTATTTGAGAGCAATAGGGTAGGACTTGGGTTCTTACGTGCACCGGAAATCCGAACACAGAGCCATTTTCAGCACACTATCTAGAAAGAGAGAAAAATACCGTTTTTTATTTGTTTTTTTTTATCCCAGTAAAAACAAATAACAAATAGATAGTAAATATAAATGTCAAAGTTTACATGTTTGTGTTTCAATCACGCTGTAATTGCTGGTTAGATTTTGATGAAACTTGGAATATATAAGATATAGTTCGTAACCTGGACTAACGCATAATAATAGCCCTTTGTATCTATTGAAGATGATTTATACAGCGTCAGGAGGCAACCTATGCCTACACCAAACGAAACGCTGTAGTGCCTGGGACAATGCTAATATTACGCAGATCTTACCAGAAGGCACTATATTCATAAAAAAATAATTAAGGTACCGTAAGCTGCACTAAAATGTGTACGATTCGTAACTTTCAAACTACTGTCACCGTATTGCAATAGACATTTACAGGATAAAAACTAAAAAATTATGAACCCAGTTGATAATTTTACTTATTTATTTAGTATTGGGACCGTCAAAGTCCATAACAATGCTGCGGCCCTACATTGAAAATTAAGAATTGTACACATTCCAGTGCAGCTTACGGTACTTTAATTTTTTTTTTATGAATACTAATAAGTAGCTCTACCCGTGTGTCAATTTTTTGTCGCCATTGTAGATACATCAATCATCAATATATATAAAACTCTTTTGAAGCTGACAGAGAATCAACGCACAGCCTAAACTATAAGTCCTAGAAGTATGAAATTTGGAAGGTAGTATCCTTATATAGTGTAGGGGTGCACTGAGATAGGAATTTTGAAACGTCACACTCTAAAGGTTAGAACGCGAGCAACGCCGCGGGCGACGGCTAGTGCTGTATATACGGTGGATAGCATACCTCACGTATCAACAGACTGGTTGGCAAGGGAGCCGTCCCAAGCCGCTTCTTTGTGTGCTGCCGCCTGTCGCTTTTTTTCTGCAACACAGAAAATAACAAGATAATACGCTTTTTACATGTCAACTAGGCTGAGACGCTTTAGGTGCGGGTTTGATCCTGCACGGAGGCAGCAATAAGTACATGATTCTACGTATTATATACACCATACATTATTTACGAAAACTTTTTGTTTATTTTTTTTGTCTACTTTGTGTACATTGCTTTTTCTTAAATATTTAAAAAAAAACGGGTGATTGGGCGTATGTTAAAGCTTATTCAAACCTGTCTTGCCGCGAAGTTCTTTGGAAAAAAAACTTTGCAGGATAAATACTTGTGGGCGTTAACGACTCGTACCATTCGTACCCTATAGAATCTACACCCGTGGTATATGAGTCTAGAGGGTACAACGTTAGAGTCTAGACCCACTGAACTCTAGGCGTACTCTCTAGATTCTAGCCGTACCCTCTAGTTTAGACTCTAGTCGTACCCTCTAGGCTCTAGTCGTACCCTCTAGACTCTAGTCGTACCCTCTAGGCTCTAGTCGTACCCTCTAGACTCTAGTCGTACCCTCTAGACTCTAGTCGTACTCTTTAGTCTAGACTCTAACGTCGTACCCTCTAGACTGTCTAGCTAGATTCTAAGAGGGTAAGATTGTAGATAGTTCACCTCTAGCGATGGTGATGAGTCGTCGTTCCTCGGCTCGTTCCTGTCGCGCCGTGCTCAGTTTGACGCCGAGAGCGCCCGACACTAGTCGCCGAGCCAATGCAGTGCACGTTTCAGGACGCTGTCTGAAAATATACAGTCGAAGTCAAAGAGTGATCTCAGCAGTATTCATGAGATAGGACCACCTAGAACACTGAAAACTGGTTTGTAAAATCAGAATAATAATATGTTCTTTGGGGTGAACAAAATGTTTCAAACTACCTTAGATTCCATAAAAATGGTTCTCAGAGCTGATGAATAATCTAAGAACTTAGAAACGGCTGCACTAATTTTCAACAAACATAGCTAAGAACCATTCCAGATCCACCAGCTTTCTGACAAAAAAAATAGCATTTAAATCGAAACCCTAATTGCTGAGCTATGAGGCCACAGACTAACAGACTGACACACAAGCCGTCAAAGTTCTGTCTTTTTCGGCCGGAGGTAAAATTATAAAAACAATTGGATACCTGTAAGGCTGTAGGAATTCGGCACTCTTCTTGGCTTTGTTCCTGGACTCCAGGGTAGCGGCATGAAGCGGTCGGCATTTGGCAATAGAACGTGGCGTTGATAGCACTTCGCTAGCTGAAATCATCAAACAAATTCATATTAGTTTTATATTTCTTTCAACTTTTTCTATTACTACTTGTCTGGGGTCTTATGCTCACTTTGGCAGACATTTATAAGGATAACGTCAAAATTACGTCGAAAACTCTATCCACCCACACCCACGGGTAAAAACGACTATTCGACGTCATTTTGACGAATTGAGTAGGTATATAGCCTCTGGTCCTACAATCAAACTTAAGCCATTCAAAATTAAATTATACTTATTTCTAGCCATACAAGAACTATTTCGAACTATTTACCTGTGTTTTAGTTTTATATTGGACGCTAAGTGATCTGTGCCCCTGAAGGTATTAAGAATAACCTATTTAAGTTAAAGAATCGCAAACGTAACATAGGCCACTATCGCACACGTAAAACGTCCTTGCCAACTACATTAAGGTCAATTAGTTGTGTGAGGTTCGCGAAAACTGTGTGTATTTAACATATAACACGTTACGTGCAACTAGTCAGGTTATTTCGGAAATCGATACTTATGCTAATTCCAAGGTTATGCTCAAATTAATTTCAATAAGTATTGTAATAGTAGTAGATTGTTATACATTTATTCAACAAATTGCGTACATATACACAGATACAAAAGTGAAAAAAAAGTAAGTCAGACAGGAAGGAGCAAACCGAGTAGAATACAAGGGTCTAAAATGACAAATCATATCAATCAGTTTTACTGCCGAGCGAGAGTTATAGTGATTGCGAGAAAAGCAAATAATACTATACAATACGTTTATTTTATTAAAAATTAAACGTACCTACATAACATATCAACGAAACCGTAATAAGTAGTCTTTATTCATTCTATTTGTGAATACTTTTTTTAAAGTCACGTTGGTAACAGTAAAACAACTTTTTCGCCTAGCGCGAAACATGCTATTTTATGCTCGCTGGTACGCTATAATGACGGACTTTGCCGACAGAACTACTCAACAGTGTGGTGGGAATAGACGGATTTTTTGACCAAGAGAAGTAAAAAAACATTTCTATTGCCGCTCTCAGCCTAATTAGCTTATTCCGCAGTAAACTTCCCAAATGAAAATAGCTTTATACTCATTCCGTTAAATGTGCCACTGATGCTTTCTTGTAGGACCTGGGAACCTAAAAACCGGGTATAAGGGAAAGCTTGCAATGCTTTTTCTTCCTATCCGGCTTCCGTGTTCATAGGCGTGCGTGATCTACCAGCCTACATTTAACTACCTAGTCAATCGCATGTCTATACATCGGATGTTAAAAGTAGAACAAATAAACATGAACGATACGAAGTAATGTTTTACCTTTTAATATTTTTAAATTACTAACTGGCATGATTCCAATCGATCGATCAAGGAGATTCGATAAAATTACGTTTAATCGAGTAAGACTGGATAACAAACCTGTTTCAGTAGACTTCATTTAATTAGTATAAGCTGATTTTTGAAAACGTTACGTGCAACACTATTATACGCAAGACATCACTATTTATGGAGCGTTTGCTTTATCTGTGGTAGAGGGATGCAAGATGGCGGTAACGAGAGTAAATGGAAGATATGATTTGACAATCATCATCAATATATATAAAACTCTTTTGAAGCTGACAGAAAATCAACGCACAGCCTAAACCATAAGTCCTAAAGGGATGACATTTGGAGGGTAGTATCCTTATGTAGTGTAGGGGTACACTAAGAAAGGAATTTTGAAAAGTCGCGCCCTAAAGGGTAGAACGCGATCAACGCCGCGGGCGACGGCTAGTAAATGGATATAAAGATAAATCTAGTTATCGGGTAATTTTATTCTAACAGTAGTGAGGTAGGTATGATGCTGGTGTGGTGCTGATTGCAAATAGTAACTAGAGCATATCGACAGGTAAACCAACACTCAATATCTCAACAATGACAATAGAAAATCCTAAACCCACTCCAGCAGTCTTAGCATAAACACCCTAAGCAAAGATTTGTCTTCTGAAAAGTCTATCTATCTATCTAATCAGCCTATGCTCACCCACTGTTGGGTCGGCACCTTGGGAGAAGTAGAGTAACATTATTTCTGCCTCTTTTCCCGTGAATCAAAATAGACGAGGTATAATTTATTTCGAGAACTAAGAAACTATCATGATAAGCGATAGTAAAAGATGGACATGGGCAGATGACAATGTAATCGAAATACATGGTATTCCAAGTTCCATCCAACTCGATACAGCTGAAACCGCGGGCGCAACCTAGTTCAAAAACTAGCTAGATTGTCTATCTGTTAATAATACAATTACCAAGAGACTACATAACAAGTACTCATAAGAATAATTGCCGTGTATGTTGTAGTACACGAATGAACATAACCCCGTTTTGAGGCATAACCCCGCGGAGTCAATAACCGGAGTGACGCAAGTATAAGTGGCACGACGACGTTCAACAATTGTAAACGAATGTGTTTTGTATGAACGAAGGCTTTGCGGTATGGAATAATCCACCAATAGGATTGCTTAATTTTTCGTAGCTATGAAAACAGAACAAGCCTATTGGTGGATTAATCATCGCTTGGATGCCTCGTACATTCTTGGAGGAAAGGTAAGCGTAGGGGTTTTGAAGTAGTAGAATAAGTAAAGGCGTTGCGGGGTAGTAGAATAAGCAAAGGCGGGTTGTACTATATGTATCATAAAAATGTATTTACAAAACAAAATGTATTTAAGTATTCTACCAGCAATCTAGTTAACATAATACAAGCTTTGCTTAGTTTGGGACTAGAGAACGTTGTGTGTAATGTCCAAGAATATTTAATTAAATTTTTAATTTTGAAAGGTATATAAGATTGTTGAATAAAATGAAGTTTCGCACAATAAAAACAAGTAAGAAGGAACTGATACAGCAGGAAATCGAAGTCACCAAAGACTAGCTACAGCATGTATGGAAAAGTATTGTAAAACAGGTTTTTGTGAAGTCTATTTTCCCCGAGGTTTTACGAGTAGACGTAGTTCCTTGTCGTACACCTAAATAACCCATTCAATGCAGATTACAGACAGCAAGTTCTCAGAAGTTCACAGAGGTACAAGAAGCATTTAGTGCAGTAATTGTACGTTCAAGGAATTCATGCAACAATGCTTCCTAGAAAGTTTTAAGACTGAATAAATAGCTAAATTTTTTATTTGATTTCAGATTGCCTGTGCAAAACTACACTGGACATTGGACATCATTAGATACCTTCACAATTTTAGGGGTAATTTTTACGTTTACAATACAGACATGAGGCATAAGCCAAGATCGGTGTATATGGAGTGGGCCATCGGATTGATTTATATAACTCTCTTTCATAAATATAATGATAATTTCAACTTGAAACTTCAATTTTTGTGTGGTAATCATGCTGATTGTCCATTTAAAGTATCCACCAATTTTGATGTTCATATCCCTTTTAGTATAGCGGTAAGTGAAGTTTGACACCGATGTGCAATCACAATGCAATTAAATCGTGGATTTTGACTCGGAAATTGCAAATCATTGCAGCATTGATTTTCTAGAACATACCAGCAGGTATTGGACACTTCCAGATTACGCAGTCGTTTGACCTCACTTCCCATTAACATGAGGGTTACCAGACGTCTGAATTTTTTATGACAAGTCCTCATTCCATCTGCTTTCAAAATACAGCCGAGCCTTTTTTTTTTTTTTTTTTTTTTTTTTTAAATTGTTTTGTTACCTAATTTGGGCGGTTTGGGCTAAAACTCTTGCACAATAATAATATCATAACAAGTAGGGCTACTCTCGACCCCACTGTTCCAAATTGGATTCGGATTTTGACAGAAATTGCACTGCCAAACGACACGATTTCCGTCAAAATCGGAGGATCCAATTTTGAACAGTAGTCGAGCAGCTCTATAGCTATTTATCAAACTTAAAACTAGTATTGCAAAGTATAAGGAAATGAATTCTCATTTCCACAGATACTTACAAAATGTGGAAATAACGTAAATAATCAAAATTTAAATAAAACATTACGCGTTAGCCTACAACCGGTACGAGGTTAGCCTACTGAACTACGTGACTCCTCTCGCATTTTGTAATACATGTAACGTTTTGTTAGTAGCGGCGGTAACGGGCTCAAGTTCAAGGCGGTGATGGTACGCGTCCTGAATGAATAAACAGTTGTAGAAATGTGGAACGCAGAATGAAATTGAAAGTGTTTGGTCCAAGGCCACAGAGATGCAGGCAGTTTATTAATAAGATAACAATCTTAGTAAATATCTTGTGTATAAGAACGAAAGTCGTATCTGTAAAGTATACAATCAATTTTATAAAAGAAAATCCTAACTACAGCCTATAGCAAGGTATGAAATTATGAGAAGTTTTTATTGTCCTAGGGTAAAACAGTTTTATAGTATTTTTGGGGTCAGTTTTTGGTACAAAATCTAGACCTTTATTCAAAGAACTAGCTGATACCCGCGACTTCGTACGCGTGCGAAACTTTCCACCAAAATATCTATCAACCAGCTTACGATGAACCTCGTAGCAAATGGCTGCTTTTGGTTTAGAGAGTTTAAACTGTATCTAAGCATCCACGTCTTGGATTTCAACAAAATATAGCCTATAATTCAATCCGGAAAAAGGGCTTCCGAATGGTATAAGTTTCGTTGAAATTGGTCCAGTAGTTAAGGCGTGATCCGCGAACAAACAAACAGACAAACTCGATTTTCTGAATCAGAATCTTTTATTTAGCAGATTTGCATATTAAGTTTATCCATATCTTTAATTTTAGTTTTTGGCTTTTTTACAGTTTTATAAATAGTATAGATCTTGCGTATAAGAACGAAAGCCGTATCTGTAAATTTGTTATACTACAATCAATTTTATAAAAGAAAATTCTAACTACAGTATAGCAAGTTTAGATATGAAATTATGTGAAGTTTTATTGTCCTAGGGTAAAACAGTTTTATAGTATTTTTGAGGTCGTTTTTTTGATACAAAATCTAGAATGAATAGAAAACTGTGTACCTATATAACAATAGGTGCAGTTGTCGCAATATCCAAGAGGAGGGACTTAACAAGTTGCAGTTGCCTCACAAAGCAGTGCAGTTTCATTGTAGATTTTGATCTCGATCTCAGACATTGCGCAAAGTTACGATTACTGAATCAATTGTACCGCAAAAGTCACTTTTAAAGCGTGAATTTTATCTTGAAGAAGTATCTTAAATAAAAGCCAAATAAATGTTTCTCTATCTCTATCTATCTATCTGACATTTTAGGATAACTAAGGAAGTAATTAATTAATACTTTTAAAGAAGTAAGTAAACTTTTATATTGTTTTTGTATAATTAAATCTTGAAGAGGTCAATAAAAGCTAAAGTAAATAATAATAAATAACTGTCCTAGCAGTTTTTTGTAATACAACAAGTATTACAAAAAACTAGACAGATTCGAAAAGTTACGGGACGACGAAGTCGGTGAATATTTATTTAATTACTTAAAAGTAAGTATTTATGTATTCTATTAGCTATCTAAGTCCAGGAATATCTATTTACTTATTTATTTATTGTACACGAAAAATGACATTGGATAAAGAAATCTTGAACGATAACCATCGGAGATAACTCGACTCAAAATTCTCACTTGGATTCAAAAACTATATTTACAACGAGATCATGAAGGTGATTTTGCGTTTAATACTTTACAGCTATGAATAACCTTGATTTCTAGTTATTGAGTGTATTGTTAGATGTATACAGCTTGTAATATAGGCAGTTACATGCCTGTTTTTTGTCGACTTTCCGTGTTCTAAAATTCTAGAAATTCAGCATACAGTCCACCAATCTGAATTATAGCCTGCATAGAACCGTTTCAAACGTATGAGGCATACGATAAACTTAGGCCGGAATACTGAAACGTCACTCAAATTTAAACACCACTTAAAATTGCTCTGCTGTGTTTGACATTACTCATTTGTAAGAGATGGCAATCATTTAGGTGGCGTTTGAGTATTCGGCCGTTAGTCAGTCATACTGATTGTGTTATTGATTTAGTTTGAAAAGGTTCTAAAGTGGTATATAATATCAGAGGTTGATAGCACAATTAAATTTGTACACGGATGCATAGCATAAGGTAGTTATACTAGTTATTATTTAAATCATGTAGGAAAAACGGCGACCAAACGACTATCAACTTTATGCATAAAACATAAGATCATTATTTCCCTGATAGGTTTCGACATGCGATATTTTATAAACTTTTTATAATAAGTAGGAACAGCTGATACACGCTGGTATTTTTTTCAGAGTCCACCTAAATGGTGAGGCCAATAAGATGAGCTATAGAGTTGTCTTTTGTTTATGATTTTTTTGCTAGTTTGTTGGCCAGCAGTGCAAGTACCGTTCTTATCGATCGCTAAAGTCGATAAACGTATCGAATCGTATCGTTCCAAGGGAGTACGGATCTCTTGTCGACAAAAGATCCGTACTCCCAAAAATAAGGTCAGAGTTTATCGAAATCATTCGTTCACTGCTGCCATGATTTACTAGTTTACTGTCAATATCACTGTTAATCACTTTCGTTTGTCAGAATAAAAACATAGTAAACATACACTATTGCCAATTCGTTAAAATTTAACGAATTTGTCTACCGATCGACTAAGTTGGTAACGTACCCGCAACTGTCGATAAAACCATTTTTATCGAATTTTGACGATTCTAAATCTCAAATTATGCGATCGACAAGAACGGTACTTGCACTGCTGATTGACCAAGCTTAAACTTGATTGAGACCATACACAACATAGAACTAACCTCAAGAGTATTTTTTTTCTATGCCTCATATCTATTACAAAGCAGATAAGCACTTCTATAAATACGTATCTATAATTTGTTTTTCAATTTCAACAGCAAAATCTATCTAATCATCATCATCAATATAATATAAAACTCTTTTGAAGCTGACAGAGAATCAACGCACAGCCTAAACTATAAGTCCTAGAGGTATGAAATTTGGAGGGTAGTATCCTTATTGTAGAGGTGCACTAAGAAAGGAATTTTGAATCGTCACACTCTAAAGGGTAGAACGCGAGCAACGCCGCGGGCGACTGCTAGTATTTATTATATTATTATAATATAAAACTCTTTTGAAGCTGACTTAGAATCAACGCACAGCCTAAACTATAAGTCCTAGAGGTATGAAATTTGGAGGGTAGTATCCATATATAGTGTAGGGGTGCACTAAGAAAGGAATTTTGAAAAGTAGCATCCTAAGACCCTTGAAAATTGGTACATAGATAACTCAAATAAATTGACTCGACACGTGATTCAGGATTTTTAAATTTTTTTAAAACTGTTCGTATACTGCTACTACGCGAGGAAAGCCGCGGGCGACGGCTAGTTTATTCATAAAATAACAGATTATTCAATAAATACAATTGAATAGCTTCTGTTAAATAATATTTCGTAAAGCGTAGCGAATTTCAAATGTTTTATAGCATCAATAAAATGAGCGTGGTAATCGGAATTACGACGCTGTTATGAGTTCGACAGCAATTACACTATTATAAGTGCAGTAGCGCGTTAGGTTTACACTGCAATGAGGACTTGTCTCTAAAGCTTTGCCGTATTACCGCTGTGTGGAATTTTACCGCAACTTAAATAATTATGTACTGTACTAGCTGTCGCCGCGGCTTTGCTCACGTGGTGTACACATTATTTGGTTAAAATCTTTGATCCTAATTTTAGACCGTTTAGGGTGCGACTTTTCAAAATTCCTTTCCTAGTACACCCCTACACTATATAAAGATACTACCCTCCAAATTTCATACGGCGTATCGTGACATTCGTGACGCAGCTTTAACTAATATTTAAACTATTCCACTTTCGAGTACGAAGCTTAAAATCGATTGGTGCGCAAAAGCGTAGTGCGAAAAATCTTGATGTGCAAAACTTTGGTGTGGAAAGTGGAATGCCTCACATCTATAACGTGCTATCAATGTTTTTTCTCTGTGGGAATCGATCCCGCGAGCCACAAGAAAACAGAGCTATGCCAACCTGTCAACTGGACTAGCCACTGTACTCACTACTTCAGCCCCCCAAGTACCGTTCTTATCGATCGCATAATTTGACATTTAGAATCGTCAAAATTCGTTTTATCGACAGTTGCGGGTAAGTTACCAACAAAGTCGATCGGTAGAAAAATTCGTGAAATTTTAACGAATTGGCAATGGTGTATGTTTACTATGTTTTGATTCTGACAAACGAAAGTGAACCTTATTTTGACGATCGTAAGGCATCGTTAAAATTTGTCGACAAGAGATCCGTACTACCATGGAACGATACGATTCGATACGTTTATCGACTTTAGCGGTCGACAACTAGGCGATCGATAAGAACGGTACTTGCACTGCTGGTGTGTAAATCGGCTTTTAGTTTTTATTGTGAGTTACAATAATGTTAATGCGCTTGCGTCACTATGATAGTGGGTTAGGCTTTGTAAACGTAATGAAATCGTTTTTAACGTATTAGCGTCTTTATTTCTCAATTGAGACGTTTATTTTTGATATCAGCTTGTAAACAGATAAGTATTTATCAAGACTGCGTCATTTTTTGCCTAGTTTTTTATTGTGACATGAATGAATATACACTGGGCTCGGTTACTTCACATTGTTTAACTAAATGTTATTCCTGATTGATTATTTTTATAATCTGTGGGGAATGGTAGATTATATTGTTTTTTTGTTTCATTGTATTTGTTTCGATGTGTATCCGTGTTGTGTGGTTGAAAAAAATTCATAATTAATTCATGACCTAGAGACCAAAATATCGATAGAAACATACTAAAAACTATGATGAACACATTTTGATCTAGATCTCAATATGATACTTTAAATTATTTTTGACCATGAGAAGTAAATATAATAAAGATAAATATTGATTCTTTTTCTATCTGATGTTATCATCATCATCACATCAGCCTGTAGAAGTCCACTGGACATTAGGCTTCCCACATAGATTTACAGAAATAACTCCAAGCCTGATATTAAGCGATGCAGTAATCTACCTAGTGATTGCAAGACGACTAGAATGACATAGCTAGTTTATGGTGTAATTCAGGTATGACAAATTGCATGTTTCTCATGGTCGATTATCGAAAATAATTAACAGATACTTGTTTACAAATTACATCGGGTATTACGCTTTCCTTATGCAACGTTACATGAAATTGAAAGTACACGTGTAGTTGTTACTCTTGTTACTATGTAGTTAGTAGGTAGTGCACAGAACACTGCTGAAGAAACTAAGCAGGTTTCCATACTTTGCGAAATTAATGAGTTTTAACTAAATTAAGCAGCCATTAAAAAAGTATTTGAGTATTGTGAAACGTGATTTATGCATTTATGGCAGTCTAGTCCCAAACGAAACAAAGCTTGTACTGTGAGATCTAGATTGCTGTATAATACTTTTTTAGTACTATAAACACATAATTAGTTAACACCAGTCCTAGAACTAACATAAAATATGCCACTCACAAATGGTTGTTCTTTGTGGGGATCGAACCCACGACCCATAGCACTGAAAGCAAACTTAAACCGATTGAGCTTTGACGCCTTTCGGATAAAAGATAGAAATACTCACCAATCTTAGCGCTGCTGAAGACAATCAACGCATGCGTATCATCAACCCACTTGATTTCAAACCCGGTCTCCTTGTATTCACTGAACAAAGACAGCAAATCGTTTGTCTTAAACTCACTGGGAAAGTCATACACTTCTACCACATGCCCGAACGCCTCATCGTAAGAACCACTGAGTAATTGCTGACCTCGGGTCTGGTATTGGTCATAGTTGTTCTTAGCTTTGCTTATGTACACTTTGCCTACTGTAGATGTGAGTTCTTCGAGCAAAGACGGGTCTAGGCATTCGCCGCTTTCATCAAAAACAGCGTCCCAGTCGTATTCTTCGCGTTTGAGGGAGACCTTCGCTTCTAGCTTCGGTTTAATGATCTTCGGTTCTGGTTCGGACTCTTCGTCGACTGGCTCGGGCAGGGATTCGGCATTCTCGACTAATCCTATGTTAGTTTCAGCAGGATCGGATATAACTAGTACATCTGAATGGAAGCTCTGTTTTATAAGTCTTTTACTACTCCTATTGATCTCTTGCGACGCTCGTTTCAACTCATTTTTCTCAACGTCTTCATCCTTACTGTATAAGTAGTCACTATCGATAATATTGCTTTGATTCGATTCGTTTACGGCCATGTCTTCTGACTCATTTGACCTCCAATCGGCACGGTCTAATGTGTACTCGCGATTGCTCTCGTATTCACTATAATAAGGTGTGTAGAACCCTAGCTGTCCGTTTGCAAAATAATCTCCTATATAAAAACTCTCAGTTTCAACTTCGTTATAACTATTATCAATATTATCACTAAACGATATTGCACTATCACTATTTGGCACTAGGAAGCCAGAAGGCACAGATTCGTTTGTATCGCTCGATGTCTTGTCTTCTATACTGGGCGCAGTGTGAGATCTTTGATTCCTGAGATGTGGCGGGGTGTAAACGTTGCAGAAGGTTTTGTCTATGGATTTCCTGGGAGTGCTGTGGGCGGATTTGTCCTTTGAGAGGGGGGATTTGGGGCACTTTGCCTCTGTGCTTTGGTTCGTTCGTTTGTTTGTGTCCGCTTTGATTTCTTCCGTGGGGTTGGTTTCGGCTGAACGCAACGCTCTTGGCACGTAGACGGCGCGGTCTGGACGACGAGGTTTAGTTGAGCCAGTTCTGTTGACAAATTAAATAATAATGTAGGTACCCTGAAACTCTGTGCAGTGCGCAACACTTACTGACACACTATAACTACTGCCATATATTGCAGAAACGATCAGTTACGCCAGTTTTATCACTGACGTAGATTTTGAAACAAATACCTTGTTGCAAAATTACAATCATTACAAAACGCGGCGTCGCGTTTCAAACAGCTAATATATCAAACAGAATTCAATGCCAAAAACTAGCACTAAAACGCTAATAGACCAGTTAAAAACATTGAAGCACAGTGCAATAGTGCAAACTACCAAAATTGCTGGGTAATATTCACGTAACCAACAGCTGAGTGGGACAAGGCCACGCGGTAACAGCCGGCCGGTGGATGGCACACTTTCAACCATTTCGGAGCTCAACCAGTTTGAGTATCAATGGTGACTTGACTAGCATCAATTTGGTAATCATTTTGTAACATTCAGAGATATTATTAATTGGTAATTGTAGAGACATTGTTTTAGCTATATTTGATTGTGCAACGTGCTCGTTAAATATTTAAATATAGAGTTGTTTATTTCACATTCGTAAATATAATATGTTGTAATTATCTATAATATGTTTTGACTCGAAATTAGAAAGAAGTGTTTAGTGACTCGAAGGAACTGAGATCTACCTTTTTTTTTTTTTTTTTTTTTTTTATACAATATAGGCAACCGTTTGACCACAATCTCACCTGATGTTAAGCAATGACGTGGTCGACGATGTAGCACGGTTACCTAGAAGATACCTATTCACTCTACTCTTGAAAACTTCTTGGAGATTGCATTAGTGCATCTATTTAAAAGTTTTGATTGACATTCTGGAGAGGAAAGAGTGCCGATTTCGTCTTTTTCCACAGGAACAAAAGACGAATTTTGAAATAGAAATGTATCGACCCTTTTTAACTTTCTGTTTTCTTGAGTGTACCTATCTACAGTTTAATTTGAAGCCCTATTTAAATGCAATCAATCCAAATAGCAGATCGCTTCTAAACTTAGTAATCCATTATGAACAAACGAACTCATCCATAAGGGCTATGGTACTTTTAGAAGAAAACAACTTGTTAGTTCTAAGGTCGGAAGTAGTAATCTCCAAGTACTATGTAAAGGTCAATAATGCTGACCCAGTGTTATTATATCACAGTATTCGAACACAGACTAAAGCAATTGACATTTGATCCAAATGTCAGTTTGAATTGAGTGTGAAGTAGTTACCGCCCGCGGTTTCGCTCTCGTGATAAAATCAGCATAAGTTCATAATTCAGAATTTAGTTTTTAATTATTAATTCCGTGCTTCGGAGGGCACGTTAAACTGTCAGTCTTTAGCAGTCGATAACCTTGACGGAGGCCTTAGGGCGGCCTAAATACTCTGTCACTAGAATTGGCCACTAACTCATACCAGCTTGTTAATTATTAATCATAGTTAGAAAGATTAAAAGTTCCTAATATTCGGTCAAAACATTTTCTTCATCAAATTTTGGTTATAATTGTAACTTTTTAAAAATATGGTGACAGTTTGTAAGGCCACACATAGATCATAGTCTGATGAGATGTTTTTCGACTGTCAACATTTTGCAAGGAATTCGAATTTGGCAAAGCAACAAAACACAGGCGATCATCATCATCACAGCCATAGGACACCCAGTGCTCAACATAGCCATCTCCCATTGATTTCAGGGCGACCTTATTATAAACGCACCTAGCTAATCAAAGTGATATCAGACCGTTACACTATCTTCTTCTAATCATCATCATCATCAATATCAATATATATAAAACTCTTTTGAAGCTGACTGTCAATCAACGCACAGGCTAAACCATAAGTTCTAGAGGTATGAAATTTGGAGGGTATTTGGAGGGTCCTTATAGAGGTGCACTAAGAAAGGAATTTTGAAGCGTCATACTGTAAAGGGTAGAACGCGAGCAACGCCGCGGGCGACGGCTAGTAATATTGTAAGATAGGACGCATGCTATCTTTTACTACACAATGACAAGTGATTATGATAAGGGCAATTCTAATAGTAATATCCAGGTTATTAATAAGGATTTTGAATGAATGAATGAAAATACTTTATTGTACGTAGGTACACCCTACAAACTAATATGCGAGACAGATTATACAGAAAATAAGATACAATTACGTACAATGTTCGGTCTTATAGCTAGGCAGCGATTTCTAGAGGATTTTGCTTTGATCTCTAATGTTAATAACCCTTGAGAAGTACGTAGTCAGAGGTAAGTCCAAACATAACAATCGGAACCTGCTTGCATTTTGCACAACTGAATGACCTTAGACAATGTTTGTCACTCAAACAAAGATTTAAGTTGCAAATATGTATTTAACTGTGTATAGTCAGCTGTATCTACTAACCAACAAGGAAAAACACGATAAAAATGGATTGAACAATACCAAGGACTTATTTACATACTTTTCTTTCATTATTAGTACTATTAATTGTTGTGGTACAATATAACTTACAGAGAATCAATCCGTTACAAAGGTAACACGGGTATTGCACTCACAAGTCAACAAAATCACAAGAACATACACGTGATGAGCGTGTGACAACACGTCAGCTCGCGTCGCTGTCCAAACGACAAATGCCGTACGAAATGCTTTGGTACCTGATCTTTTCCTGAGGCTGCGTTCTGCGTTGCGCCTGCGCAGTCTTGCAACCTCCCACCGCCGCGCCTGCGAAATAAAGTTATGTATATAAAGATACCATGTTTTGGTTTTACACATGGAATAAAATGCATTTTCAATGCAATACGCCATCATTGATTTTGACTTTTTTTATTTTATTTGGGACAATAAACAGATATACATTGTGTCTATAAGCAAAAGTACCTACAGAGTAAAAAACAGAGTTGTTAATGTATAACCAACACCATCCACAGCTTACAACGGAGAAAAGGAGATATTGCTACATAAATAAAATAAACTTGATTGTCTATTAGGTAGGTATAGAACAAGTGCATAAAAGGGATCTAATGAATGCAAAAGTTAAATATATAAATTAGATGTTATTATTATCATCTTGTAGAAATCAAGAACGGCCAGGGTTCACCGGTAATAGTCTATCTACATTATAGGTAAACCATTTAAATGAGACCACTCTAAGTTTAAATGGGCGCGGGCGGGTAGTTTTGATTGGCAAGACTGAATCTTCGTGAAAAACGCACTTAGCTGCCCGTACACGTTCCTGTAAATTTGCAGGTGGACTGATTTGTTGAGTGGACTGATTTATGTGGGTCACCTATAGTCTGTAACACCTAAAAATAAATACTATTCAACCTATTTGTTCTGATATTACAAAACACTTGTATATTCACTCGTACTAAACAATTTTTATAGTATCTTGCTTAGATCTGAAAAGCTATATAAAACTTGCAACTTCTCATAAACTGACAAAACAATAGAATTTGTTATGAATAGGTATACATTCACTACTTATCTACATTTATCTTGTTAACTGAATTATATAACACAAGTACTTATGCTCTGAATAAAAATGGCGTAGGTAGCGATAAACATGACGGATCAAATTAATAACAATACTACATCTTTAACCGACATTTAATATTAAAAAAAAATGTCCTAGAAAATCATCAGACACAATCTATTCAAATGTCATCGGATTCGTGGTTTAACCTAACCTGACCTATGTCGTCATTAAAATTACCGTTAATGGGAGCTCAAGTTATATTCGTATTTTTGATGTTTGATGTATGGAGCTTCTACGACTATACTCTCGTGATACTCAAATAAAATGTATGCTAACTGCTATAATATAAATCAGTCGAGCTGTTACTACTTAAAATTAACATCTAAAATAAAACGAATTTCTGAGGATACTAGCTTCCGCCCGCGACTTCGTTCGCGTTGGATCTTGGATCCCGTTGATTTTCCGGGATAAAAAGTAGCCTATGTGTTAATGTTATGTGTTATGTGTTGGTCACGGACAATATATTCCAAGTTTCATCCAAATCGGATCAGTACCTATTGCGTGAAAGAGGAACAAACATACATACAACCAATACATCCTTACAAATTTTCGCGTTTAGAATATTAAATAGGATTTTGTGGTGTCCTGTCCTACAAAATAGGGCATGTATGCGGGACCTAGTGTTACATCAGCGTAGTGAATGTTTCTACACTAGTACAGGCTATAGGGCCACGTTTTTGTATTGCATCGCATTAGGTGGATTAGATAGACCTTACTAGGTAGTACTTTATCACAACTGGTTAATACCTTTCAAGCATTGAAAGGAATTAGGTAACAGTGTAGATTACGTAGAGTCTAGGGTCTATCTTATAATAAGTTAGAGTAGACATTATGTCTGGTTTAACATACGTAATCAAGACATAATGTCTACTCTAACTTTTTATAAGATATACCGAAATCCACGTAATGTAGACAATGATTAAGAGGAATGTATGGTGAAAATGTACTTTTTTTTATATATTTTTTTATAGTAGTAATGGAACAAGCTGATAGCTCACCTGATGCGGTACTAAGATATAATTACCCAACTACGGCGAAAAAATTAGGAGGGTTATGCCTTTAATCATGTATGTTCATCCGCTTCCGTACAGACAAATATATGCGGGTCGGTGCCGGTCGGTGCAGAGTTAAAATGCATATAGAAACGACAAGTTTTAACCTGTTTCTTTAAAAGTGAGTGCATAAGATATATTATAAATTAGTACCTTTATTCAAAATAATATGTAGAAAGGTATTCATTAGTTTAATCGACGCTTACGTCGCTGACAGTATTTCACTTTATGTTTGTATTGAAACAAATTTTGGGACGAAACCGTATAGTGCCTTCTGGTAAGATCGGCGTAAGTGGAAGTCAGGATAAAGCACGTAACTAAGCAATTATCATATAAAAATATCGCAGAATTGCTTGGCATCCGGACTTCCACTTACGCCGATCTTACCAGAAGGCACCAGAAATATTAATAAAATTGAAGTTATTGTTTCATCCCAGTGGGACGTACCGGTAGTCCGAAACTAGAATAACTCGAAATGAATACCTGCACCGATCGGTACCGACCCCGCCCGTACCAGGAACGTGTTTGTTTATGTAAGCACCCTAACTCTCCATTATCAGATATTACCAGTATCTCAGAGAAAGAAGTTGCTTTTCGAGTTTTTTAGTTACGAGTAGGTAATGTTCATCTAGTCTTAATTGGAGCTTCCTCGTTTACCAGAAGCAGTGATTATTAATAAGTTGTTTTAAACTGGATATTCCGGTTTTTAGATTTATTACTAAGCTATTGAGCTAAAGCAAAGTTTTTTTAACCTGTGCCTACCGCAACTAGTTGTTTCGGCAATTTGTCGCTTTAGACAACTGGACGTTTTGGTAATTTTTTAAGCAACTGGAAGTTTTGTCAATTTTTTGAGGCAACTGAAAGTTTTGCCAGTTATTCTAGGGAACTGGATGTATTGGCAATTTTTTTAGGCAACTGGATGTTTTGGCAATTTTTTTAGCCATTTGAAAGTTTTGGTAATTTTTTAGGCAACTGGATGTTTTGGCAATTTTTTTGGGCAACTGGATGTTTTGGCAATTTTTTTAGGCAACTGGATGTTTTGTAAATTTTTTAGGCAACTGGATGTTTTGGCAATTTTTTTAGACAACTGGAAGTTTTGGCAATTTTTTTAGCCAACTGAATGTTTTGGCAATTTTTTAGGCAACTGGATGTTTTGCCAACTGGTTCTTCGTTTTAGCAACTCGGTGATTGGATAACTAGACATTTTGGTATTATATCCTAGACATTATGACGCCTTGGACATTCTGACCTATAGTCCCCGGAAGGTACCGCCCAAGGTACCCCGGAACCATTCACAAATCCAAACACTGGGCTGGGCAATCCCGATTGCAAGCTCGAAGCTCCAACGAGTACCGACGCGTGCTACTTTCACCGGCGTCCTACATTTGCGGCCTCGCTCGCAGTCCGATCGCGTTGCTTGCATCAGCGTTATGTCATTGGAATTTTAGAACCGCATTACTCTTGTTTTGATGCCTTGAAGGACGTATTTTGACCGATGGATAGCAATTTAGCACTCCAAAATGTATGCTATAATATAATTAGCTTTTATGCTTGAAGGTTTTAGAGTTGTTATTATGCTGTTGGTTTCCGTACGCAAATCCGTTTTGGCCATAGTTTAAAAAGATGTTTACAAAATAAAAGAAATGTGCTGTGCAATGCACCCACTACATATTAACACTACTACGAGTACCTACTAAAGCGGGCCTTTCGCTTTGTGGAAGCGCAAGGAAGAGCTTAAGTAGGTACTATAGAAATAAAAAAATAGGAATGATCCTATGAAATAAGTTCTTATTACGGCATATTATCAAGCAAGGTCATTTATAATTATGGCATTCTCTACTGTCCCAGGCATTAACAATGGCGCCAAAAACATTTAAAAAGATTTATCTGGAGCGGCAGACATATTACATCATTGTAATTGATTAACGTGCAAAAACGTTACAAACCTACGCGAAAGTAAGATTGAGGAGACCATGGTTTTTTTGTTTTACTTCTTTAATCCGCAACATGCATTAGTCATGTAGTTCTTGTGAATACGGTGGATAACATTACAGTCGGCGGACATTGGCAATCGTGAAATTTCAAACTGCAATGGCTAACTTTTATGACCACAATTGTGATCGAGCATCGCAAACGATTGCCAAGATCCGCCAACCGTACTGAACGCTCTGGAAGGATAGTATCGGTACTTGTACTAATATCCTGTGGTATAGATACTAATAATAATATAACTCGTAGTATAGATGCCAAGCCTTTGGACCTTCCTCTAAAAGTATATCTCTCATGATAGCCATATGCCAAATTCATCTGCAGTTTTCTTTATTTTGCTAGTTTATTACGAAATTCTAAAATAATTATTGTACAAAGTATGTAGTGATCATAAATAGCTATAACTTACTTGTGTGCGTGATGGTGACATCTTCGCGTTCTGGCTGCGTCAATCCCATGGTAGGTTTGGCACAAGCCTCATCACTGTCAACAAAAACAATTAATTAACAATAAAAACTCAGAAAAACCGACTTCAACTTGATACGGCTTCATCATAGATTGATGGTAGTTCATTGGGTTTGTTCTATTGATCGTAAGCACCACAGAAACGTCACAGGAAAGCAAAATACGTAATGTCGTGTACGTGGATGACGTGTTTTCCCCAGTTATTCCTATTTAACTTCCAAACTACTAAAACGATTTCAATAAAAAATTTATCGGACCAGAATAAGAATTTTTCAAATTAGTCCATAAATGACAGAGTTATGAGGTAAAAAACATTTTTAAAAAATACAACCAAATTGAGAATCTCCTTTATTGAAATTCGTTGTGGGGGAATGAGATCCTCACTTATGTCCCACGTTGGGGTGTATTGTGCATTGTCCCTCTGCCAACCTCACCCAAACCAGCACAACTCCTTAAAGTAATAGAGAAGGACTTTGGGATGATGGCAGCATTGTAATTTACCTTAGCAACTGATGCTGGTAGCAAACAACAGTTCGCCGCTCAGCACAGAGTCCAATGGAGAATGTGGCAAGATCTGCACGTTGAAGATGCTCCACGCACTTGTGGATCAGGAACCGACGGTAGTTGCTCACTGGTGGGAACACCAGAACCCTACAAATGATTTTTATTACAAAATTTACAGAGATCAACACTTATGGTACACAGGGATATTGAAAGACTTAAGTTTAATGGGCAACCTTATCTTTAAAAGTAATTTACTTAGCAAAGATGGAGCACACATAGCAATAAAGAAAATATTACTCAAGCATTTAAGTAGAGATTTTAATATAAAAATCTATGCTTGAGCAGTAAATCAGCCTAATAAAGGTTTAAAAAAATACTTTTTGCTAACATTGAAAACTAATTTTGTCAGGCTTAATTTTAAAGTGTACATATTTTAAATAGTACCCTGATCCTACAAATAAGATTTAATGTTTACAGTGTAATGCCAATTAGGACCAATTTGGATGAAACTTGGAATAACAATAGTTCGTGACATGGAACAGCACTAAGCTACTTTTTAAATCAGGTTCCATATGAATGAATACGCGAACGGAAGCTAGTTACCGCTAGACCAATTTATTTAACTAGGTAGGTATGTAGCTGTATTTATCATGCAAGTAATTAGATACCGAATGTAAGGATAGTTTTACACGCAACAACTGTGTAAGTGTATGGGTTTTTACCACCCACACGCAAACGCTCAAGGTATCTAGGTATCATCCCGTTTCGCATCTGAAACATGCGCTTGACTTGACTCTCTACCTAGGTAACCTTGAAACCAAAACCTGCACCGAAACAACTATTACCGAGCCAAAACTAAAGGCTGATGGTAATTAACAATCTTACCCTCCCACTGAGCTAATTTGATACAGTATTTTATCACAATTTCAATCAGAAAACAACAAAATTGTAACTGTTTACCTGTCAACTCTTCCCTCGTCCAAGAAGCATCTCAAGTCGTCGTTAACATCTTCGACGAAATTGTCGTCGGCAAGGCTCAGGAACCTCTCAACCGTTTTGGTACCCAGTTTGGCGGTGGACTGCTATTATGAAATAAATAAAATAAATATCTTCACGTGCCCAACGGGAAAATTAGCGGCCGTCCATTTTCATTTTTCACTGCACACACTCACACAAATAAACAGACAGATTCTGATTTTGACAGATTCATTTTGATTTGTTTTTTTTTTCACAACCGACGAACCCATCGAACCTGACGATTTTAGTCGATTACCCAAAACCGGTAGCTTTTCGTAAACTATAAACACACATCACTAGGAAACAAATTGCGTTTAGTTTCTTCACTCAAGTGTTTTTGCGTGACAGAATGGTGACAGATGATGATGACGAAACAAAACGCACCAAACATTTCGTTCCTTGTAGTGTTTTTGCATTTTCTGTTCCAATTTTTGTTTTATTGGTTTTTAACTATTTATAGCTAATGTTTCTCGAAAACCTTTATATTTAGGATGACAATGGAAAGGAGGATTAAGTTAAAAACACTAAATAGCCACATAACATGTAAAATTTGCCGTGGATATTTCATTGACGCCACCACGGTTACTGAATGTCTTCATACGTGTAAGTATTCCGCTTCTCACTGCAGATCTCTTATTACCTAGGTACCTACATAGTCTTTAAGATACCTATCCTACTATAAGATTACTCTAAACCTCTACTAATACCTACCAACTGCAGATGGTATTTCTAGGCAATCGCCTGCCATCCCTTGAGACAAGCTGAACCCCCTGTATTCAAAATCCAAACAATACAACTCCACTAAACTCATACTAAGAAACCTACTCATAGATAGTCCTAGAAAACCAGTTCATATCCAACCTAACATAACCAAACTATTTATCTCATTGCTTCATTTATATTGCAGTCTGCAAGAGCTGCCTCGTGAAGCATCTAGAAGAAAACAACACCAACTGTCCAACATGCAACATAGTCATACATCAATCGCACCCACTTCAGTACATCAGCTTCGACAGAACAATGCAGGATATTGTGTTCAAACTGGTGCCTGATTTACAGGATAGTAAGTATGGGTTGCCGTTGATATGTTGAGACAGACATTGAATGAATGAATGAATGAAAATACTTTATTGTACGTAGGTACACCTTATAACCAATATGCGAGACAGATTAAATTACATTATGTTACGTACAATGGGCGGTCTTATCGCTAGGGAGCGATTTCTTCCATTTTACGACAGAAAGGTCGGTTTGTCCTGCAGCAAGATGGGCAGACAATATCTCTGTCATAGAGGGCAAAAATTGGATGGGACTTGCATGGGATCATAAGGAATGGTACAAAAAAGAGAGACCAATATCCAGCAGTGGGTGAAGTCAGGCTGTGGATGATGATGATGATATGTCAGGATCAATTTGGCTGTGTTTAATCAAATAAAGTTTGTCACTTATTTCGTTGATTCTCATAAAATTTTACCTCCACTTATTTTTCCTTGCCCTCCATCCCGTTTATGACACTAGAGTAATCAGACACTGGCAGAATTGTAACAACAAGTTGCCATCAATAAGTTGAAGTTAAATTTGGCTGCATGAGACATAGATAGATAGAAAATTCTCTATTGCACAACTTAAAGTAGTGTGTACAGGCGAACTTAATGCTAAAATAGCATTCTCTACCTATCCTTGACATGACATGGGACAAGACTAGCTAGAATGTACTTAGCTGTAAAAAAAGAAAAGTAGTTTACACTTAATTTTTTAATTATTAAATCATTAGAAACAGCTCATTACATAAATATTCATACATTTATAGATGAACTAAAACGTGAGCGCGACTTCTACCGCGCCCGTGGCCTACCATGCCCTAAGGATGCTGCCCTAGCAGCTGACAAGCCGGGCGGAGGGGACGAGCCTGAGCAGCCCGATAACACGGACTGCCATAGAAAAGATGAACAGGTGAGTATTTTGTACAAATATTTCACATGGTTTTAATGAAATTACAAATCCATACTATTATAAAACTGTAAAAAAATAAAATGAAAGATATGGATAAACTATACATGCAAATTTACTAAATAAACGATTCTGATTCCGAAAATCGAGTTTATCTGTTTGTTTGTTCGTGGATCATGCCTTAACTACTGGACCAATTTCAGTGGAACATAAACCATTCGGAAACCCTTTTTTCCGATTGAAATCAAAGACACGGATTCTCAGATACAGCTAGAACTATCTAAACCAAAAGCGGCCATTTGCTACGAGGTTCATCGTATGCTGGTTGACAGATATTTTGGTAGAAAGTTTCGCACGTACGAAGTCGCTAGTGGCAGATAGTACTGAATAATGTTATATAAATATTAAGGATTTCTTATTTTTAAAACTTAGGTTTCCTTCAAATCTGAACTAGAATTGCAATTTAGAAGTTTATTTTTTTATATGAATTCTTTTCTTTGTTATGTTGTGTAGGACCTTCTGCAAGCTATTAAACTAATGTTGCCTAATAAATGGAGACCTAATATACCTGCTATTACAGGTAAATGTCTGCCTTGAGTGCATATCGAACTCTCTGCGTACCTTGAAGAGAAGCTTCATCCGATGCTCGGCGCAGGCGACCATTACTCACCTCAAGAAGTTTGTGGCCAAGAAAGTGCTAAACGGCATGGAGAAATATAGAGAAGTGAGTTTTATACGGGCATCATGGCTCAGTCGGTAGTAGCTCTGCCTTCCGTGCTGTGGGTCGTGGGTTGGCTCTCCACCGAGAACAAACATTTGTGTGTGGCAAACATAGATGTTTGTTCTGTGTCGGGGTGTTACTGTATATCATAAGTATGTATTTACAAAAAAAATGTATATAAGTAGTCTATCAGCAATCTAGTTCCCATAGTACAAGCTTTGCTTAGTTTGGGACTAGAGATTGTGTGATTTGTTTGAGAATATTTATTTATACAAATTCATCTTGGTAAAAGAATTGGTCAAGTCCATCTTTCACAGCCAAACTTCACATACTGTTGTGTTTTAAGCCTTGTAATTTTGGGCCAATCATTGACTAGCATTTATTGTGATATTTTTGTTCCCAGATTGACATTCTATGCAACGATGAGCTACTGGGCAAGGACCATACGCTTAAATTCGTATACGTCACCCGCTGGAGGTTTCGAGATCCACCCTTAAGGTTACAATACCGGCCTAAGATAGACATTTAAAAAACAGAGTCTTAACATTATCACCCACCGTTTCATGGGACAAATAGCAGTTTAATAATACCAAAATGAACATAAAATGGGCAGACTTATCACTTCTGGGCCTTTTGGCTAGTAAGACACATGATCGACATCACTTCAAATATTTAAAATAAGATCTTTTATAGTTTGAAAAGTTATAGGAGCCGGTACATTTACAAGCACATGGGTTCTAACGCCTCTACATCTCAGATTGATGGACGCAGTGCCTAGCCTCACAATGCACGTCCTCACGGACTTGCTCTGTGGGTAATGCATTAAGCAAAGGTAATGAGTTAGCCACTTAAATAAATTAATTATTGTGGACTAAAAATTAAAATTATGCATTTAGCATGCAATTATGACCTCCGTTTCATACATTGTTCATTTTTCGTAAGCACGAATCTAGTTCGAGAGTTTCGCCAGTCTGACTAAAACAACCAAAGCACGATATCTAGGTCGAGTCGAGGCGAGGATTGTTCGGGGTAACAACTACGGGCATAAGTAAATTCAGGTTGATCCAAAATTTTTAACAACTTCAAAGAATTGTACATGCAATTTAGGTTTTAAACGCCACATCATCTTTTTTGTAGGTATTATATAGGTATTTTCATTATTCAGCCACGTTTTTGTTCACTAGCGGTCTTACTCATAATCGCCTTTAAACTTTTGTCACTATTTAAATAAAAGATAGAAAAGAAATCTTGTTTTGACGGACGTTGAGAAGCGATTTTAATTAAACCATGTCCATTGATTTTAAACACAACTTTTAGGTTAACCTAGGTGTAGTAGGTATGTAATATTATAACAATAATGTAGTAAAAGCCTTGACACAGTTTAATAGCTCTCGAAGAAAGTTGAGGGTAATATCTATGTCTCTTTTATCCTATGTTTATTTCGCTGTGCAAAGCATTGCATTGACCATGAATGAAGCGAAACTGGGAGGGCCCAGTTCCTCTTGATTCGAAGTCAGAGCTATTAATCCGTGTCGGGACCTATACTTATGGTTCGTGGGAGGCAACAATGTATTTTAAAATAATAAATCTTAATTTTTATAATTATTTACGATAACTAAGATAATTAGTTTCTCTTTAAAAGAATTCTATCAAAATGTATAATACATTTTAAATAAATTATAGAAAAGTGTATTATTATTAAATAAGTAGTAAGTTTTAGTTGTTAAATACAATATTTTTTAATTTGTTCTCTTATGTAAGCTTATTTTGTTTTTTGTTACCATTTATGTTACTGCGCAATTTTAAAAATATTATCTAACACTCTTCAAACTAAGTATACTTTTAGCTATTTCTGTCTTTAGGTGTAAAAAGTATTTATAATTCGATTATGTAAGTGAAATAAACGAATTTTCTTACAGAACACCTAGCCGTTGTTTCTTAAAATATCTAGATACCCTCTAAAAATTTATACATATATTATGCTAGATAATAATAACCAACCACATGACTAACAAATCCGGAGCGTGAACTCACGGTAGATGCAAGAAAATTCGAGAGCAGATACACCATCATCTCATCTCATAGGTCTGAGTATTTCCCGGTGCTGGGTATAGGCCTTCATATTATAATGCCAGCCTCTTGTCTTGTGCCTGACCAAGTGTTTCGTGCAAATATTCTTTAGATGTGCGTTTCGCCGGAGGGCCCGACCCAGATTCCTTCGGCCTGATTTCGGCAACCATTCCGTCAAGGCTTTCCTCCACTGGCCATCACCACGTCTTATCCTGGTGTCCTGCCCAACTCTACTTGTGGTTTAAACTGCTTAAAGATATCATCAATAAAATAAAACAAAATTTTTAAATAAATATTTATATTAAATCCTTTACATATAGTACAACATAATCATAGGCATACTCCTATTATAACTCACCCTTTCGCCGAGCTACCCCAACATCAGTAGTTCTATTCTGATTAATTCTGTAAACCTTACCTACTTTAAATATTGAATTTCAAACCTCCTTCGACAGAGGCCATTTAGGAGAAGAAATCTCCTTCGAAAATTTATGATATCAATCCGACAAGGCTTTTCTGATTAAATCAGAATAGCCTACCTAATTCAATTCTGTAACTAGGTTTAAATAAATTGCAATATTTAAATAATACGTTTAAATAATTAAATTACACACTTCACAATTAAAAGTGATTTAAAAATTATAAAATGCAACACAATATACGATATACAAATATTTAGCTCTATTTTCTAGTTTACACGACTAGCTTCTACCCAAAGGCTTCACTCGTGCGGTACTGATACATAGAAGTTTCTACCTATCTATTATTTGAATACTACCCACTGGGTACTTACGACTCGTCGGTTACGTACAAAGGCGTACGTACAGTCAGCACTATTAGTTGATGATTGATTAGTTGACTGTCGCGACTATTTTGGGAATTTTTGAGCTTTTAATCTACTTTTACTGAGTATTTTTTATCACACAAAATACGCTGTAATTTCAACGGGAGTAGATTACAAAACTTTACAAGATTAGGTACGGTACAAAAATGTGACAAGTTGATGTGATTTTTGACTTTACAAAATGTAAATAAAAACATTAGTGACTACGAGATCGCTTCACACTTAACCGGCGAATTTGCGACAATCAAACCAAAAGATTTCGCTTCAGACAACACAACCTTATACTCAGTAGACACAGGGTTGTTTTTAGCATGATCTTTTTTAAAATGCCTGCTAAGATGGCTCGTCTGCGTGAACTTTCTATCGCAGATCTTGCATTGGTATTTCTTCTCGCCGGTGTGAACGACCTTGTGTTGTTTCAGCGCGGACGATGTGTAGAATGTTTTTCCGCATTCGCAGTGGTAATCGCGTTGTCCCTTGTGACGTTTAAGATGGATGCTGTACGAGCTAGGTGTCACAAAACCTCGTTGGCACTCTTCGCAGTTATATCTGTAGAAATAAGATATCTCTTAATACTATACTAAAAATGTCGTACTTAAATTATAAATGTTAAACTTCAGAGCCGTGCCTTGGAAGGCACGTTAAACTGTCCGTCCCGGCTCTAGCATCGTAAGCCATGACGGAGGCCTTAAGGCGGCCTAAAAACTCCGTCAAACTTATACGAGCTTGCTTGCTTTATCTTTAAATGCTTGAATATTTGGATGTTTGTGCAACTTCTTTTCCGATCTGGATGAAACTTGGAATATATTATAGTTCGTAATCTGGATTAACACAGGCTACTTTAGCTTTTTAGACGCGGCCGAAGTCGCGGGATTCTAGCTCCCTAGTATAAAATCCATGGACATTTCACAGCGCCCTCTGGTCCCAGACTAAGCAAAGCTTGTACTATAGTAACTAGATTGCTGATAGAATACTTAAATAATAATGTACTGTGTTAAGATTAGGTATGCTCTCAAACGATGAAGGAACTTATATGTTTTTTAAAGCCGGTCATGCTGTGGCAATTAACATTGAGAAAGCTCATTCCACATCTCGAACGTGTCATGCCAAACTCACCTAATTTCCTTCTTATGTATTCGTATATGCAGGGACAAGTTTCCAGAGTTAGCGAACGTTTTAGTGCACAAATGGCACGAGTAGGGTTTCTCCCCATTGTGTATCCTTTGGTGTACGCGTAAATCTGCCTTTATCGGGAACCCTGCAACAATCGGCAGGAGACAGAACTTTAAAAGATTACCTAATCTCCTTTTTATGTATTCGTATGTGCAGGGAGAGGCTTCCAGCTGTAGCAAAGGTTTTGGGGCACAATTTGCAGGAGTAGGGTTTCTCTCCGTTGTGGATCCTTTGATGGACGCGCAGATCTGCCTTAATTGAGAACCCTAGAATGTTCCAATTTAATTTGTATGATAAAGTTTCGAATTTAGTAAATTTTTCAATATCATGAATACGATTTTCTATATTGAACAGATTTTGTATTTTGCGCTGGGCTTATGCTGTTTTGTTAACATATACTAATAAATAAGGTTACTTATAATAGATACGATACAGTATCTAGACAAATGTAAGCTAAAAAATCTATACATATTTCTATAATTACCCCTTTATTAATATTCAACTGTCATTTTAGCGCGGCTTTAAAAAATGCTCTATCATTATCACTTGCATGTCAACGAAAAGAGATGACGACAGATTTAGCAGTCATTTTAGTTAGCTCAGCTTTAGAAGACCAATATGAATATACCCCTTAGTTATGTTCTCACTTCTGAGCGAAGATCTCCCTTTATTTTTCAATTCCACCCTTCTATATTTCTATTTCCGTACATCCTGACATCCTACTAATATTATAAACGCGAAAGTTTGTAAGTATGGATGGATGTTTGGTACTCTTTCACATAAAAACTACTGATCCGATTTGGATAAAACTTGGAATATATATAGCCTGTGACCTGGATTAACACATAGGCTACTTTTTCTCCCGAAAAATCAACGGGATCCAACGCGACGCGAACGAAGTCGAGGGCGGCACCTAGTGTAATAAAAATATTACCTTTCCCGCATTCCTGACACAAGAAGGGCTTATCCCCCTTATGCCGCTTCAAGTGTATGGAGAGTTGGGCGCTCTGAACAAAAGCCTTGAAGCAAATACTGCAGCTGTAGTGTTTCTCGCCTAGAAATATTACATTGTTGCAAACGATTTATAGTTTACTAGCCGTTGCCCGCGGCGTTGCTCGCGTTCTAAATAGACCCTTTAGAGTGCGACTTTACCAAATTCCTTTCTTAGTGCACCCCTACACTATATTAGGATACTACCCTACAAATTTCATACCTCTAGGACTTATAGTTTAGGATGTGCGTTGATTGTCAGTCAGTTTATTATATTATATATATATATATATATAGAAGAAGAGAAGAAGATTCGAACCCACGACCTTCGGAACGAAAGTCGAGATGCAATTCCACTCGGCCACCACGGCTAAAATAGATGTTGGCTGATAGTTAGGCCTGTTTATTATTTACCTGTGTGCATCCGTATATGGTTGACCAAGCCGGACCGCCTTCCGAACTGTTTTGGACAGTACTCGCAATGATATGGTTTCTCGCCCGTATGTATCCTATGATGTTGAAATAATCCACTGTGCGCTCTGAAATAACAAATCAACTAAGTCAATTATTAGTTTTTATTATGGAATAAAATAAATCTACTTTTATTTGGGAAATCTCAATAAATAATTCATAAGTTAAGAAACATGAAAAACCCGATTTCAATTTCATACAGCTTCGTCATCAGATGATGATGATGATGATGGTAGTTCAATGGGTTTGTTCTATTGATCATAAACACCATTAAAGGATCACAGGAAAGCAAAATACGCAACGTCGTGTATGTGGATGAAGTGTTTTTTTAAGTTATTCCTATCTAACTCCCAAACTACTAAACCGATTTTGATAAAATTTATGGGACTACCTAATCTGGAAGTAGTTTTTTAGATAAAAAAATATTTGTTCAAATCGGTTCATAAATGACGGAGTTATGGGGTAACAAACATAAAAAAAAAACAGAATTGAGATCCTCTTCCTTTTTGAAGTAGTTTAAAAATTAGCAGCTAATGGTTTACACACATACACTCACCTAAATGTAGCAGGACATTCCGAGCAGGAGAATGGCCTTAGATCTGTATGTGACAGCTTGTGGGACTTCAGATTGCTTCGAGTACTGACCACCTTGCCGCAAATATCGCACTGATGGGGCGATTTGCTTTTCGCTTGGTCTGATTCAACTTGAAATGGAGAATATTTAATTTAATCGTCGGGGATACGTATACGTATCAAAAAATGTGACAGTTGCCGCTTTACGTAAACCTATCATAATATGTGAGTTAACGCCAGATGGACTGCCCAACGTTGTAACGTCACCGCGCATCGTAAACGTATCGTAACTCTAACGTTACGGTACGTTTACGGTAGGTAGCTAGTAGAGTTTAAATTCAGAAAATTAATCTTAATTTTTTGAAAGTTTCATGTCAGTCAGAAATATAGTTTAACGTACCATACGTAACGCTAGGGTTACGATAGGTAGAAAGTAGAGTTCAATTTCTCAAAATTATTCTCAAACCTTTTTTAAAGTTTCATGTAAATCAAGGTCAGGAATTTAGTATTTATGAATATATTTTATAGTCGATAAGCGACTCAAAGTCCTTCCAAAATATAAGAATAAAAAAATAAAAAAAAGGACTAACCGATAACTTTTTTCTTTCTCCCTCGTTTTTTCTTCAACGGTTCTAAATTTTCTGATTGTGTCACTTCATTGTCAGCATCTGTAATAAGTACTGCATTTTAAATCAGCTCTCTATCATATTATTTTAAGATCTTTGAGTTATCAGATTGTCTTGGCGCTCAAAAGTGAGGAGGGCCGACTCCAAATAGTTTATTTATTATTTTATAGACGAGCAGCTTTCGCTGTTATGTCTACGTCACACAGTGTTGAAATATCTTTAGTTACTTATTTTAAGCACTGTTTTATTTATAATGGAAGCAGAGATAGACAAAGATGAACTGGCAGTAGTACCTATTTCAGTATTTGGGTGTAAAAATATTATGAACTGTATACCTTCAGGATTAAGTTTGATATCGCCAAGCAGTATATTGTCATCGGCATCCCAGAAACCAACATCATTGTAGTTGGGCTCTAAAACAGTCAAAAAATTTGTGCTATCAGTCAATAATAATTAGATGTGCTGGCAGTCAAATGCTTTGCTATACTTCATTAAAAAGTTCAGCATATTTTATATTGTGCTAATTTGCACTGCAGTCATTTATTTTTTAAGCAAGCTGCCTGTATCCTGATAAAGAAATGGTTACTCTAGCATAGATTTGAGTAGAGATTTTCATACAAAAATGTATGTTTGAGTCCAGATCAGTGCCTAAGGAGTAAATCAGCATACATGCCCAAGTATATCAAAATTCAAAATAGTGTTGTATGCTTGATTAATGTAGTTAGTAGAGCATACAGTAACGGTACCATTCTCAGTAAAGGTCCCAGGAATTATTGGTATTTTTGCTGAGAATGGTACCAGTACCAGTATAAGCATTTGTGTGTTGTAAACATAGATGTTTGTTCTGTGTCTGGGTGTTTCTATATATTATAAGTATGTATTTACAAAAAAAAATGTATGTATATGTATTCTATCAGCCATCTAGTTTCCATCGTACAAGCTTTGCTTAGTTTGGGACTAGAAGGCGTTGTGTTAAGTGTCCGTGAATATATATTTATTTAGTAGTTAGTGTATTTCAATTTGGATAAAGACTCACCAATTTTGATATCTTCCTTGATGGTTTCAAAACCATTCCGATCCAAAATATTATCAACATAAAAATTCTCATTTTCATTCTTACAGCTATCTTTTACACCATGATTGTTTACTTCATCTTTTACACAATCTTCATCATCTATAAGCTCGGTCTTCTTTGTACTAGTGTTGTGTTTGCTCAGTGTGTTCTTGAGGTAACTGTTAAGTGTTTTATCACTTTTTTCACATAGCAGGTTGAAGGTATACGTGCGTTTGAGCTGTTTGACGCATTCTTTACAGATAAGTCGTGGTAGACCGTCCTGTGGATTAGGCTAAAATCAGAAAATGCGTTAGTAGATTCGCTTCGGTTTTCATTCCTTGTCCACAACAGGAACATCAATAATTTTGGGTAAGAAAGTGTAGTAATTGATAATTACCTTAATTTTTGTGCAACTGGATAACATTTCTGAGAATAGAGTTTTTCTTTTTAGATAATAGCTACTGTATAGATCAGATGATTGTCTGTTAGCTTCCAAACAGATTCGGCATATTACCCGAAAGTCCATAGCTGTTGCTGACCACTGAAAGATTGTAAAAAGCTAATAAAATGTGGTGGTTCGTTTTTCCTATATGCCCGAAATCCAAAAGCACTAAAATCCAACCAATGTGAAATAAACTAAAATAAAAATCTGCTTTATTTTTTGTTTGACTGACTTTTTTTTTGACAGATGTCAGTTTTTTTTTTTAATTTGTTTTGGCACTGGAGGCTCGTTTTTTTGCCAAGTTTTTATTTTACGGGTAACATAAAATAAAAAAAAACACTACCACCACCGCCACCCACCAGCGCCACCGCCAAATAAAACAAAATGTCGCCGTTCGTTTAGTAAGCAGCTTGCATTTCTCCTCAACTTTCTCTGAGATAAATTAGCTTACAGCTACTGTAACATATAAATAGTTATGTCTGCTCTACAAAAAAGTATTATGAAGACTAAATTACCACCTCGATTGCCTAAAACGTCCAGTATTTCCAAGTAAGTCTAGAAATTAGCAAAGATTTATTTTAGCACTAAAATATTATAAATATCTTATATCATGTGTTAAAATTAGCCGTGTTTACTTACAAATTTAGAAGAATTTAAAATGATCTAATTAATAACTTCTCTCTTCCGTGGCAGCTGGTTCACATCCGCTGCTAAATTCTTCTAACCAAAGTCAGATATTTTGGTGCTAATTCTATTAATCTTTATAGATTAGCACCGTTTGGTGGTAGCCGTCGCAAAGACTACACACCAGTTCCATGGAAGCAGTACTTCGAGAAGAGTGTGGACGTGGAGACCACTGGCGGGACCTTCCGAGTTTACCTGACTCCGGAGCCGGATCACCCGGACAGGCCTCGAATCGTCACGCTACACGGCGGAGGGTACTCTGGGCTGAGCTGGGCATTATTTGCAGTAAGCTAAAGATTTGTGATACAGCTTACAGAACTTGTTTTCTAAAACTTGACCCACTTTGCTTAGTTCGAGGTAAAATATTAGTATTTTAAGTTTCTCTGTGGTAAAGCCGGGTTATCACAGTCAGAATTGGCTCAGACCGAGTGCACTCAGATATCTACTCAGGTGCTCTTTGTATTGTGTAAACATGATGCCGGCATCCGGGTAGACGTCGGAGTGCACTTGGTCAAGCCAACTCTGACTGTAAAAACCCGGCTTCACTAAGCCCCTTAGGTTGAGTTTTATTTTGTTGATTCACAAAAAGTGATCACAGTTTTGCAGGAGTGTTAAATAATATTCTATTCTATATAGTTTTAGACTAGCAGCTGAATCAAATACCTACAATTTTTCTCTGGTTACGCATGGCTTGAATTACATATCACCCTAAGTTTCCTAGGTCTGCCAATTTCTAATAAAGTAATAGAGAAATCCATTTATTATTTAGCCATCTGCAGTTCTAAAGCCAAAATTATTTTCTAGGAAGAAATCACAAGCATGATTCATTGCCAAGTTGTATCAATAGATGTCCGAGGACATGGAGAAACAAAAACCAATGATGATGATGATTTAGGAGCTGATACACTTGTCCAGTAAGTATTATCTTTTTTGAAACTAAATAAAAAAAATTATTTATGACCTTTGCCTAAGTCTAGTCAGCGGTTGGTGGACAAATGGCCTCAGATGATGAAGACTTTCTTTCACCTGATTGGATTTTCTATTAATATCTCAATAATATAATTATTCCTTAGAGATGTGGAGCAAGTAATTCACAAGCTGTATGGTGGTGAAATCCCACCCCTGATCCTCGTAGGACATTCCATGGGTGGGGCTATTGCTGTACGAACAGCTCATCTACCTTCTCTCGAGCACTGCTTGCAAGGAATAGCAGTTATTGATGTGGTTGAAGGTACATATTGCTTTAAATTTTTATTTGCTGTCACAGTCTACTATAGATTTTGTAGAATTTGTAAAGAAGCTAGTAGGTAAGTACTGAACTGATCCTACTAATATTATAAACGCGAAAGTTTGTATGTATGGATGTTTATTACTCTTTCACGCAAAAACTACTGATCTGATTTGAATTAAACTTGAAATAATTATATATTGTCCGTGACCTGGATTAACACATATCAAATTGTTTACAATTTAATTTTATTCTTGAAATGTTATTGTACTAGGTACAGCAATGGAGGCATTAACGAGTATGCAAAGTTTTCTCCGAGGTCGACCGACACATTTCAAAAGCATAGAACATGCCATCGAGTGGTGGTAAGATCTTTAAATTGTATTTAATGGCCAAAGCATAGTGAAATGTATATCTAACATCCCAAAACAGACTTTAATTGTTTTATTTACTTGCAGTGTCAGAAGCGGCCAAGTGAGGAATGTTGACTCAGCCAAAGTTTCCATGCCAAGTCAGATACTCAAGTAAGTTGTGTCTTGTTTCATTTTGTTATTAAGTAGACTCTAGATTACAATGTTCAAGATAATCCTAAGTATTACTTGTCCCATAATGGTGCCGATTCTGTTGTTAAATTTTATTAAACTTAACTAAGTTGACAGCACTAAAAATGTTGCAGTTTCTCTCTCATGAACTGAAAAGACAGATAGTTATCATTTTAGTGCTGTCAACTTAGTTAAGTTTAATAAAATGCATCAACAGAATCGGGCCCACTATCTGCAAACCTATGAACAAGATAACTAAGGCCGGAATACTGAAATGTCACTCAAATTTGAGCACAACTTAACCTTGCTCTGCCTCTGTTTGACATTAATCATTTGTAAGAGATGCGTAAACGTAAGCGTGTAAGCGTGAACTTAATTTAAGTGGCGTTTGAGTATTCAACCATAAATAAACTAAACCTCTCAAAAAAACTAAATCCTTCTCAAAACAAACTGAGCCCCCTCAAAACAAACAATACCCTCTCGAAACAAACATACCCTGAAACAAAACTCCTTACAGCTGTGAGTCGGGAGTACTGGCCATCAATGAGGTTGAGAACTATGTGCCAGAGGAACCAGTCTCTCCTCTGCACGACGCTCGCGCAGATTCCATCGCGGAGGAGGAAGATGAGCCTGACACCTTCCTCAAACCTGCCGGAGACAACTGCGGAACCATGAAGTAAGTCTTAGTCTGTGACAGCTCACTACCATCAGCTACCCCAAAACGCTACGCAGACAACACATCACTGAACTAGATGGGTTATGATTCCCAATAAAAGGAGAAGTGCTCGCTGGAGCTCCCATCCTACATGCCTGACTGCTTACATCAAACCTGCTCAGAGTCAGAATATAACAAACAAATAAATAAATGCAGGACGATGAAGTACCTAAGTCTTAGTCTGTGACTAAATGGCATCCGGAATTCCCGATCTAGAATGTGGCTGGCCAATCGCAAGAATCTATCTATCCAGAATACAATTCCAGATGCCATGTAGTCCCAAACTTAACTAGTCCTGTATCCCAGTTGATCCAGGGTGGGGCCCCAAAGCTTTGGGTAGTAAGAAATCCATAACACGACGAGCAGCTTTATCGCTAAGAAAGATCTCTTCCAGGCAACCCAACATATTGTAGTTTGCAACCGAGAAGCATATATGCTTCTTTTATCATGAAAAATCAGCAGAATCTACAAGGAAGAATGAACAAACTAGTTTTAAATGAGCATGTTTCTTTATTGATGACTTACTTTCTTAGTGCATTCTATTAGTTTTATACACATTAAACAGTAAATAAATGAATGTATAGACAGACATTTTACTGTTTAGACATAGGTCTATGGTGAGAATTGCACCCAAAATGTACAGCCCGGAAGTCACAGCCACCTGAGACTAGTCAATCAATAAATAACGATACAATCAGTGTTGTCGGCAGATACAAATGGCGGATAGACCTATCTAAAACAGAGAGGCACTGGTCGGGCTGGTTCAAAGGGCTCTCATCTCTGTTCCTGTCAGTAGCTGCTCCGAGGCTGTTACTGCTGGCTTCCATCGACGGACTGGATAGAGAATTGACTGTGGGACAGATGCAAGGTAAGCTATTACTGATAGCTTATGCCTATCAAGTATTTTTTCTTCCCCTCTTGAAAAGGCATTGTTTAAGAATTCGATGGTAAAAGCTATTTTCATGATATTAGTTCTGCAGTGCAGATCCTACTAATATTATAAACGCGAAAGTTTGTGAGTATGGATGGATGTTTGTTACTCCTTCACGTAAAAACTACTGATCCGATTTAGATGAAACTTGGAATATATATTGTCCGTGACCTGGATTAACACAGGCTACTTTTATCCCGAAAAATCAACGGGATCCAACGGGACGCGAACGAAGTCGCGGGCGGCAGCTTGTTATAAATATGTCTATTTATTTTGTTGGTTTGTTACAGGAAAATTTCAAATGCAAGTGTTGGCGCGATGTGGTCATGCAGTACACGAAGATACTCCAGGCGAGGTACGTACCTTAGAGAACAAATCATTAGATCTTTACATGCAATCCTCACAAGTTCTTTGATGGTAACGCTAACCCAACAAAACAAATTATTTGTATGGATTGCATTATTACCCCATTATTCATATTCATCTATCATTATAGCCCGGCTTTAAAAATTGTTCTATCATTGTCACTTGCATGACAACCAAAAGTGATGACAACAGATTTAGCAATCATATTAGTTAGCTCAGCTTTAGAAGACCAATATGAATATACCCCTTATGTTTTATTGTGAAGTTTTTTCGTGGCCTACACTTCTTTACGTCTATTGAAGATGATTTATACAGCGTCAGGAGGCTACCTATACCTACACTTAACGACACACTGTAGTGCCTGGGACAATGTTTAGATGGAGTAGGCTTGCCCAGCACCTATACCATTCTCTCAGCCTAGTCAGCCATATCTACAGGAAAGACATCTATATACTATTACAAAACTGTAAAAAAGCGAAAAACTAAATTTAAAGATATGGATAAACTAAATATGCAGATCTACTAAATAAACGATTCTGATTCCGAAAATCGAGTTTGTCTGTTTGTTTGTTCGCGGATCACGCCTTAACTACTGGAGCAATTCCAATTAACCTTATACCAGTTAAAAGCCCTTTTTCCGAATTGAAACATAGGCTATATTTTATTGAAATCAAAGACGTGGATTCTTAGATACAGCTTGAATTCTCTTAAGCAGCCATTTGCTACGCGGTTCATCGTAAGCTGGTTGACAGATACTTTGGTGGAATGTTTTGCACGCGTACGAAGTCGCGGGTATCAGCTAGTTGGTTATAAAACATGTTTTATCACAGGTGGCCCGAGTGATAGCATCATTCGCCCTTCGCCATCGACTGACAATAACAACCGAGCTCGGGGAACAAATGCATCTCAACACAAACATGCCCGGATGTTGAAAACATCTCTCTTTGTTGATACTACAAGCTGATTATTTGAAGCAGCGATATAACGGGTTTAACAGATTTGTCACCCTTGATTGAAAAGAGGGTTTTTTTTTTAAATTTATTATGAGGCCAATCTGGCGTAAGATAACGTTACTTGGAAAATAATTAACATATGGTCCTACTTAGAATCGTCTATCAACTTAAACACTGACTCGCTTAAGATTCTTCTGGTCTATTTATCACTATCTAAACTATACGAGATGGTACTATTTTAGAAGTTGAGAGGCGATTCTAAGTAAACTTCTTAGTTAATCTATTAACATCTCTTACCAAAGAGTAATTACAAACAGACACACCACTAATTTTACGTATTAAGTCACTCAGAAACAGTTAAAACATAAGTATTACTAAAAAATATTGATTTTTCTATTCATTGTTCTTTATTGGTAAGAAATGTCATTAGAGTAAACATTGATTGTCTTTTGACATACATCTCTAAGGCCGGAATACTGAAACGTCACTCAAATTTGAGCATAACTTAAAATTGCTCTGCCTCTGTTTGACATTACTCATTTGTAAGAGATGGTAATAATTTAAGCGTGAACTTAATTTAAGTGGCGTTTGAGTATTCGGCCATAAGTGCGGCTATTAGAGTTAGGTTGTTTATTATGGTTGTTATTCTCTGTACTTGTTCCATTGCGCCAGTTAATGGTCAGATAACTTTTGTCGTACAAAACCAGCAATGTATTTTGAGCGTTAGTATAACATCTTTAGGATCAGTCAACATCGTTATTACAGAATAGTATGTCTTAAGGCTCAAATTGTCTTAAAATTAATGGTTGTATCATTTTTGTATAGTAACTAAATTAAATAAATGTTTGAAAGAGTCGCTGTGAAATTACAAAATATATATAAGGCCCTGAATGTTGTAAATAGTTCTGGCATGACAGACAAAGGGACAAGTGTTTGTTTCTATGTGATTCTACTTAAATGTTTATGGGGAGTAACTTAAGTTATATTATTTGGTCAATCTCATTTCAGGTCTTACGGCCGAATACTCAAACGCTACTTATGTTAAGTTCACGCTTAAATTATTGACATCTCTTACAAATGAGTAATGTCAAACTGAGGCAGAGTAATTTTAAGTGGCGTTTAAATTTGAGTGACGTTTCAGTATTCGGCCCTAAGACCCGTATGCTGATTTACTGCTCATGCACTGATCCGGACTCATACATTTTTGTATGAAAATCTCTACTCAAATCTATGCTTGAGTAACAACTTCATTATCAGGATACGGCCTAAAAATGTCAAAAGTATTAGCTCCATTGAAAATGATTAAAAGTAGCTGAATCAGTAAATGATGTAGTCAAGACCAGACATATTATTTATATTTTAGATAGGTAAGTAATAAGAGAATTATATTTTTTTATTTTGTGAAGGCTAGGCTCTTTGGCGTTCCGATTTTCTTACAATTTTCCTGTCCCTTCTTGCTGCTTAGCGATGTCATCATAATCACTTCATCCCAAACGTAAGCTAGGGGTGATATTTATCAATTTACGTGTGTGCGTATTGTTTACGTACCTACCATCGACCTGGTTTTCGAAAATTGTAAATATAAAACAAAGAATGAAGTTAAAATACTCAAAATTTAAACAAAATACTAAAGTACAAAGGAAACTAATAGTGTTGCAAAAGTGTAAGATGTTAATAGTTTTATTTGGTACCTGAAAATCGGGTGAAATCTGGAGATTATTATTCAGAATAAAACAAAGTATTTAATGTTAATAAATAATGAGTTCATTTATTTAATTACAATCATTTGTTCAATTAGTTACATGCATTTATTCACGTTTGATATGTTGTGCATTGATTAATTATTTCCGTCTTAATACCACTTCTTGCTAGCTATATTCGTGTACATTTTCTCATCTATACTAATACTATAAAGAGAGAAATATTTGTATGTAAGTATGTTTGTAAGGAATTGGCTCAAAAAGTACTGATCTGATTTGGATGAAACTTGGAAAATATATTGCCCGTGACCTGGATTAACACAGGCTACTTTTTATCCCGGAAAATCAACGGGATCCAGCGGGACGCGAACGAAGTTGCGAGCGGAAGCTAGTGTATATTAAAATTGTAACAAGAATGATTAGTTTTCTGTAGGTAATGTCGGCATTGAACGCTGAAGGTAAAAATTCTGTATCTTTCCCGTTGTTGTATGAAGTTTTATAATTCTTGTTTTCTTCTTGTGTGTAGAAAATCTACGATTGACTCTGTGGAAAGCTTATTCGGTTGTTTAGTTATTATTAAAATGGATGAAAATATTCTTTATACATTTGCAGATGAATGTGGCAAACTCAAAACTATGAAAACAAAAGAACAAACGTCATGTTTGTTTTGACAGGCGTCATGGCTCGGTCTAGCTCTGCCTTCCGTGCTGTGGGTCGTGGGTTTGATCCCCACTGAGAACAAACATTTGTATGTGGCAAGCATAGGTGTTTGTTCTGTATCTGGGTGTTACTATGTATAATAAGTATGTATTTACAAAAAAATATATAGGTATAAGTATTCTATCAGCGATCTAGTTCCCATAGTACAAGCTCTGCTTAGTTTGGGACTAGAGAGCGATGTATAATATGTCCACGAATATTTAAAAAAAAATCCAACCATGCGCACAGTATGGAATTTGAACAGATTTTTGAACATGGTCTTTTTATTGTGGAACTCGTTAATACTATGGTTTTATAGTGTAAGAGTAGGAGTTCTACTCTAACATTATGAATCCATAGATCTTCTTTTAGTACATAAACTTTTCAGCAAAAAAAATAGTACATTATGGTACAAGTGTGGTACATTGGTGATTACCGCCGAGGTGCCATTGAGACCCGAGCCGTAGGCGAGGGTCTTAAGAAAGCCGAGAACGGTAATCACCAATACACACGTGTATCATACGACGTTTTTCAACACACTTGTGAATAAAATAACAATAAAATAACTATAATTTCAACAGTGAAAACGCGTTGTGAAAAATGTTTCGCTATGGCGGGAAAAATTAATCAGTTTTCCTATGCGCGCGCATTGCGATCGGCCACAGACTAAAGGGATGAGGTTTTTTTTTTATTTATTTTCCGCGCTTAGGGCTTGCGCCTATTCTGCCACGTAAAAAATGGGGAATTTAAAGTTATTCTTTTATTACAGAGAAAACAAAAGTTATATTTGAGTGAAAGTTTTATTTATTAAACACGTACGAGTTAAAATTATCTATTCAAATAAGAAGTTGCATGAAATGAGCAAGCAATAGGAACATTCATTTATTTGTTCTATTGAACACGATCTTTTTTTTGAATAAAAACTTTTTTAGTAACAAAGCTACTCAACCAATAAAATTTAAAAAAAAATCTATAACTCACTAGTGAGTTATAGCAATGAAAAAGTCACAGTTTGATTATGGGTATCATTATGTGCCTAATTGCGGTGACCATAGAGTCACTTTATGAGCAAGTGTGTTGAAAAAAAAATGGTGTGACGCCGTGTATTTTTTTAGAAGAAGATAAAACACGCTCCCGTGTTTCAATTCCGTATAGTCTCTTAGATTTTTTTTAAACACCAGATGTTAACAGAAATTTACTAAAAAATGGATGCTCCCAGATTTTACAATAATTATAATGATTGAGAGCACTTATTCTTGATTCTGCACTGACATCGGTATCTATTTGTGAGCCTTTGTTGTCAGTGCTGGCTGCTGCTGGTTTTAGTAATGCTAAAGCCTGTGATGGTATTGCCAGTTTTTTTTTATATGTCTATCTGTCAAATATTTGGTCGGAGGATTCAAGAGCTCTGTTGAACAAGTCAGTCATGATCTTAATGCGCTTCGCTTTTCGACAGTGATGTTCTGTTGAATCTCCAAAATTTATTTATCGATTCGGCAGCTAGTTCCGATAGCATCAATCTATCTATTTAATCAGCCTATGCTCATCCACTGTTGGGTATAGGCTTCCTCTTTGTCACGACATTCTTTCCGATCCTGCGCCAATCGAATCCAGTGCGCTCCTGCCACTTTCACGATATCGTACGCCCACCTGGCTGGTGGTCTGCCTCGTGCGTGACCTATGACCAGATAGTGTGCCAATAGGTAAATGCGTGGATATAATAATACTTGCGCCATGGACCTGTATTTTATGCATTGAATTCTTATGGTAATCATAAGATATAATTTGAACTTCTAAGTTGTCGTCTCATAAGAAAGAGAAAAAGTATTTTGCCCTTTTGTAAATTCGATATTGAGTTTGAATATTTTGTTTCTGTTTTCGTCAGTGGTCACGTTAAGGCGTTCAAGTGATTCGAGACATTTACATTGTACATCATGCGTACTTTACGGAAAAATCCTATCTTCACTTCAAAATCCTGTAAAGGTTGTACGTTGTACATGCGATGCATTTTTTTAATGTTCAGATCTCGTTGTAAGTAGATACGGTATTTTATATGATCTCGTGAATAATGCACGTTTCTACTCTTTGCATGGAAGAAAAACACATGTTGTGCCGACCCTACATAAAGTGAGAAAAGGGCAAGGAGATGATGACCAATTTCTTTAACTACTTGAACTTCTGGCGGTCTTTTGTCTAAACCTGTGGCCCCGCTGTACCAAGTAAATCGCTTGATCCACAGTTTCCATCTTTCTGATAAGTTTCCTGGTCCGCCATTTCCTGTGACAAAAAGCTTGGGTGGGCTGATGCCTGCGCTGTTCGAGTCTAATATTCATTCTCTGTCGTGGAAAGTTTTTGTGCTTCGGCAGCATACAACCTGGGTTATGATTTACTTATTAAAATAAAACTAATTAGATACCTATAAGATGTTTACAATCAGTCTCTGGATCGATGCCACAGATTCGTAGAGCTTGGTGTTGCCAATCTGCCTTCACGCTTTGATTTTTAGCTGACCGAAGCTCCGCTCAGCTCCGTCTTTGAATTTACTGGTATAACTCGTCCTGCCGGGTCCGTCCGGGGGGGGGGGGAGGGGAATTAAATTTACTTATGAATATCGAGTGAACTAACGATTCAGCGTGTTATTTTTATTTATAAACATCGAGTGAACTAAGTATGACTCGTTTTGCCGAGTCCGTCCGGGGGGGGGAATTAAATTTACTTATGAATATCGAGTGAACTAAGTATGACTCGTTCTGCCGAGTCCGTGCGGGGGGAGGGGAATTAAATTTACTTATGAATATCGAGTGAACTAACGCTTCAGCGTGTTATTTTTATTTATAAACATCGAGTGAACTAACTACGACTCGTTCTGCCGAGTCCGTCCGGGGGGGGGGGGGGGGGAATTAAATTTACTTCTGAATATCGAGTGAACTAACGCTTCAGCGTGTTATTTTTATTTATAAACATCGAGTGAACTAACTACGACTCATTCTGCCGAGTCCGTCCGGGGTGGGGGGGAGGGAATTAAATTTACTTTTGAATATCGAGTGAACTAACGCTTCAGCGTGTTATTTTTTATTTATAATCATCGAGTGAACTAAGTATGACTCGTTCTGCCGAGTCCGTACGGGGAGGAGGGGAATTAAATTTACTTATGAACATCTAGTGGACTAACGCTTCAGCGTGTTATTTTAGCAGATAAAAGCGTAAGGGTACCCTAAGCTCAGTCTTTGAATTTACTGGTATGACTCGTTCTGCCGAGTCCGTCCGGGGGGGGGGGGGGGAGAGGGGAATTAAATTTACTTATGAATATCGAGTGAACTAACGCTTCAGCGTGTTATTTTAGCAGCTCAAAGCGTTTGAGGAATTAAATACAGACTGCATGTTCTCGTAAGGCAAGGCGGATATTGCATTTGATTCACTCTGTTATAGAATATGCCGTTTTACATACCGTAAACTGGTGTGAATTTGATTAGATTTTGAGGAAAACACCTTATAAAACTGTAACGGTTGACCAAAAAAATTAGAAAAAAATCTCTATTCATGGGAAGATGATGTAGTACAAGTATACGAAATATAAAAAAAATAGGATTAGTAGATTCTGAGAAAAAAATAATGGCTCATCAACTTTATACTTGATGTGGGTTCACTTTGAACGGCGTCCCCGTTTTTATTTTGGAATGAGGAAGTAACCCCTTAAACAAGCCTAAAAATGAAATAATTCTTTTTTTCCTCCTAACTTTAAAGTTATGAGGAAATTTTAGTGTGCGGGGCGACTTTGCCAGATTGCAATTTAGTATTTTATCATTCTATCTGGATGACGGTTTGATTGTGAATGTTTCTACAATGTATCAGTTGATTATCTTAGGTTTTGTTTTATGTTTTGTATCTTCATGTTATTTGTATGATAATGATTATACATTTAATGCTAAAAAATATAAACACCAAATACACGAATAAAAATCTACTTTACTACTAGGTACTTTAATAACCATTATGCGAATATTAAGAAAAATAAAGTACCAAAGGGAATATTTAAAGTATTTGAAGCTGCTGTAATGGATAGGTGTCCATCAGTAATCTTTAAGGTTAATGTATTCAGTAATCTGAATACATTAACCTTGGACCATCAATGCTCCAACCCGGGGAACTTGGCAATAATTGAAACAAACAATACAAACAAGCAACGAGCGCATCCCTAGAGTGGTGTCCCATCCCTAGCAGACGGCCATTTTTAATTCTCTTCGAACAATTCTCAAGTTACGCTAACGAAGGAAACATAAATAAATTAATTGCCTGTAAAACTAATATGGTATAATCATAATAATATATATATAGTAAAAAAATACACGTTTTGACTTTATTACCAAAAGACAGGCAGGAGGCACAAACATCTCCATCTCGAGCCGGATGTAAAATTATGAGATGTGAGATGAAGAAATGACTTTTTTACGTGGATGGGCTTATTATTTTTGGTACAATGTATGAAGTTGTTGATATTCAATTATAGAAATTGATCCATTGTCAGAAATATTTCACAACGAAGATGTATCTGGTTATGGACACAGATTTATGAAATTTTTGTACAAAATAGGATATGTTTATGCCTACTTTCTACTGAAATATAATGTAACTTTGATAATAATGATTAAAGAAATATATAGAAGTAGGATAGGTTAAGACTACTGAATTTAGTAACGATCTCTCCAATAATAATGATTGGAGGATCAGGACCTGATTTCAGGATAATTATGCCTGAAAACGGGACGTATAGGGGTGATTTTTACGATGAATTATGATCGAAAAATCGATGACTTGGCACAATTTGTGGTTAGGAAATTGTGGTTACGAATGACGGACGACGTGTACGAGGTACCGGGATGTGAGAGGATTTGGAATTGGAACGAGCTCACCCAGTTCTTATGCCTCGCCACGTGTGCATGATGACTTTCGCCGAGTTCGGGGCGATGATGACGTTGCGTTGTGGACTGTTTGATGATGTGGTTGGTTGGTGTGCGCGCCAGGGCCGTTGGTGAGGTGATCAAGTTGTTGCTGATGGTGCTTGTCGTCTCCTTTTCTTCCAACAACGGGGTACCAGCGCCCACGCCTTGCCACGTTTTGTCTTCGAAGTCTGGAATATCCGGCTCGAGATGGAGTTGTTTTTATATTATCCATACTAACATCTATCCATACAGAAGACATTATCAGAATTGACAAAATAAAATACACTCAGCGGCACGGAAACTTGGCCACTTAAGAATTTTGCGATAACTTGTGTTTTCATGATTTGTTTGAATAATAGAAGGTAGGTAGGATGAAGATCAGTCTTCTTTTATGTTTTAGGGACTTTTGGTTGATTTAAAACAATTACAGCACTCACTATATTTTTTTTAGCTAAATTTGCAATATTTTTAAATTTAAACATCCATTACAAGTGTCTTAAAAAAATGAACATTTACATTTTTTTTAATCCTCCGCACGTTTTAATTACGAGTGCATCCTCCTCTAGCCCTGATGTCTGCCTGCATTCGGTCAGGCATGCTCTGAATGATGTTTTTGACTGCGGCTTGCGGTATGGCTTCCCACGCTCCAGCGCTGCGATTGAGAGTTTGTGGTCGATTGGGTTCGGACTTTATTTTTCTTTTATACATGTCCCAGATGTGTTCTATCGGGTTCAAGTGGGGGCTACGAGCTGGCCACTGCAACTTCTGAATTCCGATCTGTTGAATGTGCTCTACTTCGCAACGGGCGACGTGGGGACGGGCGTTATCGTGCATTAAAACCCCAATGTCATATCCAATAAACCCCAAATACGGTATAACATGGTCCTGGAGGATCTCGTCACTGTATCGATTGCTATTCAATCGATTGTTAACGAGTACCAACTCCGTACGTGCATCCGAACTTATTCCTCCCCAAACCAGTATGGAACCGCCGCTAAAACGCACTGTCTGTGTAGTGGTAAGGTAAATACTGCTCTCCTCTTCTTCTCCACACCCTTTCTGGACCGTCTGGAGCTCGCAAAGCAATTCGGCACTCATCTGTAAAGAGGACTCTAGCCCATTGCTCGTGTGTCCAGTTGCAATGTTCTCGGGCGAATTGAAGACGAGCTAATCGGTGCTGTCTGAGAAGATCTGGATCACACGCTGGCCTACGAGCCTTTAAATTTACTTCTTCCATTCGTCTTCTAACAGTACGCTCGCTTACATTTATGCCTCTAACGTTTTGGAGCCGCTGTCGTATCTCAACTGCTGTAAGGAAGCGGTTTCTCAATATCACTAAGGCAATGAACCGGTCGTCTCGAGCTGATGTGCGTCGTAAACCTCCACTTCCTGGTCTCCGAGTGTAGTTACCAGTCTCCTGGTACCGTTTCAAAGCATATTGCATAGACGAACGCGGTACGTTTAACACAATAGTCACTTCTCGCTGCGTCAGTCCTTGGTCGTTCAATTCAACGGCTTGCGCGACTTGTTCTGCGGTTAATGGCATTTTTTTTCTTTAAAATACACGTTTGTACACACAGGATCAATCACAAAACGTCAAAAATGAGTTCACCTTAAGTTAAACTTTACAAAACACACAAAGATTAAAGTTCGTCCTAGTACCATGAATGGCCCTTTTCGACTAAATCTCTATAAGTGGAGTCAAAGTGCACTTAAACTTAATGAATGACCCTCTAGAACTAAAAGTGAACATTTTTTGACCCACCTTCACAAGCAACATTCATTAGAAACACTTTAATTAATTGTTATTGTGAGATAAGAGCTTGGCCAAGATTCCGTGCCGCTGAGTGTAGTTATTGCATGGTAGTATCTTTAGTGTTTTATTTCGTCGACCGGCACATAACAAGGTGCTCACTGTAGATTTGGGTTTCTTAGCTGCTGGAGTAGATTGCTTGTTTCTTTTTTTCGGCACCTCTATTATTTCACCTTCTTCAATGTTTGATTCTTCATCGGAGAGGGAAAGAGGATCAGTATTTTTAGATCTGAAATTAAAAGAAACATGATATAAATACAACGAAAGGAGTTCATCAACGATCGTACAGTCAATCGGGCTATCTTTGGCCCACTTTTCGTAAAAAAAGTTAAACTAATCTTTAATAAATTACGATAAACATAAACATATATATTTTCTCGTGGCTATAAGTGACCTTCTTTTAGAAAATGTAACATATTGCTAATCGTTTTTAGGAAAATAGTTGTGAAAACACCGTTAAAGCTTCGGGCCAAAGTTATACTGTGAGTTGGGCTTGGATTGGCCCGGGTCCCAATTGTAAGCTGTTTTTGCTTATTTTATCGAATTTAAAGTGTAAGGCTAACATTAGCCTGCATATTTACAATGAGAAATACAGCTGGGAGCCATAGACAATCATTTTGGATACCCTACTTTATAATTTTTAGGTAAATGTGGGTAAATAAAATGCTGCCATAGGAAAATTAACACTGTTATTTAATAAATCGAATATTTTGGACAATAAATTAGGAACTTGCGTTTTTAACATATCTAATGACTCAACATAAAACTAAACAAATTAAAAAAAGCTTAAAAAATTAAAATCCATTGCTTAATATTGCACACCATGAGATCAAACTTTGAAAATTTAGTCACCCCATTCCATAGCCAGAAAGTCGTCTTCTATAGCCAAATAGCCTTTCTTCCGGTGAATATTAGTGTTATTCAGCACTCTTATGATATTTGCATCATTGACACTGAAAATTTCAACACTCCTGGGCCAAATCCAGCCCTCTTCGGCCTTTTGCATAACAGAAACTTTGTATTTCGGGTGATTTGCGAGTATGATTCGTCCTGGGAACAGTGTTCCTTCGTAGTTAAAAATACAATAGTGATCCACAGCCTTTAACTTATTATCAACCATCATAGGTTCAAGCTTACCATCATTTACTTCATATGTCTCTATAGTGTTACCTTCTTCGTGAGCTGTGTCTAGTTCAATTTCTATTTCTTGCGTTGTTTCTGCTTCCTGTCGCCTTTTTTCACACTTTTCAAATGTTCTTCTGTCCGGATTTAAAATATTTCCAACGTTTTGAGAATTTTCGTCATCGTCGTCTTGTTGTTCATCGATGTTTTCATTTTCATTAGCAGGATTCCCATCGTTTTTCTGTCCACTTCCTGACGGTTGTGGATCATCAATATGGTGGCTAGTTTTCTTCTTTTTTGCTTGACCGTTTTTGGATCCTACAGGCCGCCCCCTTTTCTTAGTGGAATTTTTTGGTTTTTTCTTAGATTCTTCTCGTTGTTCAATATACTTCTGAACTTCTTCTACCGACACACTTTTCCCGGCTACAACAGGAATCTGGAACTTTGGATTTTGTTTGACTCCTAAATCATTGTTTCTTAATTCATCGATATAAGTTTTAAAACTTTCTCCAACAAGCTCTCTGATTTCTTCTATTGGCTTGCCATATTCAGGGAGTTTATTTAGTGGTACATTTACATCACAAGGATACAATCCAGTGGCCTTAAATCCTGCAATTATGTTTGGCCCCGCAGTATCAGCTCCTAAATCTAGAGTTTTTTTTAATAAGGCAGCAAAGATGTTCTTTGGCAGTACGGCAGCAATTTTTCCGCGTCTTGTGTTTCTCCAGTCATTTAGAACAGATCGCCATTTGTTTTTTAGGGAACTAAAATAAGCAACGTCTAGAGGTTGCAATAGATGGGTTGAGTTTGGTATCAAACATATAAATTTGATATTATTTTCCTCACATAGCTGCAAAGTTTTCACGGAGATATGCGAGCTTAAGTTGTCTCCAATGATTGCTTTTTTTCCTGGTTTGGCTTTAAGCACTGGTAAAACCAGTGATTGGAACCACTTATCAAAGGTCTCGGCATCAATCCAGCCACTTTTAGTTACAGCCATTCTAGTTCCAGCTGGTGCTCCATCGAGCCAGTTACTCCATTTTTGTTTCGCTTTGTAAATTATGAACGGCGGAAGAAACTCTCCTTTGGCATTCCCACAGAACATGGTAGTAAAGCAGGCTTTGGTGGCATTTTTTATAATTTCTGGACTTCGGCAACTACGTCTAAACAGAAGCATAGCTTTCTTTGGATTGTCGTGGAAGCCAGTCTCATCAAAATTATATATATTTTCAGGCGGTACATCCATTAATTCGGTTTTCAGATGTTCGAAAAATGTTTCTATCATATCTTTATTTATTTGGGCTCTTTTTCTGCTAATATTGTGAGCAATGCGCTGTTTAATGTCTGGATGTCGATCTAAGAAGTTCTTTCCCCAATCCCAGCCTGGCATGTTATTTTTAAATGCTGTTATTGTCTTTTTTTTCATCATCGAAATATTTTTTTATTATCAAACGCACGTCATGCATTCCCACCGGGATTCCCAGATCAGCCAATGCTTTAATATGACTAACAAAAACATTTTCTTCTGATTCTGATAATGCGATAGGCTTTCCGATAGGTTTGTTATGCTGTCCTTTTAATTTATATTTAATTGTACTTCTTGGTATCTTATAAAATTTTGCGGCATCCCTCTGAGACATTTTGCAGGTTTTTATTTTGTCTAAAGCCTCATCTAAGTCTTTCTGAGAATAGTTACTCTTGGTGCCATATTTCCTGACTCCTACTGCAGATTTTTTCTTTCGACTCATGATGTCCCGATAGCCTATGACAAACAAACTATACTTATTATTTCATTTTAACAAAATTTAATCCTTTTAAAATATAAGCAAAACGATAAATCTACAATAGCAACACATTCAGAAGAAGTCATGAATGGCATCATGCTAAGATTGGCCCGACCAAAGTTTACCCGATTTTCATATAATTATTTACTTACTCGACGTTTAGGGCAATATAATTGCAGAAAACGAAACAATTGTGTAAATCTCTATTGTGATCCAAGATAAATGAGTAACAGTTCATTTGAAATAACACTTACCTCTCTAAGTAATCAATTAACAACACAGCAAATAACTTTTTGGCGCACTCGAAACTACACTGAAAGTTTCCTCAATCGAAAAGAATTCCTGACACTGTCAAATTGACAGATGACAGTTGTTTCGCGCGTTTTTAATGTTTACGAAGATAGTCTCCACACTATGTTTACGAAGGTACTTTGAAATAAACTAAACCAAAGACAAAAAATAAACAAAAATCGCAAATGAGATTTAGGGCCAATGTTTTACTGAAAGATTAAGTTACCCCGATTGACTGTACCTATAAGATGTTTACAATCAGTCTCTGGATCGATGCCACAGATTCGTAGAGCTTGGTGTTGCCAATCTGCCTTCACGCTTTGATTTTTAGCTGACCGAAGCTCCGCTCAGCTCCGTCTTTGAATTTACTGGTATAACTCGTCCTGCCGGGTCCGTCCGGGGGGGGGGGGGGGAATTAAATTTACTTTGAATATCGAGTGAACTAACGATTCAGCGTGTTATTTTTATTTATAAACATCGAGTGAACTAAGTATGACTCGTTTTGCCGAGTCCGTCCGGGGGGGGGAATTAAATTTACTTATGAATATCGAGTGAACTAAGTATAACTCGTTCTGCCGAGTCCGTGCGGGGGGAGGGGAATTAAATTTACTTATGAATATCGAGTGAACTAACGCTTCAGCGTGTTATTTTTATTTATAAACATCGAGTGAACTAACTACGACTCGTTCTGCCGAGTCCGTCCGGGGGGGGGGGGGGGGGGAATTAAATTTACTTCTGAATATCGAGTGAACTAACGCTTCAGCGTGTTATTTTTATTTATAAACATCGAGTGAACTAACTACGACTCGTTCTGCCGAGTCCGTCCGGGGGGGGGAATTAAATTTACTTTTGAATATCGAGTGAACTAACGCTTCAGCGTGTTATTTTTTATTTATAATCATCGAGTGAACTAAGTATGACTCGTTCTGCCGAGTCCGTGCGGGGGGGAGGGGAATTAAATTTACTTATGAACATCTAGTGAACTAACGCTTCAGCGTGTTATTCAGAAATTGATCCATTGTCAGAAATATTTGACAACGAAGATGTATCTGTTTATGGACACAGATTTATGAAATTTTTGTACAAAATAGGATATGTTTATGCCTACTTTCTACTGAAATATAATGTAACTTTGATAATAATGATTAAAGAAATATATAGAAGTAGGATAGGTTAAGACTACTGAATTTAGTAACGATCTCTCCAATAATAATGATTGGAGGATCAGGACCTGATTTCAGGATAATTATGCCTGAAAACGGGACGTATAGGGGTGATTTTTACGATGAATTATGATCGAAAAATCGATGACTTGGCACAATTTGTGGTTAGGAAATTGTGGTTACGAATGACGGACGACGTGTACGAGGTACCGGGATGTGAGAGGATTTGGAATTGGAACGAGCTCACCCAGTTCTTATGCCTCGCCACGTGTGCATGATGACTTTCGCCGAGTTCGGGGCGATGATGACGTTGCGTTGTGGACTGTTTGATGATGTGGTTGGTTGGTGTGCGCGCCAGGGCCGTTGGTGAGGTGATCAAGTTGTTGCTGATGGTGCTTGTCGTCTCCTTTTCTTCCAACAACGGGGTACCAGCGCCCACGCCTTGCCACATTTTTTCTTCGAAGTCTGGAATATCCGGCTCGAGATGGAGTTGTTTTTATATTATCCATACTAACATCTATCCATACAGAAGACATTATCAGAATTGACAAAATAAAATAGTTATTGCATGGTAGTATCTTTAGTGTTTTATTTCGTCGACCGGCACATAACAAGGTGCTCACTGTAGATTTGGGTTTCTTAGCTGCTGGAGTAGATTGCTTGTTTCTTTTTTTCGGCACCTCTATTATTTCACCTTCTTCAATGTTTGATTCTTCATCGGAGAGAGAAAGAGGATCAGTATTTTTAGATCTGAAATTAAAAGAAACATGATATAAATACAACGAAAGGAGTTCATCAACGATCGTAAGTAAAAACATTATTAATTTAATAATAAACTTAAAATGAACTTCAAGTGCTAAATTAGTTAGGTAGTTAACTACTAATCTGTCATAAAATACATACCTACACTATTATGATAGTGTAGGTATACTGAATACTGATAACTGAATACTGAAAACTGAATACTGAATACTAAAAAATATTACCTGTAGGTTGACGATGATGATGGTTTCGGCTTCTTAATAGTTGCCGGCTTGCTCCTTTTTTTCGTCACAACTATTTCCCGATCGTCTATTCCCAACCCTTCATTGTCGTCCGATGGGAAAACTTGATCAGCAATTTTAGACCTGTAATAGCAAAACATAATTCATAAATACAATGTTATGACTGTATTATTTATCGTAAAAAGTATTATAAGTAGGTACACTAGGTACCTATTTTTATGAATTCTTTTTATCTATTTAAAATTTGAATAATATAAAATTAATGTTTAATACTAGAGTCTGCGCAAGATAAGTCTGCGCGTAGAGGCTTCTTTTAGAGTTTTGTATCTGGTTATTTTTCGATCGAACGTTAAAAAACAAGATCAGACGTAAAAGTTAAACTTTCTAGCAAAGAGGACATAAACACTACGTTTAAACAGTCGGCATTTTCTTACAAGCTACTAAACGGAAATATGAACGTACTTTGTACCAACCTGGCAACATAAAAGTAATACCAACACTGTAAAAGCCAATTCGTTATTAGGGCTTGACAAATACGAATCGTGCTTTTCTGTCGATATCGATAAATATTCGATTTTCGTAGTTGCATAGGTACCTACCTACTTTTCATTATGTGCTGGTCGGACGAAAATAACTATACGCCATAAAAAATCGTTTTCAACACACTTGCTCATAAAGTGGCTCTATGGTCACCGCAATTAGGCACATAATGACACCCATAATCAAACTGTGACTTTTTCATTGCTATAACTCACAAGTGAGTTATAGATTTTTTTTTAAATTTTATTGGTTGAGTAGCTTTGTTACTAAAAAAGTTTTTATTCAAAAAAAAGATCGTGTTCAATAGAACAAATAAATGAATGTTCCTATTGCTTGCTCATTTCATGCAACTTCTTATTTAAATAGATAATTTTAACTCGTACGTGTTTAATAAATAAAACTTTCACTCAAATATAACTTTTGTTTTCTGTGTAATAAAAGAAAACTTTAAATTCCCCATTTTTACGTGGCAGAATAGGCGCAAACCCTAAGCGCGGAAAATAAATAAAAAAAAAACCTCATCCCTTTAGTCTGTGGCCGATCGCAATGCGCGCGCATAGGAAAACTGATTATTTTTTCCCGCCATAGCGAAACATTTTTCACAACGCGTTTTCACTGTTGAAATTATTGTTATTTTATTCACAAGTGTGTTGAAAAACGTCGTATGATACACGTGTGTATTGGTGATTACCGTTCTCGGCTTTCTTAAGACCCTCGCCTACGGCTCGGGTCTCAATGGCACCTCGGCGGTAATCACCAATGTACCACACTTGTACCATAATGTACTATTATTTATTGAACATAATATAACCTGTAGGTGCAGTCAGCATCAGAACTATGTTAATTATTAATTATGTACCTATGATATTTAATTGACGCAAAGTTTATTTTTGACAGTTGCTCACAATATCTATATTTGACCATCCTTGCCGCTATCATACTTCTGATACTGGCTGCACTATTTCTATTCTAGTCAAGTTTTAGATTTGAAACAACGTTACTGGTTTTTCAAGCTATAAAATTCAGCTGTTCGACCCGGGACCTGAAAAAGAGATTTTATGAGATTTTCACATACCTTCTAATGTAATAGCACAAATATTATCAATGTTAAGAACACGTACATTACTTGGCAGCACTTCGCAATTGCGCAATTTTCAAAGCGTTAGCAGACTGTTCTTCTAATTTAATTGTTTCTTCATTTAGAATTTGGCACTGCCTCCTGATTAAAATGTTTGCAATTAAACAATATAATTGTTTTATCATTATATCCTGATGATTTTTGCATGTCCACCAGTCTGTATTAATATTTTCCATGGAAAGTGTACAAAACATCAGCCCCACATTATTTTCATGTAATATTTCATTATTTTTATCAAAACAGTTTACTACTTCCTCAATGGTGCGACACAGTTGTATCGACGGGTACGTCAACGATTTTTTATCATGCCACCACTCCCGTAGGCTAATATATTTATAAATTGGATGATCAGTCACATCCTTTACTTTTAGTAAATCTGAACACATTTGGCAATTTTTGTTCTTCAACAGTCTGCAAGCGACATAGCCACTCAGATATACTATAGGCTGGTTTTCTATGTTTGCTAAATCTGTTTCGAGTTTCTCTTCAAAATCATTTTCAGGTATTATCAGCTGTTCAGTTTTGACAGCTGTCATTATCAGGTTGACGCACTCGCGCGTCATTCTGTCTGTCACCCAATATAGGTCACGCAGGTCACTGACCTCCTTCATTCACTACGGTCGAATAAGGGTTCATTCACCTAAGTCAAAAACTGTAACGGTTATTTTTCGTATTTATCATTAACGTTTAGAACTTGACCCGAGCGTCATTGCATTTTTCGTCGTGTCGTTTTATAACAATTTTTTGTCGTGTCGAATAGAATAAACCACAAAACTGGCGTCTTATTTAATGTACTGTGTATCCAGTTAGTGTATAGTGCGTAGTAGCTCTATCCAGTGTTTTGAAGCGTGGCGGTTGCGGAATCCTGACGAGTTCGAAGGCGAAAACTAGCTAGCCAGTACCTGGAAGATCTAACGGACCCGCCTACCGAAACGTATGGTTGGAGCTGCACCATCGCCCCCCCCGGATATCGAGGTACGTGGGACATTCCTTGCACCCTGTATACACAGCCTTATTGGTTTTAGGATCTAGTTGGTGGTTTGTCGTGTCGTTAAAAATACAGTCCACTGAAATCGTACATTTGGTCCTACGAGCCGTATTTAATTGTTATAGCAACTTATGGACATTAGCTCGTTTTAGTTACTTACGAAACATTTTGCAGAAGACCTACATACTTGCGTGTCGTTTTATTAATTTCAATTTGTCGTTTCGGAAATTTAATAAAAGCGTAGGGTAGGCTTAGATGTAAAGTTTCGTTCAACAATAATTTCGTTTGGTATTTTATTTTGTTTGGTTGGTAGTTTGCTTGACGGTGTGTTAGCTGTCAGTCAGTTTCATAGATATCAGTTTTTGTTGTGTTTCGTAACTGTCAATGTAACTGACGGTTTGTAAAGATACTAACAAACCGTTCATTCATTTCATTCATTCTTTACGTAAAATTAGTCTGTGATTTCGCTTCTTTGTTTACTTGTTTTATTTTGTACAATAAAACTTGAGTTATCACAATGTCTACAGAATCGAAAAAGGGTGAATCAAGAAAGGGTGATGAGTATGACGTGTTAGGTGATCAAGACAGAATCACGCGCGATTATGCTAAGATGAGGATCGAATTATTGGATGCATCAGATCTTAGCGGTGTGTGTGAGGATGATGTTTCGCCGATAGTTGTTGAGTTTCACACAGCACAAAAAAAAGTTATTAGCTAAGGTGTCTGTGTTGGATCAAAGAGCCGAATGCTCTTATACCATCGACTTCGATAAAAAAGTACGCAATATCTTGTGCCGGTTACGCAAACCCGAGGTTAAAGTAAATAAACCTAGTAACAGTAATCTTGCTAAGTTACCGAAAATTTGCATTAAGCCATTTGATGGGAAGTTAGAGAACTGGGTGTCTTTTAAAGATTTATACGATTCGTTAATTCATAAGAGAGATTTGCCTGATGTGGAGAAACTTCATTATTTACTATCAAGTGTGCAGGGTTTTGCTTATGACCTAATCAAAAGTTACCCGTTGTCGGATAAGAGTTACATGTTAGCATATCAAGCCCTCATGCAATATTATGATAAAAAAAGAAATATTGCTGTTAGTTTCTATGACAAGCTCCTGAATTGTGAGGGTGTCAAGAATAAAAGTAGTTTAGAATTGCAACGAGTGCATCGAACATTTATTGAGAATATGGCCATTCTTTCAAAATATGATTTACCAACCCAAGATTTTATCATTCAACTGTGGTCACTTATGCTTAAAGTTTCTTTATGAGTTTTGGAAAAAAATAATACGTAAATAGGTATCGCTTGGTACTTACTGAATAAATTGTATAAATTTAAGAACTGGTTTTATTTACTTCATTTGTAAAATGTCTTTCACCCTGTCGATAACTGGTAATACATCTACTTTAGCTACTAACTATTATCCTAATTTACAATTTGACGGTGAATACGAATGCGCTTTATTGCACCTCACAACGTTTAATTCAATTCCTAACATTGATTGTGAAAATAATAAATTTCACTACGGGGATAACGAAGTCGTAGAAATACCCGAAGGTACTTATGAACTGCAAGATATCTCTGACTATTTAAGATCAAGTGTAAAAAAAGGAACAACATTTAACTTATTTTGTAACAACAACACCTTGAAAACTCATATTTTCTGTTCCAAAGATATACATTTTGAAAAAAAAAATCCCTAGGAGCGTTACTTGGCTTTGGGGAGCAGACTTTAAAATCCAATATAATACTCGAGTCCAAGTTTCCAGTCAACATTTTATCAACGACTGTGGTGAGAGTCGAATGTGATATAGTGAGTGGATCATATATTAACGGAAAATCAAGTCATATAATTCATGAATTTGCACCTAATGTGGCACCAGGATACCGAATCATTGAAATACCCAAAAATATAATCTACACTCGTGAGCAAAAAAATCGACTCAGGACACACGCTCGAGGTTAAAAGTCTCTAGCAAAAAATTTGAACGCGAACATACATGAAGTATTTTTGGCATATAATCACCTTATTCAAAACGGCAAAATTTGATAAAGCGTTGGCTAAAATCGCATTTCTGTTTTGATAGGTACAGCCATCACTCCAAATCACAATAGGTTTTGTTTCAGATGCTACCCAATTCGTGATCAAATCATTTAGATAGTCTAATATACAACTGACAAAAACTGATGCCTGAGTATCGCCATTCACTTCTGAAAACCAATAGCATCTTACCTTCTTAGATGGGTACTCATAAACGGTGAAGTTGTGATTTATTAATTTTCTACGATAGTAAGCACTGCTCGCCTTTAAATACGGACATATTTTTACTGCTTGCACATCTTGTTCCAAAACAATACATTTTCCTTCTAGTGATTCCTTTAGATCTTTTTCAGCTCTTGCAAGTAGCTTTCTTGTCTGGTGGTCCCTATACACTTCATTGAAAATTTGATTTGTGAAGTGGCTTACGCATGTGTCACATAAATCTTTTTTGGGCAGTTGAAATCCAATATTTTTCTCGTTGATAATCTTGTCAAACATGGTACGACACAAGGGCCTCAAATCTTTCTCCTGGCTAGCCTCAGCATAGATTTTGTATACACCTAGCATGCCACCGGGGTTGGGTTCCAGTAAGATACGAGGTGTCAACATATGAATAAGAATAAGAATAAGAATAAAAGACATTTATTTGTGACAAACAAGGTAGAATACAAAGAGAACACACAACAGAAAAGAGGTAAAGAGTAGTAGAAATAGCACAGATAACAGATGAACATACAGATAACAATGATGACGGATACAGACAGATTGATAGAGACTAATACTAGAGCTACAAACGAAACAATTACAGTGCTAAAATTAAAATTAGGCGAATGTGTGTTACGCAAAGTCCACGCTTCGTCACAAAATGGCGTCCAACTCAGCATTTGCTGTGCTACCGTGGCAGCACAGCGCTGATCTTCCATATGGCCATCGATATGAGCAATATGTAAAATTTCAACAGTCTTATTATGGACGCAGAAGTGAGCCATTGTTAAGTGCTCGCGAGTTTTTAGAAAAAGCACCTCTGTTCGTAATTGACTGTTCTAGACAAAGCGAAAACCTCAAGTCAGGTCCTGTAGTAAGTGTACGTGTCGAGCTTGAGTGCAATTCAGAGATTCCTGATCAGACAGCAGCATATTGCCCCATTTTAAATGATTGCATGATAGAATACAGACCTCTGAGCAATTTAGTAAAAAAAATATCATGAATATGATATGAGAATAGTAGATCTGCAAGGATTCAAGGATGCAAACAATAACTTTATTGTTAAGGAGTTTGCTATTTGGTTCAACGGTAACACGCAAACATTTATTATCAAGCCACCCTTTTCATACAACAATTTATCAGCAGAAGAAAAAAAACGAGTACGATGGCTAGAAAATAACCGAGGGCTTTTTTGGAGTGAAGGATTTATTGACTATCGTGAATTTAAGCGTACAGTTATACCTTATTTAAGTAACAAAAAAATTGTTACCAAGGGCATTTAAAAAGTCAAGTGGATACAGGATTTGTGCAAAAACAGTGAAATTATAGATGTGGGTGAAAATGGTTGTCCTAATTTTTTCATATTACATGCGTCGGTGCGCCTGCCAGAATCGTTATGTGTTTTTGAGCAAGTTTTCAGGAGGGACAAAAAACTGTTTTATTTAATTATTATTTGACTTAAAAATTATTTAAAAATGCAGAATCATGGCAAAAAATATATTTTATAAAATGTTTCAAACAAATAAAGAAATTCTTTACTGTAGCGCATCGATAAACAAACAAACAAATATCTAATAAATTCTCGGGCGCCAGATACCTACAGTTATAAATAAGAACTCAAACAAATAATTTACCTGGAATAACTAGTCGCATCATTAGACCTTTAATCTAAGGAAAGGGGGAACACAGAAACTACCAAATTTTGAGAAAGTTGTAACTGTTTATATTTTATTCAATGACTTTACCCTCCGTAGAGATAGAACTTACAGTTTTTGTTTACCCTCCGTAGAGATATGATTTACAGTGTTTTGTTTACCCTCCGTAGAGATCCTACCTAAATGTTTATCCGTGGAAACTTGAGTGCGATTACAAAATAATTGAGCAATGCTCTGTACCAAATATTATCAAATTAATTTAGAATTTAAGCGTTGGAGATTAACTAAAGTTACTGTTGTTAGTGCATCATCGTGAACCAAATATTTAAATGAATTTATAAATACCTTGCTTGTAGGCTAACAAAATTTTAAACCAATAATTCTAATCCATAATTAATCCAGTTCCAGGGTTGTCCATTTCCATGGTAGAAGTGGTGGCAAAAACCGCGTGGCCAATTAGGATCCAAATAAACAAATGCTAATACTCACAAGAAAAGTCTTGTTACGAAAACGTTAGGAAAACCTCAAGAAAAACGTTTAAGAAAAATAAACCAGAAAAAGGTTTAGAAAAACACTACGCTTGTAGTGCTTTTCTTCCAATTGAATCCAATCCAATAAACAACATTACTGTGGTCGCCCACAAACCAAAAATCCAAAATTTATGTTCCCGGCCCCATTAGGGCTATTGGGATTTCGAATTAATCGAACATAATCAAAAAAAAACACTGCGATGCGCAGATTAAAATTGATGAAAATTATTCCTCCATTACTAGGAGGGACCTCGAAAGAAAGTGACTCAAACGTCACTCCGTATTTGTAAGACAAAAATAGAATCGAAACAAACATCAACCAAGCTACTTTTGAAGTCATTCTCGGCAAGCCAAACTAATTATTGTTCCAAAACGAACGAAGCAATCTGTCAAAGTCAACGAATGTAGAAACTTCAAAATCAATAAAACGCCAAAACAATTTGTAGGTTGTGTTTTATCTGTGCCAAAGCTGAAATGTAAGCATTGAAATCCTAAACAAATTCAAGCTAATTTCTAACTCTGTAACGAAACAAAAGTGCACGTTACATTACATACTTTCCCAAAAAAAATAAAAGAAAGACTACTTTCTTTTATGCCAAAACCAAGCATAAGCAAAATATTTCCAAAAATACAAAATATTTCAAAGAGCCAAAAATAAGTTTATCAAAACTCTACCAAAAATACACAAAAATATCATGCAAACTCTAAAATTTCAAATAAATTTTTAAACCAAAAGTCAAATTTTTATAATATTAAAATGAACAAATACACAAATACCAAATTTATTTATGAAAACAAACAAATTACCAATTCAAATATCTAACTAACAAACGAAACGATCTCTATGCTGAAGAAATCCTTCTAAAATCTTAAGACTCTAGCAATCATTCAAACAACATAAGACTCTACTGACTCAAACCAAAGCGCGGTTGGACACCTTCGTCGCCGGCTCAAATAAACTACCTAAAAACTCCCACTAACTCAAACCAAAGCGCGGTTGGACACCCTCGTCACCGGCTCAAATAAATTTACCAACTACCGTTTCTAAACAGAAACCTCCATCACCGAAAGGTGATAACAAAAACCCTCACAACGAAAGTTGCGCAAGTTCAAACAAAAAATAGAAATGTATTGTGATCGGCACAACCCCACCGAACTACCGGGCACAAACAAGCTACCAAAAAATATAGAACCGGAGGAAGATCCGAGAACTATCCAAACAAAAATAGAAATGTATTGTGATCGGCACAACCCCACCGAACTACCGGGCACAAACATCCTACAAAAATATAGAACCGGAGGAAGATCCGAGAACTATCCAAACAAAAATAGAAATGTATTGTGATCGGCACAACCCCACCGAACTACCGGGCACAAACACTCTACTAAAAATATAGAACTGGATGAAGGTCCAAGAACTATTCAAACAAAATGTCACTTTTGGGTTCTACACAAAAAGGCAGAAAAAGATCCCAAAAAGTAAACGTCAAATCAGGGTGGTCTAATCAATGTAGTATAATATACCAATAGGTGTCAAATCCATGAATATTTTCTAAATATTTTCTAACAAATAACACGAACTTATCACTAAAACAAACTAACACAACGAAACAAAACAAATTCTGAACGAAGAGTTCCTATAAACAAATATACAATAAGACGAAATGTCTTAATAAAATAAACAAATGTCGAGGACAAAGACTTCCTCTAAACAAATTTACAAAATGTATATAAGATCTTTTGGTGTTGGAAAAATATAATGGGTGAAATTAAATTAAATTGACCTAAGCTGTCTTTCAAAACTTAAAATCTCAAAGTCTAATATTGTTATAAAGTTAACCTAACACTACTTCATCATACAAATACATTCATACTAGCGCAATAACCTTTCAAAACTCAATCTCATTCATCACTTTCAAAATTCTAACTCACAACGACTATCAAACAAGAAATTAAAAGTTAATTCCAAAAATTAGTATTTTATAATATCTTTAACGTGGTAACGACCTGATGTATTTTTATTTAAATCTTTCAAAATATAAACGTTGTCTGAAATTTAATCAACAATTTGACATTTAATAAACTTAGGTGCAAACTTTGCCGAAAAATATGCCGGGGCATTAGATTGTATAAAACTCCTTCTCCAAACAATATCACCAACAACAAAAGAAATGACTTTCCTTCCTTTGTTATAGTTTAACGCATAACGTTTATAAGCTTTAAACAAATGAAATTGTACTTTAACAAAAACATCACTAAGTGACTTAAGAGAATAAGCAAAAGAATTTCTTTCTCCCAGTTCAATCTGTGACAAAGTTTCTAAAGAGTTACTAAAACGATGTAAAGAAGCATCAAAAATAAGTTCTCTCCCAAACATGAGAAAATTAGGTGTATAATCAGTGGCAAGGCTGACACTATTATTCAAAGCTAACTGAACATGGGGTAATAATTTCGACCAAGTACGTTGATCATTCCAAACAAAGCACGAAATACAAGTTTCAATCGTTTTATTATACCGTTCTACGGGATTATTTTGAGGAGTATATAACGTATTATAAAATATTTTTGTTATGTTATAACTTTTCATGAAATCTACAAAATGTTTAGAAGTAAATTGAGTACCATTATCGCAAACTAAAATTTTAGGACAACCAAATTTAAGAAATATCTCTTTTTCAAATAAACGACAAATTGTTATTGTAGTAGCTTTAACCATAGGAAAAATCCAGCAAAACTTAGTAAAAACATCAACTACAGAAAGTATATATTTATGACCTGAATAACTTTTTGGCAAAATTCCAATTATGTCAACCGAAAGCATGACCATAGGTTGATCTACTTTTTTAGGATTAACCATAATTCCAAAAGGTGCAGAAGTACTATGTTTGTAAGCTTTACAAATATCACAAGATTTAATATAATTCTGAACATCATTAAACATTCCGTTCCAAAAATAGTGCTGTTTTAATTTCTTTAAAGTTTTATGAATTCCAAGATGACCTGAATTGATATCATCATGATTTGATCTAATAGTATCTAATATATTTTCTTTTGGTATAACTATCTTCCAATTCAAACGATTGTCAGGACTAAATTTATTCTTACAAAATTTATATAAAACATTACTTTCAACTTTATAATTTTTAAATTTAATAGGAAATTTTTGACAATTAACAAATATTTTTCTAAACCAAGAATCTTCTATATCTTCATCTGGGGAAACTACTTGAATAGGTGTTACTAACAACGTTGAAATTTCTATTCTAGACAAAGCGTCTGGAACTAAATGAAGCGAACCTTTCTTATGAACAACATTAAATGTAAATTGAGAAATTCTAGCAGCCCAACGAGCTAAACGTCCACTAGGGTTATTTAATTTTAAAAGCCATTGCAAACTTGCATGATCTGTAATAACAGTAAATTCCATTCCTTCAATATAAGATCTAAAATGTTCTATAGAATCTAAAATTGCTAATAATTCACGTTCTGTGGTACTGTAATTACGTTCACATTTGTTCAAAGATCTAGAATAAAATGCTATGGGATGTTGTTCTCCATCTGTATCTTCTTGACTAAGAACACTACCAATTCCAACAGAACTAGCATCACAATGTAAGAAAAATGGTTTTTCAAAATTAGGGCATTGTAAAACAGGTGAAGAAACTAAAGCTTGTTTTAAATTTCTAAAAGCTAATTCCGCGTCATCATTCCAAATGAGAGCTTTTTTGGAATTTTTACTACCAGCTGTTAATTTAGTAAGGGGCGAAGCAATATCAGCAAATCTATCAATGAATCTACGATAGTAAGAACATAAACCTAGAAAACTTCTGAGTTCTCTAACAGAAACTGGGCGGGGAAAATTCTCAATAGTATCCAACTTAGAAGGATCAGTGTGTAAACCTTTACTATCAACAATATAACCAAGATAACGAAGTTTATCTTTACAAAATTCGCATTTCTTTAAATTTACTGTCAAACCAGCATTCCTAAGAGTTGTATAAATTTTATTTAAGTATTCCAAATGATCATTAAAGTTATCGTTTACCAAAATTAAATCGTCCAAATAACAAAATAGTACATTATCAAATTCAGAACCGAATAATTTATCTACTAATCGTTGCAATTCAGCAGGAGCATTGGTTAAACCGAAGGGCATTCTAATAAACTCAAACAAACCTCTACCTGGGACTACGAATGCAGTCTTCTCGCGCGAAGATTCCTCAAGAGCTATCTGAAGGAAAGCTTTAGAAAGATCAATAGTTGTAATAAATCGGGCTCCTCGTAAGCTATCTAATATTCTAGAAGGATAAGGAAGAGGATAAGAATCTCTAATCGTAATTGAATTTAAACGGCGTGAATCTAAGCATAATCTAGTACTACCATCTTTTTTCTCAACAGCCAAAACAGGTGAACTCCAAGGTGATTTAGAAGGTTGAATAATATTTTCTTTAAGTAAAACATCTACTTCATCAAATAGTTCCTTTTGTTTCGCAGGACTCAAAGGCCAATACCTTTGTTTAAACGGTTCTCCAGTAACATTAATTTTATGTTGAACAAGATGAGTAAGACCTAAGCCTTTCTTTTCATAAGAAATATCTTCAAAATGTGAAATGGTTTTGTTAAGCTTTTGTTTCTCGGAAGGAGATAACTCAGCAGCAGAAGTAACTGAACAAGTTTGAATTTTATCATCATCAAGATAAATTATATTTTTCCATAAATCTTTAGCAAGGTCAAATTTTATCCAAAAGTCAAAGCCTAAAATAAACTGATAATCAAATAAAGGTATAACCATGAATTTAACAATTTTTGTAATATTATCACAAGTAACCGGAAGATCAATAGCTCCTATAACCTTTTGTGCAGTACCATCGGCAGTATAAGCAGAATCGTGAACAGAGTAAGGTATTTTCTCCATTTCATAACCCATCTCCAAAAATTGTTTATGACTATTCAAACCAAGAATACAACTATTAGCACCGCTATCCAATAATCCTGAAAATGTATCATTTCCAATTGAAAACTGTAAATAAGGTCTAGAATCATTATTTTTAACAAAGAGAACAGGTGAAGCCTTATAAACGCCAAAGAAAGTTTTTAAATAATCTAACCAATCAGAACATTCCTTTTTGCAAATAGTATCATCGGGTTTAAAATTGTGACTAATAATTTTCTTCATCGAGTCATCTTTAGTTTTCTCAGAAACTAGAGCTCGATGGGGCCTAATCAGTTTTTTGACTCCGCAGAGTTTATCTTGTCCAAATTGCACACATCACAAAACTTTGTGGTAATACCCTTCTTCTGACACTTGAAACAAATCATACCAGGAATAGTAGAACAATTTTTATAAGAATGTCCAGGGGACTTACATTTCAAACAAACTATTTCATCAGAATTAATAGCATTCGACTGAATTTTCTCAACTTTAAACGGCTTAAAAGAATCTTTTAAAGATTTCCTATTGACAAAAACTTCTAATTCTATTCCTAAATTTGTAAAGCATTCTAAAGAAGTAATATTCTTGCCTAACACATAAGGTGTATAAATAGACAGCATGTTGTGTTTAACAATAGTGATAATCACTTGTTCTGAAATAGGGGTAGCAAGACGACTAGCCATATCTGTAAGTTCAGTTATGAAATCTGGTAGTGACTCATTAAGTTTTTGTTTTCGAGTACGAAGTTCATACTCCAAAAAGTAGTCAAATTCCAATTTGTCAAAACGTTTAAGCAACGCAACCTTAAGTTCACTCCACGAAGCAATGTTAAAACGAATGGTACGGAACCACTTGGCGGCAGAACCAGAGAGTAAATCAGAAAATGAACCAACCAACAAAGCCTCATCAAAATTCTTGTACAAAAAGTATTCTTCAACTTGAGTAATAAATTCACGAACGCAAGCTTTACCATCAAAAACAATTCGACTTCTCTTCAAATCAGGCAGCTTAGTACTAGAAGCAGGCAAACCTTTTCTAACAAACTCATTCATTACGTTAAAAGACGGATAATTTTGAGCAGCAGTTGCAGAACTATGAGCAGGCATATCATTATTCGCGAATGGATCCAAAAATCCAGTCATATTAACTCCTCCTCGAACAGTGTTCTCTTCAACCGAAGCCGGTGGAATGTCAATCGAACCTAAAGTAGTGTGACTATCTATTGAAACAGCAGGAAACTGTACCGCTTTATCCATGATGAATCACAGACCCAAACTTCAAATGCAAAACGACGAAAAAACTACTATTAAATTTCAAATGATGCAATAACCACTTACAATTATAATGTTGGTACTTACTAGATAAAAGCAAGCATTGTTTTCTAATAAAAGTTCACATAAACCTCATAAACATACGTCGCATAACAAGTAAATTGTTAACCAGAATCGGGTTATAAAAAGTTCTTCCTTTCTAAATAAAGTCTTAAATATTAAACAAATATTTTCAAAATATTTCACCGCAGTGTATTCATAAACGATATAATAACCGGAGTTATAAATGCTTTGTTAAAGAAAACCAATGTGCTAAGGACACATAGTATAAAACCTCTGTTAAACAAAAATGTTTCAAACAAACAAAGTTTCAAACAAATTTCAAAATATAAACAAAGTCAGATGCAGCAACAAGCAGTACGCTAACCTCAAGAATCCACTTCAGTCCCTGATCGCTGTGCGTCAATTGTAATAATTTATATGTGTGCCAATTGTAATATAGCACTAAATGTAACTAACCGTCAAATTGTAACCAATAAAATGTTTCAAACAAATAAAGAAATTCTTTACTGTAGCGCATCGATAAACAAACAAACAAATATCTAATAAATTCTCGGGCGCCAGATACCTACAGTTATAAATAAGAACTCAAACAAATAATTTACCTGGAATAACTAGTCGCATCATTAGACCTTTAATCTAAGGAAAGGGGGAACACAGAAACTACCAAATTTTGAGAAAGTTGTAACTGTTTATATTTTATTCAATGACTTTACCCTCCGTAGAGATAGAACTTACAGTTTTTGTTTACCCTCCGTAGAGATATGATTTACAGTGTTTTGTTTACCCTCCGTAGAGATCCTACCTAAATGTTTATCCGTGGAAACTTGAGTGCGATTACAAAATAATTGAGCAATGCTCTGTACCAAATATTATCAAATTAATTTAGAATTTAAGCGTTGGAGATTAACTAAAGTTACTGTTGTTAGTGCATCATCGTGAACCAAATATTTAAATGAATTTATAAATACCTTGCTTGTAGGCTAACAAAATTTTAAACCAATAATTCTAATCCATAATTAATCCAGTTCCAGGGTTGTCCATTTCCATGGTAGAAGTGGTGGCAAAAACCGCGTGGCCAATTAGGATCCAGATAAACAAATGCTAATACTCACAAGAAAAGTCTTGTTACGAAAACGTTAGGAAAACCTCAAGAAAAACGTTTAAGAAAAATAAACTAGAAAAAGGTTTAGAAAAACACTACGCTTGTAGTGTTTTTCTTCCAATTGAATCCAATCCAATAAACAACATTACTGTGGTCGCCCACAAACCAAAAATCCAAAATTTATGTTCCCGGCCCCATTAGGGCTATTGGGATTTCGAATTAATCGAACATAATCAAAAAAAACCACTGCGATGCGCAGATTAAAATTGATGAAAATTATTCCTCCATTATTAGGAGGGACCTCGAAAGAAAGTGACTCAAACGTCACTCCGTATTTGTAAGACAAAAATAGAATCGAAACAAACATCAACCAAGCTACTTTTGAAGTCATTCTCGGCAAGCCAAACTAATTATTGTTCCAAAACGAACGAAGCAATCTGTCAAAGTCAACGAATGTAGAAACTTCAAAATCAATAAAACGCCAAAACAATTTGTAGGTTGTGTTTTATCTGTGCCAAAGCTGAAATGTAAACATTGAAATCCTAAACAAATTCAAGCTAATTTCTAACTCTGTAACGAAACAAAAGTGCACGTTACATTATGTATTGAGCTAAGAATAATAGGAATACAATATGCTAATGCGGCACAATGTTATTTTTTTGTCATTTTATTCACATATCGGATTTGTGTTGCGGGTGCCATTTCTTACATGTGAAAATGTGCACATGTAGAATTTGTCAGAATACTCCTTAGCATAATTTAATGCTACTATGTGCATTACAAACATAGAAAAAATTGGTAAAACCTTTTTAATTCATATTTATATAGGGATAAGGGCAGGAAGATTATGATTTCAGCTACTTTCACTCATTAATTTCTAACCCATTTTAACCAAAGTTTAAAGGAATTTCAATTTTATGAAATAAATAGAACTTAACCATGGTAAGCTAACTTAGTGAATAAAAATTTCATTTTTGTAAGAATTAAAAAATTTATTGAGCAATGAAATATTATTATAGTGGTGGATTTTATAGGGTTTTGTGGGCCGGGCTTGTGCCATGAGGCTTACATAATCGTTTGGGGAGTAAATTGGTGGTTTAAATAGGTGTTCCAACGTCGAGTGCACGCTATCCACTTGCATCATAGTGTCCTTTCTCAAGAATCAATTGTTCAATTTCTATATTTTTCTCCACGGAAAAGTTTAACAAGGCGGAGGACAAAACTTTGTTTCTATTTCATCAGTTTTCATCAAATTTTGTACAAAGGTAGCTTTTGCTTTTTTCAAAGTGTCTTCATCTAGATCTGGTTTGTCTACTATTTCACCATAATCCAAATTAAGAGTCCTTGGTACCAACAAGCGATTCTTTTTTCTCATACTTTTTTTTGTCTTAGTCCTTTTATCGTTCATTGTTTGTTCATGTTTTTTAATAGACTGTTTGGGACTGTGTCCACATATATTTCGATGTACAGTAGATAATAGTTTGCCTGTATTGAAAGAAATTACAGCGGCTGAGCATCTTGCTTGATAAGATCGTCTTTGAGAATAATTTATTATTTTTCCACCAACTAGTTTAGCAATGACGCCATTGAATCTTTCCACAATATTGCTATCGACATCTTCAATTAGACTATGTGCTTTATCAGCTAATTGAGCAACTAGTGTTTTTATTTTCTGCCAAAGTAAACTGCCAAAAAATGGGTTGGGAGCTTCTGGATGCATATTATATTTGCATAATAGCTGATTACAATTTAAATGACGAATCAAAGCATGGCAAATGGATGCATTTATGTCTTTGTACAAACCATCTTCATTCCTGCTCTCTTTGTGAAGTTTTATGGCCTCGCATATATATTTCCTTGACCGTAGTATTTTTTCTTGAGTCAGGTTTCTTCTATCCACCACTTTATAATGAGTATCAGTAGTAAGTTGTTGTAACTTGTTGCAATAATTTCTTAGTAAGTGATTGCGACAGTAAATTTTTGCAACTGTAATACCTGGATATGGCCGGGCATCTAATATTTTCGAATAGGTGCTGCTATCACCATCAGCAATAAAACGTGCGTAAACCAAACCATGCATATCAATAGATTGCTTGAACCCTTCGGTTATAATAGTTGACTCCATAGCAGTAGAAGCTCCATCGAAATTCTTATAGCATTCGTGTTCTTTTGGGCTTTCTTGTTTCTTTTGAGCTCTGGCGCAAATACAACAATATTTGTTTTTAACACACATGTACAGGACTTGGCCGAAACGTCTGCCAATAATGGCTGCAGCTCCTGATAACGCTGCGTAATTTGTTCTGTACGAACGTTTACTCCAGCACCCATCTACAATTACATCAATCATTGGTATTCCGTCTTTCGTGACTTTTCCTTCTATAATTGCTTCTTCTCTTTCTCTTTCACCAGCTAATTTCATTTCGTCCCAAGCAGTGTCCTCCCAATCCCTAAATATATCATTTTGTGTTTTATTATAGGTATATTCTGACATAATAGGTAAACCTACTGCTGCTGAAAATTGTTTTAATTGCGCATGACCACAACCTGCAGCCATTATACCCGCAACAGCATCTTTGTTCACATCATCCAGTGACGATTTTATTTTATTTTTATAACTACACATCATACATACATATTATGTGTATTCAGATTGCAATCTTATTCGATGTTCAGACATTAATTTCATTGTAGATAATCCGCATTTACACAGAGACTTGTGTTGAGAAATTTTTACAAGTTCTGATGTGAAATGTTTGAAATCTATTATTCGGTGCCCCAAGTTTTGTATTTCAGTCTGCATCTGAAAGATACAGAAATATTTATTTGTTTATTGTGGGTCTTGTATGATCTTCATACTTTTGTAAGGACTTGCAATGCAAATCTTACAATAGCAAAATGCTTACCGTTACTTCAGATGTGCCTTCAACTACATATGGAAGCGCATTACTTTCTTCACATTGATTTTCTTCTAATACGTTTGAAGCCTGGTCCTGTTCCTTATATTGATTTTCTTCTGTCTTAAACATAAAATTAATAATGTATGATTGATTATTAACATTCTAGCCCATGACCAAAATAATCACTCTAGTAAAAATACTTTGTTCAAATAAAGCTACGATATGAAACGAATAATAAAATTTTGTTTACCATTGCTTCTGATTCGCATTGCGATATATTTGGAGGCGCATCATTATCATCTAATTCCATCTCAATCTGAAAGATAAATTAAACACTTATGATATGACGTTATGATTAATTTATGACCTTTCAGGCATGACCTCTTAGCATGATTGCTTAACATGTTTATGTAAGTATTGCCTACTAGTTCTCACTCAGTTGAATTGACACCACACTGGAACTCCACATTGTTGTTGTTATTTTTATTTTTGTAAAAGGATCATACAAAAAACGGTAGGAAACTTTTAACTGCTTTTTTCCCATTTTTAATAATTTGTAATATTGTATTCAGATTATGATACGGTTATCGATGCTCGGGAGCTCGATTGGCACAAGTCCGACGCTGACAATGGTCAGAAACGGACTGAGGGGGTCGCCTGCATACAAACAAACACGAGAACTAGCTTGAAACTAAAAGTCGTAAGCGTCAAAACAGTAATTCTCGTGTAAAATAAAAACTATTGGTAATTATGTAAATTCCAATTACCATTTTGAAAAGGGTGTTTATACTTATCTGTATATAAAATTAAGAGGCATAAATAGCTTCCGTTCAGTTGTAAAGTGAAAATCTATGTTTTTATTTAGCAGATTTTGAGAATTTTTTTTGTGCTGTAATAGTTGACCAATCGTGTAAAACCAATTACCAATTTGAAGTTAAGCTCAAGAAAAACTCTAAACATAAAATATTAATTCTGAATGTTTTTTAATTGCTGAAAAAAGTTGAAATCCCTGATGCACTACCGTCAATGCGTCGTCTTAAGATCCAGTTTGTTAAGGTTACAGTAGAGGTCGAGGCGCTGTAAATCAGCTTGTAGTTTCATGATGTCATTGTCTGATCTAATAGTGCTAAATATTTTCATATCATCGGCAAAGCATAATAGTTGACTAGTATGGAAGCATGCGGGGATATCATTAATAAAAATCAAAAAAAGTAGTGGGCCCAGTAAAGACCCCTGTGGGACCCCACTGGGTATGCGGACCCAACTAGAGATATAATTATTGACAACAACAGCCTGAGACCTATTGTCAATGTAAGAGGAGAACCATCTCAAAAGGTCACCTCTTATACCAATGAGTTCCAACTTGGTTAATAAAAGCTTGTGGTCAATCCTGTCGAAACACTTGCTGTAGTCGGTATATACCACATCAACCTGGTAGCCCGCGTCCATAGCATCTGTAACGCAGTCATTAAGGAGAACCAAGTTAGAAACTGTTGAGCGACCTCTGAGAAACCCATGTTGGCTGTAATTGAATGCACTGTGCAGCGCCGAGTACACCTGATCGTATACAACTCTTTCGAACACTTTTGCTATGATGCAGAGTTTGGAGATCGGCCTATAGTTACTAACCTCGGATTTTGGACCTTTTTTATGAACTGGGGTTACCAGGGCAGACTTCCAAACCTTGGGAAAAGTGCATGTAGATAGCGATTTTTGAAACAGTAAACTAATTGGGACAGCTAGTGATTTGGCGCAGTTAATTAGAAATAAAGGGCTCAAATGATCTGGACCAGCTGACTTAGATGGGTCAAGTTTTGAAAGCTGCTTTGCAACTATATTTATATCGATGTGAATATCGCAAATATCAAAGACAGATTGTGGGTTTATAGGAGTTGCGGTAACGGCATGGCTAACGCTATTACTTAGGAACGTGGAGTAAAAGTATTCGGAAAAAGCGTTACAGATGGATTCGCCAGATGTCGCCACCGTACCCTGATATCTTAGGCAGTTAGGTATACCACCAGTTCTCGAGCGTGATTTTATATAAGACCAGAACTGTTTTGGACTTTTTTCAATGCAGTTCTCCATCGAAGTTAAATATTGTTGATAACATTGGGTTTCTAGTGATTTAGTTCTGTCACGTAACAACTTAAAGTGTCAAGGTCAGCCTTGTTCCCATATATTTTAAATTTAGAGAAGTATTTCGTAAAGATGAAACCATCTGATATCGTTTAGTCGGGGTCGCAGAAGCTAGAGAAACAATTGGGGTTGAGTCTTCATAGCCATCAGTTACACTGGTTTTAAATATCGCAAACATATTATCAAGTTTTGTTAAATATTTATTTAAACTACTTGTCAGCTCCGAATGAGTAGACAGATTAGCTTCAGTTACTGGTTCTAAGCGCGTAAGGCGGTGGAACAGGTGATGCGCTAGCGCTTGAATGCGAGTTAAGTTTTTTAAGTTTAGGCTCCCCGAAGCTTTCAAAAGTTCTGAAAGCTCGTAGAGCTTAGTTACACGTATGAGTAACTCGTCAAGACACCTTCCCTTCAAAAGAAACGATGGAGTCCGAAGGCACTTCCTTTGCTAAAGATCTTATTTGTATTCTCAAAGCAGAAACATCGGCGGCCGGCACAATGAGCTCGTCCTTGTGTAACGCTTGGAAAGCAATCGCGCGATCCTCCACTATGAATGGAAACGAAAATAAAAAAAAAATTGTTGAAAAGTAACTTTTGTTGCTGACGGTACCAAAATTTTTTTTGTGTGTATTTTTGTGTAATAGATTGTAAATAGTGTAAGAAAGCTACTGTTGACTTTAGAGCTTAATGAAAGCTTTTTAAAAAGTTTAATTTTTTAAATTAAAATAAAACTATGAGATAGCACCGATTTGGAGGTGGTTTAATTAATGAATGAGAAAAATAACATGAGCGGATGAAGCCAGTCTCGTCTAGACGGCTAGTCAGCAAAATCAACTAAAACAATATTATTCTACGAAATGCATTGAAGATGCAGCAAAATACCATAATCTATCTTTGTTTTTTTTTGTTAACGGGGGGAAATCTGCTTTCAGACACCTTTGCCGCATTTGAGAGATGCGGCAAGGTAGTGTGGAGATGGTGACACTCACCGATCCACTAAAACCACCCCGGTGGCCGGCCTCGCTGCTTGACAAGGGACTCTGGGACCTCGAAACGACCACGCCAGAGCCCTCACCGCATATTGCCAATAAAAAGCCCGTCCCGGGAGAACGACACCCACAGTCGCGATCCCAGCACCTACGGTGCTACGGCTGCACACGCCACAATGTGCCAGCCGCCCTCCCGGAGTCCGCTATTGACCAGCCGGAGCCCTCACTCCGACCGCCCACGGACCTGAAAGACTCCCTGTTTGGCAGGGAGAAACCACTCAGCCCCCTCACGGGGCAGGCAGTGCGGGGCGGCCGTTGCCAGCACCCCGCCGCCGCCTCCTCCGAGCGGGATCTGCCCTCTCCCGATCACGCTCGGCGGCTTCTTTCCGGACTAAAACCGTCTCACAGAAAGAAGCCACAGCCATCCAAGCTGTCTCATCTGCCAGCATAGCCTCGACTACGCTTGGCAGAGAGAGGTCCGGCCCGATCCTGTCGACCAAGATTCCGCGCTCCTCGCACCACGCTGAGCACTGCTCCAACGTGTGCTGCGCCGAATCTCGGTCCCACCCACAATGGTGGCATTGTGGTGTGGGTTCTCTTCCAATCCTACTCAGGTACTCACCGAAGCATCCATGCCCGGTAAGTACCTTTGCACTCATCGCAATGAATTTGTCACGTTTAAACAACACGTGATCAGTTTTGCAAATTGGGCAGTTTCTAACTGAAGTAAAGAAAACTTTTGACGAGTTTTGTGGTTTGTTTAAGTACGTTGACCTCCGTGTATTATTATTTTTAGTTTCTGATACATTATTAGATGGTTTTTCGGATTTCCACGGTTTATTAGTGGTAGGTAGTTTCTGGTTATTTCCTTGCATTACTTCCAGCGCCATGAATTTTGATTCCAAAAAATCTATAAATTCTTGTTATTCAGGAAATTCTCTCGGATTCTTGACTTCCTTCATATACTCATTGTACGTCACGCTATCCAGTTTCTGGACTAAGAGATGAACAACAATCGGATCCCAGTTAGAGATGTTGAGTCCGATGTTGCTTAGTCCGTTCAAGCACTCCGTCATCACGTCATGCAATTTTATTACGCTTGCAGCGCTTGCTTGTTGGATGGCTGGTTGATTTAGGAGCGTGTTCATGTATGATGTAAAAAGGAGCCGTTTGTTGTCGTAGCGGTGAGTGAGAATTTCCCAGCAGGATGCATAGTTTTCGGCGCTGATGCCAATATGCTGGACCAGTTTTTCCGCTTCGCCCTTGAGCTTTGTCTTTAAGTGTTGCATTTTCTGCGCTTTCAGCTTTCCTCTTCAGTATGTCTTGCAGCACATCTTCATACATGATTTTCGTGCTGGTGAAGACATTATCAGTGAAGTATTGATGGTCGGTGGCATCCGACTCCTCCAAAAGTTGATTGTTGTAGACGAACTTCTCCCACTGCTAGTTCAGCCGCGAAAGACGTTCGTCTAGGTACTCCAAAGTCTTCCTACCTGAGCTATCCTTCTTGTAGTTGATGCAGATTTGCTTTAGGTTGTTGAAGTTAGCCTCCTGGAGACTGATGAGTTCCTTGACACTCTGAGCCATTGTTCTAAGTTTAAAGTATTCCCTTGGTAAAGTAGTAGATAGTTGTATACCGCAGGCACTAGTTACTTCTATTGGCTACTTATTGTATTTGCACTCTACTTGCGACATATGCGCCACACACTAAATAACCGAATAGTTACACGCTCGAAGGACCAAAATGTAGGGTCTCAGAGTTTGAGTTCACAGTAAACCACAAGATAAGTCCAAAGAATGTAATTTATTGTAAAGTTAATGTACACGTATTTAATTTGGATGCTTATCCGCGGTCGTTCGCTGTGGTAGCGTTGCGTCAACTAGTTAGAATTAATATTGTCAAAATGTAGGTTGCAGCGTAAGCAAAAGGCTGTACGTGAACCGTACACACGTAGCTGTGGTAAGGCAACTAGTGGAATTGGCTCCACAACGTCCGTCTCTATGCAGATACGGTGGCTTATGCGAATTCCATTGATTTCCAAATCACATGGTCCATCGATTGTCACGAGGTAAGTGCCGAATATTGACAGTTTGCTGACGTCATTGTCACAATGTTTGGTAAGCGTCGCCCTCAGTCTGCTATACAGAATCCAACTGTCGGAGTTGGCTTGCTAAATCTTAACCTCTTCAATTGTGACCTGATGCTGCGTACAGTGAGTGGGGTCATCGTCGAATCTCATGAGCTGTTCGATACAGGTAAGCTCATGGTACAAAGCTCGGTGATCTGCGTTACACAGGAAATGGTCGCCAGCTGATAAGGGACGGCACGGTTTCACGATCGGTAAGTATTTCGTTCCTTTCGCCAATAGGTACGGATATTTAGGAAATATGGATAAGGTCTTATTTTCGGATTCATGGAAAATTGGTACGGAGTACATACAATTTGTAATAATTATACTATCTGTATCACTATCTGTTAAAGGAATTTCCATAATAAACGTGATCTGATTTTTCTTAATATAAGATTTTACACAAATAGTTTCCTCTAATTTCAACAAGTTTTCTTCTATAGGTGGGTATACTAAGGTTTGAGAGTTAGAAATTAATCTCAAATGATACAAGAGTTCTGTAGAGTTCACGATAGATTGATGTAATATAGAGACTTTACTCAATGCTAGAGCTGTTTCAATTTCACTAAGTCTGATAAATATAGTGCGGAAACTGCTTGTATAAACGTTAAAGCCACATGATTTTTACTAACCTTCGTTTGGTGCCTGTTATTCTCTAAAAAGATAGCATGGAAAGTCTTTTAGTATGTCATCCAAGAGTGACTTCGAAGTCAGCCTTATACATGGTATTGCAGTTATATTTAACTGGGTTTTTTCTTTTAAGAATCTTTGTCGCGAAAATGTTTTCCACAAATAAATTTTAATTGATGGAGTTTTTCGATTGGTATATACGCGGTTTTCATTGCCAGCCGCCTTCACCCACTTTTTACACCTAAAAATAAATTAAAAATATCGATATAATTGTCGAGGTCGCACTACACTATTTTTATAAACAAACAGGAAATAATCCTAAATTGCTATAAATCCACGAGTAAAATAAATTACTCGTAGTCACACTGGTGTAGCAAAACGGTGTGACCACGAGTCCGCCGTGACCATACCCATCTCTTAAAGACTAGTTAAGCCGTAACACTATTTTAAATTCTAAAATATTTCTGTTAATCTGATATGTAAAAGGTTAGGAAAATAAAGCAAGTCAGAACCTATTGTCTACTTTTTATTCCAACCCGAAGTAGGAATTCTGTCAGGTTACAGTATTGATTCTGCGAAAGTAACATGGACAGAACTTGCTATTGCTACCGTATATGAAGATAAAGGCTCATTTAGGCAAGTAGGTCTACTGCGCCAACTGCATCGGGCGGAGTTATCATATCTTTACTTTAGTGCAGCAGTTAGCCACTTATACGTGTCATCATATGCCTCATATAAAAATCTTTTGTGCAACACTTAGCACCTATTCCGAGCCAGTAGCCATCCGATAGCACAAATTGGGGGCTCGTCCGGGATCCGAAAAAAGAAAAATGATCGCGTAGGACTTCGTGAAACACGGCTTGCCAAGACGGCACAGGCAAGGAGGACGTCATTTTTACGGTACCTAACCATCACCGGTTCGTTCTACAATATTTCTAACTGCGACGGAGAAATATGCCGAAGGGAAAAGAGAGTAAGAGCCGACGACATTGAAGACATGGGAAGCATTGGCATGAGCGCTAACAACACGACGCCTACTCCAGGTAACGGCGGAGCTGACTCCTAAATTGGTCGACAAGTAGGAGGAGTAGGAAGTTAGCTATTTTGTTGCAGATCCAGGTTCACCTGCGGATTTTCGAAATGAAGAAATGTTAGGTACATCGTCTGCTGTTTCTCCAGCTCAAGACATCACCGCATTGGAAATTGAGAGGGCCGAAGTATTTATCGTCCATATGATGCCGAAACTGGTGTCATTTTATAAAAACAGTAGGTATATTGCCCGAAGTTTTATTCGTCGACCCCATCATTGCTTAACATCAGATGAAATTGTGGTCAAACGGTTGCCTAAATTGTATAAAAAAATTGATTTTTAAGATGACGTCTATAAGATCAAAAATAATAATACTGGATTTAGTCCAAGGGATCAGAGTGGTTAAAGATACATCAACCGAAGAACATGATGCAAACGAGGTCCTGCCTGACTGACATAGTGAAAGATATAACCCCTGATGGTTATTTAACAAAAGCTCTCGCCGGCACAGTTGAGGATTTATAGCTCCTGTTGACCATGTAAACGAGGTGCCAACCGACGTGGTTCGAGAAAATTCAGCTTCGTTCGATGAGGTGGTAAATATGCGTTGTATTATGAACTTACTTTATTGGAAAATGTTGTTTTTATAAGTTTTAAAATGATGGAAGTGGATCATGAGAAGAATATAACAATAGCTGACTTAAAAATAAAAAAATGAGCTGGAAATAGCTTTATTGGAATCACAACTTAAGAAAAATGACTCATTTCGAACAATCTCGATTTTGAGTGGTCGGGAGTTTTTCTTGATTTTTGTCGATAATCGTGTTTTTTCTTTTGCAGGTACGTGCGGGGACGTCGAGCAGAGGTGAACCAGCCACGGGACGCGCAGAAACACGCAAGATGGACGAGACAAAATTCAAAAACGCTCAATGCCCTGCAACGTCTTCTAATCTGATAGCCGGCCGCAACACGCGAAAATATCGCAGCTGCTATCGCTAGCACTTCCACTGGTGGCTTTAATATAAACCCCACTCAAAGTAATTATTACAGTATTGATAAACTTGAAGGACTGAATAACCATACTACTTGGAAGTTCTGCATGAAGATGGCGCTCACTTTAGAGAACTTATGGTATTGTATTCAAGGCGTAGATGTTCCTGAGGATTTGAAGGATCAGCGAGCCTTGGCCAGAATCTGCCTTTCCGTTTAATCTCAATGTTATCAGTATGTTCAGAACGCTAAGACAAACAAAGAAGCATGGACCAACTTAGCCAATATATTTGAAGACAAAGGGCTGTATCGTCGTGTACTTCTTCCACGTCAACTGCATCGAATTGAATTGAAATCATACTCCTCTGTGACTCAATATGTAGATGCAGTAATGACACGTGTTCAACAGCTGGCAGACATAGGAAAAATAACTGAGGACGGTGAAATTGCAGAATTACTTCTCAGCGGTTTACCTGAAAGCTATGACCACCTTGTATTGAAAATTCGAATTGTTCCCTTTACGTCGAGTCCCTCTACGTCGAGCGGTGAGAGTCACCACATTTTTATTACCTCAATGTCGATAAATGACTTCTTCCTCGCTTTCATTCCCTTAACGTCGAGTCAAGACAAGTACCGAAAGTACAGTCACATAGTAAAATGAAAAGCTATATAGAGGGGCAAAGTTTTTACAGATTTGATGTGATGATATGATTGTATAATAATTGTATATTGAAGTAATATTTCATAAATTCAGTCTGCGTCAATACGCCGTCGCGTTAGGCTGTGCGTAATTATTACCGGAGTTGTATAACCGATCCTACCCGCAATGGTGATTAAAAAATGTACAAAATGTGCTAAAAGCATTACCAAAAAAGCGCCTGGTTTAGAATGTAGCAGATGTAACAAGCTAGTGCATGCTGACCCCCCGTGCTCCAAGCTTTCGAACAAGCAGCTGAACACGCTCCGGAACTCGCCTGGGATGGAATGGAGCTGTGAGGAATGCTTGAAAAATTTATCACGCAGGTCCTCATTCGTGATTCCAGACGACGACGATGATGAGGATGAAGAAGCCGTGTCCGGTTCCACCGGTATCTCAAACCCCCAGACCATTGATACACGCAAATTGGTGCAAGACATCAGCCGCGAAGTCAAAAAATCCTTTCGGGAAGAGCTACGTAACCTCGAGTCCTCGCTTGAGTACCTAAGTGACCAAATCACGACAATGGAGCAGTCCATAAACAAACAAGACACCATAATCAAGAATCTTGAGAATAAAAACCAAGATCTACAGAACAAGAACAAAAACCTGGAGCTGAGAATGACCGTTCTGGAGCAAGGGATGAACAACTTCGAACAAAAATCTCTTTCAACTTCCCTGGAGGTAGCCGGTTTGCCTGAGATCTCTCCTAGTGATGTAGGGAAAATTCTGGCAACAGTAGCTTCTAAGCTGAGCGTGGATGAAAGTGACATACAGTCCTCGCAACGCCTACCTGGCAGCAAAGAAAAGCCGGGGGCGATCCTAGTGGAAATGAAGACGAAGTTGGCCCGCCGACAATGGATTGATGCTGGGAAGGAGAAATGCCTTACCGCAGGACTTCTGCTGCCGGACATCCCCAAGGAAGAAGCTGAAGGCCGCATTTTTGTAAGAGAGGCCCTAACCAAACACGTCAAAACACTCTTGTATAACGCTAAGACTCAACTTAGTAAGTCTTTTCAGTTTATCTGGTGTAAGGATGGGAAAGTATGTGTTAGGAAAACTAGTAATAGCAAAATTTTTTATATTCGCTCCGTGCAAGACATCAATCAAATTCAAAAAGAGACCAAGGGGTCTTCAATTACATTCTCCACCCCTGAGTAAACTGCCTACGTAGGTTCGTTCTTTATTTTTCGTTGGTTTGTCGTTTCCATTAAATATATATGGATACAAAAATTAAAGAAATTTTTGATTGTATTTCTACCAATAGTTTTTTCCAACAGCTTCCACCAAAAAGCCACCTTAGCATCTCATGTTTGCATATTAACATTAGATCATCTGTTAAAAACTTCACCAAACTTCTACAAATTATTCATAACTGTATTTTTCCTCTAGATGTCATAGCGTTAACTGAAGCCGGTATAGCTGATAACATTGTCAGCTTATTCAATATACCTGGCTATAACATGTACTCACATCTACGCTCAAATAGAAAGGGAGGAGGAATCATTGTTTACGTAAAAAATCATTTAAAATTTACAGTAATTTCTCACAAAACAATCACATTTGAAAGCCTTATCGGTAAACTAAAACTAGACTCTAACCAGGACGTAGTTGTGTGTGCTGTTTATAGACCGCCTTCAACGAATAAAAACCTATTTGTAAAGGAACTAGATAAGTGCATTTCTAAGTTTGAAATAAAACAGAACCTACTTTTGATCGGCGACACGAACATCGACCTAAAATCCATTTCAACATGCAAAGATACGTATCTTGAAGCACTAAGTGAGCGCGGATTGATGTGTGGAATATCGGACTTTACAAGAATTGAATCTAAACTAAATAACAAAACAAATAATTACACTATCTCTAAAACCTGCATAGATCACATTTTTGCGCGATTCCCCACATTACATCCGTTCTCAGCGGTGCTTGATGTCGTACTAGCCGATCACCGAGCTATCATCTTCGCCTGCATTGACTATTCGGCTCCAAAGCGTATACAGGGTATAACCAAACAGAATATTAACTATGACGTCCTTCATACGGAATTAAAAAATGTAAAATGGTGTAATACAAGCAACATGGATGATCCAAATGAAATTTTAAAATTTATGCGAAGTTCTTTTCATAATGCAAATAAACTAGCAACTTATACTAAAACATATAAAAATTCGAAAAATAACCAAAGAGTACCCTGGGTAGATGGTAATGTAAATCGGCTTTGTGAAAAAAGGGAGAAATTGTATAACTCATGGAAGAATAGTCTAAATGATCCTAAATTAAAACTTGAATATAATAAAACTCGCAATAAGGTACATAAAGTTATAGAAAATAAAAGAAACACGTATTACATTAATACAATAAACAATAATTTTAAAAATACTAAAAAAGTTTATCAACTCGTCAACCAAATGATAGGACGAGTATCCCTGTCAATAGATGCAGCGATACTAAAAGCGTTTGACGCGCAGGGTCTCACCACGAAAAATATCGTCGACAACTTTGCTACCGGGTTTGACAAAGCGGTAAAAGACATTATTCCCAAATGTAGTGTTAAACTAGTAGACCCTGCTATTTACCATAGGCCAGTTGACTCTAGTATTTTATTCCAAAAAGCAACTGGCGACAATATACAAAAAATTATTACAAAGTTAAATACAAATAAGGCTCCTGGGTCAGACAACATTAAAGTATCAGATATTAAAATAGTTAGTGAAGATGTTTCAGCTGCTATCGCAAATTTAATAAATTGTAGTGTAGAATCAGGTCTGTATCCAGATGAATTAAAAGTAGGTTGTGTTAGGCCAATTTATAAAAAAGGGAAGCGGAACGACTATACTAACTACCGCCCAATAACACTGCTTTCGTCTATAGATAAAATTGTAGAAAAATATGTCTGTGAACAAATACATAGGTTTTATAAAAAACATGAGGTGGTATATAAGAATCAGTTTGGATTTCAATCAGGGAAGGGTACATCTGACCTTTTATCATTGTTTACCGATGAAGTTAATGACCACTTAAATGACAAAAAGCACGTACTGGCCTTGTTTATCGACTTTTCACGTGCGTTTGACACGTTAGAGCATTCCCAACTAGTAGACAAGCTAGATACCTGTGGGGTACCTGTGGGGGCCCTTTGCTCAGTTGGTGTAAGAATTACCTACAGAATAGGAAATCTACGGTTAAGATTGATAATACGTATAGTGAACCCATAACTGCAACAGAAGGCACCGCCCAAGGGTCTGTTTTGGGCCCTCTTCACTTTCTATCATATGTAAATGAAATGAGTAATTGCATTAACAAATGTACATGTTATCAATTTGCTGACGACACGTGTCTTGTGGCAGCTGATGAAAACCCTATAAAAGCCTGTGACCGCCTACAGTCAGACTTTAATGTACTAACGAGATGGTGCCACGATGCTGGCCTTGTGCTAAATGCTAACAAAACTAAACTACTAGTAATCAAATCCCCCTATATAAAAAATGTCCCTCTCAATAATATAGTAGTGCACGAGCATGGCTGCTTGCATGCATCAACTACAGACTCATGCAGTTGCCCTTGCGTAGAGGTTCTAGGCAGCCAGACTTACCTCGGTTTATCAATGGATAAAAAATTTAACTGGTTTAGCCATATCGAGCGCGTTTGCAATAAATTAAGACAGTTTTTTGCGAATATTACCATTCTTAAAAATCGTATTCCCTTCAAAATTAAACTCATGTTATATAACTCTCTGGCTGAATCTTATATTCAATACGGCCTAAGCAGCTACGGTCGTACCTACACCACATATCTTAATCAAATATATAGACTCCAACTAAAAATTCTTAAAAATATCGTATCTACAAAAACAAAATTACAATTCCATAACAATGACATAGGCCTTTTTAGACATTGTAAAATTTTACCCGTTCATATTCAATTCAAATATAGTTTACTAAAAGAACATTTTTTCAATGAAACACTCAAACAAGAAGTTAAGCACCCTGTATACACACGGAAAGTTGCACAGAACCGGTTGTGCATGCCGAGCGCACGAAATGCATACGGCGAGAGGACAGCTAGTTATCTAGTTCCTCGGTTAATAAACAACCTACCTACTGATCTTATTAATAGTATTACGCCTAAGAACATTAAACTTAAATTAAAATCCTACTTTCTAGCTAATATTGAAAAGTACCAATAATACTTACCTACTATTTCAAAAAGCTAATCAACCTACCTACTTAAATACCTAACTAAAACAAGCTACCTAAATAAATGGAATGCACTTTGCTAGCTACCTACCTACCTATCTATCTAATCTAGTAACTACCTACCTAATGTAAGGCTATCGACGCCAAGACTCATAATATAGCATTATTCATATAAACCTTGTGGTTTCCCTAGTGCTATAGTACAAAATAAGTTATAATGTATTTTTAAAACAATAAATAAATTAAAAAAAAAAAAAAATTAATAAAGTAAATTTGTTGTTTTTACGATACAATGTCACTTAAACAATATTATACATAAAACCAACGTGATTATCAAATTTAACCTTTTTCATAAATCAGTCAGGTACATTTGTGTTAAGTGTCCGTGAATATTTATTATTTATTATTTTAAAAGCCGTCTCTTTTACACATATTACACCTATTGTTCTTATTGAATCGCTGCACTACTTGTTTTTAAATAGGATGACTTTGTTAGTATCAGTTTTGACTTGGAAAGTGTATGTTTAAGTGTGTATAACGTTAAAGTATTAATTTATGATAACAACATGTGAAATATTATAGAAATTCAATCGGACGCTGCGAGAAATGTAAGTAGACTACTGTACCTATATTAAAAAAATAGTAAGATTTTATCAATTTCTTTCCAAGATTTTTATAAAATATATATTATATATATTATAAAATATCTATTCTACCATCTATATCATAACCATGTTGTGTAGGTACATTTTGAAATGTATGTCTAGTAGAACTAATTGTTTATGAATTCGTCAATATATTATTAGGTATCATTAGATACAACAGTATGACTTATTTAATAAGTATTTGAAAAAATGACAAGTTAATACACATGACCAGAGATGGGCATTTTACCGGGAAAATTGAAAATACCCGGTATTTTGGGTAAAATTCCCTGAAACTTTCCAAAATGGGAATTTTCAAGGGAATTTTCAATTTTCAAGAGTTTTTTGAGGTTTTTAGCTGTGGATCGATTAAAATGTAAACAACAATTGTTATTTGGAGCTATTTAATATGTCTTAATTATTAAAAAAGGAAGAACTACCCACCTATTTTGTTTTCATTCGAAATCTACATAATCTATACGTACCTACCTCTAAAAGAGGAAGGGGATTATCGTTTGACTAGCGCACTTGAGAGATTTGAATTTTGTCATTTTTTTAAACAACGTACCTACCTATGTCACTTATTTTAATAGTTTTTCTTGTGTTATTGTGAGTATTATTGTTAAATTTTGGTGGAATTTTAACCAATAATACTTAGGCCGTAACATAAAGTGTGAGCCATTGAAATAAATGTATGTAAAGTGATTTTTCTGAATGTGAAAACTCGTTTCAGGTTTTGAAGAGAAAATCCACCATTTTCTCTTCAAAACAAACGACAGCCGACTTGACTTGACTTATAATTTACGCTAAACAAACGAACGTAAGGGAAAAAACATAACGTTAGACTAGGCGGTATGGTTTTAAAACTATAGCCCGCTCAGAGGAGCAAAAAAAAAAAAAAACAATCGCTCTTGTAAAAGTAAGTAGGTACCACATCGGTAATAATCGGAATTATTCGGTATGGTGTTTTTTTGAGAACCGTGGCCGAGATACGTTAGCAGTGTTTAGAATAATTTGTGCCTGAAAAACCTTGGAAATAGTTTGAAAATGCAAATGCATGGATTTACTAGAGAGGGCAAATGAATTGGATGTGTTGTCCAAGCCAAGAATGCAAGATACATAATATCTACCTAAAGTGCGGAGTGATTGGCAATTTGTCGAGAAGATATCTACACTTGATTGGACCCTTTTGGAGTACTTGCCTCATCAAATGTACCTATACAAAGTTGATTCTTCACTTGCCACCAACCATACCACCTCACAATACATGTTGATACTTCAAACAAAGCTACAAAGGTAAGAATGTTTTGGTAAAATTACTCATCTGTGAAGTCAGCAAAACCCTCACTCTACTTACCCACCCTCACTCCACTTACGTGTAAGTTTATATTTTACAATAAACTATGGGTAAATAGGTGATAAGCTCAATGTTGTATAAGTATTTCCTGCTGATTGAACTTTTCTTTATTTCAGGTCTTTGTAATGAATAAGACATTTATATCAGGCGGGCCCTACTACATGCTTGAGGTGCAGAAGTATACATACCTACATCCTATAGGAATAAAGCAGTGCCAATCCTTTTGGATGAGCTCATGATGAGATGAATCAACTCATAGGAAAGTGCACAGAAAAAAACCTTGAGGAAGTTATAGACATCCACATACCTACTTACAGAATTATTAATTTTGAATACCTACCTACTTCCTTACTACTAATCAACCAAATTAGCTAGGTACATACTAATATCTTTACAACTTATAAAATTCATTCTAAAATTGTATAAAGCTATCAACCGATGAGTTCAAAACTAACTGTACCATTATGACCAGTATGATATTTGTGAAGGGCTACATATTCCATATTGCAAGTATATCCTACTGATGTTTAATGAAAATGAATTTTGAGATGACTACACTATTGCATTAGGATAAGCATGTAATACCTACTATTATTATGTATTTATAAATGAATATAAATGAAACTTATTTTTTTCAGCTTCTTTGTGGATGCATATTGAAGACACCCATCTCAGACCCCTAACCTAACATGCTTGCGGTTGTGAATTACACTTACTACAGAGTAAAGGGTGATACCTATCCATTTTTCAAAGGCGCGGAGTGCCGACTTTCGCACTTTGCCAACTTTTGCAATATTCAATACAGGTTACAGCGGACTGCCGAATTTTGGAAAGTCCTATGCAACTAATCGCTTATCGACGACTTTCGCGGAGTGCCGATTTTTGTTATGTTTATGCAATTAGTAGCGTTTTGTAGACTATTCAATTATGTCGTGTATATTTTCGCAGTCTGTCAAATTTATGTACAGTCAAGAACATTTCACGTAAAAATTAAGGCAATCAAAATATTATATTGTAATAATAAAGTTGGTTATAATGCAGTTAAATTTTATTTTAGAAATCTTACTTTGCTGAGTCTCATTAAACAAGTCTTTACATCGATCCTATTTGTTAAATAATCTTCAGTGATCTTCTTTATACGTTCATCTCTTAATTTAAACTTGTTTAATTGTTTTTTGGAAATTGGTAAGTGCATGTTATTCATTCTAACGTTGTAATCGCAATGAACACTTTCGTCTTTTAGAACTTTTATGATAGGGAAAAGATGTGGTTTCTTAAATCCGACGATCTTATTTAATCTGGAGTGCCATCCTTCTACGATGTTTGTGGTTCGATGAGGTCTTCCGTAACAGCTCATGATTGCCACTGTATCATATCTCATCCACTGTTTAACGTAGTAGACAACGAAATCATTCCAAGCAGAGGTGTTGTCAGAAGAAATTTCAAAATTAATCGAAAGGAAGCCCTCGGGAATGTGTGCCGGTGGCAGATGTGCTAAAGCTGTATATAACGCTATTGTTTCCTTCTGTTCTTTGGTATTATATAAATTTGCTTTCTTTGCGTTTTTACGTAAAGCCTGAGCGTACTGGAAAAAACATCCGTGTACTGTTACACAAGGAAATACTTTCTGAAAGGCATTCATTGCTGCCATTTCAAAATCACTGTGGAAATGTAATGGGTTCATTTGTGGCAAGTGCTGACGAAGTAACGTAAATAATCTCTCATATGTTGTTTCTTGTTTGTTGGGTAACAGAGCGAATACCAAGGGAACGATAATCGGATTACCTCCGACTTCCCCATGAAGTGAGTAGATTTGCATGAACGGTTTTGGAGCCACTTTGAATGTCCCGTCAGCATAGTAATCAGACACTCTGTTTATAGTATCTTTGGCTTCAGTGCTACAGAAAACAAAAATTTTGTCAGTAGAACCGTCTTCTATTAATAAAAAGTTCTCTGTTAATCTTCGTGGCAACACAACTGTCTCTAAAGTCTTGAAAACTGTAGCGTGTACTTCTAAATGCTTTTTTCTTGCTCTATACAAAGTATCTTTGACTGAATCAAAAGTTGGAATTATTCCGTCATACTCTGTATTTTTACGGAATTCCATAACATACTTTTCGAAAATTTGTTGAATCGGACCGTAGTCATCACATACAGCCTTTTTTAATTCTTCCATGATTTTCGCCACTTTCAAAGCATCAACATCGGGCATACAGCTGTGATCAGAATCTCTGGCAACAGTTCCATCTTCTTCCACCCACGTCACAGAGCCAGGACATTTTCTATTAGAACATCGCCAAAGCGACGAGTATTTGTTCTTTTTCTCAAATGTGTGACTGTAGCCCATACGCCAAAGCGTCCGTCCACCCTAAGAACATTAACCGTTAATTAATATCATATATACCAGATATACCTACACCTTCACGCTTACGGGTTCCTTTTAGCTTAGTCAATTAGTTTTGTATATAAGTTAATAGGTATGTCGGGTGGTTACATTAATACCTTAAAAATAAGAAATATTTTACATATTTACCAATCTATTCCTGAGAAAACACACATCTTGACTCATTTTCAAGATCACGTCCGTAAATTCAATTCAATTCTTAATAATAACATACAATACCAATAAGTATACAATAAACAAGAGAGCAATAATATGAATTGACGTAAGTCAATTCTTTATCTTTGACATTGCATCAAATAACAAAAAGGTTATAGTCTGATCTATGAAATAAATATAATCTCAATGCATTCTAAATAGAAACAACACAAGCGTGCCCATGGAAGTATAAAACTGAAGTAACGGGTGTGCGCTACTTTAACATTTTTTAACTTAATTGTACCACAGTCGGTATCGTGCTTTCAGAAGTAACGAAGTTTATAATAGTAGGCAAAGTACTCATAAAATACGTAAATTTATAATAAGTCGACAATCAGCGAACAAATACATAGGATTTTTTTAAAGTCGGCACTCCGCTAATACTTACATTGAATATTGCAAAAGTCGGCAAAGTGCGAAAGTCGGCATGAACGTACTTTGTACCAACCTGGCAACATAAAAGTAATACCAACACTGTAAAAGCCAATTCGTTATTAGGGCTTGACAAATACGAATCGTGCTTTTCTGTCGATATCGATAAATATTCGATTTTCGTAGTTGCATAGGTACCTACCTACTTTTCATTATGTGCTGGTCGGACGAAAATAACTATACGCCATAAAAAATCGTTTATTTATTGAACATAATATAACCTGTAGGTGCAGTCAGCATCAGAACTATGTTAATTATTAATTATGTACCTATGATATTTAATTGACGCAAAGTTTATTTTTGACAGTTGCTCACAATATCTATATTTGACCATCCTTGCCGCTATCATACTTCTGATACTGGCTGCACTATTTCTATTCTAGTCAAGTTTTAGATTTGAAACAACGTTACTGGTTTTTCAAGCTATAAAATTCAGCTTTTTGACCCGGGACCTGAAAAAGAGATTTTATGAGATTTTCACATACCTACTAATGTAATAGCACAAATATTATCAATGTTAAGAACACATACATTACTTGGCAGCACTTCGCAATTGCGCAATTTTCAAAGCGTTAGCAGACTGTTCTTCTAATTTAATTGTTTCTTCATTTAGAATTTGGCACTGCCTCCTGATTAACATTTTTGCAATTAAACAATATAATTGTTTTATCATTATATCCTGATGATTTTTGCATGTCCACCAGTTTGTATTAATATTTTCCATGGAAAGTGTACAAAACATCAGCCCCACATTATTTTCATGTAATATTTCTTTATTTTTATCAAAACAGTTTACTACTTCCTCAATGGTGCGACACAGTGGTATCGACGGGTACGTCAACGATTTTTTATCATGCCACCACTCCCGTAGGCTAATATATTTATAAATTGGATGATCAGTCACATCCTTTACTTTTAGTAAATCTGAACACATTTGGCAATTTTTGTTCTTCAACAGTCTGCAAGCGACATAGCCACTCAGATATACTATAGGCTGGTTTTCTATGTTTGCTAAATCTGTTTCGAGTTTCTCTTCAAAATCATTTTCAGGTATTATCAGCAAAGGATAATCCTCATCTTGATCAGTGTGTTCTACAATGTCTGATGTTAAGTTTTCATCGCATGAAACTGGATCTTGTATAGAACTAACAAATAATAACTTATTCATGTCATTTTCGCAATTAGCCCCTCGGCTATGTGGTGCATTCATTCCAGAAATATGGATAGATTTTAGTGCACTAATAAAATGCGTACAGGTAGGGTTTCGATTTGTAGGGCTACTCTGTCGTTTAAGGCCGAACAGGTTTTCTAGTGCATCTTGATTAATCGACCGCAAATTCAAATATTTGAATCCTTGGTCTTGACAATAACTCCAAATGTCTTTAAGCGCATTGATGGTCATTATATAACCTTTAATACATTTGACATTTTTCAATTTTATTCTGCTATCTGATTTAACGAACTCCATAGAGTTTAGTTTTTTCAAAAAAATGTTCCATACACCTATGTGACAAGTTTTATTGGATACATTTTCTCTTCGACCTTTGATTATATCTTTTGGATTTGCTGGACCATTCGTCGCGTCAAACAAAGTATTTAAATCTCGTACTATCTCGGATGTCTGTGCCACTTCTTTACCATACTCTGTATCTTGATGTTTTTCGGCAATCATTTTTAGGATAGCTGCGAACGTATTACTTAAGGTTTGAGCGGCATACTTCACCTTCATTTTAAGTTTTTGTTTAGGATCTAATAATGTGGAAGAAACTTTGTGGAAATATAACATTCCAGTATTAATGGCTTCTGCATCACGTAAATGTTGCCATTTAGCAATTTTGCCGTCAAATTTCATCGTCCCTGCTTCATAAAAATTGTTTCGGATGGATTTGAATAGATGTGGGACGTCGAAAATTGTAAAAACTTTTTTCTTATTTACTATAAAGTGATTAGCATCTGGAGGTAAGTAGGAAAACCTTTTCAGTTGAGTTAATGCTCCACAATTAGTGGGTCCTTGATAACACACTGTAGTGAGGACAGAAAAACCTATTTCTTCAACAGCATTGATAACTTCCTTGATAATACTAGCCACATTTTGTGAAGAAATAGTGTCTTTTACAAAATAAAATGCCAGTGGTTGTTTGTATTTCTTTCGAATTCCTTGAATCATGAAAACTAGCGCTTTATTCGCGATTTCGCTTTTCCTTCCGCGGCTCTCTCCAGAACCCAAGTCAACATAACCCTCAACTTTATCCGAACATTCGTTGTAAATAAGCCGTTTTTTTAGTGAAATTTCATCAAAGACCAAAGCGCAAATTTTATTGGATGGTAACATTTCCGTTGCTTACTGTTTTAATTGTTTCAATGTTGATGCATTAATACCAGGATTTATATCAACAGCTTTCAATAAGCGTTGAATTGTCCGAACACTTGGCAAAGGCATTGTATGCTGAAGGAAACGATACGTCTTAGGTGACCTTTTCCTAAACCTGAACCCTGAACTCTAACCATTTTGATGGTGTTCCATCAAACTTAGCAATTTGAAGCACAGGCAATTTAAAACCAACAGCTTTGTTACTATGGTGATGCACTAGAGTTCAATGACCGAAATTCAGGATGTTTACCAGCTGTTTTATCAATGATTATCTGAGCTTTGGCGATATAGCGAGACAAATCTGTCTCCATTTCCTCCCTAATATCCAGTTCTCTGGCCATGTTGGTGGGATCGGATACTTCAATCTCTGATTGAACTTCTTGAAAAAGTGTTGCTAGGTCTTTGAACAATTCCAGTCTCTGTACCAACATGTTCAGATCAACTTGTTGTATTGAATCTACATCAGTGAATTTATTGATTAAGTTCTTAAACTTAGTTATGCGGCCTTTTATTGAGCTTCTTTTGATGTTAAGCTCCTTTAAGTTAACTTCATATGATATAGCAGGTACGGCTAGCTTACTTTGTGCCACTGCTTTCTCTGATGTGTGAGACATTTTGATATGAGGAAAACTTAACAATAGAATAGTATACGTAACTTATAAATCCCAGTGCTGTACTGCCTATGCTCCCGAATCTCAATAGGTTAGTGACTGACCAGTAGGCGTCACCTGACAGGGTGCAGAGTGTAAATGCGCTGGAATGTAAAACAAACACGTAAATATTTTGTATGTACTGGAATGTACCGGATTAGAGAAGAAGTTAACCTGTAAAGCTGATTGTAATTGTGGATGTTTGTTAAATCAATAGGGCTGCACGGTAACTTGATATTTTGGTTGAATAGTTGCAAATATTTTGACTTTGAGAATTTGGCAATGCCACTCAGACCAAATGAAGATGAGGAAAATGTTTGGAATTTGGATGAGAATAAGGATGGGGCACTTCCCTTGCTTGCTATGGCTGCGGTGATCCGGCTGGCTGAAGCTGAGATGGAGTCGCCTTCCTCTCAATCCTTTTCGTGAGGGTTAAAAGCGTTGCGACACGATAACCATGCGCCGGCGCGGCGTGGCAATATCGATGTCGACGATGGATACCTCGTTGGGATGGATTGCGATCGAAATCACGTCGGGGTCACCAAATGTTCCCAATGGGGTGGATAATTATGAAGAGAAGATGTACATTTTACATTTTTAGTTTTATTTCAAAAACATTACAATATGAGCCGTGTTGGCTGCGTAGAAAAAACATAGGTTATCTTAAAAAAAAGGCGTCAATGTGTCAGACATTGTCTTGACGTTGACAGCTTGCTTGACGTTGACATTTGATCCGGCGCTGACACGTGCGTGCGCGCATCCGCGACACCATGGGCCGGAACAATCAGCTACAAAAAACTTAGCTGAGGCTCAAAGACATAATGAAATGATGGAGTCTATTGCATTAGGGAAAGGATTGTATATCAAACCATACAAGAAAGGAAATGGTCATTTTGTCAAAAATCAAAAAAACGAATAAAACGGTTACCCAATCGTGCTCTGAGTAATATAGATTTAATAGAATATGCTTCTAAAAATATACCATATTTTAGAGGTGTTTTCATGAGAGATGAATTACCAAAAAACCCAAAAGACATTGAATGTGCTATTATAAATTTAGACAGTTCTGAGAATGAAGGAACACATTGGGTAGCCTACGTTAAATATTTAGATTATTGTGAGTATTTTGATAGCTATGGAAATTTGAAGCCACCATTAGAGATTAATAAATATCTAAAAACTAATAATATAACATACAACTATTGTAATTACCAGAATTTAAATACATTCAACTGTGGTCACTTATGCTTAAAGTTTCTTTATGAGTTTTGGAAAAAAAAAAAAAAGTAAATAAGTATCGCTTGGTACTTACTGAATAAATTGTATAAATTTAAGAACTGGTTTTATTTACTTCATTTGTAAAATGTCTTTCACCCTGTCGATAACTGGTAATACATCTACTTTAGCTACTAACTATTATCCTAATTTACAATTTGACGGTGAATACGAATGCGCTTTATTGCACCTCACAACGTTTAATTCAATTCCTAACATTGATTGTGAAAATAATAAATTTCACTACGAGGATAATGAAGTCGTAGAAATACCCGAAGGTACTTATGAACTGCAAGATATCTCTTGACTATTTAAGATCAAGTGTAAAAAAAGGAACAACATTTAACTTATTTTGTAACAACAACACCTTGAAAACTCATATTTTCTGTTCCAAAGATATACATTTTGAAAAAAAAAAATCCCTAGGAGCGTTACTTGGCTTTGGGGAGCAGACTTTAAAATCCAATATAATACACGAGTCCAAGTTTCCAGTCAACATTTTATCAACGACTGTGGTGAGAGTCGAATGTGATATAGTGAGTGGATCATATATTAACGGAAAATCAAGTCATATAATTCATGAATTTGCACCTAATGTGGCACCAGGATACCGAATCATTGAAATACCCAAAAATATAATCTACACTCGTGAGCAAAAAAATCGACTCAGGACACACGCTCGAGGTTAAAAGTCTCTAGCGATAAATTTGAAGCTTTAATTCTATTTCTGATTTTAGCATCTCGAAGCTGTTAGTTTTAGCTTTAAAATGAGTGGTCTATGTTGGTTTAATTATTTTTTTTGGTCAAGGAAAAATATTAATTGAGAAGAAGTCTTAAACAATGAAATAGGGCGATAATTAACAGTAAAGAAAATTCAAGCAAATTCGTCAAAATGTTATTTAATTGAAAGTAATACGTATCAATGTTTAGTGTTCCCCCCCCTGGCCCTAATAACAGCTTCCAATCGCTTCTTCATGGATCGAATAAGTTTCTTTACTCGATTTTGATCGATGCTACCCCATTCTTCAATGAGCGCCGCTTTGAGGTCCGATTTCGTGGCTGGTGCAGTATTTCTAGCCCGAACATTTCTTTTAAGTTCATCCCACAAATGCTCGATAGGATTTAAGTCCGGGCTACGCGCTGGCCAGGCCATAGCGGCAATTTCGACGTCTTGTAAATACTGCCGGACGGAACCTGCAGTATGTGAACGGGCATTGTCGTGCATTAGAATGAAGTTTTCGCCGATGAAACCGGCGTAGGGAACGACGTGATTCCCTACAATTTCTTCGATGCATCGGTTCGCCGTCAATCCTCCCACACGACCGCCAGTTTCAATGAAAACCAACTCGGTTTTTGCCTCCATTGAAATGCCCGCCCACACCATCCAAGAACCTCCTCCAAAAGCCACATTTTCTTTAATGCAGCACTGCGCGAATCTTTCTCCAGGTCTTCTGTAGACTCGTCCTCTTCTATCACTACCATGCAAGCACACTCTGCTTTCGTCTGAGAAGAGAACGGAGCTCCATTGTTCGTCAGTCCAATCAACGTGTTCTCTGATGCAAGCACACTCTGCTTTCGTCTGAGAAGAGAACGGAGCTCCATTGTTCGTCAGTCCAATCAACGTGTTCTCTGGCAAATCGTAGACGGGCTGCTCGGTGGGCTGGGGTCAATTTGGGGCCAGTAGCTGGCCTTTTTGGCTTAAGGTTAGCTGCCTTAAGTCGTCTTCTGACTGTCCAGCCACTCACCGCCACCCCTCGCGTTTCTCTGAGCTCTTGTTGGACTTGAACGCCAGTGGGGGCCCGATTTCTCAGCGATGTGCTGACAATGAATCGGTCATCTCTCTCCGATGTGCACCTTTTTCTTCCAGAACCGCGTCTTCGATTAAAGTTACCAGTCTCTTGGTAACGACGGTAAACTCTGGAAACAGCAGACTGGCTCATGTTTAACGCACGTGCCACTTCACGCTGACTTTGGCCTTGTTGCAATAGGGTGACCGCTTGAGCAGCTTTATCACTTGTCGTGTCCATTTTCAGGTGGAATTCTTGTTTTTTGATAACAGAGATGTGTATGAGTTGACGTTTGACGGCTAACTGATAAGGGTGGGTCAGGTAGATAACCTTTTATATGGGTCGGTAACCCTTAATTTAGCACTATTGTAAACAAGCGTAAAAAGGGTGGTTACCGATAACAATAAATTGTTGGGTTGTGTGAGCAAGAAACATTACCATATTTTATATCATTTTGAAGCTAATACTATCAGCTTTAAGATTTTATTAAGAAAAAAAATATGTTCGCGTTCAAATTTTTTGCTAGAGACTTTTAACCTCGAGCGTGTGTCCTGAGTCGATTTTTTTGCTCACGAGTGTACTTTCCGGTCAATCAATCTAATGTTAGTTGCATAAATATTAGACTTTTAGATATTAGGAATAATTTAATTCATTTACGTGGAGAAGAGGTTCAATTATATCTGCATATTAAGAAAAGATGATTGACTACAATAAATATGGTAATACAAAACCAAAACACATCAGTATTCATAGAACAATCCTAAAAGGAATAACTAAGAGATATATTAAAATAACTGAAGAAAATAAAAGCTTCCCCATCACTCTTTGTTTCTTATTAAATTCCCTGTTTTTTCTGTGCTCATATATTTCATTAAAATCTAATTCGGTCGGCTCATCGTTCAGTCTTTCTTCTATTTCCATCAACTCTCCAGTGTTTTCATCTAAAATAAAATGTCCAGCACTAGTATTTTTACTTATAAACAAACCAGTGACCTCATCTAAGTATGAGTTGGTACTTTGGACGATTGTTTCTGGCAATGGTTCAGAGCTGAGTTCAGCATGGTGCATAATCATTGCAGATGAGTTATCCCGTGTTGTTGGTATGGTCTCAATCGCCTCTGCAGCTAATGGGTATGGTATTGCGATGTCGGCGTAATTAACGGGCTCTGTGTTTAATTCCGGCGTAGGTATGGTCATCTCCAACTCTGCAGCAGAAAAATGGCGCGTTGGCTCATATTCCATGTATGTATCCATTAGTGACGGCGAACCGGGTCTTGATTCCTGGTGGTATTGATTTACTGCTGTCGGATCGTAACTAGTCGATTTAAATGCGTCTGATGTAGGTACATCGTGGTGTTCAGCCATTAGTGACAGCGAACCGGGTCTTGGTTCCTCCTGGTGGTATTGATTTACTGCTGTCGGATCGTAACTAGTCGATATAAATGTGTCTGATGTAGGTACATCGTGGTGTTCAGTGTTGTCAACCGAAAATTTTCCGTTGCTTAAATCTACAAGGAGCTTCTCTCTCCAATTCCTTCGCGATGACATAGTGATAGATGTAGCATCAAATTACATCTAAAAAAAAAGAAGCAATAAAGCAACATGCCCAAACACCTGTGAATCTACTTTGTTTCTTCTGGCTAGCGTACCTAAATTGACTTGTTCTAGATTCTCGATCAAACACCGTCAAGTGTATCAGGGGTTTTGTAAACCCCAAATAAATTACGGCGCAAGAATCGCCGTAAGAGCCGACAAGGGAACCTACCTAGAAGAAGGATAGCAGCTTCCTTCTGCTATCATCTCTATTGCGATCACCAATCCGCCTGCGAAGCGTGGTGATCATGTCAATACCCTTGTTTGGAGGAGGCACGTTTTGCAGCGGACATAGGTGTGCTGATATGCCAAAAACTTATTTTAGGGCTATTGTTGTGTATAAAAGGTTCTTATACTGTTCTATCCTTTTATTTCGGTTTTAGATTTCAATATAAACCCGTATAATTTAATATTCTTATATTCTTATTTTTACAAAATTCTGTTCTGACGTCTAGCTAGTTAGGTGGTCACGTGATGTCGGTCTTGTTCCATTCGCCTCTTCTTCTTCTTTTTTGCCGTTCCACAACAGCTATAGTCATAGTTTATCAAATGAAAACTACCCAAACACTCTTGCTTGTTTGGTTTAAGTAGTTGTACCTACTTATTACGTAGTTGAAACAAGTGTAAGTAGTGGCTAAATCTGCACTAGGTACCTGGTTTTCAGATTTAACTCATCCCTACTGACCTACTGAAACTACCAATTTGCAAGAAAGCCTTTACAAATGGAAGTTACATTTTTACTACAATTACAATTTAAGCTCCGCCATAGACATGTGCATAGGCATGTGTGCTAAACCATGTGTATGCAATAAATGTATTGAGTATTGACATTCGGGAGCAACCTAGTATCAACCTGACCATAGGTATTTGTAAGTTAAATGCTCAAAAAGTTACATAACAGAAAGCTTCAGCTGCTATTTAGTAGAAAAAAGTAAAGTAGGTTAGTCTAAATCAAAAAGAAGCAGAGACCCGCACTGAAAAATATAGTGTAGAAAATAATCAAATTACCTACTTAATTCCAAATCTTCTACAAAGCTAAATATCAGTTTTTACAAAACAAAATATAGTAGGTAGGTAACTAAGTATTTTTAATTGCTATTTACTTTATACCAATCAACCAGAACATAGTAAATACCTACATAATGGATTGAGTTTCCGGGTACAGGTATCCTACCTAACTACTCATACCTACTCGTGAAGTGAAATGTCTTGTGTTACTGTTCAAAAAGTTTACAAAAAGCTTTAGCTGGTTATTAGTAAGTATACCTAAGCCTTAAAACATTATACAATGCAATGAAGCAAAACACCCAAACAAATCCAAACCACTAAGAAACATATTTTTTTAGGTTAGGTACTTATATTTTACACGCAAAACAATAAAAGCTTCTCTCTACCTATATAAATAGAACACTAAAACACACAAAGCAATTAAATGTAATATGAGTACCTACTCACCAGTGTTCAGATAAACAAAAAACAAAGTTTTATTTTATTTTTTGTCTTCCGCACAAAACACATGTAGCGCCCGAAAAGAATGTTGCCATAATTTACCAAACCGTCTATGTGTAGACCAATTCCGTTATGTGCGAAAAATTGACCAAAAACTTTTTATCGGACACATAGCCGATTTTTCACTGCCACAAATTGAAATGACTTGCACATAACGAATTTGTCAAATCGATTTCTAGAAGGAATATACACATAATTGTTTTTTCAGTCGACGTAGAATACAAAAGTGATGCCAGCTGTCAAATAAAAAAAAGTGCACATAACGATTCTGGCAGGCGCACCGACGTATTTATGAAGATGTAAATAATACTTTTAACTGTGTACATCACAGAAAAAACTGCACTCAAAAATGTGATGTGTATTAAGAAATGGTGTGATGATCATGTTAATCACTGTATTTTTACATAAAAGATAATTCAATTTTTTTAAATTCAAATATGTTATGTTAATTATTATTATCGTCTATGTTATAAATAAATAATAAACCTAAATAAATTAAAATATTAGAATGTCATTTGTTTTATTCATACGAGTTGAAAACACCAACCCACCCACACACACACGCACACACACACACACATGCAGTTACAGCACAGTAGTTGATTTATTAATAATCATACACAATAACATTAGGAAGATACAGCTTAGTTTTTGAATACAATGATAGTAAGAAGATAAACTGTTTAGGTTATATACACTTACCAAGATATCAATTTAAATACTTTTATGTTTAGTTTTATTTATTTATTTATTGGAAGGAAAACCAACAGCACAATAAAAAGAATAAGATAGCAAACATAGAAACACAAGACCAATAACAGGTTTTCACGAATAGAAAAGAAATGGATATAGTTTTTTAATACCTAGGTATACAAAAATGAAAAGATTAATTATTCCGTTCCAAAAACTCCTGCTTAATTTTCGAATAAATGAACTGCTTAGTTTTTGAGAAGATAATCTTTTTTCAAATAAAACTAATGCTTAGTTTTTGAAAGAATGATAATGAATTGATGAATGCATCGAACTGTGTATAACTGTTTTTTTCTGGATCTCCTTTGATCCAGAAAAACCAATGAAAATGAAAAAAATGAACTGTTCATTTTTTGAGAAGATTATCTTCTCAAAAAAACTCATGCTTAGTTTTTGAATAGATGAAAATGAATAAAGAAATTGATCAGTTTTTGAGAAGATAATCTTTTCAAATAAAACTAATGCTTAGTTTTTGAAACGATGAAAATGAATCGATGAATGCATCGAAATGTGTATAATTGGATTTTCTGGATCTCCTCTGATCCAGAAAACCCAATTATACACTACTTACTGAGCATTTACCGGGGTTAAGATCCAGTTTGTTAAGGTTACAGTAGAGGTCGAGGCGCTGTAAATCAGCTTGTAGTTTCATGATGTCATTGTCTGATCTAATAGTGCTAAATATTTTCATATCATCGGCAAAGCATAATAGTTGACTAGTATGGAAGCATGCGGGGATATCATTAATAAAAATCTAAAAAAGTAGTGGGCCCAGTAAAGACCCCTGTGGGACCCCACTGGGTATGCGGACCCAACTAGAGATATAATTATTAACAACAACAGCCTGAGACCTATTGTCAATGTAAGAGGAGAACCATCTCAAAAGGTCACCTCTTATACCAATGAGTTCCAACTTGGTTAATTAAAGCTTGTGGTCAATCCTGTCGAAACACTTGCTGTAGTCGGTATATACCACATCAACCTGGTAGCCCGCGTCCATAGCATCTGTAACGCAGTCATTAAGGAGAACCAAGTTAGAAACTGTTGAGCGACCTCTGAGAAACCCATGTTGGCTGTAATTGAATGCACTGTGCAGCGCCGAGTACACCTGATCGTATACAACTCTTTCGAACACTTTTGCTATGATGCAGAGTTTGGAGATCGGCCTATAGTTACTAACCTCGGATTTTGGACCTTTTTTATGAACTGGGGTTACCAGGGCAGACTTCCAAACCTTGGGAAAAGTGCATGTAGATAGCGATTTTTGAAACAGTAAACTAATTGGGACAGCTAGTGATTTGGCGCAGTTAATTAGAAATAAAGGACTCAAATGATCTGGACCAGCTGACTTAGATGGGTCAAGTTTTGAAAGCTGCTTTGCAACTATATTTATATCGATGTGAATATCGCAAATATCAAAGACAGATTGTGGGTTTATAGGAGTTGCGATAACGGCATGGCTAACGCTATTACTTAGGAACGTGGAGTAAAAGTATTCGGAAAAAGCGTTACAGATGGATTCGCCAGATGTCGCCACCGTACCCTGATATCTTAGGCAGTTAGGTATACCACCAGTTCTCGAGCGTGATTTTATATAAGACCAGAACTGTTTTGGACTTTTTTCAATGCAGTTCTCCATCGAAGTTAAATATTGTTGATAACATTGGGTTTCTAGCGATTTAGTTCTGTCATGTAACAACTTAAAAGTGTCAAGGTCAGCCTTGTTCCCATATATTTTAAATTTAGAGAAGTATTTCGTAAAGATGAAACCATCTGATATCGTTTAGTCGGGGTCGCAGAAGCTAGAGAAACAATTGGGGTTGAGTCTTCACAGCCATCAGTTACACTGGTTTTAAATATCGCAAACATATTATCAAGTTTTGTTAAATATTTATTTAAACTACTTGTCAGCTCCGAATGAGTAGACAGATTAGCTTCAGTTACTGGTTCTAAGCGCGTAAGGCGGTGGAACAGGTGATGCGCTAGCGCTTGAATGCGAGTTAAGTTTTTTAAGTTTAGGCTCCCCGAAGCTTTCAAAAGTTCTGAAAGCTCGTAGAGCTTAGTTACAAGTATGAGTAACTCGTCAAGACACCTTCCCTTCAAAAGAAACGATGGAGTCCGAAGGCACTTCCTTTGCTAAAGATCTTATTTGTATTCTCAAAGCAGAAACATCGGCGGCCGGCACAATGAGCTCGTCCTTGTGTAACGCTTGGAAAGCAATCGCGCGATCCTCCACTATGAATAAAAACGAAAAAAAAAAAAAATTGTTGTTGAAAAGTTACTTTTAGTTGCTGACGGTACCAACATTTTTTTTTTGTGTATTTTTGTGTAATATGTTGTAAATAGTGTAAGAAAGCTACTGTTGACTTTAGAGCTTAATGAAAGCTTTTTAAAAAGTTTAACTTTTTTAATTAAAATAAAACTATGAGATAGCACCGATTTGGAGGTGGTTTAATAAATGAATGAGAAAAATAACATGAGCGGATGAAGCCAGTCTCGTCTAGACGGCTAGTCAGCAAAATCAACTAAAACAATCTTATTCTACGAAATGCATTGAAGATGCAGCAAAATACCATAATCTATCTTTGTTTTTTTTTTGTTAACGGGGGGAAATCTGCTTTCAGACACCTTTGCCGCATTTGAGAGATGCAGCAAGGTAGTGTGGGGATGGTGACACTCACCGACCCACTAAAACCACCCCGGTGGCCGGCCTCGCTGCTTGACAAGGGACTCTGGGACCTCGAAACGACCACGCCAGAGCCCTCACCGCATATTGCCAATAAAAAGCCCGTCCCGGGAGAACGACACCCACAGTCGCGATCCCAGCACCTACGGTGCTACGGCTGCACACGCCACAATGTGCCAGCCGCCCTCCCGGAGTCCGCTATTGACCAGCCGGAGCCCTCACTCCGACCGCCCACGGACCTGAAAGACTCCCTGTTTGGCAGGGAGAAACCACTCAGCCCCCTCACGGGGCAGGCAGTGCGGGGCGGCCGTTGCCAGCACCCCGCCGCCGCCTCCTCCGAGCGGGATCTGCCCTATCCCGATCACGCTCGGCGGCTTCTTTCCGGACTAAAACCGTCTCACAGAAAGAAGCCACAGCCATCCAAGCTGTCTCATCTGCCAGCATAGCCTCGACTACGCTTGGCAGAGAGAGGTCCGGCCCGATCCTGTCGACCAAGATTCCGCGCTCCTCGCACCACGCTGAGCACTGCTCCAACGTGTGCTGCGCCGAATCTCGGTCCCACCCACAATGGTGGCATTGTGGTGTGGGTTCTCTTCCAATCCTACTCAGGTACTCACCGAAGCATCCATGCCCGGTAAGTACCTTTGCACTCATCGCAATGAATTTGTCACGTTTAAACAACACGTGATCAGTTTTGCAAATTGGGCAGTTTCTAACTGAAGTAAAGAATACTTTTGACGAGCTTTGTGGTTTGTTAAAGTACGTTGACCTCCGTGTATTATTATTTTTAGTTTCTGATACATTATTAGATGGTTTTTCGGATTTCCACGGTTTATTAGTGGTAGGTAGTTTCTGGTTATTTCCTTGCATTACTTCCAGCGCCATGAATTTTGATTCCAAAAAATCTATAAATTCTTGTTATTCAGGAAATTCTCTCGGATTCTTGACTTCCTTCATATAGGTACTCATTGTACGTCACGCTATCCAGTTTCTGGACTAAGAGATGAACAACAATCGGATCCCAGTTAGAGATGTTGAGTCCGATGTTGCTTAGTCCGTTCAAGCACTCCGTCATCACGTCATGCAATTTTCTTACGCTTGCAGCGCTTGCTTGTTGGATGGCTGGTTGATTTAGGAGCGTGTTCATGTATGATGTAAAAAGGAGCCGTTTGTTGTCGTAGCGGTGAGTGAGAATTTCCCAGCAGGATGCATAGTTTTCGGCGCTGATGCCAATATGCTGGACCAGTTTTTCCGCTTCGCCCTTGAGCTTTGTCTTTAAGTGTTGCATTTTCAGCGCTTTCAGCTTTCCGCTTCAGTATGTCTTGCAGCACATCTTCATACATGCTTTTCGTGCTGGTGAAGACATTATCAGTGAAGTATTGATGGTCGGTGGCATCCGACTCCTCCAAAAGTTGATTGTTGTAGACGAACTTCTCCCACTGCTGGTTCAGCCGCGAAAGACGTTCGTCTAGGTACTCCAAAGTCTTCCTACCTGAGCTATCCTTCTTGTAGTTGATGCAGATTTGCTTTAGGTTGTTGAAGGTAGCCTCCTGGAGACTGATGAGTTCCTTGACACTCTGAGCCATTGTTCTAAGTTTAAAGTATTCCCTTGGTAAAGTAGTAGATAGTTGTATACCGTAGGCACTAGTTACTTCTATTGGCTACTTATTGTATTTGCACTCTACTTACGACATATGCGCCTTCTCAATCCAACTGGGGCGACCCGCTTCTGGGAGACCAATTAAACCGAATCGCTGTCGCACATAGAGACACTCACACACTAAATAACCGAATAGTTACACGCTCGAAGGACCAAAATGTAGGGTCTCAGAGTTTGAGTTCACAGTAAACCACAAGATAAGTCCAAAGAATGTAATTTATTGTAAAGTTAATGTACTGTAATAATTAATAATTATATATGCGCCAATTGTAATAATTATGAATTGTAATAAAGCGCTAAATGTAACTAACCGTCAAATTGTAACCAATAAAATGTTTCAAATAAATAAAGAAATTCTTTACTGTAGCGCATCGATAAACAAACAAACAAATATCTAATAAATTCTCGGGCGCCAGATACCTACAGTTATAAATAAGAATTCAAACAAATAATTTACCTGGAATAACTAGTCGCATCATTAGACCTTTAATCTAAGGAAAGGGGGAACACAGAAACTACCAAATTTTGAGAAAGTTGTAACTGTTCATATTTTATTCATTGACTTTACCCTCCGTAGAGATAGAACTTACAGTTTTTGTTTACCCTCCGTAGAGATATGATTTACAGTGTTTTGTTTACCCTCCGTAGAGATCCTACCTAAATGTTTATCCGTGGAAACTTGAGTGCGATTACAAAATAATTGAGCAGTGCTCTATACCAAATATTATCAAATTAATTTAGAATTTAAGCGTTGGAGATTAACTAAAGTTACTGTTGTTAGTGCATCGTCGTGAACCAAATATTTAAATGAATTTATAAATACCTTGCTTGTAGGCTAACAAAAGTTTAAACCAATAATTCTAATCCATAATTAATCCAGTTCCAGGGTTGTCCATTTCCATGGTAGAAGTGGTGGCAAAAACCGCGTGGCCAATTAGGATCCAAATAAACAAATGCTAATACTCACAAGAAAAGTCTTGTTAAGAAAACGTTAGGAAAACCTTTTAGGAAAACGTTTAAGAAAAATACTAAAGAAAAACATCCGAAAAACAAAACTAGAAAAACACTACGCTTGTAGCTGAAACAAAGAGAAATAAATCTAATTAGTACCTACCTATCCAATTGGTAATGCGGCACCAAAACAAGACAAAAATGTGAATGTGTAACTTACTGTTTTTCTTCTAATTAAATCCAATCCAATAAACAAATTATGCGGCAAACAACATTACTGTGGTCGCCCACAAACCTAGAAACAAATATGTAAATTACGAAAACGCATTCCAATGACGATGCAATTTTGTATCAATTTCCATCTCAACCAAAACTCACCAAAAATCCAAAATTTATATTCCCGGACCCCATTAGGGCTATTGGGTTTTCGAATTAATCGAACATAATCAAAAAAAACCACTGCGATGCGCAGATTAAAATTGATGAAAATTATTCCTCCATTACAAGAAGGGACTTCGGAAAGAAAGTGCATCAAACGTCACTCCGTATTTGTAAGACAAAAATAGAATCGAAACAAACATCAACCAAGCTACTTTTTATGTCATTCTCGGCAAACCAAACTAATTATTGTTCTTCTTCTCTTCATTCTTCTTCTTCTTTTCAATAATGGCCTGTGTCCGTCATTTCGACAGACAATTTTGCCAATGTCAAGTGTTAAAATTGTAATAAATAAGTCAAGTCAAGTCATTTGTCAAGTCGGCTGTCGTTTGTTTTGAAAAGAAAATGGTGGATTTTCTCTTCAAAACCTAACACGAATTTTCACATTCAGAAAAACCACTTTACACACATTTATTCCAATGGCTCACACTTTATGTTACGACCTAAGTATTATTGGTTAAAATTCCACCAAAATTAAACATCAATACTCACAATAACACAAGAAAAACTATTAAAATAAAAGTGCTATGTGTCGTTTCAAAAAATGTCAAAACTCGTGTCCCTTCTCTTCATTAATGGCCTCTGTCCGTCATTTCGACAGACCAAAACGAACGAAGCAATCTGTCAAAGTCAACGAATGTAGAAACTTCAAAATCAATAAAACGTCAAAACAATTTGTAGGTTGTGTTTTATCTGTGCCAAAGCTGAAATGTAAACATTGAAATCCTAAACAAATTCAAGCTAATTTCTAACTCTGTAACGAAACAAATGCGCACGTTACATTACATACTTTCCCAAAAAAATAAAAGAAAGACTACTTTCTTTTATGCCAAAACCAAGCCTAAGCAAAATATTTCCAAAAATACAAAATATTTCAAAGAGCCAAAAATAAGTTTATCAAAACTCTACAAAAAATACACAAATATATCATGCAAACTCTAAAATTTTAAATAAATTTTTAAACCAAAAGTCAAATTTTCATAATATTAAAATGAACAAATACACAAATACCAAATTTATTTATGAAAACAAACAAATTACCAATTCAAATATCTAACTAACAAACGAAACAATCTCTATGCTGAAGAAATCCTTCTAAAATCTTAAGACTCTAGCAATCATTCAAACAACATAAGACTCTACTGACTCAAACCAAAGCGCGGTTGGACACCTTCGTCGCCGGCTCAAATAAACTACCTAAAAACTCCCACCAACTCAAACCAAAGCGCGGTTGGACACCCTCGTCACCGGCTCAAATATGGTCCGCTGAGAAGTAGCTCTGCAATCTCACCATCATCGGTTTGTTTTCCAATATCCGCTAATTGTTGTACCAGTGTCATGATTGCATCCACATATTGAGTGACACTTGAGAACGACTTCAACTCAACTCTATGAAGTTGCCGCAATAAGAGAACACGACGATGAAGTCCCTTATCTTCAAAAACTTTGGATAAATTTGTCCATGCCTCCTTGCTAGTTTTAGCGTTCTGTACATATTGATAGCAATGCGGTTTCACTGCCAAGCAGATTCGGGCGAGAGCTCTCTGGTCTTTACAGTCATCAACATCAACACCCTGTGCCTGAGTACAGGACCAAAGGTTCTCAAGGGTTAGTGCCATCTTCATACAAAATTTCCAACTTGTGTAATTGTTCATTCCCTCAAGCTTTTCGACACTGTAGTACTGTGCATGATTGATAGTAGAGCCGCCAGTGGACACGGTGGCAGCAGCGATATCCTCAGCTGCGGTCGGCGTCGGCGGTGTAGGCGTTGGCGCCATGACGAGCAGCACATAGAACGCGCTTGCGCACACAAAGTGAAAGCCACGCGGTCTCGCACCCCACGATTATTCCAGCCAGTCGATTCTTGATATAAGTAGACAGATTGTGCCAACTGAGACCATAACCTGATATGAATTGAGGTGGCAGAACGTGGATCGCAGTCTACTTATAGTCGACGGTGGAATTTCTACCAGAAATAATATTCGCAGGGTGCATTGATAACGTTTTATTCACTAAAACTAATTATTCAATGTTCGTCAAATGTTCAATGATTGCACTAATATATAAAGATTAAATTAGTAAATTAATTATACAATTACAAACAGTGTGTGTCGACCATGCGAGGGAACAGAGAGAGAAAAAAAAGGGAGAGCGAGACAGCTATATTACTAATCTAAGCTAATGTCATACACATGACATGACAGTGACATAACTGTGTTAGAGTACGTTCAAGAACCTAATATCAACAAATAGTACCAATTACATAGAATCAAATCCCTATAAAAGAAACAACACATTATCTCCAGAACGTGATTCCATTGATTCATATGTATATTTGGATCTTGATAAACAACAAGATGTAAATCCAACATGTAGTTCAAGCCTTGAAAAACCGCAAGACACACCACGAGAAATATATGAAGAACCTGTATGTAGTTCTTCCAAAAGTGATGCCATGGAAAATAATTTCTTTTTCATAGAAAGCAAAAAAGGTGGCAAAATTTTAATGAAAGCTGGATATCGATATAGAATAAATCGAAAAAATAAATGCGGTTCATCAATATGGAATTGTGTTGCAAAATACTGTAAAGCTTCATTAACGCTGGATGAGAAGGAAATGAATATTCTTAGAATTACAGAAACCGATCACGCCTGTTCACCGGATTATAAACGTGAAGAATATGAGAAAATATTAAATCAGTGTAAAAAAGATGTAAAAACAAATTTGAAACCAATACCTACACTGTACGAAGAGGCTGTGAGAGATCTAAAAAATGATGATTACGTTGACCATGTTCGGAAATTCCAATCTGTAAAAAATACGTTATATCGATCACGAAATAATTTTTTAAATGTTAAAAAAACTACATTTAAGAATTTGGAAGATGTGGAAATTTCTCCAGAAATCGGAAACGATTTTTTGATTGTAGACAGCGGAGGAAAAGACAAAATTTTGATCTTTATGTTGAGAGAATGCAAAGAAGCATTGAAGTATTTAAGTGATTTCTTCGTTGATTCTTCTATTCGGCTTCCCCACCTTTCTATCAATTATATTCTGTACATGCCGATATTGGCAGTACTCAAGACAAAACAGTAATTGTACCGATAATTTTCGCATTGTTGCCAAATAAAACACAATCAACCTATCTAAAGATGTTTGAATTGATAAAAGAAAATATTCTCGAATTCCATCCGAAAAAATTCAAAATTGATTTTGAATTAGCAGCCATAAATGCCATCAGAGAAATATTTCCAGAGACACATAAGTGGATGTTTTTTTTCATTTTAATAAGGCGCTATGGAAAAAGGGAAAGGATGTTGGGTTGACAAAAATTGCCAATGGAAAAAATCACATTGCCATGTGTGCAGCTACGGCACATCTTCCCATGGAATGTATACCAGAAGCATGGATTTCTTTATTAGAAAATACACCTGCTGGAGAAGAAGCGAGCCTCTTTAATGAGTATGTTACGTCACAGTGGATGAAAAATAACATAAGTTTGTTTTGTTGCTACCACGAACGTCACAGAACTACTAATCCTGTGGAAGGTTGGCACAACAGGCTGAACAGGAAACTGAACAAGAAACCGCCACTTTACACATTAATTAGTGTGCTTAAAGAAGAAGCTAAAGAAAGTAGATTCAGGATAGAGCAGGCGGCCACATACGATGAAGACCAAAAACCAAGAAAAAAATCAAGCCTGGCTATTGACAATCGCATTAATAAAATCGTTGAAGATTTTACTACGAAGAAAATTGAAGTGACAAAATGTTTAAAAAGACTGTCAGTTGTAAAATTTTAAGAGATACACACATGCTATACAAACTATTATTATACTTATGCATATTGTATATATCTACTATTATACAGGGTGTTACCAGACCACTTCCGAAAACGAAAGGGGGAGCTACAGCACACCAAAACCCAACCAAAAAAAATCAGTTATCCTGAAAAATAATTATAGCCGGAGAAAACAATGTTTAAAGATTTGTATTTATTTCGCCAGCCCGCAATGTACGCATTCACGTAGGTAAGGTCGAGGCGTAGTACTATTATTTATTCTGTGTCGTAAGTGCCTACTAACGTAGGTAGGTACTAACGTAGGTCGCTCGCACGTCGCGTACTTGAATGACCCGCGATGAACTCTCAGCTGTTCATGCTGTAGTAGACGTAATCTGCGTGCTGCGTGTACATTGCTGCTTTATTTATTTTATTTGTTTTTTTGCTTTTTTAAATGAGATAATTAGGTAGATATGTCTTATTATGTTGTACTGTGTGTATGTAACTAGAAAAAAAATTAAAAAGAGATAGTCAAGTCAATTTATTTTTTCGCGATTTTTTTCGTTTAATGTTTTCAGTATCATGGTCTGATTGGAACCTATACGTTTTCGGAAGTGGTCTGGTAACACCCTGTATAATACAGAAAGTCGTTAAGTAAAACATTGTTTAGTTAGTATGTAAGTCAGTATTTGATAGTTATTTGATATTTGTGTTTTTTTATATAGGGTATATTTTAAAGAAATAATTATTTACTTGTTGTTATTAAATCTCAAATTTATATGTTCGTTTTTGATTGTGATAATCTATTTTAGATGTTCCTGTCACATTAGTGACTTCTGTGATTTTTTATATTATGTAACTTTAACTGTTTTTAACAAAATAATGTGTTACATTATTTTATAGTACCTACCTATTTTATTGTAGACACGATGTCCTTAACTGTGTGCTTGATTACAATATTTTTAGTCTATGTTACCAATGACACCAATACTTAGTCTGAAATGTTAAAAGATTGTGATTTTTATTAAAACTGACTGATTATTATTTTTTGTTTCGATTGTACCTTTCCAAAATCTATGTAAAGGGAATAGGAAGCGTAAACAGTAATATTTAACATAACAATAGTCTTTAAGACTCGACGTAAAGGGAACCATTCGAAAATTCTAATATTAATAATATGTCTAGTTATCAGAACGAACCAAGTTCTAATAAAAGTATTTTAGATTCTAGTAATAATATTAACCTAAATCCTAGCACGAATTGTAGTCAGCTGGATTCTAGTCCCAAAGAAAAGTAACTTTTAAATTACGTTGTTATCTTCACAAGATAACCTTGTGCAGCTTAGTTGAGTTATAATATTATGCATGTTGTGGTATCCTATAATTAGGGAAATACCTAGATTTAAGACCTTTGATTAACTTTCTTGTATTTTTATGTTATCTCTGTTGGATACCCTTATTAATAAAAATAATAAAATAAAATAAACAGAATCCGAATATTATTTTATCAGATGTTGAAACAACTAAATCTGTGATTTCAGATGATGAGTACTACTGCACTGACAGCGAGAACGAGGCCGCCTCTCCGTGTACACCGATCGTCAACGCACCCTCTGAGCGGGTGATGTCGCCGTATCTCGTGGCGAGGGGAAGCAGCTGCCGCCCCTGAGGCTCCACCCGGTTGAGGTCACTACTGACGAGATGGTCAATAAAATCCACGACATTGTATTGGAAGACCGCCGAATGAAGATTCGCGAGATGGCTAAGACGGTAAACATCTCTGAAGAACGTGTTTTCAATATTTTACACGAACATTTGGGCATGAAAACGGAAAACTGTTTGCAGGATGGGTGCCGCGTTTGCTCACAGTTGACCAAAAACGCAATCATGTGACAACCTCTTAACGGCCTTTAGACATGTTTAAGCGTAACACTAACGATTTTTTCGCAGATTTGTAACTGTTGACGAAACGTGCATACATTATTATACTCCTGAGACAAAAGAACAATCAAAACAGTGGATATCTCCTGGTGAAAAGGCTCCAAAGAAGGCGAAAACAGTTCCGTCGGCGGGTAAGGTCATGGCCACTATTTCTGGGACTCCCAAGGTTTTATTATGATTTACTATCCGGATAAAGGATCAATAATCACAGGAGCATAATATTATGCTGCTTTACTTGATACATTCCATGAAGAACTGATGAAAAACGGCCTCACTTAGCGAAAAAACAAGTCCTTTTTCACCACGACAATGCACCGGCACATTTTTTGTTTGTTGGATTTTCAGCTATCATTTTGCTATATGAAAGGATGACCCTAATAATATTGGATTTTTAATTATTTAAACTTTCCTATTTTTCTAAATATAGTAAAACTATACGAACTGTGGCATGGATACTCAGATTTGCACACAATGCTCGACATAAAATAAAGATTAAAGGCGAACTAAGCTATGAAGAATATGAAGAGAGCGAAACAAGAGTAATAAAAATGATTCAGATAGAAAGTAAAGATTATATAGAAAAGAAAATCCAAGGCTTAACACACTTCTGTGACAAAGATGGTCTGATAAGAATTAAAACAAAACTTTTACTTACCGACGTTCCAGAGAGCACGAAGTTTCCCGTAGTGCTGCCGGCGACCAGCTCCCTTACTCGCAGACTGGCCGAGCAGCGACACGCGCAGCTACAACACGCCGGACTCAGTACGGTACTAGCCGACCTACGCACCAGGTACTGGGTAATAGGCGCGAGACTTTTACTAAAGTCAGTTATTGCTCATTGTAATATATGCAGGCGACATAGAGCCAAAGCGATACAAACGCCGACCGCACCGCTACCCATAGAGCGCACCCAGTGTACTGCTCCATTCGAAATAACGGGAGTCGATCTGGCGGGTCCACTGTACCTTCGTGGCGGCGAGAAATGTAGGGTAGTGCTATACACCTGTGCTGTTTACCGAGCTGTGCATCTGGAGGTGACTAAATCCTTATCGACTGAAGCATTTTTAATGACACTACGCCGATTCGTAGCACGTAGAGGTCGAGTCAATGTTATTATCAGTGACAATGGGACTAATTTTGTTGGTACTAAAAACTTACTGTCTGATTTAGACTGGGACGAGATTCAACGACAGTCCACGATTCAACGCATCAAATGGAAGCTGAACGCGCCGACAGCTGCGTGGTGGGGAGGCTTCTGGGAGCGGCTCATAAGGATTCTAAAAGATCTACTGAAAAGAGTCCTCGGACAATCATCAGTCACATATGAAGAGTTTGAAACAATATTGTGTGACTGTGAAGCAACGATGAACGGACGCCCGTTGACCTACATTGATGATGAAAAGACGCTTTCCTTAGAGCCTTTGAGACCACAGAACTTTTTACAATCAATTTCTAGTAATGATGTCACTGATATTGATGAGATAGATGCAAGAAGTCTGAAGAAGAGACTACGATACCTACAGAAATTGAGAGAAGATTTTAGACAAAGATTTAAATCAGAATACCTAACTACTTTAGTTCAGAGAGGAAAGGAGAGGCAAGATAGTCTCAAAATAGGAGATGTGGTTTTGATAGAAACAGATGGAAAAAGGATTAAATGGCCTTTAGGCATAATAGAAGATATTTTTCCAGGTCGTGACCATGTCAATAGAACAGCTAAGGTTAGGACATCAATGGGTTATAAGGTACGCCCATTTAAACGTTTATTTAAATTAGAAGTTTCAGAAGCAGAGTTTCCTGATCATCAGAAAGCCGAGGTGCCGCCGTTGATCGCAGTTCCTCCTCAGGTACAGCCAGATATAGAGGTGAAGGAAACCACTACACGTTCTGGACGTGTTGCTAGGCTACCAAGCAGGTATTTAATTGAGTTGTTCATCTAGGGTAGTCTTTCAACCAGGGAATCGTGCAGTTTAATCATATCACCTGTAAGTACTAATCCTGAAAAATCAGCACCTATTAATAATCCAATATCAAGTTGTGTGTTTTTGTCTGAAAGTGTAATCTTGTGTTTCGTGAGTAAGAATGACAAGTTCTCTTTTGTGTATTTGGGAATATTTCTACAGATGCATGTCTGTCCTAGAGCAGTTAATTTAAATAAAAATTTCTTATCTACACTTGTTACACTTAAATCATACACTTTATATTGTTTAGAAGTTATTTCTACACCACCAAATAATGTGTGAGATAAAGTTTCGTTACCCACAGGAGCAATGTTGAGTTTGTTTGCAATATCCTCCCGGATGTAGGAGCGCTGTGCGCCACTGTCGAACATGGCTCGAACCATCACCTGTTTCTCCCCATTGCTGATGAGGACTGACACCGTCTGTAGTAAAGTGGTTCCTGTATTCTGCTTATCACCTGCAGTCATGGTAGTGCTTGGAGTCTCACCACTCGCTGTTGCTGTTGTGTTCGCACTGGTAGCTTCATTGTGTGGAGCGGAGCGATTGTTGTTCGAAGCATTATCACTAGGCTTCTGTTTCTGACCTGTACATAAAACCACAGAGTGACGCTGGCTGCATATTATACACTTTACAGAGGCCTTACAAATTTTTGGGTGATGTCCAATCTTGAAGCATATTGCACAGGCTTTCTTTTGTTTCAGGTAGGATCTTCGATCTTCTAAACTCATTCTCTGCATTTTGTAACATTCTAGACTGCTGTGTGTATCTTTGTCACACCACACACATGTAGCCTTTTTATTGTTGGTGTTATTGGTGCCTGTCAGTAAACAACCAGCCGTTGGTTCTGATGCAGTTTTATCTTTGTTCTCTACTGTCTCAAAGGTTTTCTTAGCTAATAAAATTCGTTGTTCACTTTCAACTTCTTTTCTCACAAATGTTAACAAGTTGTTCAATTCTATATTCATATCTTCATTTTGTGTTTTATTTCTTTCCCATACTTTCAGAAGTTCTTGGGGCAAAGCCGATTCAATCATTGGAAGTAAAAACGCTGCAAATTTATCTTTAGTTACTCCAAGAGTTTCAAGTGCTCTTAACATTGCACTAATTTTATCATACAATGTAGTCAGGTTGGCGTTTTCCATCTTATTTATCATACCTAATAGTTCTCGGACGTAGACTTGAATCAAAAGTTCTTCTCGGGCATATCTGGACTTGAGTTGGCTCAACGTGTTACGAGCTTCGGTGCCACCAGCCTCCGTATTTACAAATCTGTCGTCGAACATTCAACCGATCGCCGTGAGAAGCCGGCGCTACAGTAAGGAAGATAAGGACTTCATAAAAGAGGAAGTGTCCAAATTACTTGAAGACGGAGTCGTTGAAACAAGTATTTCCCCCTGGAGAGCCCAAGTCCTCGTAGCGGGAGGAGGGGTTCATCGAAAACGACTTGTCATTGATTACTCCATGACTATAAACAAATTCACAAATCTGGATGCTTACCAAACATAGAATCAGTCGTGAACAACGTTTCAAGATATAAAGTGTTCAGTCAAATCGACCTAAAGAGCGCATATCATCAAGTACCCATCTTAGAAAATGAAAAGATATATACAGCTTTCGAAGCATGCGGCAAATTGTATCCTGAAAATGTCTACCTGATTGGTAGACATTTTCTTCTTATAACAGACCAACAATCGGTAGCCTTCATGTTCAATCAAAATCATAACAGTAAAATAAAGAATGAGAAGATCCAACGTTGGCGATTAGAACTATCTTGCTTCAAATACGATATAGTTTATAGACCAGGCACTGAAAACGCTGCTGCGGACGCTCTATCTCGCGTATGCGCCTACATGAATATAAACAAGTTGAAAGAACTACATAACGCACTCTGCCACCCGGGAGTAACTAGAATGTATCACTGGGTAAGATCTAAAAACTTGCCCTACTCAGCTAATGATGTCAAGGAGATGACCGCCTCATGCCCTACCTGCGCTGAAATAAAACCGAGGTTTCTTAAGGCCAAGGGTAAATTGATAAAAGCTACGTCGCCGTTTGAAAGGGTCAACATAGATTTTAAAGGACCACTGCCTTCTAAAACAGCCAACAAGTACATACTTACGATTATTGATGAGTACAGTCGGTTTCCTTTTGCTTACCCATGTAAGGATATGACCTCCGCCACCGTCATTACTTGCCTGAAAGACCTTTTTCTGACATTTGGCCAACCTCTTTACATTCATAGTGATAGAGGGTCGTCCTTCATGTCCGAAGAATTTAAATCATTCCTACGTCAGTCAAACATAGCCTCGTCCAGAACGACATCTTATAACCCCCAGGGTAATGGCCAAGTAGAGCGGCTAAACGGAACGCTCTGGCGAACTATTCAACTCAGCCTTCGGTCAAAGAGATTATCGGTGGAAAATTGGGAAGTAGTACTGAAGGACGCATTGCATTGTGTTCGCTCCCTCCTGTGTACGGCAATAAACGCTACTCCGCACGAAAAACTTTTCACATACCCTAGAAGATCCCCGAACGGAGATTCACTGCCATCTTGGCTCATGCCGGGACCGATCCTAGTTAAGAAGAACGTCTGCTCTTCAAAAACGGATCCGCTTGTGGAGGAAGCTGAACTCCTAGAGACCAATCCCTACTACTCTCTCATAAGACGGGATAATGGGGAAACCTCAACGGTATCAAACCGTCAATTGGCTCCCTTTCCCAGTACTACAGATGATAGCAGAGACGATAACTTCGAAACTGCCTCCGAAGATGAAAATAACGCCACATCTCCTCCTGAAAATAGCACTCCTTCGTCACCGCCTCCTTTAGAAGAGTCGTCGACGTCCTCGCCAGTTCTTCGGACTGGACTCCCCAGGAGATCTAGTAGGACGCGAAAACTACCATCCTACCTGGCGGACTTTGTGGTTGATGGGAGTGACAGTGAAAATTGAACCGGGGGAGAATGAGGTGATATGCGACCGCCGCACCGTATGGGTGCGATCTCCATAGTTTGACAATAACTGTCATGTCATACTTTGTCGTTTATAATCATTGTCAAGTTGGTTTTCAGTTAAATAAAACCAATGTTTTCTCTTGGTTTATCGTTTATTCCATTACACGACTTCTGTATTCTATTGCAACCTCCATGTCTTTTTCCAGATTGCTATCGTCATGCTCGCTGTAGAGTTTTCTTATATGCTTATCGAGCTCAGCAAGTTGTATTTGTAATTCGTGCAGTTTAGTATACTGCGCCGTTACTTCCAATGCCGTAGCTGTTCCAGGATTATCTAAAAATTTCTCTAGGAGGTTTGCGGTTTTCGTGAAGAGGGTTCTGGTTACCTTTCTTTCTCTGCAAATTTTCTCGCTGGTTCGTTCAATTTCTTCTTTTATCACGGTTTTGTTTGTTGGATTTTCAGCTATCATTTTGCTATATGAAAGGATGACCCTAATAATATTGGATTTTTATAAATCAAATCATTCCACCATTCTTCACTTCTTTTTTTTTCTCTTCTTCTTCTTTATCTAGCAATTCTACCATAGACTAAAAACGGATTTCAACAACATTCGTCGGCAGTTGCGACGGCCACACTGATGGAATTACGCTACATAATGCTTCCACACTCACCATATTCTCCAGATTTGGCACCATGTGACTTTTTCCTGTTCCCAAACATGAAAAAATGGCTCGGTGGAAAGCGATTTTTATCCAATGAGCAAGTCAAAGCTGAAACTGACGCCTATTTTTCAAAATTCGAGAAAAAATATCTTTCTGAAGCTTTTAACAAAGCTTAGGGATCTGTTATTTTATTTTATTTTAATAATTTTTGGAAAACTAACAGCTAGGTATTTATGCATATGTATTTCATGAATAAGCTAGGTATTTTACCTGTAAACTAGCAGCGTCAGCGTCGTCCGCTTTGAATCAAGTTAAGTGTTTAAAATAAAAGGCGAGGAACTAACTTAATCTGACAAGACTAAAAATAACTGTCTTTGTCATTTCTGTTTATTGTTACGGAAACAATTTTAGTGCTGTCATATTGAGTTAGTTTAGGACAATGAAAAACAATTACTACCATTGACGATCACACAATGGGGTTTACTTAGAATCGACGTTTAATTTCAATTATAAGTTTGCCTCCATACAAGTACCACCTCATTATGTTTAAATAATGTCAAAATTTACAAGAATAACTTTATGCAGTGTTTAAGTAAAGAGGCAAAGTTTAAAAAGGCCGAATATTTCAAAAAAATTGGCAAAACTTACAAAAATATGTTTAAACTTAAATTAATTATTAATAAGATCAATAGCGTTGTAACAACAAACGTTAATAAGCGAAATAACTTTGAATAAATAACTTACAATAGGTATTAATAAAAATCTCACTAAAACAACCACAGATTAATTAAGTATAGTAAAAACTAGGTTTATGACTATTTACTTATGTATAAAGACAAGTTATTAGGGCATATATTTTAAGTAAGGTTCGTGCTAATATATAAGTACTATATATTATATAAAACAAGCTCTGCTTAGTTTAAGACTAGAGGGCGTTGTGTGTAATGTCCATAGGATATTTTTTTTTGTATTTTACTCTAAGTGTACTCATACGTAAAGATTGACTGGATTATTTTTATATATTAATAAAAAAAACGTGAACTTTAACTAAATGCAAGGTTAGAACTTATAAACTTATGTTAAATAAAAATATTTTGTAGCATTATTTTTGTTTTTGTACTAGTTATTACAATTAATATTTAGACCCGTGATGCTGAACAATATTCGAAATATAAAAAAAAAAAGTAAAAAGAGATTCAGAATGTAAACAGGCTGATTCAGAATATGTCTAGTAAGCCAATATTATTTTAGCTAATACTTACATTGTATTATTAAGATAAAAAAACTTTTTTCGTCTTTTGCATTCTGAACTACTTGTATATCAGACATCTAAAGATCTAGAGACTGGATTCAAACCTTATAAACCTAAGAAATGGCGGGGTCACAACCACTAGACCACTTGTGCTCTCAAAATTAGTAACTATATCGTGAAAAGAAATTTTGTAAAAAAACAACCCTAGAACTAATCAAATTTTCTTTTCGTTGTCGCACAATGTTTTAAAATAACCCTTGTATTAATAAAAATAAGTAACATTTCGCTTTGACTGGCCGTATTCTCATTAATTACTTAACACGTTCCCTGTCCCCATACAAAATGATAACTTCATACGTCCAAGTGTGGTTCCACTTTGGGGAACTTCCATTGAAGTTGTGAACCCATAGTGGAAGCACGGACTCTTTAAAAAAAAGCTTCATCGCCCCACATTGGGGGCACCTGGACAGGGAACGTGTTAAGGTTGGTTCAATGCGTATTGATCTGAGTCGAGCTTTGATTCCGAAACGTTGCTTGAGTGTCGAATATTTAACTAGAGTCAAGTTTGAAACTAAGTTGTTAATGAGAACAAGCTTTACACAGGACGAGATCTACTTAGGTACAGTCAGCATCAATAGTTTGACTTAATAGATCTAAGATTTTCCAACAATTACTAATAGTTCTATTTTTATAATAATACTTATTACAATAGTTGTACTATTGGTTAATATTAACTTTGAGGCCCGTATCCGGAACTAATGCTGTACCTTGATCACGAACAAATGTGACAATCGGGAAGAGATACACTGCGCGGTGACACTACAACGGTTGGCAGTCGAGCCGGCATTGACGCGCAATATAACTCGAACACGTTAACGCGGCGACTGTCAGATTAGAGGTACTGAGATACACTGCGCGGTGACACTACAACGGTTGGCAATCAAGCTGGTGTTGACCTCGCAATGTGACTCAAATACGGTTTATGTAACGCGGCGACTGTCAGATTTGTTTATGATCACCCTTTTGAAGTCTGAATCGAAACTCAAGAATTGTTATTTGGACAGATTTTCATTTAAAAAATGTATAAGTACTTGAGTCAATTTTTTTTACCATACGAGGCTCTTATTCGCATTTTTTTTATGCCATAGCTGGCAGACAGCAGGCGGGCCACCTGATGGAAAGTAGTTGCCGCCGCCCATTAACACCTGCAACACCAGAGCTGATTTATTTATTTATTCAATAGGCAACACCAACAGCGCACACAGTTTAGGAACAATACAATGATCACTTTTGAAAACCTTATTCTATAAAATGTGTGCCAATTAGAGGCATGCACGCACAGCATTTGCAATAATATTATAATGACTACTACCTTTTAAGAGGAGATACACCCACCTTTTGAAGGACCTCATCTCAAATTCCCTGGGAAAACCGCGAGATTTATTGCTTAAGCACTAATCCGGACTCGAGTATATATTTTTTTATAGAATCGTATGTGAATCTCTACTCAAATCCATTCTCGAGTATCAGAATACGAGCCTGAATAACATTTTAATTGATGCCGACTGTACATTATATTTAATAAATAAAACTGGTAACAAAATCTTATAGATCTGTAAGGATAATAAATAATTAAAGTAAATAAAATAGCATTTTGGTTATTAGATCACAATTTTCACACGGCGCTCTTCATCTCTTGTTTGACGCAAGATTTGAACGCCTCCCAACCTTCGTTCTTGGCATATGACTGAAACAATAAAGATAACTATAATATTAATACTATCTTCCGCTCGCGACTTCGTTCGCGTCCCATTGGATCACGTTGATTTTCCGGGATTTAAAGTAGTCTGTGTTAATCCAGGTCACGGACAATATATATTCCAAGTTTCATCCAAATCGGATCTGTAGTTTTAACGTGAAAGAGTAACAAACATCCATCCATACTTACAAACTTTCGCGTTTATAATATTAGTAGGGGAAAAAAAACTTAGGCCTTTACATCATTTGAAGATGATTTATACAGCGTCAGGAGGCAACCTATGCCTACACTTAACGACACACTGTAGTGCCTGGGACAATGTTTAGATGGAGTAGGCCCAGCACCTATACCATCCTCTCAGCCTAGTCAGCCATATCCACAGGAAAGACATCGTCAATACGCGCGGAGCTGACTAAGCCACGGGTTTCCTCACGATGTTTTCCTTCATTAAGCTCGTGTTAATAATAGGATTAGTATTGAAGTATAGATTTACTACTAACTAGCCGTCGCCCGCGGCGTTCCTCGCGTTCTAGACCCTTAGTGTGATTTTTCAAAATTCCTGTCTTAGTGCACCCCTACACTATATAAGGATACTACCCTCCAAATTTCATACCTCTAGGACTTATAGTTTAGGCTGTGCGTTGATTGTCAGTCAGCTTCAAAAGAGTTTTATTTACTGCTAATATCAGTGCATACTGTAAGGAATACCTTAAATCCACGATGAAGTCTGTCCTTCATGATAGCAATGAACTCCTTGTAACTGAGTAAGCCGTCGCCGTCCGCGTCGAATATAGCAAACACAGTCGAGACTAGATGTTCTGTTTGAGACACCCCCGTGCAGATCTTTACAGCGCGGTGGAACTCATCTGGAAATCATACTAATATTATAAATGTGAATGTAAGTTCGTTTATTACGCTTTCACGCGGAAACTACTTAACCGATCATCATGAAACTTTGTACACATATTCTTGGAGGTATTAGAAGTAACATAGGATACTTTTTATCCCGGAAAATCAACGGGATCCAACGGGACGCGAACAAATAAATAAATATTCATGGACATTACACACAACGTCTTCTAGTCCTAACCTAATTAAACCTTGTACAATGGAAACAAATTGCTGACAGAATAATCATTATACTTGTTTTTAATACATGTACATACTTTTTTTCGTTTGTGTATAGTTATAATTTGAATGTATTCAAGAGGAGAGTGAATAGGTATCTTCTAGGCAAATGTGCTACACCGTCGACCGCATCATCGCTTAACATCAGGTGAAATTGTGGTCAAACGTTTGCCTATACGAACCTCGTAGCAAATGGCTGCTTTTGGTTTAGAAAGTTCAAGCTGTACCTAAGAATTCACGTCTTTGATTTCAATAAAATATAGCCTATGTTTCAATCCGGAAAAAGGGTTTCTGAATGGTATAAGTTATATTGAAATTAGTCCAGTAGTTAAGGCGTGATCCGCGAAGAAACAGATAAAAAGACAAACAGACAAATTAGATTTTTGGAATCAGAATCGTTTATTTATTACATCTGCATATTTAGTTTATCCATATCTTTAATTTTAGTTTTTGGCTTTTTTACAGTTTTATAATAGTATAGGTAGATATACTTAAGCCAAAAGATGCCAATGCTCTTAGCATTAAGTCCTCCTATCCTAGCACTATTAGTTTGTGTGACATTTTTTAATAAATAAAAAGAAACTCAAATTAAATCGAGCTAATAGCGTTACCTTTCGATATAGGATGATCAGCTAACGTATACATCCTCATAGCGATGGTAAAATCCTCCAGGTTATTGAGAAACTGACAGAATGTCTTGAACTCCTCGAATGTAATCCCGTGTTCGTCCTTCATACGATCCAGCAATCGATCGAGATACATATCGTACTCGTCTGTATCGAGATACGTGTATCGAAGGAGAATCTTCGCGAAGTCCACTTCTGAGATTGTTTCGTGACCTGTGAGATAGAATATTGGTTTAGAATCCTATCCTACCACTATAATAAATGCGAATGTTTACCGTACGTTTCCACTGCAAAACATTCACAATGAAACATGCACAACTCTGTGTAGATATCGATTTGCGTTTCCACTGACAAACTTTGTGCATGTTTTACACTTTGAATCTTGTGCAGATGGTTTTAAGGATTTTCTTGATTGTAAAAACAAATTGTTTGTGAAGATTATGTTGACAAGGTTTTATTGCGAATGTTTTTAGTCGAAACACGCAGTTAGTTGTTTAAATTTCAATCACGCTGCAACCACTGGTCGCAGGACGAACAGGACGCCGACGAAGTCGCGGGCGGAAGCTAGTACATCCATACATCCTTACAAACTTTCGAGTTTATAATATTAGTAGGAAGTAAGATTATAAGTAATTATTGAACATGTTTTGTAAAATAAATAGCCTTGGACATACCACACAACGCCCTCTAGTCCCAAACTAAGCAAAGCTTGTACTATGGGAACTAGATTGCTGACAGAATACTTATATACATTTTCTTTAGTAAATACCTACCTATGATATATAGTAACACCCAGACACAGAACAAACATCTATGTTTGCCACACACAAATGTTTGTCCTCGGTAGGGATCGAACCCGTGACCCACAGCACGGAACGCAGAGATACTACCGACTGAGCTATGACATTTACCTTTGGAGAACTCATGAAACTCCAATTCTAAAACTTCCGTCTGCAGATTCTCCATAAACTGACAGAAACCTTCAAACTTCAGATCGTCCTTGCCTTTCTTCCCGAAGAAATGGACCTGGCATATACAAAAACTTCGTTATAAATAACCCGATGATTTATAAATAAATAAATATTCACGGACACTTAACACAACACCTTCTAGTCCCAAACTAAGCAAAGCTTGTACGATAGAAACTAGATGGCTGATAGAATACACACATACATTTTTTTTGTAAATACATACTTATAATACATAGAAACACCCAGACACAGAACAAACATCTACTCGTATGTTAACAACACACAAATGTTTCTTCTCGGTGGGGATCGAACCCACGACCCACAGCACGGAAGGCAGAGCTATTACCGACTGAGCCGTGACGCCTGTCAATTTATGAGCATTTTACAACGACATCTAGTTCCAAAGTTAGCAAAGCTTGTACTTTAAGAACCGATTGCTGATAAGAAAACCTATTAGCTTATTCTACTGATAAATCCCATTTATGTTATAAATATCAAAGTTTAGGGGCCATACTTATAAAAGACGAATAGTTAAATAGTTGAATCAAAGTCTAGCTCTGTCACTTTTTAACATTACCTGTTAGTAGGTGACAGCAATAATTTAAACAGCTGAATAAAGCTATGCAGCGATCATAAGGAGGTAAATGTTTGTGTTTCAATCACTCTGCAACTGCTGGTCCGGATGAAACTTGGAATATATCTAGTTCGTAACCTGGATTAACATATAGGCCTACTTTTTATATTTAAAATCATCAGGATCAAACGGGACGCGGACGAAGCCGCGGGCTGAAGCTAGTATAACATAATCAAACCTGTAGAAAAGTGTCTACGTTATGTCGTCTCTGAAGTCCTTGTTCATCGTTGACGTAGTTCTCATGAGGACGTTCTACAACTCCCGTTTCTTCTGATATGCCGCGCTTGCCTCGCCACGCGTAGCTGAATATCTTCTCCATCTGTAAGTTTTTATGATTTGAGGTAAATATCTTTGAAGGCCACGCGTAGCTAAATATCTTCTCCATCTGTAATTTTTATGATTTGAGGGGAAGATCTTTCAAAGATTCGCATGAGATATTATTGGTGTCGATTCTGTTGCTTGCCACTTAACTAACTAAAAGTAATTAAACGTGTTTAAACTAATTATAGTTTAGTTAATATAATTTTGTTTTGGTTTCTGTAATACCTTATGTAATTATTCTATTCTATAAATATAAGTCTGTTGTTCGCCACGAAATAACTAACTAAACGTGTTTAAGATAATTATAAGTTCTTAATGTTTATATTAAGTTAAAATTAAATAAACAATAAAATATAATGGAGCGAGGCAATTCCATTGGTAGGTATTTAAGTCACATGGTTATAACTACTATTCAGTGACCTATATCGTACAAGACCTATATATTTTTAGATAATATTAGTTAACTAGCTGACCCGACAGACTTCGTACTGCCTTAATCGATCAATAAAAGACATACTTTTGTATAAAATAAATCTGTTATTCACCTTTTAAATCTTCTCTGGACTTCCATAAATAATTCAAGACCAAAATTAGCCAAATCGGTCCAGCAATTCTCGAGTTTTAGCGAGACTAACGAACAGCAATTAATTTTTATATAATAGAGATTTGCTGTAACAACAACAGAACAACTGTAACAGAATCACCACCATTTGGGGATTCAATATTTAAGTTTTTACTTCTATAAGTTATGGTTTTTGCATGTAAGAAGAGATACTGGCGTAAGGCGAAGCTTATACCCAGCAGTAGGTATATACAAACTAAACACATAGGTAGATAGATAGATGCAGAATAGATACATATAAAATAAATTATTAAAAGCCTGCGCTTGTGAATCTTATTCTTATAGAACACGTAAGGCTAAAACACGCATACACACACACAAATTAGGAATTTAGGACATGTTATTGTACATGTATCTCCAATTACATATTTATTTCACTCTTTAGTAAAAGCTACACAGATCAATGGTATGCAACACTTCACAATCAAATAAACATTATATTGAAACTACACGAACCTAATTATGTAATAAAACTGTATTTTTTTTTTAATATTTTTAAATTTTATTAAAAAAATTAGGTATAATCCTAAAATAATTTTAAACAAAAAGATTTGGACCAGTTGAGCTATCTATAAATCGTTGGCAACGGTCTGTAGATAGCTCAACTGTTTCATGTGTATTTTGTAAATATTGTAAATACTGTATTAGTTGTAATTTTCTTTGTGAAACAAAATAGATTCGTGAAGTGAAACCATTTCTTAACTGCTAGACTTAGTTTTTTTTTAAAATTATTTTGTAAATTGAGTCTCAATTTTAGTATGGAAAAAAATCTTTACAAATCAACTAAAAAACCTTCAGACTACGGGCTTTGATAAAAACAGCAGACGTCACAAATTTTACAACAAATTGTCATGTCAGTTATAGCACACGCAATTTAGAACTTACTATGGACGGCTTAGCGACTACATCCGTTTGGCTGAGTTCCGTTTGGTTCTTCAGAGCATTTGCAGATACTATGGAAAGCAGCTACAATGCAAAGCGGTGAGTAGATATACATAAATAACATATAAATATAATTATTTAAAAATAAATAAATATATAAAAGAACATTCAAGCAAAAATCATATAAAAATAAATTCAGTATCACCTTCATTTGTTTTAGATATTTATAACCGTATTTATAAAAAAAAATACAAATAAAGCAATTAAATATAGCACTTACGATAAAGTACCTTTGAATTTCCAAAATATAGTAATTATTCTGAATTTTTTTAGTTATTATTGTTACAGTCGAAAATTTTAGGGTCTGGTGTAAAAACCCGTTGAAAATAAGCAGTTATTAACAGTGAGTTAGGGTCCACAATTAAACTCACTGCCTCTTCGCTTTTCGCGTCCAAATTTTTGCGATCCTTGAACGTGCCACCCAGGAGTCGTTGAATCTAAATATTTACCGAAAAACGGGAAGAATGAAGATAATAAATAAAATATCTACCAACATATAAAAATATGATAAATATAACCAAGTTACATCCTTGTCTTGTAAAGGAGTTTCAAGCTACTACAAATTTAAAAAAACTAACTTTAAAAAAAACTAGCTACAACTAAAAACTAACTAAATAAAACAAACTCATATTCCTTATTGGATAAGGTTACTATTACTACTGCAAATTATTGCCATAAGCAAAAACACCGCTCTTTTGTAACTACCAAAAAAATCGTATGCTCATTGTCTTACTGATCACATTTAGGTAGCAAAAACTCAAAATTATTTATTAAGAAATGTATCCCAAAAAAGGATAATAATTAGTTACTCGCAAGGTATACGAACGTGTCTACTACTGACTCTACTAACCCAAGTAAGTCCAATTCATAACTTTCTGTCTCGCACCGATCGCGCCGCTTGCGCATCTCACGCAATAATAACTAAATTGTGTAGGATTTGCGTTAAAAACAAACCTCGATAACTTGGTGAAATTTAAATATTAAAAAATCTTTACAGTGCCAAAAGGATGACTAGCCTCTGCTGCTACTGTCCTTAAATGTATTTTTTTTTAAAGTTTTTTTTTGGTAATTACAAAATGGTGGTGTATAAATGTTAGAACTTGTCTATGACTACTTCCCTATTTATTTATCTATTTAAGCCTTTTGATTCTAAGCTTTTTGTTTCGGTTGTGTTAAGAAATATCTCTCAGTTCAGTGTGCCTTTTGGCAAAGGCCTCCCCTCCAGCATTTTCCACTGTGATCTCTCTTGACAACATTGAAAGATTAATTCAACCTTTCGAATGTTAAAACGCAGATCCACGCGTGACAGAACACATTTTCCATTGTGTCTGGAATCGCGTACTAGATAAATAACTAGTAGCGCCATCTAGTTTCTATGGAAGAAAGTGATTACCTGAAACGCTCAAATTGATAGCGAAGATCCCAGTCAATAATTTGACGTCCTAAGGTTTTTTTTGACGTTGACACACAGCCGGATGTTCCAAAATGATCTATGTATGTATAGGAATAAGTGACATTTTACTTTTAAAGTTTTTATCTTTAATAATATTACTTACGACTAGAAATTCGTTCTTATCTACTCTTTGGTTGCCGTCAGTATCGAACATGTTGAAAGCTATTCTGAATCCAGATGCAGGCTCTGAAACAACAAAATATTATTTAAAAAATAAATTTTTATCAGCAATCTAGTTCACATAGTTTGGGACTAGAGGGCGTTATTACAAATATCCATGTCCACGATATAAATAATTACACCGCCTTCTATTGTAGGCTTATTAGATTAGATTATTTGGAAGAGATCACTCTCAGCGATAAGGTCACTCATTGTCATATTTTGTGTTTTCCATTTCCTGCTTGGTTTCTATGTGGTGAAGAAATACTACCCATCAAATATCAGAGATAAATATTCGCTAATATTAGTAAATTAATTCAAACTTACTCGTTAGAATTGAGAGAAGGAACAGGTACTCCGTGTAAGAAACTATTCCTGAAAACAGAAACATAATTAGTGTTGATTTGCGTACAATTCTCGATTCCAGGGTGAAGCAATCAGGCCGGAACAATTAGTGTTATCCAAAAGCCCCACAATTAGTTTTAACGCAGAATCGAATTCGCACTTTTACGTGCTACCACTAATCACATACAACCGGTTACTATATTCAATTATCGGATGTCAGTGAGTAGGTTACTATAGCACCGTTGTTACGTGTCAGAAATAGCCATATCTTTTTGTCAAATAAACAATGTTGCTATTTAGATTATAATAGGGTTTTTTTTTATGATAAAAGTAATGGTACAAGCTGATAGCTCACCTGATGTTAAGTAGTAACTTCTGCCTATAATAATGCATTACCTCACAGAGCAAGTCTAAAGTGGACGTGCCCTGTAAGGCAATGCACTGCGCCCATCACTCTGAGACGTAAAGATGTTGAAGTCTCATGTGCCTGTAATTACACCGGCGCCCTTACCCTTCAAACCGGAACACAGCAATGCGAGCATCGAAACTCAAGCATACATTTGAGCAGATATTTTCATACGAAAATCTATACTCGAGTCCGAATCAGAGCCCGTAGTCTAAGTTTTGTTTTGTTGATCGAAACGCATATCGAGAAGCGGCTTGCGAGATATTTTGTATGAAAACCCGATAAGTGCCTCTAGCGGGAGATTGCTAACTATTTTTCACCGTAAAAAACTGCGAGTTTCTCGATTCTCGCTTGTCGCAAATCAACATAACAAAACTCAAGACTACGGTCTCAGTACTTGAACAGTGAATCAACATACGGGTCTTATTGCCAGTTCCTCGCGACCAAAGACTAGAAGAACAGACAAAATCTTCTAAATTAAGGTTAGTAAGTAAATATATAGACCGCTCATTGTACAATTAATTTAAGTTTTGTTTTTTTATTTTCTTGTAATTCCTAGGTTAAGGTGTGCAATAAAGTATTTTCTATCTATCTATCTATATTTACCTCTATCTCTCATATTGCGAAACATTTGCGATGATCCCTTCTTCAAAGCAGGTGTGTGATCGCGTAGGTATTCGATCTCTTTGGCGGTCAGCACGCGTCGTTTTAATCGGGCTGAAATAAGAAAAATAAATAAAATACAAACACATGAAGTAAAAAATTGCAACAAGCAGTTGAGACGAGACCCCGTAACATAAGTCGGGTAAGCATTGTATTAACTACTTATTTTATCTATGCCTATGCCAAAGGGCCCAGAGAAGAAATATCATGAAATAATTAGTAACCAGGCATAAAATAATTTTCGTCTGAATAACCGGCTATTGTTAAACGGCAAGCTTCCGCCTGCGACTTCGTCTGCATCCCGTTTGATCCTGTTGATTTTCCGGGATAAAAAGTAGCCTGTGTGTGTACATATATTCCAAGTTTCATCAAAATCGGACCAGGAGTTAAGGCGTGATTGAAACATCCCAATTATAAAAAAAACCCCAGTGAAATATTAAAATATCTAAACTTTGACATTGATAATATTACTAGCCGTCGCCCGCGGCGTTGCTCGCGTTCTAGACCCTTAGAATAGAGTGTGACTTTTCAAAATTCCTTTCTTAGTACACCCCTTCACTATATATGGATACTACCCTCCAAATTTCATACCTCTAGGACTTATAGCTTATGCTGTGCGTTAATTGTCAGTCAGCTTCAAAAGAATTTTATATATTTAGAAGATAGTGGAATGGGATTGACTTACGCCTAGGCTCCTGTTCCACGACAGACTCGAGAAAGTCTTGCGGAGTCATGTACAGCTGGCCGCCGTACTCCACGCTGGCGAACTTGATGAAGCGACGCTCTCGTGACGTCAGCTTCACAGACTTGGCTAGCTCATCCGGCTGGAAACGAACGGACCAAGTTTACAAGCACGAAATACCAACCAGAACCAGCGGCCCTAGGATGCGCACGTGAGATATTTGTCATGTCGTTCTGTTAAAATGTAAGCATTCTGCACCAGTTTTATTAATTTGTAGTGTCAACCGACACACGCTTGTCCTCTTTCTCTTTGCCCCCGAAGCCCTAAGCGATAAGGTTGTACCTATCATTTATTATATTATTCCAACTAAATTATATATAGAACTAAATGTATAAACCTAGGATTGTATCCATTTAGTATATGCCCTAATAAACTGGAGCAAATGAAACACTACAAGTTTTTCTCTTCTCCGAGCTGGTAGTAACCTATGTGCAGAGGACACGTGCTGTGGATTCCCACGCAGCTGATACTCTGGACTTCACAACAGTTGTCTACGCGTCACGACAGAGGGCGCTGCACCGCGACCTTATAAGGCGTTGCACGCGTCACTCGTCCTCTCATTTGCGCATTCTCGCCAAGACCATAGGTGCTCTGTTAACATTATTGTATTCATTGAAATTAAACTGATGTACTGTTTTACTAGTATTCTCAATTATAAGCTAGATAGCAACTGATCCTAAGAACCAGCTAAGTAACGACAATCAGTCGTAGGGCTAGGTAGGCCGCATCATTGCCGTAGGCTAAAACAACAGTAATAGTAAATTGGTGGAAAACAAACCAAAGCGAGTAGTCTGACCTACGAGTACATCGATGTTCAAACAGGTGCCGACTGACAACCTGAAGCTTTCGCACTCGACGCGAACCCGAAAGCTAAAACCAAATGTTTACGTTCTTAATCGAGCAACAGAGTGATAATCACCATAGCTCCATTTTCGGAGCCGGCCGCTCCACAGCTGATGGTTGATATAATCAAATAGGGAATGCCGGAATCTCTTCTATAAATAAACAATCATCGGCAATAAGATACCCCGGAACAGTTCCCCCGTTTCGGTTAAAATAATATTTTTTAGAACATGTACAGCTGTGTAGGGTGACCAACGAATTTTTAAAAAAAATCTTATTGTAGGCGACGCCTTATTTTTTCTTTTTTTTTATAAGTAATAATTTTTGTATTCTGTACTCTATGGTCCGATTTGGCAATATGGCCGTTTGCTTGAACTTTATGAAAGAATGTCATGTAATAGTGTAATTTCAAAGTTAAATAAATAATAGCTGTATTAATCAAAAAGTGCCTTGGTTTTTGTCATTTTGCCACAACTTCGCCGGAGCTCATCTACACTTATAATACGAAAAACATTCAAATTGTGCCACATACGATATCTGACATGCTCTTATAGAAAAAAAACGGGCTTTGGAGAAAAAGAATTGCCGTAGAGAAAATAAGAAACGAAATTCAGTACGTTCAATGTTCATAATTTGTTCAAAAACCAGTACCCGACTGAGGCGCACGAAAGAACCACCACCACTGTTCCGGCCGATGAGATCGCGGAAGTACATCTGGTGAGACCAGATGAATAAGCAAAGCTCGACAACAATACAAATTTAAGTGGGAAGAATTTAAAAGTAACTAGGAAAAATCCCTTTCTCTAAAGGAATTCTTTAGTTTCATCAATGGTAGGGACCAAAGGAACTCTTTAATGGTTTATTGGTAAAACATTAAAAGCATAATAAAATTACCAAGAAGTGAAGGACAAGGAGTCAAAGGGCCCACGGTGATTTAATTGCAATAAAAATGGGGATCACATGAAAATCTTTGGTTCAAAAGACATGGTACATATTGCAAAAGAAAAACGCTTAAAATTGAACAAAAACTCAAATTGAATGATTTTTCTTGGCTATAGTAAACATTTCAACGATATCAAAGGTTGTATATGTATAATAAGAAATTTTATTCTTCAACATAACCTAACCTAGTTTTACAGCACTAAAAATGTGAGCTGTGTCAAATTAGGTTAGTTTAGAAAAATAAAACAGAATCGACACCTAGCTAAGAAAAAAAATGTGTTTAGGGTTGACAAAATATCGCTCAGCAACGGATACAAAAAAAAAACATGTAACTTTGTTTTATATTAGGAAAAATTTATTACATTACGTAAAAACAGAAAAGAGACCGACATGCATATTTCAAGTTCACAAATGCCCAATGTCTTTAGTTAATTTAAGACGTTTACCCCATTCTGGAGGATTTATAACTCCTTTTAGGGGTGGCACCGTAGGTTTATTTATAGCTATATTTGACAAAGCGACTATAAGATGGGTTGCAACTGATTTTATTACAACCCTGATTTATTGATATTGATGAGATAAGGGAATTTTAGTAAGAGGATGATACTATAACCAAATAGTAAACTTTTTTTGTGGTTAGCCAATGATTCAACTGATGAGTTTTCCATCTGAGTCTAAAGACAGTTGAACAGAAGAAATACGTATCAAACAATTGTTTTGGTCTATGACGTGAAACCAATAGAAGTCCTACAAATTTTGAAAATCAAAACTATAACCAACCAAAACCAAAGCACTAAATTATTAGGCAAAAAAAACGAAGAGTTATTGTATGACTACAACATTCTTAATAATATTTATAGCACTTCTTGTGTGTTATTAAATCACACACCGCGCGTACACGTAAAACAGTAACTCTATTAAAACTGTTAGCCATTACTATGGCTATTACGATGCTTGATGGTGTAATTTCAATAGTAAATGGTCGGTGTTTTGTTTAAACTTTAATAATAGCATCACCTGTACAGAAAAATGATATATGTAGATGGCGTAACTAAATAAATATATCTAGCTATCCGACGTCTGTAAACTTTTACGAATACATAACAGACAATGAGTAAAGAAAAGTCGGTCAAAGGGCGGTAGACTCTATTGAAACCTTAACTGAATAGGCTGAATAATAAGACAAAAAATTATGATTTCGAGTATCAGTGTGTAGCTATCCAGAACAAACAAATTCAGTCTTCCAAGACTTAATGGAAAACTGTGAACAAGTATTACGAGTGAGTACCACCTACGAGTACCTTACTGACAACGGGGCTAATATGCTTTGCATGACAAGACATTTAGATCAAGAACTTCAAGCATCATTCGACAGTTCAGATACTTCACCGACGACGTCGACACCGAGTATCTACAAGTATAGAAGTTGCAGAGCATTCGGATTTCAATGACATTGGTGATTCAGAGATTCCGAAAATAGCTGCAGTGCGTTGTGCAGCTCATATATTAAAACTTGCTATACGAGATGCCTGCCGGGAACTCGAGGACCTCTTTGAACAATGTCGCCGAGTAGCGCGTTCACTACGGTCACCCAATAACGCGCTGCTACTAAAAGAACACAATTTACCCCAAGCTATCATCGACTGTCCAACAAGATGGGATTCCACCGCAGACATGGTAGAAATGATGTTGCTTTTTAAACACTTTTTAAATCAACAACCTAACCCCGTATTGCAAATACTACATATGAACGATGCGTGGAGGCGATTAGAGGAATGCTTTAGTGCACTTACGCCGTGTCGCATCCTGTCAAAAAACTTGCAGAAAGAGCAGTTAACTTTTGGTGATTTCTACCTGTCATGGATAAAATGTATACTCGAAATCGAACAACTGAACACAGCGTTTGCATTTTGCAAAAATGGTACATGAAACTATTCAAAAACATGCTAAATACTTCCACCGGCAGACGGGAAGACCACTTGCCGTCTCCGCCTGGTACAAGCCATAGTGGATAATCATTTACATATGACTCGGTCGCGAAACTCAAAGCACGCAGCGCCAACTCCGGCACGTCTTGACGTCAGACATCAGCACTGGCCCGTCCGCAATGGCATCCTCTTACACATAACCTTAACTTCAAACACTGTAATATTATTGTAGGATATTACAAATTATTACTCAAACAATATCAATTTCATAATTAGAGTTAGAAAAACAAAGTAATAAAAGAAAGCATTTTCTACGTAACAATAAGGAAGACTACAACGATCGAATATAATATTTGCAATTTTATGGACCATCATGATCTCTGTTAAGCTTGCATTGCACAATAGAAGACACAGAAACAAATAACGTCAGTGATATATCTAATGAACATTAAGAATGTATGCAACAATTTGTAAGCATTACAGGAGAAATGTCAGAGTGGAACACGACTGGGGTGCGACGAGATAACATTAAAGAGATTCAAGATTGCTTAAAAGAGCTTTCTATATTTCGATATTTTGAAATATATTTAAATACTGTCGCCATTTCAGACCTGCCTTGGCTAGGAATGTAGCCAATTTCTTTGTACAGTAGTTTTTGAACATATAAGCTTCCATATTTACGATATAATATAGTACTAGCGTCTCGTTGTCTTAACTTTGTGTGACGTTTAATACTTTCGGTAGCCTGCTGTGAGACTTAAGGACTAGGGCGGGGCTTTGCGTAATACGAATGGGCTTTGATTGTGGTGGATATGTTATCTGTACAACAGTTCTACTTAATCGCTTCACTTTACATACGAAAATCAAATATTAGCGCTAAATAAGCCACACATAATGTGCAGAGAAGATTTTAGGGTCGACCTTTTAATAAAACCTAGGTAGCTTATATATTAAAATCCTTTTCGTATTAAAGACTAACTCAGCCTATAAGACATCGCATCATATGGCATTTTAATAAAAGTTATGCAATACAGTCAAAGAACACCACAAACATGCCATAGGTAGCGGGGACGCATGTCCAGTAAATCACCCAACCAGCCCCCCATTAACTACAGCCAGGCGTGTTCGGCCTAATACGAAACAAATAATTGTACAATGGGCGAGTGTTTAAAACTGTCGCGTATAGATTTATTGGTGCCGCGGCGGACAGGGACGAATTTAAAATTCGATGTGACAAAAAATCGAGTAGTCGAACTAACGTTTCTCAACGGCTTTTGTGTAATTGTTTATACAGACGCTTCGAGAGAGATCGTATTTATCCTCATCTTCAAGAACATGTTTACTGAAAGAAATGTCCGGGTCGTGCAGCAGAAGATAACGAGGGTTAGTTTGCTAGAAACATGGTCAAAAAAGCTCTTAAAGGTTTTTTAAAAGTTTCACAATACTCACCAATCACATATTATATTATTGTGTTTTAATTCTAGTTAAATATGTAAATGCTAAACATAAATCTTCCCTTCCCTAGTCCGTCCCAGCGGTCTGCGGCGCGATTCCCACAAATCCATCTCGCTGTACAGCGTCAGTCGACTGCGGCGCCTGCGTCGGTTTACGATCACTTTGTATACAATAGCCCATGCTAATACGACGTGAAGACTCTACAATTGTTACCTCACCTCACTTGTTTGTTGTGCTACTATATACCTGCGTTTACATTAGATAATAAATAATAATATAAATAAATATTCACGGACATTTAACACAACGCCTTCTAGTCCCAAACTAAGCAAAGCTTGTATGATGGAAACTAGATGGCTGATAGAATACATACATACATTTTTTTTGTAAATACATACTTATAATACATAGAAACACCCAGACACAGAACAAACATCTATGTTTTACAACACACAAATGTTTGTTCTCGGTCCCCACCGAGAACAAACATTTGTGTCGATCGAACCCGAACGATTTGGATCGAACCCACGACCCACAGCACGGAAGGCAGAGCTACTACCGACTGAACCATGACGCCTGTCAGATGAGTTCCATTCATAAACAAGCCTCTACATCTATTGTATATACAATACATGAATTGTGTTGTTGTGATTTAGCGTTGGAGGGTTTTTTACTCATGCCCTTATCCCGGGACGCTGTAGTGTTTGGCATAATTTTATATAAAGTTTACCCAGCACTGCTGCATGTGTGCAGAGTGCACATACAACAGAAATTACTATACGATGTGCTACTCAAAATAATGCATCGGAAGAATGTTTACACCAAGTAATTTATTTTATGAAGACAATTCAAGTAAAAAGAAACTCTTCATTAGTCTGCTATAGATAATATAAAACCGCGTGGGCAGAATCGAGCAATCGTGTAAATTTTACCGTCGTTTTCCGGATATTACACCATAAAATGCAATAAACATTATTGATAAATTAGGGCCAGTTAGGGTAATGATCAATAAAGTTTAGGTAAATATTGGATGCGGTATGCAAAGTTGTGAAGTGGAATATCACAATATTGTTAAACAAAAAAATTCGTGAGCGTGTAAGAACAACACTACTTATTTGCTTATTTATTATTTTACTTTTTGCTTTCATGCATTGAACAAGTAAAATGTGTTTTCATATCCAGAGCTCTTCACTATCATCAGTGCTGGTCGATTCAAGCTTGTATGGGCTATTCAATAATAAACAGGGAACTGAAACTGAGAGTGATTATGAAGTTGTGACATTGCGAGTAGAATACGAGTACTATCCCTCAGCCTTATAGGCAAAAAAAACATATTGGTAAGTTGTAAAGAAATGCATCCGTCATCGAAAGGGCTCCATTATTGGAGCCTTGCAATCTCGCCTAAAGCTAATTTATCATCCTTAGCCCGAAGACTCACAGACTTAGAGATCTGCCGATACGATTCAGGATCCCGTGAAATATGGTTCAGAAAATGAGAAGGTAAATCATGTGTGAAAGCCCCCGCAGTATTCATATGTTTCATTAAGTTGTTGAGGCTGAGAGCTTAACATCTATTACGATCAAAATAGGAAAGGATAGTACATCTTGTAGAAAAACAACAGCTAGAAACAGAAATGAAATAACTCTTTATCTGTATTTAATTAATTGGTGTGCAGTGGAAATATTTGATATCAGCGAGTAGTCAGAGGAACATCTAAACACAATAATATTATACTTAGCACATACTCTCTTGTGGCAAAGGTTGTTATTGGTTCTTAAGTAAATAAAAAAAAATACGTAATTTTATACAAAAGTTGTAAATACAAACAAATCGTCAAAACGTACTACTGGTTTTATTGCAACTCATATTTATTGCTCCTAACACGAATAAGAATAAATGGCGCAGTAAAAAGTTCGAATATTACAATGCTGTACCTACCTACTGCAACAAACCACTTATACTTTTATTGATCGTATCGACAACTGTTACGAAACAGTTCATTTACACAAAAAGTGGTAAAAATTTGTTTAAGAATAGTAAACTACAATTGAAGATTTCCATTCTATTTTTGTTGCATAAAACATTTATTTCTTTTGTATATCAGCTGTATGCAATGAATTTTATTTGTATTCTAGTACCAGGATGGTGCGTTGGTTTGATTTAGTAAAACGTAAAAGGTTACTAAGAAAATAAAATGAAAATGCTAATCTTCTACTTAGAGGTTTTATGGTTAGGTCATCCTACGATTTCAACATACAAACTTTGCACCAGTGTTATTTTATTAAACATGTTAGATTAGACCGTAGTGACCTTACTCAAAAACTTCAAAGATCTTAATGAGGGTAACGCCTGTTGGATACAAATGTCCAAGTGTCCAGGATTTTGAAAGTTTTTCTCTCGCGTCTAAGGTTAGGTCATGGCAACTCTTAAGAGTCATACTCGCAAAAAAAACACTCAAAAGATACTCAAGCCTAGATTTAGACACTTCAATGGAAAGGAATAATGTCAAAAGACCTATGTTTAATACTCTAGTTCGACATAAGTCAAGAATGTATTGCACTCACATCAAACGAAAGAAATATCCCGAAAACAATTAGTAGAAAATACTAGCAACAGAATGCCACAGTCTATAGCATACGCTCACTTTCTATTTGCCTATCATATTACAATCAGATAATATGGCTTCATTAATAACACATAAATCGTCCCGGCACGTTACAACCCGTTCATTTGCAAGTGCGCCTATCGGTGGATCTCGTTTGGCTTCCAATTTCCCATTGCCCTACATCCTTGCACCGAGTCCACTGACTACTGCTATAATCAGCGGCATAAGCAGCTTCGCAAGCTTCTGTGTTCAGAAGAGTTAGGCTGGCTACACTCCTAGCCAAATTCTGGACTCACAGTTTGTTAAACAGTAGACCTTTTTAGGTCTCCTGTTCAATCTCTGTATTCTGCGTAAACAAAATAATAACATTCAACGTAGAATTAGGCGTAAATTCACAAAACGTTATCAAGGTGATAAAAGAATACGAAGACGGTCGCCAGAGATACTCTGCTATACTTAATAACCGACATGACCATCAAGCTCAATATCTAGCTTAAGCTCTCGTATTTATAAACCTTATTAATCTCCACGCTATGACACGATCAGATACAAATAACTAACCGATCAATTTGTTCTGCAATTTCACGCTCACAATCTCGCAGAGATATCAAGGCGTCTCCTATATTTTCTAGTCTCATTGAAGTCAACACTCAAGCTCAGGACTTTTATCATGGTAACCGGCTATCACAATCTATCACTGTTGTGAGTTGAACACGTTTGGTGCGAGCCTGTCATTATGTGCGGCGGCGGTATTACCATAGATTACCGTTGTGTGAGTTCTGTAATGAACTGTCGTAGAGACAAAATTCTAAATTCAACAAAATTTTAATCGACTTGCTGTACGTCACTAGCGGTAAAAACAACACATTTACGATTAAACTTGTCGCCATCGCGCCATTTCGTGAAAAACTAGAGTGATTTGCTTTACATTTGCAAAATGGTATTTTTAGAATCTTCACAGCATAAAGAATTCCTCCGACATGTATTTTGTCAAGTCTTAGTACAAAGAATTAGCCGACCTCTTAAATTACTCGTTAAATCTCTTTCATTCCATATGTCCACAGTTTCAGCGCTGACTAAAATATATGCGCTTACTTCAGCAGTATATCAATCATACGATACGTGAATGCAGAATACGTATACAGACGACTGTCTACCCAAATGAAATGAAATATTAGTAGAAGGTAGGTAATAGAATAAGTATAGAAAACATTTACTCAACTTTGTTGTGAAAGAAGCCGAACGCGGTCGAGTCTTACTTTCATCATTAAAAAAAAAATTGTAAATTTCAAATAATTTTATGAAATAATAAATTATGTGAAATTTATTAAATGGCTATTTATTTATTTAATTTATTATTTTAAAATATTTCAGATATAATGACACAATATTGAATGTGAACCAGCGCGCACAGCCGAACAACGATTAATTCAAGATACCGACATCAAAAGTGAAAGTCTGAGTAATTATTAATCTGTGGTTGGAGCAGGTGCCGTCACCTTTATCAATAGCGTGAAGTTTATCTACGAGATCGGTAATTAAATGATTTTCTTTATAAAATGTTAAGGTTCTGTTGTTGAAAATGTTGATATAAGGAGTCGGGTATACATGTGACATGATCAGTCAGGAAGGAGACAAAGACTGATGAAAAGAGTAAAAAATAAAACTATTTTTTTTTTCGAACGGACTAAAATGCTGTTGTAATCGTCTGACGATTGCTGATAGCGTTACCGGACTACTGGTGAGTGCTGAAGGCTCTCGACCATATCAAAAAAATAAAACTAGTCGAGGCCCGTATGCTTATAAAGAAATCGTTACTCAAGCTTAAGTTTGAGTAGATTTTCATACAAAAATCTATGCTTGAATCCGGATCAGTGCCTGATCAGTAAATCAGCATACGAGCCTTATAGTTAAGTTCAACGAACACGATTAACATTGTAAGCTGCCGAAGGAGCAACCATTCTATTCACAATTAAATTCACAAAAGCCAAGAAACCAGAATGGAGAAAAATGCATTGACATCAAAACTTAGTTCCAATTGCATCAAGAGCATTGTAGAGGTTAATAAAACGCCACCTTAACTGGATGACAAACAACAAGTTGATCAAGCACTTGGGTTATATTCGAGATTATCTATAATCTTTATTTATTCGTAGAAAGTTATATTGTGACTTTGGCGTCAAAGGATATTTTATTACACAAAAATGTGAAAATACAGATTGTTGAATCTCTATTTTCACACTGTTAACAAGACGAAACAATGGTACCTTAAGGTACCCGTCCATTTAAGTTTGTCTCCGGATCATGGGCCGAAACTCTCTCGAAATATTGGGAAACGAACAAAGAACTCGAAAGTCATAGTGCCCCGTTCATAAGTAGCTTTTTATTACAAAATATTGAAAACTTATCCTCAACGTGGAAGACAAAACAGAAACCAAGAGATGTTGATGGAAATACAGTTGTTTGGCTCAAATGGCTAACCTTTACAAGGTAAGTACTTAATATTTTGGGATGAGAATTTTATACCAACTATATTATAGAAAAATATTAGGCGGTGCCGCAGAAATACAATAAAAGACTAGTTTTAAATAAACACGCACAAGTAATAAAGCGTGATTCCCGATGCGAGAAGTGATCTTGCGACCTTTCAAATGCATCTCTTAAGCCCTGGTTTCCTAAGTAGTGGTAACCGTTCAATAATGTCGCCAGGGCTACATGATCTGATGATAATGATAATTTAACGATGAACGAATGTAGGCAGGGTTGCCAAACGTACAAGGCTCTTCGTATGATTATGAGGAACCTCAAATGGTGACAGATGTTCATCAAACCGCTCACAACACCAGAAAAAGAAGCAATATGTTTAAAAATCTCCGCCGTTTTACAGCAGCAGCTTTCTAAGAGACCAAGCGATGCCACTCGCTCGTTTCGCTACGGAAAGCTCGCATAAGTGGTTATACGATAAAGCGATTATAAATTCCGACGAGGCGTCAGCTAACGGTGAAGGATCATCCACCACGGGTGGTCATTTAACGGTGCCTAGCGCCATGCGAGGATCTAACTTTGAAGTCTTATCTAGCCACTCATTCAAGCTACAGAAAAATGTTCTTTCTTTGCTAATGAGTTCGTCCGGGAAAGTATTACCATATTAGCTATTTTTGCCGCCAAGCAGTCATGCTCAAATTGCTGTGTTGTGTTCTGACTGCCGGCAACCTTACAGGCAAATATGTTTTAACACCGTTACATTTCAGAAGACATGTCCACTTTTTGAGTCATCGCATTTTTTAGGCGGAGGTTAACCGTTGTCACCAGATGTGACATCAGCTCGTTCCATCACCTTTTCTCATTAAATAACTTCTCAACTGCTTGTGATGTGGGACCACGAATAATGTATGTAAATGACTGGTCTTCCTACATCACAATAAACCCTGGCGTAGCTTCCCTTATCTTAATACCGTCGAGTTTACAGCAGAAGCGCCGTTCATAACTCGCTGGGCCCATGTTCCTGTCACCGGAAGTACTGGATACATGGAGGCTCATGTCAATTCGGTGTTATTCCGTTAATTTGGGATACAAACTAGTAGTACATAAATCGAGCGGCTTACCATAAGATTCATGTTCCAATAAAACAGATGATATGTTTTTTTTTTTAAATCTGATTCGTGTGTTTTTGAAAGACATGTCAATGTAGCACGTAGCACGACACAATGTCCATGTAGCACGCGCTCCCGCCTTACTTCGCTGCTGCGCTGTGCTGCCCTTTGTGATATTGGTATCCTTTCATTTCTTCAAGCAAGTGTAATTGTGTAGGTAATATAAATACTTAGTTATATACATGCGTGATAGTGAGTGCAATGGATGAAATCTTGGATGTCTCTATCGACCACTCGCTGGTGCCGGCCTAGCTCGAAGAATGAGGGTTGTGCGAGGAAACAATCAGTAACTTTATTGGTAGGGGCTATATTAACCCTAAATATCGGTTGAAACATTGTTGAATCAACCTTTTCGGTCTTTCAGTGTACTTAATGCCTGTTTCGGCATATAATTTTTTGGTTAAATAAATTGAGGAGTATGTTTATCAGCGAGTTTGTTTAAGTATATCAATTTAAAATCTAAAGTTTCTGCGTATTTACACGTAGAATCTTTTCTCTAACATGCTCTCTCCATATCCACACGGATAGTTAACACGGGCGTACAAGACGATCGAGCTCGTAACTCGCCCGATACCATCACAGCAGAGTGTGTGGGAGGCGCTCGAGTGGATGGACGATTGAGTCGTGAATATGAGAATTACTTTCAGACAAGAATCTACTAAAGTATAGATGCGTTATCTGCGGATAAATGCTCTACCGTGAGCAAAGACAGCACAAATCACGCTACGGTAAGTTAAACAAGCTCGCTTACAAATCACATTGCTGAATGAAGGTCGCGTGATTTATACCCGTATTCAATTTCATTAGTAGACGACATATCCATTTGTTTCACGGTCTATGTTAGGGTTCTGTTGGAATGTCGAATCGGATGCAGTTTGGCACAGCTGAATGCCGGTTACACTAACAATATTATATACACTATTAGACGGTTACACTATTCCGATAATTGCAGTTTGAAACCTTTAGTTCATTTCAAAGTGTTCAGTTTTGACAAACCGGAGTGCATACACGACGATGGTCTGATGATGAAGAGGATGTAATGAGATATTTCATGGTGGTGGATTTTGTAACAAATTCAAATATTTCTCAGATGGCTAGATTCATATTTTGTTATTATTCATTCACGGTACATGTCAAATGTAAAATAACGAGGAGCACAATCGCGATTCTGAATTTATGAAATTTACTCAAACAGACATCACTACAAGAGTCATTTCGGAACAAATAAACAGTGTGAACGAACCTTTAATCTACATTAAGGTTCGCTCCACACGGAACCGGCTGCAGCGTCTGCCTGCGATATTTACATTCATGGAAACAGCGTATCGAGGCCCGAGGGGTTATCATCTGCCCCCTTTAGGAGTAAGAAATGGTACTCCATTGCAACGGTGTTTTAACTCCCGATAGATAGGCAGCTGTTTATGTAAAATGTTTACTATGGGAACTCGAAGAGATATATTTTCTGATTCTAGAATATAAGATGGGTATTTTGGTGGTATATTTAAACGGCAAAACATTTTTTAAGAGCTCTCGTAAGAATGAGGAAGTTTCTGTGGAACTATTAACGCTAATTTAATGCTAATTAATAATAATGCTAAGAAATCGTTAAACAGAAACATTAAAACACTACTGGCAAATACAAAACTATCGAAAAAATAACCGCGGTGCGTATCAGCACAGCACTCTGCTGGACCCAGAGAGACAGTGACGGGAAAACTCTAAATACCGTTCGAGTTCCAAAAGTAAAGGATATTTTAATACTAAGATTCCGTGAAAGTTTAAATTATAATATTAAAAGGAATAATGGGCCTGTTTATTTGCTCCGGATAATCTGAACAAATATTTCGCGCGTGCAATGACACTTTCACTATTAATAGTTAAATCTTTGAAAAACAAGTGCTTTTAGTACCTACAGACAAGCGATTTATTTTACTGCATGCCAGGATGTACCGACTCAAGCCAGCATTATTAGTCAATACCGAATACTGAAAGTAACAAAACCTTTCTCCCAATAAAACTTATCGATATGACCCCATAGGCCCATACTAGCCAATTGCAGTCATTTAACTACAATCAATCATCTTCAACTAGAGCAGCGCGGCAAAAAAAGTATGAAATTACACGCTAGGGCGGGCCATTACATCGATGTTTATCGATAAATGTGAAGGGGTTAATTGGCGGGTGTTTATCGTGGAAACGTCTCAATTAGCGACCTCTATGTATGGCATCGTGCATGCGCCGGGTGACTTGACAGACGTGTATGGTTGTAAATTATAAACTTGTGGTACATTGATATATGCGACGCACGTGAGACATGCCGTTTTTGTATTATTTTTCTCGGGATTTAAACCACTTTAAACCAGTACAAATTATGTTGCTTTAAAAGATAAAAGAGATAGCATTGTTGTCGTTTTTATGACAAATACTTTTAGATATTTTATATACTTTATGGCAATGACTCGAAGACGCAATAGAACTTATAGAGCGCCTCTAGAAACCATGTAAAAGGGTTATGTATTAAGGTGTAACCACGTCCACTTCGTCATCATCATCATCATAGGCAGCTTGTAGTAACCCACTGCTGAGCATAAGTCTCCTTCCTCAAACGCCACTCGTGTCTAATTTGGGCTTTTTGCATCCCATCTGGCTGTTGGTTTGCCAAGGCCTCTCTTGTGTCCACTTAGTATATTATTATTTGTCTAAATTACTTAGACCTCAACGAGCTCAACAGCCCCAACGGAAGACCAGCGTAGGTTGGAACTTGGAACACATTCGCATGCTCAGTTGGGATCATTTTGCAACTTAGTTTCCTTATTTAAGTAGCAAGTGATTGGTTTAGTTTTAATTTCACTTTACTTTTTTTGTGTGTGTTACCTATATAATTAAGTTGCAAACAAACTATTTTAACTTTAAAAAATGTTTGGTGATGATGACTAGCTACAACTATTTGATGGTGCAATGCCATAATGAATTTGCTTCAGTTATCCAATCTACATAGGTAAATAGGATATAATGTTTCGGAATATTACCGCATGTCTATACAAATGATTTATATATTTTTCAGAATTGAATAACTAAATTTACATAATATATAATAAACAAGTGCAGGCGACACCGCCCACGCGGAATACCATCGATATTTCTACATCGATTATCGATAAACAATTTATGCCTCCCTACATGAATACTAAAGCAGCTATTACAAGATTTTTAATGTAAATTAAAACGATTTGATTACATTACTCCTACAGGGTCGGGGTTTAACTAGATTACGTTCTTTTAAGTGCGATTTAGCGGCAGTTCACGAGCGAAATGAATTGACTAAAGACTTCTTCAAAGTTTGGATTAGCAAAAACAAATATAGCAAGCAACTAAACTAGATGACAGAGAAGCCAAAAATATAATATATCTATATAATGGTCTATATATCTCATGGATTCTGAAATATGAAAATCCGGATCAAAATAGCTGGTTCCAAGCCGTTGAAGACAATGATTTCGAGTGGTCACAGACCCAGGAGCTTCTGCAGGCCTAAGATGCGCACCGTGAGATAATTTTGTCGACTCGTTTTGTCGTCAAAAATAGACTTCTTCTTCTCTTCAATAATGGCCTCTGTCCGTCATTTCGACAGACAATTTTGCCAATGTCAAGTGATATAATTGTAATAATATAAGTCAAGTCAAGTCATTTGTCAAGTCGGCTGTCGTTTGTTTTGAAAAGAAAATGGTGGATTTTCTCTTCAAAACCTAACACGAATTTTCACATTCAGAAATTAGACTTGTCTTTATCTCTACACGAGCTAACATGACAGCGCAGTTATGTCGTCTCGTTCTGTCAAATTGACTTGACTTATATTATTACAATTATATCACTAGACATTGGCAAAATTGTCTGTCGAAATGACGGACAGAGGCCATTAACGAAGAGAAGAAGACTTCTCGGGAATCTAGCATTATCTGTGGCCATTTTGTCGATAGTTGCTAACATGCGCGCCAAGTTTTATGGACTTTTGACATTTCTGCGCGGGAAATTTTGTCGTCTTCAAATTGCGAGGAGGAGATAGAAGTCTTCTTCTACTAAAAGCACAAAGTACATTTTTATAATACACTAAAAGCATTTGGAGAGCATGTCGGTGCCATATTTCAACTTGGTTTTGTCGACTTACGAAGCCCGGGAACATCGAAAAATTCAAAGGAAAGGGATTAGAGACGTTTGCGATCCTTTCGATGTTCCCGAGGCTGATTTTTCAGTCCTTATGGCGCATGACAAAGCCTATGGCCATATATATAATTGAAAGGCTACAAATGGATTTGAAGTCAAAAAATAGTGGGGGCTTACCTGTACGTTTAAAGGTGAGTACCTATCAAGAGCGGTAAGAATAAGGTGGTTTATCCCACCCTACCAAGAGTGGTAGATAGAAGATAAAGATAACTCTCTAGCTCTACTTAGTTAATGTTCCTCCAGTTAATTTAAATATATAAGTAGGTACCTAAGTCATATTTAGCGCTTTGGTTGGTGCGGTTGGTGTGGTAGAATATGGTGATATGGTATAGTAGGATGACATGATTCACATGGCAATATTGGTTTGTCTACATGACATGACTAGAGTCTACGACGACAATTTTCTCTCTCGTGGTGTGTATGTTAGAGTAAATGACAAATAAGTCGATATCGATAACAGTCGTGTCACGCGCGACTTATGTCACGGTGCGCATCTTAGGCCTGCTGGTTGAGAGCCCAATAAGCTGCTTCACATGCAAGCGACCGGTCTCTTGCAGCCACTTGCAGATACAGGAACTAAGTGCTTTATTCGATAGAAACAATTTAAAAGTAATAATCTAATTCATGATAACAATTTCAATGTTGTGTCCGCCTGTTCTGCTCAAAAATGCTGCAAAACTGTTTTTGCACCTATTATTGGAGTTCTAATTAAAATAAATAAAAAACCCGATGTATGTTCGATGATTATGTAAGTACATAAGTAAATTGAATAACATGTCTTGGTTGAATAAAGAGATAAAAATCAAATCAATGGCTGGAATTCCATTCAACTATCCTTACAATCGTCCTCATAAGCAATTATGTAAGAAGGTAGATATAAAAAAAGCTTGTTCAAAGTTATTACATTATTATACAAGGATGACATTGGAACGCTGGCGACATTGACACTGGCGCAGGTGATTATCATAATAGAAACAATAATAGTGAAAGTAATATGATCAAGAACAAAATAGCATAGAGACGATCGTGTTACGCCATGTCTATTTATAAGTTTCATATTTTATTTTTTATGTCGCACCCATTTACAGAGATTTTAGTTATTATTAATTTATTAAATTGTACTTTTTATGCTGTTCTTTTTCTGTGAATAAAGATTTATTATTATTACTATTTATTATTGTAATGTTTACATGTCCTTACTGGAACCAATGTTTCAATCGACGAAAGCCTTATTTTATGGAATTTAAGACGTTTTGCTTTTCCGATAATACATCCGAAAAACCGAAAAAAGCACGATTTGGCAAATCATTTGAATTGTGCGATATCAAATCCTTCAATTTACTTGAACCATATTTTGTATTGTTGAGAATAAAAATAAGGATTGTTTTTTTTTTCTGTTCCACAAAACAGTCTTATTTCGCGTATTCACTGAGGAATATACAGCTCGGATATAATTGCCTATTACCGAATTTGGATCATGTGATACCTACCTAGGTACCTATTTATAAAAAAGTAATTCAAGCATTGTTTTTATTAACTACATGTAGGTTTTTTTTCTTGTTAAATGAAAATTATAATGAATATCTACTATTGAAAAATGTACAAAGTTATGACTTAACATCTGGTGAGCTATCAGTTTGTTCCATTACTTTTATTATTAAAAAAAAAAACGACTTCATACCATTCCCTGTGCAAACCAATCGCGTCCCGTAGCGTGGCAAACGATTCGATTAGCCGCGCGCGCACGGCCACCATTATCATCGCTCGTATGATGCATGGGACCACAGACAGGGCGTGAATGTCTCCAACACTATCAATATTTATAGCAACCACATTATTGGGACTTCATTATAGAATAGTCACTTAAAAGTTGGTTGCCGGAATCGATATTTGAATAACGGAGACAACACTATTACGTGGCGAGAAAGTGAATTATATTCTGTCAACAAACGATGGTCATACGACGGTTATAACATTATTATTGAAGTTATACTTCTATTGCGACTTCCAAGTTGGAAGTCGCATTTGTCGTGTTGGAGGTTCCAACACGTTAAACGTTAAACGGGAAGCGTTAGTCACTGTCTCTTTTTTTTTGTATCTCATCGTACTGTTATGCTCTAACTCTGTGTAGCATAGTAATATGAACAGACTATGAAATTTTTTTACAAAAAACGGACTAGATAATTCAAATTGTTTTAAATTTAAATAAAATGCATCCATAAAACAACTTGATGGTTAAAGTGTAAATGAAATTGTTTTAAAAACAAAACAAATATTATAATCATACCATCAAATCAACATTATCGTATAGTCACAATCACAACGGGATATAGGGATGGACTTGTGGTGAACGGTGATTAGACTTGGGAACTATTTATATCGATAAAACCCAACAATCCTTTATTCAACACCTATGCTTTTTTCTGAAGTTATCACTAATCATACTGACATGTCATTTATTGTTCTCAGGAGAGAAGTGCCACTTTCATTACACTCGTACCTATACATACCGTCTAGAAACCAGCGCCGCTTTATATCTACCTAGGTGGGTTTGGTCCAGCATTATTCTGAGACCGGGGCCAATTTGCCCCCACATTCATTGTTGTTTTCTTACCTGCCTAATTAAATTACCTATAATTATCGATGTTTTTTGGTATGTACTTGTAGCTACAAGTACATACCAAACATACATTGTACATACATTGTAGCTACAAGTAGTGGTGGTGTAGCTACACCACCACTTGGACCGTTGACATTTATCTTATATATATTACTTACGAGTATTCTTACATTCCCTTGCCAGCACACTCTGACTCAACCTAACACAGGGTTTCTTCTCTATAACCAGACTCTTAAGAAGCTGCCGTATCAGGATAAACATTCACACGTAAACAACACGTAATACCAGAGAGATTCATACAAAGGCAAAAACAAACTATCGATAAAACCAGACAGAGAGACAGAGAACATCTCTAGCTCAACTGGAAAAGGATAAAATTAGAAGCATAACCATAACGGAACATGAGGAGTTTATGATGACTTTATTATTATATTAAAATGTAAATTGTTGACAAGTGATGCGCAGGCGCGGACATGACAGCCTGTGACGAGCTGACGAGGTGTGAGATTTATCGGGGATCCTTATCACTTGATTGTATTGAGAAGAAAATGTTTAAAATATAAAGAGCGGTTTATACCAACACAACGGAGTTCGGTGATTCTGAAGTTAGATTTCGCAAATCAGCGTAGGAAATACTATAATAATAGGTAGAGTGAAGGAGTTTGTTTCACCAAGAACGGAAAATGTTAAAGGCAACTGCACTGCAAATACATATTATGTTTGCATACTGACTGATATTATGTTTTATCAGTTCAATATCATAGAAGAGTTTATTGTCTATGGCCAAACACTATTTTACTTTTAGGTCATGTTCAAGCTTAAATATATTAGGAAAGCCGAGGTATTGCATTACGGTACAACACAGCCCATGTGTGTAATTCTAAAATACAACTTAATTTTCTCCACAATGTCTGCCCGTTCCTGGTAACTACATAATTTTAACGGTTCTATGTCATATTATTTCATAGCTGGGGTCTACGAGGCAGTTTGTGGCCCACGTCTTTGTGTTCACTCTGTTTTACAAGTGATGGCTTAATTCGATACTGCGTTACTGAATAGTAAATCACCAATGTACAACATAGTATTCCGGAAGTACCGAAATGTTGCCAGTATCGCTTAGTTTTGGAGAGATTAAACAATTTTCCTTACACTTTATGTTACCTTCGAAATTAAATATCCAAAAAAATATTTTGATGAATATTATAATTTCTTTCACATCAAATTGTTTGCGGCAACAGAAAAATAAATATCATTAAATAAAACCAGCTGTATCGGTTTAACATTAAGATCAAATTTAACGAAAACGATCTTGTGCTGTTCATTCATTTGATTGTTTTCAATATGTACTATTTATTTCTTAAGTTTGCACGCCAACCATTCGCCCGACCTGTAAGGTTGGCAGGTAGAAAACGCTTATAGCTCTAAGCCCACCTATTTGTACATTTTGTTCCGTTTGTGCAATAAAAAGTTAAATAAATAATAAATAAATCATAGTATGTAACCCCACGGACCACCAACTGAGTTACTGACAGAAGTGGCGGAACTCCCAATACAAAATTGGCAACAATGGTTTAGGAAGTGTCCTAGTCCAGGTCCTTTGAGTCAGTCATGGTGATTTGTGGATCTTGTGGGAGTGCTCCCATTTGGATTTGGTTTCATGGACCGTTGACAGATTAATTGTACGTATAGTTGACCAACTAGAAAGGCAGTGGTTTCTACATCTACTATGTATTGGAAGCAATTAATACTACTTATTGCCACTCGGCTTACAATTTGTAGTGTTGTAGGTCTAATTAAACTGGTCTCATTGTTTCAAATGCGTAGGGCCTAACATTTTAGCTAACAAATTATGTTATTCGTTACTCGTATTCGGAATAATTCGGATTATCTCAAAAGCTTGTTCCCTTCTGGGACGAGATCGCTACTAAGCGAAAGCTTACAACGATATAGTTTAATAACCGCTTGATTTCCATTTATTTAAATCTCAGTCAAACTGTAGACTAAGATTCGTTTGCTAATCAGCAAGCCACGCGAAACGATAATTAAGGCTTTCGCGATGCCTCTTTATCATAAGGCAAAGATGTGGGCGGTGCGTCTAGAAAGACTTAACTAGAAGATGTGGTAGACCACACAGGATGGACGAACTCATCGAATATTTTGCCTATATCGAAATATGTAACGAAACTTTCTATTTTAATAGAAATTAGAGTGAGGACACAAATTTTTCAAATCCGTATCAAAGTAACTTTTTTAGCTTTTAATCGATAACAGATTTGCACAACTGCATAACTACGTAATACATTTACTTACTTTACTTTTACTTTTACTTTACATTTACTTCAGCTCTCTTGATACAAAAAATCCCAGATGCCTATCCTAAAACTACAAGTTGCTGGTCAGAATAGCAGCCAATGACTGGCAATTCATAAAGGATAAATTATCAGAGGCTGCATAGTCCAACTATCTCGCTCTCCTACACACAATCACCGGAATGATTTCCGTCTACAATCTTCAACATGCAAAAGCCTTGAATAATAATGTCACTCAGCTGGGACAGGTTGTAGACCAACTGAAGATAACTACAAGAACCACACTTAGACAGGCGGAAATGGACAAAGAATTTAAGGAGGATTTGACTCGCCAACTCAATAGCTTTACTCGTGGAATAGCTGAGTTTTTCGAGAAAATAGATCTAAAAACCTTGGAACTCTCACAACCAAACTCCAATGCTGTCAAGAACTCCATCACTCCTCCAACTGCGGACTCTCATAGTTCACATCAACTACCCATGAGAGGAAAACTGGAAGCAATTCCTAATTCGTTCTTTAAATCTGAGATGCTCATCATTAATTTCAGCGCCAATTGTGACATCTCACTGATCCCAACCATAGCAAAGCATCGAAATCTTGCAGAACTCGGATCTTTGGAAATCTCACAGACAACTCTCATCCGTCTACTAAATCAAGATCTATCAGGATTATCAAATGCTCTTAGATTGAATCCTTCGCTTATCACTCAATTCAATTCAGCCAAGGACAAAGAAACCAAGATCAAACTACTAAAAACCGCCTTTGGATCCATACCCGACAAATCCGACCAGTGGATCTGTACTGCGACTACATCCGTGTAGCTGACCTTATAAATCAACTAAATCTAGACTTCCTCTGAAACATTCAGATTTGATATATATTATGACGTTAGATAAGAATATCATTTCCGCCTATTACATAAGAATTCTAATCTAATTGTAAGAATTAAGACTTATATAAACAATTAATTTTGAGCACGAAATTAAAACGTACAAGTCGTCCTCGTCACGTCACATTCAGGCCAGGCGTGGCGTAGTGTTCTATTAAACTCATGACTACTATAAAATGAAAACCAGCGCTGCTCCATGTCATGGTTCATGCATGTGGGGCAGTACATGCTGAGAACAACCTTTTCAACCGCACAAGGGTACTTATAGAACAGGACAGGACTAACTAGCATCATTTTTATTTGTTTTTGTTTTCTGATACTAATTATTTGCTATACTTTTGTACCTACTTGTCCTACCACTTACTCTGTTCTAGAGCATGGATACCAGTTTTCGATAATATCGAAATACCGGATTATCGGACCAAAAGACCGATAAAAAAAACCGATATTGGACGTGACTACTATCGGTTTTTCGATATTTATAATTATATTAAACTAACTAGCAGATCCTACCTGCAAATTCGTTTGCATATTATTTTGGCCACCAATTCCCAACAACAAATTACCGAAGACCCCAAAAGGCATAAAAAACATTGTCATGAACTATAAGTAAGCAACATGTTTTTGCAGAAACATGTAAATCAGGATATGGGCAAAGAACTCCAGCTCCTTACCGATTGCAAGACACGTTGGGGTAGTGTTGCTACTATGGTGAATCGATTAAATCGGTTAAGATCATCTGTTGTCAAAGCGTTAATTGACATGAAGTCGAATATAAAATTTACGCAAAGCGAGTACGGTACTTTGGGCAGTATTCAAAATAGCCTGAATATTATTAAAGTGACAGTCGAAGCATTATGCCGTCGGGATGCAACTCTAATAACGGCTGATGCGGCTATGAAATTTATGTTGCGTAAACTAGACAGCCAAAATTCTATTCTGTCTAGACTTCTCGCAAGAGCATTGCGCGTGCGCATTTCTGAAAGACGTCTTTCCATAGCATCAACTTTTTAGTACTTACCTGTCCAAAATCCTGAAACATACTTCCAGGAAGTTGCTCCCGAAGTCTTCCCAAAAATTACAGAAATCGTGGAGGACATTTATAACCTTACTCAACCTTTTGAAGACGAACGTGTTGTTATACATGAAAATTTGATTTTGGGTGACAGTAGCACCAACACCAGTTTAAGTGGCGAAAGCGTTGATTTTGCAATGGAGCTGAATAAAGAAATTAAAAAGTCCTTAAAAGAGAAAACGACAACAGTGCGAAAACGAAGTGAAAAAGAAGGTGAAGCTGCCAGCGGTAGTGACTATGGTAAAAATGACCGTCATAAATTATTTAAAATTGAAATGGCGTTGTTTGAAAATGGAGGCATTCGCGGATTCTATTTAGATATGGCGTACAGATATTTATTGACGATACCCCCAACGAGCGTTAAGTCTGAAAGAGCGTTTTCGTCGGCAGCGTATACTTGCAATAAAATAAGGTCGTCCCTTAAAGACAACACTTTGGATGCCCTCTGCTTCTTGCGCTCTATATTTAAAAACTCACGTGAACGTGAATCGCCGTCGTCTAGTGATATGATGACCAGTGAAAGTACGAAGTGATAAGATGACCATTTATTGACCAATTTGGACTATGTCCGTTCATTGCTGCTGATTTTATCGTTACATAATTATTTGAGTTGATTTAATTTTTATTTTCTGACATAGCAGAGTACGTCAAGCAATTGTTGTGAGTTGTGGTGAGATTCTTGTGATCTCATATAAAGACTGTAATTGATAAATATCGTTGATTTACTTTGAATGCTCTTTTATTCATAGAATTTTCATACTCCTTAGCAACGTTAAGACATATTTTACCTACTGTTTGCATTTTTATCCAAAAAATATCGAAATACCGGAAAACCGATAAAAAAAACATTATCGAAACAATACCGGTTTTGGACAAAGGCTCCGATAGTCCATGCTCTACTCTGTTCTGCTCCTTCCTGTCTGACTTACTTTCTATTCTTTCTATTGTATCTGTATAATATTTCTATACACCCCACCCCGCCTGCGCCATGCCACTCTAACGAACAAATAAATAGAATAGCAGATTCATTTTCGCGTACACGTTTTTTGGTTCCATAAAATAAAATTGACTGATAATTGAACCCTCGAAGTGTTCAGGAGTGGTCTAACAATGCAGTAAAGATGTCGCTAGATAGCGTGGCGCAATCCGATTTTAACTGAACCTGGTATACGATATAAATTATACATTCCCCCTACGAACAGAGCAAGTTCTGCAGCATTTTCAACCATTTTAACTTTCACAACAACCGTTGGATTGGAACACTAATAGGACTGATATTATAATTAAGTTGAATTCAATACAACTGTTGTCTCAATGCTAGTTACGTTCTGAATCAAATAAGATATCACGTAATAACCGGACCACACACTTCCCTGTATCGTAGACATTATGGAAACAGAAAACCCAAAGACAGATTTACAAGCTACAGTAGCCATGTACGGAGCTAGACAAATGTGGTTGTGAAGAGGCTATTGCCCAGAACCTCGCTAAACACGTCACCAAAATGAGCACAATAGCTGACCTTGTACATGCGTAGGTGCGAGTACAAACTAATAAAAAATTTGGCACAGCATAAATTTCAATCAGACGTTACACATTACTAAATACTGTCAATGCAAATTAACGCTGCTCGTAAACCACAATGAACCAAATGTTTATTTATTATCAAAGTGTTTATTGATGAACTCACGTGTGAAATGTGTGAGGCAATATACAGGGGAAATGACACAATTTGATTTAGGAATTAGGACACGAATACACGAAATGGTGGCATACTGATTGAAGACGTTTTGTTTTGAAGCGTGTGCTATCCCAATAAAAATAAAAGAATGAAACCTAGGCTAGGCAGAGCATTAGTAGGTAGCACTATGGACGAGGAGTTGGGGGCGGAGGATATTATAGGAATGCCGTGTATTAAACCGCATTCCTATAATATCTTTATCTTCTTCTTCGTCTAAATATATAAAACTCTTTTGAAGGTGACTTAGAATCAACGCACAGCGCTCGGCAAGACGGGCTTCTAGTGGCGCAACACTCCGGGATGGAAGTAAGTAAAGCTTTATGGGACGTTGGTTCTGCTGCCGCCAGCACAGGTGCCGCTTGGCCTCGCCGAAATCCGTGATTTGGCGCTGGAAATGGATCTACTATTCAATGACAGCTTTCACGGATACTTCACATGCCATATTTATTTTCGAACAGTGGCAAAATATATTTAAAGGGAGCTAATGCATCGCGAGCTGAAGCTTCTCGGGCGTTCATCTTACTTACTCTATCATTGGCCGCCGCGGAACGTACACTAGAGGAGCGACGAAATACATTGAGAAACAGAAAAAGGCAACTGCAACCGTTAGTAGTAGCTATTGGAAAAACTTGGATCGATGTTACCAGTGCCTATGTTTATATTGACCTCTATATCGTCTCAATAATATTTTAGATGCAGTGCACTTGTGCTTTACATCATTTTTTGCTTTCGATCTAAGATACCCCTTAGAATGCGAACGTGTTTGGCTTCTAATACAAAAAGGTTTCTTCTTAATTCATTTACTAACAGACAAAACTATCATCCGCGTGAACCAGGTTCTCCTTAATCTTAACTCGTAATTAAAAAAATACTGTAAAACAAATAACTATGCTGTCATGCTGCATTCAGTATAACTGAATTCAAAATTATAGTAAATATACGAAACCAAGACGCCATACAAACCACAATAGCCGTCTGTGCCACCCATTAAGTATTTATTGGACAAATTAATTAAAATATACGACCTCGAAAACATACGCAAATCATAATCAACCGAAATTAGTTCCAGCTTCGTTACAAAACGCTGTACTGCCCCAGGGTTCATCTGATTTAGCCCATTATTTTTTTGCTTTAACATTTTAAATTATTATCATTTTAAAAGTTCGATAACTACTGTCAGACAAAAAATACATTAGGTATGTGAATTTTAACTATTGTTTTCAGTAAGTACAATACAACGATAAAAAGTGAAATAAAAAATATATTGGGTAGGTATATATTTTTTGACGTCACGCCGCTCGGCCTAATTGAGTAGGCGGTTGGAACTATAAGATCTCTTTTACACAGTTTTACAATAATAGATTCTTATACTTATTGTTATTCTGCAATCTCTAGAGAAGAGAAGAAAACTTCAAAAATATCAATTATCGTTTGAAAATATCACTTCCATACATTTGGTTAGTTTTCTATTCTCAAGCTATTGTAGAATGAAAACTTCGCCAGACGGAAAAATCCAGTTTGTTTTATTATACGGAATTTGCGGAACACACAAGCATTACTTTATTATGTACTTATGTATTATATTGAACTCTTCTTCTTGATTGTATGCGATTGGGAGCTCTGCCTTTCAAATATCACCGTAAAGTGAAACGAATCTGTGGTAGATCCCACGCTGCATCATCAAACTACAGATACTAGAAAATATAACCTTTTAGGATAAGCTATTGACGAACAAATTAAAATGCAGTCCAGTAACACGATGGAGAACGATCAGTCAAGATCAATTTTAGACTAATAAAGTCATCAAGCCAAAATACAGGTCTAAAAAATCGTTGCTGCAATAATTGTATTAAAGTTGAACAAACAACGCATAATGAATTGTTTAACAAAAACAAGATAATATGATATAGAGGGCCCACCTGTAATTTCTGTAGAAGCCCATTGACTTAATGGGCAAATTAACATAATATGTCTGTTCTACCATTATTAACAGTTGTTTATTCTGTGGCTGTGCTTATCCGCACGATTTAGTTCCAGTTTTTTGTTGAAGCAAAAATCAAATATTAGAAGAGATCGTGTTTACTTACGAACAAATTAGTACAGCGTTTCTAAATAATTTGAAAACGTAATTAGCATAAAATTAAAATGATTTAGGACAATAACTTAAAGAGATCGTGATGTAAATGAAGTTTGTTTCTCTAGGGCGGTAATAAAGAAACTAGCAAGAGTTGTCAGCACAGGAAGTGATCCAGTTGACTCGGCTAGAATCATAATGTCTAAGCTCATAAATTCAATTACAGCGCCGTAGAATAGAAATCGAGGCATGTTCTGTAATACCATTAGATCAATCTAAATGCCTACTACAAAACCTCACTTTGTAACAAGTTAATATTCAAGAAAAATAAAAACCTCTATAGTCAGCAGTTGTTTCTTAAAAATTCAAACTTTTCTAATTAACTACCGGACAAACGATCATTTTGGAGTGCTTATTGTTGTCTTGCAATTTGTGTGAAAAGTAGAATTTGCGAGTTTGAATCCCTGTGCTACTATGGATCCTAAGTCAACACTAAGATCCTAGGACCTCGGAATTCAAGAGCCAACGATATATAACACAAAGCTTAATCCCCTTAGTTAACAATCTACTATTTCTTCGTCGTTCGTTTCCAGTAAGTGATAAATTAAATACTAAGCATTAATCAATAATGCATTGAAAGTACAATAAAAAGTAATCTCGCCTCCGTTTGTTCTACTGCACTAGTGCTCAAATATAGAATATCGAATTCCGTTACTCACGTCTTTTCTAGAAGATACGACACGATTCCGATTCATCTCATCAGAACGACTAAGAAATAAAAATGTTAAACTGATATTCATGTATTAAGCAACTACCAAATTCAAAACGTATACACAACGACTGTTTGGTACCTCTTTTCTTTCTAGGACGTACGTAGTGATTTGGGAGGAATGTGCCACTGCTCGGTGCAAAGACCATGAACTTAGTATACACTATAGTAGGTATATCCACTTATCACTCTTCAATCGATAGAACACCAATTTGAGAAATAATACGATTAAAGCATATCTAGAATAGAAAAACAGATTGAAAGACAATGGTAATACAGAAACGTAAAATAAGAAAGAGTTGGCACACTACTTTGGCTTCCACAACTGTTCCAATTTGAATTGAGAACATTGCTCCTCTGTATCCACAGCGCCATCCAGGATGCTAGAGCACTGGCTGTTATCGACCCAAAGTCCTCCGTTATTTTAAGCAGTTAGGTTGGATGAATTGACTTACACAATAAACACCTAAACGGTACGTCATTGCTGATCTTATTCCTACACCTTGAATTAGAGTTATAATCAAGAACGATATTGCACAGTATAAAGTGCACAGAAATTTTAATCCAGACGAACTTACTTATGTCGCGTAGAGAAAGTGGATTCTGCCGAAATCAATTAGTAAATCGGCGTCGACATTCTCAGTGTCCCGTCTCGTCTCACGAGTAAAAAGAGCGACTAATTTATTTATGAGATTCGTGAGTCCCCTTCACAATAGCGCCTTAGAAAAGATCTCTTCAGATGGACAAACAGAGATAGCGTTCAATCCTTTTAAGAGTTTAGGGGATCGCCTTTAATTAATAAGAAATGGAAGAGTCGAGAAGGGTGGCGAGCGACGGAAGACAATTGTTACAGCTTGTCGAGAAATCAGCTGGTATCATTGAAGACTATACTTATAGTTAACCTATTTCTTATAGTTTGTTAATCGCATCACGGAGAATTCAAATCGGGGCGGGGTTTTTATTTATATTAATTGCGGTGTCTTTTAAAAATGTCTGAATTTGTATGAAAAAAAACAAACGAACTTTGATTTATCATACAAATTCGGACTTCGTTGACTTTCGTGCCAAAGTTCGGTGGTATGATTTATTCCATCTGCAAAAGCTAAGTGGAGGCATTTTGGTGAACAGAATTTTTTCTCATGCAAAATTGTCATTAAAAGTCCTACAAATGGGAGTTCATGTTACATTGGCTTTGTCTCGGAACGGAACACGGCAATTTCGCCATATTGGTTTTATAATGTGCGCTGTTGAGTTTAGATTTGAGTACGTTTAGCCGATTTACCTATAAAATGGAATATCAAGCGATAACTGAATTCCACCGTGGCAGCAGATGGTTCTCTCGAGCCGACTACTTTTATGTGGTATGCAGAACGAGAGGACTTACGACTTACGATGCGCTAACGCAAGATGCCCCGTAGATTGGACTATAAAAAATGGGCTCGCAGGACCTCTCCCATTGCGGTTTCCCCATGACCTCCATGACCTAAAAAAATAAAAACCGTTGTGCATTTATCATAGAAAAAAGCTATCATTGCAGCGAATCCTCTCAGGAACCCCATGGTAGGCCCAAACACCGTGCTATAGATAAAAGGCTTTAGTTGTAATGTCCGACTGAGGGAGCTGTTTCAATACAGCTCTGACAATGTCAGTAATGTTTACTTTCTATGGTGGGGTTGGCCGTCTGAATAATTGATAGCGCCGAGGATATTTTGCTGTCGTAAAGGTAACAAGTTGTTTGAAGATTTCTTCAACATTACTCGTATATGTATAAAATAAACAACTTGCCTTTGCAATGAAGATTTTATAAAATGTTTTAAATCTAAACATTCAAACAGTTTGTATGTTCCAGTGTACCCAAGCCGCGGGAGATAGTTAGTCATTAAAACGCACACAGCGTTTTACACGGTTTTGTCTGAGACGGGGAGACAGGGCAATCGATCAAACACCGTCTGTCATGGACAAATGATTGAGAGAGACAGCCGGTCCTATACATGCCAGAATTGGCGCTATGCGACAATATTTTCGACTTTTTGTCTCATTTTAGATCAGATATCTTGTAGTCTGTATATTTGTTAAAAACACATAATGTTATTTATATTGACCCAGCGTCTGTCGAACAGCACTGGTGTTTCTTAAACATATTTTAGCGTAGATTACCAGCACTAGACTTGAGTACTGAGTAAATACAAATCAGTTTTTATTTCAGTTAATGACTTTTAAACTATTTTTGGAATTTATAATAAGAAATGCTGATCTAAGTTCTTCTTTATTGGTTTTGTTTTAGGTTAACTTTCGTAATTCACACTATATTTTTTTTCATAATCCGAAGTTGCTTCATAACTTTGGGTATAAAGAGAAGAAGAAAATAATATTTTGTTTTTCGTCATCTGTGGAAGTTGTGTGAAAATAACGCAAGCAAAAATACTTTATTCCTACGTATTACCCTTTAACTATGCTGAAAAGCGAAACAACCTCAACACTACCGTTTTCATATAAAAATAATATTTAGATTAGTTATAGGTAGGTGTAGTATTAAGTTGTTAAATAAAGGCTTTTGAAATTGAAATTGAAATTACCCTTTAACTTTGTAACCAATATTGAAGAAATTATTACATGCATCTTTAAACCGATATTTGGCGTTTTTTCAACTACCAAGCCCTAAAATTACAGACTCAAAACTAGAATTGCACGCAAAACCACAACAAGTTTTCCCATCGAATTGAGGGAGTATCAAACAAAGGCAATAAAAAACAACAGAACTCCAAAAGTATGAATATAACATGGGCTAACACTCAATTTTTCTTGCATAATTCATTATTTGGACACCGAAAAGTTGACATTTACTGCCGAAAGGACCGAATGGACATAAAAACTATACCAACAAAAGCATGTATTGTTGTCCGATGGTCACAAATCATGTCCGAACAGACGTGGCGTTAATTTGGTGGCAATGAAAGGGTTAACAACTTACAATAATAATTTGTAAGCATAAGACGAGAAAAAACATTTTAAAAAGACGAAACCCTATGCATTCAATAGTACACAATCCTAAACAAATATTTTTATTCAAAATTATATTAAGCTGTTACAGAAATTTATTTCTGCCGCCAAGCAGCGATGCTCGCATTGCTGTGTTCCGGTTTGAAGGGTAAGGGCGCCGGTGTAATTACAGGCACATGAGACTTCAACATCTTTACGTCTCAGAGTGATGGACGCAGTGCATTGCCTTACAGGGCACGTCCTCATTGGACTTGCTCTGTGAGGTAATGCATTGTTATAGGCAGAAGTTATTAAACTATTTGTTTGCATTAATTGAAGGTAACTTACAACCAGTTACCATACATGTAAATTAAAGACGAAGCCCAAACTGCGAGTAGAAAGAAACGCATTTTTTTGTTCAACACAAATGTAACAAAAGTACCATTAACAATACAGACGACCCACGAGCAAAACTCGCTTCACAATATAGTTGTCGCAAAACCAGATACGTAATGAAGAAATCTCGACCTAACCATAAAGCAGGACTTGAGTCCGCTGGACGTAAAAAACCACGGCATGGTTTGACAGAACAATTATACCGAGACATGAAGCTGCAGAATCGTCAATGCAAGGTCATCGAGCCATCCACCAAGGCGGTTTGTTTGAACCGGCGCGGTTTGTTGGGACTGGGAGGTCTGGAGATGGACGAGCTCGTGACTCGGGATGTGCACGCGCTTGTAACGCAAGATTTAATGCGGGGTCGAAGAGCACTGGGTATGTGGGTCTTGTTGAGTGTACCTGTTGTTACCCGAGACTGAGGGTTGGACTTCTCGCACATCTCGGGTCACAACTTTGTTGTAAGGTATTGCACCCGTGTCGTGTAATACAAACAAGTATATAATTACGAACTCATTCCAATTTAGGTAAGCTGTTTGTGGACGCACGTTGCAGTTTTTACAACGTGAAAATTTGGTCAAGACAATTGGAATTACATAAATAGAACTGTTTCCATTCCATGCCTTAAACCAGAAGAGAAGTTTTCATAGTTTCCTTGAAGTTATTTTTACGTAAAGCCGGAAGTCTGCTGATTTCATCCACAAAAGCAAACTTTAAGCTACGACCATGACCATGAAAGTAGTAACTAGCCCAAACACAATGGGATCAAAAATAACAAAGACATTTGCCCTTGACATAATCGGTTAGGAATAATAGGCTCCAGAATGATTTTGATAAATATTTCGTCTGGCTGTTGCCAATTTACGTCAGGATGTGATTGATTGATGAAGCACTAGGAACTAGAGTCAAGGTGAATGCTATGGGTTCTAAGGAATGGTGGGAAAAATTGCAGGTTTTAATGAAGCTATAAAATGATTCACCGTCTCTGCTTTGTCAATTCCCCGAAAAGTTCTCGCAAAGTAGAGGTTAAATTTTCAGTTTCGCTTTTCAACTTCAACTTTTATGATAAATAAAAACATTCTACAATCTCGTGTACTAAATCTTCGGTATTTTGAAATTGTTTAATGACACAAATATATCACTCAAGCCGCGGCTTTTATTGACACCTATTAGGCTCCGAAACACAGTTACAATATCGTTTAAGAAGCCCTCAGTATAATACAAATAGGTGTCTATAAAGAAATTAAGAAACTCAAAGGTACCGGATCCCACACGCCACCGGTAACAGATTATTTTAATCGAAACCGGTGAAATTGGAGCATTTTGAGAGATCATTGTACTTATATAGAGATCTCACACTGGGGTTCTTGCGCTGAACTATTAAACGAGACACAATCTTTGATGCAATTGTTGGTACGTAGACAATAATCAATGTAGCATGTTATTGGAACTCCCAAAGTGAGGGAGGGTACATAAATATAGGCAATTATTTTAAACCAATATGTGAAAATTGGAAGTTCTTGATATACAACGATTTAAAAAAGTTGTGTAAGAGCTCAACTGATATATTATTTCCTCGTTCGTTAGCCCGTCCAACAATCAATAGAAGATAATCCAAAACCATTAATCTTTCATAATTTCGTCGTGCTAAGGATTGACCCCGTAAATAAATTATTGACAGTCGTACTCTTACGTCTGTGGTGATAAGAGCATCACGTGATAGGCTGTACCATATTATAATGGTTGTTCACCACTTGCAAGATATGCTTTGACGTTATGGTGTCCCTCGGGGCGCCGTTTAGTAAAATCTTCAAAGGGTCATAACAAAGCTTACTACATTATGACTCCCTCAAGGCTATTTGTACGGATTATTATTAATCAATTGTAGGTACTTGAAGCTGAAGCAACTTCCAATGGATGTCACGAATTCTGTATGCTGCCGCTGTAGAAAAAAATACTCAATATGGCTACATTTAAGACTTAAAATATGACATAAATAATCAGCGAAATAAGTTCTGTTCTGATGCTTGTGAAATTGTAATTCGTTAATTCCATTCCAGTGTTCTTTGTTTAATAGTGGAAGGGTAAATTAGCGCTATATGTAGCAACAGCAAGTACATACCCGTTGATATTATACTTGCTACAAAGTATAGCATTGTACATAGCTATTCGTTATTGGACTGCTTACCTTATTCGAATGCAACTAAGTGATTTATACCACACTATTATATCGATCCTATCTCCTAATACATCATTTGTGGCGTATCCTTTCATTGTCAATATTCTACTTTTATTTCGTTGTATGGTTCCTGTGGAAGATAAGACAAGAATAGTATGGGACACTTGAGTTTTGTAATGAAAATATTTTTGTTGCTGGCGTGAAGACGTAAGATCACAAATGCCCCTGTATATATGTATAACATCAAAATATCGAGCCAACTTTTAAGTTATGTTTTGATTACATAGTAAATTAAATCTAGAAATAAACTGAAAAATAAATACAAAGTTTTAAAATGATTACTATGTGAATATAAAAATTCTATTTAATCAATTCAATATCCAACGTCTAGCGAATTACCTTTAGTTATAATATGCACATGTAAGTGAAATGTATTTCTTATGGGAAATAAATATCTTAAACCCGAATACAATTTTACCTCTGTTGCGGGCATCAGTAAATACGAGTGCAATGGGTACCACATCACCCAGCTTACTGCGCTAAAAAGGGAGAGATTGAATGAAAGCGACATAGATTTACGTCCCCGTATATTGTATCATAAAATTTATTACAAAACTAACTCGCTCCGAAATAAATCTCGGCCTAAAGGCAAAAATAACTTTGAGATGGGCGATTTATCGAGGCAGGCCTATACGCGTAATAAATCTCAATCAAGATCAATGATATGATAGCTGGTAGTCGGCGCCTACAGATGCCGATATAAGGCGCAGACACACCGAGATTGTGAAGTTCAAATCGTGGATGTCGTAGATGCCCAGGACGCACCGCACTGCAGATACTAACGTTACACCATATACGATACTAGCCATCGCCAGCGGCATTGCTCGCATTCTACCCTTTAGAGTGTGACGTTTCAGAATTAATGACAGGCGTCATGGCTCAGTCGGTAGTAGCTCTGCCTTCCGTGCTGTGGGTCGTGGGTTCGATCCCCACCGAGAACAAACATTTGTGTGTTATAAACATAGATGTTTGTTCTGTGTCTGGGTGTTTCTATGTATTCTAAGTGTGTATTTACAAAAAAAAAAATTTATGTATGTATTCTATCAGCCATCTAGTTTCCATCGTACAAGCTTTGCTTAGTTTGGGACTAGATGGCGTTGTGTTAAGTGTCCGTGAATATTTATTTATTTATTTATTTATACTTTCTTAGTGCGAAGACGGAACACGGCGTCGGCAGTGGAAACGATGGCAAAACATGAAAGGAAGATAGCGAAGAACAGCGACGAGTGGAAGGACTTTTTCCCAGCAGTAAAAAAAATAAAATAAAATTAAAAAAAATCTTGCTTTGTGTTCTACGTTGCTTTTTTGAAGTGAATCAACACACAAAAACCGAGTCAAAATGTTTTCTAATGTGGAACTAAGTATTTACAGAAAGAAAATAAATCTACCGATATTTGTGCAAAATCTACCGATTTCACATTTTGACGATTAGGATCACTGAAGAGGACTAAATAAGTGGAACTCGGTGTGTCGTAAGCCTGGTCCATGACGCTGGTTACGTAACAAGATTTGCGGTGGTAATGAAGCGATTGTCTTATTTTAGGCGCCCTTTCATTGTCATGGTTGTTTAGACGGCCCTAAAGTTTGATGAACTCGATGATGTAATAGTTGAGATTGAAGTAAAAGTGATTTATAGGATTTTTAACATGCTTCTGCCCGCGGCTTTGCTCTTTTCTTTAGATAAAAAGTGCCTTATCGAAAATCTTACACAGAACTTTATATTATTTTGGACCGAAAAATACAATAAAATTTGGACTATTCGAAATCATCATTATCACTTCCGCACATCATTATCACGACTGACTTATGGACTAGCGATGCTTCTTCGTCCGTTAACGACTTTATAAGTATGACTGCTCACGGACTTGATAAAAATTTTGGGTTGAAGAACTACTGCCTTGAAGTATTTCCTTTTGAAGGCGAAAATCATAGCGCAGAAAACATAGCTCGAAACTTAAGTCAATTATTTCAAGATTGGCACATCAGCGAACGGGTACGTGCTGTAGTGACAGATAATGCACCGAATATTAGGCTTGCTGTAACACGAGTGGGAGTTCAACGTATCAGATGTATGGCGCACTCTTTACAATTAGTGCTGAAGGATGCGTTTTTTGAAGAGAAAATAAACGCCATGATTACAAAGGCGAGATCTATTATTGGCCACTTCAGTCATTCAACGTCAGGTCGCAAAATCCTAACAGAAATGCAAAAATCTCATAATGTTCCTTGTCACGTTCTCATTCAGGATGTCGTTACTCGCTGGGATTCAACCCTTCATGCACTTAGAAGACTTTTAGAGCACCGAGTTGCAATTCAAGCTTCTTTGCCTCATGTGAAATGTAGAACTGAATTGTCTACAGAAGAATGGCTATTGATGGAAAAAGTTGTTTCGACTTTGAATTATTTTGAAGAAGCTACAAAATCTATAAGTGAAGAATCTGCTTGCATATCTGACGCTATACCTCTTATTAACAGTTTGCGAAAAGTTTTAAAACAGATCAAAAATAATCAAGAGACCGCGGACGACAGTTCCAGCAGCCCAGAATATTATAATTTTGTAGAGAAATTGATAGCTGGAATAAATGACAGATTTGATTATCTAGAGAGTGAGGAAACTTTTATTTTATCAACAGCACTAGATCCGCGCTATAAATTGCGTACGTTCTTTCTACAATCCACAAGCATTGAGGCGAAAAGAATACTTATCTCCTTAATTACAAACGGGGATACACATGTTCCTGTCGAGCTTGTAGAGTCACAAAAAAAGCAAGATGGGACTTTCTCAGGTATCTGGAGTGCTTGTGACAGTTTGATTAAAGAAGCAGAAGAGGAGGAACCTTTATCAAACATGTCTAGTCATCCTGAGCAAGAAGAGGTGGAATCTTATACGAGATGTTTAAATATTCCAATGAAACAAGATCCAAAGAACTATTGGAGCAATGAAGATAAATACCCAAAATTGAAAATGCTTGCACAAAAATATTTATCTTACCCAATGGGCTCAGTTGCCTCAGAACGTCTTTTTTCAACTGCAGGCCTCAAACAAAATGATTTGCGCAACAGATTATCTCCTAGTAATTTGAATAAACTTTGTTTCCTTAACAAAAATCTTCCTAAAGTGAACTTTGATTATTAATATTGATTTACTTTTAATTTGATTCCTTGATAAATGTTACCCAAATAAATGTTGATTGATATGATATTTTACCTTTTTTTTCATTATTTTTAATTTCCATTTTTGCCACACTTTACAGAATGGAGTGTCTATTTATTATATGTAACATAAGTAAGTTTTATGCATATAAAGTACATCATTCTTTATTTACTGGGTGTATTTACTACTAAGCCATCGATATCGGTATCGGTATCGCCGATTATTTTCCTCGATAATCGGTATCGGTATCGTATCGGCAAATTCATGTATCGTTACATCCCTAATTATACCATTTAGGCAAAACCAAAACAAATATCAATAAAATGTCATTAACAAAACAGGATACAACAACAATTCAAAATCTTGATGTTATTATGATGTTAAACAGTTAAACCTCAAACACATCGCCACCTAATGGTCTATTTTCTGTAAATAGTAATAAATTAATTTGCAACCCCCAAGCGAATACACGCTCTATCGTATTGAAATAAGTTACAGATTTGAGTGAGAAGTGGAGAGGCCTTTATGAGGGTAGGCGAAGCAAGTGATTGACGAAACATGATGTTATCAGCGAACAATGCGTGTGGCTTGACCTATCGATGTATGAAAGGATTTAACGAAGGGATGAGTTACACTGACTCATGAATACAAAAATAGGAAGGCTTATTGATTTAGTGTGAGAACTGAGAATGCAGGCTTAGGGTATGTATTGTGTGATGGCGAAGATCAGATAAACACTAGACAAACTAGTATTATGAAGAACAACGAAGCATGACAGTCGATTCAAGTAAAACAAGATATGAAATTCACAAAAAACAAACGTATATTCTGAAATATCTGTATTTTAGTTTTTATTTCAACAAGCTAGGCGAAATATCCACTTTCTAGAAAGAAATGAACAATAACTCAAATCCAACATGAATCTAAACCTAACAAGGTTAGAGCAGTTTCTTCAGAATAACTATCGCAAAATTCCAAAGTGCTGAGAGAAAATGAAGTCGAATGTGGTAAATTGAAAAATACCAAGGCAGGGGGATTCAGTTAAACTGTTTGTTTGTAATTGACAGTTTAGCAGAGGGTTGTAAGTTAACGAATTTATGGATGTGTTGCTATTGCTATTTCCGATAAAGGGATGTAAATGGAGTGTTTATTTTTAAATACTGTAAATGTGGCCAACTGTAAAACTAATAGGCTCATGAGTGGAATTCCCGATGGTGGTGTGTCTTTCAATTTCACCCTTTAAAAACATTGGTGAGTTTAAGTACCTAATAGTAAAGGGTTCGAGTATACTATGAGCCTGGATTTTTATCGATAACATTATATCGATATTGATAAAAAACCGTAAAGCACTACATGGTCTATTAAGTTGGTATTGAAGTGCGATGTAAATCGATCTTATTGGCTTGTAACTGTGTCTGTCTAAGTATATAACATAATCTTTGGGAGAAAAAAAATGAAGCATGAGTGTGAGTAGTATCACTTTCATTCACTGTTGACGCAAAACGCGCCTATATAAGTGTCCTCCCAAAGTCGGCCGTTCCATTTTTCCACAAACAATAGAATTTTGTATAGAACAGCAGATTTTCGTTACGCTAACACTAATGGTTCTTTATTTTGGTAACCCCTGAAAGTTCCCGGAGTTGTCTATTACACTCGGTATAAGTCGGCAGTTACGTCTATATGGTTGGCGGTTGACGACAATGCAACTGTCAGAAGCGAAACACTCCGTGACAGACGTCAGGGGACAATTGATTACAAGTTTGTCGCCTAATCGAGTGAAAAGTGAATTTGTAGTATCACTGCCTTTGATGTCTCAAAAGGGGATGGATGAGGGTGGAATGTTGTGGAAAACCCTAGCATTTAATATGGACATGTACTTTGATAGTTGGAATTACATGTGTAAAGGAATCCTTATAAGCCAATACATATTTCGAAAATATACTCGAAAAACATAAATTTCGAAAATTATAAATACTTACTATCTTGGAAACCTTGAATGCTAGAAGTGAAATTAAGAAAGATTATAATTATGAAACAATTATTTTTATTTCATTATAATATATTTCACTAAGCTACCATTCATGGATTTCACGATATTAAAATTATATATAGATGACCCGGAATTTTCGCTCTCGACTGTAGATGTCATGTTTAGTAGAAAAAGAGCCTTTCGGTCTTATTCCAGAACGAAGACTAAAAAAAGTTGGCTTACCAATAAACGCAGTCTTTTTTTTGCATTCGATGGCTAATTTATTTATGTTTTACCAAAACCAATACACAACCCATTCACGCAGCCTAACAACAAAAGATGACAACAAATTATGTCATTATAATCGCCGAGGCCATCATAAACTATACAGAGTGCGACAAAAAAGGCAATGACCAGCAAAGTTATGGAACTAGATCAATGGGCATCGTAGGTGGTCCGTTCTGAGAATCACCCTTTACTAAATAGCTATACAAAGTAGGGGTGACAATTCAGGGTTGAATGGCATCCACTGATTTACTTTTAATCGTGGGTCTGATATGATCTTGGCTCAGTGTTGTGTTACCGGTTGTACTGTGTTTTTCAGACTATTAATTCTTTATTCTCACGAGTAAGGGCGATCGAGTTTCTTTGGTATCTCCATTATGGGAGGACTTCGTGTCCTATATGTTCCACTGTCACCGAATGAACTGTATATTTACAGATTCGTGCAGAAAACATAAACACCTCTACGATTAAAAAATACCATGTGTTTATATATACAAAAAAAATGTTTTAAAGCTTGTATGTAACTGTGCGGTCAACGTATCAGACCTAAGCTAGTAACTCATACGAACGTACATACGTAGTATAATAGAAACTAATTCACTGTTATATCCCTGGACTAAAACCAGTACAATATGTACGCAACACACTAATGATAAATAATATTTTTCTATAATTCCCCTGGGGGCCTAAAGCGGCCACTTCGGCTGAATCATCTTAGATGTGTTTCACAAGCAGTTTTATGGCCGCCCCATTGGCCTCCACAATATTAAATCTCTACTCATAGCTTCGGAAAATCTCCACCTACAGCTACAGTTTTCGAATATCTTACCACCGCCTGTATCTTCCTACGTTATCTTATGTCTGCCATGTAAATTAGTACCGGTTCTAATGTCCAAATTTATGTTTTAGTAAAGTGGTCCTTGGGGCACCAGAAGAAAATAACCAGCCCATTGTTAAATAATGTTTTAATATTTTTAGTTCAACCTGTTAAAGCACACAGGTGGCAGTAAGAAACGCGATTGTGTGAATCGCTTGGAAAAAGTTTTCACCGATTATTTGGGACAGTACTGTTCCTGGACTGGCAAAAAAATAACAATTTCAAATTGTCTTCTGTATCACCTGCCACCTTGCAAATATAATGCTGATAGATGAATAATTGTAGTAAATAATGATAATCATTTAATAAAGGATATACCTCAAAACATTACTGTTTCATTTCCAGTACCATGGAGATGCTGCAGATGCCGTTTAATGGGATGGCTATTCCATATATGCGAGGCATGTGACATGACACCACTATGACCAGCATCCATGTTTAATATGTTCAAATCAGAATCACAAATTTAAAATAATATGTGCACTTAATTAGTACTCAAGTACCAAACAATACAAAGTCTATAATTGAAAAGTTTTTGTAATTTCCACCGTTTCCACCGACATTGTGTGAAAACGTCTAGTAGGTAAAGGTACTAAATGTATTAAAGGTACCTTAACTCTACGACCATATCTCCTAGGTAGGTGTCGTGTCGCAGGCAGTGTGAAAGCAGAATTGTCTGCTTTCCCACTGTCAGTACAGTAGTAACCCTGACCCACGCTCCGCTGCGAATGAGATCACTAATTGTCTAAAATAGATACAAATAGTTCAAAACGCAATTGATCATATATAACCAAAACCTTTTGATTCGTGTTAATAGAAATTTATAGCCGCTACGGTTCAGAAGTTCAATAATGTGAAATTATGAATCACTTCTACGTTGAATAATTTAGGTGCCTGTTTTCTAAGCCCTGGTCACGAACTCACGAGGGACACGCATGTCATTTTTAATCATCACCAGCCTTTGCGTCTCTCGCTGACGATTTTAGTAGTACTCCAAATGGTCGGGGTAAACATTTTTTTTGATGGCAGTATAAGCCAATTGATATAATCATCATCATCAATCAATCATCATCAATCAATATAAATAAAACTCTTTTGAAGCTGACAGACAATCAACGCACAGCCTAAACTACAAGTCCTAGAGGTATGAAATTTGGAGGGTAGGTTCCTTATATAGTGTAGGGGCGCACTAAGAAAGGAATTTTGAAACGTCACGCTCTCAAGGGTAGAACGCGAGCAACGCCGCGGGCGACGGCTAGTAATCAATAAACAGTTTAATAGATAATAAATCCAAGACGTGTCCTGTGTTCAACTATAAATAAATTTCACTATACCATCCAATTTTAAACCATTACCTACCTCGGTATACTGTCTCGCAAAGAGTGCAGTATTATTTTACAAGAAAAAAGTAGTGCCTACACCTGACAGTAAAAAAAAGTGTTAGTAGGTGCCTTGTAAAATAAAAAGCTAAAACAGAGTATAACATTACTGTTTTGAGGTAGGTACCTACAACATTATGCTTTGGAGATTTTTTCCTAGCTTAAACATACCTACCTACTTACTGTGTTTCGTCAGTTTTCTACTAATTCATAACACAGTATAACCACAGATCATATAATACTATGTATAACTATTCCAAGCTTAGGCTGACTTTATTAGTAACAGGGTTAAGCTGGCAAACAAATATTTACCCCAGGCACGGTAGACATCCTATCGGATCTATTGACCTATTAGGTAGACCTTACTCAAGATACTTTTGCTAAAGAAAAGAAGCATTACATTTGGCACATGTCTATTTTGTTCAAAACTCAACAACCACCCTCAATCACACAAGCAACCAGGTACAAAAGAACTCAAATATCCGCCAATTCCAGGTTTCTGGAGTAAAAGAGCCTGCCAACATAACTGCACTCTGATAAATTCACATTATAGTAATTAGCTTCTTTAGTTTTAAAAACATAATAATTTTTTGTTTAACTTCTACATTTATTTCCTTATATTTTTTTTTTTGTAACAAATTCCCCTGTCATAAGGGAACATCTTTGCCAATGTCAAGGAGGTGAGCGTTGATAGTTGCGAGTTTTTATAACTACTGCAGCTATCATCGTTTACAACTGGTTTTTGTTTGCAACCTGTTTTATGTTCCGAAATAAACGATTTTCATTTTTTTTTTTTATATTCTATGTATGCATCGAGCAGACATAGGAAAAACACAAACATTTAAATATACACCTATTTTTTTTTTCAGATAATAATATGATCTGAACATTTCATCAATATAATAACTCTTTTGAAGCTGACAGAGAATCAACGCACAGCCTAAACTATACGTCCTAGAGGTATGAAATTTGGAGAGTAGTATCCGTATTGATCGAGTGAGCGAAGCGAACGAAGATCTTAGTGGCAACTTGGACAAAAATGCTTTGTATGTTTGTATGTTTGTTTGACGAGATCTTTTGAACCGCTTATCCGATCTTCACAGAATTAGGTAGGTATACGGATAGTACTCTTAAGTATTACTGGTTTGTTAAATGAAGTAAATCGGTCAAGGGGTCGTAAAGTTATGAGGGTCCAAAGGGAGTTAAAAAAAAAAAGTCGTACAATAATAATCAAGTGGGGTGTCATAAGATAGGGTTTTGTTTAGACATTCCAAAACCGTTTTTATTTTGATTCTAGGTTTAATAGTTTTTGAGTTGTTGTAAAAATTATAAAATTGGCAAACCCAGTATAACGTGAGCTACCATTTCTTGGAGTTTTAATAATTTTGTAGTTCAAGTAAGACTGGTACATAGCAAGACGGCGATTTCGAAGCGATTTGCAAAGTTTATTACAACCATTGGTCAATAAAAATTGTTTGGGTTTTATTAACCTCCGACCATCACGAGATCTCAGTTCGGGGCGAACTACTAGTATAGTGTAGGGGTGCACTAAGAAAGGAATTTTGAGAAGTCACACTCCTAAAGGGTCTAGAACGCGAGCAAAGCCGCGGGCGACGGCTAGTTTTTTTATAAAATCGCTTTAATAATAAAAATCTCACGCTAGTACTTACGAAAATGATATTACTTACTATTACCATCACTTCATCATCCACAGCCACAGCCCCTTGGTTTGTGCCACCCTACCACGATCGTGTGCTAGTTTAACCGATTAACGATCTACGACAGGGTCGATGCGATGTCGTCCCCCATCTCGCTTAGGAAGTTTTTCCGACATGACAACAATGTCAAGGTTCTTGAAGTTCCTGAGGTGTAGCACTGTTTCACATCACAAGTTCCCACCAGAAATTATTTTTCGTCGAAAGACAATCAAACACAACAGGAACATTTGAAAAGGCATATTATACACTAATCTAGATAAAAAATAGTATTCTTCACTTAGTCCGGCCCTGTACTTTGTACAGGCTTTTTGCAGGCTGCTACTTTGTGGCTGATAGTTTCAGGCTCATTTTGGCGCGTAACTTTTGTGTACATTTTCAACCTATAAATTATATTCAAAGTCTAGCCAGTTACAATTGCATAAATATAAATAGCCCGTTGTTCCACTATCAAAATTCAAATGATTCCTATACAGGAAACCGTGTCAAATATTTCATTTCATTGTAACTCTTATACATAATTCAGATGGTATAATCCTGCGGTGGGCTGACCTAGATGCTAGATCACACACAGAGCGTACTAATTTAATATTTGCGATTTATATGTGTGGTTTAACAATGAAACCTACTTCGTATTCACGGTCAAGTGATTCATTTTTTAATTTACTACTGGAAATAAAGAAGGTAAATTGATTTTAAATGTTTACACGCAGTAGACTTATACAAGTACCTACAATGGTTATGGTTTTTGCCCAGTACAATAACTAATTATTGATATAACATGTTAATCCTTGTAGTGATTTCGCATGTAGATTGCATAGGTAATTGGCATAGTTACTCAATAAACCCAAGTTTTTATATACTTAGGCTCGTATTCTGATAAAGAAACCGTTATTCAAGCATAGATTTGTAGGAAACAGTAAAAAAATAGTATGCTTGAGCCCGGATCAGTGCCTTATACCGCGTTCACACTATGCCATTGCCGCTGCCGGCATTCATGCCGCGGACTTATTGCCACAGCAACATCGCCTTTATTCTCACCAAGGAGCTATGGCATGAACTTGGCAATATTGCTGTGGCAATAATTCCGGAATTAATCGCGGCATTCATGCCGGCAGCGGCATGGGCATAGTGTGCACGCGCTATTAGCAGTAGGTAAATGCGTAGAATGGATCACCCCACCACACCATACTAAGCCCACGTTAATTGAACGTCACATACATTACTTTTGGCATCCGCAAGCATCATGTGCCCGTATTTTCACCATTCATTGTCCTTTCATGCTACCTATTCTCGGAGCTAAACTATCATAGTCATCAATTAATCAGCGAGTGACTAAGCTTTTCAATTATTTCGGACTATGATTCTGTGATGGCAGTCACGTCTACCTATTCTTCAATCATCACACATGTCATGCCGTTTGTGGTGTTCGAAGTACGTCATCATGAAGGCGATGATACACTATGCAGGCAAGTTAACATGACTACTGGCGTTCAGGCAACGGCTATGATACACCATGCCTGTGGGCGAGTTGCCATGCCAACTGTTAGCAATGCAGCGTAGAACCAACCTCTTTGAGTTATAAAGAGTATTGGTTCGCGCTGACCGGCAGTGTTTGAAAATGGAAGACCCATGGATGACACAACGAGCGATGGCAGCGAGACTTGTCAGTCGAAAACAATGGCAAAATTAGTGTGGATGTGGATATACGAATTATTATGAAAAATACTATGATTAATACACTAAAGCGCTGTTTATTACTGTTGTAGCTTATACAACTAGCGTTCAGAGTGACAAACGGAATGTTTGGACAAACAATAACCTACCTATACCTGGAAGAAAACCGATGGACGCAATCTATCCACAATCCCAAAAGGGTGCTTCCCAAAGCTTTTGAAACGATTGATAGATGAGATCAAGATCAATTCTATAAATAACATGTTAGCAGGCTTTCGAGAGACCGGCATTAATCCCCTGGACGCCAACGAAGTTTAGTCGAGACTCCCTTTAGAACCACCTAGCGAGTATGAAAATCAACAAATAATAGAAGATGCAGTTTTAAGCATGCTTAAAGAAATGCGCTACGGAACAATGAATATAACACAGCAAAATAGAAAAAGAAAACTCAATATTGTAGCAGGAAAAAGTGTTGGTTCCGAAGCGATGGATGTAACTAGGTAACAGCCACTAATGCTTGACAGTGAAAAAAAGGATGACACCTTCGAAAAAATCTTTCCTGTTATGAAGAATAAACCATGGGACACGAGTTTTGACATTTTTTTGAAACGACACATAGCACTTTTATTTTAATAGTTTTTCTTGAGTTATTGTGAGTATTGTTGTTAATTTTGGTGGAATTTTAACCAATAATACTTAGGTCGTAACATAAAGTGTGAGCCATTGGAATAAATGTGTGTAAAGTGGTTTTTCTGAATGTGAAAATTCGTGTTAGGTTTTGAAGAGAAAATCCACCATTTTCTTTTCAAAACAAACGACAGCCGACCTGACAAATGACTTGACTTGACTTATTTATTACAATTTTAACACTTGACATTGGCAAAATTGTCTGTCGAAATGACGGACAGAGGCCATTAACGAAGATAAGAAGAAGAAGAATAAACCATGAATTTATTTGACTACTGATCTAAAAGACGCCTAACGCCATCTATTACGCATGGTCAAAAACCTATAATCACGTTTCCTAGCGAAATTACAAAATGACGTCAGTTGACATCAAACAATGCGTAAAGTAGACACGTGCTCTGTGAAAATTATGATCAAGCAAGTACGTCGAAGGAAACATTCACTAAGTCTACCTTACTTATCTTAGAAGAAGAAATACGCGGTGTATGTTCAACAAATTCCAGAAGAATATTACGTGAAAATATGATGTCACATAAGAGACGCCTTCTTCAACAAGTCAGACTGAAATCAGTTAAATATTAAAAGAATAATAGAATTTGACAGGCGTCATGGCTCAGTCGGTAGTAGCTCTGCCTTCCGTGCTGTGGGTCGTGGGTTCGATCCCCACCGGGAACAAACATTTGTGTGTTGTAAACATAGATGTTTGTTATGTGTCTGGCTGTTTCTATGTATTATAAGTATGTATTTACAAAAAAAAAAAAAAAAAAAGTATGTATGTATTCTATCAGCCATCTAGTTTCCATCGTACAAGCTTTGCTTAGTTTGGGACTAGAAGGCGTTGTGTTAAGTGTCCGTGAATATTTATTATTATTATTATTATTATTATAATAAAAAAATATGATCAAAATACAAACTCTCCTATTATGACACTTAAGTCTCACGGCATCCAGTGCTTCGCATGTAAGAAAGAAGAAGCGATCAAGTCGGTTACATATAGTTTAGAATTTTCTTTAGGTTTAAATTATTTTCACAATGTGCTATGTGATTGTTATATAATATAAGATTGAGTTTTTTGATACTGCATTGCACATTTTGATATTATTATATATATTTTAATAATAGTGCCTAAACTACAGAATTGCCAGAAGAACAACTGGTGTAATTAAAAATCCAGGACCTGAACCAGTACTAACCCACGAAGGTGAAAAAAGAATTGTAGATCTTGCGAAACCTCTCTAATGCCCCATGGTTCCTTATGAACTCTGAGCTGCATGATGAACTAAAAATCAACACAATCAGCGAAGAAATAAAACTGACCTCAACCAAATACAAAGAACTCCTACACGCACACCCTAATCACTTGCCTACACAGCTCACTACCATCAGCTACCCCAAAAGGCTACGCAGACAACACATCACTGAACTAGATGGGTTATGATTCACAAGAAAAGGAGAAGTGCTCGCTGGAGCTCCCATCCTACATGCCTGACTGCTTACACCAAACCTGCTCATAGTCTGAAGACAGATCGCAGATCAAAATAGAGAAAGAAAAAAAAGAATTGTAGAGTGGCTTATCAACCTAGGAAAGTGTGGCTTTCCTCTGAAAAAATCAGAGCTTCTCGATACAGTTCAGAAAATTATGAAAGACACAAAGACTCCTAATACCTTTACAAATGATTGTCCAGGGCCAACTAGGAGCTAGAATGGAGCAAGTCCGAGACTGTGACCCATCATTCCGGCAGTCGAATACAAGGAACTATACTGAACACTGAGTGCATGTGGTTTGATTTGAAGTTTCCTGCCAATGGTAGCCAAATAACACCAAAATAGTTAAAATTAAAAATGAAGAACTCCAGTCTTGTCTGTGATGTGCTGCGCACAGATTATGTAGAGTAAGGACCAGCCCAGAGCGTTTTTAAACAAACCAAAAAACCGAATCAACTTACCCACAACTAAGCCTGAAAAAGCCCCCTTTACCTACTTAGAACACACAATAATATTGTAATAATAATAATATAATATTGTGAACGATTGTTTGAACGCCATACGAATAAATAAATAAAAGAACACACAAGGGAAAGCCCTAACCGTGATAAGCAATCTGTTGATATCCCATCGTAATCATCGCACGTACGGGCAATTGAGCGCGCAAAAATACCACACCGATATGCTATTTATAAAAACAAACGCGCATCGCTGAGCTTTAATGCTAGACGCGTCGAGGTTAGTACGGATAATGATGACATAAATAGTGTGTTTTCCTCTTAACAGAACATTAGCCGCATCTAAAGACATCACGTTAAACAAACAATCAAGAAAAGCAACGCGAAATATCACTTGTCAGGACAGAGATGGATGAAAATTGCTCACCTACCTTTGCTTTCAAAGCGAAGACGGTGTTTCTTCTTCCGTAAGATTGCGCCGCATAAAACGCCAGACCGCCGCCGAAAACACACGCACATGTTGCAAAAACTTTGTTTATTTGATTACCTAGCTTTATATTACTAAAATTACGCCTGATATTATGTGTAAACTGCACTTTTCTAATTAAATTACTGGAAGACCTGCTCAGCGTAGCCATGTTGAAACTGACTGGCCGGTAAATGACATGTACGAAAGAGATAGCAGTTTACTATGTCCTGTAAGTATACGAGAGTGAAAAAGACAATCGACTCGAGCCGTCAAAAGCGCATGCGCGTCGCGCGAAAAACCCATGCAAAATCAAAGTAAATTATGAAGTACCTTTGTAGCGTATCCATTTAACTAGATTTGAATGTTTTTACTTTTGCAAGTTTATTTGCAAGTTGGAGGTTGCCTGCAGTGATGCAAATACTTTAAAATAATAAATTACTTCTAGCTGGATAAATTTTTTGTGCGTCAGACAGCTTTCTGAAATTCTTTGAAATTTTCAAATTTTGCACACAGAAAAATATAAACAAGTTAAGTTAAAACTAAAGATATGTACAATGGCGAGCTTAACCCTAATAAGAGCTTTAACAGTGTAGCAACATAATTATATTTTTACTAGCTGACCCGACAGACGTTGTCCTGTCATTACTCTTACTGTCAAACAACTGACAGTTATTTCAAATTTAAAAAAGGTTTCATGGAAAAGGTTTTTTTTTAGACTACTAAGTAGGCAAACAAGCGTACGGCCCGCCTGATGGGAAACGGTTACCGTAGCCTATGGACGCCTGCAACACCACAGGTATCACATGCGCGTTGCGGACCCTTGAAGAATTTTAAAACACCCTTTTTGAAGTGCCCCATATTGTAGGTACTTTCACCCCCCCCCCCCATTTCAACCCTTTTTTCGCATTAAAAAGTAGCCTATGTCCTTTCTCAGGCTCTAGACTATCTGTGTACCAAATTTCATTGAAATCGGTTCAGTAATTCTGCCGTGAAAGCGAGATGGACAGACAGTTACTTTTGCATTTATAATATTAGTAGGGATAGGAAAGTAGGGATTTTGGCTTCTGTGCCACGTTACTCCAGAGTATTTTTATTCTTAAAGTAAGAATCCTTGGTAATGGTTGTTAACTGGATGCCCGCTACACAAGTCCAAGTGTAAAATATAACCTACTTATTTTCTAGAAATACAAGGAATGCAGTGGAGCATTTATTTTTATATTAGCTTGTCTCTATGCTAAGATTTAGGAACTTTTATAAAAATAAATGATGCTGATTCATAATATATCTTTTATTATAATTCAAATGACTACATATTAAATAAGTTAGTTACCTTTGAAACTTGGTAACAATTTTTTTTACCCAACTACAGCGAAACAAAAAGGAGGGTATATGATTTTCAAAATAAATAACTTTGTTGCACCAACCTCCGTAATACCCCTTGCATCATACACCACCCCATAGGCCAATGACTCATGGTGATTTGATCATCAACAGTAAATCATACTAAATGATCAGTTATATCCTCATTACTTTGGTTTATTTCCGTCGTATCAATGACAGTTTCCATTGTTGGTGCATGTTCAAAATCTGTAGTTGCAGCTGTTTCCGTTTCCTCAGGTGTAACGGATATCATTAGCACTCGCTTAACTGCTTCCGCACTATCATACATTCCATACTCTGCCTGCCACAGAAGTGTTGTGATCAGCTGTTGTAAGTTACCACAAGTTCGCGGAGTCTTAATCTTTCTTAATTTATTCGCTACATACTCTCCGAAAACTGAATACTCGTCTTTTCTTTGTTGTGGCTCTTCGTAGACTACTGTGTCAGGTTTTGGTGCTGCGTAGAAGCATGGTAAGTCAATAGGGGATTGAACTTCTCGTTTTATCTTACGGTACCTAACTCTCCTATTACGCTTTGGTTTGGGTTCGAAGGTTTCGATGTGGGTGATATGGTAAGGGTCTTCGTCCAACCATTCTTCTGCCGAGTTGTCATCTCCGTGCATTTGACGGACCATATTCAATGTGGCCGACTCATCCTCTGGGTCGGAGTCACTGGCGTTTTTTATGGATTCTAACTGAAAGAAATAGGTAAATTTATCCTAGTTTTCCTTACAATCATCATCATTACTTGTCATGTCCACTGAATACTTTTATCTCGTGTGGCAATGACAGAGAGGTGGCTCATAATGAAATAGTTTTTAGTGAAATTATGATACCTTCAATAGCATATATTGGTTGTAATAACTCCAAACAATCAGACAATATTAGTCAAACAGTGGTACAGAACCAAAACCAAATGCATTCAGTGGAAGCCCAGGGTTTTAGCATCTTGAATCTTTATTGTTTGTTTTTAGTTTGTTTGTTTTTTTGTAGATGCGAACGATAGAGATTGGAGATTGGAGAAATCAGAGGTACCTACCTACCTATATAATCGATTTATTGATCAATCAAAATCGAGTGTCGAGGAGCCCAGCCAAGCCAGCCTACTCTATCAAACACAGAGGTGGACGGACGACGACGACGGACGGACGGACTAAAATAAAATAAACAGGCTTTTATTTATGTATAGGTTCTTACGTTTGACACCGAAATCCGTGCCGCATAATTCTTTCTTTTTGTAGTTCTAGAATCTTTGACTTCACTAATATTTGGGATTGAAGACTCGTCCATATTTCCACTCTCCGACATCTCCCATTGAATAGGATGTTTGTTGGACAAATGCACGCGTAAATTAGTTGTATTTCCAAAGAATTTATACTGGTTTTCACACAATTTACACACCACAGCGATGCATCTATTATTCTCATGGATACGTTCGAAGAACTTCCACACTGCAGATGATATTTTCTTCATGTTTATTACTTCACTTTGCCGCCCAAAATTAAATATTAAATTGATCACCGATTATTTTGAGAATCGAATCGAAAATCTCACGAGTTGAGTTGAGAACAAGGATGGAACAAAATGGCGGCGGCGATCGACTTATCGCGGATCGAGTAGGTAAAAAGCATCGAACGAAACGAATGAAAGGTTCGACGGTGCTGCTACCCTGAAATTGTATTTTCCCTGTCTCAGTAACAAATACAAATATTTTCACACGGCTTTCCCCTAAACAAGTTTAAGAATTTTTGTAATAATATTGATGACGGTTACCTATATTTTTCTTCTGTAGGTACCAAAAATCTGGTAAATTGTTATAACAAATTAGGTAAGTATTCTTACTTGAAAATTCTTAAAATCTTAGGTTACATATTATTATTGACTTCAAGATCACAATTATTATTTATTATGCGTTTGGTCACATTTACATTTATTGTAGGTATCTTTATTTGTTTCACGCACCGTCAAAATTATTATACCCTAGATAAGTAGGCACGTATCCAAAAATACCCTAAATTATGGGGAAAATAACCTACAACAGCACTAAAATGATACACCTTTGTAGCTGTCATTTCTTGGCACTGACATGACATGGCAACTGACGTACGGTGACGGCGATATCGGCGCGCGCAGGCGGAGAGGGGCAGTAGGTAGGTGGTACTACTTCGTTCATCTATGTTACTAGTAGGTACCTACCTAGTATGATAGTACTTAGGTACAGTCAGCGGGAGGTTGTCAGCTTATTAATTCCGTTACTAGAGTTGGGCACTAACTCATACGTATATTTATCAGTAATTATAATCTATAGTGCTCTCAGTGTTGTCGGTGTTTCTAGGCGACGGTGACCGCTTACCATCAAGGTACGGTGGGCCGTATGCCTGTTTGTCTACTACTAACATAAAAAAATATATTTAGGTATATGATCAATGCAAACTTACCCACCTATGTTCTTATGTAGGCACTTAGGTAATTACTTAATGAAGTAAAAAATGATGACAATATAGGTAGGGTAAATAAAATAAACAAAGAATTTTTTACAGAATCAGATTTATTTGTCGGTAGGTAGATGAGGCTGTAAAAGGTTATTGTCAAAAAGTTTATAAATTAATCTTCATGTAGTAGGTAGGTAGATAAGTACAATACCTAAATTGAAGTTCCTACCTAGGCAGGGAAATGACGTTTTCATACACTACACTTTAGGTAGATAGATAGGTAGGTAGGTACTAGTTTAATGTTTATATTTAGTCATCATATTACGTAAGTAATTTTGAATTTAATTATAAGTACCTAGGTACTACACTTATGAAATGCACTAGTCAAAACACGAACATTAAATAGATTATTATTTTATAGCATGTATCGAAGTTAAATAAGTAATACTGTTGACTCTTCGTTACTTTCTTATACATAGGCTCTTTGAGGAATAGAGGAAGTACCTAGCAGCCATTGACAAAAATTACTGGGTCTGAGTTTCTGTGGCAGTTGAGCATTTCGTGAAAAAATAAGCATATTTTTTAAAGAAGTGTGTGAGAGTCTGTAGAATATAGCTTACAAATCAATCTAGTTCTGAAATAAAAGGTCAGTAGGTAATTGGTATGAGTAGGTTGGTATTTATATATATTCACGAAATGCTCAAATTAGTATACATACCTACATAAGTAAAAATAATTTAAATCTTTTTTTGAAGTATAATGTAAACTATTTACAATAATAATTTCACTATTTAAAACATCCCCTTTCCTCGCTATATTTATAGTGACATCTATATCGGAAGGTATAAGAACTTACAATAATGCGTTGAATCGGTAGGCTGACCCGATCGGGCTATGGCACTTGGACATCCTATTTTATTTCACACTCATATTTTTACACCAGCATTGATGCTAAATTAGGCAAACGCACAAACTGCTACAATTCTGAACTGACATAAGTACGAGTAGGTACCTGTACTTAGTACCTACTGATAGATATAGTACTGGGTAATAAATGCATTCAAAAATATACCTACTAGGTAAGTTTGATACCGATAGAGAAAAAGATTGATATACCTAAGTGCCTAGGTGCCTATGTAGAACCGTATAAAAATTATAGTGCGTGGAGTCCCTCCGCGCGGAAGAAGTTATACTTCGAGTGCCATTTGCGTTTTGTGGGGGTCTCCGTATGTGATCACTCTCGCTCTGTCTCTTTTCCTCCTCCCCAGGAGCGTTAAACGTTTAACGCGTTATATGTTGTCTCTTTCTATTCCTCCTTCGTTTAACGTTTAACGTTTTACGCTGTCAGTTGGAAGTCGCATTAAAAGTATAACTTCAAAAATTTTAAGAAGTTGCATTTTCTAAACTAACCTAATTTGACCTCTCTAAAATTATAGCCGTCTTTGTCGTTTCAGTTTCTGAGAAAGAGACGGCAACATTTTTAGTGCTGTGCTGTCAAATTAGGTTAGAAAAATTCAACAAGAGAATCGATATACCATTACGAATTCGAATTCTTTTGGAGAGTTGATACTATGGACGCACAACTTTAGTGGATAAAAATATTGCCATAACTAAAATTGAGAGTTTTTTATAACTAAATTAAATAAAAGCAGATCCCTGCGCACCGAGTTGGGAGTTTGCCTAATTAGCCATTACATGTTGCCTAATAAACGGAACCTTTTCACAGTTTAGTATCTACGAACTGGATTCAAATCTAAGTTAAAAAATAACTACATTACTACCTGCCAGGATACTGCACTGAGGAAGTAGGTACACATAATATTACAAGCGAAAATACTGCATCTAAAATAACTTGGTATAATTTACAACGAATCAAGATTTCTAACGAATAATTTACTGACTGTAACGAAAACTGCAGAAAATCCCTTCCACTGACGATATTTTTTATTTCATTAGGTACCTAAGCTAATTTGATCGATAAAGTACCTACTTTTAAATGCGCGATTGTGTGGGATTTCATGCTTTTTTCGTTTCGAAACCTAATGTACACTACAATAAAATTATATAAATTAACATCATCTGCCTACATACGTACGCACATAGGTACTCATCTAAATAGCTTGCTGCAAATACATACATACTTTACAATACACCTTCTTGGATACGTAATCAGCGAACATCATTCATACGTCTAGTCTGTGCCACAGATCATACAATACTATATATACTCTGTGCTATGCAAGAAAATAAAAACTCATCAGAGCTGCCAACCAAATAAAATGCAATTACGAATTATTGAAGTAGGATGCAGAATGTAGAAAGGACATATATATGACACTGTTTTGCCTATTGTTTGTTCGCTGACTAAATTCCAAGATATAAGCTACGAACTTTACGCAGATTATAATATTGCGAGGGATATCAAGAGAATGTAAAAATCCATTCAATTACAATATTTGCAAATGCATTCATACACGCTATACAAAACTTCCTACACATCACAATATTGTTACCGAAAGGACTTAAAAATATAATACACATAAAGTGGCTCACTAAAAGTACAAGCGTATGAAATCCTACTTATCTACATTCGGTTGGAACCTATAGGGGACGAGAGAATAATAATTATAAAACATCAACTAAAACGTTAACAAAATACGTCTTTCTCTATGGAAAATAAATAAATTTACAAATTAGATACTCGTTTTAAAACTACACTAGTAGGTAGTCACTTCGTCGTCGTAATCACTACGTTCTTTTGATGAGCCAAGACGAGCGATCCTATATAGAGAGCATGAAAGTAAACGTGAGATTAGTTAGGTTATTAAACTGAAGATTTTTTTAATCTGATTCAATCTTAGCTGAATAGTTTATCTGAAAAATAGTAGTCTCATAGAAAATGTGATATACTTATACGAGATCGCTCGCCTAAGCTAATCGATGAAACTTAGAGTAAAATGAAGCAAGCCGTCCGCCGCACTACGTAACCCTATCATAGCCTAGGCCGAAACCAACACTAACTTACTCAGTCCATTTTTCAGTCAATTTCTTATGAAATTACACCTCCATGCATACCAACTAAGTACATAAGCGTTTCGGAATGCCCTCCTATGTGTTTATCAAAATGTGTATGAAGTGACATACAAATAAAATAACACATCTTTGGATATTTAAAACATTTGAATAGGTAATTTTTCCAGGACATTTCGGTTAATAAGGAAGATGAATCTTCGAAGCTTTGACACGTTTACACTGTGCTTTACGTTATATTATAATCGAACAGCTTGTTGCAAGTTAAAACTTGGAGGATAAGATAAAAAAAGAACCTGCGGAGGAAAGAAAATGAAGTCTTATTTGCGAGTGAAAGTACTTTGAAATTGATTCCGAAACGATAAGTATTTAGGCTAAATTTTAATTGACAGGAATCGTTGCCTTTCTCCTAACACAGTTCCACCTTACCCAACGATAATCTCGACTGGTAAACATCAAAAATATTTAATTTACTCAAACTACCGTATATTATTTTAATAACTGTCTACGTGTAACAGTAACTAACGATTGGAATCATGCATGATAAACCTACGTTAAAGCGAACTAGGAATATAAAAAATGAGATAGTTCATTTCAGTAGCTTTGGTTGATATAATATCATTTGCTTCATCAAACGCTGACACTCGATGAATGAGTATTTTCTTTCATACTTACTACAAGGGAAGAGTGAAGAAAAGCGGATTGGCTCAACTTTAGTCGAAACATGAAATTGGTATAAGATTTATCATAAGTTTTTTCTACTAAACACCTGTAAAAAGACAGTAAATTTAGTTTCTACTGTTGTTAAAATTTCGGATGCAGGCGGAAGCTCTGTTCTGAGCGTGACCAGTTAGTTGACCAAAACCGCGAGAGAGCAATGCTACTTGAACGATTCGCGAGCGAGCAGACCCTTAAGAACATCACTAAATAGGAATGATAGAGAGATTCTTGCACGTGTAAGTGTGGAACGGTGCTAGTGTGCAAGCGCGACGGCTGCCCCGACCGCTACCAGTGTCCGACTCACGCGCGTTCGACCGCCTCCAGCGCGGTCGCCGACCGAAAAAACTCTGAATCGGTCGTCGTGGACATAGTCGACATGGTCGACTCGTCCCACGTCACCTCGGTCGTCGTCGTAGTTCCGTTCTCGTGTTTTCTTCTCGATTTCGGATGTCGCTTCTTCTTCGGACCGTTGGCTTTTTTGTGCTTTCTTTTATGCCTCGAGTTTTGTTTCTGTACTCGTAGCATGCAGTTTCTGTGCCTGGGCGGTGGTCGCTTCATCTTGCCGCGATGTCGTCGTGGAGGGCAGTGCGTCTGCTTCGGCCCGCTCCACAGGACTGGCTTTGTTAGCGTCAGCGCGTACCCCGAGAGGTTCCCGAGATGTTCCCGGGCTATTGGGATCTGCGTCCGCCTCGCTTTGCCATTATTGGCGAGCGCCAAGAAGGTTTTCTTCCCGTTGCGTATCCGCGAGTACGTATTATAGTTGTTTTCCTCCATATGTTCCTCGAACACGCAATCTTCGGAGAGATCCTTCTGGAACAATAGAGAAAGTCATGATAAGTATTGATCGTGATTTACCAAACAAAGACACAGTTTGAATTGAACAATTATTAAGTGCATACTACTAGTGCCGATATACTTTATCGTATCCATAGATTGTCATACCTACAACATAAACCTCCTTTATTTACAGAACATACATCGTAAAAGGAGTTGTTGCCTTACAATGCCAATATTTAAACCGGGGACCACCCTTTTAGGAAACAGTATTGCCCCTAGACAGAACGCCGTTATGGTTAACAACCAGGTGCTTGAAACTGGCAAACTGGCAATACAAATTGGCTTATTCATAAATATTTATAAGTGAATCGCTCTAGGGTGTTCTAATGGCGGTTAAATTGTCCAAGACGTGGCTTATTGGAGCATTAAATTCAATCTGCGATGGTTTGTGACCTGCAGAACTTGCAGTGGGCGAATATTATTGTTTGATTTATGAAGCTGGCAATTTGTTCTATCGGAAGTCGTTTAGTCTTTGCCATACTTGGTATATTAGAAGCTTAACTTGTTGCTTTTGTAACACGTAGGTAGGTACCTTAAACAAGACGTATAACCTACTGAAAACATAGATATTTGTATTTCACTTTCAGGGTCAAGTGGCAAGCGTAAATCGACTTGTCAAATGCTTTACGAATAAACCGGTCACCACGATAATATCTGATTGTATTCAACTTCCAAGATATCAGATTTCTATTGTAATATTTTACATTTAAATCCCCTAAGGAGATCATTTTACAAGTCTACACTACAAAATAGCTACTTTAATAACCGTAACCATTTTAATGGTCCACATTAAAACTAAACGGGTTATAACTCTAAAACAATAGTTTGACTCTACTAAGATGTCGGAAGCATTATGGCACAGATTACTTAGAGGGCGTAGATCTCAAAGCCGTAAGAACTTTTATGCATAACACAACTTGAATATGTTGGTATGAATATGAACTACAAGAACGGGTAGGTATGAACGAACAGTTCTGTTCATCATTGTCCTGTAGAGATTTGACAGGTTATCATTTAGTAGGTACATTTAAATCGGAGATGGAGAAGGCTCAAAATCTTTCTTTTTGGATACCTATGCTGCAACGGAGGCTTGTTCTCTACCTTTATCTTTTAAAAACCAACCCTGATTCTTACGGTAAAGTAAACATACTCTCATTTTCCTTCGCATAGTCGAAAAAAACCTGGTGATAGTTTTCAATATATTTTATGTTCTCAGATCATATATATACATACATGTATAATATTATGTATGTATGTTATCACATAACAAACTGAGAAATTCCCAGCGCGTTCCAGAGCTAGTTGGCTCCATGAAAAATTATGTTCTAACAATTTTTATAACTCAGGGCTCTCATCGTACAATAATGCACATAGTAATGGTAGATTCAGTAATCAAAGTTGTCAACGGTAGTACCGAGTATTATTGCCAGTATTGCCACCCATGGCGGAAGCGCTGCGGGGTCCGATATTGCTATGGTGGACTCAACTTGTGAAAGGTGGTGAGTCTGTGTCTAAGAAAAAAACCAGTGAGAAAAGATCTACCGACATTTTATATAAAAAGTAGTCAAAATCGAGTAACTAGTAAAATTATTAAATTATTTTGTATACTTTTTTAACTCCAACGGCCCTTATCATAACTCAGGTAATAGTTATTTTTTTACACAATTTGTGAAATGATTTTTTATTAATAATACACCATGCGAAAACTTAGTTTAGTTTCATTAGGTTGTCTATAGGTAAATAAACATAAAAATTATAAAAATACGTAATGCAGCGCATCCCTTCTGCAAAATAGACAACCTTATTTGAATTTAGTTTTGAACAGTTGGCACCAGTGTGCTTGGGTGGCGGGAAAGTAATGTTTCTAACAGTTTCGCACTGTCGCTAAGAGAGGTCGTTACTTACCCCCGGGCCCTTAGTTCTGGAATTAATTTTGTAGTCTATGGTTTATTGTATGTGGCCATTCCTGTAGTTAATGGATGGAGGCACTGTAATTGTATGTAACGGGAATTAAAGAGATATAATTATTACTATCGTAGATATTTATTATTTTCTAATGATAAGACAAAAAAGCGCACCTAATTACGAAAACTAATCGCACGTTTATTTATTTTCATACAAATTAATGAACGAATTTACTTATTTATAAAAAAAAAATGTTTTTTTTCTACTAATTTTTTTAAAACTTTTTTTGTGATGTTTACTACCTACCACTACCTACTACCTAGATTCGTATTAAGATTATACAGAAAGTAGATACCTACCTCTATAAGGTCTTGTTGTAAAAAAGCTACTGTTCAGGAGACCAACAGAAGATAATTATTTATAACTATACCTACTATTAAACTTAAACTTAACTTAACAAAATCCTTATTGTTTTATCGACATAATTACTTACTTAGGTTCTTTCATTATTTCTTAAGGAACTGCAATTAAGAGATAAAATTAACCGTTACTAATAGTTTAATTAAAGTATTTAAGATATATGGGTTTCTTTGAAACAGGAACCGCTATAAAGCGGTTAAAAAATACGTACCTACCTACCTAGGTCGTCCAGTACCTATATACTATAGGCTATATTATAAGTACCTCGCAGTATAGAACAAACAACCACTGCTGTGGAATAAGGATTCTCAAATAGTAACCACGAATCAAATGGCGGACTGTAAGATGAATGGCCCATAGACATTTTAAAGATCGCGGGATGTTAGTCTAGTAACGTTACGGTGGTAACTTTTTAGGAACTAATAGTAATAACCACTAAATCTTTTTGAAAATCAGCCTTATTTCTTCACAGATAATGCCTTGATGATTCTATAATTCAAACTAAAGAAATACTTTCTTTTGACGACCTTAGATAGTCAATAACAAGGTTCAAAATGGTTTGTTGAATTTATTAAATGAACTTGCACGTGGGTGCCTTTATCTTATCACAATTTCCACAACAGGACTCGTCAAACTCGGTAACCCTAGAGAATTAGGCAATAGGGATTGATAGTTTATTCAGTATCGATAATGAGCTTATCGACTAATTTGAATATCGATAGCACCATTACTCAGTGGATTAACTAAACGCTTCTTATCATTTAAATTAGCCATTTGTTGAGAAATAAGGTGTTCTTTAAATTATTATGCATTCTGTATAGAACTTTTTTTACTTTGTCCCTATATTTACATAATCGATACATTTAAAAATATTCAAAAGTAGCTAAGGGTGAATAACTTTTATTATTCTACAGTAGGTAAGTAGGTGCTTACTGCTAGGTTCGTAAACTACCAATTGACTTAATTTAACTTGATATCATACTTATGTCGGTGCTAAATAAAATTTTAAGACGATCAAATTCAAATGTTATGCGAGCTTTATTTTATCGAGAAATGCTTATTTAAACATTTAGTAGCACTTAACCGATTATAACATTGATTTATTACACAGAACCCCCTCATGTATGAATAAATGCATAATTATGTAAAGCGGAAACAGTTGATCCATAATTTTGTATGTAAACACACACGCACAATTTTCAAACAAGACTAGCAAGTTCCTTCTGGTCCCACATTTCTTACAACTATAAATATTGATTCTTACAATATTAGCATACATTTTCTAATCGGTAAATCGTGTCCACCGCCAGGGGTCAAACATCTTCGGCTCGTGGATTTATCGATATCGATGATCGGTGATAGATTGCACGATACTAGTGGCAGGACATATAGGGTTATCACTTACAATCTTTATAGCGTAAAAAGTAAAAAAATATGTCGCAGACTGCCACACTGTCTTGTATATTCAATATGATGTAGGTAATTCAGTTTTACTGTTTTCAATGACACGTTTCGTCTACGTGTCAAAACATGGTTATAAAATTCTCTATACTGAGTTTTTTTCTGGATGTGTTAAGACAGCAAAACCCTTTTAATGAAAACGTATATATAGTAAATTAGTTGCGGTGCTTTGCTTTTTTAATTTTAAAATAAATGTATTTAACCCTGAAGTAGGCGCGATGTTTCTTGCGTGGGTGGGTACAGACATAGGGAACATTTTGTCGCTTATTTAAGTAAAACTGGATCATAAGTAAGTGGCTAGTTAGTTTTTTTTTCACTAGCTGGATACCAACGGACTGTTTGAAAGTGATATTATCATCATCATCAATCAATATATATAAAACTCTTTTGAAGCTGACAGAGAATCAACGCACAGCCTAAACTATAAGTCCTAGAGGTATGAAATTTGGAGGGTAGTATCCTTATATAGTGTAGGGGCGCACTAAGAAAGGAATTTTAAAAAGTCACACTCTAACGCGAGCAACGCCGCGGGAGACGGCTAGTCATCATCATCAATATATATAAAACTCTTTTTAAGCTGACATAGAATCAACGCACAGCCTAAACTACAAGTCCTAGAGGTATGAAATTTGGAGGGTAGGTTCCTTATATAGTGTAGGGGTGCACTAAGAAAGGAATTTTGAAAAGTCGCACCCTAAAGGGTCTAGAACGCGGGCCACGCCGCGGGCGACGGCTAGTTAAGTATATTCCTTTTTCCTTACCTTCCAGCCTTATTTTAGTCAAGCAGCGAAATGTTAGCGAATGCTAAAATTAAGTGTAAATTTAGAAAGCATCAGATTCTAATTTACGCGCGTACAAAGTTGTTTATCCAGCTATAAATATGTCAATTACACGGCAAGTCTAGTTGAGAAGGATTTATACGTTGTTACAATTTTATTTAACAGAACTGGCTAAAGAATTTAAAAAAAAATGCAGTCTTGCCTTGTCACATAATTTCAAAAACTTGATTGATATAGTTACCTACGCTTATTCCAGTTTACCCCTGCGTGAGTCCCCTGCGGAGGGGATTTCTGAAACTTTTGTCCAATAATCCCTTTAGCGACCCCTGCGACTGCCAGCAGAGGAAAATATCAAAGTTAGCACGAAAAACTGACGTAAGTACAAATTTACCGATAATTATCTTTTATAGCAGTTAAATAACTTTGTACAGTCTACTAGACCTACCTAAAACTATCTAGGTCGTTCTTGCGTATTTTCATGCCCTGAACTGACTTACGGACCTAGAGTCGCCTACAACGACACACAAGAACTAAGCATGGGTACCGGTTTTCGATATTATCGAAATACCGGATTATCGGACCAAAAATCCGATGATAAAAAACCGATATTGGACGTGACAATTATAGGTTTTTCGATAAAAATATATAAAACTAGCAGACCCTGCCCACAACTTCGTGTTAAGGATCTATCACGTCTTGTCAAGAATATATTTTTTCTCTTACATGTTAAAAGCCAATTTAAATAGAAATATGGCTTTTTAATGGTTCTTTTCATTTTCATTCGTCTAGTTCTATATTATTTTGGTATTTCCGTTCTGTCGTCTGCGAATCTTTTTGTTAATATATGCGTCGTCGGCGGCACCTTTCCGCCAAAACTAACGACGTGTTTCCGAACTGCTTAATCTTTTTAATTTGCATTTTAACTTTTTTTATAATAGCCTAGGGACCGCACACAAACATTCAGTCATGTATTTCTTTGGAATAGACAATCTTCCTTACGTCAGTCCTAGACTAAGATGATTATGGTTGATGTGGCAATTAAAATATTAAAGTTTTTATATCTACCTACTTGTAGACCGAAAAAAATTTTTTTCACAAAGTAAATTATTACTAATACAGTATTTACAATTGTTATAAATAAATACACATGAAACAGTTGAGCTATCTATAAATCATTTGCAACGGTTTGTTATAAAGTTTTCTAGGCTGCTGTGAATTATCTTCAATAGTTTTTTTAAAGTGAATTTGATGGACCTACCTTTCTTTTATGGGTTAATGTTAAGCGGTTAGATTTGCCTATGATTTTTTTCGATTAATATTTGCCCTGAATTCTCACGGAACATCCGCCTTGGAAAAGGTTAAGTAGATTTAATTAAAGTTCGAGCGTTAGACTAGAAACTAATAAAAATATCAAGATCTGAATCTTAATAACTTAATTTTGAACCTAAGTTTGTGGAACAATACAAGTAAATGTTAATTGCTTTTCAATAATTTTTTAACTAAACATCCTTGGAAAACTTTTTACTAAAACTAATTTTTATTTTATAGCAATTAATTCATAGGTTAATGTTTATGATGTCGATAATTTTTACTATTATTAAAATGCAAAAGTAGGATTATAATTTTTTTTTTATGTATTTATACTTACTACCTGTTTTTTTTTATACAGCACACTTTTTTATACCTCGAAGTCCATTCCGTCCAAGGTTGTCAAGAAGACAGCGCTGATTAGCGATAAGACCGCCCATTGTAGGTACTATTAATTTAAGTTTGGTTTTCATTTGATTGTTATCCATAGGTTAAGGTGTACAATGAAGTATTATCTATCTGTCTATCTATCTATTTATTTCTTCCTAAGCTTTAATGTATACTTTTTAACATCGTTTGATAACATAACCTCCAATTTCATCCTTGTACGTTCCTAGTCCTTCCACCCTATTTTTATTTTCGGTAAAAATAAATTTTATTAATTTGTTTATCGCTTGAACCTATTTAAATATCACTTTAAATGTCGTAAAAACAATAAAAAGCTTTCCGCTGTTCCTAAAAAGTATTTTTTCTTTGAACAACTGAGTATCTGGTATCTGCTATGTTTTTTTGAGGAACAAAAAGTATTGTAAAAGGAGGATAGAGTAATAAAAGTTTTACGATCCGATATGGTGTCGCCAGTTCACGCTTTATGTGAATATAACGAGTTGGTATTAGGTTGCTGTTGCTTGATTGGAACAGGGAGATGGAAGGAGAGACGTTGACACATTTTTTTGTAAGATTACTAGCATTTTAGGTAGGTAGCAAACTTACAAAATTTATAAAACTTTAAATGTTAATCCATATTATAATAATAATAGGCCTTTACTGAAGGCCTCTATTGAAGATGAAATACCGGGCTGAGATGATGATGATGATGATGATATACAGCGTCAGGAGGCAACCTAGGTATGCCTAGGCTCATTCTAGTTTTCCCCTATATTAAAGCAACATAAGATTAGAACAAACCTCGTCATAATACCTCAATCATTAAAAATATCAGAACACCTAGTCGTATTAGATAATCTTCTAGCACTTCGCTCCATTTGTATTGTTTTTTGTTAAATCCTACATTTTGTTATTTTTTTTAATATAAAAAGCACATTGATTTTTCAAATGATTTTAAAAATAGCTCCACGTATTTCCAATACGAATTAGGCGCAGATGAAACCGATACAGAAAAGCCGGCGATTGTTAATCATCATTAAATTTATTTCGATTCATAATCTCCTCATCTAGTTTAACCCGAATCCTCAAAAATTCCCAAGTTAATAAAATGGTTACTTAACTTGTAGGATATGAGAAGACGCGGGTTCAAAAAACAAGCTCAAAAAAGTACCGTTAGAATTTATAACTACATATTTAGTTGCGCACTTATTTCTAAGGTTTTATTTGTTTGTCCTCTTGTATAATAAGCCCCATGTAATAGAAACCCTCCATTTTGTAAGCTTTGGTTACATGGAAAATGATATAGGTATAATAATATATCATATAGGTATAATTTTCCTTATATTTTTGCTTTCCTGTGTGACCTGTCAATGGTTTATATGATCAATAGAACAAACCCAACTACCATCATCATCATCATCATTTGATGATGATGCTGTATCAAATTGAAGTAGTTTTTTCAAGTTTTTAAACTTATAAATAAATAAATTATTTATTAAGTTATCAAAGTGAGCTAGGTAAATAATATTTTTTTACTAAAAATAAGCAGTTTTTTTATGCAAGAGTTTAATATCCAGACAGAATGAATTTAGTTAATTTACTTATACTATGCGTTTTTAAACCTAAAGAAACCTAAAACTAACTTCCCACCCACTCTTATCAAAACGTCGATAAAATTCTCTATAAATTAAACCTACCCTAAAAAGTAAGGATTCCGAAGCAAACCTATAAATATTGGGTCATATTAAAACATAAAATAGGGTAAACAATCGTAAATAAAAATTACATCAAAAGCACACAATGGTATCGTTAACTCAAATATAAAATATGCCTATTTTGTGGGGACTTTACACTTTTTTTCGAATCGTTGAGTTTTTTGTGATGGCAACATCAGCGGCGCCTGTGGTGCGGCGAAACCCTTTAGTCCGAATTTAAAATTCGAATGTCAGGTTTGTTTTTTCACGTTTTTTCTTTTTTTGTGCCTATTACCGCTGGTGTCTGTGGTCAGCGTTATTAATCCTCTTCTTGTTATTATCAGAACCGCTTTATTTAAAATGTTTTGTCTATTGTCCACTTTAGTAAGTAGGTGGAATAGTTTTGTGTCTAATGGAGTGATAAACTGTGGACTTCCCGCCTCGTTATGCGCAATTTGCTTCGTTTAAAGATCTGTCGCCACCGAATGCTGGCTTAAACAGCAATCACTGGCATATTGAATAATAGCTTATCCAATTTAAGTTATTATGTTACTTTGATAGGTTCAATGCTAATAATTAAATATTATATAAGTCCATAAACAATATTTTCCAATTTAAAATAGAGCTTTTGCCATGGGATCGATAGTTATTCAAAGGGTCTGGGACAAAATGTATGGAGCCGAGGTCCCACATTTTTTTTAAACTTGCAATTATGGAACTTATTTTATAAGAATACATTTACAATGCAGTTTAAAAAAATGTAACAAGGCCATTATAAAGCATCAGGAATCATATTTTTTAGACATTTTACTTCGAAAAATGCGTCTTTTTCAATGTTATTTACAGGTGTTTACTTCAAAATAATTAGGTACTTTAGTTTGCGTTTTCGTGAATATTACTGCATAATAGATTATAATAGAACCAACAAAAGTTATAAATAACAAAATTAATCTAAATTTAACTAAATACATATAATATGCAAATCGGGACCTGAAATGCCCCAACGCCTTTCCAAATTAAGTTTAACTAAAATAGACCATCGGGAGTATCGGTACTTTACCTCTATACGTTGGTATTTGAATAGTTTACACAAAGATATCCAAATACATTGACCTCCCTTTGATCCCTTATGCTATTCCCTTTAGGTATTTGAAGAACGCTGAGTATTCAAACTTGGTAAGTGCTTTTAAATGAAACAGAGGTTTTAACGGGGTCGCTTTCAACAGATCTATTGAATGTGGACATTCTCATTCTTAAAGTTAAGGACTTGGACTCATAGAGAAAATAAGTAAACCCGGTTAATTAGAAATTAGATAGCTATGTGTGGATATGTTTAGGGTATTATAATTATGATCTGTGGTTTAGGTAAACAGAAAAACCAACCTATCTTTTATTCTAATTTTAAGAATAAGTAAACAACTTTTTATTTGATATTAGCATTAAAAAAAATCTAAAAAATCTGTGTTGCTCTACATTGCAAACTATAATTTATAGATTAATATGTTTATAAAATGTCAACTTTAATATAAACTGAGCAGTTTTCTTTGCCAGACAGACTTTAAATATAATTAGATACCTAGGTAGTAAGTATTTTTTATGATAAAAGTAATGGAACAAGCTGATAGCTCACCTGATGTTAAGTGGTAACTTCTGCCTATAACAATGCATTACCTCACAGAGCAAGTCCAATGAGGACGTGCCCTGTAAGGCAATGCACTGCGTCCATCACTCTGAGACGTAAAGATCTTGAAGTCTCATGTGCCTGTAAGTACTAAGAATATTGATATCCATAATTTTGGCTAATTTTAGACATTTTAGTTTTGGGCGAGCAATGACGATTATTATGGGTGATCTTTTTAATTAAACTAAAGTTTTTAAAACTTCTAAATTCCAACAAGATTAAATTGTCTGATACTAAAAAAAAATCTTAACTAGTTAATTTTACAGTTGTTTTTGACAAATTGTCATGTTACACCTATTTAGATAATTTTCTTCAATAGTTTCGAGAAATCCAAGTCCTTAGTAATATTATTAGAATTTGGTTGTACAGAATGTTCACATGCCCGCGGTGACGTGATATCTCAGCTGGAATTGCAAAGCCTACAAACGGTACTGGACACATTTTGATGAAGTTTTGATTAAACTTTGTTCTAATGTATGATTTGACGCTCATTCTGATGTGAATAAGTTGAAACTGGTTGTTACGTGCCGGTCGACGAAATAAAACACTAAAGATACTACCATGCAATAACTATTTTATTACTAAGAACTTAAATCTACTAAGGGCGCCAGGAGGGTTTTTACAGAGGGTTTTTACTCCCATTTCATCTGAATAAGGAAACGCTCTTTTTCAACTACCTAGGTACCTATTAGTTTTTTTTCCAAAAACCTTTGTTTTACGTAGGTAGTTTGAGAACAAGGTGTAGGTATAATTTTTATTCAGTAAATTGTAATGTTTTAGCAGTTTTCGTTTTTTAATAGTAAATAGTTAGGTAAGTATGCTACTCTCTCTGACTTTTCTCAAGTTAATTGCCCAATAGTCCCCTTGACAGTCCCTCAAATGAGTTAATCCCGAACGAGCAATCAAGGGTTAAGTTGCGTTCGGATTTTAGGGTCGCCAAAGGTCTTAAAAGTGTCCTCTTTTCTCAATCAGAGTAAAGGGATTCGTGGTTAGTCTCATAATCCCCTTTGAGCTGTCCGCTTCACGGGGATTATGGGACTTTTTATTTATTTATAGGAAAACCGACAGCACATAACATAATATAGATTAGGTACAAAAATGGAAAGAGTAGACCAATTAAAGGTTTTCACGAGTAGAAAAGGAATAGATACAGAGCCCCGAGTCTGTGCATTTGTTTTACTTTCGACTCGATTATAGCACACGCAAACGCATTCTTCGCGACGCAGACTTGGGGCTCTGAAAAAATTGTTTTGTCTATAATCCCCTTGATTTCAAAAGTACCTATTTGTTTACTTAGTAAGTACCACTTCAAAAGATTATGTGCAGAGAAATGGATTTTCTGTTAATAAATCACACGCTTCAGCACCAAGGAACCCTCGTCGATCATTCTACTTCCCTCTAAAAGGTATACAGGATAAAAACATAAAGCACGCCTCAGCAATCCTCTATCTACGACCACACGTGATATGACAAATAGTGTTGCGCCGCCGCCTATAATGAATCGACTTCTGATTAATGGTGTCACTCGCTCTTATCGCTCGATTGTCTCCTCCCTAATAGGATCACGGATCACCTTTACTTTTGAACGGAGTAATCACGAACAAATCTATATTCAAGTCACATTGCGCGTCAACGCTAGCTCGACTGCCGAAAGTTGTGGTATCACCGCGCAGTGTATTTCCGATACGTCTCTGATTGTCACATTTAACCGTGCAAGCCTCTGAGCGGTTTGACACTTCCTAATTTGAATTTTCATCTATTCTACGGCTCTACTTACGCTGGCTAATGCATCCAGAATCGAATGATCTCCTTCACTTACTGCTTGTGGAAGTAAGATAGGCTCAAGTTAGATTGGTGGTTTGTAAAGTGCATTGTCGCCAAGATTAGCGCCAGCATTTTCGAAAAGCGTTCCATTTTTCAAAATCCTTTGTATCTACGCTCGACACTCGTGTTCATAGAGATGTGCTTCAAACTATGCATAGTTTTTACAAAAGATCGATTAATTTAAAATTAGTAGCTTGTGATCGCGCGACGAACTAGACGCCTTTGAAAGAGGATGGTGGGAGGAAGCTCGGGACAGAGAACATTGGAAGTCTTTGGATGAGACCTTTGCCCAGCAGTAGGACGATTTAGGTTAAATAAAAAACAAATAAAAAAATTGTGATCATCATCTGCAGAATAGCTTAAAGAAGACGGATGCTGGATCTCTCTATACTATACACATTAGTTAATTACCTACCTAAATATTTTAAGGACAAACGATTTCGAACCTAAATAAATAATTCTATTTCTCAGCGGTTTTTGGTAAAAATAAATTGATCTCATAACAAAAACCTATCAATCAAAATGAACGAATTGAAAAATTGACGTTGCTACGGATTATGACAAATAATACTGTCAAGTCTCCCCTAGGGGAGTGTCTAGCCATCGTGGGGGACACTTGACACAAACAACAACATCATTAGGTACTTGAAGGGCCCCCTAAGTAATTGTTATTGACATTTCCATATTATATAGAGACGTCGAACATGCTTATCGAAAACGTAGGCTACCGCTACACATCAGTTGGGCCATTTACTTTATCACTTATTCTCATACAAATATTTATTTTATTTTTCTGATAGGTGTTTTTAAACCCTTTCATAGAAATATAATATTCAAGTAAGTACCTACCTACATTACGAATATTAACAAGGTTTAGTCAACTCTGTTAAGACTCAACTGTTGTAAGAATAATTTTTTTGTGAATATAATATATTTTTAGCCTAGGCAGATTATAACTTAGGTAACACTATTATCAATTAAGTAGGTAGGTGCCTAACGTAAAACTTTACCATTTATATTATTTTAGATTATTAGGTGGTAGAATAAAATAGTAGATATTAGATACACCGACGCTAAACATTTCTAAAATTACATACCTACCTACTTGTACCGTTTTATCGACATCGCACATCACTAGTCATAATTGACACGCGCTCCCCACTGAGAAGGGTGTAATGAAAATTCGTCCGCGTATGACAAACGATGCGTTTGCGTTTCGCAACAGAGATGTTATCGTCGGGCGCCGGCAGCAACTGACAGTTATGACTTAATTACGTCGCATCATTTGTTATTGTTTTTACAAGTGGGTGTGTTTTTGTTGTTGCGAAGTTTGTATATATAATACGACTAGCCGTCGCCCGCGGCGTTGCTCGCGTTCTACCCTTTAGAGTGTGACGTTTCAAAATTCCTTTCTTAGTGCGCCCCTACACTATATAAGGATACTACCCTCCAAATTTCATACCTCTAGGACTTATAGTTTAGGCTGTGCGTTGATTCTCTGTCAGCTTCAAAAGAGTTATATATATATTGATGATGATGATGATGATAAGGTGCCTTCTGATGATAAGCGATATTTTTAAATGATGTTGCCATCATTTAAAAATATTGCCGATTCGAAATATCGAGATTATAGCATCGCTACCTACGGAAAAACAGTTTAGGTCGGGGAAAATCGCCTTAGATTTTAGGTGCGTGTGCGTAGACATAAATATGAAGAGTTTTAGTTTTTTTGTCTCTAACGTGACGTGATTCAATAAAATAAGACAAAAGCAAAGTCAAAATCGAGATAGCACATGGGCTCGCATAGCCGGCCACTTGTGTCTATTATTCCTCGCTGAGCGATGACAGGCGTTAAACAGACTCATGTTTATAACTCCATCAATATCCTTAATATTTTAATCAGCTTCCGTACAGCAGCTAATGGTACCTACCTATTGACGTCATCATCATCATCTGTCTGAAGAAATCCACTGCTGGACGTACCTAGACCTTCTCCACAGAGTTTCAGAAAGACATTTTGAACCTTGAGCGTCCATCGACTTCCCACGATCACCTTAAGCTCTACCACAGATCATATAATACTATACTAGCCTCTACAAAGGTTACAGAAAAAAACAAGATAGTCAAAACTCCCAAAAAATAGCTGAACAATCTCATTGTTCATCAACTTATGTACTACTTGGCAGGGACTTAACTCGTGAGAGCGCTAGAGCCGGGCTGTAACCAGCAGGCCTAGGATGCGCACGTGAGATATTTGTCATCGTCGTTCTGTCAAAATGTCATTTTGCACTAGTTTCTGAACTATTGCATTATCTGTGGTAATGTTGTCCAGAAACCGCGCCTTGAATCTTCAACTTTTGACATTTCTGCATGACTATTATCTCGTCCTCAGAGAGGTACGACGACTAAGAAGTGTCAAAAGTGTACAATAAGAAGGTGCGTTTTGTCGACAGCATTACCACAGATAATACAATAGTTCAGACACTAGTGCAAAATGCTTACAGTTTGACAGAATGACATGACAAATATCTCGCGTGCGCATCCTAGGCCTGCTGGTGTCACAGTTAGGTATTTATCTCTGACTTGGAGAGGGGCACGAAAAGATACTCACATGTGCGTACTGGAACCCGCAAGCATCCATGCAGAGGTACAGGCACGTGGAAACCCCCTGGATCGTCAGGAGGCCGACCTTGTATGTCGCACGCTGAAGTATCGCTGAAACAAACAGAAACCACCGTCAGCATCTCACACCACAGATCCCAACCGTCGAAGTTATGACGCTGAGAAGCATCAAACAACTTCATCGAGAAGATATCATCATCATCATCAACCTATACATATATTGGTCCACTGTTAGACGTAGGTCTCTCCCAAGACGCGCCATACTGAGTCCGGTTCTTGGCTCTTCTCATCCAGTGTTTGCGATACATTTTGCAGATCGTCGCCCCACCTAGCCGGAGGGCATCCTACACTACGCTTGCCTAAACGTGGTCTCCACTCGAGTATTAGTTTCTCTGAAGATATAAAGCAACTGAGATTATTTATAAAATTAGCAAACAACAATGTTGTGTGAAACACAAATCTTGGTTTCCAAAACTTACTATATTCCAGAAAAACATCGGTATACGCGTAGGAAGTCGCGGGTAACAGCTAGTGTAGTTAAATATAGAAACTGACTAAAGTATAGTCTGTAGCCGTCAAAAGATGCATTTTGTTATTCATAGATAAATAACGGTAGGTAAAATACCATAGATTCCGAACACCATATTTGGGCAGATGCTAAATCCGGCTTCCATGAGTCCTAAAGACTCAATGGTTTCACTTAGACAAAAGCCATAACTATCTACGAATGGGGTATTTTAGGTATAGTGAGTGTCCATGACCGTAATAGAACCTACACCATTGAGAATGAAAGACGCTATAAGGTTTGAAAACCTACTTTGCCTTGAAAAGATCTAGGAAAATATCTCTACCGACCGACTGACGACGTGACGAAACGTAATTATTTAGAAAATACTTGTGTACGCCGTTTGTCCACCAACGCCGGCACCGGCAACACAAAACACGTCCACACCACTGCCGTCATGTTGCGTTCACACTATGCCGCAGTCGGCAGGGACTTGGGCAGGGAAGTAGGCACGAGCATAGTGTGAACACGATCATGCCTCTGTCACGGCTCCCGGCCCGAGGTCATGCCTTTGCTCTCTGATGAGAATAAAAGCGATGTTGCTATGGCAATAAGTCCGCGGCAATAATGCCGGCAGCGGCATGGGCATAGTGTCTAAGCTAGAAACTTACAGAAAAAACTGTGTTTATATGGCCCCCCTAATTTTCAACTCCCTACCAAAAAATATAGTTGATCTTCCTTTTAAAAAAATTTGTACTGAGTTGGAAAAATGGTTGATATTGGAGAGCTTTTATTCAGTTTCTGTACTTAAACTACCATATTTTTATGCAAATAAATGACTTGATTGATTGATGATTGATTGTGAACGCGGAATCACACCGCGCCGTTCACGTGTTTTGTAATGCCCTGGTAGTGCATTACCGGTGCCGTGCCGGTGCCGGCGTTGGCGGACAAACGGTCGCAGTATATCAAAGTAGGTACCTACGATTTGCAGCTGTAATATTTTTCGAAAGTTATTATTGTACACCTTACATAAAGAGAAATTGTGTCCATAAGTTACTATTTATTACAACTTATCATTAAAACATTTAATTTTATAGTTAATTTGCCGTTAAAGTTTTATTGCAAGAAATAGAAATCTATATAATTATTGACAATAATTATATTAGCAATAGGCTAAGACAAATATTATCATTACTTATTAATAATTACTTATATTAATTACCTACATTTACTTTGCTTAGTTCGGGACTAAGTATAGAGCGTTGTGTAATAGATACTCGTATGTCCAAGATTTCATTACCTACAAACGAATTTTTAATTGATATTTCTAAAATCGGCATTTTTGTTGGGATCTCATAGACCAGATAACAAGCAAAGATGTCCTAAAAATCACCAAATGAAATGCTGAATTAAATATTGTATTGATTTTTATGCCTTAGAAATGGTATTTTTACTAGATTTGAATAAGAGAATTACCTTAGTTAACTACAAATTCAGTTCACCTAGTTTTACCATGTAAAATTCTAATGTAAAACCATTTGCAACAGCTAGTCAATTCAGTATCTATCCCGAGCAATCTGCACGGAGTACCGATGTTATCGTTATACAGGGTGTTTTTATTGTGCATTTGCATCCGAATGGCTGTTTTCATACTGCTACCGACACGACACACAGGACGACATCGGAGAGCTTATCTCGTAATATTTTGCACGAGTTCTAGCGAACTCGCCTACCAAATTCTAACCCTATCCGTCCAGTATTTTCGGCTGTGCGTTGATGAGTGAGTCAATGGAAATATACATTTTCAACATAATTACATTAATGACATACGCTTAGTCTTAATTTCTACAATTCAATACCCAAATAATTTAAAATTGAAGTACCTAAGGAGATCGTATTGCGACTGGTTTAAAATGCTCCTATATTGTTTTATACGCAATTTTACAGTATTAAAATTGTTGCCATTCTCTTCTCAAACTTTTAAGTACCTAGTGTCAAATTAGTTTAGTTTAGAAAAATGCACGGGTTAGTTCCAATCGAATGGCATATTGAAGATTTCACTACCTAAGTAATATTGTAAAAAATAATTAGCTTCGTTGTAAAACAGTCCTGTCGACAACGACAATGATATTTTTGTTCCAGTCGCTGGCGTGTCGGTGGCGTGTCGCTATCGGCATCAGCTACTGTGCATTCGCATACCAAAAGTGGCATTTATTGAGATAGAAACGGTGGTCTAGTTCACTCTTGGCGTAAATGGCGTAGTAATTACGTTCCTAGTTTTAATTAATACAGTAGTAGAAAGTAAGTGGAGTGGCTTTTATTTACTTCTATAGGTACAGTCATCGTCAAACACTGATGGAATGCAATATTTAAACGCCAAAGAAAGAGCCGCTTTGGAAATACTTTGGAAAGGAGTTATGATCCTCGACAATTAAAGGACCGATTGATGGATGATGCTATACCTACATACGTATGAAGCGCTCGTGGTTAGGCTTGCTTATGCTTAGTCAATCTTTATGTAATATTTATGTAAGTAAAGCGACGTTTGGACTATTTCGATGGGTGACCGTTAGTGGCATTTACATCTGAGCGCTACCGTGCTTCGGAAGGCACGTTAAACTGCCGGTCCCGGCTCTAGCAGTCGTTAAGCCATGACGGAGGCTTTAATTCACAATAATGTTTATGTTGAACCTTGTGCAATGTTTTTGCACACAACATTTTTGTCTGCGATTTTTTATCAATAATTTCAGTGATTCTATATCTTCAGAAATATTGAAATATGCAAGAAACAAGTTGCTTGATGCTTGTCAGCGTCTTAAACTTATTTCCAAGCACCCTGTATGTTGCTAATTGCATATTAGTATCATTTATTCGTTATTAAGGTTCCCAGGAAAGCATTTAGCCATGCCGATCGCTGGGCGTTATCCAACTTATCATCTAATTAACTGATCATCTGTACCGCTAGCACGAGTCTTGTGACGTCAGCGAATTGGCTCATTCCAGTTTCCCTCTGTGTGAGTCCCCTGCATAGGGGATTTCTGTAACGTTTGTCCAATAATCCCCTTAGCGACCCCTGCGACTGTCGGCAGTGACAGCGGGATTTTTAGCTCAAATTTGTTTCCAAGTTCTGAAGGGACAATCCACTATTTTGCCTTCAAAACAAACGACAGCCGACTTGACGAATTACTTGACTGTTATTATTTCAAATATTTCACTTGACACTGGCAAAATTGACTGTCAAAATGTTGGACAGAGGCCATAAATAGAAGAAGAAGAAGAATATAAATACCTTTTAAAACAGGAATGCAAGATCGAGTGTTGATCCTTTACATCCACAACACAGGCGGGGATGCTATATGATTGATGGCGTTTTGTGTCTGTATGTTTGTTTGTCTATTGAGCTCTAATTTAAATGCGATGTTTTACAAGAAAGCTGGTGGACCTGTGATGGTTCTTTTCCATGTTTTGTGAATACACCATGAATTAGGTGAACAAAAAGTTGAAATGTAAATTAATTAAAAAGAAACTACATATTTAAAAAATCAAAAAACGTGTTTACTAAATGGTTACTAACATAAAAACCGCAAGACTCAGATCACAAATATTTGCGGATCATGCAAACATTTCGAACTAAAGTCGTCCGTCATGCATGACACATGACACAAAAACCTGACTGTCATGTGCAGCAGCCTCGCTATTGACCTGATGACTACAGTAACTAGTGCTTGAGGTACATTATGTGCAATTTATCAGACAAATAATGGGTCACGATTGTTGGTATGAGTTATGACTTCTTTAAAGTTCGTAAAACAAAAGTTAATTGAGTTCGCAAAAAGCTAGCCTAGTGGGACTGAGACCCTCCTGATACAAAGGTCGTGAGTTCAAATCCTTATAAGAAGGTTATTTTATTACTTACCTTGGCTCATTATTTTATCAATTTGTTTTGGATTTAGCTAACTAAGCTATGTTTTCTATATACATATGTACCTATTTAGGTATTTCTAGAAAAAACTATTTGCACTTCCTCCATGTCATCGGCCTATTGAGCTTTCTTGAGCACACTTTTAAGTTTTTTTTAAAGATTGCTGTTCAATTGATTGTACGACTTATCTGGATGAGCGAAGCAAGAGCTTCGATTTCCAAAGTAACATACCAACCTAACAATATAATTTAATCACCATAGTACACGTTAAGTAGCATGCTAACTACATGTCGTTTACATTCATTGAGCAACAGATCACTGCCGGATCCATAAAAGTCTTCAGACAACACAAAGCGGCGCCCAGGGCATATCTACGCAGCAACATAGTATAGAAACTAATCGCATTCAAAGTACTAGGCTTATAATGTACCTTTAATATGTAGATGTGTTGTGAAATTAGTATTTTACCTATTCACATGTACCTAGACAATATTTTATTTTAAGAATTTTAGAAAAACCAAGATTAGTAGGATTCCTATAACACAGTACTATGATGAACATAGAATAGAACATACGTACAGGTAGGTATCTATAAAGATTCAAGTGCACTGATAGCCAATTGAAAGTTTCCACAGATTATAACTAAGTTTAGATTAGTTACTAGTTAACCAAAAAACAAGAAAATGTGAAAATAGGTCGGAACTCGGAAGGGCCAAAGCAAGTAAGTTACCAAAAAGATAATTATAATAAAAAGATCTTGGCAGAACATACCATTATTCAAAAACAAAAAGTAAACGAAAACGAAAGTAATTTTTTCCTTCGTTGTCCAAAAATATGTTACGTTGAGATTACGTTTACGTTAGTGTTGTGGCGTTTCGTTGCGATACCCATCATTTTAGTGAAATATTTCGGATATAAAAATATTTTATTACAACTTTTGATCGAAATTATTAAGATTATGTGCTTTTTCGGGGCACATTTATTTTTATAGTGATTTAAACTGTTTATTACACAGTTAATTTATACGTGATCTTTATTGGATTCCGGTAAACTAAAGGCGCAGCAGACAGAACAACTCTAGTTGGGGCAACGGTTATTTTTTTTAATTTTCTTTGTAAAAAGTTGTTATACCTACGGTCTTTATTCATCTGCTGTCACTTTAAAGCGGCTCTAATGCTCTGTCATTGTCACTTGCATGACAAAGAAAAAGATAACAACAGATTTAGCAGCTGTTTTAGCTAGAGGATCTGTAGCCGATGGATATGAATAAGGACATAAATGGCCTTATTCATATCCATCGGTGCAGTGTTAGAAAATTGAATGAAAATCGTCATTTAAATCGAAATCTAAACATATATACAGGGTGTTACCAGACCACTTCCGAAAACTTGGAGGTTCCAATCAGACCATGATACTGAAAACTTCAGGCGAAAAAAATCGCGAAAAAAAAAATTTACTTGTCTATCTCTTTTTAATTTTTTTTCTAGTTACATACACACAGTATAACATAAACACAGTATAACATAATAAGACATATCTACCTAATTATCTCATTTAAAAAAGCAAAAAAACAAATAAAATAAATAAAGCAGCAATGTACACGCAGCACGCAGATTACGTCTACTACAGCATGAACAGCTGAGAGTTCATCGCGGGTCATTCAAGTACGCGACGTGCGAGCGACCTACGTTAGTACCTACCTACGTTAGTAGGCACTTACGACACAGAATAAATAATAGTACTACGCCTCGACCTTACCTACGTGAATGCGTACATTGCGGGCTGGCGAAATAAATACAAATCTTTAAACATTGTTTTCTCCGGCTATAATTATTTTTCAGGATAACTGATTTTTTTTTGGTTGGGTTTTGGTGTGTTGTAGCTCCCCCTTTCGTTTTCGGAAGTGGTCTGGTAACACCCTGTATATATTAGTAGACTGCCCTTATCATTAAAAAGAGTGTGTTTTTTTTATAATAGTATGCAAGTAGGTGTAATCAATGGAACTACTGAACCGATTCTAAAAATTATTTATCCGACAGATACTTAGTTACGATAAAGAGTTGTGAATGAAGCTGGTCGGCTGCAATTTGCGCGGCTCGGTGCGTAATGACGGGCTATTTATTGACCACTAGGGTTGGGAAATTGCTCAAAAGTATTTTACATCGATGATTACATTATTGGTGGTCTTGTTTGATATTATTTTATTTAAATTTTTTTACTCTCAATAATATAGTCACTTTTATTAAAGGTAGGAAAGTAGTACTTTGTCAAAAGTGAGATAAAAGAAATTATCACCGAAATATTCAAGCATTGCTATTATATTCGGGCCCATAACCTATAATAATACACAGAGTTAGTGTCGATACAGTGAGTGAGTTTTATTTTGCATGTCACCAAGGATACATAGATGGCGCTAGCTATCCTGTAGTAATAATTTGGTGAATTTAAACTAACAGATTTCGATTTGAAAGACATGATGCTCTATAAAATGTATTGCTGCGCCTACTTTAAAAAGTTAAGTTTCTCATACGAAATTCATCGATAGCCAACCATCACTACTCAGTCCTCAGCGTCTTCACCCCCAGGTGTTAATCAGCAAATTATTGTCTCGTCGCTTCTACCTCAACTGGTTAGGCGTCTGCTCTTAATACGAGTAGCTTAAACCTAGCCTAGTAACTTAATAAAATTATTTTTGATTTAGTCATATCTAGTAGTAATGGGATTTGTTTATAAATAGTAAAAGTGAACAGGACGAATTAAAAGTATAATATGGGTAGAATGAAAGACATCGGGAATAGCATAGGTAACGAAACTAAAATGGAGTTTGGCAGGACCAGGTGAGGTGATGACATATAGAGTTAGGCGCTAACTGAATGAAGTCAAAGAAACGTCGGTAAACTGGTAGGACCTCGGGGAATAGGACATACAATTGTGTGAAGATGACTTATGTAAGAAAAGAGAGCTTCGAGAAGAGTAAAAGAGACGAAACATAAAAGTTATGACGGTAATATTAAAGGAGATAAAGATTGATAAGACCTAGTTTACCAACTAAATGACACTAGTTTAGACGCCAACACAGAACCCACCTTATGCAATGTTTACACAATATTAATTTTATTGACCATTTTAATGGTCATGAATACGGTTGCTGAAGTCGTCAAACCCTGTTCATATGCAACGCACGTTCCCATTGCTATTCATATTTCCATTCTGCATTATTACCTACCCATACTTATTAATAAACCTATCAAATTTAACACCTAGTGAGAAGCCTTCATAAAATTTTATATTCATAAATAAGTAACATCCTAACGGCTCTGAGATACAAGTTAAAATAACTTGACACTTATATTCCCTATATTCATAGATCACCCCGTTTAAAGATGGCGCTAGTTGCGCAAGCGCGGTAAATGCAGTAATAGTTCTCAGTCACGCATCGACCACACACGCGGTCGGACGTGCCAGAAGCGACTGATCACTACTATTTGTGTAATTGACAGCTGACAAGTAAAGAGTGCCGCTGGTTCACTTATCGTATAAGTATTGTAATGGATACTTTGAAAGCCTGGTAAACTATTTTCTGTTTTATTGTAAGTAGTAGCAATTAATTTAAATAAATGAGCTTTTAAATTAAATAAAAAACAAAAGAACACTATGAAAGAATATGCGATATCCAATTAAAATTAGATCAACTTTATCATTGTTAAAATTGTTTGTATATTTTGTTACAAAAATAAACATAATATATTTTTTTTAACTAGCAATGAATCTAATTTGAGAAATACAAAAAACATAAATAAAAACAAGCAGATGCATTATGCTTTACCGTTGTTTACAAACGTTGATCAAACGATGACATTCAATTCCCTTTGAACTTACCTTTGAATAGATTAAGAAATCAAATCCATCCCCGAGGATAAAAGCTCTATTATGATATCAAATTATCTTGTCATCATCTGGACAGGTACACACATTAAAATTCTTAACGGTAGTCTTATCTTAGTCACCTTTTCACCTTGTGACTTAACTATCTGTGACGTAACATGCTGTCTCTTTCTTTTATTGTTTATCTTAATGATATCTTCACCTAACATTAGCTGTAACTGCGTCTTGTGATATATCTTACGCCTTAAGTTAAAATTTGTATGCGATAGCCTAGGGCTACCTCTTAACAAGCATATTGTCCTATTCGAAACCAACGAAATAAATTGCTAATGTCAAAAAAGATGGTGTATTTAATTATGATACACTCATTGATCAAAATATATATAAGTATAGTTAATTTGGTAACAAGAAAACACTGTGCAAGTAATAAAAAATAATTACTCAATTCCAAGAGACGGTCGAAGAACTGTAAAGTGTTCAAATAAGCTTAGCCATGATAACGGTAAGAACAAAAATAGAACTATTTTCAGATGTTCAATAAAACGCATACCTACCTATTTTAGTATCAATGAGCTTAAGCTACTGCTTAATGCTAGTAATGAATTCCCTGTGACGTGGTATGATTTCGAGTACCATACCACGTATACCACTGATACCATCATCAAAATTGAAACTACTTGTCCTGCAACAGAAATAGTTGTAAGCAAAACACCTATAAGTATGGTTCCAGCTGCTAAACCATCAGTCATGCTTCAGAGATTCAAGGAAATACAACGAAATTGGACTCAAATACAGCTAAAGCTGACTAGAACGTTGATAAAATGTAATTTAAAAAGTATGGTAAGATACGATGCATTTACAAGTAATAAAATAAGTAGAATTACACTAAAAAGGCGAGTTTCCTCCGTATAATGTCAACACACGAACTCATTCATAGCTATAAATATGTAGTGCACCCATAATTGTCAATGTAATGAAATTACAAGATAAAATCCGAAACACAGTGAAGGTATAAATAATAATTACGGAGAAAGTAGGAGCTGTCAAAACTGGGCCGGTTTGGACCTCCGATTAGATAGTGAATGAAAATATTTGGGCAGGTTGGGAGTTGGGACACAGAGATATTGATAATGCGTTATGACAAATCTGGGAACCACTTTTGTGATTTATTAACCTCAGGAATGTTCGTTCATGGCTTCGTATTCTTTTTTTTTCAGTAATTTATTCACAAAGAAAATTACAACTAGTACAGTATTTACTTCGTAATCTTATTATAATAGGTATTTGAAATCTCCCGTAGTCATCGTAAATGAGTAAGTCTAGAGTAAGCCTAGCAAAAAACATACACCTACAAATCTTATATTAACTACAAAATCTAGCACGTCTGAATAGTTTTACGCAAAGCTAAGGCAATACAATTTACGATAGTATTCATTCAAAACAACTTGAAGAGCACTAAATGTAAATTGATTTGGTTTTATTGCCCGTGAAGTGTGTTTTGTTCGAAGACCTCGGATTTTTACAACGCTACATAGTTTTGTATAAATATATCATAGTAAAAATGTGAAGTTGATTAAATTAAAGTAAAAGATAAAATTATGACCGGAAATACATGGAGAGTAAAATAGCTTATATTGCGAGTTTCGTATATTATAGTTTAGGCTTAGGATAACTATTTTATTCAAAAACTTTCAACAGGTTGTCCCCACAGTGACATACAGAAGTTAAGAATACAATAAACGAAACCGTAGGATCCAAACAAATATTTGCACAAACTGCTAACTCCAGCCAGAGGAATCAATCTATTGCATAAACTTGCATCCCAGGTCTATTTGGTAGATCTCCTGGACTCGTGGTACACTAAGATCATTCCGTGACTAGCACGTGGCGATGTAGAACACCGCATGGTTGTCGTAGTGCGGTACTGAGGTCGTCGATCGGCCTTGTTCGGAGATTTTCGCGATCTGTGACGTCACCGGCCGACGTGCTCACGCGCACGTATCGCACGCTTCTAGTGACGTGGGAGAAAATCGATAAACTATTAAAAGGCTGATTTACGTCATTTTATGAGTTGACAACATTAGCTATCGACACGAGTTTTGTCATTTTTTGAAACGACACATAGCACTTTTATTTTAATAGTTTTTCTTGAGTTATTGTGAGCATTGTTGTTTAATTTTGGTGGAATTTTAACCAATAATATTTAGGTCGTAACATAAAGTGTGAGCCATTGGAATAAATGTGTGTAAAGTGGTTTTTCTGAATGTGAAAATTCGTGTTAGGTTTTGAAGAGAAAATCCACCATTTTCTTTTCAAAACAAACGACAGCCGACTTGACAAATGACTTGACTTGACTTATTTATTACAATTATATCACTTGACATTGGCAAAATTGTCTGTCGAAATGACGGACACCGGCCATTATTGAAGAGAAGAAGAAGAACATTAGCTATCTAGAAAATGGTACAAGCCAAGTAAACACGACGTTATTGACATTGATCACCTTAAACCATTTAATAACAGTTTTTTTTTAGCAAGTATCTGTTAATACGTTGCTGTTTTTTGACTTGTTTAATTCGAATATTATATTGTTGGTACAACAGTAGCGAATAAACTCTAGAGAAAAAAAATGCTAACATCGACTATAATACAACTTTCTAACTACGAATAAGGAGCACTGCCTTTAGAAAGGACTATTTAATATTTATATTTCATATACCTACCTAATAGGTATGTATAAAGCAGAGTAACTGTTACTAAATATCACTAATTGATTAAAATTTATAAATAATTGTAAAAACAAAACATAACATAAAATAGTAATATTATTTAAAGACACTGGTAAATATATAAAACTTATTACATAATACATAGCTATGCAAGGATATATAGCAACGATATCTTCTTATCTAAATATAAATAAAACTCTGTTGAAGCTGACTGACAATCAACGCACAGCCTACTATAAGTCCTAGAGGTATGGAATTTGGAGGGTAGTATCCTTATATAGTGTAGGGGTGCACTCAGAAAGGTATTTTCAAAAGTCACACTCTGAAGGGTCTAGAACGCGAACAACGCCGCGGGCGACTGCTAGTCTAAATATAAACCTCTCGAAAACTCTCACTAGACTAGAGCAAGTATGATATATTATAATATAGTGTGTTATAATTAATACGTTATCTATAAAGTAAAAATCTCATCATGCACTAATGACTAATAAGTTTGTATGAGTTAGTGGCCAACTCTGGTGACGGAGTTGACTAATTAGTCAGTAGTAAGTTCATCGCACTTATTAAGAAGATTTATTACAAGAGGATTCGATAAAGGTGAGGTGTAAGTAGGTACATTCAATAGATCGTTAACAAATCTATTTTAGATTCTAGTAGATGACGAAGCAATACTCACACCTTGGATGGGTGACTCATTATCGTTGGTAATAATAATATGTACGCGATCGAATGTAAATGATTCTAAGGCCCATATACTCGCTACCTCGAATAGTCCTGGACTCGACTTCGTGCTTCAGTTGTTTTAGTTGGCAAAATTACTACCAAAGCTTGATGATCGAAGCCGAGGCGATGATTATTCGAGAGAATGTGGGCGTTAGGTTACTTTTTCCATTATTTGATAAACCACTCTGGATTCTTGCATAAAATTAAAAATGTAATTGTGGTCTCGACGGTTGATATTATTTAGGTACTAGCTGATACCCGCAACTTCGTACGCGTGAGTAACTTTCAAAAAAAAAATCTGTCGACAAGCATACGATGAACCTCGTGTCAAAGGCTGCTTTTGGTTTAGGGAGGTCAAGCGGTATCTTAGAATCCACGTCTTTAATTTCAATAAAATATAGCCTACGTTTCAATCCGGAAAAAGAGTTTCTGAATGGTATAAGTTTCATTAAAATTGGCCCAGTAGTTTAGGCGTGATGTGCGAACAAACAAACAAACAGAAACTTGATTTTCAGAATCAGAATCGTTTATTTAGTAGATCTGTATATTTAGTTTATCCATATCTTTAATTTTAGTTTTTGGCTTTTTTACAGTTTTATAATAGTATAAATTTATCGAAAGGTATAATTATGTTCTTAGTATTTTTCCTTACAAGTATAATATTTATATTTAACATTACTGTTATTTGATGTGGTAAGCAGAGAACATCAGCCCCGTATCGCAAGCTCTGAACTGCTTTCGCTGCCCAGCATAATGTCAAGTGACGTGGCTACAGATATACGAAAACAAGAAGCTTTTGACAGCAAAAACCGCACAGCTCTCCCGCGCCCAAACAATTTCGAGTCAAGTATTTAAGATCTCCGAGATTCTAAACATAATCTTTATCTTTATCTAAATGTTCCTCGTGATTGTACTGAATTAATAGTTATTGGTAATACCTTTGAGATAATTCAAAATATTTTTTATAGGAATACAATTATCTTAGAAGCTTTCCATTACGCACAATCATTGAATAATACCAGCCTATTGTTACTATCAACACAATGATATCATCTGTTCAAATATGGACGAATCAAATATTTTAAAAGATAACTCTTTTATACTGTGGGTGGATAATTTAGTTTTTGCCTCGCATATGTTTCTACAGAGGTTCTACTGTAATCTTGTCAAGGTTAACGTTTGTACACTGACCGATACGACAGATACGATACCGATATATCAGTTGCTCGAGCCAACAAAGTGCGTCTACAACTAATCATCAATCATCAATCATCAATATATATAAAACTCTTTTGAAGCTGACTTAGAATCAACGCACAGCCTAAACTATAAATCCTAGAGGTATGAAATTTGGAGGGTAGTATCCTTATATAGTGTAGGGGTGCACTAAGAAAGGAATTTTGAAAAGTCACACTCTAAAGGGTTTAGAACGCGAGCAACGCCGCGGGCGACGGCTACTTAATGTATATTAGCTCTCCACCGATATCGAGTAGGTGTCGTCTCGGTGGTAGTGCAAAAAGAGCCTAACTCATAAGAGATAAGGTTCATGTTTTTAGTAAAAAAATCAGGAAATCATTATATGACGACGCCGACGTTAGATAAAACCAAGTTGATTGATAACTTTCTAACAACGAGTTCTTTTAATATATTTTAGAGAAGATCTTTAGAGCATCGATATCTATTCGTATAATGATCTTGTTTTTAAAGAAAGAGCTAAATTGCCTATTAGCCTAATGGTAAAGGCAAACCTTCAAATCATAAGGTCGTAAGTTCAAAACAAATCACACCTGTGGCATTTTCGAATTTTTATTCAAACTTCCAGTGCTCTCGAGCGACGAAGAAATATATGGACAGAAAATTGAAGGCTTAGTCGGCATTGCAAAGATTGGTTTACCTAGAAATTTTTAGCAGGAACTAATGAAGGTCATCTATAGTGGAATCGAGGTGACCTCCTACTGGGCAAAATACATTTACACAGTGAAATTAGTATTGAGATATTCAAAGGACAGAAGCAACTATACTAATTGAAATGACAATAAAAGAGCGTCTTTAAAAGCCGCTATGTTATTCGTTTTAATCTCTCGGCCGCTGTCGGGACAGCATGGAAAAATTAGGATATATTGATCAATTCCAAAGACAGAGAAAACTACAAGCTTTCCCCGATTCCCATGGGCAAGTGAACATCGAGAGCGGTTCTAAACGCGACATAGCAGCTGGTCATGATCTTACCGCAGCGAACTCGACGCCAATCGCAATTTCATGGGAAAATACTGACCGGCTAATGAAGAACTGAGTTTTGATCAGTAAATTGCATACTATTCGAATCGTTTGAAGGCTTTTGTCAGTGATAATGATAACTTTGTTTTACGTATTACGGAGTAGAGAGAGCTTGTCCGTGGAAATACGAGTTTGCAGGCTACAGGGGGGCAATCGTTTTCATGTTTAACTGTTTTCATACTAAATCATAGGTGTTCTGTGACTAAAAAGTCAAATTAGCGCGTTTCAGAGCGTTTTTTGCCGTCAAAAGCTTCTTGTTTTTGAAGATCTGTAGATGTGGCTACAGATATACGAAAACGTTTGACATTATGCTGGGCAGCGAAAACAGTTCAGAGCTTGCGATATGGGGGCAGGGTTTGACTTAAGACTTACGGCTCAGAGTAATGGACGCAGTGCTTACGGGCACGTCCTCAGGTAAGGTTGAAATGAAACATGCGCTAAACTTGCCGTGTAAGTAAAGCTTTATTAAGTTAACAATCGGCAGCGTGGTTTCTAACACTGTGATCACAGCACGGGCAAAGTTAGTAATTAGCTAAAACTATAGCAAGCAATAAATATGGTAGCCACTCTCAAAGAACTTATTAATTTCAACAGAAATAATAAAATGTTCCAATTAAGCATTCGTGAAATTATGTTTATGTATTTAGAAATCCATTTATAGAAGAATGCTTTGATCTTACAAAGGAATTGTTTTTCTTATCTGGTCATAAACCTAATGGAATTCAAAACTTCATTCTAAAATATTAGTTGATGTGATCAATATTTTTAACTGTTTAAATCCTTAAAATAGTTGTAAAATATTTAACTTTTATGAAATAACTTATTCCAACGTGCTCTCCAAAGCACGTTATCGAAAATGGTTGATTTTTATTTTTCCTAAGAAAATCAAAGTTTTGTCAATAAATACTAAGTAAATAAATAAAATGAAACTAAAGTTTTTGTATGGAAAAAATAAGTTTTGAATTATCGTCTATTTAAAGCACAAAAACATTTTAATTGCTCTCCACCGTGGTAACGAGTAAAATATTTTTTTTTATCGATAGAACTTTTTATTTTTTATCGACTTATCCCGTCACTGGTATATGACACATTCGCGGGTCAAGGCGACATGCGTGAATATTTGCGTATTAACTAAAAGGAACAATGAACTCCAATGAAAATGGTAGCTGATAAAAAACACGATATAATTAATTAATATTACCTACATTATAATAAATATTGTAGTTACGATAAGTATGTCAAGGCGAGTATCTAAATAATCTGTGGCGTGAGTTTAAGTAAAAACAACTCAATTGGTGATTTCTCTTAGTCATACACATTGGCCTATGAAGAAATTTGTTTTGTACGGCATGCCTAGTTGTAGTACCTAACTTTCTTCATAAATAAATAAATAATAAAATAAATATTCTCGGACATTTAACACAACGCTCTCTAGTCCCAAACTAAGCAAAGCTTGTACTATGGAAACTAGATGGCTTATAGAATACATACATACATTTTTTTTTGTAAATACATACTTATAATACATAAAAACCCCTAGACACAGAACAAACATCTATGTTTACAACACACAAATGTTTGTTCTCGGTGGGGATCGAACCCACGACCCACAGGCCGGAAGGCAGAGCTACTACCGACTGAGCCATGACGCCTGTTATAGCAAAGCATAGCAAATCAGTCAAAGTACGGTGTTGATGATTTTGTAATCGTAACCAAGTCACAGAATTATTTAAGAGCATGAGATTGTCGGAACATCTTAATTAAGAGTAAGCATTCACATTAATAGGTTTAATAGTTTGTTAATGAGTCGTTATTGCCGTAAACGCATTCCAATTTGAATAAGAATTAAGTTACATTTAACTGATCTGTCACAACTCACAAGTTCACAAGGCTAGTTTCCGTTTATAAACATGGTAACTTTTAGGCTGTTTGTCCATCAGCGCCGGCACCGGCACGGCACCGGTAATGCACTACCAGGGCAATACAAAACACGCGAAAGACGCGAACCGCGCGGTGTGACGGCAGGGTGTGGACAAGTGTCATTCACGTGTTTTGGATTGCCCTGGTAGTGCATTAGGTACCGGTGCCGTGTCGGTGCCGGCGTTGATGGACAAACGGCCTTATACATGTACTATTTTTTATGACAAGGCGTCGCAGCTCAGTTTGTATAGATCCACATTCCATACTTTTAAGTTCGATCCTCACTGAGAACAAAAATTTGTATTATGGCAAACATAGATGTTTTTGTTATACTGCGTTAAGTATAATTGTATAGCTCCACCTTCCATGCTATGGGTTTTGGGTTCATTCCCAACTGAGAACAAATTTTTTTATGCGGCAAACATAAATGTTTCTGTTGCACCAAGCCAACTCGCGGGCGGAAGCTAGTTTTTTAACATTCTCCTGCCTTATTTTGAGGTGGATCTGAGTATAGGATCCCTCAATCCTGACGGAGATATAATAATTCGTACGGAGCGACCCTTAAAGATTTGACAGATAAAATGGCTTCCCCTGTTAGCAATTTTATCTGTCAAATCTTTAAGGGCTGTCGCACTCCAATTATCATAAAGTTGACGCGCAGTTGACATCGTCAAACGAAGCTAATCTGACAGCCGGCCCCACACAGAGGGCGTTTAAGCTGCCAACTTGACGTTTCCCCTCGGTTGCCTAATTTACGATTGTCTTAATATTTGAGAATCCGTGCTGGTATTTCATTAATCTGCGTAGGGAAAGTCGGGAGTTACGTCATCGTATAAAAAACTTACCAAGATTATATTAAACTAGCTGTCGTCCGCGGCTTTGCTCGCGTGGCAACAGCATACGCAATAAGTACTACTCATTGGACTTGCTCTGTGAGGTAATGCATTGTTATAGGCAGAAGTTACTACTTAACATCAGGTGAGCTATCAGCTTGTTCCATTACTTATATCATAAAAAAAAAAGTGGTTAAAATCTTTGATCCTAATTTTAGACCCTTTAGGGTGCGACTTTTCAAAATTCCTTTATTAGTGTACCCCTACACTATATAAGGATACTTACTACCCTCCAAATTTCATACCTTGGCTTATAGTTTAGGCTGTGCGTTGATTGTCAGTCAGCTTCAAAAGAGTTTTATATATTTAGAAGATAGCAGTCCTACGGCTATTATGTGTGCGATGTAGGTGTTTGTCGCTCAAACACGCCAAAAGGGATTAGTCTCAAAATCCCTGGAATATATTTTTGGCTTATTTGAGCCAATTTACGCCCGGCTTGACCGATTTTAATGAAAACTGGACTAGATACAGTCCTTGTAGTTCTTCTATGTAAGTGTTTGTCGCTCAAACACTCTAAAAGGGATTAGTCTCAAAATCCCTGAAATATATTTTTGGCATTTACACCCGGCTTGACCGATTTTAATGAAAACTGGACTAGATATAGTTCTTAGCCTGAAATAGCATTTAGGCTACTTTTATCCGGTTACAACGAAAAATTGAAGGCAGTCAGTAACACCAACTAGAATAACAATAGGTATAGGGTATTTTTGACCAATTGACTTCGCTGACAAATATATTGACTTCTAAAGCCAAAAATAATTCTGCGGTACATTAAAAATAAAAATTGAACGCAAATCTGACAGCTCGAGATCTTTTATGATTTAGTTTTATTTTTATCGATCCGCCTTAAGTGATATTGAAATTATTGGCGCAATAAAACAGTCTGTGAATGCATTGATCGCATAATTTTATTTGACGTATCTGATTCAGTTTAAGTTTTGTTTAAATATACAGGTCGATAAATAAATATTGCACTTTGCAGAAATTCACTTTAAATGTATTTATTGATGTTTGAAAATATTTAATGAAAGAAATATTAGAATTTTAGGTTACTTAGTACTCATGTTATTGAATTATTATTCTTAAAAACGTGGTTTAGGCTTAATTTTTTTCGAGACGTTAGAGAAAACTAAAATCTAAACACTGATTTTATAATTAGTATTCAAATCCCTACAAGCTAAAAAAAAAATTGTTACCTACCTTATTACCTTAATCTATTCATAATTATATTATATCTATTCGTTATATAAAGTAGTAAAATAAATAATAAATATTCACGGACACTTAACCCAACGCCTTCTAGTCCCAAACTAAGCAAAGCTTGTACGATGGAAACTAGATGGCTGATAGAATACATACATACATATTTTTTTTGTAAATACATACTTATAATACATAGAAACACCCAGACACAGAACAAACATCTATGTTTACAACACACAAATGTTTGTTCTCGGTGGGGATCGAACCCACGACCCACAGCACGGAAGGCAGAGCTACTACCGACTGAGCCATGAACATGAACGCGGTGTTTTTGGCTTTAGCTTTTAGAGCACACTGTGCTTTTCAGTCTTTGTTTATAAATACTAATAAATGAATTTATACAACCATACCGGAATATGTTTTCGCATTGTCATTTATAACCCGTAGATAAATATCATTTTTAATAATGATTGACATTATTGAATACTCGATTAATAAAAACATAAATCAATTTGGTTATCTTTTTAATAATCCGATCCGATCTTATACCTACCTATAACTGATACCTACCGATGCAAGGAAACCTAGTACGTATTTTTTTTTATTTATGAAATTAATAATTTTTTTGTGTAATTTGGTTTATTTAATTTTATTTAATGATTTAATTTGAATAAGTTCCTATTTATTAAATTTAATTTAAAAGAAATGACCTGTAATACCAATAAATTGTTTATTCTTAACTTCTGGTGAAACTTCAGAAATCTACCTAAATAGTCTGGTTCTACATGTCCGCCTGGGTTGAGGGATCCTATACTCAGATCAAGCTTAAAATTAGGCAGGAAAATGCTAAAAAAATTGTTAGAACTGATAGCGCTAAGCCAAAAATTTGTAAAATCTAAGATACGTGAGTTATAGCCGAAAAACAGGATCCCTCAATCTAGCATTTACGTGACCAAGGCTGGAAAAATTGTCAGTGATTCAAAAACCCGTTTGCAGTGAAATAAAAAGGTAATTGTCCAAAACAGGCGAGTAAGCGGGTAACTCAACACTTACCACACATTACTACCAACATCAACAAAATTAACCGACCTATTAAACTACTAGCTCACTAGGGCTGACAGTATCATATTTAAAATTACTTTATCGACATCTTGTTAAGGCGAGTCGGGTTTTCTTAAGTTATTCTATTTTAAACGGGGATAGAAAACAGATAGGTTGGACGAGAATATATTCTACATTTTAAATTACGTTACGAGAAACAGGACGATTATTTTTAATACCTACGAATAATGCTGTATTTTAGAACTTTTGAGAAATTTTCATCTAGGTAGTTACACAATAACTAATGGTAATTTTGGTATAAGTAATACAGGAATTAGTAAAGATTCAAAATATTTATTAAGTTAAATTTAAGTTATATTATTTTAAATTTTTTACTATAATTATTTAAGTAATATTTAAAAAGGTACCAAACAACAGAGATTCTTACATCAAGAAATCTTCCACTGTTCCACTTGACTTCTCTAAGATTATCGCGATTTTCAACTCGAGCACTTTTTTTTTTGTTTTTTTAAGGCTCAAGCATTTACATTTTGGCCACCGCTTTAAGGCTACTTCATAAATATCAGTATCGCGGGTTACATCTTAATAAATAAAGATTTCCGTCTGTAGATACACGTGTAATATTTTGGTTATTTATGAGAGGGCACCGCCGCCGCCGAACTTATCAGATGTCTAACTAACTAAAGGATATAATTTTAACTGTGAAGTTGTCACCCTTTTTATGGAGCTCAGGGCTGTCGTCAAATCGAGGAATCCCAAGTCCTGGTGCTTTGTCAACGTTGTACAAAAATGTACAAAAACTACTTTGGTTTTAAAGATTTTTAGTATATTTATTCAAAGATTATTTTAACTTTTATATAAAATAATCACAAAACGATTACACCTGATGTTTATTTCAAAAACTGACACATTTATTATTAATCATTTGATAATTATAGACAACCCTATAAAAGTAAAGGAGGAAACTAATCCTGTATCGATTATGTGAATGCTTCAAATTGTTTTATAAATTAAAGTAAAGAATTAAAAAAAATATTTTTTATCTTTTAATATCTAACTTTTTTGTACATTCACGTAATTTTTTTTACGTAATGTTTACAATTTACCAATCCAAAAAGCATATTAAGACTAAATAGATAGTGCAATATCGTGTTCATGTTCCATGTATGATTCAAAAACAGTCGATTCTTCCTGTCTCTTCTTTTTTTCTCAGATTGGTGTTTAATCGATTATAGTGAAAATAGAGTACGACCAATAATTTTGCAATTGCTCCTCAATTCCTTGAAGCGCATTTAGTTACTTAGCAATTGCAGTCTGCAAAAACAAACAGTGTTGTCTAAACAACAGTATCGATAAATCAATCTATATAATTGATATTTCAACAGTCGGTTTTATTGAGCTGTCGACACTTTCAGCATATTTGGTGTGAAGATATTTCTCAGCAAAGATTATGTTTCTTCATTTCTATCATCGTTGCATACTTCGGTTTATGCAGCTCTGTTCAATATCTATAATAGTCTATAATTTGTGCATCAACATCATGATATTCAAATACTGGGAAGCTTTTCATTTAAAGTTTGGTCTAGAAACCTTGCTATAACAGGCGTCATGGCTCAGTCGGTAGTAGCTCTGCCTTTCGTGCTGTGGGTCGTGGGTTCGATCCCCACCGAGAACAAACATTTGTGTGTTGTAAACATAGATGTTTGTACTGTGTCTGGGTGTTTTTTTGTATTATAAGTATGTATTTACAAAGAAAATATAAAAATGTATGTATGTATTCTATCAGCCATCTAGTTTCCATCGTACAAGCTTTGCTTAGTTTGGGACTAGAAGGCGTTGTGTTAAGTGTCCGTGAATATTTATTTATTTATAAGTTTCTTGCCATTTTTTCTAGACTTGGGTTTGTGTACCTTCTAATTCTAATTCAAAGTGGGGGAATTAGATCTGCACTGACGTCCCGCGTTTGGTGTATTGTGCATCGTGTACCTTTCTCTTGTTTGAATAAAAGAAAAAACAAAAACAAATAAATTCCATGCAGTTCGTTCCTCAATAGGTTATCGCATATTTTTAACCCTTTGCATGAATTAGATCGTTGTTGTCGAGTGTGTTTTTTTATTCTTTTTCAACCTATTTTTCTTTATACAATACGGACAACCCTTTGACTAGATTCATCCGATTTTAAGCAATGATGAGGATATTCTCCTAATTACTACGAATAGTGTATTTATCTCATCGATAGTATCTAACCCCATCCCTAATCGTCCCGTTGCTAGGCTGTTATTTTATTATCGTTATGAAACAAGCGTACTAGGAACCGAATGTTATTATTGAATGATTGTAAATAGGCAGGATCGAGTAATGCTCTAGAAATAGGCTCGTTTTATGTAATTACAACATGTAAGTATTTTGCTAACTTAATTTGATGCGATTTTCTTCGTCGGAAAAAAATCGCGTCGAATAACCAATTAAAATAAGCAGCAGTCCATAATTTTGTTCGAACTTCAGGTATAAGTAAGTTCGTTTCATCATTAAATATTGGTTTGTAGTCTCGTTGTCACCTTAATTTCTATTCCAAAGCTTGATAGTTTGGTGGTTTTACAGAAGAAGTTTTTTGTAAGTATAAATAAAAATGAAGTTTTTGGATTTATTTATTAAATACGGCTCTCAATAATGCATGTTTAACATCCATAATTAATTTATTTAATTTCCTCGGCTCCTTGGTTTATATTAGTGGCACGTGCCGCACTGTACCATGCACAAACGCACTTGATACTTGCATAATTTTAATATTTAAAGTACCAACGTACTTACCTTCAACTTTTACACTTTTACTAGCTTTCGCCCACTCCTTCGTCTGGGTCCCGTTTAATTCTGTTCATTTTCCGAGACAAAAAGTAGCCCATATGCTAGTCCTAACTATATACAGGGTGTTACCAGACCACTTCCGAAAACGAAAGGGGGAGCTACAGCACACCAAAACCCAACCAAAAAAAAATCAGTTATCCTGAAAAATAATTATAGCCGGAGAAAACAATGTTTAAAGATTTGTATTTATTTCGCCAGCCCGCAATGTACGCATTCACGTAGGTAAGGTCGAGGCGTAGTACTATTATTTATTCTGTGTCGTAAGTGCCTACTAACGTAGGTAGGTACTAACGTAGGTCGCTCGCACGTCGCGTACTTGAATGACCCGCGATGAACTCTCAGCTGTTCATGCTGTAGTAGACGTAATCTGCGTGCTGCGTGTACATTGCTGCTTTATTTATTTTATTTGTTTTTTTGCTTTTTTAAATGAAATAATTAGGTAGATATGTCTTATTATGTTGTACTGTGTGTATGTAACTAGAAAAAAAATTAAAAAGAGATGGTCAAGTAAATTTTTTTTTTCGCGATTTTTTTCGCTTACTGTTTTCAGTATCATGGTCTGATTGGAACCTCCAAGTTTTCGGAAGTGGTCTGGTAACACCCTGTATATTCCAAGTTTCATCTAAATCAGACTAGTTGTTTCAGCGTGATTGAAACACGAACATCGAAATTTTGACATTTATAATATTAGTGAGATTGAATACGTCCTCAAAGGAGATGCTCTATGAAGGCAGAGGGTAATCCCTAAGTATCAAGTGCGCCATCTGCTTGTTCCGTTACTTTTTATCATAAGCACAGAAAATGGAAACCTAACACCATGTGCCCGATTTAAAAAACTTGGATAACATAGTATCTAAATATCCAAACCTACACTTTCGCATTAAAAATATTAATGTGGAATCGGATGGGGGTGGCGAATGCGAAAAACTTTTTGGATGTTAATCTTATTTTTATTTGTATAAATCTTTGCAACGCAGCTTCGTCGTAGCCGGTGGCCATCTCACTCTCATTCCTTTTAAAAAATAAAGCATTCAATCATCTTTCAGTTCTTTCACTCGCTCCCAATCTTTCTACGTTCCATTTCACACACAAATCTTACGTTCCGTTCCCTTCCATAAAATCAACTTCCTACAACTCGGCCCTCCTGCCTCTGTCTGGCCTCAGACACTCGTACCTCTCATACAAACCTCTCATACAACAATTCTCACTCACATACCATCTTACTTCGTACACACCTTCATACATCTTAAACATCTTACATGAAAAGTTGATATTTTTCTACCATAGGTAGGTACTCTAAACATTCTACTTTTATTTTAGTCTTAAATCTTAGTAACATGTGTATATAAAGTTATGTAGGTATGCAATTTAACATCTTTATCAATTTAGGTTTGTAATATTTTATAATAATAATAAGGTTACACAATCTTTAATATTAGGGCATCTTAGTATTAAATATTAAACAATAGGTACACAATCACACATTCATCACCTTTCAATACAAAAATAGTTCTGTTGATAAAACAAAAACTAACCTTTGACCTGAAAATTATCCTCATCGTTAACATAGTCTGGCCATGCCTTCATGTAGTCAGAAGATGTTGTGGTCTTATTAGGTCCTTCAGCTTGAGAGTCAGCTTTCTCCACATCATATCTGTTATTTCTCTTCACCTTGGTAATCTTGTAAGGTCCTAAGAACTTGGGTTTGATTTTCATGCCAGTTCCAAACTGAGTCCTCTTTATGCACACAAGTTCTCCTTCTTGATATGTGTTTGTAGGCTTCCTCTTCTTGTCAAAATTTCTTTTGTTTTCTTCTTGGACATCTAATATTTGTTTTTTCGCATTTATTCTTAATTGTTCTCTATTCTCTATGAAACTATTTCTTTCTTCTTGTTTTAGCAATTCGAACAATTCAAGGTCTTCTTTTCTCTTCATTTTAGTACCTAAAAACAACTCAAATGGTGTAGTGTTTATACTTCGTTGGTATGTACTGTTCATTGCCCTTTGAACTCTGCTAATCAGCTTGTACCATTGCATTGGTTTTTCTATGGAAAGTTTCGTCAAAACTGCTATAAGCGTCCTGTGTATTCTCTCTACTTGGCCATTTCCTCTTGGAACTCCAGTTGTAATAGTGATATGCTCAATATTCTCCTCTTCACAGAAGTTAGTAAAATCGTGGCTTGTAAAAGCAGAACCTCGATCTGTGATTATTCTTCTTGGATTTCCAAATGTGCCTTGGTGAATACTCATCTTGTTTAGAACTTCTTGGGCTGATGTAGTCTTTGTTGGGAATAACCACACAAACTTTGTAAATCCATCGACTACAGTGAGTATATAGTTATATTGCTTACGTGTCTCCGTCATTGGTCCAATGTGATCCAGATGAAGGGTATCCAGCGGTGTATCCCCCTTCTCAATTGGATTCAGGAATCCTTCCTGCTTCCCGCTCTTCCTGGATGCTAACAAACATGGTATGCATGTAGAAATAAAATCTTCAACCTTTTTACCTAGCTGAGAGATGTAGTACTCTTTACCAATCAACTCCATGGTTTTCTTCTTAGCAAAATGACCATTCTCATGAGCTCTCTTGATGATCTCTAGCTCCATCCTTGTTGGTACCACCACTTGTTGTTCAGGTCCCTTGCACAAAACTCCTCCGTGTAGGCAAAAGTCATTGAAGGGTTTTTCTTCTTTTAAAATCTTCATGATTGCCTTCAATCCATCATCACACTCTTGTGCACGTCGTAAATCACTATGCAGGTCTGAAAATATGGTTGCCACATATGGGTGTCTGCTAAGAGCATCAGCATGTCTCATCCTTGATCCATCTCTATGCTCTATCTCATAATCATAGTCTTGTAGGAACAAAATCCACCGTACCACTCTAGTAGATGTTGCCAAGTCTTTTTTGTTTAGTGTCATCTGAAATGCTTTACAATCTGTCACAATCTTAAAATGTTTTCCATACAAGTAGTGCCTGAACTTCTTTATACCTTCAATAATGGCTAAGGCTTCTAACTCATAACTCGTATATCGGCTTTCAGCATCAGATGTTTTCCTGCTCATGTAGTGTACAGGATGCAACTCATTGTTCTCTTTCTGCATCAATATTGCTGCATAAGCCACACTGGAAGCATCTGTGTGAAGCTCTGTTTCAGCACCTGGCTCATAAATTTTCAAGACAGGTTTGCTTGCCAATTTCTCTTTCAAAATGCTGAAAACAATTTTATGCTCTTTTGTAAATTCAAACTTCTTATCTTTTTTCAACATTTCAGTCAACGGTCTTGCAATCAATGCATAATTCTCGATGAACTTTCTGAAGTATGAACAGAGTCCTAAGAAACTGTGTAGCTGCTTCTCATTTTTGGGTTCTGGAAATTTCATCACAGCATCCGTCTTAGCTGGTGATGGCTGGACTTTACCGTCTTCAATTACATAGCCCAAATATTCCACTCTCTTCACCAAAAGCTGAGACTTCTTCCAATTGATTATCAACCCATAATCTGCAGCTGTTCGCAATACTTCTGTTAGTCTCTCAACAGCTTGTTCTTCACTGATCGCTGGAATCAGTAAGTCGTCTATGAAAATTATGACAATACCTCTTGTTATTAACTCTCGAAATATAATTGAAATAAATCTTGTAAAAACTTTAGGACATGTGGATAAACCAAAAGGTGCCTTTAAAAACTCAAATTGCGACTTCATTGTTACAAAAGATGTGTACTTAATTGAATCTTCATGAACTTTGAGATGAAAGAATCCATTTTTCAAGTCTAGTGCAGAAAAAACTCTTGCTCCTGCCAGTTTGTCTATGTGATCATCGATGATAGGTAATGGATATTCATCTTTCAAAATTTTCTTATTTAGCGACCTGTAATCCACACATATTCTAAGTTTACCATCTTTCTTCCTCACGAGTACTAGTGGACTAGCATACTCAGAAAAACTCACCCGAATGATGCCTTCCTCGAGCCACTCATTCATTTGCTCATCTATTTCTTGTTGCTCCTTTGGAGAAACTCGCCGTGGTCGTGATGCTACTGGGATGTCGTCTTTCAATGTGATTTTTAGTTCAATTGGAGCTTCCTTCGTCTGACATGGTTTGTACTCGTCCACTAACCTTGCCACATTTCGTCGTACATATTCCTCCAGAATATGACCTAAAGAATCAACAGAACACTGAAAACATTCAATCTCATTGATCCAAGAATCATGAGGTTTCATCCACACACATCCGTCTTTCATGATTGTGACCACACTTCGTAAAAATTCGTGCCCTAATATTATCTTATACGGCATAGAGTCTCTATTGATAATATAAAACCGCACGCCACAGTATCTCCGGTTGTCAATCTCAATGTCTGTAATAAAACTTCCTTGTGTACGCACTGCCGCAAATCCTAAACCGGTAAGCGTAATGTCTTTATCTTCACTGCATTGAGGTGAACCAATTTCGTCGTAAAAGTCATTGGAAACCAAGTTTATTTCACTGCCTGAGTCTATCAAAGCACTGTCTCCGCATCTTAGATCTACGACCGCACTATTTTCAACGTACTTTAATCGAAACCCGCACAAAAACCTAACCCATTTTACAGGTTTTCCGCAATGTTTATCATCTTTTCCTCGTTTGTTTACATCCAACACATTGAACTCGCCGCCATGACAGTTTTGAGCCTCCGCCATCTTGAATGAACTGTCTATGTCATCGCTCGTCGCGCCCCCTAGCGCTGTCGCTGTAGATGTGATGAATGAACGTTTGCTGTTTCCGCCGAAGCCTGCCGATGGTGAACGATGATTGCCGATCGTCGCCGTTTCCGAAACTTTCTTCGTGGGACACGCAGAACCAACATGGCCGAACTCGTTGCATTTGAAACATTTGAGGCCTTTGTCTTTTGATGGACAATCTGATGACGCATGCCCTATTTCTCCACAGCTGTAGCACCGTATCATTCGCCTGTTTCTTACTGTTTTCAGCTTACTCGTCGTTGCAGTTGCAGAAGCAGTAATTTCTTTATTTTTTATCATTTTGGTCTTGATGGTTTCATAAATTTTTAGTCTTTCTTTCAATTCGTTGTACGTAGTGACTCCGTATAGCATCATTTTGTTGTTTTCGGCATCGGGTATTCCGTCGATGATGTACTTTATTGCCACGTAGTCTGGCATCTTGCCTCTTTTACCCAATTCTTTCATGGTAAACATATAATCGATGCAACTTTCATCGGGCTTCTTTTTCCTTGAACTCATCAATTCGTGAATCGTCTTACTGTCAACGGTGTCGGGAAACTCTTTATACAACGCCGTCTTTAGGTCTTCCCAAGTCTTGAATGTTTTCTCTGCCTTCAACCAAAGGGCCGCAGTGCCGGTGAGGGAACGTCGTGCCACCAGAAGCTGCTGTAGAGAGGACCAACCAAATATTTCAGCATTGTCCTCCACGTCGCTAACCCATTGTGATACAGGATACGTCTTGTCCTTGCCGTCGAATTTGGGTATCAGCTCGGCCGTCATTTGAAGCATGTTGTAGGGCGTCTTTTCATCGCTAATGCCGGTGCTGCCCGCGTCTTCATAGTCGTCTTGCCGGCTCTTACGTCTTTCGTCTTTTTTCCCCATATTTCCTTCGTCGTCGTAGAAATATTGCCGGGAAATATTGCCGGTGGTGATTGGCAAAAATGGCGTCCGCCGCGTGTGCCGTCTTTTTGCAAGTCGTGTTTTCGCACGAAGTACGCCGCTCCCACGCGATCCTTCTTATTATTCAGATCCCGGACGAGCCCCCAATTTGTGGAATCGGATGGGGGTGGCGAATGCGAAACACTTTTTGGATGTTAATCTTATTTTTATTTGTATAAATCTTTGCAACGCAGCTTCGTCGTAGCCGGTGGCCATCTCACTCTCATTCCTTTTAAAAAATAAAGCATTCAATCATCTTTCAGTTCTTTCACTCGCTCCCAATCTTTCTACGTTCCATTTCACACACAAATCTTACGTTCCGTTCCCTTCCATAAAATCAACTTCCTACATTAATAGTCAGATAATATTACAACCGGACCATGTGCCTGTCACTGATACAAAATCAAACAATTCTAAGTGCATTAACAATATCTCAACTCTCAAGTATCAAAACTCATAAAGCACTTCAGTAAAGAGGTGTTGAGATGTTTAAGTGGGTGAACACAAGATAATTTTAACTAACGCTACCGTGCCTCATGTGTACCAACATCAGCTGTAACTGTAATATAGACGGTAAGCTTCGGATGTGACTCTAGCTACCCTTTTAGTGGCAGTCTTTTAGTTTATAGTTCTTGGCAAACGTGTGCAGATAGGCAATTGTTTGATATAGACAGACGTAACCGCTGTTTCTCGGTTACGGGGTTGTTCCACAGAAAAATAGACTGAAACGCAGCTGAACCGTAGTTTTTATCTATTTTTAAGCCGTTTGAATCGCGCTGAACAATGACGTTAGCTGCAGATCGGTCGAACCATTGTTGGTACGAGTACCTACTAAATTGAACGTTAACCGTTGTTTTGTGGAATTAGGTTGATAAATAAATAAATATTCCTGGACATATCACACAACGTTTTCTAGCCCCAAACTAAGCAAAGCTTGTACTCGTACTATGGGAACTAGATTGCTGATAGAATACTTATGTATCTACTTTTTTTTTTGTAAATACATACTTATGATAGATACTCGTACCTGCATAGTAACACCCATGCTTTTGTGTTTTTAAGGCCATAGAAAAATAAAGTTATTTTATATCGATGAGTAAATCGCTCAATAAAATATAGTTATCATTGGGTTTTTGTTGGGATCGTAATGGCAGCTAAAGAGATTTTTATGCTTATTATGATCCCAAAAACACTAAATGCTATTTTTCTACATTTTATTAAGCGAATAGTCTCTAGAATACTTAACCCCTACGCAAGCCAAGTCGTGCGTGGAAGTTATTCATAAAAGCTTATATGCTGATCGATTCCGGTATAGGAAAGCGGTTAAGTCTGTGCTAGCAACTTCGATTCCCGTCAGACACCAATAAATTAAAGACTTCATCCTTAAGGCCTGGTTTCTGAACAGCTGCGGACGTCATCGGCACACAAACGATGAAAGATAGCATCGTGAGGAATCCTGCGGTTTAATAATCATCATCATCAAATGGCCGGGGTTAGTCAGTTTCGCGTGTATTGATCTTGACTTTCCTGTGGATAAGGCTGACTAGGCTGAGAGGAGGGTATAAGGTTACTCCATCTAAAACGATATCCTCGGTACTACAGCACAGCAGCGTCCCGTTCATTAGGGGTATGTAGGTAGGTAAATCATCTAAATTATATGCAAAAGCCAGATTATTTCAACATTCAGGCGTCATGGCTCAGTCGGTAGTAGCTCTGCCTTCCGTGCTGTGGATCGTGGGTTCGATCCCCACCGAGAACAAACATTTGTGTGTTGTAAACATAGATGTTTGTTCTGTGTCTGGGTGTTTCTATGTATTATAAGTATGTATTTACAAAAAAAAATGTATGTGTGTATTCTATCAGCCATCTAGTTTCCATCGTACAAGCTTTGCTTAGTTTGGGACTAGAAGGCGTTGTGTTAAGTGTCCGTGAATATTTATTATTATTTATTTATTTATTCACACATCAACATAATTTATTCGTAGTTAGACTCCAGACCAGACGGCCGTCAAAATGACGTTCGCCGTATCCTAAGAACCTGAAGCTTTATAAACATATTAAACTGTAATAACGCTTACCTTAATAGACTGCAAATCGAAGAAAAAGCAAAGCGGCTTGGCCTTAAGGCTCAGACGCGCTAACTAATATTTCCGACTTCCCGGGCATGGCGGCACTAAGACTTAACTTAGGGCTGCTAAGTCTGTAACTTAGTATAAGGTTTAAGATCAGCTGTGATTTGGCAAGAATTTGTATAAGAAGTTTTGTATTGTATGTAGGTAGGTAAACTAAGTAAGTATACAAAAAAATTCTACTAAATATATAAAACTCTTTTAAACCTGACTGACAATCAACGCACGGCCTAAACTATAAGTCCTAGAGGTATGAAATTAGGAGGGTAGTATCCATATATAGTGTAGGGGTGCACTAAGAAAGGAATTTTGAAAATGCGCACTCTAAAAGGTTTACAATTAGGATCTAAGATTTTAACCAAATAATGCGTATGCTACTACCATGCAAAGCCGTGGGCGACAGCTAGTCATGGTATACAACTGGATTGAGCCTATAGAACTTGTGCTGCATCAAACGAGATTGAAAATATTTTGGAAACTACTCATCCTGAACTTCTTATTCCAAAACCAAGTTAAAGGGTAAATCTGAATGTACCTATTATTTCTCTGCGGCTTTACTCTGCCTTCCTTGGAGATCAGACCAGAAGCTTTGGGGGAGGACGCTCCCCTCTGAATCCACTTATACCTACTACAACCAACTCACAGCTTTCTACTCGGCAGCCCTATTTAAAAGTCGTATTAAAGTTGTGAGTCAATCGGTTGCTGTCTCCTACTTAACTGAACTGTGCTTTATGTCAGTCTTAGATAAAACCGCATTTGTTATTCAGGGTTTAAGTAAATGGTGTTGGCTTAGGGGATGTTATTGTAATGTTAAGTTTCATAGGCTGAGAGGATGGTATAGGTGCTGGGCAAGCCTACTCCATCTAAACATTGTCCCAGGCACTACAGTGTGTCGTTAAGTGTAGGCATAGGTTGCCTCCTGACGCTGTATAAATCATCTGCAATAGATGTAAAGGCCTATTTTCTCATAATTTGGCTTGGATCCAAATTCTCCACCGAACATTACTTTTCACTACAGATCATTCTTCTTTGTGCTAAGATCTAACAAAACGGGACATTGGCGAAATTGCGGGCAACACTACAAAGGCCATTCAGACAAGAATTGAATTTAATTGAGTTATTCAAAGTTGCTAAGGTATTTTATGGTTACCGGAGACTGAACATCATTACGTTTCAGATTCAGGAACGTAGTGCGATGCCCTCACAGAGCACGTTCTCAGTGGACGTACTCAGTGTGGCAATATATAGTTAAAGGCAGATGTATCAAAATAACATTAGTTATTTGCAAATAGCGTATTGGTATTATCTTCGATTCATTGTAAATCCAACTGCTTCCATGTCCATATAAATACTGAAGGTATATGACTCCATGACCCAAGGTCCTATGAGCTGAACAAAGGCATCAAATAATAACATCCTCAGAGTATATACTACCATCAGGACGCAGATGGTATTTTGAGCATACGCTTGAGGCATTCCACAATTTCTAGAGCACCTGCATTCTACGAACAGCACTAATAGATTTTCAAGTTTGGTGCTCTTTTTGGAATAGTTAGCTTGAGTCCTAGTTGTGCGTTCTAATTTGATTAGATTTTATAGTTTTTGAAAATTTTAATTCTCAGTGGATGTGCTTGGTCCGGCAATACATCGTTATAGGGAGTGGTTACCGCTTAACATTGGATGGGCAATCGGCTTGTTCCATCATTTAGTGGTATAAAAACAATAAAAAATTAGTTTCTTTATCATCGGTTTTTATTTAACATTAATGTTACCATTAAAGGCGCTAAATATTCGTTTCGTTTTCTTCTATACAATTTTGTAGTTCCTGAAAGTTTCCGCTAGGGGCGCTGCAAATATATGAACAGAAACGCAACGTAGTAGTTTTCTAAAACTATCAAATCTTGTACTAGGCCCCTCTTGCTAAACCTACCTCTGCGTTAAACATAAATAAGAACGTAGAAAAGCCCGCAGGAACTATTAGTCTCTATTTATAATACTTTGGCATCTTTCCTTTGAGAATGTGTAAATCTTACGACGATCAATAAGTTATGTGCCTTTTACATGAACACGGATGTTGTCTAAACGGCTTAGGACCAACGAAGTACTTGGTTGTGAAGGGAAAAACCATTTATTAGAATCATAGAGGTGGTCTACATGTACAAAGGCTCGAAAGTAGTAACTTAGCAGCGGGAAGTAGGAAGTGACTGGTTTGTTTGTAAAGTTCAGTCGAAGTTAACTTATTGATTAACTTTACGGTGATTTTAGTAACAACATAAATATTTCATTAAAGATGAATTTTTCTAAAAATAAACCTTTTGGCACCGCAACTCAAAAAAGTACCTACAGCTTATATAACTTTTGATATTTTGGTGTGTTTATAAAAAAAATAGTAATATCAATTTTAGAATAAAGCATTTCTTCGTTGGACGTGTTCTGTGAAGCACTGCAATTGTTTAGCAAATGTGATAGTTCAATCCGCTCATCATAAGTTCATCATCTACTTTTTTGTTACTAACATAAAACATCAGTACAACGGAGGCAGTAGTTACAACTTAACATCAGGTAGGCCATCGGCTTATTCTATCATTTACCTAGATGTATACAAAAAATGGTCCAAAAACGACCATGATCATATATAAATTACCTAACAATATATACCAAAGCATTCAACACACAATTCTAGAAGCAACTTATCTCTGAAACTCTGAACTAATTAGATTCTCCGATTAAATTGTTGAGAGTGCTAATTAGGGCATAATTACAATATTGTTTGAGTTCTAATGGCGGTGATACACAGATACGCCTACACGGCCCACTTCACTTGTGAGCTTCCTTATAGAGCCCTACCACGGGTTCACAATTACGAATCCTATTAATATTATAAACGCGAAAGTTTGTAAGGATGTATGTTTGTATGCATGGATGTATGGAATATATATAATGTCCGGACCTGGATTAACACATAGGCTACTTTTTATCCCGGAAAACCAACGGGATCCAACGGGACGCCAACAAAGTCGCGGTCGGAAGCTAGTCTTATATAAATATTTCTATTGAAAATTAAGTTGAGGTAGGACACTTGGCTAGGCGGAACGACGGAAGATGGACAAGGGCAGTGACACAGTGGTGGCCTCGTGAGGGTCATAGGTCACGAGGCAGACCACCAGCCAGGTGGGCGGATGACATCGTGAAAGTGGCAGGAGCTTACTGGATTCGGTTGGCGCAGGATCGGAAAGAGTGGCGTGACAAAGAGGAGGCCTATACCCAACAGTGGGTGAGCATAGGCTGATTAGATATAGGTATAGTACAATAAAGAATTTAAAATCAGTTCTGATAGATATACCTCTCTGCCTAGACTGGAGCCATCACATTATGCGAACAGCCCATTCAAAAGTCCAATAAGGCAGCATGTCAGCAAAGATGTCACATAAAATGAAACCGCAGTTTAATTTGACATGTGAATGTGAAAGTGCTCTTGTAAAAGCACAATTTGAAGAACGCCATGTTATGTTTCTTCTTCTTCTTTTATATATGAACTCTGTCCGTCATTTTGACAGACAGTTTTGCCAGTGTCAAGTGATATATACTTATTATATATTATGCTAGTCATTATTAAAAAAAAGTCTTTCTTTCCCGCTATAAACTAAATTGAAACCAACTTGGAAGTATTTAAGATGACGAATCTAAGTGATCCTCCTGATTTTATTTTACTGAATGAATACAACATAATTGACATTGGCTTTAGTTGGTAACTTCTTCCGCTGAAACGAATTTGATAAAAGTTACTTTTGACATGGAATAGCAATTGTTTAGTTTATTCGAGATCCCGTAGTAAGAGCCCGCCCGTTATGCAAATGTTATAGGAAGTTCCCTAACTTAAACTTAACTCACTTTAATAGTGCAATGAGCGCTCATCAAATGATGGCGCGCGCTGATTGTAGAATTCATTGCCAGTTAGCGTCTTAATGAATGCGTTTGTGAGTTGCGATCTAGGTTCCGTGGTAGGGGTAATAAGGCTCATTGTAGGGTTCTTACTAATTAAATGGTATTAGGGCTATCGATGACTGTTAAGAAAAACATAAGGATTACTATTTATTACAATTTAAACAATAAAAAAATCGATTTCGGTACGGATGACGGATGTACTGATGAATTAGTTTTCTTATGATCAACTTTAGAAAAGTTGTAAGTAGTAGGTAAAAAAACTGTTACTTCTACCTATTTTAAATGAATTATTATTATTTACAAATACTGTGAATACTGTATTAGTTGTAATTTTCTTTGTGAATAAGACTTTTGCTAGTTAGTCATTACAGATCAATAATTAACAGAAAAAAAGAAAAAAATTATTATGTATTTACATCTTATTAATAACTGATTATATTACCACTCAGTTTATTGATAATTTTCATTGAGTAAAATAATTAGAACCGTATTTTTGTTAGTCTACGTTTATTTATAATAATTATAATATCCTTTGAGATAATTCTCTTAATAAATGTAGTAAAAAAATCATTGAATTTGGTTGGGATGTCAAATGGCAGCCATTGAATAATCCCAATAAACTGCCATCAACATCATCATCTGATGATGAAGCCGGAACGTACCCGAATTCAAGTTGGTTTTTCGAGTTTTTAAACTTATAAACTATTATTTATGACATCCCAACACCACAATGCTATTTCTACTAGATATTACTATGAGAATTATCCTCTTTTCCCTCCCGCTGTCTCCACTTTTCTATATTACCTAGTTATCCTTATTTTATAATGCCAACACCGTGTATGGAAATTAAATTTATAAAACAAATACTAGTAGTTTTACGATTATTTACCTATGCATTTTAATCGATGTAATTATTGTTATGTGTTATTTTGTGTCAATATAATCGTTTTACGGCTGTGAAGGGAATTTCGCAATGTAATTATTGTTATGTGTCAATACAACTAGGTAATAAAATGTTTGAGTGAATTTTATGCTAAACTAGCCGTCGCCCGCGGCGTTGCTCGCGTTCTAGACTTTTTAGAGTGCGACTTTTCAAAATTCCTTTCTTAGTGCGCCCCTACACTATATAAGGATACTACCCTCCAAATTTCATACCTCTAGGACTTATAGTTTAGGCTATGCGTTGATTCTCTGTCAGCTTCAAAAGAGTTTTATATATATTGATGATGATGATTGATGATGATGATATATGATGATGATGATGTGGTAGTTCTTTAATTTGTGAAATGCGTACCGGTTTGGATAGTTTAACAGGTTTATTTACATAAGCAATTTTCTTTTACTGATGTTTTCGTAAAAGTGTTGAAAGTAATTTAGTTTTGAATGCTCTACCTTTTTTTTCTGCACAAGCCTATTCCATTTAAAAACATGTCCCAAGTTAGTGTAATAACCCGTAAATATAGTGAAAATGATGATGATTATCATCTTGATTAAGATAGAGGCCTGAGAGTAATTTTCTTAGTAGAATTTCTATTTTTTGGTAAAATGTAGAGTATGTGTATATGAGATTGCAACAAAAGCCCGCAATCATTAATATTTCTTTGGAAAATATAGGTACAATAGTTTTTTTAGATAGACTAGTTGCGTTTCTGATACATTCTGCCCCCTCCAATCGTGCAAAATTTCATGAAGTAAGTCAATATAAAATTATTTAATTCAAAATATTTAACATTCAATACACTAATAACACCCAATGACATGTTTTCTAGAATAAATCTCGTGACTATTGGATGAATAAAAGCGTTTGCGCACTGGTTGCTACCGACATATCGACATTCCCGTGAAGCGCTATACCTACATTCTCGCAAATAATATCGGTGTCGGCACGGGCACCTACACAGTGTGAAAATGTATGTGCTAAATGAAATTAGGTCTCAGCCGATATCGTGTAGATGTCGTATCGGTGGCAGTGTGAATCTTTCTCACCATTTTCGAGATATGTCTTCGCATAACACTGGATGTTTATTCACTAAGCCCCGTTTGAACCAAAGTTAAATTGATTGTTAACTTTAACGGCGCGGTAATGGACTGTTGAAAGTTTATTGCGAGCAAGTTACTGCCATTAGGTAACAGTTAGGTGTTGGAGTAGTAAGCTTTTAGGGTCATGCAAGGGATGAATTAATGTCTGTCAAACCGATATAAGACAGAATCATATATCATCATCGTCATCATCATAGGACAGAATATTCCACGTTTCAGCACCAAGCTTTAAATCGATTGGTGCTCAAAAGTGGAATTGCGTTAGTGCGGAAAATCTTGGTGCTCAAAATGGAATTTCTCAATTGACCGTTGACTTATTTTTTTAATGTAAATTACGTCTAAGAATTTTAAATTGACAGACAAACAACACTTTGTTTTTTTTTACAAAGTTACCACGAACCGGAAGATCCAGCCCAAGACGGCCGTCATCCGATGATGGTCATCCGAAATTGGCGAATGAAGAAAGTTCAAAATCGATCTTTAAAACCTACGAAGGTTCATCGGCTGGATCCGGCCTGGTGGGTATGATGTATCGATGGGATTTTTTAAGTTATACCTACACGGCGGTAGGGAAGGGACATTAATATACCTTTAGGCAGAATTGCAGTGTCAAAAGTTATATCATACCTCTCCGCCACGCCCCTTCATTCTAGGCACTCCTGAAAACCAGCGCTAAAGGAGCCACCGGAGAGTACCCTTTTTACGCATCATTCTCTTAAATTTAATGCTGATTTATAAATAATAATAAATAATAAATATTCGCGGACATTTAACACAACGCCTTCTAGTCCCAAACTAAGCAAAGCTTGTACGATGGAAACTAGATGGCTGATAGACTACATACATACATTTTTTTTTTGTAAATACATACTTATAATACATAGAAACACCCAGACACGGAACAAACATCTATGTTTACAACACACAAATGTTTGTTCTCGGTGGGGATCGAACCCACGACCCACAGCACGGAAGTTATCTTACGTATCTTTGTGTTTTTGCGTAAAATAAATAATTTCTATTCTATTCTATTCTATTCCGGTGTGACATAGTAAGCTACAAAAGTTATTTATAATGAGTTCTACTAGTTTATAACAATCTGTATGTAATAACTATTATCTATAACTTTAATGTATTCTGTGGTTACGTAGACATTGTAATTATTATTGTTATTGCGCTCGGACTCCGTTATGAAATATGATTACAGATTTTATTGCAGTTACGAAATATTGAACATCGAGCGGATGGAAATAGCGAGGGAATCCACCACAAGAGATAAAGGGGAGAGAAACACTACTACTCCTCATTTAGCCATTGAGATTCCAAAAACAGGTTAAAATTGCCATTATAAAAACCCTTACCCCTTTATTCATATTAAAGCAAACAAGCTCGTATGAGTTAGTGGCCAACTCTGGTGACAGAGTTTTTCGGCAGCCTTAAGGCCTCCGTCGTGGCTTAACGACTGCTAGAGCCGGGACCGACAGTTTAATCTGCCCTCCGAAGCACGGAAGCGCTCGGATGTAAATGCCACTAACGGTCACCCATCCAAATAGAGACAGCACAGAACGTTGCTTAACTTAAATAATCAGTGAAGATTGGCTAAGCAAGCCTAGCCACGAGCGCTTCATTCATTCAGCGCTTTATTCATATTCAACTGTCATTTTAGCGCGGCTTTAAAAAATGCGAAAAGAGATGACAACAGATTTAGCAATCATTTTAGTTATTTCAGCTTTAGAAGACCAATATGAATATACCCCTTAGTTTTTTTTACATAAAATCACAGATTTCCCATCTGCTACTTTTATGACATTCAAATTGAATTCCAATAATATTTTGATTAGATTTCATTAGAGGAATTTCCTTAGAAAGACGCAAAACAACAAAACTTGGTCACGAACGAAATCTTCCTTTGAAAAATGGTTTTGAATAAAATACCTATTTATAAACATTGTTTCCACTTATTTTTAACTGAATTGTTTTAATTCCTGTGGACGTAAATATACAGACCTGTTGATTCACAATTCTGTAAACATGGACCAGCGATTTATCTTAGCACTCGCTGTCACCTGCGACTTTACCTGCTGCACATTTCATTCAAAGCGAAAGACCTTCGTAAGATGAATTACTTTTTTGAACTTGTATGAAAATAGTCCGCTGATAAATCTTAGTTTCATTTAAGTAATTTTTAGAAGAAATCTGTGCAAACCGGCCTGGCATTTTTATTATTTTGTTAAAGTAATTATTTTTTTATGTTCCGGTCTATAAGTTTGAGTAGAACCTTAGAAACGCAAACATAATTTATATAATAAGTAATAATAAGTAGCTCGTTTACTAGTAGTAGGTATATACACAAATTTTACACAAATGAAAAAAATCTAAGCCCATTAAATCATCATCATCAGTATTTTAATCCATGTCTCAGAGTGATGGACGCAGTGCATTGCCTTAAAATGCACGTCCTCATTGGACTTGCTCTGTGAGGTAATGCATTGTTATAGGCAGAAGTTACCACTTAACATCAGGTGAGCTATCGGCTTGTTCCATTACTTTTATATAAAAAAAAAAGTTTATTATTGACTTCACATCTACATGTCACGGACATACATACAAACACAGGATTATCCTGTTATAGGTATAAATAAGGTGTCTTTGCCAGATTTTTTCGTGTAAGCTCGCGTTGGCAACTTTGCATCCATTTTGGAAGTCATCCAAATTGAATGACAGATTATTGTATTGTTGAATGTTTATTAAATCGGGTAATTTAATATAGTAATGTTTCAATTACTTCGTTAATTTATTTTGTACAAGTGGATGATTTTGTGTTGGGATGTTTTAGTCAAAACGTTGGTACATAATATATAAATATAAAATAAAATATAAATAAATATAAATATACACGGACACTTAACACAACGCCTTCTAGTCCCAAACTAAGCAAAGCTTGTACGATGGAAACTAGATGGCTGATAGAATACACACATACATTTTTTTTTTGTAAATACATACTTATAATACATAGAAACACCCAGACACAGAACAAACATCTATGTTTTACAACACACAAATGTTTGTTCTCGGTGGGGATCGAACCCACGACCCACACCACGGAAGGCAGAGCTACTACCGACTGAGCCATGACACCTGTCAAATATATCAAAGAGATTCAATGACTAAAACTTTCTTTTTAAAGTTTTACATTAGAAGCACTACCATCATCTCCACACTACACCCAGGTTAGTTGGTAGATAATGCTAAATAGCATTAAACTCGCCTCTGTACGATTTTTAAAGTGCAATAAAGAATTTTCTAATCTAATCTAATTTAATGACTGAATGTATTCAGTAAAATCACAAGGACCATTCAGAATCACGTCATAACAAGTGATTTTGAGCGCCAGCTTCTCAGAACTAAAGCTTAGAAGAGTTGGCAAAAAGCTTAATTCTTTAAAAAAAATTCTATGTCCCAAATTTAGTGTCGCGGACACCCATGAGTTCCGAGTATCTATTATTTATTATGCACTTTTTTTGATAAACGCATTATTGATTGAAATTTATTATGTATAATGTATAACTAGTTAATATATACAAAAATATACATAAATATTATTATAATTCCACAAAGTTATAGTAAATTCCAACAATAATAACTACAAACTGATTTGCATTCGCCATTAGTTGTAATATCAATATCAGTAAACAGATTGATACGATCTATACAAACTGTTGCTACTGTCTGTCTGTCAGCGCTCTTCTTAACTATGATGATGAATGAACCCAATATATTTGATTGCAACTAGTTTTGTAGTATAGTGATTGCTAACAGCGTTACCGGGCTACTGGGAAGTGCTAGAGGCCGTTAATTCCCGTTCGTCCCACTGATGGGATGAACGGGAATGCAAAAAACAAGTATTATTTTATTCCCGTTCGTCCCACCAATATTTCAGTGGGACGAACGGGAATAAAATAATATAATATAATTTTAGAGGCTACTTACTCTAACATGCAGATATTTGTATATTTTAGATAGGTGACTTGGCAGGTTCAGTAGTTTTCTATTCTACTTATCTTTAAAGTTTTACCTTCTACCTATAAATAAAAAATAAATATTCTTGGACATACATATCACACAACGCTCTCAATAAGTCTCTAGGCCCAACCAAACTAAAAAAAGCTTGTAGGTAGGTAGGTACTAAAGTCTTATCATCATCAATCATCATCAATATATATAAAACTCTTTTGAAGCTGACAGAGAATCAACGCACAGCCTAAACTATAAGTCCTAGAGGTATGAAATTTTGAGGGTAGTATCCTTATGTAGTGTAGGGGTGCACTAAGAAAGGAATTTTGAAAAGTCGCACCCTAAAGGGTCTAGGACGCGAGCAACGCCGCGGGCGACGGGTAGTAATGTATAAAAATATTAAAACTTCAAGTCCATTACTTTGGTTTATTAATTTACGACATCTAAAACAGTTTACTATAAAATATTTTAATACAGACTCGCTCAGAACATAATTTTATGTATCTACCAAAATAACCAACGCTCAAATCGCGTGCTAATCCGATATGAATCAATTTAAATCAAAACGCAAATTTTATTCTTATTTACAACCCGTAAACTAATTTGCAATTCATAATACCATTTACCTACCTGTCTTTACGATTATTATACCAATCCTATCGCAAGGTATTGATTTTCAAAAAGATAATTTCTGTATAAAATACATAAAATGAATTTGAAACCACGGGCCCGCCCCGGAGATTCCACAATAAAAGAAAATGAATTAAAATGTATGGAAATGATATTTCAGAACATAATTTAGAAGATAAAAAAAAAAAAAAACTACTTTGATTTGACTACCTTACTGCTTAATCATCAGACGATGTTGCCTAGTCGGTGAATAGCACATAACTATGCATACTCATAGGCTATTACCCTACTAGTACCACGAGCAAAGTCACGGATATCAGCTAGTTAAAAATTCAGGTAGAGCCGTGTGCAAAACAGTAGCAATGGTAATGACTAACGATGTGGCGCCACTGTTTTGTCCGTAACAAATTAAGTCAATTTATTATATCAATGTTGCTGTTATCAATCCTAGTAATATCAATAATAGTGTTTAGCATGTGCTTCCGTGTAATTGCAATACCTACCTACATAATTTATATTATAATTAATAAGCGTATACAGGGTGTACCAAGCTATTAAACAGTTTGAGTCGTCAATGTGTGTATATGGTTGGACTAATAGGTAGGTCTCGAGAGGTGGGAGTGTATACAATATACTGTTATGTAATGTAGTGAGTCTATTTATTCTAAATATTACTGGCATAGCGCCCCGTTGCTCAAAACGCAACGCTAGCGCGTTCTACAAAGCGTACAATTTTAGCAGCGCCATCTAGTTCTGCATCGAGTACTAATAAACTAAAACCACCTTTAACAATGTGTATGTTTGATATACTTTTACGTAGCTAAGTACTTATAAATAATAAGGGTTCGAAAAGTCCACGTAAACTATATTTTTGCTTGGAGGAAGAATCATCAGTTGTGTACACTGGCCGCTAGGGGCGCTGCTCAAATGCCTATACAAAATATCGACGATCATACTGTCATTTCGTTAATACAAAATAATCATTCACAAGCGTTTCTACCAAAAGAATACCTACTACTGTCTTGGCAGGTTATTGTTGTCCCTCGCTCGCTCAAAATTCTATTGTAGTATATTTTTTCTCTGGATTATGAACAGACATGTCTTTTCTGATCATTACGAGTATAATCAGAATGTCTTTAAGGCAAGAATAAATGTCTTCTAGACCGTCTTGCTCCATCGTCGGCTTTATAGTCGCTTGCCATCAGGTGAGATTGAAGTCAAAAGACGGTCTATTCAATATAAAAAAATTACAAAGTTAGGTTTAATCTGAACACTATTTTTTCTATTTCTTTTATAAGTAAGTACTTGGAACTTGGTACCTAGAGCACACGCAAACCAAAATCTTTATCAAAACAACTATAAATCCTTCACATGCAAATCACACGTGAATACATTGAGCTAAACGAAGCGTCTCCGGGAATCGAACCTGTTAATTGCGTGGATTGACATTTTGACACCCGACTGAGACCCTTGATTACGTATTCTTCTTTTTTGTTATCCAAACACATTTCTAATATAATACTGATTTAATTTTGGGATTTTATTTTGGAATATAAGTTTCATACCAGTATTCTATCAACAATCTAGTTCCCATAGTACAAGCTTTGCATTTTGGGACTAGAGAGCGTTTTGTGTGATATGTCCAAGATTTTATTTTTTTATTTTATTGAAGACTTCAAAAGCCGATTTTAGTGTAGACCAATATAAAACATTTGGTAATAACCTCAGAAATTAAATTCACATGAGATCATAGATAATCATAGATTTCTTTTTGACAAATGGCAATTCTGACAAGTTACAACGAGTAAAGAATACTTTTGTCAGTTGGCTTGTGAACCTCTATTTTTTGAGTCGGGAATCGAGACAAATATATCCCTTTGCCACGTTTCTAAACAAACAGTAACTTTTGTGTGTGGCTTTAGGCAACCCTACTTTCAACCTATGGCTTTTGACAGCCCTACTAATAGGCAGCTTATTGTTTGTAGTGTGTGTATGACCCATTTACATGTAATTGTTTGAATTCCTATGTTTATTATTACATACTGCTTTTATTTTTGTTTCAAACGTACTATAACCTAAAATAGTTCGTTAGGTCTTAGTTCTGAAGCTCGAGTCTTACGGCCGAATTCTCAAACGCTACTTATATTAAGTTCATACTTAAATTATTGCCATCTCTTACAAAATTAAATGAGTAATGTCAAACAGAGGCAGATTAATTTTAAGTAGTGTTTAAATTTGAGTGACGTTTCAGAGTTTGTTTTGATCTCCGAAATGCAAAACGCAAATTGAAAATCGAGTTCTGTGATAGCATGGTACCTAAGTTATTTTGAACATACTTTCTATTAGTTCGCATAAAGACCGCTTTGAGAATTCATTCTTATGGGAAGTTCGAATATGGATACGGCTTATTTTTCTATCAGAAAAGTCAATTGATAGACTTTTTTGTTAGAAAAATAAACCGTTATTAAGAAAAGCAGTTTACCACATCAGCTTTTGTCTAGACTTAAAACATTAACAAAAATTCAAATGGCGATGGAAAAAAAACGAGAAACTCGTATAAGAGTTAAGAAGTAACATTTTATAATTTAATAACTCTTTTACTATAATATATGTATTGGTATTACGGCCGTGAAAATCCTGTTACAGTTTTTCAGCGGTTCTTATGTAACCGTCAAATTCCCAACGAACTTCACAAGTCCATAAAAATTATAAAGCTGTTGCCGACTGATTGACGTCCCAATACATTAAAATATCAAATTAGAGTTTTACGACTGGCAGTTTCCAGTTTTTACTGCCACCTAATGATATGAGGCACGGTAGGTAATTAGAACTGTATTAGGATCACTGTAAACCCCTAGAATCAAATATATTTTACTAGCTTTCGCCCGCTGACTCGTTCATCGTTCGCGTCCCGTTTGATCCTGTTGAATTTCCGGGATAAAAAGTAGAATGTGTTAATCAAGGTTACGAACGAAATACATTCCAAGTATCATCCAATCGGATCAGTAGTTTTTGCGTGAAAGAGGAACAAACATACATACATACATACATCCATACATACACCCTTACATGTCATACATCCATTCATACATCCTTACAAACTTTCGCGTTTATAATATTAGTAGGATTTTACTTATATACTTATAAGATCCTTTTTAGGTTATTCAAAGGTAGTTAAAGGAAAGTCGACAAATTGGCTTATACCAATATTTTGCACAAAGATTTTATTGTAGGCGCGTCTAATAGTATCAGCAAGTAACGGCCGCCGGTTTTTAAAAACCCCAAAGCTTAAAGAAGTCGTAGGGCAAAAAGAGCCGCTAATCATAACACCGACAGTGATCTGCAGCGGCTGCTCAAAGCATGACGATTCAATCCGCAGATTAGGCACAGCGCAGATAAAACAGTAACCTAACTTATTAACCATTTAAATGAGACCACTCTTTACGCAGTTTGCAGAGCCACGAACGGACGCATGACGATTTTAGCCCAGTCGAATTAGGATTTGACCCGGAAAACAATTATAAGTAGCAATTTTCCTTCGGAATTCGTTAGTCACTGACAGTCTAAGTTTTGCGTGGTAATCGATCCCTTGCGTCATCCGCCATCTTGATTTTAATTTCTGTTTATTGAATAACTCGTTTGTTTTTAATTTCACACGAAAAATGGTTTACAAAAGTGGTTTAGAATTAACTTTTCTACAGTTTTTGTTCCCATAATTTTTTTCCTACGATCGATATTTTGCGATTTATATACCTTAAAAAAGGGGATGAATTTTTGTTTGATTAACAACTCGTTTATTTGCAATTTTACATGAAAAATTGTCATAAACAAAGTTTTTTAAGAGCTTTATTTTTACAGAATAGCTACAAAATAATGAAATATTATTTAATATGTAATGGGGTTATTTTACTAACTACTCAGTTTACACTGTGTCGTTAGTTTTTGCTGATGGGAAGTGGATTGCAGATATTAGTGTCTGAATGATGTTGGATTATGCTTTGATATAAATATTATACCATAAATATAATATTATTAGTAATAATCAAGTCGTCGGCTTAACTAGTTGAAAGATGAATCGTTTGGAATAAAAGATTAAGGCTGCAATATACATAATACAGCATAGCAATATTTTATAATATTTTTTATGAATTAATATATTTACTGACTTCAATATGGACAGATATGTATAACAGAATAACTTTTTCGTTCATAAGTACATATTGATGTAAGCTTGGAATAGCTACGTGTTTTGTCTCTTTCGATCGAATTGGAATCTGCTTGTCAATGCAAAAGACAAAACACTCTAATGTTGCGTTCACACTGTGCCGCAGTCGGCAGGGACTTGGGCAGGGAAGTGGGCACGAGCTTAGTGTGAACACGATAATGCCTCTGTCCCGGCTCCCGGCCCAAGCTCATGCCCTTGCTCTCTAATGAGAATAAAGGCGATGTTGCTGTAGCAATAAGTCCGCGGCAATAATGCCGGCAGCGGCATTGGCACAGTGTGAACGCGGTATAAGCTTACATCGAGTTTGCAAAACAGACATTTTTGTTACCTAACTGTTTTCGCGCAATTGCGCACTCGCATCACATTAGCGTCCATTTGCATACTGGCTCGTCGGCGACAACCGAGAGCCCTCGCGAATTCTTCGTGAGTTTTTAAGGGTAGGACAGAGATAAAATTGGGATATGTGCATTAGAGCAAAAGGGATAGGTACTCTGTGCTTTGGCCTAACCAGTTAACTACAAAAAAAAATTTCCTTGTGCGTATCGAACGTACAACCTACAGCGTAGAGAGCAAAGATATAGCACAATATCTCAGACACAATACGATTATTAGGCGATTGGCGACGCTTCCTTCATATATAAATTCCACAGTGTTGCCACATACAAGTCCCATAAACTATCGCAAAACCTTATATTTGAAAGCCATGAATAATGTAAAAGAGAATTAGTGTATCGTAAAATTGTGAATAAATATTTTCATAAATTTATATAAGCTGTGTTGTTGAACAGTCTGTATTACATTATTATCTGCCGCACTCAGAGACGTCACTTAAAAACATAATCAACAAGTCTTACGTCCGAATACTGAAACGCTACTCGGGATTTAATGAACGCTAACTCTTTTTAATGAATGAAAACTCTGTTTGGGTTAAGCTCGCCTTTGTACATTTACGATTTTTCTGTTTTTTTATGGGTCGCGACTCGTGGTCCCACTAATTTGACCCACTGGTGGGACAGTGTGTCGATTTAATGGGCTCGTCATTATCTATAAGTTTATTGTGTACAATAAAGAATTAAGAATACTACCGATTGGTACTGATTTGGACCCAGTTGAGCTATCTATAAAACGTTTGCAACGGTTTGCAGATGGGTCAACTGTACCTATTTTGTAAATACTGTAGGTATTAGTCGTATTTTTGATTTCTTAAATGATTTAAAACAATTAATTATTTAATTTGTATCCAACAAGCCCATATAGCCCACCTGATGTTTAGACTTCAACTAAAAACTAGATTGAAAAAGTACGCCAAGCTCACACCATACCTGCTTAACGTAAATGCCACTTATTTCGCGATATAAACAAGCCAATTTGCCTGCAATTACAAAGTGTCCAAGGTGTGAAAATATGGTCATTTACTTGACCATGTTCTAGGCTGTATATGGCAGGACTTGTTGGACTGATTACAGATGAAGGCAGGATATTGTGGAATTCATAATTTGATGTTCCTTAGACGGAAAAAGAAATGGAAAGTGCAGTTATAGGATCAATTCTTACGCATTGCTTTTTAGTCTCTATATAAGCATAACTTCTTCTTCTTCTTCTTCTTCTCTTCAATAATGGCCTGTGTCCGTCATTTCGACAGACAATTTTGCCAATGTCAAGTGTTAAAATTGTAATAAATAAGTCAAGTCAAGTCATTTGTCAAGTCGGCTGTCGTTTGTTTTGAAAAGAAAATGGTGGATTTTCTCTTCAAAACCTAACACTCTTTTATTTATGGCCTCTATCTGTCATCTTGACAGACAGTTTTGCCAGTGTCAAGTTAGTTATTTGAAATAATATCAGTCAAATCAAGTATCACTGGCAAAATTATAGATAAATATATTAAATGTATGTTGACCAATCTCCCACAAACATGCGGTTATATTGAATCGTACACGGATCGCGATAAGTAACGAGAACCAAAAGATGTTGGAGTGGTCTTTAAGTTATTGTGTTTACATTTACCTATACTGAAAAGCGAGATAAGCAATATACTTAGTTTTGATTTCTAATTTAATTATCTTCTTTCGTGTGAGACGTTGATAAATAAACATCTAACTTATATAAAACCGATAATAGGTTTATCGCGGTCGGTATTTACCTAGTGTTTCTGTAAACATTTCTGCTTTTTTTTTAAAGCTTTAAACGCTTTGTGTCCTGTAAGCTCATTCTTTCTTCTTTCTTATACTAAGCAGTAATTCTTTTATAGAAGTTATCAGAAAAAACCAAGACACTTACGTTATTTTTTTAAAAGAATTTCGAATAAGTGTTTAATCTATAAGGGTTATATTCATATTGGTCTTCTAAAGCTGGGCTAACTAAAATGATTGCTAAATCTGTTGTCATCTCTTTTAGTTGTCATGCAAGTGACAATGATAGAGCATCTTTTAAAGCCGCGCTAAAATGACATTTGAATAATAATATGAATAAAGGGAATTAGACTTTATTATTAGAATTATTATGTGTTAAATTAGTTTTATCATTTTTGTAAATATGTCTAGAGAAACGCTTTAGATGTACCTGCTAGCCTGTAAGTACAGTTATCTGTTAAGTTACTTTTCAATTTAATAAATAAATAATATAACGAACGACTCTACAACTCTGTTCGAATGCGGCGAGTTGGACAATTAGGTGACACAATTGCGATGCGGTCTGCGCGGGCGGCGCTTGCAAATTATAAGTTGTTGTCACTAATATGGCTGCGACTGGTTGCTAATTATAAGTATTTCTAGGCAAATGTGGTCCAGTGATCATTTGACTTTAGAACTAAGATTTCAGGTTGAATTTATCGATAAAAACGTAGTGCCTGTGTAATTAGATCATTATTGAAATATAAACAATATGAACGATACAAATATATGAGAGAAGATCAACCCCCTTGGCCATAGGTTACATTTTACAATCGTTATAGAAATGAAAACAAATAAAATATGTACCTATGGGAGTTATTACAAATTATGGCGGAATGCCTAAAGTACTGCGAGGCAATAATATTATAATTATTTTTGTATGACATTTTATTGACTAAGTTATAAATTTTATTTTTATTAATTAATTGAATGAATTTTATTGTATTACTATTATTTAATGACTTGTGTGTACCTAATTTGACTGTCTTAATAATAATGTCTTGTAAATTTGTATGTACCTATATATTATTATAGTTCTAAAATTTAATGTGCCTGATAGAAATAATTAGTGTAATTGGCTAATCCCGTACTAGTTATGAAATAAATAAATAAATAAATTACTAAGCCATAGGTCACACCACGTCACAGTCTTGAAGTTTTCAATTCTCTGACAATCTGTACCTTAATCATGAATAAATCTGACAGTCGCCGCGTTAACGTTTTCGAGTTATATTGCGCGTTAGTGCCAGCTTGACTGCCAACCGTTGTAGTGTCACCGCGCAGTGTATCTCGGATACGCTCGCATTACGATACGTTTGCGATTGTCACATTTATTCGTGATCAAGGCACAGGTTTCTCGACAAAGGCCCATTTTTTTTTTTCGAACGGACTAAAATTCTGTCTGACGGTTACTGCCAGCGTTACCGGACTCGACTAAGGCCCGTATGTTGAGTTTTTTCTTTTTTTATGATATAAGTAATGGAACAAGCTGATAGCTCACCTGATGTTAAGTAGTAACTTCTGCCTATAACAATGCATTACCTCATAGAGCAAGTCCAATGAGGACGTGCCCTATAAGGCAATGCACTGCGTCCATCACTCTGAGACGTAAAGTCTCTTGATGTCTCATGTGCCTGTAATTACACCGGCACCCTTTGAAGGGTTCAAACCTGAACACGGCAATGCGAGCATCGCTGCTTGGCGGCAGAAATAGGTACGGTGGTAGTACTTCCCCGGACGAGCTCTCACAAAGAGCTCTACTACTACTAAGTAGAGTAGAGATTTTCATACAAAAATCAATGCTTGAGTCACGGGATCATGTATTAATTATTTTTCCCCCGTTATCATTGCTGTCTCCTTCTTTTATTGGTGGCCTCGGTCCGTCATTTCGATAGACAATTTTTATGATAGCACGTTGTTTATTTTTCCAACAGTCAGTATTTAGCAAAGCAGAACGATACTAGTTTTTCACCGCTTTATTGGTTCTGTTCTTGGCACGGCGCCATACCTTTTCCATCCTTAGGGCGGAACAGCTAAGACTCAGAGCTGACGACGCGATTTTCTTGATACAGACAGTCTAATACGATGATAGAAGCCGGGACGGTCCGATAGTGTAGTATAAATAAAAATAAATATTATTGGACATATTACACAACGCTCTCTAGTCCCAAACTCAGCAAAGCTTGTACTATGGGAACTAGATTAATGATAGAATACTTATACAATTTTTTTTTGTAAATACATACATAGTAACACCTAGACACAGAACAAACATTTATGTTTGCCACACACAAATGTTTGTTCTCGGTGGTGATCGAACCCACAGCACGGAAGGCAGAGCTACTACCGACTAAGCCTTGACGCCTGTCAACAGTTTATAGAGGGTTTCCAAAACTAATCCCGCACATCCAGATATTTTAGTTGAAGGACTAACTAAAACCGCACGACGCGCGTTTGTTCACGGCTTTACCGCTCCGTGTGTTGTTAGCCTAAATGAAAGGTGACTAATTGATACACGGTTAAGTGGCTGGCTGCTTTGACGTATGTGACGTGTCGCAGGGAAGCCCATTATTGCAGTGATTTTTAATCGTGTGTGTGTGGTCTTTTTTATATTTTACATTGTCGAATTTGTCATTTTAATAGCTTTATAATTTAGTTTTTTTGAGTCCTCTGTAACTTACATTACATAATCTTACAGCCGATTTGAACCGATTTACAATCCTGCCCCCGTATCGTAAGCTCTGAACTGCATAATGTCAAGCAACGTGGCCACAGATATACGAAAACAAGAGTAGACTTGACTTGACTTATATTATTTAAAACAACTCACTTGACATTGGCAAAATTGACAGTCGAAATGACGGACACAGGCCATATAGGTTAAAAGAAGAAGAAGCTTTTGACGGCAAAAAACGCGCTGAAGCGCGCTAATGTAACTATTAGTCATAGAATATCTATGATTTGGTATGAAAACAGTTCAGAAAACTATTATGGCATTTTGCGACTTTTATGAGGTCCGAGTCATATTTTTAATAGATTAGCTTAGTCGATATTTTATTTACTATTTGGAAGACACTATGGGACACTAATTACTCATAGATTTGAGTAGACATTTTCATACAAAAATCTATGCTTGAGTCGGTGGGTTACTCTCGACCACAGGGTTCCGATCCAGATACACGGAATTTGACAGAAATTATGTCATTTTTCAGTACAAAATGACACGAGATCTGCCAAAATCCCGATCCAATTTGGAGTGAGAATTCGTGTTAGGTTTTGAAGAGAAAATCCACCATTTTCTTTTCAAAACAAACGACAGCCGACTTGACAAATGACTTGACTTTACATAAATTATTACAATTTTAACACTTGACATTGGCAAAATTGTGTGTCGAAATGACGGACAGAGGCCATTAATGAAGAGAAGAAGAAGAAGGGCGGTGGTCAAGAGTAACCGTACAGATCAGTGCTTAAGCAGTAAAACAGTATACGAGCATTATTAATAAAATTGTACTTTATCTGTACTTACATAGGCCTTGTATTATTAGAGAATAATTCTATTTTTATTTTTAACGATCACGGGTTTTAAAACATTAGCGTCATTGTTGTCCCAGATTTTTTTCTTCTACAAAACACTGTACTCAGACACGTCCTAAATAATTAAGTAGGTAGTATTTTTAGACATATTATTATATAATTATATGTGTGTTATTCTAGTTTATTTTTTGGACTGAAAAATAACTTAACTATAAAACTTACAAAACTATTGTAGATTTGGAATCAGCATACGAACTTACCTGAAAAAATAAAAAAATATTAATAAAAAAAACATTAAATCAATGAAGCAGTGCTTGTACTATGGGAACTAGATTGCTGATAGAATACTTATATACATATATTTTTTTATAAATACATACATATACCCCCTTACTTACGATCGCTGCATAACTTTCTTCTTCTCTTCAATAATGGCCTCTGTCCGTCATTTCGACAGACAATTTTGCCAATGTCAAGTGTTAAAATTGTAACAATATAAGTCAAGTCAAGTCATTTGTCAAGTCGGCTGTCGTTTGTTTTGAAAAGAAAATGGTGGATTTTCTCTTCAAAACCTAACACGTATTTTCACATTCAGAAAAACCACTTTACACACATTTATTCCAATGGCTCACACTTTGTTACGACCTAAGTATTATTGGTTAAAATTCCACCAAAATTAAACAACAATACTCACAATAACACTAGAAAAACTATTAAAATAAAAGTGCTATGTGTCGTTTCAAAAAAATGTCAAAACTCGTATTCAGCTGTTTAAATTATTGCTGTCACCTACTAACAGGTAATGTCAAACAGTGACAGAGCTAGACTTTGATTCAACTGTTTAACTATTTGTCTGTCATAAGTAAGGCCCATAGACTATAAGTACCTTTATACTCTTTTGATGAAATAAAAAAGTTATCTATCTACCTACTCATGGAACAAACATCTATGTTTGCACGGAAGGCAGAGCTATTACCGACTGACTCGACTGAGCTGTGACGCCGCCTGTCCAACATAACTTTTGCTATAAGCAGCGTGTTCTTTTGCTTTCAACATAAGATTCCAAACACTTTTAGAGCTAGACACATAAACAATATGCTTTGCTTCCTAATCTTATAAGGCTGCGGCCCTACTAAGCTAATAGATTGCGACTGACAATCGGCTAACTCTGATCCGTGAATTGGTTTCACAGCCGTCTCCAAGTGTAATGTTAATAGAAATAAAACTATGGTTGACGTTAACCTTTATTAATTATGTTACATTTCAATTTTAAATAGTAATTTATGTAATGCTAAGAATGTAAAAAATACGACAAATACGAAGTTTTTTAACTCCATTACACTTGGCGGTAAGGCGGTTGTTTGTTTACGCTCGGCATTGATATACTTATATTCCTTGAAGTACCAATTATTTGACTGCAGGTACCAAATAGCATTAGGTAGTCAGTCAATTATCACGGTAATCAAATTGAAATCGAGTGGATCCCGCCATCTTGGCGCTTAAAAAATGTATGAAGAAGCCAACAGTCAGTCGCGCACTATAGATACGTTCAATGAGAACTCGCCTTTAGTCTGTGAGCTCTATAAATAACCAATTTGGCAGTTCTCATGAAGTTTCATAACAGGTCGTACACCTGCAGTTTTGCTGAAATACACCGTCTCTCTTCTTCATACAGCTCTGTCTCTCTCTACGGCCTTGAGGTGAATAACCAGGTGAATGGAAACATTTGATAAGGAGATCAAAAGATGCTACGTCTGGGATTGCTCTTTGCAGCTGTGTGTAAATACTGGGATGACGCAAGCTAACTTTTTGTTCAACGTATAATTTTTTTTTTGAGACTAAAGTACCTACCTATCGTGAAATATAAAACATTTTGTTTAGAAAGTAGTGTAACGTTACTAACGTAGAATTTTCAGTCCAGAACTTGAAAACTTTTAGTAAGCAAGGAAACTCGTATAAGTTAGTGGCCAACTCTGGTGACGGAGTTTTTTTGATCGGACCAACGCATTGGGCTTCGACATCGCGACCTTCTCCCTTCCAAATGAATAATAATAATAAATAAATATTCTTGCACATATCACACAACGCTATTTAATCCCAAACTAAGCAAAGCTGGTACTGGGAACCAGATTGCTGATAGAATACTTATATTTTTTTTGTAAATACATACTTAGACATAGACATTTATTTATTTACTACTTGGCACACAACATACAAAACAGAATAATATAGATAGGTACAAATGAAACAATAATAATAAAAATAACTAAAACAATTAAAACAACAACTTTTAATAATTTAAAAGCAAAAAAACAAATATATACTAAGTACTTATACAAAGTATAAACGAAGATAGTAAAATTAATATTGGTCTAGGTCAAACTAACTTGTATCTTTTGACATTTCTCGTTTAAAACCAGTTTCACTAGAATACCAGATATACTTTCTGATAAAATTAGCTTTCAGTCTGAAAAATTGGTGCGTTGCCAAATTTTTTATAATAGTTTCGGTCAAACACCTCAAAATGATAGCCCGAGTATAAACACAGTATAAATAAAATACTAAGTGGTAACATGTGATGTTATATTATGATTAGTCTTTTCTAGTTCACTCCATTTTTTGCTGTTTCTTCGATTGGTCGCGTGGTTTTAGATACATCTAGTTACATATTACATAATAATAATTTATATTAGTTGGATTTATCAGCTTCTATATACATTCTTATAAATTAACATATTTTGCTACTGCCTTATTTAACTTTTCACTTGAGACACTATATGGTAGGTATTTCTCAGTAGGGATTTGTGGAATAAATAAAAAAATATAGTACATTTATATCTACTTTGTAGGCTGGTAGCACCACAGAACACATAAAGAAATAAAAACAAAGATCTTTAGGGTGCGACTGTTCAAAATTCTTTTCTTAGTGCGCCCCTACACTATCTAAGGAACCTACCCTCCAAATTTCATACCTCTAGGACTTATAGTTTAGGCTGTGCGTTGATTCTATGTCAGCTTCAAAAGAGTTTTATATATATTGATGATGATGATTGATGATGATGATGATTACTTTATTATTCACTTTTTAAACGTTCTCTGGACTTCCACAAATAATTCAAGACCAAAATTAGCCAAATCGGTCCAGCCGTTCTCGAGTTTTAGCGAGACTAACGAACAGCAATTCATTTTTATATATACCTATAGATAGACGATAACCTTGAAAATCGCGTCCACTGCAAACATCAATACAAACATTAACATAGATTTCGCAAAACGCAAATAACGTAAACCCAACGTCAACTTGAATTTGTGATTATAAATTCCATCTGATAAGCGGGGTCGATGAACTGTTATCACATGTAAAACCATGACAAAACTGCTTTAGTGCTCAAACGCATTAGGCGACTATCGGTTAGAGAGATAGATGAAAAGATAGACATAGAGAGAGCTTTGACAGCTGATAGAGGATAATGGAAAAAGATGGTTATGATAGATTCTTTGTTCTGGCACAGAAATGAACCTTGTTCCGGTAATTGGTACAACGTATGTAGTTAGGTTACTGGTTCCAGTTTCAAGGATTATGAGTGCGGGTGCAATACATGGAACTTCACCTCAGGTAGACGTAACCACTTAACATCAGGTAGGTACTCTTACTCTTATACAAAGTATTAGATGCCATTGTTTGAAAATGATCGTGGTGATTTTACAGTTTTTTAGGCGACTTCAAAAATGGGTTCTCAATTCGATTGTATCTTTGATAAATTATTTTCAGTGTTTACGATCAATAGAATGATTCCCATAAACTGCCATCATCGTCATCATCATCATAGATGATGAAGTCAGAACGTAGTCAAATAGAAGTCGGTTTTTTAAAGTTTTTAAAAACGGTCATTGAAGTCGCCTAATGCGTTTCAACTCACGACAATTGGTCAATAGCGTGAACATTCTTATCTGTGAAAATGTCAAAATGTTTTAGAGAAAGTGCCGGACGTGGCGAGGGTTAAATTGTTTGTTGTGGATTACTTTTCGTGCTGCCTGTACAGGAGGAAACACAGTGGTTTTAGATTTTTAAGATTTTACGTAGATTATGTAACCTCATAGATAGATAGATAAGCAAGCTCGTATGAGTTAGTGGCCAACTCTGGTGACGGAGTTTTTAGGCCGCCTTAAGGCCTCCGTCATGCTAGAGCCGCGACTGACAGTTTAACGTGCCTTTCAAAGCACGGAAGCGCTCAGATGTAAATGCGACTAACGGTCACCCATCCAAATAGTGACCGCACAGAACGTTACTTAACTTGATTGACTAAGCAATCCTAGCCACGAGCGCTTCGTATGGATAGATAGATAGATATAGATGAAACTCTATTATACACAAAAATATAAAGCAACTATAACAGCTTAGAAATCATTTTAATTATTTATTAATACCGCTTGAGATAAAACTTCTCTAAACTGTACAAGAAAATAATAATTTAGAAATTCTAAGGAAAACAAAAATAAGCAAAGAGACATTTGCGTGTCGCCATAGTTCATAGGGAGATTGAATTTCTTATTAGCTTAGGGAGAGATCAGATTGACATTAACTTTTTTTTATGATAAAAGTAATGGAACAAGCTGATAGCTCACCTGATGTTAAGTAGCAACTTCAGCCTATAACAATGCATTACCTCACAGACCAAGTCCAATAAGGACGTGGCCTGTAAGGCAATGCACTGCGTTCATCACTCTGAGACGTAAAGATCTAGAAAAAAAAAGTTTAAAGTTAGAGTGGCCATCTAACTTTTTATAAGATAGACCATAAATATATTAAAGAACCCTGTCATCATCATCATCATATCAGTCCGTAGAAGTCCACTGCTGGATATAAGTAGACCTGAGTATTCTGAGCATTCTGCATCCGTCTTTCGCCATCTGAAAAATGTCAGTCCATCGCCCTACGCATTGCCTTCCGTTTCGTGATCTATAAGTGTGTATTTACAAAGAAAACTATATTTAGGTATTCTATAAGTCATCTAGTTCCCATAGTACAACCTTTGCCTAGCGTGGGACTAGAAGGCGTTGTTCGAAATGTCCATGAGTATTTATTTATTTAAGATAGCTCCTAGAACATTTGTCCTAGCTCAAACTGTTTGAATGAACACAGATAAGATATTTTGATTATAAAGACTACTCATAGACTTGATAACCTCTTTGTCTATTAGGTTAGTGTGTCAGAAGAATACATTTGCGTATTTTCTAGCGCTATCTAGTACTACTTTGGGATCAATATGATAGCCGAATTGAAGATAGATAAGTACATGAATGGTATCGATTCGTTTGTTGCATTTTTCACCTAATTTGACAGCTCTAAAATTGTAGCCGTCCTTGTCGTTCCAGTTTATGAGAAATGGAAGGCAAAGTTTTAAGTGCTGTCAAATTAGGTTAGTTTAGAAAAATGCAGCAAGCGAATCGATACCAATGTCTTACCAAATTACGTAATAGTCGTGACAGAAACCTAGCCAAAGGAATTTTGTACGAAAACTGCTGTCAAAAGTATTCTTCTTGTGGCCTCTGTTCGTCATTTCGACAGACAATTTTGCCAGTGTCAAGTGAGATATTTGAAATAATATCAGCCAAGTCGGCTGTCGTTTGTTTCGAAGCAAATTGGTGGATTTTTCATTCAAAACTTGGAAACGAAATCTATCATTTTAAGGAAACCACTTTACACACATTTATTCCAATGACTCACACTTTGCTACGACCACAAGTACTATTGGTTAAAATTCAACCAAAATTAAACAAACAATACTCACAATAACACAAGAAAAACAATTAAAATAAAAGTGTTGGTTTCCGAACACACTGCCCGCTCTGCTTATGCCCCCGCTCTGCCCATACACTGTGCCCGTAGCCTGACAATGAAACCTTACACTAGGCTCCATCCTATCGAGTCGCTTCACACTTTCACAGCGACTCATCACGCGATAGGTTTTGAAGGCTCTCATTAGACAAAGCTGTGGTTTGAATAATGTCTTCTATGGCGTAGTGGAAGAGACGAGGTGCAGGTTCAATTTCTTATACTCGGGCCAAATAGGAATATAACGTTTTTGTTTCTCTAGGTCAGAAATATGTTCTGTTTAATTAACCTTTATTTCTAAGTTCTAAGTGTATGTTTTACAAATGAAAGGTGGAAAATAAGCTAAACCATTAACAATTAATTTTTTAGCCGAAAAAGTATGGATCAAGGTTATACCTATCTAAGCTAAATCTTGTGCAATGCAATGTCACACAAAATTGCTGTTTGCGAGTTTTCTTATTCAATTTCAATGATTTTATGAAGCTTGCTTAGTCAATCTTCACCGATTATCTAACTTAAGCGACGTTCTGCGCGGTCACTATTTGGATGGGTGACCGTTTGTGGCATTTACAGAGCGCTTTTGTGCTTCGGAGGGCACGTAACTGTCCGGCTCTAGCAGTCGTTAAGCCATGACGGAGGCCTTAAGGCGGGCTAAAAACTCCATCACCAGAGTTGGCCATTAACTCATTTTATATCTTGAGAACTTGAAATGTGCGAGAGAGAAGTGTCAGGTTTTTTTTTTTTTTTTTTTATGAGCTATAGCTAAGCATTTGGCTGCCAGCACACCTGGTGGTAAGTGTAGCTTTAGTGGTTGTCAGCCCTAAAGCCATTCTATACTTTTTTTCTAGATTTCTTTAACCCTTATTTACATGACTGACCCGTGCGCAGTGAACTCATTCCAGTTATAGAAATCCCCTTCTCAAGGGGAACTGGCAGGGGGTCAGTTCCCCCTGAGAAGGGGATTTCTGAAATTTTTTTCGGGTTACGTCCTTATCCTCCCCTGCAGTTCCAGGGGTTAAAGATGTCACTCGCCTTAACAAAGTCACGGTTCTATCGTGAAGATACCTAACCTTACTCATAAGTTAGGTACACATTAATTTAAACAATAACTCAGTGAAACTTGCTTGAAGCAAATCTATAATATATTACTTGATCTTTAACATCAATTAACCTGCATCTACCACCTTACATTACAATACAAACTTTCTCATCGTAATTGATTTACATTGCTGTTTTAGATAACTAATAGTGCAACCTGTGGCTGGGTGTATAAAGCAGTGTATGCTTAGTTTTAAGAATATAACATGTCGTAATAATATTTGGTACAGTAATTGGTGTTTAAGTGCATTGTTTTGCAAAACAAATCCAAGTTCACCAAAAGGTATAAACGGGTTGTTTGATATTGTTTTAACCAGCGATAAGTTTGTGCCGTTTTTAATAATAGGCCTTTACATCTATGATCTATAGACTAAGGAAGATGATTTATACAGCGTCAGGAGGCAACCTATGCCTACACTTAACGACACACTGTAGTGCCTGGGACAATGTTTAGATGGAGTAGGCTTGCCCAGCACCGATACCATCCTCTCAGCCTAGTCAGCCATATCCACAGGAAAGACATCGTCAATACGTGCGGAGCTGACTAAGCCAAGGGTTTCCGATGATTTTACTTTCCTTGTAATCAAAGTTCGGCTCTCGAATATAGAGTAAGGAGCTTGTATTCGTATAAAGTCAAAATCGAGAGTAGAGACATGATCGGTCATAGTTTCAATAGCCCAAAGTTCTTCTTAGAAAGGCTTCAAGCAGCGGTAAAATCGCTGTCTCATAAATACCTGCCAATTTTCTGAACTGTTTTCATACTAAATCATAGGTATTCTGTGACTAAATAGTGACATTATCGCGTTTCAGCGCGTTTTTTGCCGTCAAAAGTTTCTTGTTTTCGTATATTTGTGGCCACGACTTGCCACGACGCCACGTCGCTTGACATTATGCTGGACAGCGAAAGCAGTTCAGAGCTTACGATCGAGGGGCAAATGCTATAGTGATGATGATGATGATTATTGTGTTGGTGAACTTTGTCCTTAACCTTGGATCGACGACCGCTGACAAAGTTGTAAAGTGAGTTATTTCTAAGTTGATAGTGTTTTTATAAAAAAACACGAGCAAAAACATCACATTTAAAGTTCATTTAAATAAAAAGATGAATTAAACTATTATTTTTATAAGTCTCTTAACAAAAAGGTACCTAAATTAAAAAGAGGTACCTATCCCTAACCTCATTTGCAAGTGAAATGTTTAATTTATATTCTGTACTTAACTGAAAGCATTTTCGTCAGTTCAATAACCTCGCTTTAGGCCCAGACAGCAATTCAGACCTCCCTTTGAACATAAACCCTAGAGGCTGAACAAATAAGATAAGACTTTCCCTAAAAACAAACAGAGTTATAAAACCTGGATGAAAAGAAAAACCATTTCAGTTTCACTGGCCTTCAAAAGGTTTTATTCATGAGCCTACTATAATATTCATTTATACTTTCCAAACAAGTTCACCGACATCCAAACTCAGCGAAATTACTCAAAAATTCATAACTGCAAATTAACTCGCAAATTGCTCTTAAATACACGTCTGCTCGCTCCGGAGGTCTGTTTACATCTGACGTCGGCATTCGAAATTCAAACGTTCAACTCGAACGCCATTGGTGGGCCTTCCTCCGACCGTATCATTAGCGAGATGAAGTTATCAAAATCAAAGAGAAAATTGACGGTTTCAGAAGTTTCGTGTTGATTTTTGGTCATTTTATTGTTAAGTCATCAAGTTGTTGGAAAGAGTCATTATGGGTGGTAGCTTAGCGATTATACTGAGAATTATAGACTTTAAGTTAGGTTCTATTTTAAAGGCTTTTGCATGAACTAACGATGATTAATACCACATCCCTGAAATCTGTGGTATCTGAATAGAGCCTATGAACCACTAGCCGTCGCCCGCGGCGTTGCTCGCGTTTTAGACCCTTTAAGGTGCGACTTTTTCAAATTCCTTTCTTAGTGCGCCCCTACACTATAAAAGGAACCTACCCTCCAAATTTCATATCTCTAGGACTTATGGTTTAGGCTGTGCGTTGATTCTCTGTGAGCTTCAAAAGAGTTTTATATATATTGATGATGATGATGATGATGATAAGACCGCAGCCTGAATCGAACGCACGACCTTAGGTTTGAAGACGGATTTGCTACCACTAGACTATTACTGTCTCTACTTGTGTAATTGTTTCATCAGTGTCTATGGTCTGTTCTCTACCATGTTCTATGGTATAGAAATCCTATCCTAGTAATAATATAAACGCGAAAGTTTGTATGTATGTAGATATGTTTTTTTTAATTTCTTTTTATGAGCTATAGCTAAGCATTTGGCTGCCAGCACACCTGGTGGTAAGTGTAGCTGCAGCCTAAGGTGGAGCACGCTTAGCTATAATCCATAATATTATATGGTATGTTTGTTACTCTTTCACGTAACAACTACTGATTCGATTTGGATGAAACTTGGAATATATATTGTCCGTTTATTAACACGTTTACTTCTTATCCCGGAAAATTAACGGGATCCAACAGGACGCGAACGAAGTCGCGGGCGGCACCTAGTACCTAATAATTATTTTCAATAACTTTTAGAAGTTATTTCTAATCTTTATTTGTAAACGTTGGTAGGCATGCTGACATGAGTTACATCACCTGCTAGGGTTGAGCTACATGTGTGGACATTCTTCAGCATAGTGTTCTCAACAATAGATAAAAAAACGAGATGACAGCATTCAAGGAAGTGCGGCGTGTGGGCACAATCTTTCGATTTTTTTAGAAATATCATGTGGTAGAACACGTGGAACCGACTCCACAGAACACTACATCCATAGAGGACGTGCCCTGTGAGACAAGTAGAGCGCTAACAGGCAAATGAATGATTGTCTAATAGAAAGTCAAAAAGCTTTTATTCAATAAAATCTCACTGATCACTTTGAATCGTCATTACGTTTTGTATGATTACATTTTTTTTTATTAGAAATAAACATAAAAAATAAAAATGGTTTTAGGACGCGACACAATGCTGATTTTTCTTGCTTTATATGTAGTCTAGCCCTGTAGCATGCGTCGCACCGCGTGCTCTTAACAATAAACTTCGCAACGTAAGCTTATTTGTATACAGGGTGTTTGAACAGGATGAAAAGATTTGTTTGTTATCTCAAGTTTTTTATCGAATTATATGAAATAAAAGAACCTGTGATTTTTTAAACATTTTGTTACTTTCAATAAATTTTTTTTAAATAACTTGATGTTAATTTATCCAATACGAGCTTCCACCCGCGACTTCGTTCGCGTCCCGTTGGATCCCGTTGGTTTTCCGGGATAAAAAGTAGCCTAAGTGGTAATCCAGGTTACGGACAATATATATTCGAAGTTTCATCAAAATCGGATCAGTAGTTTTTGCGTGAAAGAGTAACAAACATTCATACATGCATTCATCCATAGGTACATACATACTTTCGCGTTTATAATATTAGTAGGATAACTCCACAAAGACCGCCCGCTAGCCCCAAACTAGGCAAAGCTTGTACTATGATAAGTTGGCCTACTTGTAATATCCGCTTGCTTTCGTTTGTAGTCGGTTAGAGGGTGAAGCCGCGGGCAAAACTTAGTTATTGAATGTTAATTAATTAGTTACAAATTCCACGAGCATTCCTTCCGGGACAAGCTATCATGCTGTATAAAGCTGGTTTTTCAAAAATACGTTGACTGCTATATAATATTACTAGCTGTCGCCCGCGGCGTTGCCCGCATTCTAGACCCTTTAGAGAGTGAGTTTTCAAAATTCCTTTCTTTGTGTACCCCTACACTATATAAGGATACTACCCTCCAAATTTCATACCTCTAGGACTTATAGTTTAGGCTGTGCGTTGATTCTAAGTCAGCTTCAAAAGAGTTTTATATATATTGATGATGATTGATGATTGATAATACGCGAATCTATACGACCTTTACTACGATACGAAGACTTGCACGGATTATTTGATTTAAGCGACGTTCTGCGCGCTGACTATTTGGATGGGTGACCGTGACGGAGGCCTTAAGGCGGTCTAAATACTCTGTCTGTGTCTCTACGATACACAGTAACACCCAGACACAGAACAAACGTCTATGTTCGTTCACACACCAATGTTTGTTCATAGTCGGGATCGAATACACGACCCACAGTACGGAAGGCAGGGCTACTACCTACTGAGCCATAACGCCTGTCAAATTGCATAACAATTATCTCGAGCTTACTCGCATTTTTAGGATATCCTAGATACTCTATTCTTGTCTTAAGCTTTTTTTTATCACTTTCATATTTACCCCTAAATAAATTACATTTACGGCCGAAATATAACGGTCGTCGGTTTTTAGCGATAGTAGCTAAGAGTGCGCTGCGATCCTAATATCGATTAGTGGTTATTTGTGTGCCCCCGCCCTAACGGACCGGTGTAGCCCAGCTTAAACTGATTTTAATTTATAATGTTAATAGGGATGGTGTAATAGAGTGGATATATGCCTACACATCCTGAATAGATGAACAGATTAACAGGTGGCTGTTAACACCGGCTGGATGTCTCTGAGTGCGGACTCAAGCTTTGGTTTCACGATCGTTGTGCGTTACGATCGCGAGACCAAAGCGAGAAGGAGACGGTAAAAGATAACCAATGCTTCGATTTCGATTATTTAGTAATGAACTGAATCTATTTTTTTTCTTAGTCTGTTGTTAATGTAATAAAGTTTGTATCGTGTAAGAAAATTAACGCATTTTTTTTGTAATTATCGTATGATTATACGTGACCAAATAGTCTAATCAAAACCCATTTTTTTTGCAAAGCCGACTACTACCGTGACTGTTCTCAAAAGGTGACCATAAAAGGGAAGACGAAGCGTAGAAAGGTAATGGATCGAGGACGTTGTGATCGATGAAGGACGTCAATATTGTTTGTACCAAAACGTCCATACCAAGAACATTGAATTTTATGAATCATTTGTGCCGGTTATGTAAACATTTGTGTCACTGAGGGAATAAAACAGTTTTCTTTGTATCTCAAGCTGCGCCACAAAGGGCGCTAAAATCTTTATTATCCTTTTAGGCTTCAATTCGTCCTACGCTGACGTCGTCGGTCGCGAGCTTGCGAGCATTATTGTTCGAGAAAAAATCTGTGTCACAGTGTGGTGCTATATAGCTTAATAGAACACTAGTTTCCCGCGATTTCGTACGCGTCCCGTTTTACGTGTTAATTTTCCGGAATAAAAAGTAGTATATGTGTTAATCCAGGTTATGAACTATATATATTCTAAGTTTCATGTAAATCAGACCAGTAGGTGCAGCGTTTGAAACACAAACATCCAAACATCTAAATTTTGGCATTAATATTAGTGGGATAGTGTTTATTCCTAAGAGCGTATGAATAAACGTATCCATGAGTGTCGTATCCATACTAATATAACCTCTAAAAGTAAACCATTAAATCACAATAAATGAAAATATTTATATTTATTAGTACATTACAACTATTTAGGGTGAATTATATTATTATAGGGTCTATAAACATACTATTTAACCGTTTGTTGGCCACCCAGTATAAGTCATACGGGGTGTAAAAGAACAACCCCGGACTAACAGCTTCGTCAACATAATATTATATTTTTGGTACACAACGAGTTTGAATTTATTTTTGTCTATTAAAAATTAATCATGCATATTTTTTTATGTCTACTTCAAATATTAATACACTTTTTTTTATACAAAATCAAGTTCAAATTAAGGAGTTTAAAAGCAATTAATTATTGTTCATGTCAGGTATTGTTGTACAAAATGCTTACACCCATATCACACTAAACGGTAAAAATAAGAACACACAAAATAGTAAAAAAAAACATATTGAAACTTTTGAAATAACTATAATATATAGTAGTTTTTATATAAATATGATCACCAGTTTATTAAAAAATATGAATACTGTGATATAAACGATGAATGCAAAAATTAATGTTTCTGATTAAAATAATAATAGTCCCGTTAAAATGTTTGGTGTTACTTTTTTATACCCTGTATGGTGCTTTTATTGTGACGTGGGATGCACCACAATTGTCACATCAATGATGAATGGCTTTAAGATATTAAGATGTTTTAAATAAATATTTTAAGTACATTTGAAACGACTGCGTAGCTTTTGTAAAACTCCTTAACTTATTTTGAAGTGTATTTTTTATAGTAACCGTTTTAGTCAGTTGACTGCCTTAAAAACAAGGATGAGCGATTATTTATATTCTTCTTCTTCTCTTCAATAATGGCCTGTGTCCGTCATTTCGACAGACAATTTGCCAATGTCAAGTGTTAAAATTGTAATAAATAAGTCAAGTCAAGTCAGTTGTCAAGTCGGCTGTCGTTTGTTTTGAAAAGAAAATGGTGGATTTTCTCTCCAAAACCTAACACGAATTTTCACATTCAGAAAAACCACTTTACACACATTTATTCCAATGGCTCACACTTTATGTTACGACCTAAGTATTATTGGTTAAAATTAAATACCTGTGGGGGTATCGTTGGCAGATTTTCTTAACTGTTTTCATACTAAGTCATAGGTATTCTGCGACTAAATAGTGACATTAGCGCGTTTCAGCGTGTTTTTTGCCGTCAAAAGCTTCTTGTTTTCTTGTATCTGTGGTCACGTCACTTGACATTATGATGGGCAGCGAAAGCAGTTGATGTCACCTGATGTTAAGTAGTAACTTCTGCCTATAACAATGCATTACCTCACAGAGCAAGTCCAATGAGGACGTGCCCTGTAAGGCAATGCACTGCGTCCATCACGCTGAGACGTAAAGATCTTGAAGTCTCATGTGCCTGTAATTACACCGGCGCTCTTACCCTTCAAATCGGAACACAGCAATGCGAGCATTGCTGCTTGGCGGCAGATATAGATTCCAGTACACTCATTGCCAATTTAAAGTTTCCAAAGTAGCCGCGTTGAACTAATCTCACAAAGATAAATCTGTAATTTAGTTACCTCCTAAATTCTTCAAACATACAGTTAAACAGCGCATGTCGAAACTAAAATATGTTTTAATAATTTACGATCCGATTCGCGAAACGTGTCCAGTAACTTCGTCAGATGCATATTGTATGAGATGCTGTGCGTGGTGATAAGATAAAGCGATATACTTTCTTATATTTCACTCGTCTGACACAATACTGTACTTTTTTGAACTTTTTTCTGAACTGTTTTCATACTAAATCATCATCAATAATATAAAACTCTTTTGAAGCTGACAGAGAATCAACGCACAGCCAAAACCATAAGTCCTAAGGGGATGAAATTTGGAGGGTAGTATCCTTATGTAGTGTAGGGGTGCACTAAGAAAGGAATTTTGAAACGTCACACTCTAAAGGGATCAACTACGCGATAAACGCCGCGGGCGATGGCTAGTCATAGATATTCTGTGACTAAATAGTGACATTAGAACGTATCACCGCGTTTTTTGCCGTCAAAAGCTTCTTGTTTTCGTATATCTGTAGCCACGTCGCTTGACATTATGCTGGGCAGAGAAAGCAGTTCAGAGCTTATACCGCGTTCACACTATGCCCATGCCGCTGCCGGCATTATTGCCGCGTACTTATTGCCACAGCAACATCGCCTTTATTCTCATTAGAGAGCAAGGGCATGAACTTGGGCCGGGAGCCGGGATAGAGGCATTATCGTGTTCACACTATGCTCGTGCCCACTTCCCTGCCCAAGTCCCTGCCGACTGCGGCATAGTGTGAACGCAACATTACGATATGGGGCCAGGTATGCTCATCGGATATTGCGAATATGTTTACAACTGAACCGACATGCTTTCAGTCAGTCCGCTTATCGCACTTCCGTGTGCTAACCCTAAGGGCGATACACACGAGACTTGTATGCGGCACCTTTGCGGCGAGCGAGAGATAACAGTTTTGTTAATGGATCGGCAAGAGAGTGGTGTGGATATGCCTTTTAATAAACTTTTATAATTTTGTATAAAAATTGTAACAATTTTTTTTTGTTTTTGTTGTTATATAGATTACGCTACATTGTCCCATTGTTGTCTACTGTAAGCCATAGTCTTAGGTAAATTGTGAAACATAGATCTACCTACCAATTTTATTGTACCTAAACAACTATTTGATTTAATTTGATTTGACTGTTGGGAAAAAGCCTCGTATAATGAACGTTTAATGAAGCCTTTCTTAGGCGTTTTGAAATGACGGTATTTAAATTAGTTGAGCTAATTAGAGTTCGTTTTCCAAGATCTTTAAAAACAATAACTTGATTGTTTTGTAAAATAATTGAGAGCAAACGAAACTTTGACGAAGAGTATTTAAAAGTATTCGAACTAGTAAATTTGTTTTTTCTGCTTTTCGACTGTAGAAAACTCTGTATGCGGTTTGATGTTTTTAGTTAATGTGATTTTGACTGAAGGCTTATCCATATAAATCTTTCATTAAAATTTATTACGAAATTTGTTTGCTAAGCGACGTGTGAGTGGTTTATGCTCCTAAACCTCGCTGATAAGACGGAACCCTTTTAAACGGTGTTTTCACTGGAAGTGACATGCGAACCCTAATTTTACTCGGTCTTTTTACACCAGACTAGCTGTCGCCCGCGGCATTGCTCGCGTGGTAGCAGCATACGCATTATTTGGTTAAAATCTTTGATCCTAATTTTAGACCCTTTAGGGTGCGACTTTTCAAAACTCCTTTCGTAGTGCACCCCTACACTATATAAGGATACTACCCTCCAAATTTCATACCTCTATGGACTTATAGTTTAGGGTGTGCGTTGATTGTCAGTCAGCTTCAAAAGTGTTTTATATATTTAGATTTTATTATGTTTGATATTAAATATTAGGTTTCATAAACGTTTTTATATTTGTTTAAGATTTTGAAGTGTGAGAGCTTATAAAAAGTAGTAGCTTGTTGTAAGTAGTCTTGTGATAGTGGAACTGATAAGGACTTTTTACAGATAACACCTTTGATTCAGAAAAAAATCTGGTGGAAGTTGATACTAAGTAATAAAATGAAAATGAAATGAAACTTGTTTAGTTTTAGTGAAAAGTAGAAACTTTTCGCCACAAGTATGATGGCCGAAGTTTTTTAGTTAGTTGATACTAAGTAATAAAATAAAAATGAAATGAAACTTGTTTAGTCAAAAGTAGGAACTTTTAGCCACAAGTTTTTGCATGTTTTTTGGTTATGATCGAAGGTTCAAAATCCCTATTAGAATTTACTTGGACCACAAAATAAATAGAGGTTGGTAATTCGTGAGATCGCTAAAAAATATAGGTAAAACTAATCAAAATGCATGAAAATGACAGCAAAGTTACTCTCGAGCACAGTTCCAATCCGGATCCATAGATTTTGACAGAAGTCATGTCATTTTTCAGTACAAAATGACATGAGATCTGTCAAATTCCGTGAATCCGGATTGGAACTGTGGTCGAGAGTAACCCACCAGATCTCAACAAAAAACTACTTGACTTCTCTCATACATTTTCTATTCTCTTGCGAGGGGCAGAAATGGCAACGTAACCTTTCAGATGACGTAGGTACATACAAGAAAAGAGTTATTTATTTCCATAAACCTCAAATATCATTTATTTGACACTTATTTACAGCCCAATATAATTACAGGACATAAAAACACTATTAATTCACTATTAAAACAATATCTACGTTGTATAAAACGCACCGACAGCGGCTGTACCCTTTTTGATAAAGTTTATTACGTGTTTATCTGGCCTCCAGGGCAGAGCAATCAAAATGCTCTGTACATAAAATTTTTACTACTGCCTAATCTGAAATTTCGCTGAGATTCGCTTTGGTCATCGGGATGGTGTAAAGCAGGCTATTCACGGTCCGACACTACGTTTATTCATTCTTTAACGATACCGTTTCTAAGCGTAATTCGTGGTGGGGAAAATTGTGGGGAAATAAAATTTGCACTGACGACGTCTCGCGTCGGGATGTATTGTGCATTGTCCCCCTGCTGACCTATACCGCTTTTCGTTCGACTAATTTTCCCAAAACGATGTGTTAATCCAGGTTACAAAATATATCTATACTAGCCGTTGCCCGCGGCGTTGCTCGCGTTCTAGACCCTTTAGAGTGCGACTTTTCAAAATTACTTTCTTAGTGCGCCCCTACACTATATCAGGATCCTACCCTCCGAATTTCATACCTCTAGGACTTATAGTTTAGGCTCTGCGTTGATTCTCTGTCAGCTTCAAAAGAGTTTTATATATTGATATATTGATGATATAATATATAATATATATTCCAAGTTTTATCTAAATCGGACCGGTAGTTGCAGCGTGACTGGAACACAAACATCTAACTAAACATCCAAATAGGTATATCTAAATACCTACATCTTAACTGTCACGTTTATAATATTAGTGGAAGTGCGTTCAGTTCTACACAGTGGAGGCACAGTAAGTCGCGAACGCTGGTCGCGCCGCGAATGTCCACTGCAAAGCCACATTAAAATTTTATTACGGTCGAAATAAAGGACAGCTGATATTCAGAGCGCTTATCGAGTTCACATCAATAATGTGAGATGTTGTAAGTGGTGATAAAGCCTGAAGAGCGGAAAATCTATTATAAAAAACAGATACAGTTATTTGAGATGATCAAAAACACCGCGTGCTTTGTTTAGTATTGAGAAATATGTAATTTTATTAGTCACTAAAGAAAATGTTTTATTTTTATTTTTTTTATACAATATAGGCAACCGTTTGACCACAATCTCACCTGATGTTAAGCAAAGACGTGGTCGACGATGTTGCACGGTTACCTAGAAGATACCTATTCACTCTACTCTTGAAAACTTCCAGATTATAGTCATTCAGGAACACAGACGCCGGCAACGAGTTCCACTCTTTGGCTGTCCGCATAATAAATGTAGACGCAAAGCGTTTAGTGCGGATAGGTGGCATATCAACCATGAACGGGTGTGTTTCCGTACGTCTACTGGTCCGGTGATACCAATACTACCTTTCGGATTCGGGTTCTGCTTGCTTGTATTCTTCTTCTTCCTGCATTTCAATGGCTGGACATGGACAACAAGTATACCATAGAACTCCGCTACTATTACCCCATCGTCGGTGGCAACTTCGTTCGCGTCCCGTCGGACCCCGTTGATTTTCCGAGATAAAAAGTATAAGTTAATCGGTCACGGAACTCACGGACAATATATATTCCAAGTTTCATCAAAATCGGATCAGTAGTTTTTGCGTGACTGAGTAACAAACATCCATACATACATATTTATTTACAAACTTTCGCGTTTATAATTAGTAGGATTAGGTACTGTACCAAGTTCACACTTTATTGTTTGTGTAAAAAACACTTTTTTTTTTTTTTTTTATGTCATAACTGGCTGACGAGCAGGCGGGCCACCTGATGGAAAGTAGTCACCGCCGCCCATGGACACCTGCAACACCAGAGGTGATGCTAGTGCGCTGCCGGCCTTTTAAGAGGAGATAAACCCGCCTTTTGAAGGACCCCATCTTGAAACTCCGTGGGAAAACCGCAGAGGGAAGTTCGTCCTAAAACTATTCAATTACGTAATACCATAGTTCAATGACTACAGATTCAACAGAAAAAAAACACTTCAACGTTATTTATTTGCTGACGACATGTTACAGGGCTTCCACATTTTCCATTAAATCTCACCAGTCGATGAGGTGGGAGGCGCTGAAAATAAATTACCTACATGGATTCGAGGACTATTCATATACATGAACAAGCCGTCTCCCGCGGCGTTGCTCGCGTTAGAGTGTGACTTTTCAAAATTCCTTTCTTAGTGCGCCCCTACACTATATAAGGAACCTACCCTCCAAATTTCATACATCTAGGACTTATAGTTTAGGCTGTGCGTTGATTCTCTGTCAGCTTCAAAAGAGTTTTATATATATTGATGATGATGATGATTATTTCTACTTGAAGACATGTTAAGAACAGAATTAATTAATAAGGTAGGTATACATATAAGTAAGTATTTGTCTTCACACTAAATATCTATACTTACCGTTGTTGGTTATGTCAATTGAATTTATATTAATTTTTAATTACCAAAAACAAACTACTTAACTTTTGTAAACTTCTTAGTTTTATAATTTTAAGTACTTATCTGCAAATTGTTATCAGCAATAAAAAATACTCACTTATAAACAATTTTTAACTAGAGGGCGTTGTGTCAAATGTCAATGAATATTGATTTATTATTATAAATTAAATTTTAATTAAACTTCAAACTTCAGTTATTGATTGCTTGCATGTATATTTGCACAAGCAGAATATCAAACCATCAAAATCCTATCGCACGTCAAAGTGAACAATGTTATACGTCAAAATTTTTTTTTTTTTTAATAAAAATTGTAATCGTCGGAATATAAAATACCTCAAGTCTACGTCGCTAACTGAAACAGCTATTAATATTATTAACACTCTGAACATTATTCCAATCGTGATCTTCAAACAAAATGCCTAATGAACTCATCGATCAATATATAAATGAAACGAACAGTATAAAACATTATTTATGCATACGGAACCAAACTCAGGTGTTTATTACTCCATAAACAGAGATATATTACCAATGCCAAGTTCATTCGTTTTGCATTCATCTGTTACTGACGGATCTCTAATAATATAATATACTAGCCGTTGCCCGCGGCGTTGCTCGCGTTCTTACCAGACCCTTTAGAGTGTGACTTTTCAAAATTCCTTTCTTAGTGCACCTCTACACTAAATAAGGAACATACCCTCCAAATTTCATACCCCTAGGACTTATATATTATTAGTTTAGGCTGTGCGTTGATTCTCTGTCAGCTTCAAAAGAGTTTTATATATACCTATTGATGTTAAAGCATAGTATTAACGTATCAACATACGACCGTGGTTGTTAATGCTAGTTTTGTTAGTTATGCCGCTGAAAAATGTCAAATTCATTTAGTTTTTTAGTAAGATCAGGTAAGTTTGTGGTTGTGTAAAAATTAATATTATTATTCATCGTATTTCCTAGTGCATTACGGTTTTAAGTTTAGCGAAAGTTTTTTAAATCCTATTTAAACTTACATACCTATTGCAATTTTTTTGCATCATTCTATATACTCAATACTCGTAAAAATTAACAAAATAATAATTGGAAAACATTAGTTTTGGGGCAATCAATATTTTGAGAATTTAGTCGCAAGCTCTTCTGCATGACGCTGACTTATCCTTAAGACTCACTATATCTTAGTTATTGTACTGATTCTATACTAAGCCTATCGTAACTATAGCTGAACGTCAAATATATCAAATTATTTCGCCTCCCTTTAACAGTTTGGAAGCGACAGAACGGTCATGTATGATCTATAGATCTTCAGTAAACGGGCTCATTTATCTTATGATATGTATGTGCATGCTCTTGATATTTCCACTACTGGATATGTCTTTCCGTGTTATTTCATTTAGAATAGAAATAGAATAGAAAAATAATTTATTTACAACACAACACAAGAAAAATTAAACATAAGTAGGTAGCATAAGTAGGTAGACTAAACTAAAAACATGACATAATTAATAAATAAATAAAATAAACCAAAACCTAGTTAAAAAAAAATACCTAATTACCTATAATAACAAAACTAAACATAGTGCTGCAAAATGGATCCTAGCTCAGCATAATGCGGGTTGAGAACAACCCACGCTGGTCTTCCGCTAGGACCAATTCAAACCTTTCCACCATCCGCTGCTTTACCATTGTGTAAAAAATGAATACTTTCATACAAAACAGTCAATATAGGTAATCTAAACTGCCTGCTTGAACTTTCTTGTAATGCAACATTCGATACAAGCAAAATATTGTAATTATCGTACTTTCATTCAGTATGGTTTTTTTATGATAAAAGTAATGGAACAGGCTGATAGCTCACCTGATGTTAAGTGGTAACTTCTGCCTATAACAATGCATTACCTCACAGAGCAAGTCCAATGAGGACGTGCCCTGTAAGGCAATGCACTGCGTCCATCACTCTGAGACGTAAAGATCTTGAAGTCTCATGTGCCTGTAATTACACCGGCGCCCTTACCCTTCAAACCGGAACACAGCAATGCGAGCATCGCTGCTTGGCGGCAGAAATAGGTACGGTGGTAGTACTTCCCCGGACGAGCTCTCACAAAGAGCTCTACTACTACTAACTTTAGTAATTTATTTTATAACTTTCGAAACTTTCCAACCAAAAGGTCATCACAAACTTGGTTGTCATCACATCCATTCAATAGAGTTTTATGTCATATTTTGTACTTATAATAATCATTAAAGGTAATAAAAAGTTATGTCGGGAGTTTCTTCCATTCAATTAGCCTTAATATGATGAAAAGGGAGTCTCGCAGGGACCGCTACTGGTACATATCGTTTATATTTGAGACCATTTCGACTAATGGAATGGAGAAATTGAGTTTTATTAACTGGGGTCGCATATTCTAATAACTAATAGATGATTAAATAAGAGAAGGCTTTTGACTCAATTTAGATGAAAATTAATGAATTTAATTATGTGGATGTAAATTTTTATAGGAAAATAATGAAATATTTTAAAATAATTGTCTTAGAATGATTATCCTTAAGCATAGTAAAATCAGTGAAGGGTAACCGTCCTTATTTAATTCAGTAAAACTTACATTCATCTTTATTAAGACCTCTCATTTTGATAATACTATGTCGTGAACGGTTGTGAATAAGGACCTAAATCCATAAACAGTTTTTCTGTCAGTCTAAGCTATTAATCAATTTAATAATACGCTGGGATCCCTCGTGTTATCCTAATATATTTGTTTAATCCTCTAAGTGGGTGTTTCGATTTTAAAATACTATTTAATGAAGTATGATGTACGACTGTCTATTGATATTGGACATCATTAGGTTTGAACATTTGAAAGATTTTGGTGTAAGTAGTTAGGTATTCACTTTTTATATAGATTAGTATGTTTAGTGTTTCACCAAACGTATTTTTAGAACTACTAATTTTATAAAAAAGAAGTACATATATAACCGACACCGATAAAAATATATATATATATACAGGTAGGCAGTAAAAATATCATTTTAAAGGTTACTTAGGTGAAGTCAGTAAATTTAAAAATAAATTAAAATATCAAAAGTTGGAATATAAAAATGAAACTGCACAAATATCAATTGAATTGCAGACACCTTCAAATAAACAAACTACTTTATTATTATAAACCGATTGCCAAATTAATAATATCGACGGATAATATTAATATTGTTGCAATTATCAGCCCAACCGTAAGAGATAAAAAGTTTCCACATTTGCGCAAACAATTCTCGTCTTTAACGGGATAAAATTATGCGCTATTTCTGATTGTGTGTCGTGCGAGGTTATTGCATTATGGCTGTCATTATGAGATATCACCTTGATCGAGTTTTGACGGAGTTTGCTTATGCAACTAGAACGTTGAACTTTGATGTTAGTGATGGCTTGTTGTCGTGGAGTTATCGATTTATCTATCTATCTATCTAAATATATATATAAAACTCTTTTGAAGCTGACGGAGAATCAACGCACAGTCTAAACCATAAGTCCGAGATATGAAATTTGGAGGGTAGTATCCTTATATAGTGTAGGGGTGCACTAAGAAAGGAATTTTGAAAAGTCGCACCCTAAAGGATCTAGAACGCGAGCAACGCCGCGGGCGACGGCTAGTAGTATTGTAACACTGTAAAAAAGCCAAAAAATTAAATTAAAGATTTGGATAAACTAAATACGCAGATCGATTGAACGATCTAAATGAACGATTCTTGTTTCGAAAATCGAGTTTGTCCGTTTCTTTGTTCGCGGATCACGCCTTAACTACTGAACCAATTTCAACGAAACTTATACCATTCGGAAGCAATTTTTCCGGATTGAAACATAGCCTATATTTATTGAAATCAAAGACGTCTCGCATATTAGTTTGTAAGGTGTACCTACGTACAATAAAGTGTTTTCATTCATTCATTCATGGCACGGGGTCGTAAGGAGTGGTACATCAAAAGAGAGGCCTATATCCAGCAGTGGGTGAAGTCAGGCTGTGGATGATGGATGATGATTCATTCATTCATTCACTTTTCAAAATATAAAACAATCATGTTATCGATAATTTATGATGTTAATCTCGTCATCAGTGCATCACTAGCTTTGTTTGAAGTCAGTGCGATGTGAATTCTCAAATATTTACGTTTGTGAGTTACCTGGCTTTTCGCGGTGAGCGACGAAGTAAACTCTATTTCTATCGGACTATTTCGAGCTCGTTACCGCAATTTGTCAATGAATGAACAGTTTTCTAGTGCTATTTTTTTTGTAATGATAAAAGTAATGGAACAAGCTGATAGCTCACCTGATGTTAAGTGGTAACTTCTGCCTATAACAATGCATTACCTCACAGAGCAAGTTCAATGAGGACGTGCCCTGTAAGGCAATGCACTGCGTCCATTACTCTGAGACGTAAAGATCTTGAAGTCTCATGTGCCTGTAATTACAACAACCATTTAAGAACTGGATGTGAATAAAGTTTCTGATCGACCAAAGAAGGCGGCCCAAATCTTTCTTCCTAGAAATAATAAACTAAGTTCCTACTTACCCACTTACTTAGAGCATAAGTAAGTGGGTAAGTAGGAACCTACCTAGAATTAAAATATTGTTTTAATACTATTAGGTATGTGTAACTAGCTGTCGCCCGCGGCTTTGCTCGCATGGTAGCAGCATACAGTCTTGAATTTTTTTTTAATTCTGAATCACGTGTCGAATCAATTTATTTGAGGAATCTATGTAACGATTTTCAAGGGTCTTCTGGTGCGACTTTTCAAAATTCCTTTCTTAGTCCACCTCTACACTATATAATATAAGGATACTACCCTCCAAATTTCATACCTCTAGGATTTATAGGACTTTCTAGGACTTAGGCTGTGCGTTGATTTTCAGTCAGCTTCAAAAGAGTTTTATATATTTAGAAGAAGATAGAAAAAGATTTTAACGAAGAAACGAATTTTAATTTAATTTAGTGTAGGGTTAGTCTCATAATCCTCTTTAAAGAAATGGGCGTAATGTACTTCTACATGCTGATTATAATGACGATGAACAATGGCAGCTCGTGAACGATCTGTTTTAACGGTCAAGTTCCAATTAAACCATTACCATACACTTATTCTAAATTGATGATAATTACAAGTAACAGTTACAATGTAATTAGTAAATCGTAATTAGATGTTCGCTCGCAATGTAATGCTTAATAATTACTATGTAAAATAATTGTGCGTATTGTTTCGCAATGTTCAACAATTTGGCATTTTTCAAAAAACGGTCTCCGGTTATGACGACCGTAGTCACGTAAACGAGGACCTAATAAATAGTGGTTTTAAACTTTAATAGAGAAAACATTGATTAGTAAATGATTAGAATTTGAAACAACTACACTGGAACTTCTAGTCTTAGGTAAAAGGTACTCTTAATTTTTATAATTATTCATTTATTTTGTTATTTTTTTTTACAACAGATAATACAAAATAAATCTAGGTAGGTAGGTATATATATAACTTTTATTCATCATCATCATCATTTCCCTGCCCTTATCCCACGCTACGTAGGGTCGGCACAACATGTTTTCTTCTTCCACTCACTCCTATCATTCGTCAGCTCTGAATCTACTCCTCTCACATTCATATCCTCCTTCACACAATCCAACCACTTCTTCTTCGGCCATCCTCTACTTGCACACCCCCCAGCCACACTCATATTCATAACTCTTTTCGTAATATGACTTTCTTATTATTTTACACAATTATTTTACATTCTAATAACTTTGATTATTATTACTTATTAACTTTTTTGTTAAATACATTATTACATCCACCTTAGTACCTACCCTCCATACATTTAGGTGGGTACTAGGGTGGGTAGATAGGCAGACAGGCACCACCATAATGTAACGGTCACCGTATTTTCTAAACTTAATTCTGGTAACCACTTACCGAATTATGTTTTTGTAACGAATTAGCTTCATATTTGATGTGAATTAGAATCAAAGTCAGATTGAGATAAAAAAATCTGTTCTAATTTCCTAGAATATTAGCGCGTGCACACTATGCCCGGCATGAATGCAGCGATTAATTCCGGAATTATTGCCACAGCAACATCGCCTTTATTCTCCCCAAAGAGCTAGGGCATGAACTTGGCAGTGTTGCTGTGGCAATAATTCCGGAATTCATCGCGGCAATAATTCCGGCAGCGGCATGGGCATGTGTGAACACGGTGTAGGAATAAAGGCGATGTTGCTGTGGCAATAGTTCCGGAATTAATCGCGGCATTCATGCCGGCAGCGGCAATGGCATAGTGTGAACGCGGTATAAGAACGGATACAGAAGGTATGCGAAACACCAAAAAAGAATGAAGGTATCTACTAAACAGATGAAAGGGGGGGAATAACGGCATGTAACAATAGTATTGGATATGAATGTAGAGGGTTTAAGAGTAAAGGTAGGCAAATGAAAAGATGGATGGATTCCGTGAAAGATGACCTTGGTAAGAAACTGACAACTGAGATGACGGCTGAGAGCATAGCAAGCAAGCAAGCTAGTATGAGTTAGTGGCCAACTCTGGTAACGGAGCTTTTTATGCCGCCTTAAAGCCTCCGTCATGGCTTAACGACTGCTAGAGCCGGGACCGATAGTTTAACGTGCCCTCCGAAGCACGGAAGCGCTCATGTAAATGACGGTCACCCATCCAAATAGTGACCGCGCAGAACGTCGCTTAACTTAGATAATCGGTGAAGATTGACTAAGCAAGCTTAGCCACGAACGCTTCATATAATAGAAGAGCATGGAGGAAAAACAAATGTTGTGCCGACACCACGTAAAGAGGGACAAGGGTAAGGAGATGATGATGATGATGATAAGATAAAGGGAGAGGGTACATGTATACATAGCAAAAACACAGCAATAAGAGTTGAAGGAGATGCAAAAGTTACAATTTTATTGGAAAAATATAACAGTCGTTTTTTTTTTATGATAAAAGTAATGGAACAAGCTGATAGCTCACCTGATGTTAAGTGGTAACTTCTGCCTATAACAATGCATTACCTCACAGAGCAAGTCCAATGAGGACGTGCCCTGTAAGGCAATACACTGCGTCCATCACTCTGAGAAGTAAAATAAACAAAGGTTGAAATAAAACCTAAGAAATACTAGGACATAAAAACTATCTAGTTCTGTAAACGTGTATGTATTATATACCTACACTGTGGTCTCATTCACCAGACAGTGGTACAGAATGGACGACTTACTTACTTAGTGGTCCAATTTATAAGCTCTATCGGTTTTAACTCATATCGATTTTAATTTGCTCATGACGGCAAATACCTAGCCATTTTTTTTCAAAATGAATTTTTACAGTTAAATTATATTTTGTATGAAGAGATCCTGGGTAAATTTCGTCTCTGTCTGGAGAACAGCGGCTATTTGTTTCTTTTGCCATGTGATTATGTTGATACTAAATAACACAACGCCTTCTAGCCTCAAACTAAGGAAAACTTGTAATTATGGGAACTAGATTGCTGATAGAATAATTTTTTTTTTTTTTGTAAATACATACATACTTACATAATAATATACTAGGTACTAGGTAGTGTTAGCTTGTTGTAAATCGAATCACTCCAGGCCTTGCCTTTAGTTCGTTTCATTACATGAATGTCACTGTCAAACTATTTATTCTACCTAGCAGCATTTATGCCGGCGGCGGAAGGAACGTAAGACGAACATGGCGGTGGCCATATTGGTTTGTTCGGTTGGAGTCGTATGGTTTGGAGGAGAATAAAAACTATTGATCAGTGAACAAAATCATAGTATAATACTCTTCCGAGGTAATTGTGTGCTGATTTCGATGGAGTCCAACATAAGTGTGTGAGTTCTTATACTAGGTAGGTAATACAGCATGTATCTACAATGGCGACAAAAAATTGACACATGGGTGCAACTGACTGTACTTTAATGATTTTTTTATGAATACTCGTACTAATAAGTAGCTCTACCCATGTGTCAATTTTTTGTCGCCATTGTAGATACATGCTGTATATAGGCCTGCTCCAGTTTTATTTATTTTATCAATATATATAAAACTCTTTTGAAGCTGACAGAGAATCAACGCACAGCCTAAACCATAAGTCCTAGAGGTATGAAATTTGGAGGGTAGTATCCTTATATAGTGTAGGGGTGCACTAAGAAAGGAATTTTTAAACGTCACACTGTAAAAGGTAGAACGCGAGCAATGCCGCGGGCGACGGCTAGTTTTTAATACATAGCAACACCTATCACAAACGCCTATGTTTCGAATTACACCGCCCACAGCACGAAACGCAGAGCTACTTATAAGCTTGATATTTTTCGAAATCAGCTTATGCCTTAAACCACAAACAAATAGACGAGACGATAAATTAAAGAGAAGACTTACTTACGCCAGCGGGAAGCTGACAACATCAGCCATTGCACATCCATTCTGCACTATGTCGCATTGTTACCATTGTTTTTATTTTTAAATGCAAACTTGGCGGAATATCTCTTTATCTGGGGCTGATATCAATGAATATCTCAACTTTAAAGTTAGTGTTGCCAAAATTATGAGAATGTGTGTGCCAAAGATAATTACCAAAAAAATTTTTTTTTGGGTTACGCTGCTTTGTCCTTAACATGACGATGCAGTACTTTTTGCTCCTTTAACTACTGAAACACTGAACCGGACTCAAACATAGATTTTTGTATGAAAATCTCTACTCAAATCATAGGCAATATTATTTTCCTCTTTTAACATTTTCCTGCTGAGCTTCATCTGGCTAGGATCCCTCAATCCAGACGAAGATCTCGTTGGTTTTAAATTAGGTAGAGTCGAAAAAAACCCACTGTCTTTTTACATTAATTTACATAAATAACTAACTTTCGCTCGCGACTTCGTTCGCGTCCCATTGGATCCCGTTAATTTTCCGGGATAAAAAGTATCCTATGTTACTTCTAATACCTCCAAGAATATGTGTACAAAGTTTCATGATGTAGTTAAGTAGTTTTAGCGTGAAAGCGTAACAAACAAACTTACATTAAGTTTTCAATTTATTTCAATCTAAGAGTTTTAACTCTTTGAAACGGCCCTGAAGGCTTCAGAATATAATTAGGTATAGGTAATAAGCATACGTTTAACAAACCAATGTATAATAAAATAAAGTACAATATTTGTATGGGACAATCGCGGGAGCAGCTCATACATGAACGCATTCAATGTCGTCATTCTTTATTTATTATTGTTTGCAATATAATGGGTTAAATACAATATCAATTGATATTATTTCAGATTCCCATCATTATTGTACCGATGTCCTACTTAGACACGGTGGTACAGTCAACGTCGTAAGTGGATGATTAGAAAAAAGAAAAAGGTTAAATTAATGACTTAAGGGTCCGTCTGACGATATCGATTTTGAAAAATACTTACTACGCTACGCATAAATATATAAAACACTTTTAAAGCTGACTGACAATCAACACAGCCTAAACTATACGTCCTAGTATGAAATTTGGAGGGGTAGTAAGTATCCTTATATAGTGTAGGGGTGCACTAAGAATTTTTTTTTGAAAAGTCGCTCCCTAAGGGGTCTAAAATTAGGATCAATGATTTTAACCAAATAATGTGTATGCTGCTACCACGCGAGCAAAGCCGCGAACGATAGCTAGTTATTCATACAATTTCTAATTAGGAGATCCTACTCATACTAGTGACTAAACTGTTCCTAATAACTTCCTTTACCATTTAAAAGCACATTATGTAATACACTGAAGCACATAACACAAAAAGATTACACTGCATCGGATAACAATGGACACTCGCGTCCACAAGCGCTTGCCTCGAAACATAAACCTCTTCATTAGACAGTCGGGAAAGTACCAATTCTGACGTAAAAACGGAGTAAACAAACATTGGAACTTGCAACACTGTACGTAGGTACACTCGCAGAGAGAAGTGTCACGGTCGTAAAACGTTTGTCGGCAGCTGTGTGCGATTTGTTCATCAACTCACGGTGCTGAGCCCGTACACGGTGCATTTGTTTTGACTTTCGACTCTAGTGGAGCCGGAAAACCGGATAAGCGCCTCTAGCGGGAGATTTGGCAATTGGGCAATTCCCAACAAAATGTATCGCTTTGCGAATGCGTTTGCGTGTGCTATACCTACTCGAGTCGAAAGTCAAAACAAATGCACAGACTCGGGGCTCGGGCCGTATTTAGCGTAGGATTCGAGTTCTGTAATTTTTAGAGGAAAAATCTCTAACAGCACTTTTATTTAAATTATTTTTCTTGTGTTATTGTGAGTATTGTTGTTTAATTGTGTTGGAATTTTAACCAATAATACTTGCATAAAGTGTGAGCCATTGGAATAAATGTGTATACAGTTGTTTCCCTGCAATTATAGAATTCGTTCAAGTTTTGAAGGGAAAATCCACCATTTTGACTTCAAAACAGAAGACAGCTGACTTGAAGAATGACTTAAATTATATCATTTTAAATATCTCATTTGACACTGGCAAAATTGTCTGTCGAAATGACGGACAGAGGCCATAAATAGAAGAAGTAAAATAAAATAAAATTTTAATCACAAACAAAATATTTTTTTTTTATTTTTTTTTTTATTTCATTCATTATTTTTATTTAATTTAATTAAAATTAGCCTAAAATTGTAGGCGTTATCGTTCAAAAAGCGGGATTTATATCGCCCAACGATGTCGAAAGCTACCAACATTAAATCCCACCGTATTTTTTTAGAATTGCAATTGTAATTTCGAATTTCCACGCCCCTGTACAATCGACCACACAAGTGCGACAACAAACCGGCCATTCTCGTGAATGTGATACTTATTCCCAAGTGGCATTCGGGGTTCTTTAAAAGATGTCTAGTCGTTCACATGTACTCCACAAGCTGTGTAAGTCAGCTGTATAAGAGCTGTATAGCTTGCTATAATGCTCTTATAGAACCAGTTTGGGCACAAATTAGACAGCCTTAAGTTCACTATGGCTGTACATTAGCTGTATAATAGCATTATAATAGCAGTTTAAGTAGTAACATCGGACTTAAGGCTGACTTACGGCACTATATGCGACGCAGTGTGAACCATACAATGTACATGAGTGTAATAAAGAGTAACAAGTGGCTAAATACACAGCCTTCACAGTTATAAAATCCGACAAAAGTACTCCAGTGCTACCTAAAATTCACGTGTGTCCTAAATTATTTCTTATTTTATAATTAATATAATAATTTCATAATATAGGTTTAAATGGTTTTGTGTGTGCAATTCCGGCGGATATCAAAAGGACAAAAATTACGCGGTAAGTACCTGTTTTAAATACTTAAATAATGTGAATGCCATGGGAATGCAACTTTATCGTGAAATGTATACATATTAACAGATAAAATATTCACGCGCCTCTGTAAAAACGCGATATTCATTTTAAAATATTTAAAACTGGCTGAGAGGAAATCATCAATTTTCAGTTTTTGATATTATATTGGCATTATAATTATACTACGTTAATTAGTTATAACATGAAACCAAAACTCAATCGCTCTATCTGCGTATTTTGTGATAAATCTGCATGATAATTTTGGAGATTTATTTGGTAAATATTTAGGTTACGTAGAACAAAATGGTGGAAATGAAATACGGCTAAGTGAACTGTTATAACTCCAATTTAATGCGGTGAGCGTATATATAGGTTCACATGTGTTCTGTTAGAATGCTGTTATCTATATGAAGTCCCACATTTGTACCACTACAGAGCCAATGTCTATAAATTTAATCTAATGTGAACTTATGTACAGCTATAAGATGTAGTTCAGGTCAATTGTGTATCATCGTTTAATTGTTTCACTATCTGAAATTTTAGAGATCCGCAATACTAAATATTGTCCGATAAATCGCCTAGCCCAGGTACCAAGTCAAGTATGAATACCTAAATAAATAATAGTTGTCACTCAGCCATGGTAACAAACACTGTTTACAATCTTTTAAAGGTGAATATACACCTGTCAGCACTCCAAAACTCCAATAATGTAACCCAAGGTGTAAAAAAGTTTGGTAGTTTTTGTTAAATACCCATGCGAAGCCGGGGCGGACCACTAGTTTAGTATAAATTCATTCATGTTAAGCTTTTGAAAATGTGAATCTATATATAAATATTTACTTGCTAGGTAATTTGTCTTCTTAGAGAGGTTTAATATCATATGGTGGTATTTTGGCTCAAGGGTATATAACGCTTCGTTGCGCATGTGTTAATGTGTGTCTCATATTTAATTTTAATTATTAAAAACAGATATTATTATTATATTTGACGATGAATAATGTACTAGTAGGTATAAACCCAATTATTTTCTTTCAGACAATGCCGTTTCTGATTGTACAAACTGTGGAAAAAGGACGACCCAGATTAAGTATAGTACCATCTGTTTGGGAGGACGGTGGAAAACTATTCTGGCCTACAGAAAAATTGTATGAGTGTTCAGTGCAACCACTGTGTGAAAAAAAAGTTAATAAAAGCCAAAAATATCACATCAAACAGTATTTTATTTATATGTGTGTAACAAAGGGATAAAGAATTTAAATTAATTAAATTAAAAGGGAACATTCAGGTTCAGGCACATTTTCCTCTGCATCATGTACAGAACCACCATGAACAACGGTTGAAGTCGCACTTGTTGAAGCCGTATCGACGGGCTCATTTTCGGGCGTCGTTGTCAATCGACTGTTTATTTTTACAATTTGCGAATATTCTTTTGCAATTTTTCTTCTTATTCCACCGGTTCTCGCTCTTATTTTCCAAGATTTTTTATTCATTTTCATTAATTTTTGCACGCGACGTAAATAAACACAAAAGCTGCGGGATAATTAGTGTCATAGAATATCACATTCACATTCATGTTCAGCTTACAGCAAATAAGAGTAGTATTTGTGGACAAATAAACTGCATTTAATGTTAATGGACAACACATATAGTCCTTTTAACAGCCTACAGTGCACATGCGAACCATTTAAACACTTCTGTACAGATAGTAAAAAAAGGTTATTTTAATGATCACAAACAAGTCCTACTACAGCTACTAGCTGTATAACAGGCTAAAACAAGTAAACATAACAGCCTTTGGCTTTATAAATGACCACGTATGTTCTATTAAAATGCTAGCTCTATAACATCGTACAAGTAGGCCGTTAAACAGCGGTTGCCATATCTCTACCCTCCTATAATGCTCTTAGTCAGACGGCTGACTAAAGGATAGTTGTTAGAGTATTATAACACCAACAATCGTACAAAAGTATAACACTACACTCCTATAAGTCCCTTAGACAGGTATAGGTGTTATTAATCGCAATAATGCAGCTTATACATCACGAGTGAACTGTAATAATGCTTCAAGTACGCCTGGGAACTAAATGTGTACTCTTAAATGGAGTAAAATGCTACTTGGGATTGCATGCGATATCCTGGAAGATGACAATAGGCACCGTGCGCGTGGTGCCAATTGTCCTGTACCTATCATAATCGTTATAATAAAGTGGGGAGTTGTACCGCTGATAAATACAATCGGGTTTAGGGCTTGGAAAAATTAAAATAAGTGAAAAATACCGACAATATAAAAAAAATAGGCAAGCGTAGTGTAGGACGCCCTCCGGCCAGGTAGGGCGACGATCTGCAAAATGTAGCTGACAAACACTGGATGAGAAGAGCCGAAGACCGCGGGCTCAGTGTCGCGATGTCGAGCAGTGGACTGATATAGGTTGATGATGATGATGATTATGGTGATGATGATTAAAAAAATCACGTGGATCATTTTAAATATTTTGGTTTACTTATTCACAAAAAATTAAGCCTATAATAGTATTTACAATATTTACAAAATACACAAATGAAACAGTTGAGCTATCTACAAACCGTTGCAAACGATATAAAATTAATAAATTTAATAACGATATTGTTTCGTCCCGGTAGATAACTCGCGTCATACCTACCTAACTAATTATCTATCTTATTTTAATCATTAGAAAATCGATGTTCAATGTCTTTTCTAAGCTAACAGCAATATCGAGACACCAATCTTTTGGCTGTCATGCAAGTACATAAAACGTCAAAGCTTGGAGTGACAGCTGTGACATATCAAGTGAATGCATCAATCATTCCTTCTTCTTCTCGTTCGAACACCAACCGGCACGCACGCGTCGCGCAATCGGAAGGCTCTAAAAGCTCTTCAAATCTATAATCACTCGCGGGTGCTTTCATCAGTGTTCCCCATACGGATCCCTTTCATCATCAGCTCAAGGAAAATCGCAAGGTGGAAGTTCATCGAAGCTGGTCGCAGTCCGAGGTATGTACATTGCATATATCGTTACTGCATGTGGCTAGTTTAGACTTGAACATCGTCCTTTTACTAGGAAATAAATCGTCAGACCACCTACTGTGGTCTCCCCAGAGTAGCATAAAGCCATCATCACTATTTCGGCTGATGCGGATGCTACAGATATAATACTTAGGTTATATTTTTAAAAGTAGTTGTTTTGACCGGAAGAACAAAACTAGAATCGACAACCCTACTTATTATTTCCGCAATAAAGTGGTAGATAGGTTGGGTGGGTAACATCATAGGAATTTGTGGAACGGAGGGTATCATTGTTATTTTGCATTATTATATTGTAACTTTGCAATGTCCAGGCGCTTTCAAACGGTGTTATATAAAGCTGTCTTCAAACGGTTAGGTCGTAACATAAAGTGTGAGCCATTGGAATGAATGTGTGTAAAGTGGTTTTTCTGAATGTGAAAAAATCGTTTCAGATTTTGAAGAGAAAATCCACCATTTTCTTTTCAAAACAAACGACAGCCGACTTGATGTAGACTTGACTTGACTTATATTATTTAAAATAACTCACTAGACACTGGCAAAATTGTCTGTCGAAATGACGGACATAGGCCATATAGGTTAAAAGAAGAAGAAGAGAGTATAGGTACTGTACCTACTTGTATTTTTTTGTCTCGTTTGTAATTTGAATTTGTCAAGCGGATAAATAAATACGTGTTCGACCAAGCTGCTAGCCGTATAGTGCGCGTGCATCCTTACACAGTACACTCTTTTTGTAGGTAAGTATCGCCTTTTACTTGACTTTTACCTTGTAGTCAATTATACAGCTTGTATCTACAATGGCGACAAAAAATTTACACACGGGTAGAGCTACTTATTAGTATTCATAAAAAAATAATTAAAGTACAGTCAGCTGCACTAGAATGTGTACGATTCGTAACTTTCAAACTAGTGTCACCGTATTGCAAATTCATTTCTTAGTGCACCCCTACACTATATAAGGATGTAGTGTAGGGGTGCACTAAGGAATGAATTTTGAAAAGTCACACTCTAACGCTAGCAACGCCGCGGGACACGGCTAGTGCTATATAAAAGCACGGTGTTTTATCAGATATAAAGTACCAGTGTCAAACAATTATCCCAAATTGCCAGCAAGTGTAGAAAGCTAGGGTTGCCACAAACAAACGGCCCTTTCACTATTTACACGTTACACGGAACAGTTTATTGTGAAGTGTAAATAAAGCCGTGACACACGAGGCAGTTGCTTACGTCACTTAGCCAATGGTTTCATTATATTTTATTATCTTATTTTTGTGTTTTGACATATTTAATATGTGCCTATGTTGAATTTTATTGATTAATTAGTGTTATTGGTTATGTGTGACCGTTCTGATTAATGTAAATAAATAAATAAATGGTAGCAATTCTGCTCTGCCATTTTCCTTACTAAAAACTAAATATAAATAGTGAAAACACGTAATATCCCTTTCTTATGAACTGAAAAAAAGGACGGATATAGTTTTATCACTTTCTAATTAAGTTAGTTTAAATGTATGTCATGAGTATGTAAAGTTATCAGATAAGTAGCACAACTTGACGACTGTAAGGGGTATATTCATATTGGTCTTCTAAAGCTGAGCTAACTAAATGATTGCTACATATGTTGTCATCTCTTTTCGTTGTCATGCGAGTGAGAATGATAGAGCATTTTCTTAAGCCACGCTTAAATGACAGTTGAATATGAATAAAAATGTAAGTGAGTGTCATCATAATTAAGGTATGATTCATTGCACGCTGCTTACAAAATCTAACCGATAAACAGTGTGTTCTAACCTTTAGTTCTAACAACCTTCTTATTGTACAGGAGCTAAACAAGGCTAGTATTGTGTTGGTCGTTCAGGGCTGCCGCTGTCAACTGTCAACGGTCAGGAAGCTGCGCCCACGCACGACACGTAACGCGTGCCTCGGGTGTGGGGAGCGAGCGAGAGCGGGTGACAACCCTAGCACAGATTGTCTTTGAACTTCCTGTCATATCTGTGACACTGACATAATTAAGTATAATTAATTAATTATGTCTTTATTTAATTTGCCTTGTGTGTACGATAATTACATTTGTAATTCTATATATAAACGCTCCTGAGTTGATAAGTGTATCTACTATCTAGATAATATCTAGGTGTTTTAAGTACCTATGACTAAATAATACATGGATTAAGATAAAGAAGGCGGATGTCCATATTTGGTCTAATGACGAATACCTACGTATCAATCTGTTTTTGCAAACTCGAGCTAAGATTAGGTTATCTCACCGGTTAACGAGAGAATCCAGATGCATTTCACAGTTGAAAAAGGAACTTACCTGTAAAAGAACAAAATTTAAATTAATATTTGGTAAAAATAAATACAATTAATTCGGAATTACAAGCATATTATTATTTAATGTATATATAACTCAATCAAGCAAGCAAGCTCGTATGAGTTAGTGGTCAAATCTGGTGAAGCCGCCTTAAGGCCTCCGCCATGACTTAAATACGGCTAGAGCCGGAACCGACAGTTTAACGTGCCCTCCGAAGCACGGAAGCTACTCAATCAAAATTAAAAAAAAAAATTATTTGCAACAAATCAATCAATATATATAAAACTCTTTTGAAGCTGACATAGAATCAACGCACAGCCTAAACCATAAGTCCTAGAGGTATGAAATTTGGAGGGTAGGTTCCTTATATAGTGTAGGGGTGCACTAAGAAAGAAATTTTGAAAAGTCACACTCTAAAGGGTAGAACGCGAGCAACGCCGCGGGCGACGGCTAGTTTACAATGAAAACAATAACAAAAATAAAGAACGATGATAGCTACAATACCTAGTTACAAACCGTGTCAACTATCAACGCCCACCTCCAAAACGTAGGCATAGAGCGTTCCTTGTACCAGAAAAAAGGCTTAAAAAGAAACTTATATTACTTAAATGAGGTAAACAAAAAACTAATATAAAATAGAACGAACGACGAATTGAATGCTTAGAAGTATTTTCCTATACCTTAAACCGTTAGTAATTGAATCACTCGTCAAGGTTGATCTATGCGCATCGGCCGATACGTGAACAGCTTCGGGAATTAGCTACTACGATTTATACCACTTCCCATTTCAACAATTATAATTAGAACATACTAAATAGATTAATCAGAGAGAGCTAAGATTAGATGGCGCCACTGTTGCTTGTCAAAAACTCTGCGTGATGTAATTTATTATTAGTTAAATGAACTTTAAGTTGTAACATAGCGGCAGCTAACTTGTTAATTGTACAAAAATAACGGATTAGAGGCACTAAACATGTTAAACTGAAAAACACATCGCGAAAAATATAAGTACGTTTTGGTCCTGCCCTACAAAATGTATGTCTTTTTTTAATCAAACAGTCGCAATAGTTGCCGGCCGCGCCTCCGCAGCAATTGGCCAAAAAAGCACATTACAGTACGGCCGGCGGATCTAGACCGGTCTGAAGTTGCGCTTTTGGAAATTGTGCGCAGGTACAGGCGAGTACCTAAAACCTAAGTACCCTAAAAGTGACTACTGCGTAGCGTTCCGAAAGAACTTAACGCCGGTCTAGATCCGCCGGCCGTACTGTACCCTTCATAAAATGCATACCGCAGTTCGTGGTGGATCCAGAATTTGGGTTTGGGAGGGACTTAGGCTTAAAGACATTTATTCTCATAAAAACATAAAAAGTTCTTTTAAAATGAGATTCAGATTTCTTAATTATAAAACAAAGTTATTTTGCCTCTTGATGGCGCTGCCGTAGCTTATTAGGTAGGTAGGTAGTTATATAAGTTTTTAGGTATAAAGAGACAAGTGTCGATACAGAAATCGTCACTCAAGTATGGATTTGAGTAGAAATTTTCATACAAGGATAGTAGATCAGCATAGGGCCTTAGGTACAATGCAATGGTAGATAAATAGGTTATAATGTGCTCTTGACTTGATCCAGGCTTTCAGTTTAGGGGGAACTTGACTTACCTGTTTACAAATCCCCCTTAAGAGACCCAGAGCTTTTGCAGGGTGCTTAGGCCTCTTAGTTCCCTCCTGGATCCGTTAGCATCAGATAATCATTCATTTATAACAAGTTAGCCTAGGAATTTGAAACTATGTTGTAAAGCGATGTAAGTAAGTTGAAAGCATATTTAATTGTTTTATTGCGAAACTCATCGTGAATCAAGAGCAAGAACGCAAAAAGTCTTACGTAACGGGCGCATGCCGTGTCCGATGACAGACAGACGACAGACCGATAAGTGTCGTATTACGCACTTGAGGTGTACTCCGCAAAACGATAGGCGAAGGTTTGTTATCGATAATCAAGTTACATTGCGCGGTGTCTTTGCCTGTGTTGTGAACCATAAGATTCGATAGGCTTTGGTCGATAGGAAGTGAAGCTTAAAGTAGGATTCCACCAGTGTTCGGCACTGTTCGCCACTGCGCTGCACACTGTTCTGCACAAATGTTTCTCTTGGTGGACTTATGCGAGTAAACAAGAACAAATCGTAACTTGTACAAAACTTGTAACAAATTGTAATTATAGAAACATTTTAGAAATGTTCGTTCACTATGTTTGTAAACAAATGTGCTGCACACAATTTTGGTGGAATCCCACCTTTAGAATCACCTTAAATGTTTGCGTTTAAAATGCTTGTGTTTTTATTGATTTAGTGACAGAATAACACACACGTATAGGAATACGGCACGTACAGAATAGGGCACGTCCTCATTGGACTTGCTCTGTGAGGTAATGCATTGTTATAGGCAGAAGTTACCACATAACATCAGGTGAACTATCAGCTTGTTCCATTACTTTTATCATTAAAAAAAAATAAGTAGATGTCCCTAATGTTAAGCCTTAAAAAAACTGTAAAATCCAGTATTTGAATATTCTTCTTCTTCTTCTTGGTCGTATCACTCTTGGTAGAGCATTGATTTGAATATTACGCGTCAGTAGACTCTCTGTCAAGGTTATTCTTAAATGATCCTTGTGATTATACAGAATCCATTAATCTTGACTACGTTCGCGCGAAGATTCTACTGTATAGCCAAGCCACGCAGTGTAACGCAAATATCAGCAAATAATCGTCGTATACTTCTGAACTTTCGCAGTAAACCTCTTGATATTTGATCTCCATTCGAGACTGTCTGCGAGAAAGTTGTAAGGTTAAATACTGTTCGATTAAGGATCAATGTTTACTTTATCAGAAATATTACTTACCTACTTATTTTTTGCTGAGAATTTTTCAAATCGGTTAATTAGTTTTGGAGCCTATTCAATGCAAACAAACAATCCAATCTTTCCTCTTTACATTTTTACTTTTTGATTTAGTCTATACTAAATACTAATAATGTAAAGAGGAAAGATCCGATATACCTATAGGAAGACATTTAATATAATTCGATTTCTAAAATCAGCGCTCATCTAAAGTCTACCTATTTAGAATAGTACTTATTTAACCATAAATACCGGCTTAGGAACAGCTTAGGAAGATATCATTTTATTGGTTGGTATTCTAAAACAAGTCAAACCATGCGTAGGCCTAAATTATTCTGTGTAACATTACCTACAATGTTACGTGGAAAATGTTACTGTTCTTATTATGTTGCGTTCACACTATGCTGCAGTCGGCAGGGACTTGGGCAGGAAAGTGGGCACGAGCATAGTGTGTACACGATAATGCCTTTGTCCTGGCTCCCGGCCCGAGTTCATGCCCTTGCTCCCTAGTGAGAATGAAGGCGATGTTGCTGTGGCCATAAGTCCGCGGCAATCCGGCAGCGGCATGGGCATAGTGTGAACGTGGTATACACTTGTCTTATCCCTAGGACAATAAAAACAAACGGTTGGGATCATCTTACGTTTTATGACACCGTACCACATACCAGCTTCTTGTTTTTGGGTGAAAGTTACGAAATGAGATATTTTAAATTAGTTTTATTAGAGTCAACGCATTGTCTCTGCGGTGTATTTTATTGTTGAATCGTAAACATCAATAAAAACTATTCCTTATGGAGTTTCTTCTAGCAGTCGAGCCGTTAAAGGAGTAATCGTTTATTTTTTACAACATTATTGCTGTAAATTTTTGGTAAGTAACTAATAGTTTTACTATAATTTATTCTGTGGTTATATAGGACATAATTATCTATCGATGTAAAATATATGACCAAACATACATTTTTACACACATAAAAATACTAGCTTCCACCCGCGACTTCGTTCGCGTCCCGTTGGATCCCGTTGATTTTCCGGGATAAAAAGTAGCCCATGTGTTAATCCAGGTCACGGACAATATATATTCCAAGTTTCATCCAAAGTAGTATTTGCGTTGTTTGGTGAGAATTGGTGAAACCGTTTCCAAGTTATGAGGATATGTACTTTGAAAACCAATTTCGAGGAATTTCACGCATAATTGCAGTTTGAAGGATTTTATTCATCTCAAAGTTTTAAAATTAGACGAACTGGTCCATCAAGGTCTGATGATGACCAGCAATTATTAAAATGATCTAAGGAGACTTTTATGGTTGGGTAATGTTTATCGGGAACATCACGAGATCTCAGTAGTTCGCCCCAAACTGAAATTTCGTATCGAATATCGTATCTTACTAATTTAGTAAGATAGGATATTTGATTTTTCTTCTTCTTCTCTTCATTAATGGCCTCGGTCCGTCATTTCGACAGACAATTTTGCCAATGTCAAGTGATATAATTGTAATAATATAAGTCAAGTCAAGTCATTTGTCAAGTCGGCTGTCGTTTGTTTTGAAAAGAAAATGGTGGATTTTCTCTTTAAAACCTAACACGAATTTTCACATTCAGAAAAACCACTTTACACACATTTATTCCAATGACTCACACTTTATGTTACGACCTAAGTATTATTGGTTAAAATTCCACCAAAATTAAACAACAATACTCACAATAACACAAGAAAAACTATTAAAATAAAAGTGCTATGTGTCGTTTCAAAAAATGTCAAAACTCGTGTCCGATAGGATATTTGATTCAAACTTGGATAATGTTTTAGCGCAAAAATGTCAACAAAAATGACGTAAAAATGGTTACTTAGTAGAACTGTTAGAGCTATTAAAATTCGTGGCTCGTTACAGCATGACACATCCACCTGTATGCTATAACACACCAGTTTCACGCGCATCCATCAAGTTATCTGTTTGCTAACAGATAATCGTAGCACCCGACCACAGGGTTCTCACTTCACTACTATGAAATGTTGTTACAAAGTTATGGTATTATTGTTACAGACTTTTTTTTTCTTATGATAAAAGTAATGGAACAAGCTGATAGCTCCCCTGATGTTAAGTGGTAACTTCTGCCTATAACAATGCATTACCTCACGGAGCAAGTCCAATGAGGACGTGCTCTGTAAGGCAATGCACTGCGTCCATCACTCTGAGACATAAAGATCTTGAAGTCTCATGTGCCTGTAAGTTATCTGTTTGCTAACAGATTATCCTAGCACCCGACCACAGGGTTCTCACTTCACTACTACTTAAAATGTTGTTACCAACTTTTTCTTATGTAGTTACAAACTTTTTGTAACCATGTTTTTGTTTTGTTTATCGCTTTTTTATCAATATATCTCTAAATATACAAAACTCTTTTGAAGCTGACTGATGATCAACGCACAGCCTAAGCTATAAGTCCTAGAGGTATGAAATTTGGAGGGTAGTATCCTTATATAGTGTAGGGGTGCACTAAGAAAGGAATTTTTAAAAGTCACACTCTAAAGGGTCTTGAACGCGAGCAACGCCGCGGGCGACGGCTAGTGAACTATAAAGCGTTAAACGATGGAAACATATTATTTGTATAGTTTTTTTGAGAAAGCATCTTGGCTTTATCAAAGCTAAAAATAATATATTTAAAACTTGTTCTTAACTTAACTTGTTTAAAAAAAAAAAAACAATTTTACAACAAGATAACAGATAACAAAAATTATATTGGACTTTGTTAAGATAAATATAAATATTTTCGGACATTTCACACAATGATTATTCACAAACAATTTTGTAATACGTTTATGTAACCAAGAGTAGGTATTTAATGAGAAACAAGGTAGGTGTTCTTATTGAAATAAATCAGGCTCAGATTGTAAGCTTATTCAAATCATAATCAGCTTAACCAAGCACAAATTGAATAGGTACTTGTAATGGAGCTTAGGTAATGTTCAAAACTTATTGTATACATTATTTTAGGTAGGCTTATCAACAGGACGGTAAACCCTATCATTTAATTAGTTTTTAGATTTTACTTTATACGCGTAAGGGGTCTGGGGCAAATTGGACGGAGCCCAGGTCCCACATGGTTTTAAAACTTGCAATAATAGAACTTTGTTTGTTACAATACATTTACAATTAAGTTTTTAAAAATGTAACAATGTCATTACAAAGCAGCGGGAATCATTAGTTATTAGACATTTTACTTCGAAAAATGCGTCTTTTTCCATGTTGTTTATCGTATTTACAGGTGTTTACGTTAAAATAATTTCTTTTGCGTTGCCGTGACTGCTACTGCATAATAGATTATAATAAAACCAACAAGAGTTAGTAATAACAAAATTAATCTAAATATTTACTAAACGTACGCAAATCGGGACCTGAAATGGTCCAACGCCTTTGTAAAAGGGACAAGTGACAACCCTGATAATTCGTACTGCCTTTGACGCCTGTCTTAACCTACATTGAGGCATTCAGACGGCATTCTTGGCTCTATGATGTATAACACTGTCTCCTAGAAAATCGTTATACCCGTCACGTAGGCAAGTACCTACGCATTTTCTATTGAAGCTTGTACATCAGTAGAATTCAAAAATACAAATACAAATTCATTTATTACCTAAAGAGTGGTTTCATAATAATACTAAAAAAAACTACTTACCTACCTAAAACTTTCCCTCTATAATATAATTTCACGTATTGTGGACGATTTAGCACATATTTTAGCATTTTGATTTTTTTTTTTAATAAAAGGAAAAAATCAAAATGCTTTTACTTCAAACAGTTCATTCATTCGTTCATTAGATTCTGCTTCAGTTTGGAATGTTTGTAAATAAAAAAGATCATAAACGCTCTTCTCATAATGATGTTACAAATATATTGAGATTCCATTAATCTTTATTATTTTAAGATATTTTTGGGACTAGAGGGAGCAATGTGAAACTAATCATATTTATTTAAATGCAAATAGAGCAGGTTATTCTACAGCACACTCTTTAAAACATAGAACTACGCCATAATTAGTTTCATGACAGTTTCTAATAAAGTTATTTTATTAGTTTTCCGTTCTACCGCAAAAAAAAAAAGAAAATCACGCAAGCCCGCTGATTATGGCCATCATCCCGTCCGTTTCCCTCACGTAATAGATAACCCTGGTGGTCCACTCGGAAGCTCATCTTTAATTATAGAACCATCATCATCAACCTACCAAGTAGAGTGATTACAACGTCACTTTGTAACGAGGAGGAATTAATATCTTAATTTTATTAATGGAAGGTAGTTTACGCAAGAACATGGTAGATTTCAATGTCAGTATGCTGTCTTTACTTAAGAAATTATAAATAGGTAGGTACACTTTACTGAACCTTGTGAAGTTGTATAACCTAAAAATGATTTTTTTCTATTGCGTTTTCTTCGTCGATCAAAATGATCCTAAAATGAAAATAGGGGCATTAAGTTTAAGATTAAACTGTCTTCACTCTGAAAGCTCAATTGTCATTAACTGAATGAATGAATGACTTATTGAGCGAAGCTTTACATAATTACTTGCCATTTTCGGCTTTCACATCATAAATGTCAAATGTCATCTTGACATCGCCAGACGCCGCCGCCATGCTGGAATGCGTTCGGAAACTAGGATTCTATTTAATTTTAGAACACAAAGAAAATGTCTGGCGTAAATCAAGGCGTCCATCATTCAATCTTTCGTTCAAAATGTAGGTAATGGAGTATTCAGAGACAATGCCGGTCTATGGTGGAAGTGCAAAGTGTAGCACCATAAATGTTACGTGTGAGTTATCACCTTAGTTCTGCTAATATGGCTTTATGGGAGTGTTTATGATTGTGTTAAGGTTGAAAGGGTATTGCCGATAACGGAAGGCCTTACGTTTTGTGACCTCATTTTATTTCAACTTTCAAACAAAGATTACGAAAAAATAAATAGAATTTTAGATAAAAAATCATAAAGTTACCTTACCTTACATAATTTATGAATTTTTATTAATGTTAGTAAAAACTACTCGAAAAAATTTTTGTATACCAACTAAATTAATAACTGAAATAAAACAATTAACGTAAGTACATAATAACTATGATCGAAAAGTACACTTAGCTGTAACAGTTCAGGATTCAAAATCGCGTATCAAACTCGACCACCCAGTTAGTTCCCAGGCTGTCCCACCTTCTTGATAACTTACGACAGCTGATAGTGTTATCTTTAGCACCGTTTCGATAGTATTTTGCATAACCCAGGCATTACTAACTGTTATCTATTCCGTACATGTACTAACTGTTTTATAAGCTGTGCTGGCGTACGTGATTTTATATTAGCGCTCTAGAATTTGATCTAGATTTTTGACTGAGATTTGCGTACTTAGATACTTTCAGTATTATACGTAGGTATAGAAATAGGATGAAGAAATTGATGTTGGACCCAACCGGTCTTATTCCAGAACGGGGACTAAAGAAAGTCACGGTTTAAACGTCAGGGTTTATACAACCCGGCCGAATTAACATGACACCCGGCTCGGAACTCGATACTTCCCCCGCCACACCGCTTTATTCGGCCGGGTTGTATAAACCTTGACGTTTAAGCCGTGACTTTCTTTAGTCCCCGTTCTGGAATAAGACCGTACAAGTCTAGCCCCAAGGGAGTCTATTACTTTGCAAATTTCGATACTCAAAAATTTAGTGCCCCCTCGATCGTCATACGGAGCATAGGTACTTAGTAAGTAGTTTACTATGAATAGCTTCATTTATTAGACTAGCTGATACTCGTGACATGCGAAACTTTCCACCACAATATCTTTCAACCAGTTTACGATGAACCTCATATCTAAGAATCCACGTCTTTGATTTCAATAAAATATAGCATGTTTCAACCCGGAAAAAGGGCATCCGAATGGTACGTATAAGTTCGTTGAAATTGGTCCAGTAGTTTAGTCGTGTTACGCGAACAAAAAATACAAAAACTCCATTTTCGGAATAAGAATCGTTTATTTAGTAGATCCGCATATTAAGTTTATCCATATCTTTGGTTTTAGGCTTTTTTACAGTTTTATAACAGTACTAGCCGTCGCCCGCGGCGTTGCTCGCGTTCTACCCTTTAGAGTGTGACGTTTCAAAATTAATTACTTAGTGCACCCCTACACTATATAAGGATACTACCCTCCAAATTTCATACCTCTAGGACTTATAGTTTAGGCTGTGCGTTGATTCTAAGTCAGCTTCAAAAGAGTTTTATATAATTGATGATAGAAAAGACAACCATTGCGAAGAAAAAGTTGAAAACTCTGATAAGTTATCTTTTAGCTATCCGAAGATATAAGTAGGTACTACAGCCATAAGAACTCTTAGAAGCACGAATAAACCAGGAACAAGGTGCAGTTGTAATAAAATCAAGGAAATAAAACGCAACCGAAGCCGCGGATACTCATTATACTGCACTCGTAAAACAAAATGTTTATAGATTTCACTTTCAAAGTAGACTACTTACACGGCGATAGCGGAGTGAAAAGGTTGTATTGAATTATCGTCATCTTGCGGTAATTATACAGAAACATGCACGAGACGTGTTCTGGCATGGAACAAATAGCAGTATTAGTTTAATAGGCTTGTGCACTAAGCGGCTAGTACAAGACTAAGGAATAAGGTGCCTTCTGGTAAGATTGGCGTAAGTGGAAGTCTGGATGCCAAGCAATTCTGCGATATTTTTATATGATTGTATTTTGCTTAGTTACGTGATTTATCCGGACTTCCACTTACGCCGATCTTACCAGAAGGCACTATATATTCATTTATTCGTCTTCTTCTTCTTCTCTTCAATAATGGCCTGTGTCCGTCATTTCGACAGACAATTTTGCCAATGTCAAGTGTTAAAATTGTAATAAATAAGTCAAGTCAAGTCATTTGTCAAGTCGGCTGTCGTTTGTTTTGAAAAGAAAATGGTGGATTTTCTCTTCAAAACCTAACACGAATTTTCACATTCAGAAAAACAACTTTACACACATTTTTTCCAATGGCTCACACTTTATGTTACGACCTAAGTATTATTGGTTAAAATTCCACCAAAATTAAACAACAATACTCACAATAACACAAGAAAAACTATTAAAATAAAAGTGCTATGTGTAGTTTCAAAAAATGTCAAAACTTGTCATTTATTGGTCTTCTAAAGCTGATCTTACTAAAATGATTGCTAAATCTATTGTCATCTCTTTTCGTTGTCATGCAAGTGACAATGATAGAGTATTTTTAAATGCCGCGCTAAAATGACATTTGAATATGAATAAAGGTGTAAGTAATCGGCTTCTCTAGTTGGCATGTTACAGTCGCTAGAGATTACATGTAAAATAGAAATAGAATTTCTATATAATATTTCGATTTGTTTTCTATTCTTTAGCGATTGTAGAAATTGGGTGGAATTTTGTTAAGGGGCAGGCTTTAGACGTGTTATTTTCTAGTTTTCATAACAAAGTGATTTCAAAGTTGTCCTTGTAATTTAACTTGATATGAGAAAAAAATTTGTTATCATGCGCAAAATAATGATTCTATATAACTACAGTTTTCAAGCCACATCCAACCTAAACTCAGCAGAATAAAGCACATTTTGTTTTAGAAGTAGATTTTAAGTGAAAAATGGCTGTTGTTGCCTTCGACCGTTTAAAGTAATTGAAATAAGTATTTACTATAAGTACTCATTTAGTTACGTAAATACTTGATTTGCATTTTTATAGTATTTCCAATAAGCAGACAAATAATTAACTTTAGTAATGACTACGAATTTGCTTAAACTATAAGCCGATACGAAACGACAGATGTTTGTTGAGTCAATACAAATACTTATTAAATTTCGTAAACTATCCGTGAAAACTACGCATACATAGGTATTGTTTAATAATGAACGAATGATTGAATGGTGGTCTGACGACTTTTTTAGTGCTACCAAACTATCTAAAAACTCCTTATCCTTATCCTTAAAAGTCCTTATCCTTCTATAAGTTTCAAAGTAACATTCTTGGTACTTTTTTTTTATACGAACAAAATGAATGAATGATTGTATAACGCGCGTGTTTCCTTCTGACTAGGTGTCTATGTCTAGAGTAGGTCGTGGACTTATTTTTTTAAAAATTGTATATGAAAAAGCATGATCAAAGTTCTTTAGAAAAAGAAGTCCGGTCCTTGTTTTTATCCTAATTCTATGGTCTGGTCAAATGAGGTTTCAATTAATTCATAATGAATTATCACAAACCATAAATATGTCAAAATTCAGCGCGACATTTTTAATAATCAAGGAACTAATTAACTTTTGAATATGATTTATGGATTTGATATCAAATGAGTTTTTAATAAATACCGTCACTTTTGATGTGCTCGTAATGTTTGTTTTGATAGTTAAATAATAAGGTCATTGCATTTAAAATAAATATAGGTACTTACTGATAAAAAACAACGAGAATTAATCATTTGATGCAATTATAAATAACAAATACCACGTAAGTGTGTATATCGCCATGGAAAAAAATATATTTATGAATTTATGATAGTAACAAAATTAGACATAGGTAGTTGTTATGAATGATAAAATAAATTATAAATAAATATAAGTGTAACAAATTCAATACACACAAAAAGCAATACATGTGTTTGTTACATAATTATTCAAATTCCATGAAATAAATAAAATAAATACTCATGGACGTGTTACTCAACGCCTTCTAGTCCCAAACTTAGCAAAGCTTGTACTGTGGGAACTAGATTCTTAGATTAGATTTTTTTGTAAATTATAATAATAATAATAAATATTTACGGACACTTAACAAAAACGCCTTCTAGTCCCAAACTGAGCAAAGCTTGTACGATGGAAACTGATGGCTGATAGAATACATACATACATTTTTTTTGTAAATCCATACTTATAATACATAGAAACACCCATATAATACATAGAGGTATAGGTACTTATGATACAATAGTAACAATGACTTTTTTATTTTTACTTCAAGAATTACCTATTAACAAGACTCGCCGTTTTCCAAGACATAAGTTACGGATTCTCATTAAGTTATTAATTTTATCATGCAAAGTGTAGTAACGAGTTTCATATGTGTCAAGGCGGCAAACCTCATTCATTATCCTTGCCTACGTGGTCTTGTCCACCAACATAACATAAACCAAGGGTTAGCATTAGCAAAAGATGAAAATATAAAAATACTAGGTATAGAAATTCTTAACTGGAGTTTTACCTATAGCCAAGTGGCATTTTAAAATTTCTAGGGAATAGAAGAAAAAAATCGTCTTCTGCGGGGCAATCGTTGTCTCATAAAAACATGTCAGGTTTAAGTCTGGTAGGTTTTCTGGACTGTTTTCATACTAAATCATAGGTATTCTCTATTCTGTGACTAAATAGTGACATTAGCACGTGTCAGCGCGTTTTTTGCCGTCAAAAGGTTCTTGTTTTCGTGTTTGTGGCCCCATCGTTTGACGTTATGCTGGGCAGCGAAAGCAGTTCAGAGGATACGATATGGGGGCTGAACTAAGATCTTTTTCTTCTTTTTATGGCCTCTGTCCGTCATTTCAACAGACAATTTTGCCAGTGACAAATACCCGTACTCTGACAGAGAGATCAAATCGATAGATACTTACCTACTAATTGTGCTTGAGTACTTATTACCCTCATTAGGCCCAAATCAATAAAAATATCTTTCCGATTCACGACCAATAAATAGCTTCGGGATTTTGGAACCCACGTAAGAAACAGGACAAAAGATTCTTGGAAATATTTACTACTCAATAAATCTAACTTCGCTCTGTCATACCTTCCTAATGAGATACCAACCTTCTAACTAGCGTATTTAGGGAGTAACTAGCGGAGCTTTTGTGGGGGGTGTCCCCGATCAAATCTCCGAATCAAAGGTGATCAGTATTTTTCAGGGCAAAACAGTAATAAGCTGGGCCACCCTTCCCCCCTCCACCGCCCCCCCCTTGGATCCGAAATCGTGGTTCAGGATGACTTTATATAGCCTGCCGTGTAAGCCAAGTTTATTCGTTACCCAACTATGGCGAGGCAAAAAGGAGGGTAAATATAAAAAATAAAATAAATATAAATATTCACGGACACTTAACACAACGCCTTCTAGTCCCAAACTAAGCAAAGCTTGTACGATGGAAACTAGATGGCTGATAGAATACATACATACATTTTTTTTTGTAAATACATACCTACTTATAATACATAGAAACACCCAGACACAGAACAAACATCTATGTTTTTTACAACACACAAATGTTTGTTCTCGGTGGGGATCGAACCCACGACCCACAGCACGGAAGGCAGAGCTACTACCGACTGAGCCATGACGCCTGTCATGTGATTTGTTTGTTCTTAAAGTTGAACATTTTACAAGCGTAACGGTGTGAGAATCCGTACTGCACCGTATTTTATTTATTATTTGTATAAATTGTAATTAATTAGAGGTCTAATATAAATAGGGTACAATTCGGTAGTTGGTACGCATTTTACGAGCGAAGATGAGACTGATAACCCTACTATAAAAATTAGTGGCATGCCCCAACTATTTGACTATTTAGCTGCGGCGTGGTAAAAACGGTTGACTTGAGGTATGCCCGTAAAGTTTCCACTTTATGATTTGTACGTTTCTCCTTAGTAAGTCGACTAAAATAACTTCAACTAGACTTCAGCGGTTACACATTATGGAGCGATATAAACGTAAATGGTCTGGGGCAAAATAGTATGGAGAACCGGTCTATTTTTTTAACTTGCAAAAATTTAACTTTTTGCTATTTGTTGAAGTGTAGTTTTTGGAAAATAACCACCTACTGGTGCAAACGGAACCTGAAATGTCCCAAGACCTTTTGTAGCGGTATAGTTAGCTAATCTTAGCATTGTTTTATTATTTCGAAACACTAATTAGAACTCTTACAATCGCTATGAAATCTGTGCTACTATTTAGATACCTAAATACATTTTATATTGTAAGTAGGTACTTATATAAATATTGCATGTAATTTCGATACCAGAACAGATAGTATCAATCCAGATACCTACATAACGATTGGCTGATTTCACACTGCCACCGATACGACACCTGCACGATATTTGTGGGGCCGCGATGAGGTGAGCAATAAAGTGTTTTCTATATATAATATTTCTATGTTTCTACCTATAATATTTCTATGTTTCTATATTTAATATTTCTATGTTTCTATAGGTAATATTTCTATCTTTTATGTTTGGTGTGCAATAAAGTGTTTTCTATATATAATATTTCTATGTTTCTATCTATAATATTTCTATGTTTCTATATTTAATATTTCTATGTTTCTATAGGTAATATTTCTATCTTTTATGTTTGGTGTGCAATAAAGTGTTTTCTATCTATCTATCTACAGGTGGTAGTATTTTGTATTTATTTTATAGTAGGACGCAAAGAAACTAATCTCCTTTGTGGTCCTTTTAGTGGAACAAAATAGTAGGACCACAAGAAAACGGCGAGCTGATCTCATACATTAAGATTAGACGCTTTCACATCGTATCGGCGCCTCGGCGGAGAAACCGATATTTTTGTTTAGGGGGTGACTACCCTCAAACATTTTCTCGCTAGAATATTTCTACATTTCTGAAGATATTAAATCACTGAACTTACTTAAGTAAAATCGTAAACAACAATGTTGTGTGCAATTAAATTGTACAAGGTTCAGTATAAATATCATTTTCATCTAAACAAGTTATACGACACTGTTGTTTGCGATTTTTCATCTAAATATCGTCAAACTGTTGAAATGTGCGAGCGAGAAGTTGTTTTACTCTTGTCAACGTTTTCGACAGGTCGGTATCGTGTAGATGTCGATATCGGCCAGTGTAAAAACCCCAATGACGCATTATCAACATTATCTATTCGTTCGCGCAAAAACTGCACAAACCTATATTCTGTTATCGGGCAAACGCCAGTCGGTAGATAACGATTGCTTCCTGAACACGATGAAGAGGATAGTTATTGAAGGAAACTCCTCAGTTTCCTTCAATAACTATCCTCTTCAGGCCTTAATCGTAATCCTTAGTTACGTCCTCACGTATATAGGTGTTTAATATTTCTTTCAACTAATGAAAAAAACGAATAAAAAAAAATAACAATAACATTCGTTAAAAAAAATGGCGGTGTTCGAATATTTTTAATAACACATGTTATTTCACTTCAACACAAGGTGAACGTATGTAGGTAATATTTTTATTATTCACTTTCTTTACTGCATTGAAATTTGAACCTACGCTTGCTAGATATAATGAATAATTTTATAACTCACCACGAAAATTATTCTTTCATTTTAATGCATTGAAATTTGAACCTACGCTTCCTAGATATAATGAGTAATTTTCATATTTTCATTAGAGTGACCGGCCTGAAGGTATTCTTTCATTTTAATGCATTGAAATTTGAACCTACGCTTCCTAGATATAATGAGTTATTTTCATATTTTCATTAGAGTGACCGGCCTGAAGGTAGTGCTATGTGCCGGGAAGCGGCCGTTTAATTTCATTTCCGGCTTCATCTGCATTTTTGACTGTGTACTCTATTATCTATGAGATAAAGCTCAATATAGAATGAACCACTACTTACGATAATTAAGTCGTTTAGTGTATATTTAACAACATTGATCTGCATTCAATTGTATGCTTTAAGTTGGTTAAAATAAAACACAATATAATTTTTATCCAAGGATCATGAATACAATTGTTATTTTTGGCAAATTGAATGAATGACAATGATTGAATGAATGAGACCTAAGAGACGAAAATTTATTTAGACTTGCGATTTGCATTTTTGCGCCATCGTTAGATGGAAGAAAGTGTTTGTTTCGAAGTCGTATTATGTGAAAAATGCCGAGAATAAGTTCGGATATATGGAACCATTTCGATCAATGTGCGCGCCGTTGCGCCGGTACATTAGAATAGAATAGAATAGAATAATTTTTGGCAATAAAAATTATTCTATTCTATTCTATTCTAATGTACCGGCGCGGCGGCGGTGGCGTCGCAAAGTTGGCTACCTGCAAATACTGCAAGAAAAAGTTTTTATTTTATTGAAATATGAAAAGTAAACCTGTGTAGGATGCCCTTATATTTCTTATCTGTGGACCGTTCGTGTGAACGGTGAATGTTTTTGTCTATGAAAAATTGTCTGTGCTCGCTCTCTGCTAATATCAATCATTCACTCATGCGTATAAATAAATTTATCTAAGCGAGTTTATTGAATATTTATTCAAATAAAATTAATCATTAAAAATAACGATATATTTTTTTATCGTTATAACATTAACTAATAAAAAAAATTAACCGATTTTGACACCTCTACTCACGTAACTAAGGATTACGATTAAGGATTACTTTTAATATTTTAAAAGATAATGTCAAAGAACCACAGTCTAGAGTTTACGGAAAGTATATATCATATCGCTGTAATAATTAGAACATCTCGGTAATCGTTATCTCATAAAAACCTGCCAGGTTTAAGCCTGGCAGGTTTTCTGAACTGTTTTCATACTAAATCGTAAGTATTCTGTGACTAAATAGTGACATTAGCGCGTTTCAGCGCGTTTTTTGCTGTCAAAAGCTTCTTGTTTTCGTATATCTGTAGCCACGTCGCTTGACATTATGCTGGACAGCGAAAGCAGTCCAGAGCTTGCGATATGGAGGCAGCGTTATTTGGAGTTGATGGAACCCGGCCCTAACAAGCTACCTACTTGTATATTTTTTTAATATTCTAGAGCTAACTTTATTAAGTGATGATTGATGACAGCAGTAATATAACTTTAAAAAAATATATATGTGTTGCTATATCATATAACTAGCTTCAGCGAAACAGTAGAACCACGTAGGAGTGTTACTAGTTACCTGCTAGTAATAAATAAGATGAATTTGATGCGTAGGCAAGCCCTGAGTAGCTTCTAAATATGACATAACTAGCTTCCGCCCGCGACTTCGTTCGCGTTCCGTTGGATCCCGTTGATTTTCCGCGATAAAAAGTAGCATATTAATCCACGTCACGGGCAATAGCTACACCTGTTCCAGGTTTCATCCAAATCGGACCAGTAGTTTTTGCGTGAAAGAGGAATAAACATACATCCATCCATCATACCTACATCCTTACAAACTTTTGCGTTTATAATATTAGTAGGATTTTATCTCAGTACTAGCCGTCGCCCGCGGCGTTGCTCGCGTTCTAGACCCTTTAGAGCGCGACTTTTCAAAATTCCTTTCTTAGTGAGCCCCTACACTATATAAGGAACCTACCCTCCAAATTTCATACCTCTAGGACTTATAGTTTAGGCTGTGCGCTGATTCTCTGTCAGCTTCAAAAGAGTTTTATATATACCTATTGATGATGATGATATCCTCCTTTAATTATAAAAGGTGTGCTTAGTTATGAATATTTTATAAACTTAATAGACTCGCATTCCACTGGAATATCGCAATACAAAACACATTAAAATGGCAATTAAATTAATCAAGATGTAATCGAGTTTAATAAGCGTTGTCAAAAATAATAGCTGTGTGATATTGAACGATTTAAAACATGCTTTAACTGTAATTTACGTAGGTTTCATTTAAAATAGCATCCTACAATTTCATTTATATCCGGTACAGTCAGCCTCAAAAAGCTACACATCAAAGTTTTCAAAATTTTTACGTAGTAGATCTATCTTTGACACAGAACAAACATCTATGTTTGCCACATAACACATAAAATGTTTATTCTCGGTGGGGATCGAACCCACGACCCACAGCACGGAAGGCAGAGCTATTATCAACGTGAGCTGTGATGCCTGTCTAGATATATCATTTAGATTAGATACAAGGGCATGATTATTTTATTAGATCTATCTATTTTAAGATTTGAATCCCATACAAGATTTGCTTAGCTTATGGCTTTATCCTGTCCCCTAATATTTTATTTATCACTAGCTTCCGCTCGTGACTTCGTTCGCGTCCCGTTGGATCCCGTTGATTTTCCGGGATTAAAAGTAGCCTATGTGTTAATCCAGGTCACGGACAATATATATTCTAAGTTTCATCCAAATCGGATCAGTACTTTTTGAGCCAATTCTTTACAAACATACTTACATACAAATATTTCCTCTTTATAATATTAGTATAAATTTTTTAAGTAAAGTAAGCTCATAGAAACAAGAAGCATAATTTTGCTAAGTCATAAAACTATACTGAATACGATAGTAAAAGTACATGTACATGACTTTCTTAACAGAAAAAAGGCAGGGCCTTAACCTCCTTACAATAAAATTAATAATACTGTTACCTACAGTGGTAACCGCTTACCATCCAGTAGGCAGTCAGTATTACTTGGTAGTATAATAAAAACAATAAGTTAAAGCGAGGCACTTAAGCTTTACTAGTTTTCAGTGACACCACGCCTTATAAAAAAAAAGGGTTTTCAATTGACTTAAAAAATTACATTGGGTTCCAACTAAATTTATTTTTTATTCCAAATAACCAATGTTGAAAAAATCTGCTAGTGAATAATATATTTGAAACAAATCAAAACATTTTTTAAATGGAAATAAAATGCAAAAAAAGCTCATCTTGAACTCAGAATGATAAAGAAAAAGTCTGGTCACACTGACACCGGCAACATAAGAAAATTATATCACAAAGCATTCCACTTACTGTTCCAAGTTTTACAGCACCTAAGCTTATAGGTACTAAGATTAGATAGCTCTAATAAACAGACAGACAGTTAGTTCATCCCATCGGTATCCTTTGGATGCGACAGGACAGACAGACAGGACGGTGCAGGCTGAGCATAGGTTTCCGTTGATACCCTTTGGATACAGAACCCTAAAAGTAACAAGACAATACCCTTATCCGCATATTACATGCATTCCTTTGACAATGCACTTGTTTAGGATCGTTGCATACAATGACATAAGAATAATGTTACAGATGTAACAATCACAAAAAGAAATGTAGAAAAAAATAGATATGGCGTTTTTTTTTAATATTATGGGCATACTTTTGGCTACAATTTCGTGACGAATAATATACAAACTTCAAAAAGAAAGAGTTTCAAAAATGAGCCACACGGGACATTAAGGCCCATATGCCGATTTACTGTTCAACCACTGATTCGGACTCGAGCATAGATTTTTGTATGAAAATCTCTACTCAAATCGATGCTTGAGTAACGATTTCTGATTTCTGTATCGGCATACGGGCCTAAGTAACCAGTCGAAATGTAGTCATTTCTAAGGAAAATAATAGTCATTCCGATTAGTGCACGACCGAAAAACTTCAAATCTAAAACCCCGAATGAAGAGCCAAGTTGTTCCCACTAGTCCTGCCGACTCCTGCCAAATTAAAACTTAAAGTGAGCTTAAAACTCAGCTGTCAGTTAAATCAGAATCACAAACAGAAATAATATCATAAATATGTTGGTGATATTTATTTGAGCGCTGCAAATCTATCTGCAACGGGTTCCGTCACGGCTAACGAACGGACGGACAGTAGCTTGTAGGCGGGTAAGGCAGAGGATCTACTAGAGAGTACAAATAAAACTATACAGGAAGGTTATATGGGATAATGGTTCGGCTTTCTAAAAGAAAAATTAAATGAAATACATTTTTCGCTTGCCGGCAGTCGCTAGGGGTTTATTAATAAGGGGTAATAATATAAGGGGGTTATTGGACAAAAGTTCCAGAAATTCCCCACGCAGGGGATTCACGCAGGAGACTCGCGCGGGGGAATGAGTACAAAGAGTAAAATAAAGAAAAAATAATAAGAGAAAAATCTTGCTTGCTAAAAAGCTTAGTAGGTACTGTCTTTTTTTATAGGTACATGTGCATTAAAGTTTTTTTTTATCAAAATACACAATATTTTTTTCTAGAAATCACCATTATAAATTATCAGAAAAAAAAACTTATACATAATTATTGACCAAAAAAAGAATACAAAAATTTATGAAAATTTGATGTCCATTCAAAAAGACTTAAGTGTTTTTTAGGGTTCCGGCTTATGCTGTCTAAAGTTGCGGGCAGAAGCTAGTATACAATGACAACTTACACTAGGATGTGCACTTCCCCTTATTTCTATGATTCTAAGTCTATCTAGACTTGGATCTCTTTGTCGGCTCCGTAAACCAAGTATAAGTGTATTAGGAATATAAGTTAACTAGTAAAAGTCTGCGAATATGTCTGCATCTTAGATATTTATTTGTTTTCTAACAGCTAGATTGATTTCCACGCGCGTCCGCCTTTTTGGGCTATCTCCTAATATATTATCTATGGTTAGGACAAATGTCGAACTCATAAACGATGGTAGAGGCTCCTGTAGAGGCTGTTTCAGGCGCTGCTCTTTGCGTATCACTTGAAATGGGGGGTTAGACATTAAAGATCACTAAAAAAAAATCTGCTGTCCCCATATCGCAAGCTTTGAACTGCTTTCGCTGCCCAGCATAATGTCAAGCGATTTGGCTACAGATATACGAAAACAAGAAGCTTTTGACGGCAAAAAACGCGCTGACACGCGCTAATGTCACAGAATACCTATGTTTTAGTATGAAAACAGTTCAGAAAACCTGCAAGACGGTTTTTATGAAACAACGATTGCCACCCTGCAGCACGTCGCTGTTTCAGTTTCAGATTACCTACATGCCGAATTCATCTCAATTTCTCTTCCATACTTTTTTTATTATTAACTTTTGTCTGTTTTGATTTTGAGACTGTTACATACAGACATAATCTTTTTAGTTTATTATTGTAAAAGGAATATATTTATCCGATTTGTACGCTCTAGGCTCCACGGTAGACAACTAGACACAGACAAGATGTCTAGCCAGATTATGATTTATGTACCTACCTACCTAGCGATAAGTTTTTTTGTTGAACTGCACCAACTGGTTACGAGGATGTAAAAAAATCAAAATAGTATAAAAACGAGAATTAATTTTACTAAGAACATTGTTCACCTATTCACCTAAAAATCATAATCTGTGGGGTATCGGTATCTGATAAAACCTGACAGGTTTAAGCCTGGCAGGTTTTCTGAACTGTTTTCATACTAAATCATAGGTATTCTGTGACTAAATAGTGACATTAGCGCGTTTCAGCGCGTGTTTTGCCGTCAAAAGCTTCTTGTTTTCGTATATCTGTAGCCACGTCATTTGACATTATGCTTCGCAGCGAAAGCAGTTCAGAGCTTACGATACGGGGGCGTATAAGTATTAACGTTATAAGTATTTACGTATACCTAGAAAGTTACTACCTACATTATCAAAAACTGTGGGGAAAGCTAACTGAAATATAAGGTACAGGTTCAGTTTTGGAGCTGGACAAAATGAACGCTTATTATTTTTTAATTTTATTATTGTTTCTTTTAGTATGTATTTTCTTGTGTTTTGTGCCTAATATGTATGTACATGTACCTACTATGAATCTCGTTGTCTGAAAATAAAGTTATTATTATTATTATATTATATTATGTGGACCAGATTGGATTAAAAGTAAAAAAACTGCTCGGTATTATAGTGGTTCATAAATTAAATCACTTTAACATTTAATTTTAGAATTAATAAAGACTTCACCCCCGTCGTGATTTTAAATTTCTTTATCAAATAATTTCGACAAGGATGTTTTCTGCCATCGATACGACATCTACACGATAACGACGTCTTCATGGACATGTTCTGTAAAGGTAGATCATCTAAGTAAAGTTAAGTTAAAAATACGGCTACTATGGTGTAATTTTGAACAAATGGGGTTTTAAGACTGAAGTTTATCAAAATATCTTTAATTTGGAATTTTCGAAACAAAAGCTAGCTAATAAGGTCATTTTTCGCAAACATTTTGTTCGATAAGCATCGAGTCATTCTAAACATTATATTTTATTACAAATTTACGTATTTTATTTCGCTCCATTATATCCGCTAAAGATATAACAGGGATTTAAGACAAAAAATACGAAAATCCCCTTAAAGATGAAAAGTTAAAGGGGATAATGAGACTAACCCTTGTTATAGGCAAATGTAAGCGCCAGATTCTTCCATTACCTGTCTCATAAGAAAATACTAAGATATAATCTCAAAGATTTAGTACTAGGCGCTTTCACACTGTGTTAAAAACTGCGCCGATATTTTTGTTTAAGCCACTGACATCGGTATCGTGTCGGTCAGTGTGCAAACGCCTACTTTCGGCACGCGATTTCAAAAACCCAATTAAACGCGAATGTTGCTTATCAGCTGCTGATATAAAAACTTCATAAATTATACCTAAGACGTATTTTAAACTTCTAACAGAAAGTGCGAATTTGCCCCTACCACGGTTATTCACTTAAAACTCACTAAACTATCACCATGGTCTGTAGAAGTTAGCTTCATCAATTGTATTGTATGTACTAGCCGTCGCCCGTGGCGTTGCTCGCGTTCTAGACCCTTTAGAGAGTGAGTTTTCAAAATTCCTTTCTTAGTGCACCCCTACACTATATAAAGATACTACCGTCCAAATTTCATACCACTAGGACTTATAGTTTAAGCTGTGCGATGATTGTGTGTCAGCTTCAAAAGAGTTTTATATATTTAGAGAAGATTAGCTAAAATTTGTATCAGAAACTTGAAATAACTGCGCTGCCAGAACCAATCTTCTTTCTACCAAATAACAGTAGACTTAAAAACGTGGTAACTGTTACCCTGCTTACGGCTGATGATGATGACATCCACCATCAGCAGCTTCTTGGAAAGTCGATCTTAAATGTAAATGTATCGGTTGAAACCACTGCCAAATTCGTTTAAACTCAATTTGCAAGGTCGACCGAAACGGTGGACATAAAACACGTTATATCGAATTATTTCTTTTGAGACGGTACTATTGGAACTCGAATCGAATTTTTCGCTGAACCACACGTTACGGTAGAACTCGTTTGGGCGAAAGTCGATAGATACATACATTTACTCCATATAAGCAAACGATGCCGGAAAGAGAGTTCCGAGACGAAACACTAGTTAGATAAATTAATTAGTTCGCAGTCAACAGATTCATAAAACCTTTTTTTTTACCTAATTTCACAGCAAAAAATAAACAATAAAAAAACAAAAAAAAATACGTTCCAATATTATTTGATTTATTTCAGTTTAAAACCAGTCACTGTTTATTTTAACCTAATCACATTAACCTAAGCATTACATCATTAGTAGGCTATTGCTACTATTCTTTAGTTAGAGTAAGAGTAACAATAGGTTATGGGCCGTTTATGACTAGAAACTGATCCCGGAAGCAAGAGTTTGAACGCGGTGGCTTGGTCGCGACGACTGACATTGTATGAACTGGTCACTACGACCGCTCTGGCTGCAAAAGGTATACCCGCCAGTTACTCGGTCACGGCGACCAATATTTAAAAAGTAAACGAAGATCTCTGGCCGACGCGCTGAACGCCGCGTCTTGGTCGCCAAGTGCGTTGACAGCCTACATCACCCTATCAACTCTATCACTCTCTATCAGCTCTATGAACTAGATTCTTGGGATATGCTTTTACATGGAGTATGCTTGCCCCAGGATACTGTATGTAGAGGTGGTAGGAGGATAGTGTAATTGACACCATCTTTTTAGCCTAGGTAGCCTCACCCACTTAACCTGGCTAAGGATACTTTACCAGCAGATCTAAGCTACGCTACGTTGCTAAAGATGCGTTTGAAATCGACCAATAGGGATCAATGGATGTCAAATACATCCTTAGCAACGTAACTTAGCTTAGCATGGAAAATCACCTTAAGCCCTAGGTTTGCTTACAATGTTTTCTTTACCGTTTGATAGCACTGGTATACGTCTATAGCTAGTTTATAACCACTCTAGGAACAGTTGCCTAGTTTAGTATTGACATGCTAACTACTCAATCAATAGACGCGACTGGATATTCAGCTTTTTCTATCAACTGTTTGATTAGTTGATTTACTTTACGCATTTCATTGATTGTAAAGCCTAGCCTAGCTAAATATAATTTTCTCTTTAGTCCTTGTAATAATAATACAAGAATACAATCAAGATAAGGTTAAAAGTTTTTTTTAAAATTCAAACTGAATTTCTAACCGAAGCGCTTGTGGCTAGGCTCTTCACCGATATCTAAGTTAAGCGACGTTCTGCGCGGTCACTATTTGGATGAGTGACCGCTAGTGGCATTTACATCTGAGCGCTTCCGTGCTTCGGAGGGCACGTTAAACTGTCCCGACTCTAGCAGTCGTTAAGTAATGACGGAAGCCTTAAGGCGGCCTACAAACTCCGTCACCAGAGTTGGCCACTAACTCATACGAGCTTGCTGGCGTACCGACTCGAAATATAAATAAAAAGTTCTACTGAAATATATTTTTAGAATTTAAAGGCCGGTATTAGGCTAATCCCCACTGTTTTTGTGGTTTTCCCACAGAATAAAATAGTTACGAGTAGATTTACTGATCTTTCGAGACAACAGAACTCGGGCGATGTTTTAAAATCGTGAACTCATAGTAGGGGTCAGAATTTTGTGGTGCAATTTGGCGGTACATCATATTCGGTAAGTGAGTCGAGTCGGCATACAAACTGTTGTTTACTCTGTGCCGCGGACCAGTTTGCGCGTGTCGATGCATCTGTGCTAATAAGGGTCAAAGAAAAATGTATAGAGGTGACAATACCATATTTACCAAAAAATATCTTTTTTTTTTACTAACCCTTCTGATATAATCAGTATTTTTATTTAGAAAGATACAGTTTACTTTTGGCTATCTACTATTTTATTTTTATTTACATAATCAAGTTTATTTTTTATACAGCAATATTATGTCAGTTCTTGATTGCTCTTAGCGGATTTATTATAAAAATATTAACAAAACTAGGTGAAAAATATAAGGATATGGAGGAATCCTTTCGGAAAGTATAGTTAGATTAAAATACCTACATAAAAACCGTTTTTTTTATACTACTAGCTGATGAAACAAGCAGATGGCCCACCTGATGTTAAGTGGTAACCATCACCTATAGCAAAACATTGCCTCGTAGTCATATGCACGATAGAAACGTTCAATATTAGATGTTCAACCTTATTAAAATAAAATAAGCATTAACAACATAGTTTGCATTGTAATTGACTACCAATCTAATTATTTATTATAGGCAAATAAAAAATCCCAAATATACGTATTTAGTTACATTTATCAATGTTTATTTTTAAAATAACTATACACGAACTCAATTTACCTACTAATGATAGAACGCATTTTTTATAAGCCGATTCAAATTCAAATTAGCAATTAAATATTAGACAAGTTACATGTGAGCAATTACTTAGCAATCATTCTTCAGTTGATTTTAATTGAGAGATGATTGAGGCTCGTTGGATATTGTTGCCATCTTTTTCTATACTTACGGTTTTTTTTAATATAACTTTTGCATCATAATCCTTTTGGGACGAAACCGTAATAGTTATTTAATTAATTAACAAAACTGAAGTCCCAGTGGGACGAGACGAGATACCGGTAGTCTGAAACTAGAATAACTATATTTATTTAAAGAAGAAATCAATTGAAGAAACATACCAATTTGATATCAATGTAGGCAATGCAGAGTCAAAACAAAAAGGTTTGAGCAGAGCAACTAATAACTTCCATTTTCTAAACTACATTGGCAAAATGCGCGAAATTAAAAAAAACATTATTTATTTTGGTATAGTTATTTTGGAGTGGTCCTTTCTATTTTGTGTCTACTCTATGGCATATTATAACTTTGTTAATTTGAGCCAACCCTAAGTTTTTAAGATTTAGTTAAAGAATACTTGTTTTCTTCAATAATATTTATATTAGGTACTAGCCGTCGCACGCGGCGTTGCTCGCGTTCTAGACCCTTCAGAGTGTGACTTTTCAAAATTCCTTTCTTAATGCACCCCTACACTATATAAGGATACTACCCTAAAAATTTCATACCTCTAGGACTTATAGTTTAGGCTGTGCGTTGATTCTCTGTCAGCTTCAAAAGAGTTTTATATATTTAGAGGAAGAAGTTAGAAGATAATATATTTTGTCACACACCAAATGATTTAGATTAAAAGCAAATGGATGTCCCAGCAATAAATCTCAATTCACCAATAATATACCACTCCGACCGAACGTTCAACCCAAATACAAAGTAATTTGAGATAGCCCGCCACAAAACAAAATATTACGCGTTATTCAACTAATATACCAATACTCTGATTACTTTGATCAATGTAATATCAACCACAATATCATTACCGCTGTGAATATTATATTTCACACTTATTTTAAAGGCATAAAGTACATTTCTATCGTTTCTAATATATTTAGCCGTCGCCAGCGGCGTTGCTCGCGTTCTAGACCCTTCAGAGTGTGACTTTTCAAAATTAATTTCTTAGTGCACCCCTACACTACATAAGGATACTACCTTCCAAATTTCATACCTCTAGGACTTATGGTTGAGGCTGTGCGTTGATTCTAAGTCAGCTTCAAAAGAGTTTTATATATATTGATGTATAGATATTCCATATAGATGTAATCGTACTAGGTATACAATTGTATATATATATAAACCTAACTTAAAATAAAGAACAACTGGCACCAAAAGTTACGTCAAAAAGCCTTGGCTGCAAACTGCAATTCAATGACCTTCTGAAGAATAACCAATGAGTATTTACTAACAGATACCTACTTTCAAATACACACAAGTTTGCACATCTTATTACAATAGTTAGAAACGTGGACGCGTACGCATTGTATGCCAGTCAGTCAGAAGGTATTCTATTCATCAATATACATAATAATATGATAGAATACATTCTGTTAGTCATAGACGTAAGTCAGGATTTATAGCTACTAGTTACATAGGCTCATAAATATATAATCGAAAATAGGATCAAACATCTACTTGTACCGGAATACATTTTGAACAGTAGGTATAATCATAGTATTTTTTATTCTATTTTAATCTCGTTATTATATAAAATATTTTCTTATCAAATAGTACACCCTAGCCAACCTTCCCATTTATACGCTCCACTCCATCCAAAGGTTGTCTGGAAAAAATCGCTCCCTAGCGATAAGACCGCCCATTGTACGTAATGTAATGCAATTTAGTCTGTCTCGCATATTACTTTGTAAGGTGTACCTACGTACAATAAAGTATTTTCATTCATTCATTCATTCATTCATTTTTACTAAGCATACCTAAGTAACAGATGAAGATCTGGATGAAAGGCCCATAATAGATAAAGGTGGAGTTTCAGGGAGGAGGCTTATGCCCAGCAGTGGGTCACCACAAGCTGTCTATGCGTATAATGATATCTTAGTAACTGTGCCTTTTACTAAGCATGTTACAAATCAACAAAATAGATAGATAGAAAATTCTTTTTGCACAACTTAAAGTAGTGTATACAGGCGAATTTAATGAAACAAAAATAAAACATTTTTACAAATATAAACGATGCCAAAGTAGATAGTCTTTCTAATCTTACTAAAATGGGCCTTCGCATGTAATCTTTCCGTCAAGGGACACTTTTTATCCATGCCCTATGAACGAGACGCTCTAGTGCCTGCGACATTATCCACAGAAAAGATATCAATGCGTGCGGGATTGACTAAACCGTGGGCTACATCACGATATTTTCCTTTACTACTTGAGAGCATTGCATTGCGCACATTTTTTCAAATAGAAAAGTCCATAAATTCATGAAGTCCGACCCTTATAGGGTTTGAATCCTTCGGGTCGGAAGGCTGGTTTGCCTAGACCACCGGTGCTCTAGCATTTAACTAGACTCCTCCTTAGTATATTGTAATTTGTAAGTATTATGTTTCTATGATAGAACACGGAACAACATGTGACAGACGCATAAACATCCACGGTGCCTACAATGGCAATCTGTAAGATTTTATGTATCACTGTGTCTTCTGCAGACTAGAGATATTACTCTAAATGCTCGCTGCATAGGGTAATGCCTTGTCTTGCTAGGTTAAACGCGTGATGTTTGCCACCAGCGTGGAGGTCAGGAGTGATTAGTTAATCCTATTGACGGTACCTACCTACTACTTCAATACTGAAACATTACGGTTTTTATAATTATACACATACCTATATGGTTTTTGTTAGTTGGTTATTTTATATCTAAAAACAGTAGCTTTTATAATGTCTGGGGATTCGGGCATTTGCGCTTTTGTTGATAGTTGATACTTGATTCCAATATTATTGTTATTTTTTATTTGACTACTGGCGCTGCTGACGCGGTTTACTGAAAATAATTTAATTAAAATAATTTGTGTAATAACTCTGTCTGTAGTAGTGAATAGATATAGTACTTCATATCTGTAACCTTCTCTTGTAAACTGTATTCCGTGAGTGTAGTCAAATAAAAGTTAATTCATTTATTTAAAACATTAGCCACCGATATGTGTTTTAAATAATCAGCCATTACAAATAGTTACAAAATAAGAAAAAAACTCAAAAACTCAAATTGGGCCCACGCTTGTCTGTTTGTATAACACTGAAGAGGACACAATATTGGCAAGAAAACGTAAATAAATTAAGAGAGCAAACAATCTGTTACAATATTTACGGTCTTGGCAATTATTTTGGTTGAATAAAAAATGCTTCGCTCTGATTTATTGCTTTGATTTATTTATTTGGTGCATTAATTGATTAATTTGCAAAGTTCTTGTAATACCAACGCAGACACAATAAATGTCAGAAATAGAATAAATAATATTTAATAAATAAATATTCACGGACACTTAACACAACGCCATCTAGTCCCAAACTAAGCAAAGCTTGTACGATTAAACATAAACCTTTTTTGCAAAAAGGATAGATTTGATACCAAGTTCATTTGTTTAACTATTACCATTTGGTGTAAGTATAATAATATATTTTTCAACACACTTGCTCATAAAGTGGCTCTATGGTCACCGCAATTAGGCACATAATGACACCCATAATCAAACTGTGACTTTTCCATTGCTATAACTCACAAGTGAGTTATAGATTTTTTTTTTAAATTTTATTGGTTGAGTAGCTTTGTTACTAAAAAAGTTTTTATTCAAAAAAAAGATCAATAGAACAAATAAATGAATGTTCCTATTGCTTGCTCATTTCATGCAACTTCTTATTTAAATAGATAATTTTAACTCGTACGTGTTTAATAAATAAAACTTTCACTCAAATATAACTTTTGTTTTCTCTGTAATAAAAGAAAACTTTAAATTCCCCATTTTTACGTGGCAGAATAGGCGCAAACCCTAAGCGCGGAAAATAAATAAAAAAAAAACCTCATCCCTTTAGTCTGTGGCCGATCGCAATGCGCGCGCATAGGAAAACTGATTAGTTATTCCCGCCATAGCGAAACATTTTTCACAACTCGTTTTCACTGTTGAAATTATAGTTATTTTATTGTTATTTTATTCACAAGTGTGTTGAAAAACGTCGTATGATACACGTGTGTATTGGTGATTACCGTGCTCGGCTTTCTTAAGACCCTCGCCTACGGCTCGGGTCTCAATGGCACCTCAGCGGTAATCACCAATGTACCACACTTGTACCATAATGTACTATTCTGCCCTAAAACTATGTGTGTAAATTTGTTTTTTTTTTTCAATCTCTATATTTTTATATAGCACCCCTTGTATTATACCTTAAAGTCCTTTCCGTCCAAGGTTGTCTGGAAGAGATCGCTGCATAGGGATAAGACCGCCCATTGTACAATTAATTTAAGTTTTGTTTTTTTATTTTCTTGTAATCCCTAGGTTAAGGTGTGCAATAAAGTATTTTCTATCTTTCTATCTATCTATATTTTTTCTATTTCCTCAAATCTCAAAGTGATATGCTTATAGTTTATAGACCTATGAATAGTTTGAATTTGAAGCGAATGGTTACATATCACTTTCTTTTCTACGCATATACGTGCTGACCTATCTGTCAGCTTATCATTGACCAAATTTTTTCACACAGCTTCAATGTCAAAATCGAATTAACAACTAATTATAATAAATCTCACGTGAGTGCTTAATGAGATTGAAAATAATTTTATGTTTTTGTGAAATATAATATGCCATTAAAATTGGGAACGAATATTGGATGTGACTGGTTGGCTGGTTCTACGGTTATTAATGCAATCCAGTAGGTTGTATCACGATTTCATGATAATACCCCATGATTTGAGTTTTAGATGACTTTTATTATAATTTTGTATGTTATATGATTATAAAAATAAAAATGATGAAAAAGATTATAACGTAATTTATTGTAATAAAATACCTAGACATAAAGATAATGATAAAGATAAAGATTTATTTGCCAATTTCACCAAGTTTAAGCAGGTAAATTAAATAGGTACAGATAGGTACAATAATTCGCTAATACTAATATATGTTTGAAGTAAACGACTTTAATCATTATTATTTTATTATTATTAAAAACGGTATGTCCAAATATTTTAATTAACAATCTGTTTAATATTTAAAACTAGGAACTAAAGTAAAATTAAATACGAAATTTATTGAAGTTATAAGAAATATTACTCATATTATATAAACCTGTACTAAATAAGTTTCTTTACAAAGAAAATTACAACTAATACAGTATTTACAATATTTACAAAATAAACATGAAACCGTTGCAAACGATTTATAGATAGCTCAACTGGTTGAAATCAGTACCAATCAGGAGCGTGCCCAAGACACTGAAATATGTTGATATATTTCATTGATATTTTCTCATTTTATACAAAAACTCATTACTTATACTCGTAATTAAATTCACCATCCCAACGCAACTTATAAATATGGAAGCAAAGTGTAAGGAAGCTGTTAAAAGCATAACAAGGTGTAAATTGCTGTATTAAAAGTGATGCGATCAATCTCTCTGTCGACGCTGCGCCAGCGCATCCCATCGGCGCATAATTTGTATAGGTGGTTAGCAAGCGCGAATTTTTATGTTACGGTTGGTACCGAGATTTTTAACACTTCTGATTTTGAGTATCTTATATATAATACTTACCTTATCTTAACACATCCTACTAATATTATAAACGCGAAATTTTGTAAGGATGTAAGGATGTTTGTTACTCTTTGCCGCAAAAACCGAAACCTCCAGATCCGATTTGGATGAAACTTAGAATATATATTGTCCGTGACCTGGATTAACACGTAGGCTATTGCTATATATATATAATAGCTAAACTATAGCGATGACGACATAAATACCGATAGCAAAATCATTATTGACATAATTATGTATCACTTTTTTGAAGTCAGGTTTTAAAATAATTAAATATTCACGGACATTTTAACACAACGCCTTCTAGTCCCAAACTAAGCAAAGCTTGTACTATGGGAACTAGATGGCTGATAGAATACATATATACATTTATTTTTATATATACCTACTTACTTATTTTTTATTTATTTTTTATTTACCGGGTTCGATCGCTGAGCGATTATATTACCATATTATATACAACCTAACTTATCAACTGAAAACCACCTATATACACAAAAAAAAACAAAACTGAATCCCAAATACATACTTAAGACAGTCAGGTAAGTAAAGTAAGTCAGGTTTTAGTTCTTTGTTCCAAAAGCTGGTATTCCGCTGTAATTTTTCCCAACTGGATCATACCAACGAGCTCCAATGGGAACATACCCACGTGACAGGTACAGTGTGACGTCAGTATCACAACCTGTCACGTGGGTAAGTTCGTTTAAAATTCAAGTTTTCGGCCCCCGTTTGTTTCTGCGTAATGACATGACACAACGCGCTGTCACTTATCGAGTTTGAACAATTTACACTTTTCCGTGGCACCTCCTAATATGGATAGAACTCATATATTTTTTCCCTTTTTCGGAATATTGTTTAAAACGACACAGTTGCCGATACTGTTTCTTTTTTTTTAACGGTGGTTTTTTATTTTACTTTTATTGGAAATTTGTAACTTCGCTGCGACACATTTCTTTTGTTTTGGTTATTTTAAAGATCACTGTCACTAAAAATAGACAGATCTGGATTTATTATTTTATACCTACATAATACTATTAAAAAAAATTCAATCGTTCAAGCCTTTTTGACATGGTTCGATATAGGTAGTAGGTACCTATATAAACTTTTAATATATTATAAGCTTTTTACTATTACTAAACTTAAATGATCTCTTCATTGACACTTGAACGCCAAATATTTTAAAGAATTGAAAAATATATTTAAATAATGATAGTATTTAAAATACGCGGTCAAAATATACAGTTAGCGAAAAATGAAATATGAACGTTCACCATCATTTTCCAATTATCACCTGATATCAGTCTGAACTACTTTCCCAGTCAAAATACCAAGTTAAATAACATTTTCCCGCCAAAACCGGTTACGTTAACGGTTCAAAAATTAACGTGACATGACGTAAGTACCAATAACGTGAATGATAACCATAGCTTAAACATAAGTGAAGCAACGCTAGGCAAATTACACAAGTATAAGCTGAACAAGACGATGTCGAAAGAGATTAGGGAAATAACGTTTCATCTTAAATAAGTGACTTAACAAGCTTAATTTGTTTTATCTATACTAATAGAAAACTGTAAAAAACTTAAATTAAAGATATGGATAAACTAAATATGCAGATCTACTACATAGACGATTTTGATTCCGAAAATCGAGTTTGTCTGTTTGTCTGTTCGCGGATGACGCCTTTACTGGACCAATTTCAATGAACTTATACCATTCAGAAGCCCTTTTCCCGGATTGAAACATAGGCTATATTTTATTGAAATCAAAGACGTGGATTCTTAGATACAGCTTGACCTCTCTAAACCAAAAGCCGCCTTTGGCACGAGGTTCATCGTATACTGGTTGACAGATATTTTGGTGGAAAGATTCGCACGCGTACGAAGTCGCGGGTTCAGCTAGTTATATATGTCATAACTTTAATAAGTTTTAGGACGTGCTTTTGATTAAAATGTAGCGCCATCTAGCACGCTACATGAGAACTATCCTAGATCGCGTAAACGAAGTTATCACGGAGTTTGAACATAAGTAATACTACCAAATACCATCCAGTCCTCGGACCCCGAGCCAAAGGCTTCGCAAAGGAAATAAATATAAATATATTCACGGACACTTAACACAACGCCTTCTAGTCCCAAACTAAGCAAAGCTTGTACGATGGAAACTAGATGGCTGATAGAATACATACATACATTGTTTTTTGTAAATACATACTTATAATACATAGAAACACCCAGACACAGAACAAACATCTATGTTTACAACACACAAATGTTTGTTCTCGGTGGGGATCGAACCCACGACCCACAGCACGGAAGGCAGAGCTACTACCGACTGAGCCATGACGCCTGTCAAAAAAAAAGATCTTCTCTTTGAGAAAGAGAACACTCAACCTACCGTGTTCTTCTCAATAGGATCTTCAATTTCAAGAGATTAGAAAGGAAAACGTACATTAAGATTATAGGCATGATTTTTTAAATCTTAAACTTAAATGGCGAAGTTGGCTTGAAATATAATTTTCAGTAAAATTCCGTAATACAAAAATATTAATCGATCATTTTTGATGATATTATTTAACTTGACAATATTATGTTACTTAAGTACCTAAGTTTACAGTTTTTTATTCACAAAGAAAATTACAACTAATACAGTATTTACAATATTAACCTAAGTACCTAAGTATTTTATAACAAAATTGAACACATCAACACAAATAAAGTAGTTTAATCTAAACAGTACAATAAAATCACAAATACTGTAGAAATATGCTTGAATTTAAAGTGATTGGTATTACGTTTGTATGGGTAATTCACAGTCTTAAAATAAATCAAGCCAAGAATTCTCATTCCCATGTAGATTTTTGCGATCTTTAATATTCCATAGGTACATTGACATAGTTTTTATAGACACAGCGTGCTGAATAACAAATCGCACATAAAGTCCACATGCGAGGCGCCATACCCATAAACTGCGTTCACACTATGCCCATGCCGCTGCCGGCATTATTGCTGCGGACTTAATGCCACGGCAACATCGCCTTTATTCTCATTAGAGAGCAAGGGCATGAAATTGGGCCGGGAACCGGGACAGAAGCATTATCGTGTTCAAACTATGCTCGTGCCCACTTCCCTGCCCAAGTCCCTGCCGACTGCGGCATAGTAGTAAGCCAGCTCGTAATGTAGTTAGTGGCCAACTCTGGTGACAGAGTTTTTAGGCCGCGGAACTAACCCGCCTTAAAGCCTCCGTCGTGGCTTAACGACAGCTAGAGCCGGGACCGACAATTTAACGTGCCCTCCGAAGCACGGAAGCGCTCAGATGTAAATGCCATCAACGGTCACCCATCCAAATAGTGCTTCATCCAAACGTTGCTTAACTTAGATTATCGGTTAAGATTGGCTAAGTAAGCTACGCCACGAGGCATAGTGTGAACGCAACAATAGGATTTACGTCCGACTGAGCCCAATAAATCCGTCATCGGCACAGATGGGACATACGATTGCTATTATAGTTGGTATTACTTGCTACCTCTGGAATAGGTGTGGGAAGAACAATACACATTTGATGTGAATATTTTCGTTACTTTTTACATACCAATACTGCCCGAGATATTCTGTTCTGTCCGGAGATATAGATACAAAATAGTAATACCAATAGGTTTTTATATCTTAATACGGCCCACAGCCTTAACGCGAGATCATCTAAACTAAACCTAAAGAAAAATAAATAAATATAAATATTCACGGACACTTAACACAACGCCTTCTAGTCCCAAACTAAGCAAAAAGAAATACACAGAAGATTGTTGTATATACAACCTAAATGATGCCGATGGGTCATCTGATGTAATGTGGTAACCTATGCCTATAACTATGCATTGCCTCACTGAGCACGTCCATTCAAACCAAAACACAGCAATGCGAGCATCACTGCGCGTCGGCAGAAATGGGTACGGTGGTAGTACTTCCCCGGACGAGCTCTATCACAAGAAGCTCTACTATTACTAAAAACGTATAACATAATTAATAAGTTTAAAAAACTGGAAAAACCGACGTCAATTTGATACGTCAATGATGATGATGATGATGGCAGTTCTTTGGGACTGTTCTATGGATCGTAGCTAAACGTCACAGAAACGTCACAGGAAAACAAAATACGCAATGCCGTGTATGTGTATGGCGTATTTTTTCGAGTTATTCTTATTTATCAGACAAACTACTGAACAGATTTTGATAAAAAAATTGTGGGACCAATCTTTAAGTATAAAAAAGATTTTTTTCAAATCGGTTCATAAATGACGGAGTTCTGAGGTAACAAACATAAAAAAAAATACAACCGAATTGAGAACCTCCTCCTTCTTTGAAGTCGGTTGAAAACTAAAAAAATATATGTTTTGACTATACGTGCCTCGTTCATTGTATGAAATAACCTTGGACGACCAGTTTTTGGCATAATTAGTAAATTATAATAAAGAACCTAGACAGTGGGCCAGACAGAACATGTGGTTACCACACTTTTTTCTAATTACTTCTTCCCTGACACAAACACTTTTAATTAATGATTTCCTCATTTTTCTTAAACACAAGACATTTTTTCGAGGTTATTATAGAGTTGAAGTTCAAGGCTGAATAATATTTGGTTGCAACAAGTTACCGCGCCTATACCACGACCAAATACGACATACACGTGCTTATTTATTGATTTATAATATTATGCTGATAAAGGCACTAAGAATGAGGTCTAAATTATGTAGAAACTAGCTTCCATCTGAGACTCCTTCGGGGGCAAAAGCTAGTAGCATGAGAGAAGCGGAGTGATCTTGGACTATGTCTTGGATGGTTTGTAGTCATGTTTGATGAGAAGCCGTTTCCAAGTTATGACAATAGCTTCTGCCCGCGACTTCATTCGCGTCTTGTTTCATCCCGTTGATTTTCCGGGATAAAAAGTAGCCTATATGTTAATCCAGGCCATGGACATTATATTCCAAGTTTCCAAGTAGGATATAGTATATTCCAAGTAGGATTCCTCAGCTCTGAAAACCAATTTTGAGGAATTTCAGGCATCATTTCATCGGGAAGATAACGAGATATCAGTTCGGAGCGAACCACTAGTTATCAAGAAAAAGTATACTTAATGTTCATCTGTGGTCGTGGTCAGTGCCATGTAAGTATCAACAAGACCAACCATAATCAGTGCAATGGGTTACAAGGCATGTGGTAGCCGATCATTTATGTTCTTACAAAAAAATGACAGTTAAGCTCATAATAATAAAATACATTTTAGCATGTATTTTGCGAGTTTAACGGTATTCAGATCTGAAAAAAATACGAAGAAATCCGAGCAAGTGAATGAATAAAAATTCAAGCTTTACTTCTTATTCAACCATGGGGGCAATCGTTATCTTAGCCTGGCAGGTTATTTTCATACTAAGTCATAAGTTTTCTGTGACTAAATAGTTTATTAGCGCGTTTCGCTATTTGTTTTTTCGTATATAATGTGGCTACATCGCTTGAGATTATGCTGGACAGTGAAAGCAGTTCAGAGCTTACGATGTGAGGGTTGGTCTATATTCGTTAATGATCAGAAAGATTTGTATCAATTAAGGTTTAACCTTTGGAAAGACTTTCTAAAAAAAATTGTTGAATTTTTAAATTTAAGTCTACTAAATAGTGTACTTAATGCACCTAGGTGACGTAGCCCTAGTGAATTAAGTCGACGGAACCGTTTTCATTTTTTATGCTCACAGATTTTTTACTTTTTTATTTGCAAAGCAATTACATTAAAAACACTAGTACGGTACTATAAGTATTATGCTTAAGTCAATTTGAGGGGTTTTTGCTCATAAGATTTGATTACCCTTCGGTCCAATACGTTCGCTCATGGAAATTGATCACGTACTAAATCAATATCTAAGCCAAACTACGCCAAATGTACGTACTTAGAAAAATACCAAACCGTGTTAATTTGACTACCAAACCAAAATAGTTTTTTTTCGCATGGCTTACCTAATTCGAATTTCGAAACCAACTTACAGAAATGCTGCAAGAACAGTGACATTGGCCTGACTCTGACTGAAACAGAATTTAAAATCAAATGTTTATTCTGCTTTAACTACTATTGAGCTCACTAAAACATAGCATATTATATTCGAAGTTCAAATTATTGCAAATAATTGTGCCAATATGCATACTTTTAGGCACACCTACTAAAAGTTTAAAAGTTAGCAAGAAAACAAGAAGCTTTTGACGGCAAAAAAACACGCTGAAACGCGCTAATGTTACTATTTAGTCAAAGAATATCTATGATTTAGTATGAAAACAGTTCAAACAACCAGCCAGGCATTTTACAGATAAAATATAAATAGAGACCTAATTGTTTCGTTCGAATTTAAAAACTGGTCCGATAAAGTAAGATTGTCTATCAAAATAAAAAAACCACGCACAAAAGAAGAAAACAGTTCAACAAGCAAGACGCCTATAAATCAGTTTCATTGAATCCATTTCAACCTTAATAGATATTGACATGAACGAATCGTCGAAAGCACACTCTGTCCTAATTGTTGCAGTTGTGAATGCTTCAGTAGTGTTATTAATTAGATGATGGCAACAGAACAATTGGATTGTGTGGGTGATGAAAAGACCTACATTCTTGTAGACATTTTATTAGCTGTAGGGAAAAGTCCAGGCCGATGTCCAGAAGTGTACTTCTACAGATTCATATGATAATGGTTATGAGGACAAATTCACATAGAAAACTAATAACTATGAAGTGATCAAGAGATATAGGTACATTCTGTAAGCCATTTTACTAACTGTAGGGAAAAGTCTAGGCCGATGTCCAGCAGTGTACTTCTACACTTCTACAGGCTCATTATGATGATGGTTAGGAGGACAAATTAATTCACATACAAAACTTATAACTACTTTGAAAGTTTAATGCGTTTGAAGAGTCACAATGAAGTTTAATAAGAGAATACTACATTTTGACGTATTTTATAACATAAAGGCAAAATTGAAACATTCATAGACTTAGGCGAATTGGATTTCAGTCTATTCATTAGCTACCTTTTCACCCAACACTGAGCAATGGGGATCCACGAGTCAACCGTGTTACTTTTGATCGATAGTACAAAAACATAACTACAGCCAAAAACGCTTTGTTCAAACTTCAAAACCGTTGGAAAATGACGCGATTGGCCAATAAGTGTTGATTCCTGGTCACACTGGTGTGACAATGTGGTGTGACCACCAGTCCGCCATCGCCTATATGCCGATGATACCTATACACCTAGCTCAAAAGGCCATCAAAATAGAATAAAAAGAAACAGCGCACATCTAAATTTATAGGCACTAAATTATCCAGGTGAACACACTTGGAAACCGCAGTATCTGCTGTCTAACACATGTTTTGTTCTAACAGTAGCTAGAAAGCAATATTATTTTTATTGTAATAGTAACTATTCTATCGTGACACGGAATCTTGCTTTACAGTTCATAAAGTAGTTATTATACTTTTACGATCTCAATCTGGACCACCTCTGTTAATGCTTTAGGCGATTCAAATGTCTATATTGAGTCATTCTACAAGGCATATGTCAGCCAAAGCGTCGTCTCATAGACAATGTTGAAAAGATAGATGACAGACTCGTGGTCACACCGGTTTGCTACACAAGTGTGACTACGAATCTAGTGCTAAGAGCTCTTTCACCCCAATTATTTACGTTGACGCACAGCTGAATGTTTTAAAATGATGGTTATGGATATAGAAATAAATAACATTTTACTTCAAATGATTTGTAGTGGTGTAGCGTTCAATTTTAAATGACACTCTCATCTTTAGCCACCAGTGCTAGCTAGACAAGCAAAATAATAACTTTGTAGAAATATTTGCATAATATTTCGAACTTATTTAGGTACGTACCTAAGTAAATAATGATAAATAAAAATAATTAAAAAATAGACAATCTTTTTTCGTCCATTTCAAATATCAGCGTCTATGCGTGGTTGGTGTCTATAAGACGATGCCACAGTGGACGTTGGGTTTTACCATTGTAAATTGACCATATGTAATTATTTCGTGTATTAGGAGCACTATTACAGCCTCCTAGGCTATTATCGGCTATTTGATTGTCTTTGAGATCATAATCAACGTGTCTTCGTTTTTGTTAGAAAAAAGACAGGCTATCATGATTTATGTCACTGTCAGAAATAGAGCTAGGAAGAGCTAAGAGTTTTGTCAGACGCGACCTACTTGTGCGACTTTCAAGGGTATTTTTAATTTCCTAGCTACCTAGCTACCTACCTACTCAATCAACTCACTTTATTTTTCTTTCTGTGTAACTTTTATTTCTTTGTAGTGTTGTTAGTTTAGTTCTGTAGGTGTATTTTGTGTGTTACTTTATAAGCAAATAAATGTCTGTATATGTCTATGTCTATGTCTTATTACACTGTCAACTTTGTCGACATGTTATAACAACTAAATTATGAATTTTGTAAAGCCATTGTGTAGGTAACCATTAACCACTGTATGCGAGTTGCAATAACCCTGATAGATCTTAACATCGCCATCGTGAAATAACTACTATTGCGTAATGTTATAAATGACGAACCTACATCAAAGTTATATAAAACGAATGAAAAATGATAGATGATCGATAGAGCTTTTTATTTGTCCATTTTACGCAACTGAAAACCTCGCATGTATTAAATACAGCGTTTTTTTTGTTTTAGCGGTTTTAAAACGCGACTAAAAGTCGCACCCGAGACTTTTTAACTTCACACTAGTTTGCAATTAAATAACTTAGTCTAGGGAATGTCTGGTTAGCATAAATATAGTGCTCAGACGACACGGCGGTTAAACGTGGTATTTATATCATTCTTTCGCTAAAACTCAATTATAATATTCACACGTTTTATTATTTTTAAAATGATATCTTTATTATGAGACGGTTTTTGAGAATCTACTAACGTAATTTTACGGTTGTAATGTATCTTAAAATAACATGAATAAAATTTGGAAAATTAGCTCAACTGTTTCATGTGTATTTTGTAAATATTGTAAATACTGTATTAGTTGTAATTTTCTTTGTGAATAAAGATGAGTTTGCAATATACAAATTGTTATAAGACCACTGCCGAAAACCTCAGGGGATTAAAGTACCTATCAATATGAACACCTCTTTATATCAGACCATCTTTGTTAGCGCGAAACAATATATTGTTCCAAAAAATATGCAATACTACTTGGCAAATATGACACCTATACACTAGTACAATACATAAACCGAGAAATCAGATTGTCGGTTAAGAAAAGTATAAACTAACCGACCAACTAGGTGGACAGTGTGGTTTGTCGGTTGGTAATAGACAGACCCTGTAGTCTGAGTTTTGTTTTGTTGATCGAAACGCATATCGAAAAGCAATTAGCGAGATATTTTGTACGAAAATCCGATAAGCGCCTCTAGCGGGAGATTTGCAAACTGTTTTTGTCCATACAAAAACTGCGAGTTTCTCGATTCTCGCTTGTCACAAATCAACATAACTCAAGACTACGGGCTCAGAGCCCGTAGTCTGTGCATTTGTTTTACTTTCGACTCTATTATAGCACACGCAAACGCATTCGCAACGCGAGAAATTTTGTATGAAACCCGGATAAGCGCCTCTAGCGGAAGATTTTGGAATTATGCAATTCCCAACAAAATTTCTCGCTTTCCGAATGCGTTTGCGTGTGCTGTAATCGAGTCGAAAGTAAAACAAATGCACAGACTACGGGCTCTGATGTCGGTTAGTATATATCGTGTATTTCCACCATCGGCCAATGTCCAAACGCCCGATTCCACTTTTATAGGCTGCGTGTAACCAGAGTTCCTGTAATTGGTACTTGTAGGGGGTATCTTCTTTTATTTGTATTGAAATCGAGAACACTTCGACAATCGAATAAAAGTTTTTTACAACTTAATCGAGTAGCTTTTAGTATGCGAATGAGCTTTTAGTCGCGCGAAAACCTCGGCATGTCTTATGCTGAATATACACAACTATTTTGTTATTACAAAAAAAAACCGTATTCTCAGTGTCTGGTACTGATCACATTTAGGTAACAAAAACTCAAAATTATTAATTAAAAAAAGTATCCTAAATAAAGGATAGTAATTAGTTACTCGTTATCCGAACGTTTGTTCTGAGTCTATTACTGTCCCAAGTCCCATTCATAATTTATTGTCTCGCTCCGAAAGCGCCGCTTGCGCATTTTGGGCCTAAATTATGTTAAAAACAAACCTCAATAACTCGGTGAATGTTAAATATTAAAAAATCTTAACAGTGCCAATAGCATTAGCAGCCTCTGCTACAACTGTCCTCTTTTGGTAATTACAAAATTGTGGTGTATATTATTATGCATCTATAGATTAGTAGCAATAAAAAAAATGCTAATTTAAAATTTTCTTCCCGATTTGTGCCTTAAGTTACTACTTAAGGCACAAATCGGGAAGAAAATTTTAAATTAGCATTTTTTTTACTGTTGTGTTATTCTGTGGCACAACGTATGTCAGTACAGTCGAAATAAAAAGCCATTTGTGAAACGCCTTCTAGTCCCAAACTAAGCAAACCTTGTACGATGGAAATTAGATGGCTGATAGAATACATAAATACATTTTTTTTGTAAATACATACTTATAATACCTAGAAACACCCTTTATAATGTTATTACTTTCCCAATATACCACCACAACGCCAACGAGCTTCAGTAAGTATATTCATAATTAAGTTAAATTTAGAAACAATCGGTGGTATTTTACGATACTTACCTAATTAGGAATTTTACACAGCGTGAAGTGTTTGAAACGTCGACTTGTCAGGAATCCATTCATAAAATCGACGGGTAGCTCCATAAAAGAGCTCTTACGACCAAATTTAGAAACGTATCTTACAAAGGTAGTACAGGGTGTTCCAAAATACTCCTGAAAATTTAGAGTGCGTAGGGTGGCTCTGAAAGCTTTTAATCGGGATAGAATTACTTGACTCTGTGGATTGAACATTCTTTAGAAAAATGGCTTGAGTCTAATGTAAGACAGTTTTAAAAAGGTTTAAGCAGAACGCTATTGAGGCTAATCAGTATTTAGCTTTAATAAAGATTAGCCTTAAAGGTAAGATGGCGTATCTTTGAGCTAAAATGACTAACATCGTTTATAAAGCTAATATAAATTAAATTTTAGCCTCCCGAGACCGAGAGCAAATAGATCTACATCCAAAATATCGTATTTAATGGTGTTGCTGTGAGTTATCGAATTAGGAAAGCAATAAAATATAAATGAAAAAAAAAACTTACTTTAAAAAATACTATGTTATCTCGAGTGGTTGAAAACCGCGTTCTGAAGTTTTCGAGAGTAATCTTTTTACACCCTCCATGCTGTAACCAGGTGTGTGTCTAGTTCTTATGGAAACGAACATTGACGACCGTTCATAAAGCAGATTTCGTCCAGATTTAGAAACTAAGACCTCTCAGCTTTAGTGTAGCTTGGCTTTCAGTGCTGAAGGTTAGGTTCGATGCCCACTCTAAAAAAAATTTAGATTCCGTCGCGTACTTTATCAAAGGGAAGGTTTTTTCTTTATTCTTTATTGTACACAAAAGTAATGACATATCTCAAACTTAAAGATAAGTCATGTACAAAGGTGAGCCAGAGGAGTGGGCGGGCCACCTGATGGAAAGTGGATAAAAGGTACAAATCGCACTCGACTTATAACTTCTGTGATATTATATTTTTTTTATGGAGACTACAGCTTGCGAGACCAAGTGCTTTTATAAACTTTTTGCCTTGATATTATAACGGACCTTGACATAAGGTTCAAAATGACAGTAACAGCATTTACCGCTTCGTAGGAGACCACAACTGATAAATCGAAGACATTATTCATATCCTGCTGCAATGTGTGTCATCGAATCACTGGACCAGCGGCATTCCTAGTGCTAATGACAGAAATATAGACCTTTTTGCAGTAAAGATACTTTTTCGTCCCCTCTCGCTGGTTTACCGACTAGACTTTTTTTAGACAGAGATTTTTATTATAATATTCGATAATAGGCTAGATTTCAAGGAAATTAATAAATATATGAAGAGAAGAACATTTTTATTCATAACAGTACGATAGACTGTAACCTGCATGTCGTAATGGCCAGTCGCTTTTTAATAAAATTATTAAAATTGTCTCTAGTGACGCTGCTGAGAAGGACCACGCCTGAAACGTGTCCTTAAACTTGACTAGGTACTCTCAATATTTCTAATGTAACATGTCAACATTAATGACTACTATTTTGACTAAAGTATCCCTATATCCATAAGTGCCCTTTTATATAAGTTATAGATTTACAATCGGTGCATATTTTTGTAAAAAGTATTTACCTATACCTGCCTACTGATTGTGAAATGTATTAATACTGTGCAAGAGCTTAAAGCTTGCAATCGGTTAAGCCTTAACCGATTGCAAGCTATCTGTCGTTCAAGCTTTACAAGGCTAGGCATCGGTTATCTCAGACAGATTCGAAGTGATCAGATATCGATATTACAATCGCGAGCCGTGTTTACGGTAATTTAATTGAGCCACTGATCGGTGAGACCGACAAGAATTTTCTGGAAAGCTTCGAATAAACGTGTCAGCAACATTCTTAATTGTACCTCTTGTAACCTACTTGGTTTTGAACGCTTCTTTTGTCACATATGGTTCTTTTAATCTCCCGTTGGTTTAGAAATTGGTTAGAAAAGGCTGTAAGAATATAATGTAAAGCTATGATAGGTACTCACTGTAAACGCTGGTGTCGTCGATGGTGCCGTTGACGGTGCCATCTGGCATCAGCTGAAGATAGCGATTCTTGAGGAACATCTGTATAGTGCGCGAGGTGCCCGTGATGTGGCTGAGGTTGGCCGAGCGCTGCGCACGCGGCTCCGGCGCGGGGGCGGCGGCGCACGAGGCCAGGGCCAGGGCCGCGAGGAGCAGCCGCAGCGGGCGCGTGCGCGAGCGCATGGCGCGCCGCGCCCATGGCAGCCGCCCGGGCGCCGTCACACAACACCCGCACGCATACCCCCCCAAACAAACTACCTCGTCGCCAAAATTACCAAACTGGCGCCCAACGCGGTACCAACCCTCACCGTTTTACGCACTCAAACTCTCATCGAACACATTGCGTCATGTCATGTCGGCTTCGTCACCGCAGACTATCCGTTTCGCGGATTCGATCTGGAACAAGTAATGGTTTTGTGTTAATAATAGATTGTGTACAAAGAAACTGATACCGGCTCGCATTTTACATGCATTATTCACTGCAGTTTTGTTGATGAAATACGATTGGGTCTGTGGTTCGCTTGGGATCTTGTAATTCAAGTAGTGGCTGTGACATTTTACTGCATGATGAAATGATCGGTTATTGAATAACTTTACCCTGCACAAGAAGGAGCCATAGAGAGCATACAAATGGCTGACTTCGCTCACGTGATACAGAGTGGCAAACCATCGCTGAGTTATAATGACAGCGATTCTATTTTAATTCAGATGAAAGCGTTTTGATAGTATTTACGTCACGCTACGTATAATTTAATAGAACACATTCCGGGACCGGCCGTTAAAACAACAAAATTATTCATAGAATGTAACCATAGAGTCAGCTCTATGGTGGTCTAGCTGTACTATCAAATTATACAACTGTAGTTATGGTCAGCAACTGGTTTCAGTAGATACTGATGATTAAGTAAAAGCAACTAGAGTCTGACCATGTTAAGACTGCAGCATTTAAAACATAGAAAAATGAAAATTGTAAGCATTCTTTGTACTGCGAAAACGATTTGATAACCACGATAGTTACAGAGCTAAGATGAAACTATGTCCAAATCTTTTTGGAGTTACCTATTTATTTTATTGCAGACATAGAGTGTACAGACTCTAGTAACAGAAAATCAACAGCCATTACTGTACTAGATGTTTATTGAGATTGGCCGGATATGGAAATAAAAGAATATTAACCGTTGCTAAAGTAAAGATCTTAACGGTTCGACAATCAGTTTGTAGGTCATCAATCGATCAACTAAAAATCATTTACTTTTTGGGTTTTACTGGTAAGCCTCGTTTTGCTTTCGTTCGTGTAATTATTTAGCGATCTACGTCTGCCGCCATCATTTTAAAATTACCACATAGCGGTCACCAGATTTGAACAAAGCTTGGCTTATGGTAGGTAGGTACCTAAATCTGAATTTCTAATTTTGGTTATTACAAGGTTCCCACATAACATTCTGAAAGTTATTGGGATGTTATAAAAATTATTAATGAATATTATGATATGAAATGCCATTTTTTTTTGTTTTACGACACAAAATGGCAGTCGAAGTGCGACTTACCTATGACGTCATTTCAACAAAAACCAAATTATATTTAGTAAATATTGCACCGCAAACAAAAGTCAGAGCTCCAGATGATCGGTTTCTTTCATTCAAGTTTAAAAAAACTGAAAACCTTCTGTTTAATTTAATCTCAGTCAGAATCGGCATTCTAAACTCGTTTCACGTTTCTTGTTGTTGATGGCTAATTCTTATTTTTGTCTTTTGTCGGCTACAGCGAATCAAAGAATAAAATTAATGATAAAATCAATGTTTTTTTTAAAACATAACAAGGACTCTTATCGTTTAAATTTGTGATTTTAACAGCTCCTTGATATTAAGATTGCCTGATACGTATATTGGCACTCTTAAGTGATTATGGACTAGACTAAAAACTTAATCCTATTGCACCCATTACTTAAGAATTTAGATTAAGTAGACCATAAAATATGACGCAAATTATTATTTCGAAATACCTAAAATGTTAAAATATACCAACTTAGTGAATATATTATCTAAGAAATGTCTTGAAAAAATTTGCAAATTAGGTACTGTGATTTCGTTGGGCATACTGATCGATACATACACGGCAACGACATGTTAGTAGGTAGAAGAAATCGTCCCCAACACGGTGCAAATTGCGCACCAAGCTTAAAATCGATTGGTGCGCATAAGTGGAATAGCGTAGGTGCGGAAGTCCTTGGTGCGCCTCTTTTGGTGCGCAAAAGTAGAATGCTTCGAATCGTCTATAACTGTAGAAGATAAGCTCACTGCCGATATCAGTATCAGTGCTGTGTGATAATTGTCATTAGCTAACTCGTCTTGTTTTGAAAGCGTATCGAATTGGTTCAAAACTAACAGGAAATACTGACCAAGTTTCACCTTTTGCTATAGATTTTTTAATGTTTATTTTTCCGATCCACGGTAGATTTCACAGACATTGATCATTGAAGCCAAGTCTTATAAATTGTAAATAATTATATAATTAGGCTAAATTACAGTGATTTTGTTCACTAACCTTGATGTAAGCTTCGAATAGTTACAGTGTTTGGTTTCTTTCGATCAAATTTGAATCTTCTTGTCAAACAAAGAATAGGATATATTATACGTACGTATATAGATGATATATTCTCTGGTTATGACGAATCTTATAATTATCAAGAAAAGTGTATATAATTTACATGAATACAATTTATAAATGGAAACAATTAGTCTTCGTTCATTTGTTTCCAAATTTACATTAACTTAAATTTGAAACAATTTGAATTTCAAAACTGATTGAAACACAGACAAGAGTTACGTGGACTGCACCTGTTAAGTTATTCAGCAGTTTAAAGTTTAATTATTTCAGTAGGTGTGCTTATTACAATTCAACGTCAACACCAGCTACTTTCCATTTTGTTACTTTACTAGACTAGTTACTTTACTTTACGCCAGAAAGGCGACTAGGTACTATCGATTGATCGATTATTATCATCAATAATGTAAAACTCTTTTGAAGCTGGCAGAGAATCAACGCACAGCCTAAACTATAAGTCCTAGAGGTATGAAACTTGCGAGTGTAGTATTCTTATATAGTGTAGGGGTGCACTAAGAATGGAATTTTGAAAAGTCACACTCTAAAGGGTCTAGAACACGAGCAACGCCGCGGGCGACCGCTAGTCTGTAAATAAATAGATATTATTGATAATATTTTAAATACAATAAATGAGGTGCTACGTAAAGTTTATAATAAGAATTTTAATAATTATGTTTTTCATTGATTATGAATAAAATTTTATTGTAATATAAATAATGAATGGTATTTGAAATAAGTAGGTATAGTATAATAGATTTAAGTAGGTATAGTATAATAGATTTTTTACTTTTAATATTTTTTTAAATTTTTTAATAGCGATAGTTTATTTTTAACTATTGATTATAGTTCTATTTCAATTATAGTTTCTATTACTATACTACTTACTGGTAAAATTCTTACGATTTCGTATACATGGTGTTATTTTCTTACAAACATAAACGCCTTTCTAGTTCCTGAAATCTATTCTTCTAATTTATAGTTCTTGCACGAAGGAAAAACAAAGATTTTTTTTTATTCTCATATCATTATTCGATTTCTTTTTTGTCACATCTAAAGCACGGCCTTCAAAATCTGAGTTTTATGACAAAACTTAGACAAAACACGCTCGGTGTCAATCAGTCGGAAACGTTATATTATTTAGATGATAATTATGCAATGGTCCAAATGTTTCTCATCAATATGCGTCATCACGTTTAAGAATCCGTATCGGATCGTGTTTCATTCAAATTCGCTTTGATCTTCTTTCCAGCTTCCCATACAAAGATCGTATGCGATAGTATGTGATACATTCGTTATTATTATCTTTTCAAAGATTGAAATTTCTCTTGAGTTTACTTGTACTCGAAAACTGGTAAAAAGTATATTATCTATTAGAATCTTGTTAATCTTGTCTCCGTTTATTGAACCTAGAAAATAAGTAGGAAAGGAAGAGGAGGTGTTTAAGATTGAAATTAATTATGCATGTATTTTGCTTAGACTCAAAAACAAATACATAATCTTATCTTCTGTTGAAGTGTTAAATTAAATATTAAAATATTTAAATCCCGGAGACATAACTGACGGATTATAAAATCCATACTTATAATATCAATAAAATAGTAAGCTTTATGGGATACTATTTGATCTCTGATCATTATTTATACCATAGTATTTATTTATATTGTGCTATTTGGCTACATCTCAAGGTCGTTCAAATTCTTTTGTAAGATTATTAGATAATCTTTTAGTTTGTATCTATTTTATTTAATCCATGTGTTTTGTAATAGTTAAAGTTATGCATACCTACGTACTTATGTTTGAGTTATATAGTTCAACGTGTTAAGTCTACGTAAGTATTATTATACTTGCTTTCACCCGCGACTTCGTACGCATCCCGTTTTATCCTGTTGATTTTCCGGGATAAAATTAGCCTGTGTTTTATCTAGGTTACGAATTATACATAATATGTAGGTATATACTTAATACATTCCAAGTTTTATCCAAATCAGATCAGCGTGATCGAAACACAAACATCTAAAAATCTCAATTTTGACATTTATAATTAGTAGTGAGATGGGAAGTAGGTTCTACCACAGACCATAATACTATGTTGTACTTATTATAATTGACATCCCATATTATCGCACAGAATTCAGTCACTGAATAATATAGGGTTTCGCCCTCCATCGTTTTCTGACGCGCTTGAGTAAAATACAAAATCCCCTTTGGGCTTCCCAAATATAATGTTTCTGTCTTCTGTACATGTAGGTACATGTATGACGTATATCTTTGCTATACGTGTAGTACTATATCGTTCTATGCTATAGATAGGTACCTACTAAATATAAATTAGGTAGGTATGCCATGTCCAATGTCCTCGTCAATAATACTTAGAAAGAGATGGAAGACCGGAACTCCTCGTGCCGATACATCAAAGGCGGTGGAAGACACCTATGCCAAACGGTTGCTAAAAATGACATGGAATACCGAACCTAATTGCTCTTTCTTTTCTCCGGTTGGTGAATATTTTTGAGTGAAACGTCACGGGATCGTTGACCTGTTTATCTGGCTTGTAAAACGCAGTAGTAAATGCTATTTATTCTTTGCCAATGGTGTCTGTGTCGCGTTGTTTAGACGGTGCGGTTCCGGATTTGTCAGTCATAAAACGGGAGCTGTTTACGTATTACCTACGCTAGTTTTTCTCTCTAGATCTACGCATAGATTAGTTTATAATAATATGTAGTAGTCTATATCGCCTTCCAATTATCACGCCTTGCAATCAAGGCGATAAGAGATGGAGTAAAGCGGACACTGAATGGTGGCCAAGATACGGCTATGGAAACGTGGGGCGTCCGGCAACGAGATGGGCAGACGACATCGTCAAAGTCGCAGGACTTAAATGGGAGTGACTAGCCGGACCGCAGTGGGTGGCACAAATTTGGGGAGTCCTATGCCCGCCCGGCTGTGGGTAAAATCGGGATGTGGATGATGATGATGATGAGTCTATATCGATCTTACGATTAGCAGCTAGTGACTGAGTCCCGACTGTTTAGTGTCTGTCCGATGCTTGTTGCAGAACTTTCGCATCTTATTTAATAAGGGTAACGTCGTCTGGAGTACGGAAGTGCTCATGAAAACGCGACGCCCTAACAACTCGGTCACCATCCTGCGACGAACATTACTTAGTAAGAACTACCAAACTAGCTACACGGTTATTCAAGGAGCTATTCCTGTCGCGCACATTGGTTCACCATTGATTTGTTCCGTCAAATCGTAAAATGTCTCGTAAAAGTCGTGCGAATGCCTGAAGCTGCCACGACATTATCGGTTTGCACATTAGCCGATACGAGATACGAGTATTAAATTTTAACGGTTGTTCTTATATAAATGACGCGTGTCTACATAATGCTTGATGTGAGCTATTAAAAAGAAATCGTTCATTTGCGATAAATATGGTGCTTATGGGAAGAATGGCATGTAACATGAAGATATGAATATAGATGGGTATAAGAGTACAGGTAGGCCAAAGAAAAGATGGATGGATTGCGTGAAAGATGATATGGGTAATAAAGGAGTGACCACTGAGATGACGGCTGATAGAAGAGCATGGAAGAAAAATACATTGTGCCGACCCCACATAAAGTGGGACAAGAGCAAAGAGATAATGCTAGAAGTGCTGGTAAAGGTGCGACATCGTCAGCCGGAGGCCGTAAATGGGAGACATTAGCTCAGGATCGGTAGTGGATGGCACAAACTAAAGGAGGCCTATGCAGCGGTTGGTGAAGTCAGGCTTTAGATGATGATAGTGGTTACATGTGTTATATATAGAGCACCCTTTTCCGTGCAGAATATGCAAGCAGCTTATTTATCACAGACAAATCTGAACCACACCGTCTAACTATACAACGTGACACAGCAGGCAAAGAATAATACACATCACAAGGTGTTGGTTCCACGAACAAAAATACCTATGAAAAATCTTCAGACACAGTAAGAAAGCGTCTAGTCGATAACACAATAGTGTCGTAGGTGCCGTCGTCGTGTCGGTGACAGTGTGGTAGGTACAAAAGCCATTCGCCATTGTAAATTAACAATTTTACAAGCCGAGATGTGATAGCTGCCCAAGCAAACATTTTTAGTAATGTTCATGATGATCGTAAATATAGTTGAACGACAATCAAGCTTCATAAGATATGTTTTAAATTAGTTTAGCAACGATCAAGAAAAAGTTGGAGAAACTGTCATGACAGGCGTCACAGCTTCAGGAAGGCAATCGTTGTCTCATAAAAACCTGCCAAGTTTAAGCCTGGCAGGTTTTCTGAACTGTTTTTATGCTAAATCATAGGTATTCTGTGTCTAAATAGTGACATCAGCGCGTTTCAGCGCGTTTTTTGCCGTCAAAAGCTTTTTGTTTTCGTATATCTGTAGCCACGTCGCTTGACATTATGCTGGGCAGCGAAAGCAGTTCAGCGCTTGCGATATGGGAGCAGAGTCATATCTCTTGGTTGTTTTGCCATCGTGTCAAATTCTTCAAACACTAAAAAGCGTGCTAAAAGTTTTGGTACACAACGGGCATAAGTAAACCTTTCGTGTCATTTATAAGAACAACCGTTAAATACTCTTGAAAAGAGGACATGGGGCACCATAGTTTAGTTTTGGTCCATTCCTTCGTAGTAGAGCTCTTGTGATAGAGCTTGTCCGACGAAGTACTAGCAAGCAAGCTCGTATGAGTTAGTGGCCAACTCTGGTGACGGAGTTTTTACGCCGGCCGGCCTTCGTCGTGGCTTAACGACTGCTAGAGCCAAGACCGACAGTTTAACGTGCCCTCTGCCTAAATGCCACTAACGGTCACCCATCCAAATAGTAGCCGCGCAGGACGTCGCTTAACTTAGGTAAATCAGTGAAGATTCACTTTAAGCTACGCCACGAGCGCTTCGAAGTACTACCACCGTAACTATTCCTGCTGCCAACGCCTGCCACGCTGTAACTGCTGGTCTGATTTGGATGAAACTTGGAATATATATAGTCCGTATCCTGGATTAACACATAGGGTAATTTTTATCCCGGAATATCAACAGGATCGAACGGGACGCGAGCGGAAGCTAGTTCAAATACGTGGTGCTAAATTATTTTAAAATTTTGCTCAAGTAAAATCCCTGAAATATATCAGTTCAGATCATCGACCTTTAAGCTCGTGGGTGGAACATTAGCTTCTACGACGTAAAGGGCTAATGATGGAGAGGCCCAAGGTTCCAGACCCAGTTTACTTAGCAAAACTGGCAAATGGCCTATAACTGCCCACGGGCAGAAATAATTTTATAGACTCACTTTGCTCGCCTATTTCTAAAGCCATAATAATCCATTATGAGCCTGGATAACCCAAAACTGGATAAAGTAGACTAGATTAAAACGGTGTAGTTCCAACGGGACCTATTTGAATTTCTATTTTGCCTTAGACGTGAGGATTAATTCTCCGAATAAAATCTAGTAAAAATATCATTGCCACTTTTTTGTACTTTTATAACCGAACCCCCCTGATATTTTTACTACATTTAAATAAGAAAATATCTCTCCGATTATAAATTGAATGTACTCTACTTTCTTATCTCAAGTTTCATTTAAACCATGTTGGGCGTCGCGTAATTCTAAAGTAGGAATTATATTAACAATAATTATTGTTAAAAAAGTAGTTTTTTAGTAGGAAGCTTAAAAAATCTTGAGTTGTATTGCAACTAAAGACACGTGTAAAAGATTCATCTCCTGCAAACCCCATCACTCAATACCACAACAATAGTTTTGGGAACAGGTTAGCACAAAAATAAAATGTCCGTCGTTAGTCCAAAAACCAGAAGCGGTAGTGACAATGCATAACTCCGGTCTGCTGGGTACGGATTTAGCTGCGATATTTTGCGCGCGCGCACGTTCAGTGCTAGTGATGTGACCGGCATCGATAATGATCTACAATTTAAATCGACTGAGAGAACGATTGCAATTTAGTTTAAAGATATGTTTAAAACTACATTATAATGACGATGGTTAAAAAAAACTTTCGAATGTTTGAATACCCTAATCAACACAAAATCGTAAGAATGATTTACCTATAAATAGATGGATCTCGCTTTTCCTCACGACACTCACACTAGATAGAAGACATCTATATGTACAACAAAAAGGTGATATTTTTCAATTAATAAATCAATATAACTTTTCTTCTACACAAGAAAGTAATTTAACCTAAGCATGCACTAAGCAACTAATCGATCAATTTCGACAACGATAAAGTCACATCAACATTCTTCTTGGACTTAATTGAGTTTTTGTGTAACATCGACAAAAACCCACTCGTTCATAGAGCATTTCATCGACACGGTCCCATCGCTAGTATTGTAACTATTTTCGAGTCTAGATCACGCACTCGCCCTCTCTATATCAACTCATCGCTTCGCTTCATTGAGAAATTGGAATCGAATTGACATCTGTTAGCGTATCTTCCACAAAGAAAAGCATCAAGGCAACCATATTTTAACCTTCGAACAATAAATCAATAGAGCTACCTTTTGTCATTTGTTTTTTTCCTTCATTTTACAGTAAGCGATTTCAAATTGATGCCTCTTCCGCAAAGAAAGGTAATTATGTTCAAAAAATATAATTTACGTGACTTTGTAGTAAATGTAAACCGCAGAGGGTAGTTTGTTCTCAACTTACACGTACAGTTTCAAGGTATTTTGTGCTCTAAACAAGATCAATCAAGTTAGATAATCAAGTGGTAGAGCCAACAAACAGACGGGTTAGTTCCGCTACAACTTTAGTCTGACTCATTTTTATTGTCAATCAACTGAAAGTTTCAAACCGATTTCGTGCTTTGACAGTTAACTACACAAACTAACTAGATATTTTACAGCCAGAATGTTTTAACCACAATTTAGTAGCAGTTGAAACTTTATACCATATTTTGACAAGTACTTACGATATTTTGACATAATTAACCTCAGCCTGTTCGCAAATCATATTCGGAATATGACATCACTATCTGTGTTTACTTTTAACTCAGGCATGCGAGGGGTTAATATGACGGAACATTTATCAATTAAATATACTAAGTAATCGATGTTGAGATTAGACAATCACAAATATACTGGTATTCTTTGAAGTTACTCATCTTTTCTTCAAACTACCGTAACTTTTGATCTTTCCACGTCAGTGTGACAGCAATTTTGATGAAAAACTGCGAGAACGTAGTAATAGATACAGGATTTCGGTTTGGGAGGGGCTTTTAGGCATTTTCCTGACAAATGCTGGTTGCTTTTGGAGAAAGATGGGACCCCCTAAGCTGCCTCCAAATTATAACTAGGTAATAGTATTTAATTTTTTTTCTAATCTTAACTGTTCGCTTCAAATCTAAACTGTTTGAATATCCAGTTAAAAAATCCGCGCGATTGGCATCAGAAACAAGTATTAAAAATAGTTGTAGGTATAGTGCTTAAAATATTCTTGAGTGACGTGTAAAAATACCAGTGGATCTACAAACAAAAAGACAATGACCGTTGGTAATAACGTAACAAAGATTAAAATAAAAATGCCAGATCGAATGCTAGATAAATCTAGATATTTATGGATCTAGACACACTGTTAGCACTAATATGTTCCACCAATTTAAGCTTTTAATTTAGAGTAGTCTTTGCTTAAAATTTACGATCAGCATTTAGACTAATTTCTAACCACTTAATTCTAGATCAATATACCTATACCTAGAATAACTATTTACTCATCGTATCTTCTCATTAGGTACGTAACTTAACAATAGGTAAGAACGTATTCAATTGACTACTTTGAGTGTTAAATCACATTGTACTTAGAGTTAAGAGAATACCCTTTTAGTCATCTTTTTTTTATTAACCCATACTATCCCACAGCTGGACAAAGGTCTCCCTAATATCCCTCCACTTCTTACGATCACCGGATTTGTCATCTTAAAGTCTTTTTTTTTAATTTTACAAATAATGCTGGTGATTTTTTTTAAGAATGGTTCGTATTAGTAAAAGGAGTGGGCAAGATTAGAATGTTACTAGAGTATTTCTTATTCGGAGAGTTTCGTTTCAAAGCATCTTATTGACCATCATTTTGACGTCATCAGGCAATTGGTGACAGTCGTAAAATAATCATACCATCAACCCATTATTCCTGGGCCACCTATAAAACAATTAAAACTAGTTAAAAAACAAGACACCATCTGGACACTTGTCTTGTTCAAAATATTACAACTGTTGCTGGAAAAAAAAATATCGTATGACGCCTACACGGTGCGCCTAGTACTAGTAGGCATAGCTTTTTTTTAATTTAGTACAATTGCAAGCTTGTATCGAATTCAATTTGAAGAGAAAACCTAATAACCAAAGGATATACAGAGTACGTGTAAACATTATACAGAGCAATTGGGCAAATTACCTATGTACTCAATATTGCTTGAAGTCAATCAGAGGGGGCTCTTCATGACATTCTAACAAAATCGTGCTGTTTCAGTAGATCCATCACACTTTGACCCAGCGTATTTTTTTTAAATACAATATAGGCAACCGTTCGACCACAATCTCACCTGATGTTAAGCATTGATGTGGTCGACTATGTAGCACGGTTACCTAGAAGATACCAATTCACTCTACTCTTGAAAACTTCCAAATTATAGTCATTCGGGAACACAGACGCCGGCAACGAGTTCCATCATCAACGAGTACTATAGTATTATGATCTGTTACCCAGCAAAAGAACTTCTAGATACTTCTAGAAGCACAGTCATAGGTTACAGTCATTGTTACATCAGCGTGGCGAGTTTCATTTATGTTTAGAAAAAAGCAATCTCAACTTACTCATAATGTTAATTAATTATTATCGGAAAACGATAAATCGTTGTCAACGTCAATTAAATAAAACTTTTATCGTTTATTTATTTAAATGAATCGGCTGGCGATTTGCTAATTATTATTTCTTATGCGAATTATACACAACATTATACATGTTTATAAATTTTCTAATCTCCGTGATATCCATAAATAGCCTATTATACTATTCTAGGTAGTCTCTTTATTCCAAGTTTCATCAAAATCGGTCCAGCTGCTACAGCCGCGGTTGAATCACTAACATCAAAATATTTATCAAAAAGCTTCTTGTTTTCGTATATCTGTCCACATACCGCTTGACATTATGCTGGGCAGCGAAAGCAGTTCAGAGCTTATGTTGCTTCACACTATGCCGCAGTCGGCAGGGACTTGGGCAGGGAAGTGGGCACGAGCATAGTGTAAACACGATAATGCCTCTGTCCCGGCTCCCGGCCCTAGTTCATGCCCTTGCTCTCTAATGAGAATAAAGGCGATGTTGCTGTGGCAATAAGTCCGCGGCAATAATGCCGGCAGCGGCATGGGCACAGTAAACGCGGTATTACGATACGGGGGCCGGCTTGAGTGTGTGATGATGGGACTCTACTGCTGGAGGGAGAAATCTGACTCACCGCAGAGATCAGACGTCTCGTGACCCGAAGTCTACTCAGTGTTTACAGCCACCGAAATAGTACAACACGGCTAATTGCCAAGTGCCGGTGGGTGACATAATGAATCGAAATGAAGATTTCAATCTTATTGACGGTGTAGAGATTGAACGACGGCAGGGTCTGCGCGTGAAGGGTGGAAGCTGGCCCCTGAGATACAGAGCCCCGAGTCCGTGCATTTGTTTTGACTTTTGATTCGAGTATAGTACATGCAAAAGCATTCGCAAAGCGAGAGAAATCTGGAATAAATTGTATTAAGCGATAAGACCGCTGTTTAGGCCGCAGGACTTTTATCTGTCCTTACGTAACTGTAAGTTGTAGGTACCTGTCCTCAATAAAGTTTTATATTTATTTGATTTTATTTATTTTGTACTGTTGCTAAAGAAACCAGACATTAGTTGACGACGAGGACGGCGTCGAAATTACGAGTACGTGCGCTGAATTTGGTCTTCCTTTCCTACTAATATTTTAAACTAGCTTCCGTCCGCAACTTCGTCCGCATCCCGTTTGATCCTGTTGATTTTCCAGGATAAATAGCTTATGTGTTAATCCAGGTTATGAACTATAAGTAGGTAATCTAAGTTTTATCAAAATAAGACCAGCAGTTGCAGCGCGGTTGCAACACAAACATCAAAACTTTGACATAAATTTATAAATTAGTCGGGTGGGATGGGATATGAAAAATCATGGTTGGATTTTTGTTCCTCAATCATCCAATTCCAAATATTCATAGCCATTTCACACAACACCTTCTAATCCCAAACTAGGCAAAGCTAGTGGAAATGCTGATAGAATACTAATATTTTTTTTTGTAAATACATACTTATAATGCATAGTAACACCCAGACAGACAGACCCAGACATAGAATAAACTCATAAAAGTTTGTTCTAGGTGGGGATCAAACCCAAGGCCCACAGCACGGAAGGCAGAGCTAATAATAAAAAGAAAAAGAGAAATAAAATATAATAAAATTACCGACTGAACTGTGTCAAAGTAGGTGCTTACAAGACAAGTGCATAAACCCCCTATCTTAGAAAAAAAAAACATTTTATAGAATAGACCAGAATAGTTTCTAGAGCATCCTATAATATGTCATGGTTATTATGATACTGAACGATATTAGCAATCCTTGACCCCCTCGGGTTGAACGCGGAACTACTTCCACTGTTTACACCAACGCGTCTGTTTTAGCTCACCTGAGCTAGACCACTTAGGCACCTGTCTTTACCTCCAAACTGTTGTAGCTTCTATACAAACTAAACTATTTCTAGATTGAAGTGTGAAGAATCAACAGTTGAAAGCAAAAATCCCACCAGACCTACGAGTCTGTGCATTTGTGTTGACTTTCGACTCGAGTATAGCACACGCAAACGCATTCGCAAAGCGAGACATTTTGTTGAGAATTGCACAATTCTCAAATCTCCCGCTAAAGGCGCTTATCCGGGTTTCATACAAAATTTCTCGCTTTGCGAATGCGTTTACGTGTGCTATAATCGAGTCGAAAGTCAACACAAATGCAGACTCGGGGCTCAGTAACCGGTGTTGGAATTTCAGAAATCGTTAGGTACATTACATTATAATCCGTCAGAAAAATGTAGGTAAGTATATTTATAATTATCATCATCATCTTACGAATTACGCCCACAAAAACACCTTGTATTGATATCCGTTCGTCTGCCTCAATGAGTTGTTGTACTAGCGGAGATTAAACAACTTTTATTGTTTACATTTTATCTTGAAAGATAAGTTCGTTCTGCGAATTATGACTAAGATACCTAATTAACTATTGGAAAGGTCTAGGAATTGTATATGCTGCATAACATGGCCTCGGGTTTTCTCTGATTTGAACCATGTCTCTTCATCATAACAGCGTTCTAGGATAAACCCTAAATTAATACTCTTCAATCATTATTACCAGGGAATATAAAATGTCAACAATGGAAATGATCACGTGACGTTTCGCTCCGAAATTAAAGTTATTTCCAGAAATGGTCCATTGTATATCTAGTTCATTGATTGAGCAACTTAATATCAGTAACTATTATTCTTCTCTAAATACATAAAACTCTTTTGAAGCTGACTGACAATCAACGCACAGCCTAAACTTTAAGCCCTAGAGTTAAGAAATTTGGAGGGTAGTACGTATCCTTATATAGTGTAGGGGTGCATTAAGAAAGGAATTTTGAAAAATCGCACCCTAAACGGTCTAAAATTAGGATCAAAGATTTTAACCAAATAATGCGTATGCTGCTACCACGCGAGCAAAGCCGCGGGCGACTGCTAGTGTAGAATTTAAAAAAATCTGATATTTTACTTCACATCATGTTTTGTCCAACAAAATCAGCTGATTGCAACTGTAAACTTCGTAGATAGTTTACCTATAAGTAAACACATTAACTCATAGTATTGCATTACTCTGTGATACTATAACATCGTAAGTAACCTACAGACAAGCAGATACAACGTTTTACGATAACCTCTAGCGGTTACTGCAAATGTAATAAATACCACTGTCCAATGCTGGCCTAGTCTTATAGCGCGTGCACACTATGCCCATGCCGCTGCCGGTATGAATGCCGCGATTAATTCCGGAATTATTGCCACAGCAACATCGCCTTTATTCTTATACTTAGATTTTCCCAATAATATTTGATTTGCTTGTAGAATTACGTATGACTAAAAACCGACGCAACCACAATCTAAGCTATAATACTAGAATAGCAAGATCTAGATTACCAACTTAGTATCTAATCTAGATCTGGCAGCAATGGGTTTATGATCTTGTCGATAGATTTATATCGATTGTATTCAAATTATCGAATAAGTTGCATCTTCAAGATTAAATAAATAAATAAATATTCACGGACACTTAACACAACGCCTTCTAGTCCCAAACTAAGCAAAGCATGTACGATGGAAACTACATAGATGGCTGATAGAATACATACATTTTTTTTTTGTAAATACATACTTATAATACATAGAAACACCCAGACACATTTAGACAGATTAGTTATCGATGAATCGTTTCAATTTATTATCCAACTCCTACTAATGTTATAAACGCGAATATTGTATGTATGGATGTTTGTTACTCTCACGCAAGAACTACTGATCCGATTTGGATGAAATTTGGAATAACTGTCCGTGACCTTCAATGGGACGCGAAGAAGTTGCGGGCGGAAGCTAGTTTTATAAGTTTCTAAAGATTAGCCAGGCATTAGGTACTAGATACTTCTAGAAAACCTAAATGATCTCTAAATATCCATTCCAATTAGTAGATATAATACGCAGCTGGTAGGTACTAGGTATCAACTTGAATCTAGTTTAGAAGGGCTTGCCACATACTGCTCTAGAACACACACTAAAATACTAACCTATAGGTTTCCTAGGCATGTACCTAGCCTACTGGTAGGTACTACTGCGTATGTACGATTGATTTGCATACAAAAACATAACAAGCTTTTTATCGAGTTAGAAATAATTATTGTTTGAAAGAAGTTTTCATTACATTTGAATAGGTACAGATTGTTTTGTCGAATCTGGATACACCAACTCTATAATTCAGTCTCATTTGCAAAAGATTTTTAGCTCTCAAATAAATACACGAACTACCTAACTTTCATATTTCTCGATTTATAAATACACCCTTGAAATCTACGGCTAGGCTCACAGATTTAGCAGACGCGCCTAGGTATTTACTCGGAAGCGTCATACTGATAGCGGGTAATAACTTCTTTCACTTCTATGACAATCTTGCCATGATTTTTTTAAATTTGAATTAATTAAATGTGATTTTTTTAAACCTACGAAAAGAAGGAGAATCTCAATTCGACTGTGTTTTTTTGTAGATATGTATGCTACGCGATCATTCTGCCAATTATGAATCGTTTTTGATGATTCTTTTTTTGTTTGGTAGACCATACTTCAGAGGTAGCCCCATATGAATTTTATCAAAGTCGATTGAGTAGTTTGGCAGTTAAATAAGAATAACTGGAAAAAAACCAAGTCATCCACGTATAATACACACGATATTGTGTATTTTGCTTGCCTGTGACTTTTCAGTGGGGTTTACGAATCGTAAACGATGATGATGAAGCTGTAAGGTAATCAACTTGGAGTCGGGTTTTCTAGTTTTTAAACCAATAAATTATATTGTTAAGATAAAACAAGATAAGATAAATATGTATACATACAGTAGGTATGTACAAGTACATAGCAAAACACATCGATAGTGATAGGTACATAGTAATTAAGTATTGTTAGGGAACCCTCAGTGGTTTATATTACGTACCGACTGCGCTGTGACGCCTGACAAGCTCGCCAGCACTACGGCCCGACCACCCGGCTCCCCGGCACCGTTTCGGTTTTAGGTCGGCGTCTTACATAACAATTGAATAATGACAGTGCTGCGCTTGTACGTGCATAGGTGTGTACGTACGTACACTGAAAGTGAACGTGGACGTCCTGAGGACTATTGATTTGTTAGTACACGGGTTCGCGCGCACTCACCCGCCGAGCAAAAGATTTTGACAGCTATGTATGTTATCGTTCCTTCATAACTTCTAAACTTCTTATCATCATTTGACAAATATGGTTAGAAGCGTCGTGATCGTCTGCTGGCTATCGGCGAATGCCTTTGCGTGCGTTATACTCGAGTCGCAAGTCAAAACAAATGCCCAGACTCGGGGCTCAGGGTCTAGTCGCCCACTGGTGGACGCTGGGAAATAGTTGACATGTCAAAAAGAAGACATTGTTCGTCAATAACCGTGTGCAATCAGTAGTTCATGTCATTGAAAAGCATTGAATTCAATGGTCCTATGACAGCGCCGTTAGGAAACTAGAAGCTCTACCTGGCTTTACTTGAATCAATAAATAATATGGGAACTAGATTGCTGATAGAGTACTTATAAATACATTTTTTAATACTTCCATAGAATAAAATACATAGTAGGTAACATCCATAAATATCTATGTTTACCACACATGTTTGTTCTTAGTGGGGATCGAAGCCACGACCCACAGCACGGAAGTCAGAGGAATACCGACTGTGCTGTAATGCCTGTCTTTTCGGCCACAATTTGAATGAAACCTTGTTCTACTACTCTGTGATGAAACTTAGAAAAGGTAAAGGTCAGTAGATACCTTGGTAAGTTCGTGACCTAGAAACAAAGCCACGAGTTACAAGTAGCAATAAAACTGACCGATTTGACTGACCTCAAACCTGTCAGCTTAACCTACCTAGAGCTTTCCTCCAACGATATTGTAATGACCACGGAGATGGCGACCACAGAAAAGAGGAGGCTCTTCTAACACAGGTTAGAACAACTTAAAAGAAGTGATCCCAACCCAAACAGATTTAATTTAATCCTACTTAATATCCTACTAATATTAAAAATGTGAATGTAAGTTTGTTTGTTACGCTTTCACGCGAAAACTACTTAACCGATCATCATGAAACTTTGTACACATATTCTTGGAGGTATTAGAAGTAACATAGGATACTTTTTATCCCGGAAAATTAACGGCATCTAATGGGACGCGAACGAAGTCGCGGGCGGAAGCTAGTGTATGTATAAGGCTCAAATTCGTTCTTCTTACCCTCAAACCTTTCATAGGTTTTGTGACGTGAACGTAGTGGAAAAGCACCTTTAGACCCTTTGAAAGCCCTATAGCCAGCAGTAGACATCTTGCTATGATGAATAACTATTTAGTTAGATTAGATCATTATAAGTAGGTAGGTATACCACTGTGAAAGTGATTAGTGAGGCAATCAGCCGTGCTATTTAGAATCGCCTATAAATAGTACCTAATACCTACTCTCTAACCGTGACTTGTATTGTATCTACTCATCTAGGTATATCAGTTTGTCAATGCAGAACACACGACTCACGGATGATGACGGAAAACACCATGTGACATAGTTAAAACAATATTAAGGCGGTTTTCCTCGAACCATGATCTCCCTAAATCCTTGCGAAAGTTAAAAATCAGATATTATTGAAAAACTTACCTACTTATGTGGTATGTATTTAGTTAAATAAAATAAATAAATATTCTTGGACATATCACACAACGCTTTCTAGTCCCAAATTAAGCAATGCTTTTACAATTGGAACTAGATTAGGTACTAGGTTTTAGGTATAAGTAAACTGTTACTTAATAAAAGAAATACCTTACCAACATAACAATGTGAAAAAAAACTAAAATCCTGCTTTTCCGTTCCATTCAATATCCTTCTCGGGCATTCATGCAGGTTTTTAATACCTATTTTTTTTTATTTCTACAGAAAAAAAATATTCCAATAAAAATGAGGTATGTTAATTTTTATCGATCAGTAAATTTATAATAATTTATTGCATAATACAAAAATCTTGAATACCCCTCGGGCGATTGAGAGAAAAGCGAGGTAAGTTGGAAATTTACAAAAACAAGCTCACGCATTATATGACTTTATATAATACTAGCCGTCGCCCGCGGCGTTGCTCGCGTTCTAGACCCTTTAGCGTGCGACTTTTCAAAATTCCTTTCTTAGTGCACCTCTACACTATATAAGGATACTACCCTCCAAATTTCATACCTCTAGGACTTATGGTTTAGGATGTGCGTTGATTCTCTGTCAGCTTCAAAAGAATTTTATATATATTGATGTTGGCTCTATGACTTTTCTTAACTTTTTGTCTACATAATATAGGTTAGTCTTTTGATAAGATAAATCTATACAAAACATACTTACCTACCTTAATCTATATTGTCTGAAATCTGCCCGGTTTAAAAATCGAATTGTATAATGCAAATTAATCATAATTTAAATAAAATAAGTAGGTACATATGTTTATTAATTTTACCAAATACCTAATACGGGTATAATAAAAAAATATATATACCAAAATACAAGTGAATGAACCCGAAAGGCTTATCAAAGAAATTGATCGCTTGTAAAAAGTGTTGTTGAATTTGTAGGAACATGAATTCAATTGCTGTGATATGCGGTAGCAGTCGTTTTTTGCAGTTTGAATGCGTTTTATTATTTTCACAAGACGATTTTGATAAAATTTCATGCACCAAGCAGCGATGCTCGCATTGCTGTGTTCCGGTTTGAAGGGTAAGGGCGCCGGTGTAATTACACGCACATGAGACTTCAAGATCTTTACGTCTCAGAGTGATGGACGCAGTGCATTGCCTTACAGGGCACGTCCTCATTGGACTTGCTCTGTGAGGTAATGTATTGTTATAGGTAGAAGTTACTACTTAACATGAGGAGAGCTATAAGCTTGTTCGATTACTTTAAGCATAAAAAAAAAACTTAAAGTAGGTATGCCTACATGGTTTATTAAGAGAAAAGAGAAGCCAAATGAAAATATCCGGTAAAATTTTATTTTTTGCACTGGACACTTATTTTCTTATATGTACTGTACTATGGATTTTTTTATACATCTTAGTTATGGAACAAGCAGAGACGCTAACGTCATGTTACTCACAAAAAAGTAAAGAATTCATTTCATCTGTTTTTCTCTTTTAAATACCTACATAATTCAATTCAATTCTTGTCTATGGCCTTTGCATTGTTGCCCGCAATTTCGCCAATGCCACGTTTAAAACTCTTTTGAAGCTAACTGACAATCAACGTACAGTACTATAAGTCCTAGAGGCTTTGACATTTGGAGGGTAGTATCCTTGTATAGATAGTGTAGGGGTGCACTAAGAAAGGAATTTTGAAAAGTCGCACTAAGGCTCTAAAATTAGCATCAAAGATTTTAACCAAATAATGCGTATGCTGCTACCACGCGAGCAAACCCGCGGGCGACAGCTAGTTTCTAATAAAAACGTTGTTTGATTCCCATTCACGGGCATTCTTTCTTGATATAATATAATATCACTTTCCGTTCCACTTTCATCACGTGCGCGGAAAAATGCTTAATTATTCATGTACCTACTTAGACCTACGGCTTTTAAGTTTATTGCCATCATTTTAGTAACTTTCCTTAGTATTAAGTAGACACAGAATCGAATATAGTAGATTCTTATCTAATGTTTAGCGACCACGCTTCATATGTGCACGCGCATTCTACAACTTTTTGGGCGTTAAAATGCTGCTCGTACGTTTGCCTGTCGAAGGTTTGTGCGCTAATTTGAGGTGACACGCACAAAACGACTAACGAACGCGAATGTCGTTTGAATTTAGTTTTATTCGGTGGAATACTCTTGAAACTAAATATGCCTTTTGTATATTACAATAAAAGTTAAATTGCCAGTGGCTGTCGTTCATTTGAAGCTAATTTATATATTTTTTATAACCGAAAACACGTTGCTCTTAGAATAAATTAACGAATGAGACGCTTGGGAGACAATAAAAGAAAATAATATTCTATTGCTAGCCTTGAGACAGTTATTGTGTGTTAATTCACAAATGTTGAAAGAGTCGCTGAGAAATGACGTCGCCCTTCGAAATAAATTGAATATCTTTTAATCCACAAATATGTAAAGCTAAATTCCTCGTTCCCCGTTTAAATCTCATAAATTTCCATCAAAAATCTTTAACAATTAGGTATTATTACGACTAACAGTACAGACATCAGGTATAATTCTATATTTCAATTCTTATCAGAGGTGACAAATAGGCTGTTCGCGACCCTTTCTCCGATACCCTTCAATGATACTTAATTATGTAACAAGTACAAAATGTTACGCCAGTGCAGTACGGTCGTAAAATAAGCCATTTGACAGTTTATGACTCCCTTGAACTAGGAAATGATTTAAACTATTTTAGTCAGATCGAGCGATGCTTCCGATTTTGTATTAAAACATTGTAGCTCTCTGAAGCTTTCTCTGTGTACAAGAAGTGTGAACTTAGCCTTTTGTAAGTAGAGTAGTTCTGTACAAACTAACAAACAAACCAGTTTTGTATGAACACCAAACATTTTGTTAATAGCCAAATCACATATACGCCTAAAATGTACGTAACTATGTATTTTAAAAGATACTTTAATTAATTTTATATATCTAATCAATTTTTTACACATACGGCAGCCTCTAAATAGAGCATGATTTAATTGAGCCAATAACCAGGAGAAATTAATGAATCATACTTAACGTTCTTGGAGTTACGAGCCGCGGTTTCGAAACGTGTAAAAATGTTTTTGCTATTCAACTTGGACTAGTCATTACTTTATTCTATAAATAATTTATAGTGTGCGTTACTAGCGGCATTTTAATCACGTTCCCTAAATTTAGGCTAATTGACATTTCGGCTTTATTGATTCACAGAATGTTTGTTTTAAAATAAACTAATCGAGACGTTCTCACGTCTCATCTCGAGCTAACTCGATCCTATCAATCTTGAAGATAACCACGAGTTCGTTGGATACTCGTTAGCGAGTTAAATAGCAATAAAACTGTTTGATTTAGGTTAACTATATGCGGAAAGTGGATGATACTTGACACCTGTGTTCACTAATTTTATTGCATAGACGATTTACCAGTGAGCCATTGTTAATGGACTCTTGTCACGATTACACAGATCGTTTAGCGAAGTAGACAATCTGCCAATTTGTTTAAAACTATGTGTAACAAACAATGATATTCTTGGTGACAAACGAATTTTTTTATAAAGCAGGTGTCGGGTAACTGGAATAACTAATGGTGATAAGTGTCCTATGCCTTTGACAGATGGAAGCTAGTTTACGCGTTTGAAAAATGGTTCTAGTTCCGAGGTGTGGTGATTGCGTCGATTATTGTAATGTAGCACAGATTATATAGCAATTTTCACGATAGGCATCCTGTGATGTTTAATTTGCTACGATATTAATCATTGCATAGCTAGTTCCTGAGGTTTATCTTATTATAACTAAGTAAATTCTTGAGTAGACTGAGCCGAGACCGCTGGGTCCTAACTAATTTAAAATTTTGTTTTAATATTTAAATACTAATGTAAAAAGTTACGAATAAAAGACTTTTTTATTTTATTTTAAATTCTACAGTAGGTACGTTTTTTTACCCAAACATCTAGGTATATGTTAAAAAAAGAAAAAAAAAAAGCATTTACACTGGATAATATAACTCTAGTGACTTGTGACTAGCAATTTTATAAAATCGGACGTATGTAGTTGTTTTTCTAGTCGAAGGCAGAACCAGACTCTCACACAATCAATCACACTTCAGTAACATAACAACCCGGCATTTTGGAGTAGATAACAAAACAGGGCCATAGATAATAAAAGATAATATCGTTATCGTCCGTTGTATACTTTCTTCGTGTATCGCATCATAATTAAATCAGTGCAAGATTGTGTAGGCGTGTTTAATTGAAATGCCAAGCAAGTTAGAACTGTGAACGGGATTTCCTTCATGGACGATTATTTTTAGGTGTAACTAATTTTTTGACGAGGTCGTGAACTACGTACGCTGAAGGTACGCATTGTAAAAGTTAGGTAGTAAGCGTAAAAGAAAATTAAATATTTTCAATTTTAGAAAAAGGGCATTGAAATAAATAGATGGGTTAGTTCCGCTATGCACGAGTCCCGCTTCTTCTTCTTTTGTTGCTATGGCTGTTCGGTGGCTAGGGCTGCCACGAATTTGCCAATGTCAGTGTTTTTTGGCGTTTACTGGTTTACTAATCTATTAACAAAAGGCGGAGATCTGAGTAGGTAGGTTAAGAAAAATGACCGGTGAAGAGCTTTGCTCGGATTAATCTAACAAAACAACATTGACTTCAATCAATGTGTCATCTTGTGCCGTTGCTTGACGCTGTCATACTTAAGGTTTTTCTTAAATATTTTTTTTATATCGACCTGCTGAATGCAATACTGCATAAGTAGATTACGTTAAAATTATTTATTCTCATGATTACCTGCATTAAGTTTACCTACAGGTCTTAGATAGGGTAAGAACAATAAATTCGCAATACGTTTTTTTTAAAGTATGTTTTTCTCGAACCTACTAGTCTGTACTTTATTTCATTTATTGATATGAAAATTTCAGAGCAAAAATTTCTAAACCTTCTCTAATCTTTTTGCTAGAGTTAGTAGCATAAACCCAAATAATATGTAATTATTGTGTCGAATGAGCTGAATAGCCAAAATATATTACATATTTTTTTAGTATATATAAGCTACTAACTCTAGCAAAAAGATTAGAGTCAGTTTACAAATTTTTCTGTTTAAAAAGTTCAAATATTTACGAAATATTAAAATTTATGTGTGACGTTCCCAAATTTAGCATAGATATATTTGTACGATTCTACTTATGTAAATACTTCCTGCCTAGCTATTTTCAGATCGCAGTGGACTTATATGTTCTAGGAAGGCAATGCTAGTTCACCTGGGACATCTATCTATGTCACCTCTCCATTTAAAGATCAACAACATCGACTGAAATTTTCCGAATAAGTAAAATAAGTAATCCCATCCCAATCCCACTAATATTATAAATATCAAAGCTTAAATTTTTTGGATGTTTGTGTCTCAATCACGCTGTAACTACTGGTCCAATTTTGATGAAACTTGGAATATATACAGGTCAAAACCTAACGTAACGTACAAACTTGTTAATTTAGGTTTTTAGGAATTTTCCGAGATAAAAAGTAGCCTATATTTTCATAGACTACTTTTTATCCCAGAAAATTTAACAGGATTAAACGGGACGCGGACGAAGTCGCGGGCAAAAACTAGTTAATAAAAATTTAGCTTATTTTGCATAAAAGTGATGTGATTTTAGCCGGCTATTCAGTAGGTATACTTAAGCCGTTTACTTAGCTGTAATGTCGTATTGGTTTCCGTGAATTTGCTAGAAAGCCGTTGTAGGTTACTTCTCTTCGTTAACTGCTCGGTACGTGTAATAATCTTTTCAAATTCAATCAATTTGCTTAACGATGGGTGCACTTACTTTTTTTAAATGTAGAGTGAATAGAACAAAACCACGAAATAACAATTTTACGACTTGAGTAGTTTTGCTGGCAGTTTATCGATTGGTCTTATTTTAGACAACTTGTTTTAAAAATATTAGGCATCCCGAATATCGTAAATTTTGATATCTTTTTTATTGAAACCGGTAAAACTACTTGTACCTACCTAGACTATAGATTGAATGATGAATGACACGTGGTAAGTACTTTCGTCTAACATACCGTAGGAACTTCTGAAGCTTTTGCAAATAATAGGGAAGATAAATCCCTTGCTTGAAAAAAATTTGCATTATGAATTTTTTTCCAAAATTTTATTGATGTGGATAGGTAATGTTTGTCTTTACAGTATTCTAGCTCAAAGACTACCTTTGAGCTATAGAGCCTTTGAGCCACCATTAAAGTTTGCACTAGAGCACTGCTTCTGCAGAGCTGCATTAAGCTGAGGCAAGACCCTTTTGGCTCATATCAGGGCTGGTCAGCACCCACAAACATATAACTACCTAGGTAGTACAGTTAATATTACGTATTCTATGCTGATCTGTTCTATTTTTTATTTTATTTTATTTTTATTTTCTAATTACCTAATTTTGTATTGTTTTCTTATTGTGTAATTATTTTACTGTGTTGTGTTGTGTGCCAAATAAATATTTCTCTCTCTCTCTATCTATCTCTAGAGTTTTATCAATATTTATCAATTAGCACACCGCGCGATAGTAATAAAATTTCTAGAGCTAAAAAGTGCACGTGGAAAAAATCTAGCCAAAAACAGGTCTGTACAGTTGAAGCGTGTGAGCGTGAACTGCCTATCTACTAAAACAGTTTTACTATCACTCACCTGGTCACTGGCTGAGGTCACAGAACGTCACACAATCGGGTGAATTTTCGTTTCAAATTAGCACAAATTTTTCGTACACAAATTTGAAGTCACACTTTCGTTCTACCGTTCACACAAATGGTTGTTTTTTCAAAACCGCGCTAGTTTCCCAACGTCGTCGTGTCACTTTCGTATAGTCACCGTATCGTGTTCACTTGTGGTTATCGTAACTCTAACTGGACACTAGTATTATTGGTGCAAATCGACATCACACAGGGAAGGTAATGGATACTAGTAACATTTCCCTCTGACGTTTCTCTGTGAACTGAAAATCACCCACGTTAAAGACACATCGCTCACTTTTAAATGTGACACTTATTTCTACACCAAAGAAACCGTAGAGTAACTTTTACTTAACGAAGTCGAATAAAAAATGAAGTCAATTTAAAAATTAAGAGAACCGATAAAGGATCAGATAAAAAAGTTATAAGACTGCAAATGTTTACTCAAATAATTGGTCTGCCGCGTGTGGAACGAATGCAAACGCAAAATTATATTACACCTCCGTGCCAAAAGAGATTTTGTCAAGCAATTAGCAGATAACCGTCGTCAGAACGAAAAAAAAGTTTTTTTTCGTCGAAAAGTTTTTGGCCGTGAGCGTTTCGTAACAGGCCAGGCCAGTCGCAGCGCACAAGTCATTACACTGAAAACGTCCCAAATCCGGTGTCACGTACACAGTCCGCGTGCAAACAGCGAAAACGGTAAAGAAACTTCATCGATAGAAAAAAAATCAAAACAGTTTTCCAACTTTTCCTCACGACTCGGCCTTCACTGCATTGTTATGCAATTGCAAACGCTGCACCGGCTGCCAAATAGCTAAAACCGAGGCTTTTCACGCGCGCGAACTTGTTAAGAAAAATAACCGGAAAAATTCTAACCTCAAAAAGTGAAAGTGGAAAACTTTTTCGCGAACGCGTTTAGGTTACTGCACGGTTTGTTTGGCGGGTCACATGCTTTTAGATTACCGAGTTTTATCGAGAGCGTGATCGGCTCGGCGCTCTGTCGAGTTTGTGAAGTAACTTAGCGCGACCGGCCCGTTAGGGATCTCGCACGATACTGAGCGAGCGCGGCCGCCGACCAGCCGGCCAGCGCTGGACCGATCGCTTGGCTCGTTTCGCTATCTCAAGATGCTGGCTGATACAGTTTACTTCTTCAAAAAAGCTCCGCCTATCTGGTATTGGTACGAGATTCGTCAAGCCACGAGATTCAGACTAGTTTGAGCAGGAAACCCAAGATCGTATGAGTTAGTGGCTAACTCTGGTGACAGACTTTTAGGCCTTAAGGCCGTTATCGTGGACTAAAGATTGCTAGAGCCGAGACAGTTTAACGTGCCCTTCGAAGCACGGAAGCGCTCAGATGTAAATGCCGGTCACCCATCCAAGTAATGACCGCGCAGAATGTCGCTTAACTTAGATAATCAGTGAAGATTGAATAAGCAAGCCTAGCCACGAGCGCTTCTTCTTCTGAAACCATAACTTGAACGAATTAACTTCCCGGAACACACACCTACCTAAGATTTGGTTCTGTGAAATTTCGTCAATGACTAATTTCTCTCGTTTTCCTCTTATTAGATATATTTGTACCGATAAAACAAGTTATGCGAACCACAATATAATTCGTGTAGGTAGGCTTAGTTATTGACATTTCGAATTATCTCTACGAATTTTAGTAGCTAGATTGGGTAAGGAACGATATGGGCTTGTTATACTAGCAATTACTTATACTGTGACATAAAAAATACATTGTGACTTGAAAAGTATTAACGTATACCTAATTAAAAAACGTAAACTTGATATTTTTAAATTCATGACTTATGCCTGTTGATTAGGCGACTGACGATTGACAGATTTTTTTATCTGCTATTAAAAAATAGGGATTTCCGGGAAATCGTCTACTTACTAGACTTCCACATAAATATATCTGTCTTCTAATGAAAATAAAAAAAATGGATAACCTATGTCCTGTGAGAATCGAACCCACAACCTTCAGCACAGAAAGCAGCTGCAATGCAACAACTAATCTATGCCAGTCTCTGATAGTGTATTCTTTGCTGCTACTAACGGACACTCGTAACTTACGTATTTATTTGTAGTTCATAGGGTTGTCTCAGATTAAGTCAACAGAGAGTTATAATTAAATATTAATAAATAATACAATTAAATGTACAATAGGTATGTACTAAAACAAACACTAGTTAAAGTAATATATAATCTGTGACACTAGTAATAAACCTACCTAGGGGCCAAGAAAACATAAATTGAAAGAGAAACACTAAAATAATAATAAATACACCTCACGGAGACAATAAAATACACAATGACTTGCCTTGTGATCCCGAGGTCGTGGGTTCAAATCCGGGCGTGCACAAATTTTTCAATTGTACCTAAAACAATGAAACTTTTTTAGAATTGTACATTTTTGCTTAAATTTTTTAATTTTGTTTTATACATAGGTACAATGTATTAATCCTATTATTATTATAAACGTTAAAGTTTGTAAGGATGTATGCATGTTTGTTACTCTTTCACGCAAAAACTACTGATCCGATTTGAATGAAACTTGGAATATAATATATTGTCCGTGACCTGGATTAACACAGACTACTTTTTATCCCGGAAAATCAACGGGATCCAACGGGACGCGAAAGAAGTCGCGGGTGGAAGATAGTATAATACTTATAAAAACATCGTATGCAGCTGTTTGTAGATAGCTCAACTATTTCATGTGTATTTTGTAAATATTTTAAATACTAAATAAATATAAATATAAATATTCACGGACACTTAACACAACACCTTCTATTCCCAAACTAAGCAAAGCTTGTACGATAGAAACTAGATGGCTGATAGAATACATACATACATTTTTTTTTTGTAAATACATACCTACTTATAATACATAGAAACACCCAGACTCAGAACAAACATCTATGTTTACAAAACACAAATGTTTGTTCTTGGTGGGGATCGAACCCACGACCCTCAGCACGGAAGGCAGAGCTACTACCGACTGAGCCATGACGCCTGTCAAACTACTAGGTAGGTATATTAGTTGTATTTTTATTGTGAATAAATAGTACCTAGTAAGTATATATAGAATAGTACCTAACCTAAATAAATTACAATTTACTATCTAGCATTTAAAAAAACGCAGATTAATTAGTAATTTCACATTGACCTACATTTTCAGCAAAGATTTTTCCAGCAGATAAGTACTTGAATTCATGAACAGATACTAAGACTGACCTTCTTTCTCGAAATTCGGTTGGTTAAGTAAAATATATACTAACCGTCCAACTAGACAGCGTGGTTGGTCGGCTGGTAATAGACGTCTACCCAGGAGTTTTAACATCGTTCATGAAATAAAGGGTTAGTTGATAGAATGCTAACATCATTGATTGTCGATGAGGGCTAACCAAAGGAAACCACAATCGTAGGAGCAAACGAATACTTCAGTCAGACCACGTTTAGGCAAGCTTAGTGCAGGACGCCCTTCGACAAGGCGGGGCGACAATCTGAGAAATGTAGTGCAAACACTGGATGAGAAGAGCCGAAGACCGGGCTTACTGGCGCGTCTTGGGAGAGACCTACGTCCAGCAGTGGACTGATAATAGGTTGATGATGATGATGATTATGGTGGTGATGGTGATGAGGATAAAAGCGAGCAAGCTCGTATGAGTTAGTAGCCAACTCTGGTGACGGAGTTTTTAGGCCGCCTTAAGGCCTCCGTCGTGGCTTGACGACTGCTAGAGCCGGGAGCGACAGTTTAACGTGCCCTTCAAAGAACGGAAACGCTCAGTAATTGCAACTAACGGTCACCCATTCAAATTGTAGTTGCTCAGATATTCTACCATGTTCATCGAACCACTCTCAGGATGCCATCAGAAACAAAGAGTTGATAGATTACATAGTACCTACTGAGATACATTGTATTACTATTCATCCATATTAAAAAAAATCTCCACGGAATCGATCCACGTCTGCCGTCGTGGAAAATCGTCCGAAGAAACTAAGTAGCACGTGGTCGCACCATAAAAATGTCTTAGTAAATCTGGTGCCGGTGCCCTTACAGACAAATAGACGTCTCAGAGTGATGTTCGCATTGGAATGCATCACAGGGCACGTACTCAGTGGACGTGGTCAGTGAGGATACCTAACATCAGATGGGCCTTATTGGGTATGTTCCATCAACTTTTTATAGCGCATAACGCCATCTACTGTTGATAAATGAAAAGAAAGTAATTTTTTTACCTTTGGAAATCCGGCACAGCATCATTTTAGTACCTACCTATTTGACGTTATGATAATCGTGACGTATATTATGATGCCTCTCAGGGCTTTCAAGAGTTAAAGATTGAAAATAATAAAGCTCTTTCTAAAATATTATTCAATCATGCTGGTTAATTTTAGACTAGTAGTGCCATCTATGATTTTTAAGTTGTACCTACTATTGACGTACCACAGAGTCCCGCTACACTACCTACCTACTACTACGCTTGGAAGAATGAAAAAAACCTCAGATGAAAAAACGTATAAGTGTGAACGAAATCATGAACGAAATGAAGTAATCGACTAAATAGTTTTTTTTGCGCTAACTAGAAATAGTACATAAATGTACTAAAAGTTTTTATGCAGAAAACCGAAAACGTTTTTCACAAACGTGTCCTAAAGCTGTGAGTGAGTCCACTGCATAGGAAACAGAGCGTAACTACAGAAAGTAGTGATTCGTGAAGTAGCTACCTATTACATACTTACCTACCTATTCTGTCTTTGTTTATTAAATTGGCATCTGCCTATTTTGTTAGTTCTCGATGAGATTTTGTCAATGTAGTTTTATTGTTGCTGTGCATTTGACTATTCGTAATCGACTCGATTCGAACTTTATTATCCATTCATTTCACTCCATCAGTAGCCCTAGGTCTATGGCATCCCTATTTTTATTTATCTGTGCAAAACAACGGCGCGGCCACCGACCGAACCGAACCGCGAACATCGGCCTAGGCGCGGCGTCGGTCGGTACTAGAGGTGTCAATATCGGTTAATTTTTTTTATTAGTTAATGTTATAACGATAAAAAAATATATCGTTATTTTTAATGATTAATTTTATTTGAATAAATATTCGATAAACTCGCTTAGATAAATTTATTTATACGCATGAGTGAATGATTGATATTAGCAGAGAGCGAGCACAGACAATTTTTCATAGACAAAAACATTCACCGTTCACACGAACGGTCCACAGATAAGAAATATAAGGGCATCCTACACAGGTTTACTTTTCATATTTCAATAAAATTCAAACTTTTTCTTGCAGTATTTGCAGGTAGCCAACTTTGCGACGCCACCGCCGCCGCGCCTGTACATTAGAATAGAATAGAATAGAATAATTTTTATTGCCAAAAATTATTCTATTCTATTCTATTCTAATGTACCGGCGCATCGGCGCGCACATGGATCGAAATGGTTCCATATATCCGAACTTATTCTCGGCATTTTTCACATAATACGACTTCAAAACAAACACTTTCTTCCGTCTAACGATGGCGCAAAAATGCAAATCGCAAGTCTAAATAAATTTTCGTCTCTTAGGTCTCATTCATTCAATCATTGCCATTCATTCAATTTGCCAAAAATAACAATTGTATTCATGATCCTTGGATAAAAATTATATTGTGTTTTATTTTAACCAACTTAAAGCATACAATTGAATGCAGATCAATGTTGTTAAATATACACTAAACGACTTAATTATCGTAAGTAGTGGTTCATTCTATATTGAGCTTTATCTCATAGATATGAGAGTACACAGTCAAAAATGCAGATGAAGCCGGAAATGAAATTAAACGGCCGCTTCCCGGCACATAGCACTACCTTCAGGCCGGTCACTCTAATGAAAATATGAAAATTACTCATTATATCTAGGAAGCGTAGGTTCAAATTTCAATGCATTAAAATGAAAGAATACCTGCAGGCCGGTCACTCTAATGAAAATATGAAAATTACTCATTATATTTAGGAAGCGTAGGTTCAAATTTCAATGCATTAAAATGAAAGAATAATTTTCGTGGTGAGTTATAAAATTATTCATTATATCTAGCAAGCGTAGGTTCAAATTTCAATGCAGTAAAGAAAGTGAATAATAAAAATATTACCTACATACGTTCACCTTGTGTTGAAGTGAAATAACATGTGTTATTAAAAATATTCGAACACCGCCATTTTTTTTAACGAATGTTATTGTTATTTTTTTTTATTCGTTTTTTTCATTAGTTGAAAGAAATATTAAACACCTATAGTCGGTACTAATAATAATGCATTCTTTCGTTCATTCATGTAAAACAAAATGGCTGTCACGGCGTTTTCTCTTTTCTTTCTATAGTTGTAATTGTAATAGTAATTTACTGTTGAATTGAAGTGTAATAACGGAACTTCGGCAAAATCACATTCGTCTTTACTGTACGTACTCATTTCTTGTACTTATGCTTAGATACGGTTTCAGTGTAGTTGCTAATTATTTTACTTCAAAACCAACCATCTTTTCTAGAAGACAGTTTTGTGCCCTGAAGGACATGCAGGTTTGATTATTTTCAGTTCAGCTATCTCCTCAAGTTTTGCAACGTTTTTACCGTACCGTGGTATTTATTTTTTATCTCGTGGTATTTTCGATGGTCGCGTGGCATTTGGGCATCTATCCATCGAGCAGGTGCATGTAACTAACCTACTGCAATAAAATGCTATGCGTAGTTATAGACTGATGGTTGTAACGATGATCCATTATCATTATTCCCGTGGAATCGTTTACACTTCGATCTATGAAGTTCCATCTTTAGGCTCATAGTTGAAATAAAATAAATAAATATAAATATTCACGGACACTTAACACAACGCCTTCTAGTCCCAAACTAAGCAAAGCTTGTACTATGAGAACTAGATGGCTGATAGAATACACACATACATTTTTTTTTTTGTAAATACATACTTATAATACATAGAAACACCCAGACACTAAATCGCTAAAGCGAAACTACCACGTTTTAAAATATACGTGGCAATTTTTGGAAGTTTTGACATCAAAAGCAGGGCAGATTGTTATAAATATATCACTGCATCATGCACACCTTTGTTGTCCAAAAGGTTTACTACGACACATAAGTATAATTATGTTATAGGTTTGCAAATAAGCAAGTATTTGTACAAGTCCCTTGAGGGTTAGGTTAGGGAATTGAAAACATAAGAATGAGCTTTGCTTGTATTCTGAAATTTGAAATATTACTCAAGTTGTAAAAATGTGCACGAGCATCCAGAATAACTGTCTAAAATATCTATTACTAATACTGTATTCTTGACATCTTTACTGAGAACTTCACTGGTCATATTCATTACAGACCACTAGAGTAAACAGACACTGGCAGAATCGTGACAACAATTCACAAAACCCATAAGCCAAGACATTGAAGTTAGTTCTCAGAAGCATTCAAACACAACAATGTTTAAATAAGTAAATGTCAATAAACATAGACATGGCAAATTCAGAATAGCTTTAATTTCAGATCGGAACGCATGATGGAGTGTTCCACTGTGATGAGGTGCTGGCCTGCTTCATGCTCAAGCGACTGCCGCAGTTCAAAGATGCCACCATCATCCGTACTCGGGATATGTCGAAGCTCAACGAATGTGACATAGGTAAAACATTTTTTTTAAATCCTTTGTTTCTTGCAATCTGCCAGTATGGGAACTAGCTAGAGTTTGGTCAGTTTGGCAAAAATATCAAATGCACCATGGTTCATGATAACTGAAGAGCTCCATTAGAACTTTTGAATTACCACAGTTAAGAAAGAAACACAGTTCATACAAAACCAGACTGACAAAACACCCTAATCTGCTGGCTGTAAAACTACTGGAGCCAAATACACTAAAAAGATTGAAGTGCCAGAATATACTAGAGCCAAATGAACAAAATTGAATCAAAATGGCGCTATACTCACGGCAGTACAGCCCTGCAGCCCTGCACGCCATTAAATATATTCTGTGATGTGCAGATGTGCAAACAAAAATAGGTTGGTAATCACCCATGCTCTGATTTACAGTTGTTGATGTCGGAGCAACTTTTGACCACGAGAAAAAGCGATATGACCACCACCAGAGAGAGTTCTCGGAGACTCTGAGCTCTTTGAAACCAGAACTTGGTGACAAATATAAAATAAAGTAAGTTTTTTTCTTAATTTTAGTTTTCAGACTAATAATAACTATTTTAACATTTGTAGGTAGTTATTGATTATTATAAGAAATGCCAACACAAATTTTAGCTGGACTAACAGTAAACCTGATAATATACTAAATTAGAAGCAAATAAAAAACCATTTATTCTGTACCAGCTTCCGCCCGCGACTTCGTTCGCGTCCTGTTGGATCCCGTTGATTTTCCGAGATAAAAAGTAGCCTATGCGTTAACAGACAATACTTTTTGACAGTTTTCTCTGAAAATCTCTACTCAAACCTACTCTACTACTACTCTAATGATTGTCTAAGTTTTATGTATGAATTAATATGGTACCATATTTATGCCCTAGATTGAGTTCTGCTGGCCTTATATACGCATACTACGGAGAGGATGTGATCCAGACAGTAGCACCTAAGGAAATTCCTCTCAGAAGCGAGGATCTCAGAATAATATACAAAAAGGTATTACTTATTTCAAGCATATTTGATTTTTGTATATTTTTATATGTAGCCGTACTAGCAGTGGTGTAATAATTTTATAGTAGGTCACAGATAAATGTTGGCGCAATTACCTAATTTTGACTATTTTGACTGGACTACAATGGTTAGGAGTGACATGACAAGTGGCTGTCAAAGTCACTTTGGCGGAGTGTCGTGTCGATGGTAGCGGGTCGGCCATCTCTAAGGTGGGCTTAGGACACGGGAAACCTCAAGCGCACCACGTCTGTGACATAGACCACTTCCCTTCCCAATAATTAACACAATGCGAACATATATGAGTAAATTTTGACTTCTTTGAACTATCCAGAAAAATAATAAAGAAATATTTACAGGTATATGAAAACTTTATTGAAGAAATAGACGCAATAGACAATGGGGTGCCAATGACTACGGAAGAACCTAAATACAAGATCAGAACCCACTTAAGTTCAAGAGTTGGCAGACTTAATCCAGAATGGAATTCTAAACAGAAAGCTGATATTGATGAGGTTAGTTTGTAATATTATTATGGTTTTTTTTTATGATATAAGTAATGGAACAAGCTGATAGCTCACCTGATGTTAAGTAGTAACTTCTGCCTATAACAATGAATTACCTCACAGAGCAATGAGGACGTGCTCTGTAATTTTTTTTGTATTTTGAGTTTGTAAGGGAACAACTAATAGATGGCGTACCTAATGCTTGTGCCGTCGCAGTATCTGCGACTTCCTTTTATTTAAGATGCTATGTTACATGGAAAAATATAATCCTTATAATATGCCTTTTAATTGGTATCATAAAATAACGGGTGTTTTGTTTTCACAATTTGGTGGGTTCGATTCCCAGTCCAGACAGGCGATTATTACAAATTCCTTGAATGCAGTTTGAATTGTTTTTAAAATCAAAATAAAGACTTCTTTCAGTTAAATGTTCTATCTACATTATTTAAGATACTTTCCCTCCATGTGGCTAACTAAGCCGTGGGACGCGCTGTAATAGTGCGTAACTACATTACCTACTCCATACTCCAGGTTCTGATGATGACCAGCATTTGATAAAGAGGATCTATGGAGTTGGTCAAGGTCTCGATTTTAATCTATAAAATTAAATGTTATCAGAATACTTTCGCGTCAAGGGTGAAACTAATGTTCTTCTCTTTCTAGGTATTCAAAAAAGCCATGACCCTTGTCAGCGAAGAATTCCTCTACACCGTCAACTATTTCATCTCCGTGTGGCTACCAGCTCGAGACTATGTCAGAACCTCAATAGAAGACAGGCACCAGGTCCACGAATCCGGTGCAATCCTCGAGTTCACAGAACGGTTTCCGTGGAAGGAGCATTTTTTTGATCTTGAATCTGAGATGGAGCTTGCGGAACAGATCAAATATGTGATATTCAATGATAAACCCAACTCTTGGAGAGTTCAAGCTGTGCCAATAAACCCTTCCAGTTTTATTACAAGGTACGAACAATAATCTTACCAAAGATTTTGACAGGCGTCATGGCTCAGTCGGTAGTAGCTCTGCCTTCTGTGCTGTGGGTCCTGGGTTCGATCCCCACTGAGAACAAACATTTGTGTGTGGCAACCATAGATATTTGTTCTGTGTCTGGGTGTTACTATGTGTCATAAGTGTGTATTTACAAAAAAAAAGTATATAAAAGTATTCTATCAGCAATCAAGGTCCCATAGTACAGCTGTGCTTAGTTTGGGAGAGGGTTGTGTGATATGTCCAAGAATAATTAGGGTGCCTTGTGGTAAGATCGGCCTAATATTAAGTCCGGATAAATCACGTAACTAAGCAATTATCATGTAAAAATATCGCTGAATTGCTTGGCATCCGGACTTACTATTACGCCGATCTTACCAGAAGGCACTATATTTATTTATTGAATAACTGCCCAACTCGTGAGACTTATACGAAAGACTATCTTCTTAGTTTATTCTTGTTTTGTTTCAGAAAACCACTGCACAAGGATTGGTGGGGTGTCCGTGACGAGGTGCTAAGCGATGTTGCCAATATTGATGGCTGTGTGTTCTGTCATAGTACCGGATTCATTGCCGGCAATGTATCACGCGACGGCGCGCTCAAAATGGCAATTGCTAGTCTAAAGGCCGAATAGTTAAAATTAATACAATCAAATACAAAACTTAAAATAAATTGAACATACATACGTAGTATTACATATTCTTTGAGCGCGTTCGTCTACAAAGTAGCAATTTTGCCTCGCATTGTAACTGAAAATGGTGTAACGAACTTACAAACAAAATTACAGTTAAACGATCGCTAAACAGTGCCTTGATCACGAATAAACGTGACAATCGCATCCGAGATACACTGCGCGGTTACACTACAACGGTTAGCAGTTGCGCTGGCATTGACGCGCAATATAACTCGAATACGTTAACGCGGCGATTATCAGATTTGTTAGTGATAGAGGTACTGTCATTGTAGTTGTAATTGTATGCTGTACTGCTCAAGCACTGATCCGGACTCAAGCATAGATCTTTGTATGAAAATCTCTACTTAAATGTATGCTTGAGTAATGATGTTCTGTATCGGCATACAAGCTTAGATTTAGAATCAAGATACAGTGTAAACTCTATATAGCGACACTGAAGGGACTGTGCATTTTATGGCGTTATAGAGAGTTGTCGTTAAATGGAGAGAAGAAACATCAGAATTAGAAAAAGAAAAAGTTTATTTCCGACTATTGTTAGTAGTTATGTGCATAAAAAAGAATGTTATTTGAACGCTATTGCGTATAGTCTGTTATTTTTGTCTGACGTCTTTTGCTGCACCAGTAATGTATAGATAATAATAAGGTATAGATAATACATAATTCCTACTATGAGTCATGGTCAACAACAGTCTACACGTACAAACAATCCCAATTTGTAAACAAAAGAACGAATTTCTTAGAAAGTTCGGTATGCATGATGCCGACAGTCGAGTTTATTGCGGGCTAGGATGATAAAGCGACAATAGATCGTACACAGCTGCGCAGTTTTTACTAATTTTAGCAACTTAAAAGGTACTTTTTATTACTCAATTGTTGTCGTTATTGAGAGTGGGTGTAATGCTATGTAGAGTGAAACATTGTATGAAAGACAAGCTAAACCAACCAAAGCCAATTGATTTCGACGCTTAAGGGAGTTTGTCGTTAAATAGAGTGACGTTACATGGAGTTTACACTGTATTTATACAATCTAAGATTGTTCAATTGATTGTATAAATATTTTATTATTACAGCTACATAAGACCTTGTGTGCAGTAGTTATAAAAATTATACATATACAATGAAAAATATCATGCAATAAACACAAAATTATTTATATCATAATATGCATAATATCGTAATAAAATTACTTGTTTGAATTTTTTAAGATCTGTTTAGTACATAAGAAGGAAGATTCTAAGGCCCGTATGCTGATTTACTGCTCAAGCACTGATTCGCATTTAAGCGTAGATTTTTGTATGAAATCACTACTCAAATCTACGCTTGAGTAAAGATTTCATCAGCATTCAGGCCCGAGTCTTCTATTGATTCATCCTCCTGAGAAGTGTGGTTGAGAGAAATATCTGCCTCACTTTCTGATGCCAATTTACGATGCACTGCCTTACTGAGCACGTCCACTGAGGACGTGTATATGCCTCCTTCATGTTATACCAGCCTTCTTCTTTCTTGTGCGTCTCGCAACCAAGTGTTTCCGGCGAGTTTTACGTTGTCGTCAAATATAAGAAGAAATAAAAATAATATTATGACTGAAACTCAAGAAAACAATAAAAAGTGATATGAACCGTTGTGTATACTATAACAGCTATGGAGTTCTATTCTATCCTCCGTTCAAGTCAAAATAACTGGAGTTCTGCTCTCCGAAATGTGCAAGAATTTTGTACAAATTACTCCATTATTGATAAAGATGAGAAGATACAACTTACAAGGGTTTTGATCTCCGGTTGAATAATATCTCCGAAAGTCATAATTTTGTCGTTTCTTGTTTTGTACTCCTTGTTGCTGTTAAGTTTGTCGACTCGACTACAAAACAAAATGAATTATAACTATTTACGTTACCTATCAATGGTAAAATGGGGACATGTCCTCTCTATTTTAAAAGTTAAAAAAGGTGTGGTGACTCATTAATATAAAGGGGTTTTGATCTCCAGTTGAATAATATCTCCAAAAGTCATAATTTTGTTGTTTCTTGTTTTCTACTCTTTGTTGCTGTTAAGTGTGTCGACTCGACTACAAAATAAAATTATAACTATTTATGTTATGTACCTGTCCATGGTGAAGTGGGGAGATATCCTCTCTAAAAGACAAAATATTTGGTGGATATAAGATATAAATTGGGAATAAGAAAGGAGCTTTGATCTCCAGTGGAATAATATCTCCGAAAGTCATAATTTTGTCGTTTCTTGTTTTGTACTCCTTGTTGCTGTTAAGTCTGTCGACTCGACTACAAAACAAAATGAATTATAACTATTTACGCTACCTATCAATGGTGAAATGGGGACATGTCCTCTCTATTTTAAAAGGTAAAAAAGGTGTGGTGACTTATTAATATAAAGGGGTTTTGATCTCCAGTTGAATAATATCTCCAAAAGTCATAATTTTGTTGTTTCTTGTTTTCTACTCTTTGTTGCTGTTTAGTATGTAGACTCTACTACAAAATAAAATTATAACTATTTATGTTATGTACCTGTCCATGGTGAAGTGGGGAGATATCCTCTCTAAAAGACAAAATATTTGGTGAATATAAGATATAAATTGGGAATAAGAAAGGAGCTTTGATCTCCAGTGGAATAATATCTCCGAAAGTCATAATTTTGTCGTTTCTTGTTTTGTACTCCTTGTTGCTGTTAAGTCTGTCGAACCGACTACAAAACAAAATGAATTATAAATATTTACGCTACCTATCAATGGTGAAATGGGGACATGTCCTCTCTATTTTAAAAGGTAAAAGGTGTGGTGACTTATTAATATAAAGGGGTTTTGATCTCCAGTTGAATAATCTCCGAAAGTCATAATTTTGTTGATTCATTTTTTCTACTCTTTGTTGCTGTTTAGTATGTAGACTCGACTACAAAATAAAATTATAACTATTTATGTTATGTACCTGTCCATGGTGAAGTGGGGAGATATCCTCTCTAAAAGACAAAATATTTGGTGGATATAAGATATAAATTGGGAATAAGAAAGGAGCTTTGATCTCCAGTGGAATAATATCTCCGAAAGTCATAATTTTGTCGTTTCTTGTTTTGTACTCCTTGTTGCTGTTAAGTCTGTTATAAAGGGGTTTTGATCTCCAGTTGAATAATCTCCGAAAGTCATAATTTTGTTGTTTCTTGTTTTCTACTCTTTGTTGCTGTTAAGTCTGTCGACTCGACTACAAAGTAAAATTATAACTATTTATGTTATGTACCTGTCAATGGTGAAGTGGGGAGATATCCTCTCTAAAAGACAAAATATTTGGTGGATATAAGATATAAATTGGGAATAAGAAAGGAGCTTTGATCTCCAGTTGAATAATATCTCCAAAAGTCATAATTTTGTTGTTTCTTGTTTTCTACTCTTTGTTGCTGTTAAGTGTGTCGACTCGACTACAAAATAAAATTATAGCTATTTATGTTAAGTACCTGTCAATGGTGAAGTGGGAAGACATCCTCTCTAAAAGACAAAATATGTGGTGGATATAAAATATATATTGGGAATAAGAAAGGAGCTTTGATCTCCAGTTGAATAATATCTCCAAAAGTCATAATTTTGTTGTTTCTTGTTTTCTACTCTTTGTTGCTGTTAAGTCTGTCGACTCGACTACAAAATAAAATTATAACTATTTATGCATCTCATCTATATAATAGTGTTTGAATCTGTTTTGGTCAATGAATCATCAACGATTTATTTTGACATCATTTCAATTTCAAACTTTTTTTGAGTTATTTTAAATGTTAGTTTTTCATATAATATGATGATGACGATATCGTTACTCCTCGTCCTTTGAATTTGTATTTCGGGTATAATAAAATGAATAAATCTCAATAGCGGAGTTTGCTTTTCTATCCAGCAGTGGGTGGATGCTGATTGAAAACGATGACAAGTGGAGTAGGTATGTTCGTTCCGTCATCATCATAATAAATTGAGACTGAGCGATTGTAGCATGAAAAAGCAAATTGGTCAGGATTTTGGAAGCCTGTGGATAATATTCTGGAAATCATGGCTTGATGTGATGGTCAGGATTTAGGAAGTCTGGGCTTGATGTGTTAGTTGGTTCCAAGCTGTGAATGGTTACGTTCTGGTAGTGGATCTGTTTTAGTTGTTGATGGTTATGCATGTTATTACAGGATGTAGAGTTTCATTAATGAGTTGAAGTGGTGGTAGATAGGATACATAGTAACAGCCATAGTAATTATGGTATCGCAATGAAAAATATGATTAGTTATTTTACAATATTATAAAATTTAAGCGTTAAAAATATTTACTTGCATTATGTAGCGATACTTTGTAGATGTACATACCTATTTACATTATGTAGGTAGAGCATTATCAATGTGGTGGATTGGTGATGAATAAGTGGTTACCTATATAATATGTAATTGAAATATATTAGATTAATATTCTCATAAAATAAAAAAAATGCATCTAACTATTTACATGCATTAAACATCAATATTTAGTTAATAATAGTTACAATAGTTTTTCAAATGCTATGTTTCATTGTTAAACAGTGTTTGTAGCAAGTAATCTTAAACACTAATTATACAAAAACTTGTAAGTTATTAACGCTGCAAAGGTTTTCATTTTGATATCGGTAGTATTTGTATGTTAAATTGAATAAATCATTATGTCATTACGTTTCACTAATCGTTTAAAATAAAAGTCTCGAATTATTCATAAAATCGGAGTAGATGTAGTTAGTAAGTAAGTAAACGACTGTGCGTGGATTGTCGTTCTTACTAATCATACTAACCGATAAACCATTAATTTACAACGAAAATTACAATAAATACAAGTATAAATAAATAATAATATATAATAAAAAATAAATACATATTAGCTGATTTTTACTTGGATAGGTATCCTATGTAAAATGGGTCATTAGTGATTACGATGTTGTAAAAGTGTATGCTAAAGGAACACTGACTTATCAGAGTCTGTACGATATTTCGAAGGTCATTAGTCATTGTAGGTTTGTTCGATTACGTGCAACTCTTCGTGCGGTTGCTGATGTTGCTGCTCTTGACTGTCCAAAGTCAGTCGCCCGCGCCCAGCGTATGCTGTGTTCGTTTAGAGCGAATTGCTACATCTATGTGCGTAGCAGGGAGAATGGCAAAGGGAGGAACGGAGTCGACCCTTCAGTTAATGTTTTCGATCCTCTTTTGGCTAACAGTCGTCTACGGCGCCACTATCGAGTACCAGCCATGCCCTTTTATCCTTTTATGTAGATATCCTAAGAATGGCTTTCAGGTCACCTTTTGGTGATCTAAATGTTCGGTATCTGTGACCAATGCAAATTGCCAGTCTACCATACATGTTCAGACATTTTGTCCGTTTTCCTATACATGATGAAATCGTTCCTACTCGATTCGTTAATTAACGATTCAAATTCAATATACTTGTTTTTCAATAAATTGATTGCCAATGAAAACTTATAAATAAGAGATCATTGTAATTGATTAATCAAAAATTTTTCGCCATCTACGTTAAATTAATGAGAAATAAATCTAATTAATTTGTGTGGAATGTATGTGTTCAATCTTGATTTAAAAATAAATAGAAAAGAGGTAGATACTGTACAATGTGCACCTCAAACATGATTTACCTAATCGATTTTATTTACATGAATTGCTGTCCCCACCCAAATAGAGGTGATGAATTGAAATTTACAACAGCAACTGCGGATATACTACGTTATTTACAAATGGTTTGTTATTTATTACACGATTTCGATTTATCAATAGTTTTAAATCACGTCTGTTGCGAACCCGACCTACCGCGACGTACAGCTGTCCGTGGCTGAAGACATCGGATCTTAAGTCTATCCCCACTTTTGAGATGGTTTGTCCCTGACTTTTGTGTATAGTCATCGCGTAACATATTTGCAACGGAAATTGACGCCGGATCATTTTGATGGGACTGTTTACATTTATCGGTGTTTTAAATGTTATACGCGGAATGAAGTAATCTTCATTTTCATCCGGTTTTCGTACTCTAATCAGACGCGGCGAATGACCTACAACTATTACTTTTGTGCCGTTAACTAAACGATCCGAGAAGCTAAGGTTTAGCATTATCATGCACACGCATCCTACTTTTAGTTGCAAATCGTGTTCGGGAACGCCTTTCGGTTGCAAACGATTTAAAGTGTCCGTTCCTAAAAATAGTTGATCCGCGCCGTCGCTTACGGTTTGATCGACCGAGTAAAAATGTACTAATTCACCGGGTACGCGATCCAAAATGTTTGCGTTTATTTCATTTACGTTACTATTGAAGTTACACAAAATTGCTCTGTGACAGCATACATCAGGTTCGTCTAAAACGTCAGAGAATACAAAATCTATCAGGTCATCGAGATCTGTCACGAACTCGATGGGAGAAACGTCAATCAGGTTGCGGGTGATTCTACCGATTTGGATTGGAACTGAAACTACTGAATCTGAGCCGATATTCAAAAGCAACTCCGAGAACTGCTCGTCATCCCTAGATCTTTGAGCCGTTGTAAGCTTAAAGATTTTGATCTGTTGCCAGATCCAAGACGTTTTCACAGAGCAATTGACTACGTCGGCATTCGTTCTCGCGCTCGGTACGACCGGGGGAATTTGTCGGAAATCCCCTGCAAAGATTACAATTTTACCGCCGAAAAGATCGTTCGTTTGCATCAAATCGCGCAAAGACCGCTCAAGCAGGTGAATGAGACGTTTGTTTGCCATCGGGGCTTCGTCGTATATAATAACCGACGCGTGGCGTATCAATTCTGCGCGTTGTGAACCGTTCGTTATGTGCCAGTAGCTGTCATCGTCGACAAGCTCTAACGGAAACCGAAACATGCTATGAGCCGTAGTACCGCCTTCGTAGTTTTGGGCCGCGATGCCAGACGTTGCCGTACACAAAACTACATTATTACGCGTGCCACGGACATGTGCTGCGACTACGTTCAACAATAGAGTTTTTCCCGTAACGGCAGGGCCATCAATGAAAATGGAATTGTTGTTTGCGCGTTTGAAGACCGGGTCTTCCACAAGTTTGTCGACGTACTCGAACACCTCGCGTTGATCGGGAGCTAAGCGAGGCTGCCACGTTTCGACGTAGTCTATTAGCCTACCCGCACTGAATTCCATTCGTTCGCGACCTAATTCGGTGGTGTCGTTGCGGACATTGGGCAGCCCCTGCTCTACAAGGTTCGAGCCGTGTTTGCGCAAAAGTCTGTCGATTTGAATGAGACTCATATTATAGGCCATGTCGGTTTCATTTGGCATACGTTCGAGGTAGTCTTGGCTTATTAGGTTTTTGAATTTTTCCCACAATAAACCGACCGGAGCACCGTTTACCGCCAAAAGGACGAAAAACCGACGAAGTGGTGGTCCCGTATAAAAACCCGAAGCTTCCAAGAGAGCTCTTTCGTATTCGATTTCATCATTCGCGATGCCTGTATTTCGGGCGGTTTCTTGAAAAGTTGTACAATTGGGGCCTCCAATCTTTAACAAATCGTTGTAGCCGCGACACGGATGAATTGCTAAGAGCATGCGCAAATAAAATTGTTCACCTCTATTTGGCGCGACCCAGAACAGACGCGCTACGTTCGCCCCCCGCTGCCTTTTTGTGACGAATTTATTATTGCTCAATCGGTGGACTTCCACTTTTTTTGTTGTTGGGCATTTTGAATGAACAATGTATTTTTCGTAAAAGTCCAAGTATGTGAGGTTTTCGAATTCGTCTCCGGCCGGCCGGTTGAAATAATCTAATAGCGCCGAACTGCTATTCTGAGCCGCCTCAGTGACCGATCCTTCTCTGAAAAATACGCTTTGATACCCTTCGAGGTGGACTGGTAACTGTTGGACAGTGGGTTCGCGAGCCGTCACGTCAAAGTCAAAAACGCGCCACGCTGCATCGCACGCGCCTATGTACCGTTTTGTAACGTATTGCTCAACTTCGTTGTTACGATTTTCCTCGGCTATTACCGCAACGCGCGCCTCATCTTTGCCTTTGGACATGTATTTAAACACATATTTAACGATCTTTTGAGCCGAGGAAGCTTCAAGGTTCGCGTGACAGTTGTACTTGAGGAGGATGGCGGCGTTGTAAGGTACTACCCATAAATCGTTTACTGTAACTTCGCGGTTTCTGAATTTTATGATTGCCTCGTTGTTACTGTTTCTACGGAGATGGGTGAACCCTTTGTCGTCGTGGTGTGTCGTATCGGTTTCGCGTTTCGGAAAAATCTTGGTGCATTGCTGTTTTGTGCTATCCCAGCACTGCAGGTCGGTCCTGTGGGACGGCCCGCAGGGACCGTGAATCATGTGATTCAAGACCATTTGGCGCAACCTGCCGTCGGCTTCAGTTTCGCTTGGGATATGGGCCCTGACAAATTGGTCTATGTCGGTGTTTTGAATTGGACCACCTCCTTCTACACGAAAATTATGAAAGTGGGGTAGTCCTCGTTTTTGAAATTCGATCACATAGATTATGTACATGAGTTTACCGAACCATGCTCCCGATCGCTGGTCTCTCAACAGTTGTGCCAATTTTAAATTAAATACTCGCGAGCATAAACTTGCGTGTGGCTTTTGCCCCGGTAGCAAGGATTGTTGAATTTCGAGCCATTTTGGATTACAAGTGATCGTTAAGAAAAAAGATGGTGTTCCTAATCTGTTCACTAACGCGATAGCATCCATGTATTTAGTTTTCATGTAACGCGGCTCCCCTGTAAATGTGTTCGGCAAATAAACGCGACCCGGAACGACGCCACCCTCTCCTTGTACAGTTTCGTCTCCGGTAATTTGTTGCGTCACGATATTATTTTGAATTTCGTTAAGAGGGGCAGATCTCAATGAAGATTTCTGCATGTTATTAACATATCGCAATCGTTCTTCCTCGATGCGACAGTACATGTCAACTAACCATTCGTCGGATAATCGACCGTGTAATCATGAAAGCGCGATTCAGATAACAGCAAGCAACGTACGTACTTGGTTTGACTTAATTTAGAATCTCTGTTATCTTTTTTGTTCACGTACCACCCCGGGGTGCCTTGCGGGTACAGTAGCGGATACTGAAACGTTTCGTATAGCGGATGAAATATGTCGACCGTGTGAGGTTTATTCCCGCCCGTTTTCCAAATCGCAATACAACGTGGGATAAACCGTTCGTTTTCCGTGCTAATAATCGCGGCAATTTCATTTCCTATTGGTATATTACCGTGAGTTTGACGTGTTGTACGTTCGAATATTAAATGCGCGTTTTGGGACGTTTCTGAATTTAATTGCCTAAAGCATCCGATAAAGGGATTTTCTTGATTCAAAAAATGAGTTATTTCTATAGTGGTTTGTCTGTCTAAACGTAGACCTTCCGCGAGTCGCTGACGTTCATCATTGTCTTCGATGTAAAGCCCGATGGGGTTAGTGGTGTCCGTGTACCCTAAATCAAAAACGCGATGGTATATTCTACCTTGAATTTTGATGAACGCCAGTCCTGTATCGGGGTGTTGGAAACCGTGAGAGACTCCTAACGCGCTGAAGGCAAACAAGTTATTATAAGCGCGAGGGTGATCATTAAAAGTCCGACTGCTATAGAAACTTTCCGTCAACGGGGGAAAGTTTTGCACGTTGTAAGACCCACTGCCACAACACCACTGGGTTCGCGATTTTTCTTCGAAAAACAAACACGCGCCACAATTGTGCATTAGTATAGCGAGCGACGGCTTGTCGGTTTATTTCCGGATGCAATCTATTGTATTTTTGAACGGCTTTTAAATGTGAACTTGCATTTGTCTGATTATTTGCCCTGGTTTGCTTTTTGGGTCGTCCAGCCGATTGTTTTTCAATTACCCGTGGTTTTGCAGCGATTGTTTCAAGGACGACCACTGGCTTCTTTATGTTCAATTTTGGGTCGTTTTCAATTATTTTTCTTTTTAAAGCTGAATTTAGCGGCATTTTATCAATTACAACAACCGGTTTTAATGTCGTCAATTTAGGGTCATTTATATTGTTTGCAACCGTCGAAACCACCACTGGGGCGGGTGTGGTTTCGGTAGTATTGAGCACAGTTAATCGATGAATACTGTATTCGCGTTGCTCGAATCCAGCGTTTATAAATATTAATTGCGCCAAAGCATTTTCATCGCGACATTCAAATAAACGCGCTACATTTAAATTAGTATTCCTATGATTGTATTTGCCGGTGGCGTCAACGGCGTGGCTATTGAACAAGTAACATTTATTATTATTATTTTTCCAAAACGAAACGGTTGCATTTTGGCCCGTGAACAGAAAGCTCATGGTATTTTCGCGATAATTTAGACTAAAGCAAGATTCTACCAATTTATTTTTTAAACTATCTAGAGCATCCGATAGATTTTGCTGATCAGAAGGATACAGACCCTGATCTACCCATTCAACATTTATGTTTGCCGAAAAATTTTGAATTTTAATATGGGAAGGCAATTCTTCAGGGAGTAGTAAAGATACACCCGCCGGTCGTGGAATATTGCAGTAAAGCATATCACCACTTGGGAGTATTATGTTATCAATATCTGACGTCGTAAACGTCTCCCGGTTTTTAAAGCATGAATAAGAGGAGGCAAGCGCGGACATGGCAACACATTGTACATTTCTACCTCCGAATCTCGATCCGCCTTGATGTGTTGTACCCGCCGCGATGCACTTCACTCCCGTCGACCCGGCGCTGTCGCTAACGACAGGCGAATCGAGATTCGCACCTACCTTGTTAGAAGCGGCCGCGCTGGGGCGACGACCACGTTGAACCTTCTTCGGGCGGCCTGCGATGCGTAGCATGATGATGAATTACTGTCGAATTCTGTTAATAAAGTTTTCAAGTTAATTCAAATTATCAATAACAACGGCAAAAAAAAAAACGTTTGTTGTATGGGAGCCCCCCTTAAATATGATGATGGCAGTTCATTGAGACTGTTTTATTGATCGTAAACACCACAGGAAAGCAAATTGCAATGTCGTATACGTGTATAACGTGTTTTTTCCTGTTATTCTTAATTAACTGCTTAATTACTGAACCGATTATGATAAAAAAATTATGGGACCAATCTGGAAGCATACCCTTTCAGATAAAAAAAGAATTATTCAAATCGGTTTATAAATGACGGAGTTCTGAAGTAACAAACATAAAAAAATAAAATAAAAACGAATTGAGAACCTCCTCCTTTTTTGAAGTCGGTTAAAAAAAAGAAGTATCAAAATCGGTTCACCCAGTATAAGATTATAAGGTAACAAACATAATCAGTTGAATTGAGAACCTTCACCTTTTTTGAAATCAGTGAATTTGAAATATTGAAATTGAATTGACTTTTTGCACGTCACATTGTTACTTCGTAAATCAAACTTCAGTGTTCATTTGTTTATTTAAAAAAAAAACGGAAAATTATCCACTGTGCCCCTTCATGGGGGTACATTGGATATTGACTAGGGGTACAGTGGATAACACTGGGGTGCAGTGGATAGTTGCCTTCATTTTGTCAAGAAGTTATTATAGGGGCACTATGAACCAACTGGTATGTTTTTAAAATAAAACAAAAATGCTTAATGTTCAACTTTTTTATTGAGAATACACTAATATTAATACTCAATCTTTGAGTCTATAAAATCTTATCTTAATCTATAAAAGTCTTTTGAGTAGGTGGATAGGAGACATACAAAGATACTACATAATCCTATTTATTAATCAACACGTTTCTTTTTTAGTCTTTTTATAATTAGGAACTTCGAAAATCGCTTTTTTCTCTATAAATCTATAAAACAACAGTCTCTTGTACATGTTAAACAATTTTACATATTATTAATAATTAATATAAATTTTTATAGTGCTTTTATAATAAGAAACTTCTTAAATCTCTTTCTCTATCTTTAAATTAATAGTCTTTTGTACCTTTTTAACTATTCTACATAATATTATTAATAATCAACGTAAATTATTTATAGTCTTTATAATAATGAGGAACTTCTTTCATCACTTTGTATCACCCGGTCGATCTTCGATCTTTAATTACGAGACTCTTGTACGTACTAATCACACTTAAGTTGTATTCTTACTTTAATAATTCTACATAATAATCAACATTTGCTTGTAGATTTGACATTTATATGTCTTTGAGGTTCCTACGAGTTATCAGGAGTCAATGAAAACACTTGAATATGTTGACACATGTAGGTAGGTATATTTCATCTGCAATAGTATCGAACCTACGACCTACAACTCTACTCGCGACTCTACGACTCTTCTCCGCGCCTGTGGGGTGACGACTGGCCGCATACCTAACGTTTTGCTGAATCGCAAACTGCGTTCACTCGTAGGTATGTAACCTGTGTCGCTACAACATAATGCCTTCTTCTTAACGTAAATCTATATTCGAAAAATCAAGTTCAAATTTGTATACTCCTTGCTGCCTCTTGGTCCCTGTAAATGATGGCTGCGGCAATATCATCTTTACGTCATTTATATCAACTGTAGCAATATCTGCCGAGTTATCCAATAAACCACTCTCTTCGTACTGTAAGAGCAATGCTTTTCCCTCATTCAGAGATACAAGGTACTTTCTCAGAGCGTTTTCTTCAACAGATGGTTGTTCAGTTATTATTTTTTGTAATTGTTTCGGCGTAGAAACAGTGTTTTGTGATGTGCCTGAAGATCCCACTGTTAAAAAATCAACATCACCTAATAAATTGGTAAATGAAATGTCCTGGATATTCTCAGCTACTGGCAGTTCATATGATTCGAGAGTAACTTCTTTGTTGCTAATTGCATCTTTTAGCCCTTGAATATGGGCTTCGAGCAGAGCGCGATCGCCGATGGTCGAGACAAGGGCCCCTATATGTTCTTTAGAAAGAACAAACAGCGCGTCCAAGGTTATTCCTTCTTCTGTAAGGAAAAAAGAAAAACAAATTACTATTATCACACAAAAACCGTCAACCAACCAAAAAACCATCAATTGGGATTGAAATTGTAAAGTGGTGTACAGCGAATATAATACCGCGTTCACACTATGCCCATGCCGCTGCCGGCATGAATGCCGCTTAGTGAGAATAAAGGCGATGTGGCTGTGGCACTATGTCCGCGGCATTGATGCCGCCATACATTCCGGCAGTGGCATCGGCATACTGTGAACGCGGTAGGTATAAAGTAGGTAGGCGCTAAATAAACGCATATTTAGTCATCGACGCCGACGCACGTGTAAAAAAAGTATGGAATCATCTAGTCTGCAAGGCCGCGGAGTCATATCGACGCATCTGTTGCAAGGCCTCGGAGTACCTAATTATATAAAGATCGATTTTTGTACCAAAAAAACTATTGTCAATGCTTACCATTAAACTTTTCTTTGTACTTGGACAGACCCCACGAATCAAGGTGATCTTCAACGGATTTATCGGCCATTTACACACACAGAACACTATTACTCTTTACATTTACACAAAGCAGCGCACAATCTTGTACCTAGGTATCTAATTATTATAGGTAAAGTAGGTTGTAATAAAAATAATGTGAAATCAAAAGTCTAGGCACAACGCCGACGCGACGAAAATGGCGGCCGCGGCGTGGTGGGCGGCATTGGCTTTTTCATTTCAAATCACAATCACAGGCCCAGGCCTCCCGCGCTCTAGGTATCCTGGGCAGTCAGTCCGGCGGTGATGGTGGATGTCGGGCTGCCACGCCGGCGCCGCGCCAGGGGGGCGCGGCGCCTGGCTGCGGCATCCGGGTTAGCTAGAGCGTGGGGGCCTTCTTTAATATTTTACGAAATTACGACTACTGACGCTGCCGGCTAGCGAATACAGAATGAGCTGCAAATAAAATGTTGCCACACATGTAATAACCTAATCGATAATTCAAAGTTTAGTAATTTTCTACACAAATTTAGTAAATACTTGCAAAACGTTGGTTGCTGTAGCTAATAACTTTGCTGATCGAGCCAAACTTTAGGTAAAACCACATTATTACTAAACATTAGTATCAAATAACAGAAGTTTAGTTAATACAACTAAACTGTTTTAACGGCTATTTTTCACAGATTTTTGCAAAACTTTTGCTGTTGTAAGCTAATCACAATTACTCTTATTAATAAACACAGACTAAAGTAAGATTAACTTTACTCCAAGTATTATGTCAGTAGTAGATAAATTCAGTATTAATAAATAAAGAGTAAGGAGGAATTTATTTATTTTAATGGTTTAACTTTCGTCTGGGAACCTGAAAAACAAAAAAAACTATACATTTGAATTTTTAAAGAATTAACTTTACTTAATTATTTATTATACAAACCTTGTTTGCCGTACTTTTGGCAATATTTTCCGTACCTAAATCATCTTCAGAGTTCTGTAAAAAAAAGATTGACAATAATTCATTTATTTGCTCTGGAAAATAATTAACATTATATTTTCTATTATACAAACCTTTTTTTTCGTAATTTTGCCCATATTTGTCCGGAGCGGAGTAACCATAATTAAATCATCTTCAGGGTTCTGTAAAAAAATAGTAAAAAGTAGATGTATAGGTACATAGATTCAAATATATATACTATAGTTGTAAGCTACTTACCCCCAATGTAGTTTTCTGTGCATCTACATGTATGTCAACATCTTCTACAGTTATTACAAAATTGCAAGCCTAAAAAAATAATAAATGAGTAAGTACATAATTAGGTACCATAACTTTTTTAAATTGTAGTATATACCTGCTCATTTTCTTGACTAACTTCATCAAAAGAAACCACATCTGTTGCCGCTTTGGCATCATTTGGTTCAAAAACCTGACAAAAAGAAACAAAATTAATTAAGTAAGGCACCCATAACAAATAACTCATAATATTGGCAATCACTTTGTTTTCTAAATGTACTCCAGAATGTGTCATGCACCAGTTTATTAAAAAAAACATGAAAACCAAATAATAAGAGCATACTCACAAGCCCATCAGAATCAGATGGATTATCGTCTCTCAACAACTCAGCAGGATTCAACAAATCTTTGACGTGAATGATGGAATCGTCAGGAGTTGGGGGCCTTGCACCGCCACCTGTTTTAACTGTTTCCCTTCGGTAAGAGCCATATGTTTTACGGGCATTTACCTTCATCCCTTTCCATTGTATTTTTAACTGGCCCAATTCACGCTGCCGGCAGTTCAATCCATTAAACCTACAATTATGAAAATACGGTATGAATTACATCCATTGGTACTAAATGCAAAAGTTATGTTTTAGTAGTAAAAGGACATTATGCCCAAGCTATAATACACAGCACAGTACAGTACACCTTTCATAATGTCCACGCGGATGAAGTCATGGGCAACTTAACACACTTGGCACTTTAACTTACTTTTTGTGGACTTCCTCCCACGCTTTTGTTTTATTTTTATTTGTATTAAGAGATTTGTCCTCTATTATATGCACGTAATCTTTCAAAACACTGCGAAGTAATAGCTGAAACATTTAACAAAATCATAAAAATGTATCAAAAATACCACGATATTTAAAATTATGTGTATAGAATTACTAATAGAAATAACTTACCTTTTCCTCTTCATCCCAGTTAGTGGACCGGATACGTTTTGGGTTCATGGTTAAATGCAATAAATTAACCGGTAAATAAAAGTAAAAACTGTACGCCACAAATAACGCAAAACAAACAACACGCTACGCAAGTACGTACAGATGTCAAACTGTCAATCAAACCCAAATTATTGTCTGTCACTGTCATTAACGCCATCATTATTCAGTCTTTGACTCACTCTTTTTACTTTTAAATAACAGTGTTGCTATAATGCACGTGTTAATCCCGGCGTAAGGAATGTATTGTTAATCCGAGGTTACTCCATGTTTATTAATAACATTGTAATAACGAAGTTAATACTTGGTTAAGCTAGGACTAATTAGTCTAGGAGTAGACTCGGATTAAGCTAGAAGTAGGTGATTTTTATTAATAAGAGGATTTGGATTTGTCAGCTAGTCTTGAAAAAGCTTCTTCTGCCTGGTAGGGCGTTAACGTTTTGGTACCACTTAAAAAGTGTATGTGGGTGCGGAAGACGATTATTAAATACACTCCGTACATATTTATAAGCTGCAGGTGAATAAAAACTGCAATGTCAAGGCGAATTTCCGTAGAACTGGTGGATAGTTAGAAAATTTCTGTTTTTTCTTGGCAGTTAGTACTGACATAATTTTAGAATTCGTTTCATTTATTTCATGATTTAAATCGGTGCATAAAGATTCATCTGCTAGTCCTTTTGATTTTAATTCTTGGATAATCTGCTTTAAATTCGTATTATTTTTCTTGAGCCTTTTATTCTGTTTCTTTAAATTTTGCACCGGATTTGATTTCAGCTGTAATTTTCGGTTACATTTTCTTATGGTCCTTTTGAAAAATGACGTCTTCGGCGTGTTAAAAAGAGATTATATTTCGGACGGTATTGGTGACGTAAATTCTCTTCCTTCATCATTAGTCACAGGTGCCATGAAGTGTTCAGATGAGATAGTTTGCGATGGTTGAGTTACAGTAGCTGATACCTGCGAAAATAAATATTATACTTAAATTTGGTTATTGGATCATAACAAGGATGAATTATTAATTAATTATATGAAACGCATAAAAACTACGAATTCTATGACATTGGCAAAGTAAAAAATAAGAGTATTTATAGACCTTGTTTACATCTGAGATAAGCTGTGTTTTTTTTTGCGATGTTTTTTTTTCATTTATACTAGTACTGGCTTCGGACTGTAATGAACTTCCTCCTTCTGTTAGATAATTTTCTCCAGGCATATTTTCGTACGCCTGTTCCGGAACATCTTTTTGTGTACTTTGAATCTGAAATAAAATACAGTATTTACTCATTTTCCAGTAAAATATAAATATAAATATTTATCATTTCATCATTTGTTATATAAAAATATAGCTTGATAAAACTGCACAAATTGTAATTACCTCTATTTTTGGTACAGCATTTTTATTTATTCTCCGAAATCCTTTTTGAGTATTATACATGTCAGATTCGGCAAAGTGGTCTGAACAAACCACACTGGAGTCATTGGGTTTAAAATAGTCGTCACTTCTTTCTTCTTTTATTACTAATCGCCACTTTTCTCCTTGTATCTCATTTTGAGGAAATCTGTAAAGATTTTAAACTACATCCATTTTACAGTCTAAGAAAAATAAAAGAATGCGGCGACTCCATTGGACTTGTTCTAAATCAGGCCTAATTTGTTCTTGTCTCGCGTGTGAACTCTATTATGCGTGCGAAAGAGACAACTGCGAAGCAAATACAAAAGGATTTAAATTCTAGAAATACTAATTTGGAGATGATAACTGGACTATTTCGAATATTAATCACTGTAAGTATTTGTAAAAAGTATAAAACTTACCGAAAATACGAAATCCCATGTTGTTTTCTCTTTGTAAGCGTGTTATTTTTGCAACTTTTCACAGCACACTTCGGCATTGTTTCACTTGACGGTCGGCGCGTCACTGACGGCAAAACAGTGCTTAGTGTGGATTTAAGCACTGTTTAGTTTGGTTACTTTTGGCGCGCTTAAGCGTGATCTACGTATAATTGATCGAAGCATCTGTCATTCAATATAGCGTCGTTTACACACACAGACGTAAGTGAGTACCTACAAAACTCGACACTAGATGGCGTTAAAACAAGTCTTTAATTTTTTTTATGGGTAGATTGGGTTGGCAGAAGAATTTTTGGTTCTAAGACATGCCGGTTTCCTCATGATGTTTTCCTTCGCCTTTTTGAGAGCAATGGTGATGAAATAAATTACACAAAGTAATGCGGCCTGTCTGGATTCAAACCCACGACTTACTGTTCGTAACTCGCTAAATAATGTACGATTGTTGTAAAAATAAAAGTTATATTTTTTGGCGTAAACTATTTAATTTATTTATAATTTTGAGAAATAAATTATGTCAACACAATAAAACGCAGTTTTATTTTATTACATTGCACTATTACAGAAGTATTTGTAATAACATTGTAATATGCTGATACATGCATAACACTAGAAACTAATAACACTGATGATTTGTAACTGCACCTACCAATTATTACAATAATTAGACATTTCATAACACGTAAGAAACTATAATTCCTAATCATATACAAGAGATAACAACAAATCTAAAACACAAATTTTTTACTAAATTTTAAAAAAATTTTGACTTGTTGATTCCGCCTTCTACGCCTTGAAACTTCCTGTCTTGAAACCACTGCTACACTGCTGCTGTAAAGAAAACATACTTAGTATATTTGTTACTTTTTGACCAATATTATTTACCATTCACTTCAAAATATTATTTACCGTCAATCTCCAAAGCTGCTCTAAAATTATTTTACTTTTCTTCATTGCTTAAATTTCCAACTGATGTTGATGTTGCAGAAGGATTTTTCACTAGAATAACATAATAATATATTTTATTTAGACATTGAAATTGATGCAATTTATGAAGTAAAAAAAAAGTAAAAGAGTTGTGTACATACCATTAAAATCTATACATTTTGCATTTTTTTGAACACGTCTTAAAATTATTTCTGGCAGAATACAGTTTTTAAAAAACTCTGATAATTTGGGTATCATATTGCTGATAAATTCATTATCTCGACAAACTTCTATTACAGTCAAAGGTTTAGTGACAGAAATAAAACATATGAAGTAGCACTTTTCCATTTTGCTGACACGCATTTGTCCTTGAACCTGGAATAGAATTTAATTATAGTAAGAGACAACCAGATACTGAAATTAATTAAAATGTGGACATGCAATAGAATTTTCAATTTACTTGATGGTAATAATCGTGCTTTTTATTCATCACTAAAACATTATTATCCAGTTTTATAGCAAAGTTCTTCTTTTCTAGTGCAGCTGCCTCTAAGCTTTGATTTGTCCTGGCCAATGATGGAAAGCACTTGATCTCAACAACAGCTCTCTCATTTTCAATTATACCTGTAACAAATTGCCATAAAATATAAAACACTGAGATGGAGCTTTTTATGAGATTGGATATAAGAAATTCAATCGTCTCTAGTGCTGGTTATTCTTTGTTTCTCGCAATAAATTATAACTAGTATTATGTTTGGCCACATTTGCCAAACACAAAGATAAAATTGAAGTTTGATAAATAAGAAACTTACCATCTGGACTGCCAGCTACAAATCCAAATTCTTCATCAATAAAAAGGCCTGAAGGCCTGACAATTTTATTATATTGTTGCATGAACATACTTTTTGCTACACTCTCATATTGCTGCCCATATAACATGTCTTTTGTACAAATATTCTTTTTATACAGAATATCCTTTACATGATTGTGACATGGGGTCGTGATACGGCGTTTGCAAACCTGTAAAGAGAAAAAGTCCAGATAAAATAAATGTATATAATAGGTTTTACTTTTAAAATCAAAATTGTCTTTAAACATATTCTATAAAATACCGCAATTTTACTAGAAATGTATGTATTTAGACATATCTGCTAACATCATTACCACACCACACAACTCACCATTCCAAATTGACTAGCAGTCAAACGGTCACACCTAAGAGTAGTATATAAATCATTTTCATGCTGTCCTACAGTAGTTATTTCAATCAAAGCAATGTTTTCTGGTGACTGTTGGAATTCTGGTAACCGTTCTTCACATTGTATTTTCAACTGTGCTTCGTCAATATCAATAGGATCACAAGCTTCAGGTCCGTAGTGCTTATCCGGATGATTTTTCTCTCTTGGAGTAAAATTATAATCCTAAGAACTACTATAATCTGTGTACCTCCACTTCTTGTTGGAGTTGAGACCATGTCCGGCAGTTGCACTGTTGCAACATCATCCAGATGTAGCTCTTCTTCAGAAGCAACTTCCAGCTCTATTACAGAGCTGTCATTTTCTACTCCATCACCATAAAACCCGTGCAAGTAGCACCCAAAATATTTGCTACTTTGTCCAAGGTTTCATCAGGTGGTATGTAATCTGCCTTCCCACCACCAGTCTGCGACAAAATTGAATTTGCATTTTACCTATTGAATGTGATATTAGGTATACCTCTCATCTTCTACAAGTCCATGTAAGCTCAGGCTCAAAGAAAAAACGAAAACCGAGGCTAGGTATGTATGTATGTACTCTACAGACTCAACAAGTGCTTTGCTTCTATTATTCCCATCCATGACAAAAGTATAAAGTTAAAAAAGTGCGTACCTTGAGATTGTTCATTCTTATTTGTTGGGATCTTTTGCGGGCTCCCTTTTTTAGGTTATCCCATTTTAGTTTGAGCTGGTCTTTATGTTTTGGGATGCTCCCAAATTTGGCGTTAAAGGCAGCCGTCAAAGAGACCCATGCATCTTCCTTGAGCTTGTTGGTGGTGGCATTGGTCTCTTTGCTGGTTAATACAGCATAGTTTTCAATGAGATCCACAAACCAAGCCACTTCATCCTTAGTCATTGGCTTTTTGCTCCTCTGTAACAGAAAATAAGTTTGTAATTGTTTATAAATTCACAAGACTATGACTTCAGCTATGAGTAATAATAATAATAAACTTACTGAGGTAGTATCCATGTTTATCTAGTATTTTTCTTCCTTTCGTTATTTTTCACAAGTTTCACTCAAGTCACAACACAAACAACAGAAAGAAATGGCGCGTAACATAGGTACGCTGAGACGCTGACGTTTCGTTCCACTCACTATGGCAATTATTATCATTGACTAAAAATATATAAAACTGTCCTTATGTTATATATTCTTCAACGTTATTACGACAAAAATAAATTTGACTCTGAAATATATTAATTTTATATCGATATCCTATTAATATTTTGTAAAAACATTGTATTCTAAAGAGCACGTAACGCATGTATTTTGTAAGAACGAAACGTAAAGAGGGCCATCGGTTGTCCGATGACGGATGGCTGTTCGTCGTTGGTAGGAGAGCTACGAACGTTGTGAAACACTACGTAACTACTCGTTAATGGTTAGGTGGAAACGAGTCGTAGCTTTTATACTATGACTGTCCGTTAGATATAGGAACCGGGCATTATTCATTTACCTTGTAGAGTGCACTGGTATAGTTCTTGATAACGTGATTCTTGCATTCAATTTTTTTTATTATGTTCCCATATGACACTTTCTCTTTCAATTTTGCAAACACAGAGGAGTCTCCGTCACCAATAAAACTCAAATAGCGAAGTTGATGTATTTCTTCACTCTTTTGAAAGCCTTCCACAATAATTTCCGATTCCATTGCTGTAGATGGTCCAGTAAAATTTTTGCAGCAATTATGTGCTTTCATATCCATGTTTCTCCTCTCATAATATTGACATGTATAACAATATTTGTTTCTAACACCAAGAAATAGACATTTTTTAGTTTCTTTACCAATAATGCAGGCCTGGAAATGAAAAGCAACACTTGTTATGCACATGTATAGTAAAAATGTCTAGAACCTAATTTGTGTTTAGTAAAATATTAACGTACCATACCAGATGACGAGTCAAAGTTATGCCCATAAGACCTTTTCATCAGCCACCATCTACATGGACAGTAACAAATGGAACACCGTCTGAAGACACATGACCTTTTTGAATAGCAATTGATCTTTCTTGTTCACCAGCAATTTTAATTTCCTCTGTCAAATGTTCAAACCACACACTGCCTAATTTTTTTTCAACATGACGAAATTTATTAGCTGACATTGTTGGAATATCCATAAGACTTGTAATGTGAGCTGCTTGAGTGTAGTAGCTACCAGAAGTCACAGTTGACCACACAAATGCAGTATTTATTTTATTACTGCTCTCCGTCCAATGCCTCCATACTTTATCACACATACTGCACTTGAAAATTAATTCACTTCGAAATCCATCAAGTCTTTCACTAACAAATTCAATTTGTGAAGATTCACACATGTTTCGATGTCTTTCCAGAAGAAATGCCCACTCTATTACATGCTTCATGTCCACTATGCGATACCCAGATATCCCAGATAAACCTTCATTTGGACCAGCTTCCACAATCAATTGAAAAGATTCAGTTTCAGGATCAGCTCGCGGCCAATTAATCTGTGAAGGTTCAACCACAGGTTCAGCTGTCACTGTGCTAGTACTCGGGGCACTGTAGGTAGCCTCTAGGCGGATTTTCGGTTTTGGACGGACATATGTTCTTGGTTGTATATTCTGGGTACTGAAAGTAACAAATTAAATTGTGATGATCATAATAAAAGTAAGCATATTATAATCCTACACCTATTTTTTGCCTTTCTCAATATTTTGCGGGTTTTTTACATGAACTCATGGTTTTCGACTAGAGCAATAATTTCTTTCTACAAAAGATTTTCCTCCGAGCTACCTCCGCCCTTAAGACGACCCACTGACCCTACATACATCTAGGTAGTGTTCTTTTTACTCTATCTAGTGTTCGAGCAACAAGTACCTAGGTACCTACAACAAATCATGGTTATTTGATACGTACAGGGTTATAGAGTTATCTATGACGATTTCTTCATTTACTGGCTTCTTCTTCATATCTTCAGAACGCCAAGTTTTCAAACGGCTGAAATATAAAGTAAAAATGAAACTTTTCTCAACAGAAAATGGAGGCAAGTAGATACCTAAATGTAAGAAGTCGTGTCGTCGTGAAATAGCGCGAAATCCCTACATCCAAACTTGGACGTGTTTATTGAAGAAGCCGGATACAGCATTATAGTTGTACTAAACATGTTTACTTACCTCTCTTCACCATGATTATGTCTTAGGCTTCGTTCACACGGCATTGTCCTGCACGTTTTTTTCGTATTCGTTTTTTTAACGTACAATCATCCGGGTCTTCACACGGTAAATTATCATTCGTGTAAAAGACGAATAGCCGCAGTCTTCACACAGTTGTCACAGCGAGTAGACGTCACTGATGGATCCACGCGTGGTTGTACTTTTATATTGGTATCGTAGGCGCCAACGGTCTCGCCGCCGACAAAACAGAAGGTTTTGGGTACATCCTATTAATCAAGAATCTGTGCGAACGATCACATTTGAAAAATTATTCGAAAATCTTAGAAACGATGAAAAAAAGTTTTTTAATTACTTTCGAATGTCTGTTGAAAGTTTTGAAAAGTTATTAACTCGACTGGAAAATTCAAGCCTACCAAAATCAAATACGAATATGCGGAAATGCATTAATTAGTACTAAAATGAAATTAGCCATCTGTTTAAGGTAAGTACACAAATAAAAATACACAGGTTGTGATTATTTAAGTTTTATTAATGTTAATTATTATAATTTAAAAAATATAAAAATTTGACCAATTTTACTATGGTATATTCGTGTTTCGTATTAAAAGACATTGTAATCAATATCCGTGTAGTTAGAATAGCAGGATTCGACAGAAGACGGACTTTGAAGAGAAGCTGCTGTTGTTAATTCTACAGAGGCTGGACTTTGAAGAGAAGTCGTTGTAGTCATGTTTGTACTAATAGAATTTGTAGCTTCTTGTATATTACTATTTTGGTATTGTTGTGTAAAATATCCTCTGTGAACTGATGACAGATTGAAAGACGACGATTCACGAATTTGGCGACTGTTTTTAATTTTTTTCATTAACTGTAACACACCCATTTGGAATTCAAGGACTTCATCATCGTCATACTTATCTAATGATGGTAATATCCCATTAAAAAATGAAAGATGCCGATTCATTGTTTTAGGTTCGTTATTCGAATAAGAATCCATAAATTTCATCATCTTCGCATCTACAGGACTAATCATATTCTTTAGAGATCTTTTAGGTACACGATTAGGTATTGGGCTCTTTGCCGCCATTGTGTCATGTGTCTCTATAGAGTTTGTTTCCAATGTTTCATTTTCACCCTCAGAATTTTTTTTCTGGTTTTCGGATTCTGTGTTATTATTGGATTCCGTGTTGTTATTTTCGGTAGTAGCATTATTTACTGTCTTTTTAGGTTCTATTACTTTCTGCAGAAAAGATAACTGTTTACTATATACATAAGGCTTTGCTGTTTTGGCGCCACTTTCTGAGCTTTTCTGATCTTTTATCTTTTTATACGATCGATTATAATTATCTCTTATATGAGTCCACCGTTGAATAATCATTTTAGCTGTAAAAGACAAACAAAAACGGTAAACAAAAAAGTAATACGGTACAGACAATAGCACGTCCCTCTTTACACTTCCATTATAAACTGATCTTGTCAAACCAGTCTGTGTAATGATGCCGCGTGTCAGTTTATATTGGATCTGTATAGAGGGACGTGCTGTTGACTGTACATATACATTTTTTTTCAGGTATTTAGCATCGGGGTGCTCCATGAAAGATTTACACTATTCATACAAAGTTGGAGTATCCCATGCCCTCAAAGAGCCGCAACATGAATTTTATTAGTCTAATAATTAGTCTAATTTGCTTCATACCACAAAGTTTAATAAAAATATAATGATTCTGTTACAGTTTTAAAACATGTGGGAAATGAAAAACATATTTATTTACTTATAGACATTTATTAAAATTATTAATTACATTATATTTTAGTTTTAGTTGGAACGGTGTCCTTGCATTGCTTTCGAAAGCTTGCTTATGTCTCGCAAGTAATTACTCGTTTTTAATTTAAGGCACGACTGCAAATTGTCGTCGGTTAATTTGCTTTTCATTTGATTCATAGACGAAAATATTTGCTCACATGAATATGTAGAGCCGGAGATTGATATAATCGCAAATGTTAGTTTTTTTGTCTTGTTTAGAAGCATTTCCATTTGTCATTCCGACACCACTTTTTTGGCAGGCATTCTGAAATAGCCATATTAACATGGTAGTTAGCACACTGTTGATAAACCAACACAAGAAGATAAGTTTTGTTTGTATCACAAAATCGGTAGGTAAATAAGAACTGTTATACTTACTTTGAAAATAATTTATCTAGCTTCACAACACAATATTTAAATTAAATTGAACTCAACACTTCAACAGACACAACTGACCCAAGTGAGTATGACAGTATGAAAGGAAACATGCGTATTACTCGCATTTTTGTAGTAAACTTACGATAAAATTGGTAACAGAAAGCAATTAGTGACAAATAAAAATGTCCGGGTGTTTTTTTACAGCTTATTAAATATGAATGCCATTTTTGCAACTTGTAAAACGACTAAATCGCGAATAGAAACGGTAGTACCATGGGTACAGCTGACTATAGTGTTCATCCAACCAGTTTGCGTAGCTAGCCCCAAAGTTCCAGCTGGGGCGTCTTTGGTCATGTGGTTCTTGAAATACACCCTCGGAAAAACCATGACTGGAGGTAAAGCATGACCAGTAGCACAAACAATGTAGCACGTCGATACAAAAGTTCCCTTTTCAGCACTGGTTACTTTACTCACTTGTTTCTGTCCACGTGGTGCTAGGATTCTTGCGCAGGCTTGAACTGTCATGGTATTAGTTTCATCTAAGTTAAATACACGTGTTCCATCTCCAAATCGAGGATTTCGGCTCATAACCTCAGCGAGGTTGTCATAAAATAATTTCACGTTATGTCGGTTGAACGATGTCGCCCTGCTCAGACTACAACCTTCTGGCATTCGAAGACTAAGATTACCATGCCTCTTACGGAATCCATACAACCATTCAATGTCCGCCATTTTGTGCGTGTGCCATTGTTCTGGTTCTCTATATCCATTTTTTAAGGCCATTTCGTAAGCTAAGTACTTCTATTGGTGTCAAGCCATAAAATATTTGGCAGCATTTGATGATATAATCGACAAGTGCGATTTCTTGATCCATAGTAAATATTTGATTTACCTTGTAATTAGGTGTCAATCGTATATTTTGTCCTGCAGCTCGAATGGTTTTTTGATGATATCGGTACAATGTAGTGTATGGAATATTTTTGCGTTTGGATGCCTCTCGAACAGACAACTTGTCTTCCTCAATCAGCTTGAGGGCTTGTTTCATAACCTCTGCTGAAACAAGCCCTATTGACGTTTTTCGAACGCTATTTCGTGGCATTGTACCTACAAAAATAAAAAATAAAAAATTAATAAACCATTCGAGATTTTGTAATATTCCACTGTACCCCAGACAATAATGGCTTGGGGTAGAGTGAATCACAGATCCACTGTTACCCTATGCAAAATTAATCACCCTTACGCATCAGCCGTTAATTTGTATTTATAGAAAAATATGGAATTCTAGCAAATATTTATCAGAACGGATATGATACATACAAAATACGATAGTTGCCAATTTCTATTTATCAGTATTTAATTCGAAATAATAAGCAAATACAGTCTAAAAACATATTTTAAAAAGTCGTAAATATTTACTGAGGTACTCACTTTTGGCTCAGACCGCAATGACGTGGCCGCCTCCTGTTACAGCTGCAAGCGGACTGAATTGACCGAACCGTATATCGCGCGGCACTCTTCTGTCAATTTCGCGTGTGTGTGTGATAAACACAGACAGAGTTGTTTACGATTAACCTCTGTTCCCCGTTAACCACCGTTACCCTGCTTCCCCTAAACATCAAAGCGTTAACCCACAAATACAAAGAGGTTATACTACAGTTTTTCACTTACAAATTGGTGACCGGTTGGTAGCCGCAGACACAAAAACTGGCTAAAATATTCGTCGATTGACTTAGTTTTTAATATTTCATGCCTGGCTTGAAATGAAGCCATCCATTTTTCTATAACTACTTCATGGGGCGAAGAAGACGCCTCTAGCCATTTTATTGTTAAATCTGAGTCCTCGTCTTCAACGGGTAAGTTCAAGGCAGGTGGAAGAGGTCGCAAGCGTTTTGAGCTCCTGACATCTGTTGCTCTGTCGCTGTTGGAACTGCTTCCGCTGATACAGCTTCGTTTGCGTGAGGTGTCTTGGTTAAGGGAACGGCGGTGGGTAATCAGTCTATTGTGCAGCAGGCCGGAGGCAGCTAACGCTTGTCTTTCAGTAAAACATTTTGTAAAAACGTCGCACTATGTGGGTTCAATAAAATAAAAAAAGTAGGTACCTAACCTAGGCAGCTCCGGAAAACATGAGACTTATCACGAGACTACTGGTATAGGAACTGTCATCAAAGTGCTTACTGCATAACATCTTATGTGTTTGGTGTAAACTTTTCAATGATTTCTCAGTAGACCAGTTCCCAGCTGGGTAACAGTATTCCGCCCATACTCGTGCCCTGAAATCATTGAGCATAGATTTGTTTATTTTGACACAAAAACCATAAGTACTTATTTGTTTCAAGATATTCTACAAATAATTTATATTTACGAAAATTGACCTACCTAGCCTAGAAATTCTAAAGGTTATATGAGTGAAAGTTTTTGATGTCATATTATGTTACAATAATACTAGGGGATGGATAATGTTAGAAACTGAATTGCCCCCGAAAACGGGCGAAACTTTATATGTAATTATTGTCCACTTACTTCAAGGGGCCATGTTTTCCAGGTAGAGGAAATCTGTGGAAACGCAAGTTGCATCGTCAGCGCCAGTAATTTGACATTTAGCACACTTTCTTCGTTCGACGGACATAATGAACCGGTCAAATTTCAATTTTTATCAGAGATCCAAAATTCACAATCAAACGACACAGAAAACTAGAACGATAGGGTAGGAAGATTTTCGTCTAACCTGCCGGCCGGGCGCAGCTTACAAACAACTTGCAAACAACCACGACAGAGTATATGTACAAAAACAACCGCCATTTTTTTATATTGTTACAGAAGCATGATACTATTTTGAGCATAGAGTTTGTTGTCTCTGTCTTACGTATAGCGTCGTCTCATATAGCAAACTGTGCCCTAGTGTTGGCATGTCATGCTTAAGATCTTAACCCCCCACGGTCTGTGAAGCCGGCCGGCCGCGGGCTGATGCGCCAGCGCCCGCCCCCCACGCTAGGGCTGGCAGGTCAGACGGAGACGGATTAGCGGGCTGCACACGTAAAGTTCGGATCGCGCATCTGGGACTGCGTTCCAAACCACTAAATTATTATAATTACAAGTAGGGAAGAGGAATGCACTCATGTAAACATTTTCTTTTAACTTAAAAATTATAGTTATTGTAGTCCCTGGTACACGTTTAAGAGAACGACTATTAAGAGGTGATCGATTATTTTTATTTATTCACAAAGAAAATTACAAGTATTTACAATATTTACAATATTTACAAAATACACATGAAACAGTTGATCTATCTACAAACCGTTGCAAACGATTTATAGATAGCTCAACTGGTCCAAATCAGTACCAATCGGAAGCGTGCCCAAGACACTGGCTGCATTGAGACACTGGCTGCATTGCCGCGCTATCGATTATTGATTTGCGTATTCGATAGGGTGTTCGTCCTCACCCTCCCCCTGCACTAGTAATGCCCCAAGCGCATAATCACTAGCATCAGTCTTTAGGGTGTATGGCTTAGTTCCATCCGCCTGAGTCAATACCGGGGCGGTAGTGAGACATTTCTTCAGGCAGTTAAACGCATTCTCTTGCTCACTATCCCATTTCCATATGACATTCTTTCTTGTTAGCCTAGTCAGAGGCTCACTTTTCTTGGCAAATTCCGGGATGAAGCGTCGGTACCATGAACATGATTGTCTGTATGAATGAAAGCAAATGCTTCAAGTTTCTAGGTGCCGGGAGTTGTGCTATAGCGCTGACTTTTTCTGGACCTACCTGCAAACCTTCCGGAGTTATGTAATGACCCAGATATTTCACCGAGGCGCAAAAGAAGTGACATTAAGCCTTTTGATGTTCTACTCGTAGGGACGCCATCATGAACATATGGGGAGAATGTAACATAAGTTTACATTAATTGGAACTAGATGTCGCCACTAGTCGATGAGAACGCGCTATCGTTGCGTTTTGCCATATGAATGACTTCGGATGCAAATTTTGATTTATATTGAGATTTCTCAGGTAGCGACTACTGATACAGATACGGTTTCTCCGGACTAATCAGTAATAGAGTAATTATACTACTCAAAACAAAATAAGGGCCACCACTAATTTTCCATATTATTTTTTTCGACCAGGTTTTTTGTTTTGTTTATAATTTAAATTCAATAAAACAATGTTTTTTTAATTAAATTTAATGAATTTTAATGACTTTAGACAAAAAATACGTAATCTTAGGATGTTTTTTGTTTTTATCACTTTTTAAGGCATTTTACAGCTTACAATGGCATTAAATTGTAGACTTAACGCACCGCAGAGTTGTTTACTTTGAGTTGCTTAATAACGGGTATGTCCTCCCCTTTTCGAAACACATTCTTGAAGCCTCGAAGGCATGCTCTTAATAAGATGACGGATGTTTTCCTCTGGGATCTCCTCCCAGCACCTTTTCAACAATTGAATCAACTGTTGCTGGTTGTGCACATCCTCTTCAGCTGCTCTGACTCGGCGTTTTAATTGGTCCCAAAGGTGTTCAATGGGATTCAGGTCAGGGCTGTTCGCAGGCCATGCCAAAACCGGAATATTGGCTTCCTCCAAAACTGAGATGGTCGCTCGGGCTGTGTGCGGTCATGCATTATCCTGCATCAGGATGAAACCGTCTACCGCTTGTTGTGAAAATGGGATGACATGTGGCCTGACAACCCGTTCGATGTAACTCTGGGAGGTTACAGTGCCCTCATTCAGAAAAACAAGGTCAGTTTTGCTTTGTAAGCTGATCCAGCCCCAGACCATGACATTGGGACCACCATACCTATCACGTTCGTGAATGCAAGGATCAGAAAAACGTTCTCCGCTTCTTCTCCATACTCGCACACGTCGATCGTCACTGAAAAACTTCACTTTACACTCATCCGTAAAAAGCACCTTACGCCATTCGCCCATGCCCCATTCGAGATGTTGACGCGCAAACCTTAATCGATTTGCACGATGAGTCCCGGTCAGTTTAGTGCGGGTTACAGGCCTTCGTGAACGTTGCTGGTCTTCATGTAAACGATTCCTAATGGTCTGGTCTAGGGCGTCCAAAACCGGAAGGTTTTCAAAACCGGTTTTGAATTTGCGGTTTTGAGGGCCCAAAACCGAAAACCGGTGCTAGCCCCGGTTTTCAGTATCTACGATTTTGAACAAGAAAACAATACCTATTTTTAACAATATCTACAAATAAAACTAATTGTACGATATACCTGTTTTTAATCAACCATTTATACCTGAGTAGACTACATTAATTGTTTAACATGAATTTAAAATATATATAAAGCTTAGCTAACTGAAATCAAATCAACAATATTATACTTTTAACATACAAAACTATCAACTTAAGATACTAAACACAACCAAAAGTTCTTAGTTTCTGAACCTTGAGATCCTTAATTACGAATACAAAACGAACGAAATAACCTATTAATAACATTATTAAAATATTCATATTTGGCTATAAAACGAGATCAAATCAACTGTGTACTATAGAGTACTATACTTATTTAAAATAAAAATAATCATTTTTTTTCAAGAGACCTCTGTTTTTGATAGTGTTCTTTTAAGAATAGTAGTGCATCTAACATTTTATCAGACAGGGTACTTCTTATTTTGTTACAGAAGTACCCAGCACTCGAAAAGGTCCTCTCACTTTCAACACTTGTTGGTAGTACACACATCAAATAGTTGTAAGCCTGTGTGAGATGCACACCGCGATGCCCTCCGCTCTCATACATGGCTTGCTCTACCTTGACAAACCCTGCAAGGTCGAAATCAGACCGATTCTTGCGTGTTTTCCTGCATTTTTCCAATTCCTTATCAAGCTGCTCTTGAAGAGTTAGCTCATCAGCTACTATTTCAGCGTCAGATGGTGACAATGGCACAGACCGTTCGAAGAGAACTGCGGGGATGGTATCAGAGTCCTTCGGCTTATATCTTAGCTGCCGCAAGATGTTCGTAATAGTATCAGAAATGTCATCACCTTTGGGTTTGGGAAAAGTATCATCGTCATCTTGTGTGGAGAAGTCTTCCCAATCGTGCAAATAGTGCAAGACACCTGCTAACAGAAGACGCCTTTGCTTGATACGACTTCGCAAGTTAATTGCTAGTTTTGAGCTTCTTGATCATAAATTTTAACGTCGTATCAGCTGTGTGAAGTGTTGCATCACGTCGGCATAAAGACAGAACAGCGAGTTTTACAACATTCAAGCTGTTGTGAATTTCAGACGAAGTTCGAATTTCGTCTTCGGAAAAAGAAATATTGGATTTCCAATCTATCAGGGCTTTAAAAACTGAGTTTTTTATCTTCAAAAACAGTCCGATCATCTCAGACATGCTTGACCATCGCGTGCGACAGTCTAGTTGCAATTGTATGTCTTTCCCATGTTCCTTCAACACATAGGCCCGCAATGCATCCGCTTTGAGGGGAGATATTCTAATAGATTTGATCAATTTTCGAACTTTTGTGATTATCTCCCTGTATAATTCTGGATTCGCTTGAAAGGCTGGGGTCTCTATTTCTAGACTTCCACTGAGATCTTCTGCTCGATTGTCATCACTATCACTTTCTGATTCTGTAACCTGACAAAGTTCCTAGTAGGAGGTTGGAATAAAAAAGTAGACAATTATTTCTGACTTGTTTTATTTTCCTATCTTTTTCATAAGTCAAGTTAACAGAGGTATTCATTTAGAATTTAGAATAAAATTAAAATAGTGCTACGGCTTACTTAGTCTTAAGAGATGGGTATAGTGAGGTCTCGAGATGAATTGCAAATTAAATGTATTAAATTAAAATTGAAATCAATTGTGTATTTTATGTAGGTAATGTATAGGAGGGCGCCAACCGTAGTCCTAGCTACGGTGATAAATAAAAGCTTATATTTTCCCTACCTAACGTGTGAGGAGTCGCCGACGCGAGACACAAAAGCGCTCGTCCTCCGGCTACAAAAGCAGCCTGGGCATCGTCGACGAGCACCTATCTAAGTTTACCGACCGTGGTCACAGAGCAGCTGTTTGAAGTATGTGTCCAGGCTTGAAATGCTTGCTCTCAACGTTCCGGTTGGACCGTGAGCAAAGCCGCCCGGTTGTAGTAGTGTGAAAATAGTAAAAAACTAATCCACGTAGAAGAACGGGTAGGTAAAATCTAGTATGTAGAAAACCAGATAAAATCCAGTATGTAGGAAACGGGTAAGTAGTAATTCCCCCTGTAATTAAGAGAAGACTCTAATTACAGACTGGTAGTGATAATGAATGTCCGTTCCTTAAGACTGAGTAAAAACTATGTTTTATGAAGAAAAATAAAGTTTCACTGAACGGTTTAGGCTGATATTTTTCATCTAGGTAAAGTACATTTATAGGGACAATTTGGAAGGGAAATAATAAAGATTTAAGATGAAAATTGACTAAAGTAGAAGTATTTTGAAATTAATTATTTTTTATATTTTGTAAAAAAGTAGGGTTAACGATGCTAATGTAAGATGCGTACCTGTTGTTTTAGTCCAGGGGTTAGGAAGGTATTTATTCGAAGGCCACGTGTTACGACGACATGTGACGCCGCGTGGAATTGCAACACCTTCTAACTTTGCCAATCTGAGGAATTCCACTAATCAAAAACAACGCACAAGAACACCAGTAACACAGCCGAACTTTTCGCAGCAAACTTACCACAATTTGTCAATTAAAACAGGAATAGGCTGGACACAGCTTTCCGTGTAAAGAAGTCTCGTAAAAAGAAATCAAAATGGAGATTGCTTTGACACATCGATACCATATCCGATGAAATCGTGTGGCCCGCTACAGCGACAAAACGCCAAATTTAGCAGAAAAAAGTGCCACTTGTAGCGTAAAATAGCAAAAAAACTATACCGAACGAATGAACTATAAGGCTTAAAAGGATGCCTGAATTTAGTAAAAAACGATAGCAAAACCACTCGGTTCTACTCCTATGAAACAATTCGGTCTCCTCTATAAAGAAAATCGAGACAAGGTAGCAAAACTTTGTGTTGCCGAGTTGGCAACCACCACAAAAACGTTGCGTTCCGAATTACGCTAATTAGGCCACAGACTATAAATATGCAACAAATGAGATAAAAAAAATGATTAGAAATATAATCGTAACAATTCCGAGTCGTCCTGTGGATGTGTAGAGGATGCCTGAATAGACGCTACTGCATACTGTTCGGGTTCGAGTTGTCTTTCGGTTTTATACAGGGTATCGATCACCGCCAGCTGGATACCATGGGCGAGACAAACCTGGTGATGGCCTTTTATGTATCTTCCCATCTTCACCATCACACTCGCACCATCGGTTGTTACTGATACGATGTCCTCATCTAAAGACACGTGAGCAACTGAATCGACTCACCCCTACAAAAAGTACAAAGAGTAACTTTTTTCGAAAATTACTTAAGTAATGTATATAAAACATTTTTTTTTAAAGCTTGATCTTTAAGCTTCAAAATCATACTATTATTTTGAAAATCTACTAAGTACTTTTTAAATTAACCAGATTTGAATGGAAACGCAACAAAAGTGAGGGCTGATCAAAATTAAAATAAAACAGAAAACTTATGGTTAATACTCAAAATTTATTGTGTTGTGGCGGCTAGCCACAAGTAAGTAAATCGGGCTGACGCGATAGTTTTGTGTCCCGCGTCGCCAGTCGTCTCTCCCCGCTCGCACAGTATAAACATGTAACTTCGTTGGTGAAATAAATAAGTAATTATGTGGAACACTGAAGTTTATCATTACATCCGAAGAATTAGTATGAAGATTAGAAGACTCCTCCACACCACATATACAATACCCTAAAGTGTCAATACTTGGTGTTGCCTCCTTTAGCTCTAATAACACTTCGAAGGCGATTTCTCATCGAATTGATAAGTTTTTTAATCAATTGTTGAGGAAGCCTTTCCCACTCCTCTTCCAGCGCTATCTTTAGCTCTGCGATGCTTGAAGGCGCCGGATTCCTGGCTCGTACCCTCCGTTTGATCTCGTCCCATAGATGCTCAATGGGATTGAGATCAGGGCTTAGTGCTGGCCAGTCCATGGTCCGAATGCCAACATCATCCATGAACTGACGAGTGATTCGTGCTGTATGACATCGGGCATTGTCATGCATTAAAAGGAAGTTGTCCTCGATAAAGCCTTCATAAGGCAAGACGTGGTCCAGAATAATATCTTTCACATATCGCGCAGCAGTCAGACCGCCTCCTCTGCCTCCACCAGGGACGAAAACGAGCTCCGTTTTTCCTTCCAGCGAAATGCCCGCCCACATCATACACGAACCACCCCCAAAAGACACTGTTTCGGCAAAACAGCACTGCGCAAACCGCTCGCCTGGACGGCTGTAGACCCGAGCTCTCCTATCACTGCCATGCAGACAGATTCTGGGCTCATCAGTGAACAGGACTGACCGCCTGTTATACTCGTATATAGTAATTGTAATAAAGCGCTAAATGTGTCTAATCTAACTAACCGTCAAATTGTAACCAATTAAATGTTTCAAACAAATAAAGAAATTCTTTACTGTAGCGCATCGATAAACAAACCAAACAAATATCTAATAAATTCTCGGGCGCCAGATACCTACAGTTATAAATAAGAACTCAAACAAATAATTTACCTGGAATAACTAGTCGCATCATTAGACCTTTAATCTAAGGAAAGGGGGAACACAGAAACTACCAAATTTTGAGAAAGTTGTAACTGTTCATATTTTATTCATTGACTTTACCCTCCGTAGAGATAGAACTTACAGTGTTTTGTTTACCCTCCGTAGAGATAAGATTTACAGTGTTTTGTTTACCCTCCGTAGAGATCCTACCTAAATGTTTATCCGTGGAAACTTGAGTGCGATTACAAAATAATTGAGCGGTGCTCTATACCCAATATTATCAAAATAATTCAGAATTTTTAGCGTTGGAGATGAACTAAAGTTACTGTTAGTGCATCATCGTGAACCAAATAATTAATTGAATTTATAAATACCTTGCTTGTAGGCTAACAAAAGTTTAAACCAATAATTCTAATCCATAATTAATCCTGGTCCAGGGTTGTCCAATTCCATGGTAGAAGTGGTGGCAAAAACCGCGTGGCCAATTAGGATCCAAATAAACAAATGCTAATAATACTCACAAGAAAAGTCTTGTTAAGAAGAACGTTTAGAAAAACTTTTAAATAAGAAAAAGGGTTAGAAAAACATTTAAGAAAAACGTTAAAGAAAACCACTACGCTTGTAGCTGAAACAAAGATAAATAAATCTAATTAGTACCTATCCAATTGGTAATGCGTCATCCAAACAAGACAAGAATGTGAATGTGTAACATGAAATCCAATCCAATAAACAAATTATGCGGCAAACAACATTACTGTGGTCGCCCACAAACCTAGAAACAAATATGTGAATTACGAAAACGTATTCCAATGTCGATGCAATTTTGTATCAATTTCCATCTTAACCAAAACTCACCAAAAATCCAAAATTTATATTCCCGGACCCCATTAGGGCTATTGGGTTTTCGAATTAATCGAACATATCTAATAAAACCACTGCGATGCGCAGATTTAAATTGATAAAAAATATCACTCCATATTTCTTGGAGGGAATCTGAAAGAAAGTGCCTAAACGTCACTCCGTATTTGTAAGACAAAAATAGAATCGAAACAAACATGAACCAAACAAATTGATATTGCCATTCTCGGCAAACCAAACTAAATATTGTTCCAAAACGAACGAAGCAATCTGTCAAAGTCAACGAATGTAGAAACTTCAAAATCAATAAAAGGTCAAAACAATTTGTAGGTTGTGTTTTATCTGTGTCAAAGCTGAAATGTAAACAAATTCAAGCTAATTCCTAACTCTGTAACGAAACAAAAGCGCACGTTACACGCCATTGCTCAGGTGTTCGCGGGCAAATTCAAGGCGCGCTTGGCGGTGAGCTGTGGTCAATTTTGGGCCTCTGGCAGGCCGTCTTGGAACGAGGTTCGCTTCTCTCAATCTTCTTCTGACCGTCCATTGACTGACAGATACTCCTCGAACCCCTCTCAGCTGCTGCTGGACAGAAACACCGGTAAGATGGCGATTTCTGAGATTCGTCGAAACGATAAAACGGTCGTCTCTCTCAAATGTAAGCCGGCGCCGACTGGTATCTGGCCTCCTAGAGTAAGAACCAGTCTCTTGGAATCTTCTGTACACCCTTGACACAGCAGATTGGCTCAGGTTTAGTCTATGAGCGACTTCTCGCTGGCTTAGACCCTGTTGCAGCAAAGCAACAACTTGCGGCATCTTCTGATGTTGTATCCATAGTGGTGGTAAATCGGTCATCTTAACTTGCGTAGGTGTGTTCAGGTCAACGTTTGATAAGCGACTGATAAGTGTGCAGGGGGTTTTATAGGGGGTTGCAACTCGCCCGCGCGGCTAGCCCACAAAGCGCAATTTTGATGCTTACGCGGATATAACGATATAAAAAAAAGAACTGAACGAATTTAAATGATAGTGGTGTTATTTTAAAGCCTAAAGATCAAGCTTTCAAAAAAATAAAATTTATATACATTACTTAAGTGATTTTCGAAAAAAGTTACTCTCTGTACTTTTTGTAGGTGTGAGTCGATTCAGTTGCTCACGAGTGTAGATTTAATCTAAGGCTTTATATTAGTACTTAGAGCCCTATAGAGGTTTCTAGAAAGCACCACCACATTGCAAGCTAGTAATCGGAATTGATTCGATCCCAACAGAAATCTAATCAATCCAGAGTATTACGCTTTCCCATCAATCGCCTCGGAAAGCCCTAATGAAGTCTGAATACCTATTCGGACCCACTAGGACCCCCTACTTAGCCATTCCAGAGTAAGCTATCTTTACAGGCCTTAAGGCCAAGACTTAGACAGTCTTAAAAATTCAAGTTTGGGGACTAGATCTCAGAGCGAGACGGGAGTAATTGATATATTATTATCTAGAAAATTACAATCAACTTATACAATTGATTTAGGTAAACCTCTTTGTCTTCTTAGTCCAATGTACCATAAAGCAATTTCTTTATTATTCTTTTCCTAAATCAATTGTACAGACTTGAAATCTAGAACTTAGTTTTTCTAGGAGCAACTAGAAACAGGCACTAAAATAATCTATTTTACGATACTCTATTTAGAGTTCAAATCAAATGATTACACTCCCGGCAAATTTTTACGCGACAAAAATCACCACGGTAAGCTAATTACTGGAACAATGGATCGCGCCTAAACACAAGGTCACGTCTCTACTCTCTGAATCTCAAACTGAAGTGACAGCGTGACTGACTCTAAGTAAAACGCTGTACGCTCGCACGACCGAAGTTAGACGACTGGTCCCGAAGGCGCGTGCGCAGGCTCCGCCTTCCCTCGAACTCATGGGCGAGGCCTAGAGTCTGGTTCCTCGCTCATTCGCAGAGTTGTTAACTCCCATCTGAGTTACCATAACCACTTGAACGTCCAGCGCCCTCGGCGGAGCGAGCGACTTACGTAATACGTACGTTGCAGTCTTCACTCGTATTTTATTATTATTTTCTGGATTAATATGCTCCTCTGTTATCTCATGAAGAAGCTTGAGTTCCCCATATGATTTGTCGGCATCATAGACTCTTTGAAAGTACTCCCACTTAACAGTTTTTCCTTTATTTTTGGTTGTGTACATTAAATTTTTCGTAATAATAAATAAATAAATAATAATAATATTAAATAAGGCATTAATCAAACAGAGGAATGATAGTGCGGCCGCTAACGGAAAAACAATCATACCGCCACTCTTTTCCCAGACGCAGATACTTTGCTTTTTTTTCTTCAACAAGTTCATTTATAGCACTTACATTTACAGTGCTCTGGTCACATACAGTGTTTATTATGATTAGGCCAAAATCCTGTGCGTGGCGAATCACTGTTTTTACTACAAGTTTCTTCAACTCAAATTTATAAACAACTGGTAAAGTAATAGGCAATTGGTTGTTTAAAATTTTGTTTGATTCCTTTAACCATAAATACCAGCGCATGGTCAGCAAATTTGCTTTCGTTGTTTGAGGCAAATCCTTCTAAAGTGTCTTTTTGAGCATTGTAGTTGATTTGCGTAGTAAGAGACATTTCGTCGAACGCTAAACTGCATAGTTTATCCGTGGTATCTTTTTCACCAATGGAATTTTTAATTTTCTCGAAAATTATTGGATTAATTCCAGGATATAATTTTATTTTTCCTAAAAGCCGTTTCATTGCTTTTGCTGAGGGCAAGCTAAAATACTTATGCAAAATCACATAGCATTTTGGGCTTTTTTATATAAGGACGCTCGTCTCGCCTCGTGTCTTGCTCGCTTCTCGATCCGGCTCGTAGGATCAATGTTTGGGGGTCAGGTATTTACACTGATTTATGGAAACGTTCGCTTTTATTTTCCTTAATAATCGTTTAAAGGGAACATAATTATATTTATTTTGTAATTCGCAAGTAATTCGTTGAAGATTGTGTTGAGGTGGCTTGCTGTCAGGCGTCATGCTTGAAAAACGTCAAACGTCAGACGTCACTTCATTTGTCAACGTCATCGATGGGTAGGCCGTAGTTTTTGGAGGGAGGGAGCTGTAGTCGTCAACACCCATCTTAGACCCATAACCTAACATGCTTGAGGTTGTGAATTACACTTACTACAGAGTATAAAGTGATGCCCATCCATTTTACAACGCAAGCTACCACTGTGAGCTAATATATACTAGCAATACATACAATGTATCTACTCAATGTTTGTGACCGGGGTAGTAAAATTAAAACTCTTGAAATAAAATATTAAATAATAATTAATGTAGTTTTATTCAGTTATTAAACCTAAAGCTAAGCTTACTTTACTAGACGGTTAACAAAAATATGAAAAAACTAGCAAAGTTTGTGTAAGTACTAGTCACATCACTTGTTTGAAAACTCTTAGCCGATGGTGGTACTGAAACAAAATAATATAGGTAAGTTTTCTTGAATATGATCTTGTTGTACCTAGCTATATTTCATTCATAATAACTTTATGTTATTACTATTATAAAAAGGGATTGATTTGTCTGTAGAAAATAGAAAAATTAAAAACTGTTTTTACACCCGGACGATTTGTAAAAAACATTGAAATGTTCTAGTGCCTAACTACTACGAATTATAGGTAGATGCTTTGTATACTTACATCGTCAGTCAAGTTTGTCCTGTCTCAGCTGGAGATAGGGTGAGGTACACCTTCCAACATTGTTTTTGCGCACTTATTTCCATCAGTTAGGTTAGGATGTGGGGTGCTATTTCTTGCTAGCTATTTCTATTTAGCATGTACGGTAGATAACCTATACCACCAAATTTGCACTGACAAGAGTATTTAGTGGTAAGTTACATTCCTGTAGAGAAAAACAATTTGTTAGATGGGTAGCATTTCACAAAACAATTTATATTGTTAAAATATGTAGGTAATAACGTTACACAGGCTTTTTCTTTTCTTGTTCTAATAGGACATCATCAAGTTTTACGGTGAACTCCCAACGAGTCACACCAAATCCGGTCACAGTGTGACTCGTTGGGATTTTTTTTCCCATCAAGTCACACTGTTACACAGGTGAGTAGGTAGAAATTGAGCGAGCTGGATATTGACATATCCATCTCCCTCAATTTCTATTATTCATCTATTCAAGTTGATCTATTCAAGTTGATCTATTCAAGTTTAATCTATTCAAAATTAATCTATTCAAGTTTAATCTATTCAAGTAGATCTATTCAATACCTGGATCCCAGATTTTAGTATTTTAATTTGACAGCAAAGACTATTCTATGATATCTATATTTTCTTATTTTCAGTGTTCGAGTTTGATCTTATCTCAAGTATGAATTAAGAAATAAAACAGCGTATAAAGTTTTAAGTATATTTATTCAAAATAGTTTTAGAGATTTATATATATTGAATTATCCATTGATTTCAAAATTTCCCTCACCTTACAATAGATACTATCAGAAAAGTAATTGCTGACCACATGCTGTGCGCATATTTCAGCTTTACATTTGCATGATGAATCTTCTCTATTCTCAAATTGTACAGCGTCGTATATCTCAATGCGAATCAATTTATATCCGTAGACGCTAGTTTTTAAGCTTGAAGTCAACATCTTCTTGTTTGCTGTGCTTGGTGCAATATCTTCCGATCTTGAGTGGTTTTCATGAATACCCATCGGATTAACGTCGTTAGGCGTGATGGGTGGAGACAAGATCCAACTCGAATACTGAAAATAAGAAAATATGCATTATTAAGAATAGTGCTTGCCACTAAATTAAAATACCAATTATTCAGAATAAATAGGCAGGCGTTTTTTTCTTACCGACATTCTTGTAGACGAGACAGCCGTATGTTAGAAATGCAAAAATATATTTGAGGGCTTCCTTTATATCTACTCCCCATATATACTTAATTAATTTCTCGTCATTAAAGTTCATAATCCCATGATTATTTTCTTATGGGTCTAGTGCTGACAAGACAAATAAGTATAATCATATTATTATGATAGAACCTTGTCCTAGCAAAATACTTATCTGGAGGGGTAATCATGAATAAATCGATAATCACAATCGCATCGTAATGGCAGCGTATGTGTTAGTTACATTGCGCGGTTACGCTACAACGTTCGATAGTCAAACTGTTTATGTCGCGTAGTGTTACTTTAATACGCTAAGTTTGCGTAACGCAGCGATTGTAAAATTTTTGTACTGACCCCCTATGCGTATTTGTCAGCGTGTTGTTTTTTTTTTCGTGCCATAGTATATAAAAATAAAGTAGAATAACCTGTACCTGTCTAACTTCAGATAGGTAATTCTTTATAATTTTTTTAATAAATAGGTACATTTGTATACTTACTTATTGTACTAATTGACTATGTCAGTTCTTTAAAGCCTATGAAATAATCCTACTTATTTCAAGGTTTACAACGTTATCGATATCAAACATACTTCGAGACATCTGTCTGTATGTAGTATGAGTAGTTAGGTAGATATAATAATTTATAAAATTCAAACCAACTACTATTTATAGGTGAAGCTGTAGACGAGAACTAGTCGTATCATAGTAACATAAAATCTGCTATCGTAGCGAAATCCTAGTCCTCCTAGTCTAAAGACCAATTTTTAGATGAACTTGCATTTATTCGCCGCGTGATGTTTCCCAAATATGGAAAAGTGCACGTGAAATGATAGTATTTAAGACTCGGGAAGAGGCTGGACACATATCATTCTAACTTGGAGGATCTTCCCTGTCAGTCAAGAAAATTATATTTTTTCAAGATCAAGATGTAAGTACTTTCTACGCTAATATTTTAATCAGTTCAGTTGTATTTATTCAACAAGTCATATATTATTAATAATCAACTGTTTTTTATTAATTGTTTCTATTCAACTTTTCACATTTATTACACCTTATCTAGTTGTAATAAATGATGTGAAAAATGTGAAAACCTTTATAACCTACAAATACCTATTTTATATTTTTCCTCTTTTATATGTTTCAGGTCTAACTCTACAACTGCTAACATCTCGTCTTCTGAAGACGAATTCAACAAGCCTTCCACGTCGCGCCGTGCTCGCGATGTTGACAGAGCCGAAACATCGAAAAAAAGGGCTGTGTCTAAGAACAGGCATAGCAACACTCCATCTCCATCTCTCAAGAGGCGTAAACCTCGAGTGTCTCCATCTGTATCGAAGAAACACACACTCTACGAGCTGTTCGGTTCGGACAGTGAAGATGAAAAAGCAGAAAAGCGAGTGGATAAGCATGGTAATTATTCAATGCATTCATATTTCACACGAAGACACCCAAAAGCCTACAGCCGGCAAATACACACATCAAAACAGGGAAAATACTATATTGTGTTAAAAACTTACAGAGTAGAAACCATAGAAACTATTCAACTGAGTAAATTACTATGCTTAGATTTATTAATCAAGAACCGAACTGATTACCCCACAGAAGCATGGCACCATGTCATTAAGTTTATAAATGCTTGTCGAAGACAAATCAATAAGTGTATAATGTTCAGTGCGTTTGATGAGATTGAGAAGCCAACCCTAACACAGGAATTTTATTTTCAAGATGGAGCACGGAAAGGGGAATCCTCTTCTCGAGAGCAAAAGAAGGCAGTAAAGCCGACCACCACCGATCATCGTGGAAGAACATCGGCTTCCGATATATTTGGAAGCGATAGTGACGACGAATTAATGGTTGCCGCGAAACCGGGTAAAAAATCGCAACCGATAAGTTCATATTTTAATAAGCGTGTCGCCACCGGAGTTTCGCGCCAAACAGATCAGAACAAAACAGGAACTCATTTCATCGAGTTGAAAGTTTATAACTGTGATGAAATTCGCAACGTTCAGCCGATGAACCGCTGGCGACACGCTATCATCACCATAAAAAATCAAACTAACGAAAATACGAAAGCTTGGGAGCACCTCACACAGTTTATAAAGGAAACACGCAAGGAGTTTAAGGACTGTCGCCCAGACATACTAAGTGGATGCGGTGCTTATTCTTAAAACTAGGCGCGTGTTCATCATGGGTATTTATTGCCTTCTTTAAAAATGTATTTAATCATCTTGTGTTCTTAAACATTATTGTAATCTTTTTATTAGTCTGTAGGTAGGTAATCATAATGTGTGCACTATATTAATAAGTTATTTGAATAAACAATGCATTCTATTTTCTTAATTTTCTTTCACAGACTTGATACCTGCGAGTGAAGTTGTTGATAAAGTCGAATGCGAAAAATGTCGCATAGAGTTACCATGCAATGAGTACAGATATCATTTGAGAACCAATTTACATAAATCAAATTGTTTACTAAAGACTCGTTTTCATAATATAGACATTGTAACTACAGCATTTAAAAATCGAATAGTTACTTACCGTCTAAACCCTACTCAGGAAGTCGAGTACCTTACACCAGAGGCGTTCCTGATCGAAAATAAGAGATATCTCATAAAATTAATAAGGTTATCATTAAAGACGCAGAAATGTATCAAAATGAACTTTGAACTATATGCTTACTTTACTTTACCGAAGTCCGATGAGCGGCAACTCAAGTCTTTTAACACAAAACTCGAAATCGTTTATCAATGCTCTGATTTGAATGAAATATTTATCAATTTAATAAACATTTTTAAGACAAGGCTAGAAGAATTTGAGCTGTGCGAATCTGGCTGGACATATTCATCAATGAGTCATTTAGAAATGAATGTTAATAAATATAGTCCCATGCGAGGAGGTTCATACATAGAACTACCAAAATCTATTAAGAATACTAAAAGTTGTGTCAACATACGTAATACTGATAATCACTGCTTTCTTTGGAGTGTAGTAGCTGCACTATACCCATCGAAAAATAATGTGTGCAATGTGAGATCATATCCACACTATTCTTCCATTCTCAATTTAAAAGGGATGTCATTCCCGCCCACATATTCAGATATTCGATTATTTGAATTAAATAATCCTGAAATAAGCATTAACGTTTATGGTATAGATAAAAAAAATTGTGTCACAGGACCGCTCTATCTTTCAAAGAATCGTAAACTTGATCATATCAATCTTTTGTTTATTGAGCGTAATAATAAAGGTCACTACTGTTTGATTAAAGATCTTACTAAATTAGTAAAGCGTCAGATAACTCATCACAATGGAAAGCTTTTCTTATGTGAATCTTGCATACAGTTTTTTTCAAATAAAGCTAAGTTCATATCACACAATTGCCATGGCATTTCAAGTGTATTACCTGAAAAAAACTCTTTCTTGAAATTTAAAAACTATGAAAGACAGCAAAAAATTAACTTTGTAATTTATGCTGATTTTGAATGTTTATTATCAAATAGTAAAGAACAGAAGTCTAAAAATACTGAAACACTACAGCTACATCAACCTTCTTGTTTTGGCTACTACATTTGCTGTTCTTATGATCCAAAACTAAACAAATATGTCACATATAGAGGTCCTGACTGTGTTCAAGTATTTATTAAAAGATTAATTAAAGATGCTATACGTCTTCAAACAATTTTGTCTGATAAGAAACCGATGTCACCTTTAACTTCCGATTAAGAATTGTCTTACGCGAGCGCTACTGTTTGTCACATATGTAAACAAGTTTTATTTGATGATAAGGTACGAGATCATGATCATGTTACATCTGAGTTTAGAGGTGCAGCGCACTCTCAATGTAACTTGATATACAAAGTGTGTCCATTCATACCAGTTGTATTTCATAATTTATCTGGCTATGACTCACATTTGTTTATTCAAGAGTTAATGAAATACGAAGGTGTAGTTAAAATTATCCCGAAAACAAAAGAAAAATACCTTTCAATCACAAAAATAGTTGATACACCGAGATGTTCTCGTTCTGTTGAAATTAAATTTATTGATTCCTTTCAGTTTTTGAGCTCAAGTCTCGATATGTTAGCTAGAAGTTTATCATCTACAGATTTCGTTAATTTATCTCAACAATATAAAGATGAAAAACAGTTTAATTTATTGCGAAAAAAAGGTATTTATCCATATAACTACATGGATAGCTGGTTGAAATTTAACAAAACTGAGCTTCCATCTAAAAATGCTTTTTATAATTCATTGAATGAAGAACCTATAAGTGACGACGAGTATAAACACGCATGCATGGTGTGGAAATGCTTTAATATAAGGAATCTTGGAGAATATACTGATTTGTATTTGAAAACTGATGTCCTTCTGTTATGCGACATATTTGAAAAATTTAGAAAGACAAGCTTACACCACTATAAACTAGATCCTGTGTATTACGTAACATCACCTAGCCTAAGTTGGGATGCAATGCTGTTTCATACTAATGTTCAATTAGAATTGATTGATGATATTGAAATGTATCAAATGTTAGAGAAGGGTATACGAGGAGGTTTAGCTCAGTGCTCGTTACGACATGCCGTAGCTTCCAATAAGTATTTACCAAACTTTGATAAAACTAAACCGTCGTCTTATTTAGTATATTTAGACTGTAATAATTTATATGGATATGCTATGACAAAGAAGTATCCTATTTCTGAATTTACATTTCTACCCTCGGAAAACCTTAGCTGTTTTGATGTTATGAACATTTCTGATGATGATGACTATGGCTACATTTTAGAAGTTGACCTTTTATACCCAGACCACTTACACAGAGAGCACCAAGATCTACCATTCGCTCCTGAAAAGTTTATACCTCCAGGAAGCAAAAACATGAAATTAATAGCTAGTCTTTACGATAAATTCAATTATGTCATTCATTATACTCATTTAAAAGAATGTCTCAGACATGGTCTTAAATTAATAAGAATACACCGCATTCTTAGTTTTAAACAGGAAAACTTTTTGAAATCTTACATAGATCTTAACACATCTCTTCGACAGTCTTGAAAAACAAAATTCGAGAAAGACTTTTTTAAATTGCTTAATAACTCTATATTTGGAAAGACCATAGAGAATAAAAGGAAGCAAGTTGATGTGAAACTAGTTACAAAGTGGGCAGATGATTGGAACGTTACAAATAAGCATCTCACTGCCGAAAAACTAATCACAAAACCTAATGTAAAAAATATTACAGTGTTCTCAGAAAATTTTGTTGCTATTCAACTAAATCATGAAAAAGTTGTGCTAGACAGACCAATTTATATAGGGTTCACAGTTTTAGAATATGCTAAACAGCATATGTATCAGTTTCACTATGACTTTATCAAAGCTAAATACAAAGATCAAGCTCAACTCTGCTATACTGATACTGACAGTTAGCTTTATTTAATATTTACCGAAGATTTTTATAAAGATATGCGAAAAAATATTGCTAAGTTTGATACTAGTAATTTTTCAACATTGAATGAATATAAAATTCCGAAAATAAATGAAAAGGTCCCTGGGTTATTTAAAGATGAAATGGGGGGAGACATTATAACAGAATTTGTTGGTCTAAGAGCAAAACTGTACTGTATTAACAGCGTAAAATGTAGCATAAAAAAGGCAAAAGGCGTTACAAAAGCAGTAACAAAAAAACTAAATATGAGTGATTATAGTAATACTTTGTATTACAACACCAGTTCAACGTGTAAGATGAAATTGATAAGATCAATGAAACATGTGTTATATATACAGCAGGTTACTAAGCAACTTCTCAATAGAAATGATGACAAAAGGCAAACACAGAAGGATCAAATTCATACATTACCATGGGGTCACTATGATACTATGTTCTGACATCTGGTTATCTTTATCGTTTTGTTGTTTAAATACCTATCTACCTATTAAGTATGTACATGTGTTCATCATTTTATATTTTGATGAGAGTTATTGTAATAATATAATCATGTAAATAAGTAAATACTATTGGTTTAGTTTTTTAATTTCTGTACAATATTATGATATTGGTTAAATAAAGTTTATAACACATATATTTTGTATTATTTTAAGCTCATTTACTATAAGATATTTACCAGCATATTACAGTTAAAGACATTTGAATGCGATAAAATATTATGCAATCTTAAGCAGATAGGTATACCTACTTAAACTGCCCCTCCTTTAACTGGTTAACAGTTAAACTGATTTGTTTTAAACTGGTGACATATGTAAATAAGCTGTTTAAAACTGAAAACTGCTTACCTACCTGTTTTCTAACTGTTTGTGCTTTAACTGGTTAAGAGATACATGCATGAAAAATAAACAGGGTTTGGTCCTACTTGAAAGCGGTTTGTCTAGAAAAATATAAGTATGTAGTCATTTTATAAAATAAAACAGATTGCGAAAAGAACTAGTGGAAGCAACATCATTTTCTTTAATAATCATGAGGTTTATTAAGCAAGCTTTGTCACTGAAAGTAAATAATTTAAATTTAGATAATAGCGAACAAAGCATCAAACACAGCCCTCTTTTACCGAATTCAATACGTTGCATAATCTGCGGTCCATCAAATTGTGGAAAAACTAATGTTATGGTTAGTCTGTTATTAGATGGCAATGGACTGAAGTTTAAAAATATATACTTATATTCCAAAACAGCATATCAACCAAAGTACTTATTCTTAAAAGAAGTTTTGAAAAGAGTTGATGATATATATTTATTTATATTTAATGCAAACGATGAGGTTATACATCCTAATGAAGCATTAAGAAGTTCTATAATGATATTTGATGACGTAACATGTGAGAATCAAACCAATATCCAAAACTATTTTGCTATGGGAAGACATCAGCTAATTGATTGCTTTTACTTATCTCAAACTTATTCAAAGGTACCTAAACAGCTGATTCGAGACAACACAAACTTATTAATTGTTTTTAAGCAAGATACAGTAAATTTAAGACATCTATATGACGAACATGTGAATTCGGATATTGAGTGGCACAAATTTAAGGAGCTGTGTGCTTTGATATGGAAGGAGCCGCACAGTTTTTTACTAATAAATAAAGATTGCTTAATCGACAAAGGGAGATATCGAAAAGGTTTTGACATTTTTATTTCCCTTGAATAAAGCAAGGTGAAGCATTCTGCCTATATAAGACATAATTTTAACTAAAAGATGCTCAGTTCAACACTTTCTTTAGCGAATAGAACGCTTATCAGTTTTATAAACATGGAGAAAAGTATTACAGAGCAACTAATTAAATCAGTCGGTTCTATACGAAGTAAATTAAAACAAATGCAAGACAATGAAGATAAAATTGATTATACTATGAATAAAATGTTAAAACCAGTAGCAGAACCTATGAAAGATTTCTTGAAAACCGAACACTTAAGACATAAAAATATGGAAAAAAAAATTTGGAAAATGATAGTTCAATGATGTTCAACCAATCTGATAATTCTAGCAATATTTCAAAGTATGAGGATGTAGATAATAGCAGCGTTAGTTTTTCAGACGACGATATGAATGAGACTGTTAAACAATCAAATAATGACATAGATAAGGTTTTTGAAAGATCGCTAAATAAAGAAGATATTGGTGAAATTTATGATGATATAAATATACCTTTTGGGGTAAGAAAAGAAAAAAATATTTTTTTAATGGGTAATGCCAAAGTAAATCTTAAAGTATTTGACAACTCACTACATAACACAAGTACACAAGTCATCACAGTTTGTAATAAAGATTATGAATGAACCCCAGGATTGATGGAACTATTGCTGCGAAAAGTTCCAAACTTGTCAAAAGTTACTAAAAATGATCAATTAATGTATAAACATATTTTATGCGATACTAACGCTCATAAAAGAAACTACCACCCTAACGGGCAAATAAAAGGTGATCGAAGTCTCAAATATCGTGAAATTATTTTAGAACCTAGTAGTGACCTTTATTTTTAGAAACTTTGAGCAATGATAATGAACTACCTACGAGTAAGTCTAGGTTAGACGAAAATAAATATGGAACTGGTTTACCAACTTTGAAGAAATATAAACCAAACACCGATCATTTTCAATTCTCGACCTTTTTTAAAAATTGCCTGATTATAGTGAAAGTAGCACCCTTTGACTATTATTGCCGGAAACACAGTTGTAATGGCTTTTATAACTGCCTTTTCATAATCAACCTTTAACTTGTTAGGGTTCCAGTTGGGCAGTTGCGACTTGATCATACTGAATAATATTACATAGCTCAAGCTTTTTCTATTACTCATTAGAGCATAGACGAGCGGGATAATGCCAGTATTGTTGATTGAACTACCAGTGTCTCCATGTAATGTGTACAATTGAGCGAATGGTACAGGGCAACTTTTAAAAGTACCGTCACCATAAAATTCCGTTAGTTTGCATGTTGTTTCTCTTGCCTCAGCTGAGGCAAATACAATAATCCTCGTGCCATCTTTGTCCTCCGAGTACTCTGCCAAGATGAAACCTTTAAATTGAGTAGGTATTTCAACCTGTAGCACATTTTCGTTCCGCATTTTAGACACTCCAGCCACTTTATTTCTTTCCCTATATAGACTGCTTTTAACACTTGAAAGGTTAGGGATTTTAGATATAATATCTAAGCCTGAATCTTTTAGTTTTCCTAACATAAAGTTGTAATTCTGTGGAATGGTACGGAAGTCAGGCGTCGTCAGTTGATTCTTTAATCTGAACAGATTTTCTTCAATTTCATTCTTTGCAAAATCAGGATTACATTTATGTGGAGTCTCTTCTAAGATGTCATTTTCATCCTAAAACAAAAAAAAACATAACATTCACAATCACAACGACGCTAATAAATTAAATAGGTATAAGAAATTTTGTAATTGGTTCACTTGGGTTTACCGATAGGTACTAAGTAGATACCAATGCTTTGTTGTTAAAAAACAATTAAAAATTATAGAATTTCATTTAAAGAACTAAACATGGAAATAAAAATAAGTAAACACAAGCTTTTATTACGATATAGGTACAACACCAGTCGATACCAGTCAAAAGAATAAAATGGTAAATTACTTACTTTGATTCTAAGAAGCCCTTTACAAAGTTTTCGCTTTGTGCATGCCCACACTATCAATCCACTTTTGTGCTTTCTTCTAGCATAATATTGATGCCCTCCGCGAAGAAGGATAGTCCCACCGTTCTTTTGTATATACACTTTACTGTTACTTTTATCTGAACTTGGACCACCACCGGGCGACTCGTGGTCCGTCATTTTGGCTAAAGAAGATAAAACCCTACACTGTTATTTATACTCTAAGATAAAACCACTCCGTATTTTGGCTAGCGCGACGTGCACTGACAGTCAAAGTCAAAAATTATTTATTTCCATAATGACAATAAATAGAATAGAAATAAATATTCACTTAAAAAAGGTCACATTTTAAAAATGAAACACTGATAAGTACGGAAATCAAGTGCGAATTTTGATTTCCGTCGCTTCGATATCTACTCTAAAGTAAAGTACCGACGAAGAAACCTATTAGTTGTTATTTTTCGATTTGGTGCAAAATCCCGTCCCAAGCTTTTCTAGATAATCTGTTTTTTTATATTTTATATATCTGATTTTTATATTTGATATTTTACTACAATGACGGTCTGACTCACACTAAATAGAATAGCTGGCTGGTATGCACTATCAGGGTTGCCAAACGTATCCTAGAGTTAACCTACAATAAATGCTCAAAAAAACTATAGAAAACTGGAATATTAAGATAAAACGCAATCTACAGCTATTTTTGTATTGTTTAATTGTAGTGCTCTAATGGCTGGTTTACACGCATCAAGTAGATAAGTAGTTAACTAAATTTTTAACTTGATTTTAAGCGTCTAATGCGTGTAAACAGTCAATTTAGCGGTAAGTTGCAAGTTAAAATTTAGTTACCGACTTGACGAGCAGAATAGAAATCTTTCTATTTTTCGGGTAAGTCGGGGGGCGTGGCTTGTCACTTACGCGTTTGGACAGGTACAATTTAGTTAAGATTTAGTAAAATGGACAAGTAATGTTGGCGGTTCGGTCTGTTTTGTTTACCGGTTTGTTTTTTAATGTTGATAACATCAGCATTATCAACAAAACTTGGTTATTTATAAAGTATAAAGTTCTACCTAGATCCTGATAAAGATATCAAAGTGGAATAAAGATATAACCGTGAAATTTGTCGAGAAATAGTAAAGGATAATGTTTTTGGAACATAAAAAGCGTGAAATATAGAAATAAAGCGAGTGAAATATAGAAAAAACCACTTGCGCGCGACGTTGATCGTCCATTTTGAGTCAACTAAAGAGCTTATCTACTTATTACATTTGGACGCGCACTTATAATTAAGCGCCTTAAAATTTATTAAAAAATTTAGTTACTACTTGACTACTTGATACGTATAAACCAGTAAAATGACACGCCCACCCCTTATCATTCTCATTCATTCAGAGCTCATTCAAGGTGAAATGACAGGTGGTCATTTCCTAGAAATTTTATATAAACATGTGATGATTAGCTGTTATAGATATAATTAAAAAGTTGTTTTTGTTTCATATTTTATTAAAAATACTATTTTTGACTTTTTGGTAATAAATATGTCATTTGATTCCAGCGGAGCACTTTTTCTTTCTACTATTACAATATTATTATATTTTCCTGTAGGAAAATAAATTGATGTGACTTGTTGGGATTTTTTCTCCCATTGAGTCACACTGTTACTCGTTGCAACTTTTTTTTATAGAAGAACTCCCAACGTGTCACACCTGTGTAACAGTGTGACTTGATGGGAAAAAAAATCCCAACGAGTCACACTGTGACCGGATTTGGTGTGACTCGTTGGGAGTTCACCAGTTTTACAAACCACCTCCTAAAGTTATGTAGAAATAGAAAAAGAGTTTGATGAAATTGTTTGTTTACAAAATCGAGACGAAACATACATTACCACAGAATAAGCATTATGTTCTACGTACACATTCGACATTTTCTTACTATTGTCACTGTCAGCCGTCAAAACTAGGGTTGGACACTGCAAAATGATGGAATGGATTGACCGGTTTTGCGAAATTGTAAAGAAAAAAACGGCTGAACGACCGCTGGACCACGGCAACCGGCCAGCGACCGCACAGCTGTTATGGGCTGTCGCAATACCGATAACTGGAAATTATGGATAGGTGCGTAGCTGGGATGTACCTGTTACGTGCCTGTGCAGTGTCTGTTGGTCGGCCGTGTCAATTTAGGGCGATTGAGGCCCTGGTCGTGCTATCTACTGCTACAACTATTTGCCAAGGACTGTGTTAGCGGGTGTTCAAGCACTGTGATACTTATTCTAGGCTGACATATGTGCCACCACGGGCTAAAGTTCTATGGTTGGTTACTAACTTATATACTTAACAGTAAAGTGTACATTTGTCTTTGACCAACGTTTTACTACACCTTGCACAACCACTCATGGCTTATATCGTCGTTGATATTGCAATACGTTTTATGTCAGGTTTGACAGACTTTACAGGAGAGACAAAAAACACTTTTTTGTTGAAACCTCCTGGTTTAGGGCAATAGTTGTTTCCTATGATTATCAAATAATTGTGTTTACCATGATTTGAGACTATAGAATCATAATAAAAATACTACTATCAAAAGTTATGGTGACATAGAACCTATTGCATTCAGTTTTATGGTTCATTTAAGTATAATTGGGATGACATAAAACATTTTGCTTTTTAAATGTTAGTAAACGAGCAGTTTATAGGATAGTATTAAATTATAATGTTACAATTAGTAACAACAAAAAAAGGAGGATATACCTATGTAGGTATTTACTAAATATAGTAGGTTATATCTTTATAATAAAAAGACGTCTTTAGGAATATAAAATTGTACTTATGGGCAATTATTCACTAGGTAAGTTGGTATTGACTTATAATTTTTGAATGTGCGGGCAGTCCAGAGAAGAGGAAGAGGAACAATTATTATGGTCCAGCAAGTCGTAAAATGGATGGTAATCGTTCGGGATCAAGGGTTTCATCTCTTGTAGATGAATAAATTTGGTTAAGTCGATGGGCAAGTTCGACGTGTACAAGGCCGATGTTGTCATGCCAATATTCGATAGCCGCCTAGGCAAATAATCATACGCGTGCTCAAAATTAAGTCTGTATTTAATTTTACCTTCCGGTAAGTATTGTAGTGCACAAATATCAGTGACAACAGGATCACCCTTTTTGTTTCCTGGCCTTATGCTTGAATATTTGCCGCCATCAAATTTAATGAAGTCGGTGAAGTTCAAGAATATCACATTATACGTATCCTTCCTGGCACTTTTCATGATATTAATATAGTCGCCTGGAATATAAATCTCGCGATGTGGAGGTAGCTTCCTTTCGATGGAACTGTGGATTGAGTCCACCTCCATTTGGGTATGGCCAACTTCCAGGTACTTTTGCTCTATCGTTATGTTTTTTTCGATTGCTAATTCGAGTAGCGCGTTCGCCAATTTGACTGATCGGTTTTGGTAGCAACACCCATCACTCCATAAAATAATTCTGGAGGCATTTGACTTCTCAAGCTCAGATCTTAAATGCTTGATTAAAATGGAAGCAAACACATTGCTATCCAGACCACCAGCACCCTCATGCCACAGATAGCAAAACACCTCCTTAGTCTTCAAATAATAATGCGTGTAATTATGAACTTTCAGCTTGGTTTTATAATAAGTGGCTGATGCTTGCATCCTTGGACATAACAGCATTGGACAGTGGTCTAAACTTAAAAAGTAGGCTCTAATAGGTGACCAATTTAATCACAATGTATCAATGCATGGCAAAAGAGAGAGCCATCTTGTTCCCACATGGCGTTTAATTTCATGAAAGTCTCCATCTACTGATGCTACAAATTTTTTCAGCTCCTCTCTTCTAACAGCAGAATGTGAAAAATGAGCATAAATTTTTAGAATTACGTTTTCTATGTCATGTGATAAAAAGCTCATGGCATGTCTTACGCAATTATGCACTATATGTGCATGACAATTTCCTTTAATCAAATTTGGTACCAAGTTTTTGATATTTGTGAATAAAGAATGATTGACACCAAAATTAGCATTTGTTTTATCAGCACTTAACCCAGATACATTATGAAAAGATAATTTGTATTGCTCTAATGACTTTTGTATTGCTTCAAACATACCATCAGCAGATTCATTACTATTTTCATAAAAATCTAATAATTTGTTTTCAATGCCATTTTTGGCCGTAAAATATTGTATCACTAATGGAAACAGTTTTATATTTTTTTTGTTAGATGCATCTGTTTGTAAGCAGTAAAACAAATTATCTGTATTAATAGCATCTATTACATTATGTAGAGAATATGGGCCCAGCACTTCTGTAACCAGTGCTTCCATTTTTGTTCTAGCTAGATGAATTGCTGTAGCTGTAGATGAATTGACATAAATAATTTTATTCAATTTTATAGTACAATCCATGCTATTGTAGGACAAATTATGTTTTACAGTGTGATATGTTAGGGCTAACTCAGATGCAACAACATTTTCTTTATCACTGCATCTAGACGATGTGGAAGCAGAAGAAGAATCAAGGAATTTCTCAAGTAGTCCAGATGTTTTCCTCATTTCTACTTTTGATTTGTGTAGTTTTGTTTGCAGATGTTGTTTAACCTGAAAATAATAAGAATAATCCCGTCACCTTTCCCATTACCTCCAATCACCAGCAAATAATTCTACATACATACTTGCAAAATTATTGAGAAAAAGCTGCATAATTGGTTTGAGTACACTTCAAAAACTCAAAAAGTTCTGCACCGATCGAGCTGAAATTTTAGCATGATATATAATCCGCACCAAGGATTGCTTTTATCTATTTTTTGCACAGCGAAGCGTGGCCGGGTAAATACCCGTGCGAAGCCGGGCGACCCACTAGTTTTAAATAAAATAAAATCATTTTATAACATAGCATAGTAGGTAAGTAGGTACATGTAGTTTGGATTTAGTGCAAGCATACCAAATACAATACACACACACACACACACACACACACACAGAAAATATATTTTTTTTTTTCTTACATGGCCTTTTCCTGCTGAAGCGATTGTAAATGTAATTCCACACAATTTGCATTTTCCATTATATTCGTTTTGTGGATCATTAGTTAACCAATCATGTTCGATTTCCCACTGACTTTTATACTTCTGCAATCGTTTATTTTTCTGCTTCGTTGTATCATTTTTTTTTGGACATTTTTTCGGTGTTACATATTCGCTATCTATTTGATCCGTTTCACTATCAAAACTACGTTTTGTAGGTGTATGTGGAGTATTCTTGTCCATGATTTACTTAGATCCATAAACTTTATAATCAGAATTCTTGTTGCACTCAAACCGCTTCGCACAAACAAACAAGAAATTATGACAGACAGAATGAATGACACACACTGCACTGACGTCAGACATTGTTGACATTTGAGGTTAGGTTGCGTTCAGAAATTGTTAAAAACGAGAGCTTCAGAGCGATGGACGCTAGCGAGTGGCGACATCGATTCAGCACTAATCGATAAATTTCTTTTAATACTACTAGTTACGACTAACCTTCAAAATCACAAAAAAATCGAATCATGTTAAATAAAGTATTTTCGCGTACTGTATTGTCCCTATAAAGTATAAAGTACAATTGTCTGAAATGTACGGGTGGCAACCCTAATTGGGACTGTCAGTTCGGGGCTGGTTACCCTGTTGATTAGCCCGGATATTTGGATGTGGACTGTCGGTTTGGGGCTGGTTACCCTGTTGATTAGCCCAGATATTTGGATGTAGACTGTCGATTTGGGGCTGGTTACCCTGTTGATTAGCCCGGATATTTGAATGTAGACTGTCGATTTGGGGCTGGTTACCCTGTTGATTAGCCCGGATATTTTTATTGGTGCCATTTCCTACAAATTGTCTCGTGCGGCACCCTCGCGAGACGTGTCGTCGTTTAAATCTTGCGCGGGATAATCTTCGTCGACAAGATCGTATTCCTCTTCCGAGGTTTCTCGGATGTGGTTTACCTTGTTACCACGGTGTTGGTAATTAGGCTTGGATTGAAATGTATTATTGTAAAACTCCCGTTTTACACAGTCCTTAATCTCGTGCCCAGCACTTTTACAGTAGCGACAGAAGAGTGTCGCTTCCGGTCTTTGGCTGGTTGTTCGTCGAAGCAGACTGTGTGGGAGGCCTCGAGGGGCCCGGTTTAGGCTTAGGACTACTGAATTTTGCTACTGTGTTTGGACACTTATATAAGCTCTGCTGGATACGTTCCTCAGAGATGGCCATATTAATGGCCTCGTTTAGCGTTTTGGGGGACCTACATCTCACAATGTTTGATATACGTGGGTGAAGCCCCATTAAGAAATGGTGGAGGGCTAAATCCTCCATTGCCGCAACTCGGCCTGGCAATTCTTTCACTCTATAACTCTCAATTCTATAACTAATTTAGTTCTAATGGAATAATTAATTACTGATAAATACATACGACGTTATCGCTTGGGCGTTCGGAGGCAAAAGAGAAAGAGCTAAGAGTGAGTCGGTCCACGTTACAAAATATGACAGCCCAGCCGATACATATGTCAACGTCATGTCAAGATTGTGTGGAGTACCATGCATATATTGCTACATTTTAACACTACCCCTTAATCCACACAATCATCATGTCATTAATACAAAACAACACAACAATCTTAACAATATGATATCTCAGTCAATAGGTACATAACAATTTATAGAGATACCACATAAATACCTACTACAATACTATTACATAAAAATACCTACTAAATTATCAAATTCTTACATTCATATCATTTACAAACTTGTGATGTTTCATAACACACAAAGGTTTAGTAAGAACATCTGCTACCATACTCTCTGTCTGTAGGTATTTCACTTTTACATAACCATTTTGAACCAGATCATTTACAAAATGATACCTTATATCTATGTGCTTAGTGCGTTTATGACAATATTCTTTAATCAGTAATAATTTTTGGGCAGACTGGTTATCATTAAATATCGTCACTTGATACAATTTCGGTATGATTTCAGACAGAAAACTTCTTATAAAACAAATATCTTTACATACATCTGTTATTGCTAAATACTCTGCTTCAGTACTAGAAAGTGCTACACAACGTTGTTTACGAGATTCCCAGTTAATCACATTATTTCCTAGTTTTACAACAAACCCAGTATAGGACCTTCTATCATTGGGGTCATTAGCCCAGTCAGCGTCTGCAAAAGCAGTCAAATTCAATTGACCTCCTTTATGAAAATATAAAGAAAAATTAATTGTACCTGCTAAATATCGCAAAACCCTTTTAGCTGCCTGCCAATGTGTTACATCAAAACAGTTGTTAAACTGGCTTAATTGACTACAAGCAAATGAGATGTCAGCTACCTAAAGCATTACCTGTCTCAAAGTCATCAAAGTACAAAAAGACAAAAAGTTCGGATTACTATAGAGAGATAAAGCAAAACCTGTTGCTGAATCTTGCAAAACTTTCAAACAAGTATCTACTATTTCTGAAGAATTATTAATTATTGTATTTGCTGGCAACACTTTTGAAAATTGAGAAATACCACATTGTTGTAAGGTTACACTTTGTTTAGTTCTACAAAAATGTTCTAGTCGATAGTCGAAATTTTTTGATTGAAGTTGATCTACACAGTTTGTATTTTGTTGTTGGGATTCGCTATGCTCTTGTAATACGTCTTCAAATTCGTCACAATCAATATCGCTATCGCTACCGTTTTGAGATAAAAATTGACTGTCCACGACGAAGCATTGTTCCTGATGACATTCCAAATGAGTCAGTAGGTGGCGTTTAAAGCTTCTTAAATACTGAAATCGTCTATGACATTCAAACTGTGCACACTCATATTCTGCTAGATCATTATGTTTAAGTTTAAAGTGGAGAAACAAACTTTTAATGGATTGTAAGTCTGTATTACAAGCATAACAGCGATAAGTTAATACCATTTTTAATACAAGATCAAACCTGAGCTTACACGTATTATCTCAGAACAGAACCTATCAATCTAAGGTAAAAATCATATGAGGTCGGCAATCAAAGGCGACACGCTTGGAAACTTTACGTCTTGAGGTGTTCTTATTTCATAAAAGTAATGTTGTAAAAACATCCACTGCTGATGACATTCGGCGGGGTATTTTACGTCAAATACCTGGAATATTTTGAAACATATATCCATTGCCTGCAGAAGCCGCTCAATTTGGAAAGTCACGTCATCAAAGTTGACATAGAACGTTTGTAGGCTTTCGATATTGGGTCCGACGCAAACGACGATAGGTTGGCAGGTCAATTTTTTTTCCCGGTGAACGTCTCGCCGTGTTGCCAAGCTGTTTGCGATTTCAGTTTGAGTCTGAAAACAAGAAACAACTGTTAAAACTATTCTAAATAACAATCCCGAAAGCAATGTATTTAGATTAATCGAGAACACAATATTACGAATGCTAATATTATATATATGTATTTTATACCACTCCTTCTGTCTCTCAGGGCATGTCAATCAGTGAGTGGTAATGTAGCTTTATATAGTATAATATATATATATAATACGTATATATATTATATATATTATATATTATATATATAATACGTATATATATTATATATAGATACTAGCGGCCCGGCCCGGCTTCGCACAGGTCCACATTTATTTTTTAAATATTTTCTTCAATTCGAATGGAACTGAGAGTACAAATACCATCAAATGTTTGACAGAAAGTAAGTGGTCAACTTTTATATGGGAAAATGGAATTGTCGTTTTACTCCATCTTACTCGCAAGTTCTCCTTGGTTGCTCACCGTTTAGACCTACCCTGGACTACAACAAACATTTTAAAACCAAAATCAGCTCGATCGGCACAGCCGTTCTCGAGTTTTAATCAGACTAACGAACAACAATTCTTTTTATTTATATATAGATATATATATATATATATATAGAAGATTATATATTATAGGATATCTGGGTGTATACAGGGTGTAACATAATGTCCCTAAAAGCCCGAAAGGGGGGTATTCTACACGTCATGGCGAACAACGTTTGTTCTACGACTTTTTAAATAACGTAGTTTTTCATTCATGAAATGAGATTGACAATACGGAATCCAATACGGAATCGTCTTGTATTTTTGATTTCTTGGGTTTCTTTTTTTAACAGCCGCCGCTGATTATTGTAGCGATCTACAAGTTTTCCTCGGGCCGGAATTGTTTTCCTATTCGAGGAAAACCCAGGAATATAGTAAGTTTCCTAAAAAAAATTAAAATTCTTAGACCCACTTGTTAAACGTTACTCTTGTTTTAGAAGTTGGTTAAATTACTGATATTGCCGTACTGATACTACCGTAGTACAGTCAGCATCAAAAGTTGATGAATACTTAATTATAATCAATTAATTGGTAAAGAAAGATAAAATTATTACAGGTGCAAACGATCTAGAGACCAGGTCAAATCAAACCAATCAACCCATCAGTGCTAGTCGGAAGCGTCCCCAAGACGCTGGCAGCATTGCCACGTTGAGCACCTAGCAATGCTGATGCGCTGCACCTGATACTCACCAGCCCAAACGCGAGGGTCACGCGTCTTCGATAAGACGCTTGATGTCTAACATACAATAATATATTTATGAATATAATATAATATATTTCATTGAAACTAAGTAGGTATGTCCGATCATCATTTTTTTTTTTTTTTTTTTTTTATACAATATAGGCAGCCGTTTGACCACAATCTCACCTGATGTTAAGCAATGATAATTCATTTACTTTGAGGTTGACTGTACTTATAATTAAATACCAAAAATACAATGAATTTCATTTATATACAACGCTACGCTACTAATACTACTAATACGCGACGCGACTTTTTAAAATCTACGTCGCGAAAATGTTTTCCACAAATAAATTTTAATTGATGCAGTTTTTCAATTGGTATATACGCCAGGTCTTCATTACCTGCCGCCTTCATCCACTTTTTACACCTAAAAATAAAATAAAATTATCGATATAATTGTCGAGGTCGCACCACACTATTTTTATAAACAAACAGGAAAATATTAAATTGCTATAAATCTAAGATATTTTGGCCCTAAAAGATATGTTGGACTGATAATTCAACTCATTTTCTACTTACCGACATTCGTTCAGCGGAAATCGAGCCATAAAAAAGCGTTTTTTTCCATCTTTTCGCTCCGACCTTAAACCACATATTATTTCACACTTTTTGTACTTCATTACTTATAACAGACCCTTAGGAAAATCAATATCCTATCAGATCACTTATTTATCATAAATAAACCACAAAACCAACACGAAACAAAGTAAGCACAACAAACCAAATGGAGTTCAAAATTTTCAGAATTGACTTGTTTACATCAGAGAGCGAGAACGATAGATTGCGGAAGGGAGAAAAAGAGATCCGTCATTGAAGAATGACCCTGTTTCATACATTTTTTTTGTTTTTTCTACTTGCACCAGACTGGTTGTCAATATCAAAATATTCAAACGAACAAAGTTGAGGTTATTTATGTTTTTATTTTATTATTCGTGAAAATGTCTGAAAAAAGGAAACGTAGCCCGAATTGGTTGTTTTCGGAGAAAAGATTACTGTTAGAACTGGTAGAAAAACATTTTAGTGTAGTAGAAAATAAAAAAACTGACGGTGTTACGATGAAACAGAAGCTGGCTGAATGGGACATTATATCGCATGAATATAATACCCAAACAACCCACTGCTCTCGTTCAGCTGAAAATTTAAAGACACAATGGGAATCCTTGAAGAAAACTGCGAGAAAAGAAGAATCTTCTCTCCGGATTCATAGAATTCAAACAGGTTGGTTTTTGTCCTACCTTTAGTAGTATAATCAGTTATTTTGGTGGTTATTTTAGATCCGAGGTACCAATATCATCTATATTCTTCATCACTGTCAGAATCTTCAATCATATTTCGTAAACGCTCCATTATCACGAAAATACAAAAACTTAAATGAACCACACCGTCTATCTATGAAAACAGCTGTTTTGTCAAATGTAGCAGCCGCCATTAAAATATTCGACAGATAACTTGTATTGTATATACCATAGATTTTGGCAGTGTAACGATTTATTCTCGGATAGACAAGTTATTCCTGTAATAAGACTTGGTAGAACAAAAAGTTTCTTATCACTAGAGTAATTATTGATTTAATTCGCAGTAGAAGACTTATATAAATAGTTTGGTCGAATCCGCCCTATGTCAAGTAATTAGAAGAGAAAAATAAAAACAAAACAATAACTTTTAGCAGTCTTTATTAAAATCAATTCAATTACACTTATATTTATATGTTCGTTTGGACCAAATGCATTAAGTCCCTTTTTTTTGATCAGCAATACAGATCTTAGAACTGTACGCCGGTCTCAGAATTATCTCATTCATCATTATTGATCTCCTGTTTCGTCCTTTTCTGCAATCAGCTTCATAAACTTCAGGGTTTGTTTTGTCAAAACGAATCAGCTTTAATACGGATAATCTTGATAAATTGTTTAGTGCGAGTTCATCGGACAATATTTTCAGATCATAGAAATCGCTGTAATTTTTATAAAAAATAATTTGTTCGTTGACGGCAAATGGCTTTCCAGACTTCTTTGCGTTTCGTATTATCTGCACGTAGTAATTCGGCGTGTATATCGGGCCAGATTTTTAGCCTTTTTGAACGACCTTTCAATTATTGAATGAGCACTGTCGCCCTCATTTTGGGTGTGTCCACGTATAAGGAAATTGTACGTTATGGAATTTATGGGCACTGTATTGACTACGAAGTAATACATAGCCATCAAGAATGTTAAAAGTATTAATTAAAACAATTAGATTTTTCTATAAACTGAGGAAGAGCAACTACTTATTATACATTTTCAAAATATTCACCGGTTCTTCTGTTGCCCACAGCAATTGTCAGAATAAAAAATAACGTCACAATTAGGATTTTCTTGGGCTACTTTTTGCAGGAACTTATATACGCAAGTCCCAATTTCAATGGCACCTCGCTTACCTAGTCCTTCTTGCAAAAAAAAACACGATGTTGTCTTTTTCATGTCCGACCGCCATCGATAAACTCCCGAGAAGTGTTGGCTCTTAGGTAGTGACTTTCTACTCTTGCAATGGTTTTTATATTTGAACGAATAGATTCCTTAATCTCGGGGCTTATCCTATTTTGATGATTATGTTTACCTCTTTTGTCTTCTAAGGGCCGATTTTTGAATCATCAGATAAGAGCTGGAATAACAATCTAACGAATATAGTTACCTGGCGGTTTATCAGTCTGATAATTGGCCGCCTATTTTTCAATTGTCATTTATTCTATGGATAACCTATCTTACCGAATATTTCAACTCTGGCAACTAACACTTCTGAGAGATGAAACAAATATATTGCACACACAAGCGTTAGAGCAGGACAGACCGTTGTACTCATTTCCGTCAGTTGTGTTGGTGTTGTGAACTGTTGTGTGATTGTGTGGTTATTTTATTTCGGTTCGAAGTCAACATCTATTTGTTCCTCTGTTATGATTATGAGTTTTACAATGGAATCTCGCAAAAGAGAGCGTTCGGCAAATTTTGCTACCGCCGAGGTTCAATTACTCGTAAGTTTGGTTGAAAAATTTAAACATATCATCGAAAATAAAAAGACCGATGCGGTGACGAATAAAGATAAGGATGCTGCATGGAAGAACATTGAGAATGCTTTTAACTCATGTGGAATATCAACAAGTGCCCGCTCATGGAAAACACTGAAACTGAAATACGAGGGAATAAAAAAGACCACGAAGAAAAAGTCCTCTCTGCAGAGGCAAGAGACGTACAGAACTGGAGGGGGTATTTTTGAAAAAAGTTGTCACCCCAGGTGAAACACGAGAACGTCCCAGATAATGTTAATGAAACAAATAAGTCTGACAACATCTCGGAAACAGAAGAAATTAATAAAGCAAACGAAGAACCTGGTCAGATTATGGAACAAAGTAGTAGTGACAGACAAAAGGAAAGACAAAATTTAGCCCCTCCGAAACGCAAGGCAATGAAAAGAAATTTGAATGAAGTAGACACCAAAATGATTGAATACATGAATGATCAGTTAAAAAAAAGTAAAAATGAGCTTCTTGCTAACTCATTCTTGATTTGTGTAGCTCTTCTCGCTATGATTCGTTTTTTTGATCTTTTGTTACTGCTTAATTAACTCTGCGAGCCTCTCTTCCTCCATTGTGATCTTTGGTAAATCTGAACCAGTTAGATATCACTTCATGTATTTCAGAATCTGTTGCTTTTTCTGCTATTTTGTTTTGTCGCACTGCATCTATAAATATAAAAAGACAAGTTACGAAACGAACCACCTAGTCTGATTCTTGATGAAGTGGTCCTAATAAAAGGAAGATAACCTACCTCTTATAACTTTCATTAATTTTAAATCCTTTAATGGTAGCTTGTTATTTTTTCCTGTCCAATTGTATTGCAAAGCAAGTCTGTTACTGAATAGTTTCTCTAAAATTCTTCTTATAATGACAGCTAGCTTGTTTCCACCCACTACGCTAAGATGAGTAACCTGTAATTAGAATAAATACTAATAAAACTAAATGTCTACTAAACACAATTTTTACATTTATGTATTTTATGTTTTCGAGGTTCCTACGAGTTATCAGGAGTCAATGAAAACACTTGAATATGTTGACACATGTAGGTAGGTATATTTCATCTGCAATAGTATCGAACCTACGACCTACAACTCTACTCGCGACTCTACGACTCTTCTCCGCGCCTGTGGGGTGACGACTGGCCGCATACCTAACGTTTTGCTGAATCGCAAACTGCGTTCACTCGTAGGTATGTAACCTGTGTCGCTACAGTAACCTTCCCATTTTGAGAGAAAAAAAATTTATCGTACCTAAATCAGAATACAATTCAATTCAATCAAGGTTAAAACTTTAAAACTAAAACGACTTACAAGTGCGCAACATATCGCACAGCGAGCGCATTGCTGACAACGCTTGTAACGCGATCCTTCAGCTATGGCTACACCTACGCAAGTACAGTCGGCAAACAAAATCAATACTTACAAATACGAGTACAGTTGCCGAATGGAAATGATACTTAAATTATCTATCCATACAATATTCAACCTCAGGCGCGGTAGAGAAAAACAAATACAAATTATTTAAAACACTGGGCATAAAAACAAATGTAAACAAATTAAATAGTGTAACATAAGTACGCTATCATAGAACATAAACGTAATACAAAAAAATTACTTAGTTGAACATATTTTTAAGTGTGTTACCTAGGCACTTCACTGTTTGAATGTAACACTAACCAAACACCGAACGTAAAAAATTTTTGGGGATTATAGTTACCAAATGTTTCCCATTTTCGTCAATATATATTTCGATTTTATTTAGAGCTTCATGATCATCACATGGTAATGTTATCCCTTCTGGAAGAGACAGTTCAATTCCAGTGACAGGCCCAGAAGATGGAAGTCTTTGCAATATTTCATGCTGGGATATTTGCAGATCTTTTATGTCACTTTCAATACGAGCCAAGTGCTTTGCAATCACATCTAAAATAGAAAAAAAATTAAGAACTAATACACTAATAATTTTAAAAATATCTAAAATACCTACTTTTGTAAAAAAATGTGTAGCAAAAAAAAATATAAAAAATTTCAAGTGAGAGTTAGGCCTCTCTCTCTAAAAGAACACCCTGTTACCACCCACTATACTATTAGACCAATCAGAATCTACAAGTTTTTAGTTTACTTATTCTTACCTAAAGCATGTGATTTATGTACAGTCAATTCATCTTGAATTGGTGTGAGAGTCAAATCCAGTGTACCTTAAAATAAAATTTTAATTAGGTTTTCATAGACTCAACATAATATTAAACACATAGCGTCAGAAATAAAAATTTAGAATTTATTGACTTATCCTTAGTTCGGCCCTGGATTATTGGATTTGGCTGCTGTCATTTGATTGTTAGTTTCAGGCTCATGGATAGACAAAGTCATACCATGATGACCTTCGGATGATGCCATCATGTCTGAAAAAGTAAATCTGTCGTTAGGGTTAACGTCAGATTAAAGAAAGGCACTTGCAATAAGTGCGATACTTTGACGCAAAAGATTAAAAACAGCACTTCCATCGATGAGAAGCTGGTATTCGAAAAAGAAAAGGAAGATCACCTGAAACGCGCACATGAGTTACGACAGCAAATGAATGATGATCTATCCAGGGCCAAAACGGATAAAACGTTTGAATGCCTCACGTATGATTTGGAAAAGACACTTCCGCTTCCACGCATCCCAACCAATATCGTGTTTTACAAGCGTCAGCTATGGCTGTATAACAGTGGGATTCATAATGGATCTAAAAACACTGGCCATTGCAACGTGTGGTTGGAAGGGGAGGCAGGCCGAGGAGCATAAGAGGTCGGTTCGTGTCTAGTGCATTATATAAAAAATAACATCGACGCAAACGTCACAGAGCTAGCACTTTGGAGCGATTGTTGCGGAGGCCAAAATCGTAACATCAAAATAGTATTGATGCTGAAAGCTCTATTACATTCACACCCGACTCTGCAAACAATACGTTTGAAATATTTAGAGTCTGGGCACACATTTCTCCCGAATGATACAGACTTCTCAAAAATCGAGTATCAGCTCAAATATCACGAGAGACTATATACCGCCGAAGAGTATATAAATGTTATAAAATCCTGCAAGAAGAAAAATCCTCTTATACCTTATAGAATGCAGAAGGGAGATTTCTTGGGAACATCCAAAATAGAAAAGAAAATAGTCAATAGAAAAGTATTTACAACTAAAGAAAAAGTCAACTGGATAAAAACCAAAGAAATTTTGATAAAAAAAGATTGTAAATATTCCATATTTATGATAATAGACGGGGAAGAAAAAGAGATTAATATAAAAAAACCGTTAAAGGAAAAATAATATCTCATATTACGGAAAACGATTTCATTTGTCTTTGGCCTGAGGGTAAAGAAATTGCCCAGGCTAAATTAGATGACCTGAAATCAATGATGCACCTGATTCCAAAAGACTGCCAGAGTTTTTATAAAAGTTTGAAAGGAATGCATTTTGTGGATCATTGTCTAAACTTTAAAATTACATAGCTCCAAAGTAACATTTTGTGGATTGAGTCCTTTCAGCTTAACTACGTCCAGTTGCACTTGGCAAATAAATTAAGACAGGCTCATATTGATTATATTAAACAAAAAATGAAGGTGAAGTTGGCGTCCCAGCTGTTTAGTCAATCGGTGTCGGATGCACTAATGTTTTGTCGGAATGACATCAAATTGAAAGAGTTTGCAGATTGCGAAGCAACGTGCGAGTTTATTTGTATGTTCAATAATTTGTTTGATTTATTGAATTCCCGAAATCTTAATTCATTCGGGTACAAACAAGCAATTCTGCCAAGAAATCTTGAGAAAATATATCAGCTTATAGAGGACGGTATAGAATACATAAAAAGTCTTAAAAGCACTTCAAACTTAAACTCAAGTGATTTAATTATCGATTCTCAAAGAAAAACTGGGTTTTTGGGATTCATTATTTGTCTACAATCACTTAAAAATCTTTGCAAAGATTTGCTTGCACAAGACTTGTACATACAAGTTTTCTCAAGACCACTTGGAGTTGTTTTTTGGCACAGTGCGATCCATGGGGGGCTTCAATAACAATCCTTCTGCAAAGCAGTTTAGAGCTGCTTATAAAAAACTACTAATTCACGCCGAATTCAAAGCTGCAGAAGGAAATTGTATACCTTTAGAAGACATACCAATTTTAAATCTCACGAAAAAATCTAACTATGTGGATAATATAAATAAATCCCTTGCTAAACATAGGTTGATTGAAGATTTGGACGAAATAACTCAAAAAGAATCTTTAAATAATGATGACCACTGTTACCTCAACGACCCGAGTCGCCTTACAGAATATGTTTCTGAGGTAATTTATTTACTATAATATATTATTTATTCACAAAGAAAATTACAACTAATACAGTATTTACAATATTTACAAAATACACATGGAACAGTTGAGCTATCTACAAACCGTTGCAAACGATTTATAGATAGCTCAACTGGTCCAAATCAGTACCAATCGGAAGCGTGCCCAAGACACTGGCTGCATTGCCGCGCTGAATAGCAATGCTGATACGCTGGCCTAGATAATCACCAGCCCTCGGGTCACGCGTCGCTTCGACTAGACGCCCTGAAAGAATTTTGAAAACCCGGAGGGCCTCGGTACCCCACGGACCTAGAGTCTCGACCCCAAGAGGCACAAATGTGTAGGCCCTATCGAGACCTGCATACTTGCGCCTCTTGTGGTCCTCGGCCAAATCTGCCGCCGCACCAGCCTTAACGGAAGTCCTAGGCAGATGTGAAGGAGCAAGGGTATCGACGCAAGTAGCGTCCCACACCAAAGGCCTTCCCAACTCCCAAGGAACAAGAGTCATACCGTCAGGCCGTTTGCCATCGTCACGCAGCAGACCATTCGGCTCAAGAATAGCTGCCACATTCACGCTGGTAAAAGCCCGGCGGATGATATCGTTAAGGCTAGCGTGGCGGGATATCCGACCGGCGGCTCTAGTGCACGATAATCCGTGGTGACCAAGCTGTTCGACAGCCGTACCGCACTGGCACCGATGAGGCGCACAGCACCGCGCACCCAACCGTAGACAGGTTGCAATACGGAACGTGACGGGATCCATTAGAGTACCAGTGTTATGAGAGGGAAGTGCTTGTAACCAGAAACCTGACTCCTTTTTAGAGACGGCTAACAGACGGGCACGATCTGCGGAGTTTGAACACGTTTGTAACAGAGAGTTCCGTGTTAACTCGCACAGAGGCCCGTCCCATTGCCGTTGGGACGAAAGAGATTTGGGGGGAGTGGAATCAGGACAAGCACTATGCCAAGCATTTCTAGCTTCGTCTAGATATGAAATTTTGAGATTCATGCCAGTGAGAGCCAAACGAGACGGATTTAGAATTTTTTCTACCAAAGAATTAGTGCTGTAGACGGAAGACAAGAATGCTGGAAGGGCTACACTTGAAATTTTGCGAATACCTAAGCCTCCCAATCTGACAGGTAGGGAGGCCTGCGACCATGCCCTGTCATCCAAACAAATATTCAAAACCGATGATAATGTATTCTTTATTATGTTGTCCAAGCCTTCCACCAGCTCGCTGTGTTTCCACAGTTGACAACATCGTAAAGAGTATGTAAATTTAGGTACAAAGAGGCAAAACTTAATAATTGTAAAAGCCATATGGCTATTAATTTTGAGCAGTCTATCTGAAGTTTTATTAAAATTTTGAATTTTCTCATCTACAAAAGCCGGAAGAGACTCATCCATAATTGGTGAACCAAGGAGGCGAAGTGAACACTTATCTACAACTGTAATGTTAGAAGCCAAACTATTGAATTTATCTATAATATAATTTTTATCCAAACATTTATCAGAAACAAAGAGCTCACATTTTGAAAAATTTAGTTCCAAACCTATTTTCAGAAATTCATCAGTAATAAGTTTTAGATCACCAAAAACTGTGTCCACATCTCCACCCAGTGTTCCGTCATCCAAATACCAAACATTGAGTTTGGATTGGAGACGTTGAATAATTGGATGAATAGCAAGACTGAAAATGGCCGGACCTAGAGGGTCGCCTTGCTGGCAGCCAACAGCAGACGAAATGACATTGTTTCGGTAGATTAATTTAGAAGGTGAGGCATAACATTGCCAGAGAAATGGGTAAATTTCGGGAATTTTTTCTTTAATTTGATTTAGCAAGGCGCCCCTGTCTACTGAATTGAAGGCATTTTTGATATCTACCTTCAAAATAACCTCCCCATAATTTTGATCTAAAAAGGTTCGAAGGGAATGTACCGCGGCCTCACAACCACCTCGCGAGCCAAAGCCTAGCTGAACAGGTCGGAAATAGTCGCCTAGGTAATCGGCTTCTTTCCGACAGCAGACTTTAGCTGCGAGGCGGCGATAGGTGGTGCCAACGGCTATGGGTCTTATCCCGCCATCCTTCTTTTTGAGTGCGCAAAGGTTCGCACCGTACAAGAGCTCTGTGATCTCGCCGTTGACTCGACCTGACAACATCAGGTTGATCAGAGACGTCATGTCCCCCAGAAGGACTTCACCGGCATGGCCAGACCCACCAGACAGCAAGTCTTTTAGATGCTGTGGAGTCATAGCATCCAGGCCGCCAGCAGAGCCACTCTGGAACGACATGACGGCCCCAAGCACATCCTGGCTGGTCGTGTCCACGGCGTCATCACTATCTTGCGGTGGATCGGGGAGGTTCAGGTTTGGACCTGCGGGCGGATGCTTACTCTCAAGAGATATGAGAGTATCATTAGAATTTGGAGCTATCGTGTCGCTAGAAAACAAAATACGGGAGGCACCCTTGATGTCACCATCGCTGAGTTTACTCTCCACAAGTTTGTAGATAGTAGACTCAGCAATTGGTTTCTGAGATTTTGAATTTGTTTGTGGGTCCTGATTTGTATTCAAAATAAGCGTGTGCTCTCCGCGTGCACTGTACCTAACACAATTTTGTTTAATCCGAACTGTTAATGATAATTTATTGCCTAAATCATTCTGTACATGAAGTACTCTGTAAGGAAATATTAGCAAATGTTCCCAAGCTTGCTTCGTATTTTTAGATACAGCATTCCTAATGGCCTGTGAAAGAGCAGTAGCGACAGAGATGCGGGCACCTCGAGGAATACGTTTCAAAACAGGGGTTGAAATTTTGCACTGGCTAATCACTTTCCAAAAAGGTTGTAAATCAGGCGCAGAAATAGAATTTTGAATCGAAATATCTACCGCTCCTGCAACCGGTGCAGACAGCGGGATAACAGGGTTGCTGTGCATTCTTTTTTGATGAATTTTGAGGCCTCTCTGTCCCTTGAAGAAGCGGGCCTGGGGACATTGTGTGCACTCTACGAGAGGCGACACAGACACGATAGAATGGATCCCAGAAACATTCCTAATTGCATTCGATGGTTGTGTGCACTGTGCCATTACAATATTTATCCTTATTAAATAACATACAAGTAAAATAAATAAATACGCGATGACAGTCCGTCGGAGCGCAGACTCTGCCGGCACCAAGGCAACCGCGCTCCTCCCTGTTGACACAAAATAACAAGAGCTAAGTCTCTGTCAAAAACAACGTAAACAAACTACAATGAGAGAAACCACCTTTTCAATTTCTGTAGCGCGTAGACCGTCCCCGGTCTGGAAAACAATACCTGATGCGCCCCTGTAGGTGGTCTCCCGGCCCTTAGGCTCCACACTCCCCCAAAGGCTCTAAAACAAATATTTCTGAAAAAATACAAACAAAGATTAGTTCGCTCAGTGACAGTTTTTTTTTTTTTTCTGAGGTAATTTATTATATATCGGGATTTAAAGTAAGGAAAATAAAAAAAACTTTGATTTGCGAGGATTGTTTGTCTGCGCTAGAAGGTCCTAAAAGAAATTCACTGACTTCTATCAAAGATAAAGGAGAGTTAATTTACCCTTACGCCGACGTTCATTACATTTGTAAAATATGTGAAAAGGTTTTACGCAATTGTTTGATAACCACTCACCACAGCAAAATCAACGTCAAAGATGTACATAAAATGATAAGAAACGTGATCATGCAGATTATGGATTCAGCAAATCATCAAAATATATTCCGATGCTTGAATGAACATGTATTAGATTTTAACTTTGTGGAAAATCATAAACTACTTTTAATAAAATCTATATGTGAGAAATATTTGCAGCTCCGTATACATTTTGTAATGAAGCACGCTGTCACTGAAAGCAGCGTCAGAAATAAATATACAAAATTAATATTATTTAATGGTCATTAATATAAATATAAATAAAAAGAATAAAAATTACAAATTAAAACGCGTTTTATTTATTCCGCCATAAGGGTCAGGGCTTCGGGGCAGACAAAAATACAAAATCCTTGCACATGCAATTCATTACAGGACCTTAGTTTAATATAAATTGTATTAATTCATCCATCAATCCATCCTCGTCGCCGTCGTCGTCGTCACCATCGGCGTCGTCCTTGTTGTCGTCGTCGTCGCCGTCGTTGTCGTCATCGTCATCATCATTCATCATTATCAGCATATTGCAGTCCACTGCTGGACGTGCTGGACACAAAAGGACAGCAAAATCATAGTAATAGGGTTCCGTTTTTTACCCTTTGGGTACGAAACCTTAAAAAAGTACTCGATGCTTACAAAGTATCGATGTTTTCACCCGATACATCGAATGACATCGATGTACGGTTCTGATGTATCGAATCGAAAAAAAAACATCGATGTTAATAATTCTTTTAATTAAAATTCGAGTAATCGATTAATTTTGAATTAAGAAAAATCGATTCTTATTGTAGAGGTTAGAGAATTTTTTCAACCAATAAAAACTATTATTCGATAAAAAAATGGAGGTGATCCGAATATTTTTACCTGTGGTAAGCCCAAGCGACGCCAACAATTTGTCTCTTTCTATTCCACGCATTCACTCTCGCTCGGTGTCTTTCTATACCTAAAGGTAAGACCGCACTAGGGCGGAACTGCACTGCAGCGGAGCGACGACGACGCGACAGTTAAGCTTAGACCGCACTAGGGCGGAACTGCACTGCAGCGGAGCGTCGCGTCAGTTAGCTTCTATATTCTTTTACCTTGGAAAGAATATAGAAGCTAACCGACGCGACGCTCCGCTGCAGTGCAGTTCCGCCCTAGTGCGGTCTAACCTTTACCTTCAATATTCTTTCCTAGTAAATGTACTAGCCATACCGCACTACGCGGCAACGGAACTGCACTGCAGCGGAGCGTCGCGACAGAGTTGGGCAACTACAGAAAACTACCGTTGGCACTTGGTTGGCTCATAGTAAAGAATTTGTGTTAGTATTCCAACCGAATTTCTCGGTAGGGCATTTGTAGGGGAATCGTGATTGTTTTCAGTTGGGATTTTATCAGAAAACTACCGTTGGCACTTGGTTGGCTCAAAGTAAGGATTTTGTGTTGAATTGTGGATGATTTTGGTTGGGAATACAGTTGATTTATTACAGTTGGGCCAGCGTTGGCTTACTGTATAGAAATTTCGTCGGCAACCGAACCAAAAACATATGTTGGGCCATCATTGGATAGTCGTATGTATTTACGGTTGTTAAAACAACTATTATCAGTAGTTGGGCCAATGTTGGGAGATTGTTTAGAAATTGTCGTATTTAAATTTGAGTTGGCTGTTCGTTGGCTCGCTGTAGGCAATGTCACTACCACTTCCCAACGTGATCCCAACCGTTGGCAACCGTTGGCCAACACAAATTGCTACTAGGGACGTGTGCTCGACGTGCATTTCTATAGATGAGCGTCTAAAATCCGAAACCGACACATCTAAAAGAAACGAGTTGATGATTGAGAAAAGAATCCATCGACTAAAATATAAAGCCTGATCAGTCGGCATACTATAGCCGGCAATTTAGCTTTTATCATTTTGCCATAGTATTGGGGAATTCAAAGGCGAAACTTACGAAACAAAATGTACAGTCATACTACTGGGAAGAAACTGTTAAAATAAGGATCAGAGGTCGATGTAATTAAACATTATTCTTGTTAGATGTAGTTTTATAAAAGTAATGGAGGCAAAATTGACATTAGAAGTAACATAACATTTATAAAGTTTTGACAGTTCCACAGATAATAGCAGACGAATATAAAAGTTTAACACTGCCCCTCGATTGAGAATCTTCAGATCTACAATCGTCACATTTACATAGATATAAACATGAATGACAAATTACTTACTAATGTACTTTACACAATATTTAATATATTTTTCATAATATCAAGTTTTTCACCGGACAAAGCTTTGGTGAATAAATCTGCTACATTACTGTGTGTTGAAACATATTCAACATTGATTAATTTTTTAGAAATTATATCTTTGGTAAAATGACATTTTATATCGATGTGCTTGGCACGTTTACTATTTTCATATGATGTAGCTATTTGAATAGCACCCCTATTGTCCATATATAATATACATGTCACATCACTTTTGTTTGCATTCATATCACTGTAAAGTCCTTTAATGTAAAGTAAGTCACACACACTGGTCGCTGCTGCTATGTACTCAGCTTCTACAGTTGACAATGAAACGCAGGCTTGCTTTCTAGAGAACCAGGCAACAGGACATCCGTTGTATAAAGTTGTTTGTACTCCTTCAGGTGGTTTGATGTATACTTCGGACTCTAACATCCCATTTAAAAAAGCTGTAGGTACATCAAGTTGTCTTACATTCCACCCTTTCTGTATTGCATGTGCGAGGATTGTTCGGACTGAGGATATTCTTGCTACTGGAGCATAATTTTTCCCAAAATCAGAGTCTTCTTTCTGCTGAAAACCTTTCACTACTAATCGAGCCTTTTTCAGATTATTTTCTTTGGTCTTAAAAATCCATTTTGTGTCAATTGCTTTTTTGTTGTCAGGTAAATCAGTTTCTGTCCAGGTGTTCATTTTCTGTAGAGCGGGACTCGCCTTCGCCTCGCCAATTGTAAGTACATATTGTTATATTTTATCAACCTACACCGAACACCTTAGACAAATGTACAATTGGCTTATGTTGATCGCAATTTTTCGCCTTATAGGTCGAGGTCGCGATCGCCGATCCGGGTGGCGCCTCGCCAATTGGACTCGTAAGTATTATTATATTATATCAACCTACACCGAACATCTTAGACAAATGTACAATTGGCTTATTTTGATCGCAATTTTTCGCCGTATAGGTCGCCGTCGCGGTCGCAGATTCAGGATGGAGTCGTGATCGGAATTTACGACCACAACGGCGAAGAGATCGTCGGTGATGAGTTTGTTGCCCCCGACGCCCATGCCCTGTATGTGCCTGAGCGATTGGAAACAGAGAGAGAGAGTGTGAGTGGTAGGAGAGAAAGAGGAGAGAGTGCCAGAGGTGTTGTAAGAGGTAGAGCGCGGGGTGGACGTAGAGGGCGTATTAGTGGGCGTGGGCGCCGGGGACGAGGTGTCGGAGGGGGACGTCGTCGTAGGGACGTTGCTGGAGCGGCGTGGGAAATCGGTCACCCATTGGAGGAGATATGGGTGACCGATGACGACGTCCCCCTCGAATTGCGTGAAATGGCGAGGGATGTTGTGAGGAGGCGACAGAGGACTGCAGAAGAACAGAATGCCAACAGAACCGCCAGTGAAAGAAGGAACAGGATGGACGAAGAGAATGACAGCGAGAGCGATGAATTTGAAGATGCCATTGATGGGAGCAATAATTCGGACTTTCAATGGTCTACTATGGACTCTTTCCATAGTAGCGAAGAAATTTTTCTACCGGAGCGTACTGGTTCGGTTGTTTCGCATACATCGCCGTACGATGCTTTCATGTCGTATTGGGATGAAAGCATCCTACAGGTGATTGTGGAAGAAACGAATCGCTATGCCCCAAAAATTTCTTCCCCTAGCTTCCTTGCAGAGTGGTATCCCACTAACGCCCACGAAATTCTTTGCCTGTTTGCGTTTTGGATGATGTTGGGTATCGTTCGGCAATCTAGTGAGAGCGTCAGACGCTTTCTTCCATGGTGGTACCAGTCGTTTCTAATTGAGTGATCAGGTTGTCAAATTGTAGAAAATGGTCTTGGAGGCTTTGACCACTAGAACACTTCATGGCGATAAGCTTCTTTCTTAGGAACAGCTTGTTAAATACACTTTTTCTCTCAAAAACTTCTTCTAGAGATTGTAGAAAATGGTCTTGGAGGCTTTGACCACTAGAACACTTCATGGCGATAAGCTTCTTTCTTAGGAACAGCTTGTTAAATACACTTTTTCTCTCAAAAACTTCTTCTAGAGATATGAGCATTTCCGCCGCTGTTTTGCACTTTTTTATAATATTCAAATATCGATCAGTAACACACTGTACGATAATCGACCGAGCTTTTGCATCACTTTCTACGTTTTCTTTGTTTCCCTTGTCATACTTGTCTAGGATGCTTGCAAGGCTTCTTTCTTCCAACAAAATCTTTGCTCGAAACTTCCAGTTGGAGAACGATATGTTGTCGTTGTGTTTTGGGAAGTTACACGTTCCCGACGACGTCATTTTATACTTTCTTTTGATCAACCACGCTCTGCTGTTAAAATAAGGATCAGAGGTCGATGTAATTAAACATTATTCTTGTTAGATGTAGTTTTATTGTATTGCGAGTCACACGCGTTTTTGGAAAAAAGTGAAAAAGTAATGGAGGCAAAATTGACATTAGAAGTAACATGACATTTATAAAGTTTTGACAGTTCCACAGATAATAGCAGACGAATATAAAAGTTTAACAGAAACAACGCATGCTAAGGGAAGCAATGAAATCATAAGCGCAGTGTATAACTTCTTGCTGCAAGTGACTTTAAATGAAGAAGTCAAGATTTTGAGAGTAATTTCTGATGGGTGTTCCGGCCAGAACAAAAATATAGGGATGGTCGCTATGCTTGGAAAGTGGCTATACACGGATGCTCCAAGACATATTCAAAAGGTGGAATTAATATTCCCTGTCGTCGGCCACTCGTTTATTCCTCCCGATAGTTTTTGCAAAAATTGAGAAGACTCTTAAGACTAAGGAGGTCATAACTTCACCTTTGGATTATGTATCGGTATTGGAAGAAAACGCGACATGCACAAATCTGGCATCAATTCCAGTTTAAGATTGGAAAAAAGGTAATAATAAAACCAACAACCGGTTGGCATTTTTCATTTTTGAAAAGTAAACGCTTTTTTTGACCAGGACAAAGACAGATAATGTTTTGGTACAAGGCGAGGTAAATTATAATAGCGAAATAAACGAAAAGAAAGTAATTACTAAGAAGAATAAAAAAATTACAATGATACAACCCGGACTGATTCAACCTAACAAAATTATACCCAAACGGGCTAAACTACAAGATGTTGTCAAGCTCTTGACGACCCACTTCGGTAACAACTGGCAGGAAATGGAAATATTAAAGTATTACAAAAACATTCAAGAAAGAGTGCAGACTCAGAATGTTGACAATTTGTATGAGGATGATGGCGGTTTGGAAGATACATGTGATCTGTGTGAGGGTGGATTTGAGGAAATTGGTTCACATGTGTAAATTGGTCTGATTGGCAAGGATTTTGTTACTTAGTGATTATAAAAGTAAGAAGTGATTTTTGCCCTTAATAATTTGTGATTTTTTCGATTTTTGCATTAAGGCTTTCTTTTGTATTATAATATAACTCTTGACCACGTTGATGTGTTTTTTTTTATTTCATCTGAGGTATTTTACCCCTTCATCATAATTTCCAAGCACCTAACTACCTATTTACACTTTAATTTATTTCATAACGCTATCCAAACAACAAAGATATCCTAAATAATTTTCGATGCAAAATCCGGTAAAATGTCATCTGTCAATAACAAAACCCTCTATAATGACAAGTTAGTTGCAAAACCCGCTAAAGTGATTTTATTTTTGTCTACAACTTTTTATTTGTTTTTATTATTGTCTATGGGTTTCTAGATTATGTTTGCCTATCCTTTTACGATGATTTAAACACTAAATTCAAATTATTTTCTTTAGTCTGAAATACCTCAATCGATTTTTTTAATTTGCGGCAAAACGGATAGAATCGTTATAGCGGATATTGCTATTAGACGCCTCATATGTGAAAGCGCCCTAATTCCATTACCAAATGTACCAATGTTCTCACAATGGAATTTTACACATGAATTTGCAAATATCATGCAATCATGGGTGGAGCCAGGCCAGCGTGCAACTATATCTTGGAATTTTAATTCTGCTGAACACATTGCTTGCACATTAAATGAAAAAAAGCCTTTTCTGTTCCTAAATTCCTCTGCTGTGTTTCCACTGGGCGACTGGATCCTAATGTGGGTGCTATATATAGCTGAGATGACTCTAGGGAAGCTAGCTATTTTATAAAATTCTTCCTGAGACCTTCTGATGTCTTCATCGCTTCTCGGCAACTTTATAAAAGTTGGCCTTAAAGATGCTATAGCTTCTGTAACTCTTTTTATAATACAGCTGTAACGTTGTACTAAGCATAAGAAATAAATGGTTTATTTACAGAATAAAAACTAAAAACATAAACTTAATCTAAATATTTACAACTAGCCGTCTCCCGCGGCGTTGCTCGCGTTAGAGTGTGACTTTTCAAAATTCCTTTCTTAGTCCGCCCCTACACTATATAAGGAACCTACCCTCCAAATTTCATACCTCTAGGACTTATAGTTTAGGCTGTGCGTTGATTCTCTGTCAGCTTCAAAAGAGTTTTATATATATTGATGATGATTAAACACTAAAATCTTAAAAACTAATATAAAATATACTATGCAGAACCCTCAAAACATTAAAACTACTCTAAAAGCTTTCGTGTTGCGTATCTAGGCAAAAGGAACTCTAAATACCTTAGCGCTTCACGCGTACTGACTATGCCTTAGGCTGTGGCACTGCACTCATTGCGTGGCCCTATTCCCTCGCGGATCGTAGGCGGCAGTGGAACTCTCAACTAATAAGGACGCTCCTACTTATTATATTTTCTCAAAAACTACCTAAGTGTGCCAGGAATCCCGCTAGGGTGAGTTCACAATTTATTATAGCTATCTACCTAAGCGCCTAGTTAAAATTAGCCCTGTAAAGCTGTCTGCTAAGTACACGCTAGCTGAATATTTTAAACACGTCACTCTAGTCGTTGGCCCTTGTACCTACCTACCCTCAGCACGTGGCTTGGCAGCTGGCTTTTGAATCTAGAACATTCCCTAAGGTCTGCCGTATCTTCCAGGATTCTTCTACTACCTTTCACCATAATCCTCGTTACAAGCTGGGACAGCTGCTTCTTCCACGGATGGATGATTGGTGCTGGTAGGCTACTGGCAACCTCGCTTACCCATACCTACATTCATCGGCGCGCGGCAGCGCGAAGGTGCTTCCTCAAGCTGGAACTGCTGGACTTGCGGCTGCCTACCCTGGGTGACATTAGGACAAGGCCAGTGACGCTTTCAATATACCATTCTAGGTGTGCGGCTGTGCAATTTTTTATGGACAGTAAAGGTGTGGTCTGCAAAAAGCTGGTTTCATTCCACATCCTTACAGGACCCCGTCTACCCCTAATCTATCTGCGGACCAAACGCCGCACAGCATATAGTGGAGCTATGAATGCCGGCAAAATCACCAACAGTGATGTAGAAACTCCCAGTGGCATAATACCGCAATGCTATTAACAACTGTAACATGGGTGGGATACAATGGTTCCTGAAACAAATAAAAGTGCATATTTATGGATAACTGAAGTACCTACTACCTGGTAGGTATCTACTAGGCTCAGATCAAATGTACTGCTAGGTAGGTAAGTATAACCTGGATCACAGCTTGCATAAACAATCAAAAACTTACCTTTCTGTTTCATGCTTGACTTTATCTTCTATTAGGGAGAGCAAACTTTGCACTGACTCTTTTGAAAGTCTAAATCGGCGATGAAATTCTTTTGAATCCCACTGAGTATAATGATCAGGCCTCGATCTGACGATTCTTTCTTTTCTTTGAGATGGATTTATATATTCATTTATTATAGCTTCTTCTTCGACTGCCAGGTCATCAGTATTATCGAAAATATCCATAATAATGATTACTGCGCTCCTTGTAAGTAATAAGACAACACAAGAAGTAAACACATGAAATAACCTCAATCAAAGTCAATGAAATAACGTCAAACCATTCATCGAATAAGCGGCTATCTGGCGGTCAAAGCGGCAGATAGATATATTCTTCAGTTAGCGGAGTTATTCGACAAATAAGTCTTATCCGACTATTGAAAAATTCAATACCTTGCTATCTGTCGAATAAACGCTATCTGTCTATTTATCTGGGGATTGAAAAATCGGCCCTAAGGGCCGAGAAGGAATCACAACTATAGAAAAATGGGGATTCGGACTGTCAAGGTCTGAAGTCATGGAGATTGACTGGTCCATTAATTTCCGAAAAAGAAATAGATTGTCTATTAAAAAAGCTCAGCCTGTAGGGTTTGTTCGAAGAAAAAATTACAGATCCATTCGTCATTGCAGAATATTTTGAGCTGTTAGAAACTACTTTGATGGATGTAGATCTTTTTGAAACTCCCCAATCGATATGGAACCTGGATGAAACATCGCTGTGCCTAGATCCCTCCAGAACAAAAGTAGTTGGACAAATGAACAAACCTTGTGTGAGAAACAGCAGCAGCAATTTTTACGTCCATTACTGCGGGAATCTACAGTAGGGGAGACCGGGGACAAAAGTAACGGCGGGTTGAAAGTAACAAACGCTCCGTAGCCTTGGCCAATAGCCGGAACGACCCGCGCGACCGTTGGTTGTTAGCTTGTACCGCCCCCCGCGCATGAGTTCAGTCTGCGCGCCCGCACCACGCGGCAAGGTTGTGTTAGTGGATTTATCGTGATTTTTTGCACCAAAAGTAAGTTTTTTGTTGTTTATTCATTTAGTGTAGAATTAAGATGCTGATAACAATACAAAGTAACATCTCATGGCAGGACAAAAGTAACGTGTTACTTTTGTCCCCGTAGAATAGTAAATATGAGTGCGATGTTATTAAACTTTTCTTTTCCTTGTTTTTTGTTTAACAGAATGCCATGGCAGCGGATTAGAAAAACTCGTAGAGGCACCACTAGCACAGAAGTCTATAGAAAAGCAGCAGATGAACATTTAAAAGACAACACAAAGATAAGAGCACTAGCAAGAAAATATGATGTTTGTCATGTCACATTAAATAGATATATTAAAAAACTTAAAGCAGGAAATACTCATGCAAAAGTTGGCTACCGTTGCGTCAACCGCGTTTTCACTTTAGAAGAGGAATTAGTTTTACGGGATTACATCATTTTATGTTCCAATGTCTATTTTGGATTGATCCCAACAGAAGTGCGCAAGCTGGCCTACGAATTGGCCATAAAATATGAGAAGACATATCCAGAGAAGTGGAATGACAATCATAGTGCGGGTAAGGAATGGCTAGTTGGATTTTTGAAAAGACACCCAAGCCTGTCCCTGAGAAGTCCACAAGCAACGAGTTTATCGCGCGCTACAAGCTTCAACGAACATAATGTTAACAATTTTTTTGATAACCTGGCTGAAGTTATGGACAGGCATAACTTTGCACCAAAAGACATATGGAATATGGATGAGACCGGGGTGACAACGGTACAAAGACCAAACAAAATAGTGGCTCAGAAAAGAGTTAAACAAATAGGTGCGGTAACCTCAGCTGAACGTGGGAGGCTAGTGACTGTTGCAGTTGCTGTTAATGCTCAAGGAGGACATATACCACCATTTTTCGTGTTCCCATTGAAAAGATACCAAGACCATATGATACGGGAAGGTCCGATCGGATCTGCTGGGGCAGGGAATGCAAGCGGATGGATGCAGGAAGATGAGTTTTTGCTGTTCTTAGAGCACTTCAAAAGACAAGTAAAGCCCACTCCTGAGCAGAAATGTCTGCTTCTGCTTGACAATCACGCATCCCATATATCTATTAAAGCACTGGATTTTTGTAAAACAACAGGGATCGTGTTGTTGTCTTTTCCACCGCACTGCACGTACAAGTTACAACCGTTAGATTTAACACTGCCACAGATAACTGGATGCGGAATCATCCTGGTCAAACAATGACCATCCATTACATTCCTGGGATTGTCAGCGAAGCATTTACTCTAGCCGTCACAGACAAAAACGCGATTGCTGGTTTTAAATGTACAGGTATAAGTCCATTTAACAGAAACGTCTTTACTGCGGTAGACTTCGCACCGTCGTCTGTGACAGATCGTCCTTTGCAAGTTGAGATTGAAAATCTACAAGCAGCATCCGAAATTCATGATAGTTCAGAACCGATGTCAAATAACCCACTAGATGATCATTCGATTACTTTTGATAATCCCCAATCACCTTCTCTCTTGAACGTGTCGGACTTACAAGTCAATGATTTGAATCAACTGTCAACCGCTGCTGTTCTTGATCCATCACCACGCTTGCCACAACCTGGACCTAGTGTGCTGCAATCAACTTCGACAATATCTTTGTCACCACGCTCACCACAACCGGGACCTAGTGGTCCACAATCAGACGGTTAGAGCTAAGGCGAAACATGTTAACAGCCTCAAATTTTGGAAAAATTGTAAAACGAAAACAGTCAAATACATGCCAAAACATAGTAAGAAATCTACTGTATAAACCTCATATTGACCATGTTTCGTCAATAAGTCATGGAAAAAAATATGAAAAAATCGCTCTGGAACAACTATCTATAATGAAAAATGTTAAGATTGAAAATTGTGGCTTATTTATTGATGACAAATACCCATTTTTGGGTGCAACCCCTGATGGCATCACAAGCGACATGATTGTGGAAATAAAATGTCCCATAGCACCATTTAAAATTGGTTTAGAAGAAGCGATTCGGCAAAACAAGATGCATTTTTATAAAAAAAATAAAAATGGCGCAGTAGTGATTAACCAAAAATCGGATTGGTATTTTCAAGTGCAAGATGACATGTATTGGGCAGACGTGATGGAACCAAAATTGCTGAAATTCTATTACGATTGTCTCCTTCCCGAGTTAGTCGATCCCAGACACATAAGGAATAAGCCAATTCGTGATCCGGAGTACGTGGTTGCACAAAGCAAGGAAAATGCTGCGTCAAATATTGAAAATATTTCAGAAGAACCAAAAACCAAAGAAAATTCTGATGATACTGTTGCTGACATGGATAAAACTGCTGATGTCGACAATTTTGCTTTTGTCGATGAAGATGTTGCTGACGCAGACGATGTTGCTGTCGTAGATAGTTCAGAATATATCATGGCTTTTTCTGAATATTGACCGCAAACTACCCACTATGTCCTCAATAATTTGATAACTTATTTAGGTAATCGTTACATTATAATCAGTAACAAAATTTAAATGACAAGGAAATTTTTCTTACCTACCTCTTAATTTTGGTTTTTACTTTTATAATATTATATTTATGACAGAATTTTATAATTATACTAAAATCTAATAAGAGCGGAAGCAGTCCTTAATTCTTAATTCTTTATTGCACACAATACAATACATAGGAAAAAGACAAAAATAGAGGACATGTACACACAGAGCGAGCAAGCAACCCTAACAAGAGTTTTCTTCCAGCAAACCTTCGAGGCTAGAGAGAAGTGCCTATAGTGGCAGGTTCGTGTACATACATAAGGTATGAATACAAAGGATTAAATGGAAAATAATTATACCTACTAAAACTACTACCTACTACCTACTTGTAGGTATACATATAATACATAAATATTAAATATATATATTTATAAGTATAATACATAAACAATACTTATATAACAATATAGCAGTGAATATTGTATGTATATAAGTTTGTAGGTAGGTATGTTTAGTATGTAGGTATTTGTTCATCACATAATGTTTATCCTGACGCGGGAATCGAACCCGCAACACAGGCGTGGCAGTCCAAGGCACTAACCACTCGAACATTCATGCCGTCAAATTATTTTATTCAAATCGATATAAAAAATAAAAAAATAAATAGAGGTAAGGCGACTCCACGACGTCATGTCCCAGCGCGGCAGCGCACGACAGAGTAGCGCGCGAGTTATGCCGCGAGACGGGCCGCGCGCGTGGCCCGGGTGCGCGATAGCTGCTGCTAAATTACCGGGATATGAGCTGATTGCGGGGAGCTCATGGGGGCGTGGTACCCGATTTCAAATAATTGTTTATCAATGCATCACCTTAATAACTATTCTTGTATTGTAGATTTCCAAAGAATGAAAACCAGAAATTGAAGTGGGAAAATGCAGTACCTGGAAAAATCTCAAAGTCGTCTGTTGTTTGCAGTGCACATTTTAAATGTGAAGACTTTATTCCTGGATATACTAGGAAAATGCTGAAACCAGGTGCTGTCCCGTCAATATTTCCTAAGGTAAGAATAAATCATCCAAGTGTGTCCGTGCATTAACAAGAACCTTGAAAATTCAAATTTTGCGATGCTTTTTTCACATAGTTCTACGAAGCCGACGTGTTAAGAGTTTAATTTTTAGTTTTGTTTTGTTCTATTATATTCTGTCATACGATTAAATAAATAAATAGAAGCTCTGATCTGCACTACTCTGATCTAGTCTACTCTTGTCTACCTACCGTGTTCCATTAACTTCAAATATCTTTACAGGTCGTGCCCTGCAAAAAAAGAGTACATGTTTTAAGCAATGTATGTATAAAAGAGGTTGGACCAGCACCAAAAAAAGCAAAACTGCAAGAAAGTCCCATCAAGGAGATTACCATGTCGGAAAGTGTTTGTACACAAACTGAATCCGCTGCAACTACTGCCACGCCACGTAAAAAGAAATTACGTCGAGATGTGAAAGTGTTACAACAACGCCTGAAAAGACGTAACACTACTATTGTTAACCTAAACTGTTTGTTGAAAGTTATTAAAAAAAAATGCGATAACTATACTGCAGTCGAACAGATGGTCCAGCATAATTTTGAAAATATTCACACAGCATTAAACAAGACGAAATCCAACACCTCCAACAAATACACTGATGAAATGAAATCGTTCGCTTTATCATTGTATTATTATTCTGGTAAAGCCTATTTATTTTTAAGGAATCGTATCCCTTTACCTCATCCTGCAACTCTGCGAAGGATATTGGCGACGCATAAATGCAACGTGGGTTTTATGACAGAAGTGATGGAATTTCTGAAGGTTAAGGCTGAAAAGGATGAAATGAACGTCGCTTTAATTTTTGATGCAATGGCCATCAAAGCTGGCACACAATATGATAAAGGATCAGACAAGTTTTGGGGTCGCGTTGATTTAGGTGGAATATTGACGGAGGTTGATTGGCATTGAAAACACGCGGTTGTGTTTTTCATGATTAATTGTTTTTGTGCCGAAATCGTGCGGAAGGTGTTTGAAATTGTTCAAGAGGCCCTTTTCAGGGCCCGGGGCGTGTCTGGGAGTAAAATCCCAGGCTTTTCATGTGTTTGTTGTGATTTTGTGTTCGAGTTTTTACACATAAACTCAAAACTTGAAAAATCGCAACATTTTATGTTGTTTTTGTGAGTGCTTTGTGCAGTCAGTGTCTGTGACGGTTTTTCGCCGTGATGAATGCAGCACAGGCGAGGTCTGGGACGGCTGCCGTGGTGGCTAGCGCGCGTGCCGACCAGACTGGCGCCGCTGTGGCCGGGGTCTCCAAAGCGGGACCTACGGCGGCACTCAAGATGGGAAAAGGTGTGACGGTGCCTGCGACGCGAACAAACGCGGCGGGCTCTGGGCGTGGGAGTGCGCGCCCGAAGGCGGCGCCCGCGGTGCAGGCCGGCGCTTCGCCCGTAGGGGGCGCGAGTGCATTACCGGTGCCCGCGGTGCGCGCTGGTGTCGCGGCGACGAGGGCGGCGCCCGCAGTGGCTGCGCGAAGCCTTGTGCCGGTTGCTGTCGCGGCGACAACCGGTAGGTTGTGGCAGAAGCCGGTGCCAAAGCGGCACCACGAGTCTGATGACGACTCCGACGGGTCGTGGGGCTCCGACTTGGACGCTGGGGCTCCGTACGCCGACAAGGTGGCGCGCGTCACGACTCGTGCGGCTGGCGCTGCGCGCGGTAAGGTGCGCATGACGGCGGGCGAAGTGAAGGAGGCAAGGCGCTCGGACTTTATGCTTCGCGCTGACCGCGATGTGGCCGACCTGACGGTCGAGTATAATCGTGCGACGGCGCCGAACGCATCTGCGTCGCGAGTGCCGGCTTCAACGGTGGAACTGGTAAGTAAAGCTACCAAAGCAATTACTTATATCGCGGAGGTGTGACGCAAGTCCAAAAATATAAAGGGCGAGCTACTCGGTGGCTTGAAGCTTGCGACTGCGTCCATCTCGGATGCAGTTGCAGAGCTTAGCAGCCGGACAACTGCTGAGGAGTCCCGCCTTTTAGCGGCAGAGAATGAACGGCTCCGTGCCGAGATGGCGGCGATGCGGCGCGACATGCAGCTCCTGAAGGAGGAGATGCAGGCGTTGCGCCGCACTGCGCCCGTCACCGACGCGGCGCCTGTAGAAGCCGGTCGATCATGGAGCAGGTGGGCACCATGGTCAATGCCCGACTGGAGTCATTTGAGAGTAGGCTTTTGCCAGAGCCGCGCCTGCGGCCGCCGCTCGCCGCCGCCAGGTGCGTCTCGTATGCGGCCGCGGTCGGACGTCCTGCGCTGGCTCGAGCGGCGCTGCCGCCTTTGGCCACGCCGGTGCGCGCTGTGCCGCCAGCCCGGCCCACTGCACAATCTGTTGTGCGGACTGCTGCGGGTGCCGCGGTGCGGGCGGCGCCTCCCGCCCGTTAAAAATTCTTAAATTTAAGACTTAGAAGCTACGGGAAGTCTTTAACCCTCAAGCATGTAGAAGATAAGGCTACATTGCGTCAAAAATTGCGTAAAACAGTACTGTTCAGCAATGTGTAAAACCAATTCAATAAAAATTTATTCAAATTTCAGTCTTTTTTTTTCCATCCCATCCCATTATTGCAACAGATTTATTTGACCTCGTTTACTTTATGTACTCATTTAATATTCATAAATATGTTATGATGATATCTCACATTTGACAAACCTAGATTTCTTTTGTACTACCTCTATATGGAGCGATTGTTGATAGGTTTTTACAAATAAACGGTAGGTCAGATGATACTACCTATTATACAGGGAGGAAAAAAGTATTTTCATCACATCTATGACGACCTCAGTGGCGCAGTGGGCGAGAGTCCGCCTGTGACGCAGAGGTTCCGGGTTCGATTCCCGCCTCGGAACAAATTTGTGTAAGATCTGCAGAAATTTGTTCCGTTGGTCTGGGTTTTATCATTATTTATTATCTATTCGAAAAGAGCGACTTGGTTCGCCTTTATGTGCACCCAAAGGTGGTGTTTTCTATAAGAAACAATAAGTGCGCGGCAAAGTAAATTGCGGCGCACTTATTGATGAAACTTGATTGATCCACTTTTTGAATTTGGAATATCTTCGCTTTATTCATGTTTGTGCAATAAAGAATGTTCTTATCTTATCTCATCTCATCTCATCTCATCCAATCTCATCTCATCGCATATTATCTCATCTCATCCCATCCCATCCCATCCCATCTCATCTTATCTTATCTTATGTGCCATTTATTTTCTCATAGTGGGTGATGAAAAGTAGAGTGTACCACTCGGGTTATAAGTACAAGGTCTTTGGGAGTAAAAGATAGTTTCATTTTTAAATTACGCGACAGATATGAGTCATTTTCAAAAAAGTTGTACATAGTGACACAAAATAAACACAAAGGAATTGTTACACAAAAGAAAAACGTCACACAAAATAATAATAAAGAACCGTTCATATTGATTTTATTTTACCTATAAAATTGAGTAGGATCTAGTGTAATGTTATTATTTATTTGTGTGTGTTCCCACGTGTTTGTTACTACCTGCGTATACTTTTGAATTTGGCGCGCATCCTCCCTGGCAAGTGATCAAACATGGAAAGCTGCGAGGATTCGTCGCCTAACTATCATGGCGGCATCGGCTTGCTGACGTCACAACTTGCTTGGCTTGAAGACTGATTCAGACCCCGTGATTGGACGGCGCGCTAGCAATTTGGAATTTTATTCGCGCGACGCGACAGAGGCGCACCCTAGCGTTAAGACCGAGTTGGCAAGGAACGGAGAGAGCTCTTCCTCTTTCGGCCGGCGACCACGGTGGAGTGAACACGGCGGCCTTGGGGGTCTGCTTCACCAACTGAGAGAAGCCATTTTGTTTGTTTGAGAGCTGTCCTTGGGGAAGGATTGGAGATCCTGTCTCTCAATTGGAGTTGTTGAATTGACCAGCATACTCGAAGTCCAGAGGTAATTCACCGCCGCAAGCCACAAGCCAACAGTCAGAGAAGTATTCGTGCCGTTCTAGTTAAGCAAGTCAGGAACTCTCGTCGCGTACCTAACTTATGTGAATAATCGAATTAAAAGTTTTCTTCTATAAATATACTTAGGTACCTATTTCTTTGTCGAGGGAACCACCCCACCCAACTAGGACCCAGGGAATAGTCTCTAACCCACCCCTGAACTAGGTAGACATTAGGTACTTTAGGTAAACTAGACATAGGTAGGAAAGCCTAAGTAGGTACCTACCTACCTGTCTAAAGTAAGTCTCATATCTAGCAGGCAATGTAACCCGTTACACTAGACAGGTACAATAAAAAGTCAGTTTACAAAAAATTATAATTTCTGTATTTCTTAATGAATACTTAATCTTTAAGTTTTTTGAATTTTTTTCGATTAAGGTTAACAATAAGCCTTACCATTCAACTTAGTTATGGTTATGAATTTTTTTTAAAAGAAATTTATTGAGTTAAATTTGCAAATATACAGAAATATCATTTAATTTAAAGAGTAAAGAAAGAATTTTAAATAAATCTATAAAATAAAAAATATTCAAAATCTATAGGTGTTGCTTAGACTTTTTTGATGTGTGTATTTGCGAAAATAAATACAATCGTTGCAATCTTTGTGAAATCGCTGTTGACGGTCGTTACTCTGTCACTCGAAGACCCGCTGCCCCCCGCTGCTGTCTGAAGACCCCGCTGCCACCGCTGATACCTCTACTACCCATACCCCAGCCACCACCGCTGCTGCTCTAAGACCCTGCACCTAACTACAAATCAGCCACCATGTGAGTAAGTGTTCGTATCATATTATTGATGCGATGCGTGTTGGAGAATCTAACGGTCGTTCATTACATAATTACTTACTTGATTTTTAGGTCTGACTCTGAATACGGCTCTGAGGTGACGGTCGTCGCACCGGTACCGCAGCCACAACCACCAACAAAGAAACCGAAGGCGGCCCCGAGAGCGACAACATCAAAGAGGAAGATCGCTCCAGTTAGTAACGCGGCTGCCCAGGCTCAGCGTCCCGAGCTGATTAAATAAATATACTAATATAAATTAATGTTAGTGACTGTACCTATTCGTATTTTCATATCAATGGAAGACTTTTGTTATGTAAGTAGTAGATAAACAGACATACGCCCACCTGATGGATTCTAAGAACATTTTTGAAAAGCGATTCAAATTCATCTACGCTCGGAAGAAGACTTCTTCATTCAGTTATGCTAATGATGATGATGATTTCTTAGACAGGTTCTAAAGTTATTTATATAGGTAGATGGAAAACTGATAAAAACTGTAAAACATCAAAGTTAATTTTATTTTTTTTATTTTTTCAGGGCCAAGAAACTCAAGGACATTTTCGCAATAATAAAATCCGAAGAAAGGGCCAATACGTCATCTGCTGGTGACGGCGCTGCATCGGTTATGATTATTGAAGGAAGCTCTTGTTATGGAAAAAAATAAACAAAATAGTAGCAGCAGTGAATCAGAAACGGTATTACGAGATAAAGGTAAAAGAAAAATAATTCCAAAGAAGAAATATCGCGATGACTCTATTTCTCCGCCACCTCTGTTGGAAATTAATGGTAGGTGTATGATTTTATTTCATTCTAAAATTAGAAACATTTTAAATCATACCTAAAGATTTATTCTTCTTTTTTTTTTTTTTTTTTTTTTAATTTATTTAGATTTATTTATTCTTATTCTGTTTTAGAAAATGTGGGATCTTCGGACATTGATACATTTCCCACAGCGAGTGATATACATAATGCAAGTTTAACAATCCTTGAAGAAGATGTTATACTGTCGTCACAAGAACCTGTGACGCCGATCCAGTCATGTTTGAGTGATGTCTCTATCGGAGCTGGGTCAGGCAGTACTTCCAGCATGGGTAACATAAGTGTTTATTATGTATTAGCTTCTGGTTTCGCCCGCGTAGTACCCGGATAAAAAGTAGCTTTTGTCCTAGAATGTGTGCAGAATTTCAGGTCAGTCTGTTTGTTAGTTGTGGAGGAGTAAAAAACAAAGTTTTGCATGTTATGTCTAAAAGTGACTTCAGATATTTACCGGCTGTGGTTGGTTCTGAGATATAACCGGTCAATCTGCAGATTAAATGCATATCAGATTCAGTACAGTCAATCGGGCTATCTTTGGCCCACTTTTCGTAAAAAAAGTTAAACTAATCTTTAATAAATTACGATAAACATAAACATATATATTTTCTCGTGGCTATAAGTGACCTTCTTTTAGAAAATGTAACATATTGCTAATCGTTTTTAGGAAAATAGTTGTGAAAACACCGTTAAAGCTTCGGGCCAAAGTTATACTGTGAGTTGGGCTTGGATTGGCCCGGGTCCCAATTGTAAGCTGTTTTTGCTTATTTTATCGAATTTAAAGTGTACGGCTAACATTAGCCTGCATATTTACAATGAGAAATACAGCTGAGAGCCATAGACAATCATTTTGGATACCCTACTTTATAATTTTTAGGTAAATGTGGGTAAATAAAATGCTGCCATAGGAAAATTAACACTGTTATTTAATAAATCGAATATTTTGGACAATAAATTAGGAACTTGCGTTTTTAACATATCTAATGACTCAACATAAAACTAAACAAATTAAAAAAAGCTTAAAAAATTAAAATCCATTGCTTAATATTGCACACCATGAGATCAAACTTTGAAAATTTAGTCACCCCATTCCATAGCCAGAAAGTCGTCTTCTATAGCCAAATAGCCTTTCTTCCGGTGAATATTAGTGTTATTCAGCACTCTTATGATATTTGCATCATTGACACTGAAAATTTCAACACTCCTGGGCCAAATCCAGCCCTCTTCGGCCTTTTGCATAACAGAAACTTTGTATTTCGGGTGATTTGCGAGTATGATTCGTCCTGGGAACAGTGTTCCTTCGTAGTTAAAAATACAATAGTGATCCACAGCCTTTAACTTATTATCAACCATCATAGGTTCAAGCTTACCATCATTTACTTCATATGTCTCTATAGTGTTACCTTCTTCGTGAGCTGTGTCTAGTTCAATTTCTATTTCTTGCGTTGTTTCTGCTTCCTGTCGCCTTTTTTCACACTTTTCAAAATTTCTTCTGTCCGGATTTAAAATATTTCCAACGTTTTGAGAATTTTCGTCATCGTCGTCTTGTTGTTCATCGATGTTTTCATTTTCATTAGCAGGATTCCCATCGTTTTTCTGTCCACTTCCTGACGGTTGTGGATCATCAATATGGTGGCTAGTTTTCTTCTTTTTTGCTTGACCGTTTTTGCTGTCCTTTTAATTTATATTTAATTGTACTTCTTGGTATCTTATAAAATTTTGCGGCATCCCTCTGAGACATTTTGCAGGTTTTTATTTTGTCTAAAGCCTCATCTAAGTCTTTCTGAGAATAGTTACTCTTGGTGCCATATTTCCTGACTCCTACTGCAGATTTTTTCTTTCGACTCATGATGTCCCGATAGCCTATGACAAACAAACTATACTTATTATTTCATTTTAACAAAATTTAATCCTTTTAAAATATAAGCAAAACGATAAATCTACAATAGCAACACATTCAGAAGAAGTCATGAATGGCATCATGCTAAGATTGGCCCGGGCCAAAGTTTACCCGATTTTCATATAATTATTTACTTACTCGACGTTTAGGGCAATATAATTGCAGAAAACGAAACAATTGTGTAAATCTCTATTGTGATCCAAGATAAATGAGTAACAGTTCATTTGAAATAACACTTACCTCTCTAAGTAATCAATTAACAACACAGCAAATAACTTTTTGGCGCACTCGAAACTACACTGAAAGTTTCCTCAATCGAAAAGAATTCCTGACACTGTCAAATTGACAGATGACAGTTGTTTCGCGCGTTTTTAATGTTTACGAAGATAGTCTCCACACTATGTTTACGAAGGTACTTTGAAATAAACTAAACCAAAGACAAAAAATAAACAAAAATCGCAAATGAGATTTAGGGCCAATGTTTTACTGAAAGATTAAGTTACCCCGATTGACTGTAACATTATTGTTGTAAGTAATAGTATTAATTGGTTTATGAGTGCTAAGTGTATTTATTTTTATTGCAGACACAATTTTGACAAAACTTCAAGAAATAAATAAATTTGTGACTTATACAATGCTCAAAGTAGATTCAATTGAATTAAGTCTGAAGAGACTGGACTTGCCATTGGAGAACAAACCATTTATGTTACCTAATTTGCCTCTCACAGAGTTGACACAACTCGTCCTTCAAGTCAAGAGGACAAACTTGGCGATGAAACCATTCGGAAAGAATTGGTATGTTCTATTGTGTTATTTGCAAACAAATAGATAATTTACTTGAAACTCATTATTATTCTAATATAATGTTTAAATATCTTTTAGTTCAACCTGCTAAGGCACACAGGTGGCAGTAAGGAACGCAATTGTGTGAATCGTTGCTTGGAAAAAGTTTTCACCGATTATTTGGGACAGTACTGTTCCTGGACTGGCAAAAAAAACAATTTCAAATTGTCTTCTTTAAAGTTGATGACTACATTAAAACGTGAGTGTACCTCGATAGATTTTTTTTTATTGATTGTCTAGCGACCCGCCCCGGCTTCGCACGATGAGTGCTGCTGACAAAGAAAGACTTCATGTAAATGAAGCTCATGAACTGGATATGGAAATAAAAAGAGAACAATTAAAGCAGAAGAAAATAAAGACCCGTATTCTATTATTAGATTTGAAGTTGAAGAAAAAACAATATTTAGGGTAAAGGAGGGTATCCGCGGTCAGGTGACAATGCCGGTCAGCACATTATCTTCTTGTGTGTCTGTTTATACGCACGCACACATCTAAAAAGGGTGGCGTGAGTATTCCCCGCGCCGAGTCTTTGACCCCCGCTCAGTTTCGAGCACGCGTCAGGAAGAGCCGTACGTCACTTTATTTCGCGCCAATTGTTTGTAACTTTTTGGTCGCAGAACATAGAAGGTGAGTGTCTCAATTTTCATGTTTCTTTTATTGTCAGTGATAATTATTGCCACGTTGTTAAATATCTACCCATGTAAACATAGATTTCAAGCACTTTGCGATAGGTTTTCGTTAAAATTATTATAACCTAGAAAAGTATACCGGTGGCAATACCGGTCATGGTGACCGGTATTAGCCGCAAATTATGTTTATAAGTAGATGATATTTTTCACCTTTTACTAAGCTATATTTATTGTTATCTACCTTTTTAGGATGTCGGGAACGCGAAGTAGAAGCAAAGAATTGAAGGTGAAATGGAGCCAATGTGACTTAACAAAGGCATTCAAACTTGTCGACGAACGAACGCCGATAAGAGGCAGCTCGGTCTTGTGGTATCCCGTTTTCAACCCTCCAAGAGAGACTGAAGAACAAAAACTGTGAATATCCAGTCATGGGAAGAAATCCAGTATTCAAGAAAGAACAAGAGACGGAAATGGCTGACCAGGTAAAATTTCTTGGTAACATATTTTATGGCTGTACTTCAATTCAGATAAGGAAGATGGCTTACGAATACGCAGTTACAAATGGCATAAAGCACAACTTTAGCGAAAACCTTGGAATGGCTGGTAAAGATTGGCTTAAAGGCTTTATGAAGAGAAATAAGTTGTCTGCTCGGAAAGCTGAGGGCAATAGTCTGAATTGAGCTACAGCTTTTAATAAGAATGAAGTTGCTATATTTTTCAAGCTGCTTGAAGAGTTAATGGAGAAATATAAGTTTCTTCCAAGGAACATTTACAATGTGGATGAAACTGGAATAACCACAGTACAAGACCCAGGAAAAGTTGTTACTGAGAAAGGTCAAAAACGTGTGGGCTCGATAACTTCTGGTGAAAGAGGGAAGACAGTAACAGCTGTGTGTGCAGTGAGTGCTACTGGAGGTTACATTCCGCCAATGTTGATATATCCTCGCCAGAGGCATTCAGTGGCATTGGAAAGCGATGGTCCACGTGGGGCTATATACCGATGCTCGAAAAATGGATGGATAAACGAAGACCTATTTATAGATTGGCTGAAGCATTTCGCTGATGTCACTAAAATATTGCGTTTACCAGGATGGTGGCAACGGATGTTGTAGATTTCCCAAGAATGACATTTGATGAGCTGCTTATTTTTGCCATCGGTACATATCATGTGAAACTAGCTCGATCGTACTGCTACGAACATATAAGAGAAACAGGTGTGTACTCAATAGAAGTGTACAGGCATCCTGAAAGAGTGAATTTTAATGAAGAGAGGGAACACACATTAATGCGATGCAGAATACATTCAAGACACATTACGACAAGAACATACTATTGTTATATAGCATATAATAGTCACGCGGTCACTGAGCACTATTGTAGTTGTATACATGGGCGTCGCACTTTAGGTAGTTGTGCCCATATTATAAGTATCATATATTATCTTGCATGGGCGAGGAACGGAGGTGATTTGATTCAACCTGCGGGATTTTTAGACTTAGTATGTTTGGACATAGAAAATAATTAATAAATAAAAGAGATTACTGTTACAATTACAACAAAACCGCGTACATGTTTTTAGTTCGTGTATAGTTTGTGTATAGTTCCAAACTGTATTTTCTTTGATTATTTGGGCAATAAAGTTTTTATGATAATAATTGTGGTTTTTTTTTTTTATCCAAAGCAACATAATTACCAATAACACACAATACGTTGATTGTAGTATCTATGGGCCAAAAGAAAAAAAATATACAAAAAACAGAGTGTTTGTTATGTTGTGATTTAATATGATGTTGTTATTATGTTGCTGTTGCTTGTGAAATGTGTTGATGATAATTATCACAAGCGATACAACATTAAAACAACGTCATATTAAGCCACAACATGACGTCAACTTACTTTATTATTGTTTTAAACGAATTTTTTTTCTTATTTTATTTGGCTCCTAGCTCCTATACTATAACGATTTCAGGGTTGCCCCCTTGGTAACATTATATTATATTTCAATGTCAATCCACTGGTATACATTTCATTCCTGTCGATTCTGGGTTTTTGGTCCATACATTTTTGGACATGTCCTTTGTTATAATATTTCTTGTCATTTATTTTATACTCATTTTACTCACGTGTGTAGTGTACCTCTAAAAATGAAATATTTTTTTTATTTTAGGTCGTAATGAGGTGTATATATCGAAATAAAAGTGCTCATAAGCGAACCGCTTATGAGCACTTTTACTTCTTGGCTGACAAGTTCTCTCCCCGTGAGACTCAAAACTCAATGTCTATCGACACATCGTCGCCTTCTGCAGCAAGAGACACAACAAATTCAGAACCATCGCCTTCTGTAAGTATCTGGTGTCAGTAAGCTTTGGGCTAAAGGCGGAAACATATTTACGTGTCGTGGTGCTTACTGTCGTGACGGTGAGTGTGCACACTATGTGTCATGTCGTGGCGTGCCCTGGCGTTATTTCTTTCATTTCTGAACAGAACCTCGCAGTGTTTAAACGTACATAATGTTTTCTTCTGATTCGGATAGTGATTAGTGCTAATTATATTTTATATTTAATATCTATGTTGCCATGTTATCTGTCCATTTGTAACGAAGTGTGTAGCCAAGTGTGACCGAATTGCTTTTGCGTCATTTGCAGACCTTCGAGGAATTGCACGTAAAGGCACAAAAGAAATCGAATCTGGTTCATTCCTCCACGACCCTTGTACGAAATTTCCATCGATTTCAGAGTCCAAACTTCCTGGAAGTGTATAAAGATTTGCCCTTGTTTTTCGTAAAAAGTTATGCAAATAAACAGTAGCCAGTACCACTTTCGTAGCAATTTCTGGTTCCAATAACATTGGTTTTCTTAACACTCTAAATACAGAACTCATGATGCCAAAAGCATTTTCTACTACCCTTCGTGCTCTAGATAGATGGTAATTGAATATTCTTTCCGGAGAACCATTGTCTGGGGTTCCTTCAAACGGTTTCATAGTATAATTGTTTAAAGCAAATGCCTTGTCAGCTAATATAAGATAGGGCACTTTAATCAAATATGGTGTCTGTAATATACAGGGTGCTGGTAACTTTAATTCATTATTTTCCAATGATTTGTACAATGCACTGTTTTTAAAGACTCCACCATCCGATATGCGTCCTTGACATCCAACATCTACATACATAAAATTATAATTAGCATCCACCAAGCCAAGCAATACAATGCTGGGAATTTTTTTATAATTTATGTATTCTCCGTGACTATTAATTGGTGATTGAAGAATAATATGTTTGCCATCGAGGGCCCCCACACAATGAGGAAAATGCCACTGATTTTCAAAATCTTGTGCTACTTTTAACCATTCTTCTTCTGATGATGGTATCTGAAAATTATGTCACATATTTTACTATTGCTATCGTACTGCGTAAACATTATTTGATGATTTTATTTATTTTAATTTACAGAATGAAGAATTATTCGAAGAAAATGAATCGATGCGTGAAACTTCTTCTTCCGAGCGATCATCTTTGCCCCGCGATGACCAACAACAAACGCAGACCGAAACTTCAAGATCAAATAAAAGAAAAATGATTGATGCTTGTGAAGATAATATAGATCTAGATAAAGCTATGGAAGTGTTAAATTATACAGATGATAGTTATGATACGTTTGGTAAACATATTACTGCAGAACTTAGGAAATATGATCCAATTACTTTAGCACACGTTAAAAAAGCTATGATGGATATCTTATTCAAGCTGATACCGGGATGTTACCAGCTGGCTGATCACGTAACTTTTGTTGCATTCAACTTTCAGTTGCTTATGTCAATTTTGGCAGTTTTGCGATCACGTAGTAGCTTCGATTGCAAACAGAAACGGATTGTAATTGAAACCCATCTTTGACAAGGAACTATTGAAACAATGAAGACAAGAATGAATGACAAGATTAATTTTGATGTAAATGTCATGAAATAGCGATCACGTATGACTGTTTCAATCGAAATGACAGGCTACGATTACATTGCAATTTGTATTTGTTTGATACAAGTACGGTGTAGTTTCAAAGAATAGAAATTGATAATTATTACTTTTCTAGTGAGTTTTTGGTGTTTGGAATTTGCTTAAACCAGTAATTATTACATTCTTATTCAAATAAAATAATCTAGTGCTTACGCAAATCAATTTCAACCTATGTCTAATTCATTTTAGTTTATCATGCTAAGAGGATATTTGCTAGCGATTGCCGAAGAAGAGAGGCAAAAAAGAAAGTTAATTGTGGAAAGACGGTCTATGCGGGACGCCAGCGATCCGCTGTCGCTCCCTTACAGGGAATTTATATCGAAATTTCGTCTTACGAAATCAGCGTTTGATATGCTCTGCAAAGATGTCATCCCCTTGCTGCCCGTTAGTGGCCGATCGACGGCAATTCGGGATGATATTAAAGTAAGTTTCTTCTCAAGTTTCCTATGTCTAACTAATAATTGCAACTTGAATCACCAATCATTTGTGATTTTTTACTACTTCGGTAGGTATTCTTGATGTAATTGTAGATTTTTTTTGTATGCTACAGATTCTGGCAGCTTTGACCTTCTATAGTCAGGGGTCATATCAACGCAGTGGGGCGCAATCGTACCTCTTAAATATGTCCCAAGGGTCATTCTCCGCCTGTCTTAGGGATGTAACTTTAGCACTGAATTCCCCCGAAATAGTACTAAAGCACATAAAATTTCCCTCAAGAAGACTAGACAGGGAAAATATAATGACAGAGTACTAAAGCACATAAAATTTCCCTCAAGAAGCTAGACAGGGAAAATATAATGACAGAGTAAGTACCTACATAAAATCTACTTATACCT